>CM054124.1:60867106-62224125 GCA_028751855.1 Ambrosia trifida | reverse complement strand
TTTCTTGCTTTTCATAAAGTCTTTTGACTAAAAGTTAAATGTGTTAAAATAAATATACGTTATGTCTTAGATATTTATCGGTAGCCATTATAATCATGTATATTATGTTTGATCAATTGCTAAATACTCTAAGCCCATAACTGATTTGTCTTTGATGGACGGACTTATCCTTAGTTGGGCATAACTAGGGTGTCCCCTAGGTATGCATAAATAGGGAGAGATTACTAGAGATTAGGGTTAACACATTATTATCAACATAATACCATATAATTCGCCACCCTCTCCCTCTCTCCCATAACTGATTCCTCCTAGGGATCATTAGCCATCATGACTGCATACCCTAAAGGGAACTCGAACACACTGACAGTTATGTCGACCTCAACACTCCCAGCATCAGTAGCAGGTCTAACGAATCTCTCAGGTATATATTTATGTGTTTTCCATTACATACTAACAAAATTGATTCAACATGTGGTATCAGAGCGATGTTGCTCATGATCGATTTTGTTAGTTCCATAAGATTCGGAATCAAATCGGAAAACGAATTATGAAACCTGAATAATCAGACTAAAAAGGCTTTTGGCTGAAAACCCTAACAACCGTATTAGGCCGATCGAAAAAAAACTTTTTTGGTTCATTATTACGGTCTCATACCGCATTCGAGATCGATGACGAACAATGTTTTTAATAAAATCTATTAACGTTTGAGGATCATGATTCCAGTATGGTGTTTTTTATGATTATGTTCTTAGTTTTTCGGTTTAGTGTTCTTTGAACACATAAAGAAAACCGAAATTATCATTATGTTTTCCTTAAGAATTTGGATTGATTGTTGTTAGCTAAAATTTAGGATAAAGATTTATCCCCTAAAATATGGCAGCAACCTAAAGAATTATAATTAAAATTAAGAGATATTATCGGTTCCTAAATTAGCTCAACAGAAACTTGTTCCCAAAGGAACAGGAGTGTCCGACCATAAGTTTGTGTCCGACTTGTTAGCCTGTGTCCGACCTCATAAGGGTGTCCGGCCTCATAACAGTGTCCGACCTCATGACCTGTGTCCGACCCATAAGAGTGCCCGACCAAGTTTTCTGTTTTTGAGCGTTAAGGTATTTATGAACCATTATATCATTAGCGAAAACCCACCCGAACCCCCGCAGGGGGCCATGCCCCCCCCCTCGCACCCCAGAGAAGATTCTGTAGGTTTCAATATGCACTAACGGGAGGTTTATTGTGAACTAATGGAATCTTGATAAAACCTAATGTATCAGTTTTATCAAACATTACTTAAACCTTGCTTAATGTAACTTTACGCATTTAAAAACTTGTACGTTACCCCATCAACATTAATAAAACGTCAAGTTTCATTATTCTGGTGTGCATTAATTATTTTTGTCGCGTTTATGGAACCCTAAAACTATATAGATTATAATTATTATATGTTATAACCTTGAATTATATCAAAAAAAAATATATGCCTTGGCCAGGGATCGAACCCGTGACCAAGGCCGGGTCAAGCAAACAACACAACACATGTACACCAGCTGGGCTGGCTAACACCTTTGATGGAAACCCAACACGCGTTAATGTTATACTCAATTTAAAATCTCCACAGTTGACTGAGAAAGTCAACTGTGAGCTCGCTACTTGCCATAATCAGTGAATTAACGCGTAATTAGTGTAAATCTGGTAACCATGCTCGATTATCGGCCATCAACAACTAAGCACAGCGTCAATTACAAGTCAATCGTCCCTCAATTTGCCTCTTTTACACGTTCGACATTAAACCCATAGTCAAACTTACCAATTGAGCAAACCGTCGATCACCTATATAAATTGATGCTCTGCGAGCACTTACAACTCGCTCACAACTCTTTCTCAACCTCCAATTGTTCTTTAAACACTGATAATCAAGATCTGTGATCAAACGTTTGACTCCTTGCTTTGACTCGGCAATTACACGCGATACATCACTGTGAGTATAATTTTTTTTTTGTGCATTTTATCGATCGGCATCAATACAACAAAAGCCCCAAGATCAATCGGGCTAATCTTGTGTGTATTTGATTATTGCAGAAATTAGGGTTCGTATTAGGATTTGGGGATAAAACTGATCTGAACGTGTGTATTTATATTAAACAGACGAGTTTCATCACAACCACTGGCCTAGGCCAAGTGGTTGTGACCCAGGGCTTACACAACAGTCACCCGGGTTCGAGTCCCGGCGCTGACATCCCTTTTTCGTTTCTTTTTCTTTTTAAACAACAAATACTTATATATATATATATTATGTTTAAAACTTATAAATTCATTTTTAAATATCAAAACTATTATATAAATTCTAAAAAATTTACATTTACTAAATCTGAGTTAAAAGTGTTATTCACAATTTTTATTTTTCAAAAATTCATTTATTTAATATTTATTATAATTAAATCAATTTTATACAATTATATTTATAAAAATCCATTAAAATATCAAAACAATTTTATTAAATTCTCCAAAAATTATCCTGACTTTTTATAAAGTTAAACTTTACTGAAATAATTTTTAATTCAGTAAAATCATTTATTTTATATTTTTAATCAATTTTTGTTAGATTTAATCATAATTAAATCATAATAAATCCAATTTTCATCATTTTTGCACCAAAATTTTATACAAATTATTTTTAATTATTTAGAACAGAAATACGATTTTTAGAAATAGATTTCTTTAATTTTAGTATTTTTGATTATTAAAGTTAATAATTGACTATTTACAAATAAATAGATTTAAAAATCTATTTTAAATGAAATAATTTTATAAAAATTATTTTATTGCTTCAAACACTTTATTGTACTCATACAAAATTCAAACTTTATAAAAAGACTATTTTTCGTTAATTATCCAATTTTCTTCATTTAATTAAGCATTTTAATTTAAATCTCAACAATTGATTATCCCCAAATCAAAACCCTAGGATATACTTATAAAATAGTTAGACTTAGACTTATTTGTTGCCTTATACATAGGGTAACACTTGGCAAACTATTTGAGCTACTCTTATACTTTATCTCATTACCAAAAACTATACCAAGGTGAGTTTACGTAATCCTGTTTATGCGATTCTTTATACTTGCAACAATTTTAAGCAATTCAACATATATGTCTAGTAGTAAACTTTATTGCCTCATGTATTAGTCAACAGTTTCAACGAGTTTCAACGAGTTTCAACATTTACATAATCATTAGCTATGGCCATGCCGGCGATACTCAATAATAGATCTATTGGATTGACAACCCCACCCGGATACGTGTACCTCCTACATAGGTCACGTGGGTGATTGTTATCGTTCAACATATTACTAAGGTGAACCGTAGATGACGGGATGGACCTAAACTAGTCGGAGGTTTGATTATGTCAACATATTATACTATGCATGTAGACTTAAATTACGATAGACGTACGAATTGCTAGACTTTTATACTTAAACTATATGCTTAACATGGATTATGTATTCTCACCAACTTCTAGTTGACCCCCCCCCATTTTTACAACTCAACAGGTGATAACGATGCTTGAAGATTAGAGTACTTATGAAGAAATAAGGAGTCTATGCATGCTTGATTCTTGTGTGATGTATTAGATTTCCACATTCAAACTCTTATGTATTTCAATTTTTGGATATTTACAATTTAATATTTATTTCAATTAAAATTTGATTACCATGTGCTACTGCATACTCATCAATACGTGACACCTCGATGTTTCCGCCATCGGTTGGGGTGTTACAGATTGGTATCAGAGCCTTGGTTATAGGGAATTAGGTTATTAGAAATAATCTAGACTATAACCTTAGGGACTAAAACAGTACTTGCTTCTCCTACTTGAAACCCTAATTGCTTCCCTAATCCTATCTTATAACCCTAAACCTACATGTGACTACTCTTAATTGTCTGCTGCAATCCTGATCCACCATTAGATTTATAGGACAAAATCCTCAGGTTTAACCTGAACCCCCTTGAGATCTCGTCGAAGTTCTAGATTTTAATAACGAACACGTGCAATCTGGAAGGGTGAACGCCTGTATTCTGAGTCTTCTGTCTAGGCTGGCATTGCGCATATATCCCAATCAGACGAGGGACCCGGATGCCTACCTGGGAATTCTCGGGATGAGTGTTCACTTATAGGCTAAAGCATGTCTTCATATGTTATTAGAATTTAGAATCTTTGATAAGTCAACGTTTTCGTTTATTCGTTTTAATTAATGAATAAATGATTACATTCCTTATATGAACTCTCATTCATTTCATTGTGTCTATTGCAGATCATGCCTCCTCGTCGCAGCACTCGCAACAGCAATGGTGAGAACCACGAAGAAGGTGGTGATAACCATAACCACAACCATGACCAAGTTCCTAACCACAACAACAATGGGGTTGATGCTCAACTGGCTGCGATCATTTCTCAACAAATGGCGCAGCAAATCGCAACTCTGGTTCCCAACTTGCTTGCTCAGGTCATCCAATTGAATGGGAATGGTCACAACAACGGGAACGGGAATGGCAATGGCAATGGCAATGGACCCCAAGCTTGCACCCTCAAGCATTTCAACTCTTGTAACCCTCCAAAGTTCAGCGGTGAAGAAGGAGCTACTGGACTTCTCCAATGGTTTGAGGGTATTGAAAATACCTTCATCAACAGTGAGTGCCCCAATAATTTCAAGGTTCGTTACGCCATGAGTGTTCTCCATAAACGAGCACTCACATGGTGGAATGAAGAAAAGCGTACTCGTGGGGCCGAAGTTGCTCTTGCTATGACTTGGGACCAGGTCAAAGAGATCATGAAGGAGGAGTTCTGTCCTCGCAATGAAGTTAAAAAGCTTGAGGATGAGTTTCACACCTTGGCTCAAGATAGTGGGGAAAATCTTGCCTACAACACCCGCTTTCATGAGCTTAGCTTATTATTGCCACACAAGGTTACTCCTCTGCCGGTAGCCATCGAGAAGTACATCGGTGGTCTGCCCATGCAAATCCAGGACACTGTTTGGGGTAGAAATCCTGCAACTCTGGAAGAGGCCAAACGTCTAGCGGCCACTCTTACTGATAATCATGTGAAGAATGGTACTCTGGTTCGCAAGGGCTCTAAGAAGACTGTTGCCAAAGACACTCCACAGCCTGCAATTGAAGTCAAGCCTGAGACCTCCAGCAACAAGAAGCGTAAGGCTAGAAACTATATGGTTGCTGCTACTCCACCTGCTACCCAAAATCCAGCCAAGAAACCCTATGGTGGAACACACCCTCTTTGCAACACCTGCCAGTTCCATCATCTTCCTGGTAGACCATGCCGCCAGTGTAATAACTGTAAACGGTATGGACACTACACCAATGCCTGTCAAGCCCCTGCTGCCCAAAACAACCAAAACAACCAAAACAACCCTGCCAGAAACAACCCTGCTCCCAACCAACAAAACAACAGGCCTACTCGTGGTCAATGCTACGAATGTGGCAGCCCCGATCACTACATCAACAACTGCCCTAACCGTAACCGTAACCAAAACCAAAATCAGAACCAAAACCAAAACCAGAACCGCAACCAGAACCAAGGTGCTCGAGGTCGCGCCTACAATCTCAACGCTAACCAGGCTCGTGACAACAACGAAGTGGTGAATGGTACGTTTCTCATTAATAATCACTATGCATCCATATTATTTGATTCAGGAGCTGATAAGTCATTCGTGTCACTGAAGTTTGAACCTTTACTTAACTTACCTCACACTAATCTAGAAGACCCTTTTGTGGTAGAGGTAGCTAACGGGAAGTCTATTTCGATCGGTTCTATTATTCGTAACTGCTTGTTGAATCTCGATGATCATATCTTCCCTATCGATCTTATTCCCATGCATCTTGGTAGTTTTGATGTTATAGTAGGCATGGACTGGTTGTCAACTCATCGTGCCGAAATTCTGTGCTTCGAGAAAGTCATACGCATTCCTCTCGAATCTGGTGAGATTTTGAAGATCTATGGTGAGAAACCCTGTGGTGAGCTTAAGCTTATGTCTTGTACTACTGCCCAAAAGTACTTGCGAAAGGGGTATACAGCCTTCTTAGCTAACGTGATAGAGAAGAAGGACAAAGGCAAAAGTATCCAAGACATTCCTATTATTCGAGACTATCCTGAAGTCTTTCCAGAGGATTTACCTGGTTTGCCTCCTGCTCGACAAGTGGAGTTTCGTATTGATCTTGTTCCTGGTGCTAATCCTATTGCTAAAGCTCCTTATCGTCTTGCACCCTCTGAGATGCAAGAACTTGCTAGTCAATTACAGGAACTTTCTGATAAAGGGTTCATTCGCCCTAGTTCTTCTCCATGGGGAGCCCCTGTCTTATTCGTTAAAAAGAAGGATGGTTCTCTTCGGATGTGTATTGACTACCGTGAACTCAACAAACTCACCATCAAGAATCGTTATCCACTTCCTAGGATTGACGATCTCTTCGATCAACTTCAAGGAGCAACCCACTTCTCGAAGATTGATCTCCGTTCTGGTTATCATCAGCTTAGAGTCCACGATGAAGATATTCCCAAGACAGCTTTTCGCACTCGCTACGGTCACTATGAATTCATGGTTATGCCTTTCGGTTTGACCAATGCTCCCGCAGTATTTATGGATCTAATGAATCGGGTTTGTAGACCCTACCTCGACAAATTCGTGATCGTTTTCATTGATGATATTTTGATTTACTCTAAATCAAAATCCGATCACGAGCAACATCTTCACTCTATCTTGAGTCTCCTAAAGAAAGAACAACTGTACGCCAAGTTCTCCAAATGTGAATTTTGGCTTAAGGAAGTTCAATTTTTGGGACATGTCATTGATATGAACGGAATTCATGTTGATCCTGCAAAGATCGAAGCTGTGAAGAATTGGAGTGTTCCTACCACTCCAACAGAAGTCCGTTCTTTTCTTGGGTTGGCTGGTTATTATCGTCGATTCATCGCCAATTTCTCCAAGATCGCTGTTCCTCTCACTACCTTAACTCACAAGGGTAAACCCTATGAGTGGGGACCTAAGCAAGAGGAAGCGTTTGAAACTCTTAAGCTGAAACTTTGTGAAGCTCCTGTCTTATCTCTACCTGATGGTAATGATGATTTCGTGGTCTACTGTGATGCATCGAACCAAGGTCTCGGTTGTGTTCTTATGCAACGAGGAAAGGTTATCGCTTATGCGTCTCGACAACTCAAGATTCACGAGAAAAATTATACCACCCATGATCTGGAATTGGGCGCTGTTGTCTTTGCACTCAAGATTTGGAGACATTATCTCTATGGGACCAAATGTGTGGTGTTCACGGACCACAAAAGTCTCCAACATGTCTTCGATCAAAAGAATCTTAACATGAGGCAACGACGTTGGGTTGAATTACTTAACGACTATGATTGCGAAATTCGCTACCATCCTGGCAAGGCGAATGTTGTGGCTGACGCACTTAGTCGTAAAGAGCGTGTCAAACTCCAATGTGCGAGAGTTCGTACCGATCTCCAAGATCGCATTCTCCAGGCTCAACACACCTCAGTCACCCAAGGTAACATGTACGATGAAATGTCTTGTGGTGCTGAGACTCAACTTGAAACCAAACCCGATGGTCTCCTTTATTTTCTTAATCGACTGTGGATTCCCGACCGTGATGATCTTCGTACTTTTCTCATGAACGAGGCTCATAAGTCTCGTTATTCTATTCATCCTGGAGCTGACAAGATGTACCAAGATCTTCGTTATTCTTATTGGTGGCCTGGTATGAAGAAAGACATTGCTCTTTTCGTTGCAAAATGCCTCACTTGTTCCAAGGTTAAGGCTGAACATCAACGACCGGCTGGTATGCTTGAACAACCAGAGATTCCTGTCTGGAAATGGGAGAGCATAGCTATGGATTTCATCACCAAACTCCCTCGCACACCCAAAGGTTTTGACAGTATTTGGGTAATCGTCGATCGTTTGACCAAGTCAGCTCACTTTCTACCTATTCGTGAGAAGTATTCTGTGGAAAGGTTGGCAAGGATGTACGTAAGTGAAATCGTATGTCGTCACGGTATACCTTTGGACATTATTTCGGATCGCGATGGTCGTTTCACCTCTCACTTTTGGGAATCTCTACAAAAAGCTTTGGGTACTAAGTTGAACCTGAGCACTGCTTATCACCCTCAGACGGATGGTCAGACTGAACGAACCATCCAGACACTTGAGGACATGCTCAGGGCGTGTGTCATCGATTTTGGTGGCGCATGGGATTCTCATCTTCCTTTGGTTGAGTTTTCATACAACAACAGTTATCACGCCAGCATTAACATGGCTCCTTTTGAGGCACTCTATGGTCGGAAATGTCGTTCTCCTGTCTGTTGGACCGAGGTTGGTGAAGCTCGCATTACTGGACCCGAACTAATCCAGGAAACCACAGACAAAATCCAGCTTATTCAGGATAATCTTCTCAAGGCTCGAAGTCGCCAAAAGAGTTATGCTGATAAACGTCGTAAACCCTTGGAATTTCAAGTTGGGGACCTTGTGCTACTTAAGGTATCCCCTTGGAAAGGAGTTATTCGTTTCGGTAGAAAGGGAAAACTAGCTCCTCGATACGTAGGCCCCTTCAAAATTCTTGACAGAGTTGGGAAAGTGGCTTACAGACTTGAGCTTCCACCCGAGCTAAGCAATGTTCATCCGACCTTCCATGTCTCGAATCTCAAGAAATGCTTAGCTGATGAGAACCTTCATGTTCCTCTTGAGGATGTGCAAATCGATGAAAGCATGCACATTATCGAGAAACCCGTCGAGATTGTTGATACTGGAGTCAAGAAACTCAAGCGCAGTCGCATTCCGATCGTTAAAGTTCGTTGGGAATCTAAACGAGGCCCAGAGTTCACTTGGGAACGTAAAGACCAGATGAAATCGAAGTATCCACATCTTTTTCCACCAGACTCTCCAACTCCAACTTCGGGACGAAGTTCCTAAAAGTAGGGGAGACTGTAACTTTACGCATTTAAAAACTTGTACGTTACCCCATCAACATTAATAAAACGTCAAGTTTCATTATTCTGGTGTGCATTAATTATTTTTGTCGCGTTTATGGAACCCTAAAACTATATAGATTATAATTATTATATGTTATAACCTTGAATTATATCAAAAAAAAATATATGCCTTGGCCAGGGATCGAACCCGTGACCAAGGCCGGGTCAAGCAAACAACACAACACATGTACACCAGCTGGGCTGGCTAACACCTTTGATGGAAACCCAACACGCGTTAATGTTATACTCAATTTAAAATCTCCACAGTTGACTGAGAAAGTCAACTGTGAGCTCGCTACTTGCCATAATCAGTGAATTAACGCGTAATTGGTGTAAATCTGGTAACCATGCTCGATTATCGGCCATCAACAACTAAGCACAGCGTCAATTACAAGTCAATCGTCCCTCAATTTGCCTCTTTTACACGTTCGACATTAAACCCATAGTCAAACTTACCAATTGAGCAAACCGTCGATCACCTATATAAATTGATGCTCTGCGAGCACTTACAACTCGCTCACAACTCTTTCTCAACCTCCAATTGTTCTTTAAACACTGATAATCAAGATCTGTGATCAAACGTTTGACTCCTTGCTTTGACTCGGCAATTACACGCGATACATCACTGTGAGTATAATTTTTTTTTTGTGCATTTTATCGATCGGCATCAATACAACAAAAGCCCCAAGATCAATCGGGCTAATCTTGTGTGTATTTGATTATTGCAGAAATTAGGGTTCGTATTAGGATTTGGGGATAAAACTGATCTGAACGTGTGTATTTATATTAAACAGACGAGTTTCATCACAACCACTGGCCTAGGCCAAGTGGTTGTGACCCAGGGCTTACACAACAGTCACCCGGGTTCGAGTCCCGGCGCTGACATCCCTTTTTCGTTTCTTTTTCTTTTTAAACAACAAATACTTATATATATATATTATGTTTAAAACTTATAAATTCATTTTTAAATATCAAAACTATTATATAAATTCTAAAAAATTTACATTTACTAAATCTGAGTTAAAAGTGTTATTCACAATTTTTATTTTTCAAAAATTCATTTATTTAATATTTATTATAATTAAATCAATTTTATACAATTATATTTATAAAAATCCATTAAAATATCAAAACAATTTTATTAAATTCTCCAAAAATTATCCTGACTTTTTATAAAGTTAAACTTTACTGAAATAATTTTTAATTCAGTAAAATCATTTATTTTATATTTTTAATCAATTTTTGTTAGATTTAATCATAATTAAATCATAATAAATCCAATTTTCATCATTTTTGCACCAAAATTTTATACAAATTATTTTTAATTATTTAGAACAGAAATACGATTTTTAGAAATAGATTTCTTTAATTTTAGTATTTTTGATTATTAAAGTTAATAATTGACTATTTACAAATAAATAGATTTAAAAATCTATTTTAAATGAAATAATTTTATAAAAATTATTTTATTGCTTCAAACACTTTATTGTACTCATACAAAATTCAAACTTTATAAAAAGACTATTTTTCGTTAATTATCCAATTTTCTTCATTTAATTAAGCATTTTAATTTAAATCTCAACAATTGATTATCCCCAAATCAAAACCCTAGGATATACTTATAAAATAGTTAGACTTAGACTTATTTGTTGCCTTATACATAGGGTAACACTTGGCAAACTATTTGAGCTACTCTTATACTTTATCTCATTACCAAAAACTATACCAAGGTGAGTTTACGTAATCCTGTTTATGCGATTCTTTATACTTGCAACAATTTTAAGCAATTCAACATATATGTCTAGTAGTAAACTTTATTGCCTCATGTATTAGTCAACAGTTTCAACGAGTTTCAACGAGTTTCAACATTTACATAATCATTAGCTATGGCCATGCCGGCGATACTCAATAATAGATCTATTGGATTGACAACCCCACCCGGATACGTGTACCTCCTACATAGGTCACGTGGGTGATTGTTATCGTTCAACATATTACTAAGGTGAACCGTAGATGACGGGATGGACCTAAACTAGTCGGAGGTTTGATTATGTCAACATATTATACTATGCATGTAGACTTAAATTACGATAGACGTACGAATTGCTAGACTTTTATACTTAAACTATATGCTTAACATGGATTATGTATTCTCACCAACTTCTAGTTGACCCCCCCCCCCCATTTTTACAACTCAACAGGTGATAACGATGCTTGAAGATTAGAGTACTTATGAAGAAATAAGGAGTCTATGCATGCTTGATTCTTGTGTGATGTATTAGATTTCCACATTCAAACTCTTATGTATTTCAATTTTTGGATATTTACAATTTAATATTTATTTCAATTAAAATTTGATTACCATGTGCTACTGCATACTCATCAATACGTGACACCTCGATGTTTCCGCCATCGGTTGGGGTGTTACACTTAACTTGAAATAACATTTAAGGTGTCACTTCTGCCCAAAGGTGACGTGTCACATTATGTAGTTATAAAGATCTCGTTAAGCATTGTAGCTCGTTCATATAAGGGCCATAAGGTTTCACTTCTGCCCAAAGGTGATGTGTAACAGATTATGTTAGTGAACTGAGCGTATTGCATTAGGACTTTGAATGTCTCACTTCTGCCCAACGGTGATGGGTTACATTCACTGTCAGCAATTTAATACTTAAATAAATAGCGTATAGTCAAAGTTAGAGTATTGTATTTAAGTAGCTTATGTTTTTTGGTGTTATGAATAGTTATCACAGCTTCATTAGTATAATGGTCTTCGTCATGCCTGCCTTAGATAATTAGTTTCCCCCTCGGATCACTATAAGTTCTTCTCTAATATTGTATCTTACTATTCTCATTTTTTCCACTATTAGCTTCCAACTGCGGCATCACCACCTTAACTGGTGATAACTATGTTGCCTGGAAAGATTCACTTATGTTAACTTTGGCACTGCTGGATTTCGATTACGCACTGAGAGAGGATGCTCCTCTCAAACTCACTAACAAAAGCACCGTTGCTGATAAAATGGTGCATGAGAAATGGGAGAGATGCAACCGTATGTCCCTCATGTTCATTAAGAACTCCATTAGTATGCTTATTAGAGGATCTATTCCAGATTCTAAGATTACTAAAGAATATCTGGCTTTTGTGGAGGATCAGTTCAAAGGAACCTCAAAGGCGCATGCTTCCACTCTAATTCTGAAACTTGTGACAACTAAGTATGATGGGAGAAGCGGTATTCGTGAGCATATTATGTCCATGAACGATATGGCCCATAAGCTTAAGGGTTTAGAGATGGAAATTAGTGACGGTTTCCTGGTGCATTTCATCATGACTTCTCTACCCTATGCTTATGATGCTTTCAAGATCAACTACAACACATTGAAAGAAAAGTGGACAATGCAGGAGTTGATCGCTATGTGCGTGCAAGAGGATGAGTGGATGCAGCTGGAGAAACCTGAAGTTGCTTACCTTACGACTGCTAATCCAAAGAAGAGGAAAAGACAATCCAACAAGAATCATAATGTTAAAACCTAGAGGAATGAAGCAAGTGCCTCATCTAGCCATAAGAACTCCAAAGGTAAGTTCCTCTGCAAGTTCTGTAAGAAAGAAGGACATAAGCAGAAGGATTGCCATGACTTTAAGGAATGGCTAACTAAGAAAGGTAATTATCTACTTATGATACTTGAGTCCTTTAACTTAAATGTTCCTTCTAATACTTGGTGGTTTGACTCTGGTTCTATGGTCCACGTGACCAATTCTCTTCAGAGATTTCGTACAATCCAGAAGCTGGCAAGAAACCAAAGAACACTTAACATTGGGAATGGAAAGTCACTTATTGTCGAAGCCGTGGGAACGTTAGAATTAAAATTCAAAACTGGTTTATGTATTATTCTTTATGATACCTTATATATTCTTGAGATTATTCGGAATCTTGTATCTGGACCTAAGTTAGACATGGATGGTTTTGACATTTCTCACGGTCATGGCAAACTTACGATTACTTATGATTCCCAAGTGTATGGTCATGGTTTTTTGGATGTTGGTGTCTATAAGTTAGAACTAGATGATGATTTTCCAAGTCTTTGTTATCATATAATGTTAATGAATTACTAACAAAGAAGAAACGCAAGAGACTTAGAAACTTCATCCATGTTGCGGCATTGACGTTTAGGCCACATATCACGAGAAAGGTTAACCAGACTCGTGAAGGATGGGATATTACCCTCTCTTGATTTCGATGATTTTGGAACATGTGTTAAATGCCTTAAGGGCAAGATGACGTCGGCAAATAAGAAGGGTGCCACTAGGAGCTCTAATTTATTAGAACTCATTCATACTGACATTAGTGGCCTTTATAACGTTGCTGGCATAACTGGACATACTTCATTTATCACTTTTATTGATGATTATTCTCGTTACATGCACTTGTATCTCATCAAGGAAAAGTCAGAATCACTGACAACTTTTAAAGATTATAAGGCTGAAGTTGAAAAGCAAATAGATCACGAGATAAAAGTTGTTAGATCAGATAGAGGAGGTTAATATTATGGCAGACATACTTATGTGGGTCAAGCCCCTGGACCATTTTATGAGTTTTGTAAGAGCTAGTGGATTGTGAACCAATACACCATGCCTGGTACTCCTCAGCAAAATGGTGTAGCTGAGCGAAGAAACAGAACCCTTATGGACATGGTGCGTAGTATGTTAGCCAACTCAGGTTTACCTTTTTTTCCTCTGGACCAAGGCCTTAAAGTCAGCCGTTCATATACTTAATAAAACTAAAATAAAACTCATTAAGGGGTAGGATAGTAAAATCCACCCTCTATTTAAATGAAACTCATTAAAATAAACATATATAAACCGTATCTCTCACCATCTCTCATCCTTTGATTCTCTCCTCCCCAAAACCAAACCCATCTCTAGGTCAACCAAATCCACCTCCAAACGCCGGATGAAGATTCTCAAAGTCAGCCTCCACATAAACCAATAAAAGGCCATCACCACACTCAGCTACGTATATACCAATGGTTTTTGGTGATGGATGATTCTTGAATATAAAACACAATATTAAGGCATGGTGTTTTATAACCATATATGATTTAGGTGGCATACTTTGTTTGGCGTTATTATAAAACACATCTGCTAGTTGTGTGTTATAATAATATGTTTTTGTGTAATATGTAGTTTATGTGTTTGATGTGTTGAATATAAAACACATATGTTTGGTGTTTGATGTTTTGAATATAAAACACTAAGCTTCATAATGCTTTTCTATAATATGTTTTTCCCGTGTTTGATGTGTTGAATATAAAATACATATGTTTGTTGTTTGATGTTTTGAACAGAAAACACACTATGGATCAACAAAAAGATTGTGAGAAGAAAATGCTTTTTTGTTTGTGTGAATGGATCGATTATATAAAAAAAGATTGAAAGAAGGATAAGAAGGGTTCTTTTTGTTAGAATCTGTTGTTAATATTGAGATGAAATCTCTATAATAATGCTAAAGTTGGGTATAATAATATTATATCGTAAAAGCAACAATGTAATTGTAGCATATAATATCTCAAACCCATAAGTGTACAATCAGAAATATAAATAGTTATATGAGAAATTAATCTGCATGATCATTTCTAAAAATAATAATATGATGTTATTTTATGTAAATGCCCATATAACTCTAATTAACTATTGCCACGTGTCGCAACAAGGGGCCTTTTTATCCTTCTCATAAAAAGAACCCTTTGTACCCGAACCTATATATATATATACACACACACACACACACATACTAGATTATACCCCACGAGCGTCCCGGGGTTGAGAAATCTAATATGACACATCAATTTTACATATGAAATAGACTGATGCGCTTTACAGATACATGCAAGAAAGCTTTAGGTAGCACCTAACCTAAAACAATTAACAATGTATCTCCAATGTTAATGCCTAACCTTAAACAATGTATAATTCTAATGTTAACATCTAACCTAAAACATTGTATAACTCTAATATTAATACCTAACCTAAAACAATGTACAACTCCAATGCTAACACCTAACCTAAAACAATGTAGAACTCCAATGTAATTCTAATATTAACGCATATCCTAAAGACTAAACAAATGTACAACTCTAACATACTAATATTGATACCTAACCTAAAACAATGCATAACTCGATTAACATATTCGGCTCTGGTTGAAAATAGAATTTATATTTACTGGATTACCTGAACATGTGTTTTTTTCCTGTATGAACAAAACCCAACAAAAATAGTTGTCTTTTCTCCGTTTTTTATATAGCGCTATGGTAATCGTTGGAAAGATAATAAAACACTCGTTAATTTGGTGTAATTTTTTTCTTTGAAAAATCTCGTAGATAAAAGATATTAACGTTTAAAAACTATAGGAAAAAACATAAGAGAGAAAAATTCAATTTTGTTTTTAAACTTTTTTTTTTCTAAAATTACTTAATGCCACATGGCACTCTCAAGGGGTAGAATTACTATTTGAGTGTCATGTAAGATTTAACCATTTTGAATATATATATATAGAGGGGGAGATCAAATGAGAAGAAACTTAAGGTGGTGTTTGTTTTTCTCCCAGAAGTGCTTCTGGCCACTTCTGTCTGCGTCACGCAGACGCGGGCAGACGTTTGGGACGAGCAGACCGTTTGTTTTTCGGAAGACCTTTCACTCCAAAAGCTCTTCCTGGCCTCTTCTTGGTGCAGACTTGCACCCATGTCTTCTCACATCTTCTCCTTCTCCTTCTCTCCTTTTTTTTTCTTCTCCTCTGTACTCTTCTTCTAGTATTCTGCTTCTTGTTATTTTCTTCTTCATCATACTTGTCCATTTCTTCTTCATTCTCTTTTATTATTCTTTTCTTTTCTTTTCTTTTCTTTTCTTCTTTTCTTCCTCCTCATCCCTCCCGCCGCCGCCGCCCTCCACCCTCCCTCCCGCCGCCGCCGCCCTCCTCCCTCCCTCCTGCCGCCGACGCCCTTCTCCCTCTCTCCCGACGACGCGTCGCTGCCCTCCTCCCTCCCGACTACGCGGCCGCCGCCCTCCTCCCCTCCCTCCCCATCCCGTCGCTCTCCTCCATCCCGTCAGTCTCCTCCATCCGGTGACTCCTTTCGTTCTGCACTTTCTTTTTTAAGTAAATTTACAAGAGTTAAATTATTATCTATTGAACTTCCAGTTTCTAATCATAGAGGTATAGATAAACATCTCTTTGTTTAAATGGAAGGTTAAGTTTAGTGGAAGGTATAGATAACAGTTCTTTGTTTAAATAGATAACAACTCTTTGTTTAAATTGAATTCCGATAGGATTGATATTAATGGAAATAATATTGTAGAAGATATGGAGTCAATGTGTGTTATGGTTATGGTTATGGTGGGTTGTGGTTGGTTATGGTTGTAGTTGGTTGTGGTTATGGTTATGGTGGGTTGTAGTTGGTTATGGTTGTGGTGGGTTGTGGTTGGTTGTGGTTATTGCTATGGTGGGTTGTGGTGTGTTGTGGTTATGGTTATGGTGGGTTGTGGTTGTGGTCGGTTTTGGTTATGGTGGGTTGTCGTGTGTTATGGTTGTGGTTATGGTTATGTTACGCAGACATTAACAAACAAACAGTCTTCTTCTTGCAGACTGCAGACCTTTGGTCCACCTCTTCTCCTGCAGATGTCTGCAGATGTGGTTCGCAGACTGCAGACATTTTGGCTCAGAAAAAACAAACAGCACCTTAATGTGAGAACAAAAAGAACAAATGACATAATAATAAACATTAAATACTTTAACTACTTTTAAATTAATTATTATCTCTTTAATTAATTAGTCATTAATACTTTATCCTACACATTAGCAAAATTTGTCCTACACATATCAAAATTCATCCTACATATATCGAAAATTCTCATATGTTTATCCGACACATATCGAGATTATCATACGTTTATCCTACACATATAAAAGTTCATCCTACGCATATCCTACACATATCGAAATTCTCCTTCACACTAATTAGGTTTGCTTTGAAAGTATATAACTTAAAAATTAATTATGAGTTTTATTTATTGAACTAGTTTAGGGGGTTACAAAAAATAAATAATTTATTTAACATTAAATACAATTAATATATAAAAGATTTCTATTGGTTAATATTTGATATTTTTCTTCTTACAAGTTATTTTCTTCTCATTTGAACTCTCCAATATATATATATAGGGTTCCGGTAAGAAAATAGTTTTGTGTAGGAGGTGTAGGAAGTGTTTTCAACCGTTTGATCTAGAAATCGATGGTTTAGATTAAAAGTTTAGGTTAGTTAATATTATACTAATTATAATTTAATGGTCAGGGGTAGGATGGTCCAATAAATGTTTTAAAAGAGAGTAGGAAAGTCATTTTCTTTTATTTATCTAGAAACTCCTCCTTAATTCAAGCTAAATTGTTTATCTCTCTTATTTACTCACCCCCCCTCTCTCTCTCTCTCAATAGAATCGAAAATTAAAAAAACAAAGCAGGTTTTAGTCATCTTCTTCCTCTTTGTATCTTCTTCTTTTTTCTTACTAACAACCGTCATATAAACCTAATAACTATAGTCTTCTTTTACAGATCTAAATCGGCGTAAAAACACTACGCAAGGAAAAAAAAAAGAAAAAACCCCAAACCGTTTGTTGATCCAAACGCATTCGAACAAAAAACGACTCAAATGGAGGGAAATCAGATTTTTGTGATAATGTTTTAATTAGTGATGAGTCTATGGTAGAGATTAATCGGATTCTTTTTTTAGTTTTGTGATTTTGTGTTCTTACTTTTTAATCGCTGATCTTTATAATAGTGTTATTAGATACTTTTTTTGTTCTTAATTTTTTGTTATTAGGTATCTTCAATCACTGGTATTTATAATGGTGTATTATAATTATTTTTTAGATAATGTTTTAATGGTGTTTTATATAATCGGTTTTGTATTTTTTTTTGTTTTCTTAATTTTGTGTTATTAAGTATCTTAAATCGATGGTCTTGATAAATTGTGTTTTATAATTGGGTTTTAGATAATTTGTTGATGGTGTTTTTATAGTAGTGTTTTAAATAGTGTTTTATAAACCTTCTGCCATAATCGAACAACCAATAGATAAAAATTATATATTTGAAAAATAATGAAGAATCGATGAAGTGTTATAGAGATTGAATATTGTTATGAAAATGTGGAAGAATTAGTTATTTTAGGATAATTGAATTTCATTAAAATCCAGAATTTTGATGCTAAATTAGTGGGTTATGATAATTAATAAAATGAATAAAAAGTCTATCATGCCCTTGATCTAAATATTTAATCAGATTTGATACAATGGTTGAAAACACTTCCTACACAAAACAATTTTCTTACCGGATCCTCTACCTATATATATATATATCATACCGGGTACATGTATGTAATATTAAAAATTAAAAATTAAAAAAATGAAAAGAAAATGAAAAGTAAACAAGGTTAGGATGTACGTAGTAGGGTGTTTACGGTCCGGTTTTGACAGTTTCTATGCCAAATCGTTGAAATAAAAAAAAATCAAACTATTACTAATGGTTTAGTTCCAGCTTGAGCTTTACTGGACTCTTATATAAAACACATAAAATAAAAAATAAATATGTTGTCCGAAAACAACTAAAACAAACAGTCAACTATTGGTTATAGCAACAGCCACAAGTTTGTCTCAAGGTGATAGACATCTCAAAATTAAGCTCCAAGTTATTAATATTATGACCTTATAACTTCAAAGGAAAACCTTAAAATCAACATTGGCGAGCAGAGCAGACGAGTAGGGTTCGATGAAGCCTATCGCCTATGTATTCGATGACTTGAAGGAAAACCTTAAAATCAACGTTGGCGAGATTTTAATTAAAACATTAGATGGGCTTAAATTGTAGGCTGCATTTCCTTTTTAAATTAAGCTAATGTTTGTCTAGTTATTTTCATTAACATAACATACTATATCATATAAATAATTACATAAATGTAATATAAAATGTTTTGAAACTAAAATATACTAAACTTTTACAGTCCGGTCCGGTTTAATACGTCCTGCTTATGGTATAAACCCGTAAACTTCTTTGAAGCATGTCATCGGACGGGTTTTGTGCAGCTCTGATCTACAATCCATGATATTGCATAACACAAATTAGGATAGGCTTTTATGCAATATTTTTCATACAATTACAAATGTTTGATATACCATTTTAAGAGTTGCTAAAAAGATCCACCACTTGAATAAACTTTGCTCCATGCATGATTATGCTCCTCCAATCTAAAATGAACCTGGTTCATTCATTTCTTAACAAAATTAAAAGGGTGTCGCATTCATGATGAATTAGCTGAAATTATCATCTTGTCCACGCTTGGTTCCACATTTTCAGTTTGAAATTTTGTTGGAAGAAAAATAGTTGCAATAAAAACCACCATAAATCCTCTATAGCTGCCTCCTTTGACTAACTTTTAATAATCCATGGAGTAAATTAAATAACTAAACATCCACTAGATCTTTTTAATTATTTTTTAACGGCTAATTTTTTCCCCTATTTTTTACACCTTTTTTTGCACTCACTTGGATTTGAACTTCCAATCTCGCTGAGAGAATTCCTTCTTTACCACTCCACCACAAGAGTAGGGGCAAACATCCACTAGATGCATGAACAAATGAAGGCTCAATAACAAATAGGCTTGAAAAAAAGTTGAGCCATAAACAGTTCTTGGTTTGATGCCCAGAAGAAAAAAAAAAAAAAAACTAGAGTGACGATGAATTATTTTCTTAATTGAAAAGAAGAATTGATTTGAATATGGTTAAGATGGAAAAAAATTTGGTAACTGTGTATAACTAGTTTTATACCCACCGCGCATTGCGGCGGCGGGGGCGACCGGGTTACTGCGTCGTTCGTTACGTGGTTGCAGCCTATCAATACCGTCTCACACAACGGACATCAGTAGCTTCCATAATCCTTTGTTATCATCGTCATGAGAAAGCAAATACGTGTATTTGTAGAACACTTGGAAAACAACCATAGATCACCTATCACATGAACGTGAGTGGGTGTGAGAAGGCTCAGACTCACAGTAACTGTGCCTCACATGATAACTTGATGTTTGTATATTATATATATAGTTTTATATCGGCGTCACGCATTGCAGCGACTGCCTAGCGTTTGCGATTTCGTTTCAGGCGTTACGATAATGACAGTAAAAGCGGCTTCAACGTGGTGCCAATTAATTTTCTACGATTATCAAATTAATATTTATTTTTGAGGAATGTTAATGGAGAGGACCATTCTTCAAGGGGCGTTATAAGTGACATGAGTGTGCAAGATGCCTACGCGAAAACAAAGGAATTAAAAGTATACATAATATCGATGACGTTATCTTTAATAATTTATATTTATCTATGGATTAACATGTCAGCCATTCTTTTTTTAAATCGGCGTCCCAGTGGTCTATGACACATCTGGGGTGAGACGCGGCCCGAGTTCGAGATGCCGCCAAAGCACTTTAACCGACTTTTCACAACGGGGCCTGGCCAGGGTAAACCCGAGACAGCCAGAAATCGAACTCGTGACCTCAACCTGACGGGAACTCTAAGGAGAAAACCCTCCCACCTCACTGTGTGACCATTCGCCCCACAGATCATTGGCATGTCATACATTCTTAATATTGTGGGAATATATTTTTTCCATCCACTTAGTATGGTGGGAAAGGTGCTCGATCAGTGGCTAAGTCTTAGCCATGGTAACATTTACAATATATTTATAGCGCTGCTATTTGAATAGCCAGCTGCTTCTAATTTGCGCCACCCTTATGGCATCTTTGTAAATTGTACTTTGGTTTAGGGGTATTTTTACTCCCATTTGATTGTGCAGCTTATAAAAAATAAAGCAAGAGAGGCAGAACCAGAAGGGACGGGTCTGGGAATCCACCACCCTCAAAGACTTTCTTCATCAATCAACATCTCTTTCCCCTTCTGCACACTCATAGTCTTCATCCAAATCCCTAACACTCCTCCCCTATATCCAATATCATCAACCAAATCTTAAACCCTCAACCATCATCTCTTGAATCACAACCATCACACAACGAATTCTACGAAACCTGCGCGAAAGAGAGAGAATCCGGTATATATATATATATATATATATATATATATATATAGAGAGAGAGAGAGAGAGAGAGAGAGAAAAGGTGTAGCAGTGTTAGGTAACGGCTGAGCCGCCGCGACGTCAGGATGGTGAGGTTATGGTGTTATGATAAGGATGATGATGGTGAGGTTAGGTTGTGGTGATGTGGTGACGTGGGAGTTACGGTGATGGTGGTGGTGTTGACTCCGACGGCGGCGACGGGTTTCTTTCGTCGTTCGGATGATGGGGAAACGCTGGCTGAAAGCCGCTGTGGTTTGCGCTCAACCGATAGCGAGTGTGGCGATTTCCAGTAGAACTAGGATTGCCGAAAAGGATTCCCAGCCAACCGACCAACTTGTCGGTGTGTTAGTGATAATGAGTAGGATTCCAGTAGGTAAGTCTGAAGCCTATTCAACTTCTGTTCCTTCGATTGTAGCATAGGTCGTTTAACATCGCTTCAACATATGCTTCTCTGCCATGGAGGTTGAGTACTAACCCATAGACTTTGATTTGTAGTTTTGTACCAATTTCTATTTGTTTACGTTTTTTGTTTTTTTCTTTTAATGTTGTGTACATTTTTTGCATCAACCTTACTTTGTTCTATCATTGTTGACTTTGTAGACCACAAGTCGCATGCTTCCAAAGGCTTTTTTTTAATCATTGTTGATTACATTTCTTGGTTTTGAATTATGGATTCAATTACTTGACTTGAAAGTCCACATCTATATTTGTTACTTGCCGTATGATGTAGCTTTTTAGAAGTGCTATCTGATGAGAATTGAAGAGTATGTGATTAGTCTTGAGTTTGAATATTGACTAAGGTTTGTGTGAATAATGTGTTTCGGAGAGTCGGTCATAAACGCGCCATGTGAAAATTGCACAACGCGCGTGTATTAGTGTCTTATATATGAGGTTTGCGGGAATAATGTGTTTAGAAGAGGCGGTCGTAAACGCACCATGTGAAAATCGCGCAACGCGCGAGTATTATTATACCTAGTTTAATTAACTTACCTACCCATCCCCATATAATATTCCAAAACCATTACCCCACACTTCATTTCGTTAAAAAAAAAAAAAAAAAAAAAAAAACAGTGACACATTGTAGAGAGAGAGCGCACTGCGGAGAGAATGGAAGGCCCAAGCGGAGCGCCGCCATCAACGACGGCGCATGTCATCCTTCCGGCGCCTACGACACACTCCACCTCTCTCTCTCTCTAAAACCCAGTAACACCACCACCGCTTCTCCACCTCTCTCTCTAAAAAAGCCGTAATCACCACCACCACTCCCCCTATTTCTCTATCTCTGTCTCTCTCTCTAAAAACACCCTATTTGTCCATCGGTTTCTTGTAAGGGATGGCTTCGTTTTTTTGAAGCAATACTCCGGTGAGAAGTTTATGACTCGAGATCGGCCTTCAGTCTAACAGATCTATCCGGAAATGGGCCATGCAGGATGAAGCAAGAAATTGTCGCCGGTCGCCGTCTCCAGAAACCACACTTTAACCATCGATGCCGCCACACATAACTGCACCTCTAACGCCGGTGCACCACGTTTTCTGGGCGATTTTGGTGTTTTCTGGGCAGTTTTTTGGGCGTTTTGGCCTTTTGATCGTGACCGTCGGATTGAAGGACGGGGACACGTGGAAGCACGTCGGCTGTGAGATAGCTACTACGTTGCTATTTGTAGTTATATATAATGTATACAAAGTGTAGTGTTTTAGTCAGATGGGGTGCGATGTTGATCAATTCCTTAAACATATTAATAAATTAGACATACCTGTCAGTCTAGTAAAGAACGATAGGGAAGACGATGCCATGAGAATGATTACGCTGATCGGGTTCCCGTTTAGGGTATACAGTTAGGATGGCTTAAGGAGATCAGAGATCATAATTATAGAGAGGAGAGGATGATGGTTTTGTGTGTGTAAGTAAAGGTGTTCATTAGCCTCTAATCTCTCTCAATGATCTCTATTTACACCCAAGGAGAAACCATATTTTATGGTTAAGTAAGTGTAATTACGTCCATCACATAAAGACCAGTTAACCAATAAGGGTATTTAGGTCATTGATCATGTATTAGATAAATAATTATAAGGACCACGTAATAGAATATATAAATATATTCTTACATGCGACTGATAAATTGTTTATCAAATAAGTATAGTTTTATAGTATTTATCAAGCAAGTTTTTTTTTAATAACTAATTTTCATCATGTTTTGAAAATAATCCAATTTCTTAACTCAAAGTGATAAAGTAGTATTTTCTTTTTAATTTTAACACTTCTCTATAAATTAGTTATTTTATAAAAACATTATTTGTGGTATACTTTAGTTTTATCAATTTTATTTATCGGTTTAGTTAAATTTTAATATATTCATTAATCATTATTGTTATTTGTGTACATTAATTATCATATTTCTTCAATCTTACAGATCTACTGTTTGATTTTATTTCGTTCTAGTTGGTCTACACCACCTCTCTCTCTCTCTCTCTCTCTCTCTCTTTATCTCTCTCTCTCTCTCTTCGCCAAGAGAAATGAAAGTGAAGCCCCAGAACCACCAAAGGGAACTCTACCTGATAAGGAAATGAGAAAACGTCATCAATATTTATTTAAAACAAAACTCGGGCTAGAAAATGGATATGTTTCAGAATATTTTTGAAAGGTTAACAGAATCAACTGAAAATATTGTAAGTTGGAAGTTTGATAGTGAGAGAAAGATGTTTGTGGTTAAAAGAAAGATAGGAAGTATTGAATATTTCAAAATTGAATTTGATCTACAAACTCTTCCTAGTTGGAATAACTGTGATTTGTGCAGGATGAAACTGATCAGTCCTTCAAATAATTCTGGAGCACGGTTTGTTGAAAATTTGATTAGAAAATAATGTTTTTCAAAGTTTAAGGTGTTTAAACCGCAAGTCACTGAACGATTGATGTCAAAAAACATTGATCCATTAACCGGGAAGAGAAAGTATATAGGGTCAAACGTTAACCCGGAAAAAGTTGTGAGAAGAATTAAGATTCTCAAATCACCATTTTCATGCCTGCAAAATTTTAGAAGTTGGTAGTACGATGTTTCTACTAGATAGGTTGTTATAGGAAGGGATTATCTTCTTCAAATCCGTGTGTTAGATCCAATTGATCTTTTTATGTTCAATATTGGTGACTTTAGGTTTTTAGAAGATAACAATATCAAATGTTTAGCAGAAAATTACTCCCATGACGAAGTTTTGCTTTTCATGAGAGTTGTTAAAAGAATTTTAAAATTAAAGGATGATGCAACAAAGGCTTAGAAGAGAATTGATGCTCGATATGATAAAAAAAAGGTGTTAATAACACACAAGTAGAGGATTGTATTCGTAGCTTAACTATTATTGGAATGATTTTGGTTGTTTAGCTTTCGTTAACTGCATTGACAATTAGTTAATGATTTTGGTTGTTTAACAAGTAGGGAATACCATTATGCCCATATAATCGATGTTTTTTATTTTTACAACTTTCATAATACACAAATATAGTAGATGCTTAAAGCATGTCGGGTTGTATTACGCTTACCAAAAGAGGATTGGTGACACTTGCAGCTATAAATTGTAAAATGTCGACTCTACTGCAACGCGCGGGTTCACACTACAATATCCCACTTGAAAAAACGAATTTTGTACTAGACACACACGTAAGGGCTCACACGTAACGTATTGTTACTTAGGTATTACAACCAATTACTGATATAGATGGTGCTTCAAATCAAGCTGAAAACAACAACGAAATGCAACAGGCAAACAACATGCAATGCCGGGTTTCTGCTAATATATATATATATATATATATATATATATATATATATATATATATATATATATGAGAAGTATTGATGAAAAACCCTTCAAAATGAGAAAACCCAATGAGTGGCTAGCATTCATCCACATATACCCCATTCACAAATATATTATTTAATACCATTAGAGTCATTTTAGTATTTTTAACATTTCCCCTTTTTTTAATTTTTGAATTTTCCCCCTCCCACCTTATATAAACAACCATCTCTCTCTCTCTCTCTCTCTCTCTCTCTCTCTCTCTCTCCAAACACATCAGCCACCACCACAAGCTTCCACCACCGACCACCAGCCACCACCTCTACCAATAATTTCCTCTATGTCTTTTTTCTCAACTCTCTCTCAATACAGACACCGAACCACCATCATAACCCGACCTACTATCACTATCATCACAGAAGCCTTCACCACTCGTCTCCACCGTTGCACCACCACTCTGGCGACGCACCTACCGTCTCTGTGACATCCGTCACCTTCACCTTTATCATTTACACAATTTTAGTCCTTGGATTTTCTTAAATGATTTTTATTCAGCGTGTAACCAGATAATTATTAGTAAAGCAAACCGAGCCCTTTTATTTACTAAATTATTGTATTATTTTAAAAAAAAAAAACACGTAAACCAAACATGCTTCAACGCATGTTCTCATGTGAAGGAGAATAATAATTAATATTAACAATATTAATAATAACAAACAAATTAGCAAAACAACAAGCATGAGGAATGCATATCCCAATCCTTCATAATTTTTTTGTTGGGTAAGTAATTGTTCGTAAATAATAAAAAAAACAAAATGGCCGATCGTTTCTTATTTATGTTAACCGACAATATGGATGCATGTTTTCCGGGAGTTACAAATTGTAATTTATTGTAACTTTTATAACATCTATTTCTATAATTAGGGCCTTAATAGCCTCTCATTATTATATTATATAGTGTATTTTCCCTTGTTAAAGGAGAGCAAGTCATCTTGACTATTTTACAATTTAACCACCCTTTATGACTTTGCATATGCCTCTCTATATGAACCGATCGCCACCACCAACTTCAACCGGAATCATGGCATCCACTTCCACTTCCTCTCTCTCGCCCTCATATAATCACCACCATTGATCGACTTTAACCGTCACCTTTGTTTCGAAAGGACGTCACCGCCAGCGGCCTAACCACCATGCGCAGCCATGACCGTCTCGTCACCAATAGTTTATTTGCCCTTAAATTTCTGCTACCGTACCGTTTTATAAATAACTCGACATTTGATTCAGGTTTGCAACTAATCCGCCTTTGATTTGTAAATAGTTATTTGAATTCTGGCACGTTTAGATTTCCGGCGACTTGGGTTCAATTATAATTATAATTAAGTTTTTTTTAAGTTACTTTCGAGTATAGGATATATATATATATATATTTATATATGTAATTGAACGTAAGTGTAAAATATGGGTAACAAGTCTTTCGTTCAATTATATAGTCAAAACATATATATATTTTCTTTGCAAACAAATATTTCTTTTGCCTACAATGAAATTTTATGACTATTTTAATGAAATGAAGTTATGACTAATATACATTTAGATTAGATAGGTGGCTTCAAAGGTAATTATGAAAATCATAAATTGGTGCAGTATGATTGGCGAATACAAATATCATCTATAGCTTGATGACGTTTGGTATTTTGGTCACATAGATTAGTAATTAAAAAGTTATTGTGTTGTTTATATTATTTTTCTAAGTTTTCAAAGAATACATAAATTGGATATAACTATGAACCCGTTAAGTAATTAGCCATGAGTCATAAAAGCTCATTGTCGCCGGACAACTGATAAGCCAACGAATCATATAGATGAATTAATGTTAGTAAAATTAATAATGATAATTGTAGGCTTTGAAAAGTTCATTTATGCATGCGGATTATTCGTTTTCTTTTCACAAACAAGGTGAGTATATCTTTCCCCTTTTTACTGTTTTACTATTTTAGGGTGACTCATGTACTTATATATTAATCAAGTTTCAATTTCTTATACTCAATGCAATTCTCATGTGTGTTTGCTTTATGTTAATTGGTGTGTCTATGGCTTGTCAAAATCATTAACCGCTGGGCGGCCTAGCTTTTCAATGAATAGTACTATGGTATACCCCCTTGAGACTCTGTTGAGAGAATCTTGGTCATTGTCTTGTTAATTCATTATTCAGTTGGTTAGTCATGTGTTAGTCATTATTCTCAGGTTTGGTTTTGAACGGATATTACTTATTACATAATTGCAAATGGTACCGCACATGAATTGCTAAACACTTTTCTACTATATCTATTTAAACAGGGTATGCTCACCAATACAATTTTTTTGTATTGACCAAATTATTTTGTACATGTTTCAGGTTGTTTTGAGATGCATCCTTTAAGCTTTCGGATTTATATTAGATTTTGATTTATTGTATTTCAATTTAGTTGGCAGTTAGAATCGTTGTATTTCATTTGAATGTAATAAATTATTTAATCAATGTATTCAAATTTACACTTTTAGTCCATGAGCTATTGAACAATCGTCACTACGTGACACCTCGATGTTTCCGCCATCGGTTGGGGTGTTACAGATTGGTATCAGAGCCATGGTTATAGGGAATTAGGTTATTAGAATGTCTTTTAGTCTAGTCTATAACTAAGGTTACATTCACGAGTCCTCTCGTGTATATTTCTCTTATTTCTTATATTTTCTTTCAAGATATTTTCGTTATGATTATTCCTCGTTATTCTTTCGATATTTTGCTTAGAAAAGAATACGCTCGTATTTCACAAACGAAACGATAGCGCCAAGTTAGGAGTGACATCCATACCTTGGTGATTAGTTTCACTCCTCTATATGTTATTTATCTTAGGAATATACCTTTGAGATAGGAGTGACATCCACACCTCAAAGAGTATTTCCTATAAAAAGAAACTTAACCACTAAGCTGGGAGTGATATCCTTAACTTAGTGATTGGTTTCATTCCTCAATTGTTTTCAATTTTGAAATACATCTTTGAGTTAGGAGTGAAATCCACATCTCAGGGATCTGTTTCTACATCTCGTTTTAAAGTCTCGTTAAAGGTTTTGAAATTTATCAGTGACGGGGTATGTGCAATCGGGAAAAATGACCATTCACTCATAGGTTCAAGGACGCTCCCCACAAGTCACTAATAATATTTCAATCTCTTTGGCTAGTCACCAGTTTCATTAGAAATATTTTCAGTATCACATTTTTGATAAATTTTTCATTTGTTGTTTGAAACTCTTATCATTAATTTTTTTTATAATAAAGTTATTATGTCTTTTGAGTTTTCTCTATTAATAGCTATCGCTATTTGTGCATTTTTCCGTTTTTCATTATTGACTCTTAAGTTTTGTTTAATATTTGGATTTTAAGTTCCATCTCTTGATGTTTTATATACTCATTAATTATTCGCTTTTAGATTTTTTTTATCATCATTATTAAAACTTTTATCCGCTTTAAAACTTACACTATTTTCAGTTATGATTTGTGACTTCTACACTATTGTCGCATTGACTTTTATCATTCACGTCATTTCTAAATCTTGGTCTTTTGAAAACACATTTGATTTATATGGTTTTCGAGAAAAGAAACTTGCGACTGATAATATGCATTATGACAATTTTCAACTCGACTTCTTGTAAACACATGAAAATGTGTACTTACAAAATCTTTTCATATGAACCTGTTTTAAATCTAAAACACACTTCGATTTCTAAAAAAAAAAAAAGTTATTCTCATGCATCACTACTATGCTTTCAACTATATCACAAAGTTCGAGTAAAACTACATTTTGTTTTATAAACAATAATTTATCTTTTACATTTACACTCTTTCAGTCGCAAAACGTTTTGGTCTAATCCTTGGACATATCCTTATCGAAAGTTGCTAAATGTCTTTTAACATATAGTGCATATATTTTAAACCCGCATGGCCAGTAGACTATACGTATGTTCCGTCCACTCTCAATTGCAGTAAATATCATTATCTTATTCTTACATCATTTTATTTTATTACATTCGCATATTATCTTATTTATGATTATACTCGTATTATTATTTTATTGGTGGCTATCCCCACGCGTTATTTACAATTATTCTCGCACTAATTATTAGTAGTCATTCTTACAACACTGGTTTTGAGCATTAACTTAACTCGTTTACTTTCATTTTGTGAAAATTGTGCGATTTACTTAATTTATATTATACCATTCTTTCAATCGAAGTTTTACGCTATACTTATGTACTTGACGCATATTTGGTATGCATATATATTTTTTTTTCCTGTTTTTGAGCAAAATCCTGTTATACTTTACATTATTTTGTTTATCGTCACGGTCAATGAACATAATAGTTGATAATTTTGTATGAGATCTAAGCCAGTGCCCACATACGACTCGGGTTAGAGTATTTCTTTAATCCGAGGGGAACGGTGTAAACCTCAGGGTTATCAATATGGGTGTTTGAAGCCAACGATGTGAACAGGAGTTACCGGTTAATGGTAAACCCGAAAGGGAAGAACCTTTGACCATGTCTTATACTTACATGTTATTCTCATTACGGTTAAGGGAAAACCCGAAAGGGAAGAACCTCTAACCATGTCATGATTGAACATTATTTCGTTACAGTGACTATTACATATTGATTGCACGCATTTGTTTCTGGTATTAATTAGGATAGGGTTATGGAAGAGCATAACACCTAAGTGTAAGGTAAATCGATGATTACGGTCCGGAACGCAATCATGGGCTTACAGGTACATGAGGGTGGTGTGTAATTCTATTTAGGCTATTGGTAGACAATCAGTACGAGTCCAAAGTATCGAGAGTGTGGTGGGTTAGCTGCGGTACACCCTATATATAAGCATAAACGATACCGCGAGAGCGGACTAGGAGTTTGGCCAAGAACATACCCATTACTTTATAATTACCTCTTCATTAGACCGTCGATTAATAGCTAGCATTTTCGATAAGAGCGTTCTTACACGATTCTCAATTCGCCTTCCTAGAGTCTCTCTATCGATTACCCACACAGAAAACACAAACCTTGTATACTCTTACACACTCGATTAATTGGATTCTTGTTGCATACTCTAATAACGTTCAGTCAGAAACTTTTCTAAAGTAGGGGAGACTGCTTCATTAGTATCTCTGCCCTACCCAGTTTCATATTTTCTCAAACCTTTTTAATTTAAACTCTCAACTTCCTAACCTCGGGTCAACTGTCAAAGTTTTTGAAACTTTTCCTTGGATATTAGACGACTACTTAAAATTCCGTAAAAACCATGGCTGAAAAAAAAAAAAAAACCTACCTGGATTTTACAACGCCTTTTGTTTCATAGTAACCTCCACTTGAAAGAAATATCGAGACGAAATTTTCTAAACTAGGGGAGACTGTGACATCCGTCACCTTCACTTTTATCATTTACACAATTTTAGTCCTTGGATTTTCTTAAATGATTTTTATTCAGCGTGTAACCAGATAATTATTAGTAAAGCAAACCGAGCCCTTTTATTTACTAAATTATTGTATTATTTAAAAAAAAAAAAACACGTAAACAAAACATGCTTCAACGCATGTTCTCATGTGAAGGAGAATAATAATTAATATTAACAATATTAATAATAACAAACAAAATAGCAAAACAACAAGCATGAGGAATGCATATCCCAATCCTTCATAATTTTTTTGTTGGGTAAGTAATTGTTCGTAAATAATAAAAAAAAACAAAATGGCCGATCGTTTCTTATTTATGTTAACCGACAATATGGATGCATGTTTTCCGGGAGTTACAAATTGTAATTTATTGTAATTTTTATAACATCTATTTCTATAATTAGGGCCTTAATAGCCTCTCATTATTATATTATATAGTGTATTTTCCCTTGTTAAAGGAAAGCAAGTCATCTTGACTATTTTACAATTTAACCACCCTTTATGACTTTGCATATGCCTCTCTATATGAACCGATCGCCACCACCAACTTCAACCGGAATCATGGCATCCACTTCCACTTCCTCTCTCTCGCCCTCATATAATCACCACCATTGATCGACTTTAACCGTCACCTTTGTTTCGAAAGGACGTCACCGCCAGCGGCCTAACCACCATGCGCAGCCATGACCGTCTCGTCACCAATAGTTTATTTGCCCTTAAATTTCTGCTACCGTACCGTTTTATAAATAACTCGACATTTGATTCAGGTTTGCAACTAATCCGCCTTTGATTTGTAAATAGTTATTTGAATTCTGGCACGTTTAGATTTCCGGCAACTTGGGTTCAATTATAATTATAACTAAGTTTTTTTTAAGTTACTTTCGAGTATAGGATATATATATATATATATATATTTATATATGTAATTGAACGTAAGTGTAAAATATGGGTAACAAGTCTTTCGTTCAATTATATAGTCAAAACATATATATATTTTCTTTGCAAACAAATATTTCTTTTGCCTACAATGAAATTTTATGACTATTTTAATGAAATGAAGTTATGACTAATATACATTTAGATTAGATAGGTGGCTTCAAAGGTAATTATGAAAATCATAAATTGGTGCAGTATGATTGGCGAATACAAATATCATCTATAGCTTGATGACGTTTGGTATTTTGGTCACATAGATTAGTAATTAAAAAGTTATTGTGTTGTTTATATTATTTTTCTAAGTTTTCAAAGAATACATAAATTGGATATAACTATGAACCCGTTAAGTAATTAGCCATGAGTCATAAAAGCTCATTGTCGCCGGACAACTGATAAGCCAACGAATCATATAGATGAATTAATGTTAGTAAAATTAATAATGATAATTGTAGGCTTTGAAAAGTTCATTTATGCATGCGGATTATTCGTTTTCTTTTCACAAACAAGGTGAGTATATCTTTCCCCTTTTTACTGTTTTACTATTTTGGGGTGACTCATGTACTTATATATTAATCAAGTTTCAATTTCTTATACTCAATGCAATTTTCATGTGTGTTTGCTTTATGTTAATTGGTGTGTCTATGGCTTGTCAAAATCATTAACCGCTGGGCGGCCTAGCTTTTCAATGAATAGTACTATGGTATACCCCCTTGAGACTCTGTTGAGAGAATCTTGGTCATTGTCTTGTTAATTCATTATTCAGTTGGTTAGTCATGTGTTAGTCATTATTCTCAGGTTTGGTTTTGAACGGATATTACTTATTACATAATTGCAAATGGTACCGCACATGAATTGCTAAACACTTTTCTACTATATCTATTTAAACAGGGTATGCTCACCAATACAATTTTTTTGTATTGACCAAATTATTTTGTACATGTTTCAGGTTGTTTTGAGATGCATCCTTTAAGCTTTCGGATTTATATTAGATTTTGATTTATTGTATTTCAATTTAGTTGGCAGTTAGAATCGTTGTATTTCATTTGAATGTAATAAATTATTTAATCAATGTATTCAAATTTACACTTTTAGTCCATGAGCTATTGAACAATCGTCACTACGTGACACCTCGATGTTTCTGCCATCGGTTGGGGTGTTACAGTCTCAGCCAATAAAAACCCATCAACACCAACCCACTCGTACAACATCGTTGAAACCCTAGCCACTTCCGCTCCGTACCAAACCACCACATCCACAAACCTGTTGGTGTTTTTATGTCGAAGAAAAAGTGTAGAAAAGAGAAGAAGATGATTAGAATATCTTGAACAGGTCAGGGGTTATCGTTTAAAGGAGTTCTAGGCTTGTTTTATTAATTTGTCATTGTTGCTCTACTTTTAAGTGACAAAATTCCGGGCTTTTTTATATTAATTATATACTTCATATGAAATGTTAAAGTCCCATGTTAAAGTGATAATGGCAACAAGAAGATGGTTAGAATCTCAAACAACTCAATCTGTATTATGATATCACAAATGCAAGAAATAAGATATTTCTCGCCCCACCTTTTTTTCTTGAATATAAAATAGGAAGGTATTTTATTTTAGAGTTTTTCTATTTTCTTGATAATATTTTTTCTGACAGCAATTTTAACATAATAATGGTGCATCCGTATTGTCATAGACTTGAGTACAAACAAGTAATTACCTCATCATAAGGGTTTGTCTAAACTAGTTGTAATTTAATGGATACATCTATCTTCAACCAAAAATACACTGCACATTTGTAGTTACTCGTACATTATACTTTTTTTATTTGATTAGTGTTATTTTGTTTAGCTTGCCACTTATTAATTTGGTTTAATTATTCAAATGTGATTTTCTACCAATGTACAGTTGTTGTTTTATATGATTTGGGGTTATTTCATATGTTAACACATGCAACACACGTCTGTAATGTACGCTAAACATTTTTTGAATATGTAAATTGATGAATTGATGTTCTTCATAGGTGAAGAGATTTTTGTGTAAATATTGAAGCTGGTTATGAGGAATGAAGATACCTGTTGTGTTAAAGATCAAGGAAGCTGATCATTTTTCAAATATTTATTTTTTTGTATGAAACGTTTGATACATTTATTGTTCATTGTAATGGTCGTTTTTTATCATTCTTTAATGTTGATTTGTGATGTTTTTTATAAATAATTACACATGATAATTGTTTTGGTCAAAAATTATCCAATAAAAATAACTTTGTATTCCAAATTAGTTAATGTGAGGTAGAGTGCTAAATGTGTGGAAATGTGTTTGTAAATCAATAATATTCTTGAGATGTTGTATCAAGATGTTTAACAAGTAAAAATATGGCAACTATGACCGGGATGGCTTAGGTTAGTTCCGGGATGGGCAGTTGTATCCTCGGGATGGACAGTTATATCCTCAGGATGGAACTGCCAGAAATGAACAAATAAAGCAATAAACAAGAAGAACAACACACGATCTACGAGGAAAGCCCTTGATCAATTGTAGATCGCCGGCATAAAACCTCGGGAGGAGTCTAGGCCCCTGCCTTGTTTGTTAATATTAATATGGTAAAAAAGATACTGTAACACTCCAACCGATGGCGGAAACATCGGGATGTCACGTATTGATGATTGTTCAGTAGCTCATGGTGAATAATAGATTCCATTAAATGATTTAAATGAATTACATACAATTGTTCTAGAATTTGTACATCAAATTGAATAAAACTATGCACATATCTTCAAGCATCAATTCAAATCTTCAAGCAAATAGAACCTGAAACATGTTAATTTGAAAATATTTTGGGTCAACAAAAGTTGGTGAGAATTACATAGGTTTTTGATAATTGAATAAAAATGTTGTGCAATTCATGTGTCATGTCAATCCAGTCCATATGTGAGAACATACTAGAAATAAATCGAGTGCATAATCAACCCTGATGACTGTTATAATATGATACATACCATACGCTCATGGTTCACTTGAATATGTTATACGATTACAAACACCCACGCTACCTTTGTAGGAGGCACGTATCCGGGTGGGATTGTCAGTCCAATAGATCTATCAATGTATACCGTCGGCTTGTACGGAGTTAATGATTATGCTAGAATGGTGCTTACTCTAATCATGCTCAAGACATAATGCAACATAGAAAACACATAGACACATTGATGATTGAATTGCATAAATGATGTTGTAACATGTTTCACCCCAAAAACGGTGATAAATAGAAAAGGGGCTATGTAAAACTCACCTTGGTAAAATGTTATATCTGTTGAGAAATTGTGTTGCCCAAATGTATCAAGTATCACCCTATAATGAGGTAATAAATATGTCTAAGTCTATCAAGTCTACAAATGTATAAGTTTCTAGGGCTTCGAATTGGGGATAAACGCTCGTTTGATTATTATTAAAAATGTTTGATAATTGAGAGAATATTGGTAAATAAATAACCAAAAATCTTTTTATGAAATTTAACTCTAAGATGGTCACAAGAACGTGTTTAAAGTATAAAAATAATTTTTATAAAATTATTTTCTTTAGAATAGATTAGTAAATCTATTTATTACAAATTGTCAAAATTTAACTTTAATATTTAAAAATACTAAAATTAAAGAATTTTTAGTTTAAAAATTATATTTCTGTTCTAAATGATTAGAAATAATTTGTATAAAATTTTGGTGCAAAAATATTAAAAATTGAATTTATTATGATTTAATTATGATTAAATCTAACAAAAATTGATTAAAAATACTAAATAAATGATTTTTCAGAAATAAAAATCATTTCTGAAAAGCTTAATGTTATAAAAACTCAGGATAATTTTTGTGCAAATTAATAAGATCGTTTTGATATTTTTATAGAATTTTATAAATAAAATAGAATAAACTTGAATTATTTATCATATATATTAAATAATTAAATTTTTGGAAATAAAAATCTGAATAATGATATTTAGGGTATGAACATCATTATGTAAAATTTTGGGAATTTTTGAAGGTTTGAAAGTATTTTAAATAATTAAAATGAATAAATATATAATTTAAACTTATACTTGAAAAGCCAAAAAAAGAATGTATGGGGTGGGATTCGAACCCCTGTGGTCCAGTTCACAAGGCTCCAGTCTCAACCACTTGGTCCAGACCATTGTTGTGTTTTGTTCTAGCCCGTTTAATCTATATATCATGTTAAAAATCGTGTTCTTCCCCAATTTAATAAGAACAAACCCTAGATTCTGCAATCGATCGAACCACACAACATTAACCCAATTAATCATGGGGTTAATGTTGTGTAAGCTCCGATTAATGAAACCCACAACAAAAAAACACACTTACAATGCGTTATCGAGCACAAATGGACAGTCAACTCAAAAGTCAAAATGCGATCAAAAATCAATGAACAGAGAATTTTTGAGTGGAATTGAAGATAGGGAAGAGGTGTTCGGCGAGTGTAGGAGGTCTTGGGCTGTTCAATTTATAGTGTATCAGCTTGGTGTTCGATTTGGCAATTGCTTGACCAAGCATTAATGTCTACGCGTGATATCACTCAAATGGAATGTTTTGTGCGTGATAATTAAGCTTAAAGAGCCGGTAATCACGTTTCCAATGTCAACCCATGGTTAATTACACATTAACTTCGCTAATTGATTGGTCAAAAGAAGAAATGAATAAAAAAATAAAAAAAAAACGTCTGCTACTGCTGTTCGCTGTTTAGGAAAGGAAGGAGGAGAGGCCAGAATGGGGTTTTATATATTTGGAGTCGGGTTTAAAACAAAAGATGGACGTGGCTCGGGTGGTTGTTAACGCGTGTGTGTGTATGGGGGGTCTCCGGTTCGAAACCCGGGGGAAGCATTCCACCCTTTTTTTTATTAAAGGCAGATAGGGTGTGGGCCTGGCCATTAGTGGGCTGGGTTTTATGGGCTCAAGAGGGTGTTGGGTTGGGTAGTTGTTTATTGGGTTGTAGTTTAGGTTTAGGGGAGGTTTAGTTGCATCATGTTTATTATTATTATTATTATTATTATTATTATTATTATTATCATTATACTTATGTATATATACATATATATATATATATATAAATTGTGTGGTCGGGAAAATAAGACTTAGGCACGTTATGAATGATAAAAAATAATATAATATACGTATTAACTTTGAAAATTTTTGCGATGTTACAGATACAACTTTGGATGAGTATGTGGACGAGTATGCTATGATTACAATGATTGTGCAAGTGTTTGTGATTAGCTAAGTGTATATGAGTAGTCTATAGTGTAAGCAGTGTGCAAGTAGTTGTCCTATACTCGTCCAATACCCCCATTTATATAGTACACGAAGTTAATAAAACAAATCCACGAAATATGCTAAGTAGTTAAGGTCCTTAAAAGCCTATGGACTGTTTCAGGTTACCGTTGTGGGTGTTTTAGTTGTAGTGGACGTTGAATAACAGTTTCCACCTTTCTCGCCTTGCATTTATCACTTTAGCGGTTACACTTTGACTCATTCTCCAAGTCTACACGCGTACAGCTCATGCATCCTTGATATCTCTGAACTAATAAGACTTTGTAGCCGTTAAAAGGGGGTTACAAGTCTTGTTCACTCATTAATCACACCTGCAATAACATAAGTACAAGATAATTCGTTAGTCCATCCTCTGGATGCACAGATGTCAGAACACCGTTTCATCCTGAATCCTGCTTAGTCCTTCACCATCCTGAGGATGTTACTCAAAGAGTATGAGGTAAAATCACCCTGCATCCATATAACAATAAGATAGTTCATTTTCAGGATATGCACATACTGCCACATCCTGACGTTAGTCAAGTCCTTCAGCATCCTGGGGATGGCATACTAGGGATGCGAGGTAAAATCATCCCGAGGATTTTCACCCACAACAATAATACTTACCATATCAATTCTTTTTCGTATGCAATTCTTTTTTACGTATGCTTTTATTTTGTTATACAAGTCTCATATGAGATTATGTTGGTAACTCTTTTTACATATGCAACAACACTGGCACAGCTTGATAACTCTTCTTACGTATGCAACAACACTGGTACAACTATAATAAACAAAAAATATGTGCAATTTTAACGTGTGTAACACAACATATGTTACATACATAACAAGGCGTCTTGACAGACTTAAGGCAATGTTCACAAAAATAAGAGAGAGACGATTTGACGGGTGTCAGATCAACTTTTCAAAGATGCTTTTTCAGAAATGTCATTTGACTTTATTGCCCTTTTTCTCATCTACTATGAATTAAACTAAATAAAATATTATAGGATGAATCTAGACCATTGATCACATTTGATCAATGGCTAGTAGAGGGTTTTGGGGGTTTTCTCAAAATGATGTGGTTTTATCTATAACCATCCCCTATATATATGTAGAGGATCCTATGAGAAAATTGGTTTGTGTGAGAAGTGTGAGAAGGATTAAGAATTTACATGTAGCCATCATGTTTTTTTTTTTATTTTGGAATGATGCTTTGGGTTGTTTTGGCTTGAAAAATACTTAATACAACAATATACAAAAATTTAAAACACAATCTAATGTATTATAGTCATTAAATTTAAATTACAGATAAAACATCCTAATAATTGCTTAAAACACTCAGCTTAAATGTTCTTGACATAGTGTTTTAAGTTTTAAGCCTAAAATACATTGTTTTCGGTTATTAATTGTTATGTTTGGTGTTTTTCAAAGCAAAACAATCCCAAACATCAGCCCCTAAGTTTATGTAGAGGATCTTATGAGAAAATTGGTTTGTGTGAGAAGTGTGAAAAGGATTAAGAATTTACATGTAGCCATCATGTTTTTTTTTTTTATTTTGGAATGATGCTTTGGGTTGTTTTGGCTTGAAAAATACTTAATACAACAATATACAAAAATTTAAAACACAATCTAATGTATTATAGTCATTAAATTTAAATTACAGATAAAGCATCCTAATAATTACTTAAAACACTCAGCTTAATTGTTCTTGACATAGTGTTTTAAGTTTTAAGCCTAAAATACATTGTTTTCGATTATTAATTGTTATGTTTGGTGTTTTTCTAAGCAAAACAATCCAAAACATCAGCCCCTAAGTTTATGTAGAGGATCTTATGAGAAAATTGGTTTGTTTGAGAAGTGTGAGAAGGATTAAGAATTTACATGTAGCCATCATCTTTTTTTTTTTTTTTTTTTTTTTTTTTTTTTTTTTTTTTTTTGGAATGATGCTTTGGGTTGTTTTGGCTTGAAAAATACTTAATACAACAATATACAAAAATTTAAAACACAATCTAATGTATTATAGTCATTAAATTTAATTTACAGATAAAACATCCTAATAATTACTTAAAACACTTAGCTTAAATGTTCTTGACATAGTGTTTTAAGTTTTAAGCCTAAAATACATTTTTTTCGGTTATTAATTGTTATGTTTGGTGTTTTTCTAAGCAAAACAATCCAAAACATCAGCCCCTAAGTTTATATATAGAGATACAATGCAACATTACAACTTAATAAAAATCCAAAGTTTATGTTGGATATGAATAGCAGTCAACCAAATCACTCCTTTATTCTAGCACAATGGAACGTGACTAAAAGACTTCTAAAAATAACTTTGATTTGCACCAACCCACTCATGAAATGCAAGTTGCATGGGCACGTAACATGTTTTTCTAGGTAAAATAATCCAAACCATCATAAATAAGTTCAAAAAACGATGCATACATATTAATTTTTAATTCTTCTCACACTTCACACGAAAACCTATTTTCCTACAAGATCCTTACCCTATATATATGTTGGGGAATAACCGTAACAAACGAACAATAACGGATAACAGAAATCTCTGAAGGCACATGATCGCTTTCAGATTGAATTAATTCGACGGTTCTATCGAATATTCAATCGGATACAATCAGAGATTGAGAATTTTCTCGACCCCAGCCAAGGGCTCTGCCCCTTGGACCCTGCTCCTAGGGGCGCTGCCCCCGGACCCCCGTTCCTTAGGGGCTTCGCCCCTAAGTTCATAATAAATTCAAATAGATGTGCACTCCGCACCACCATACCTATATAATGTATTATTATGAACATATTGATCAAAACAGTAAATCCAATTACACTAAAATATCCAACAATATATAGGTAGAGGATCATATAGGAATATTGTTTTGTGTATGTGTGTGTGTGTGTATATATATATATATATATATATATATATATGGGGTTAAAATAAAAATGAAAAAAATATAGAAAAGATATGAAGCAATTTGGAAAATTGAGTTTGAAATTGGAGGGTTGAAATTAGTTAGGGCGGAAATCACACGGAACTATGGAAGTTACGAATGAAAAGGAATGGATGGGTATAAAAGAAATAGCCCACAATTTGAACAACACATGTAAGTCTCGTCATATTCTTTGATCTTTTGAATTATGTTTTTTTTTATTGGGTTTCCATGAGTTTAACTTAGTTTTTACTATTCATAGTGATATTGGTTATGTCCATGATATTGGTTATGTCCATGGTGTTTTTAGTATGTACGTCTACATAAGGTGTTTATTAGTCCGTACATAATATTTTTAGTCTATACATGATGTTTTTAGTTTTTTACGTTGCATTTAAGGGTTTTTATGTTCTATCAATGATGCTTTTATGTTCTGCCCATGATGTTTTATTAGAGTTTTTTTTTTTTTTTGATAAAATAGAGTTTTTTTTTTTTTAAACTTTTTGTGACTTTGGAGTATGTCAGGAAAGTAATTGTGAAAATGGGACTTCCGCAATCTTAGATTGGGGAAGTGATGACATATATAATGAGGTGGACAAAAGCAAAGTGCATACGTGGAAAGGGCATATATCATCCGTCCACTTTGGCTGCTTTAGTTGTTTTGGTTTGATGACATGGCACTTTCGCAATCTAAGATTGCGGAAGTCAAATCTATTTTTTTTTTTTTTTTGTTACAATTGAGATTATATTAATTATATATAGGTTATATTATTTTTCGTTTAGAACGTCCGAATCAATAGAACGTCTGAATCAATCGAACGATATTTTGGCTGCAGCCATAGAAGCTTGTTGTTTCTTGGACCCGGGTGTAAATGTGCCATAGTTTTTTTTTTTTTTTTTTTTTTTTTTTTTTTGGTGAGACGATGATTCAAAACTATTGTTTTTGCTTTGTGAGTTGAGAAATATTAAGTTGTGTATGATTTTTACTTTATCGTTCATTTGTTCATTTATAATACAAATGCACGTTCTTTCATTGATTTGATTTGATGGTTCTGCAATGTTACTATTGAATTCACATATAAGTGTGAAAAATTTTTGTATAATGTGTTGCATTGAAATGGAAAAAAAAATATGTTAGTTGAATGTTTTTATGTTCGATTGATTCGGACGTTCTAAACGAAAAATAATATAACCAATATATAATTAATACAAACTCAATTGTAACTCAAAAAAAAAAAAAAAAAAGATTTGACTTCCGCAATCTTAGATTGCGGAAGTGCTATGTCATTATCCATGTCACCACTTCCGCAATCTAAGATGCGGAAGTCCCATTTTCACAATTACTTTTCTGACATACTCCAAAGTCACAAAAAGTTTTTTAAAAAACTCTATTTTATCAACAAAAAAAAAAACTCGTTTTATTATTATGATTATTATTCAAACCCGGGCCGCTTGAATATTAGTTGCTTTTGATTTGTCCAATTTTTCATATTCATTTTTTTCAAACATACAATTTTCAACATACAATCAGTTTTTTCAACACAATTTTTAAAATAACCCACATACAATTTTTAAAAGTAGTCAATTCCAAGAATAGAAGGGGGAATGGAATGGATCATTACGAGGTAATGAAAAAAAGTGTGTTTGGTTGGTTAAAGAAATGGAATTACTCATTCCACAAGGCATTACGTTCCCTCAAAACCATTTCATCCACCCCCATGTTTTTTTTTTTCATTTCATCCATCATTCACCCTTTACTAACAACACCATAACCCATAACCACCACCCACCACCATCATCACCACCTACCACCGTTGTCGTCACCACCCACCACCGTCGTCACCACCAACCACCGTCGACCACCACCGCTGCCGCCGCCATCCAATGCCGCCCACCACCGTCACCCACCCACCGCCGCCACCTCCACCACCTGCCACTCACCACAATTTCCTTTACCCACCACTACCGCCGCCACCCACCTCCACCATCCACCGTCGCCACCACCGCCACCGCCACCCACCACCGCCGCTACCGCCACATATCACCACCCACCATCACCGCCACCAACCACCACCCACCATTACCACTCACCACCGATTTTATTTCTTCGTCTTTTTTTGCATATCCAACAACACAAAGTAATATTTTGTTTCATTCCCACATGGCAACCAAACATGACATGAAATGGTAATGATCCATTCTATTACCTTGTCCATTCCATTACCTCATCCATTCTATTCCCTCTCCATTTCATTACCCCATATCAAACTGACCCCTAAGGTTCTCCAAAGTAACATTTTAAGACATACCACTAGGCCGCAACTAAGGTTGCTGGTCCACCCTATGTTAAGTATGAGCTGAATTTTAGTTAATGAATGAAATTTGACTATTTACTTTGAATTTTATATTAGTTGGTACGTGATATTTGATTCGTATGGTTTTAGTAATTCAGAAAGATGTTAATTTTTCTGGTGTCAAAAACTTGATGTGTCATTTCCAAAAATTGGTTTGGGGAAAACGACTGATTTTTACTAAAACCCTTTTTAACAAGTTTTAAATTTATAAAGTAAACGATAATTACTTTAGAAACTAAAACCAACACATAGGCAGAGAACCTGACGTTTATAGTATAGCTTTCTAGGGTAAATACCGAGTATCGTATTCTAAAGAACACACTTTCCCTACTTAACCTTTCATCAATTAACTAATCGGGTTTTGAAAAGAAAAATAAAACGGAGGGGTTCTTAAAAGAAATATTTTTTAAAAAAAAAAAGGTTTTAGGTTTTATAAAACAAAAGGATAAAATAGTAAAGATAGCTGTTATGCACATCTCGGGGCCCTCCGCATAAGTAGTTAAGTTTATTATTAGAATTAATAGTTAAGATTAATTATTTGTGAGGTGGAAAAGAGTGATCTTGAAGTGTTGACTCATTAATAGAGAAACGGGGCTACTACTGAGTAGAATGCAAAACCTCCCAATGCGCGTCCGCATGAAGGTACTCCGCCTGAGCCTTGCATGTAGCAGGCTTCCCAAACCGTGGTCAAGTCTCTAGTCCTCAGACTCATCTTCTTCTTGTAGTGGAGGCTTCACTTCCAACCTGGAACACCGTACACCTCCCTTAGCTCTCGTTTTCCTTGCCGAAGGATCTATTCTTATAGTCAGTCCTGGTGACATCGTATCCCCTAAGTAGGTTAGCGATCATGAAGACAGAAGGATCTCTCTAACAGTCAGCCAACTGACATGTATCCCCATTGGTTAATGGATTCGTACTAACGAGACCTAGATATAGAATTCTTGTTTTATTTATCTTAGAAATGACACTTTAATATTTATAGGCCTGGTAAATACAAAGTTGGTTTAGCGATTTATGACTTAATAAACCCAACCCATAACCTCCCGAGATGAATGAAATCCTTGACAAAGGTGGAACATAATCCTAAAGGTGTGCAATCCGAAGATCACTAGTGCACCCGTAGGGAATCCGCCCTTTGCCAAGAAAGTCATTCATTCATCTGGTAAGAACCAGAAATGTGTCACTCAGATATGGTCCACTTTAGAAGCCATTGCTTAGAATCCGATTTGAATATCAGAAGCCCGAAGGATTTGTCTCACTACCGGTTTCCTCGCCTTGGATCTAGCTCGGGACTACCAGAAGCTGATTATACCTCTTGATAGTTTATTAAGGTTGATTTAAGTTTATTAAGTTAATCACCATTTAAACCTGTCACAAGATAAAGAAACAAGGATTAGAAAGAAGACAACACAACAAATAACTAAAAATAAACTACTACTACTACTAATAATAATAAAAGTCTATAGATTGAAGTGGGTGCGGAGATAATAGAAAGATACAACCATAATGAATGATCAACACAAGAACATGGCCACTCATAGACAGGCCTTCCATCTCCTAGTGATATGTATCTAGTATGATCCTCACGACCATCGATGTTTTATTGCATGAACTACTCTACGATCCCGTTCTCAGCCTAGATAATCAAGGTAGGATGAGGCCTAACCTTGGTGGGATGTTAGGATGGCCCTAAGGCCTCCCACAAGACCCCAAGATCTATGGAAGAAGCTTGGAAGTCAGCCCAAGAAAGCACAAGAAGGGATGGAATAGGATGCTCAAATGGAGGGGGTTAGCTTGCTATTTATAGAGTTTTCAGGGCAAGCACGGGCGTGCAAGAGGTGGCACGGCCGTGCACCTGTCCTTCGTACGTTCTGTTGGCTGCAGTTCTGTCTTTTCTGTACTTGTTGTCTCAAGCATGGGTGTGCCAGGTGAGGGAGAACGGGCATGCAAGGTATCTTGTCCAGATTTCTTGTTCCCCAAGTTTGTTGCGTTGTCTTCTAGCATGTAGGGCCTCCGTGCAAGTGTGCAGGGGCGTGCTGGATCAATCCCAGACTGGTTTTATCACTGTTTAAGTCCCAGGATGGTCTTCAAACATACAGGGAACATGCTGTGTAACATTTCGCGTTTAATAATTGTACATTACGTATAATTTGGAAAACGACAAGTTCTATTATTATTGTTCGCATTTTATAATTATTGTGGCGTTTTTGGAACCCTTATACTATAAATAATACATAATATATATCTATATATATAGATTAAATAACAAAAAAATAGTGCTTGGGCCGGGACTCGAACCCGCGCCCCAAGCCGGTTCATTACACTCACAAACACAAACCAGCAGCTCGAGCCATGATTCTTGTTTTAATCCCGGCACTTTATAATTATAACACGATTCAAAAATCATCTCAGTTGACTTGGAAAGTCAACTGAGATCAACAACTTACCATAAATCACAACCATTGACTCGTAATTGATCAGTGATTGGCATACATCGTGATTACCGGCCTTTTTCGAGTCAAACCCACATACAATCTTCATTAATTCGTACCAATTATAATTAATTTGACGAAACCCAATTGATTCGAAGTCAACCATGCCAATTCGAGCATCCAACCCACCTCCCTATAAATTGGACCTCTCCAAACATTCTACACTCGCCGAATATTCACTCTCAATCCTCAATTTCTGTCTAACATCATCGTACGAAGTTTTTCTTGTTCGTGTTGACTTTTTTTCGTTGACTGAACGATTTCCACGAAATCGTGTTTGTAAGTAATGATTTTATATGAGTTTTAATCTTCGGCAATCACACAACAATAACCCTATGCTTAATTGGGTTATTGTTGTGTGAGTCATTGAATTGAAATAACTAGGGCTCGATTATTATTATTTGGGGAAGAACACGAATTCACTTATGTTATTTATTTTAAATAAACTGAAACCAAACACAACCACTGGTTTGGACCAAGTGGTTGTGTCTGGTGCCCTCTGACCAAGCCACGCGGGTTCGATTCCCGGCTGTGGCACCCTTTTTCTTTTTTGTTTGTTTTATTTTAAAAACAAATAAACTATATATATATATATATATATATATATATATATATATATATAATTACTAGTATTTTAAAATTAGTTTTAAAATACTAAAACTCTTTTAATAATTCTACAAAAATTATTTTAAGTTAACCTAATGAAAAAGTTTAACTTACAATTTTTAGTTTTTAAAAATTTATTTATTTAATAAATAAATCAAGTTTATTCTATTTATAAAATTCTATTAATATATCAAAACAATTTTATAAATTCCCACAAAAATTATTCTGAGTTTTTATAACAATAAAATTTTCTGAAATGATTTTTATTTCTGAAAAATCATTTATTTAATATTTTTAATCAATTTTTGTTAGTTTTAATCATAATTAAATCATAATAAATTCAATTTTTAATATTTTTGCACCAAAATTTTATATAAATTATTTCTGATTATTTAGAACAGAAATATAATTTTTAAACTAATAATTCTTTAATTTTAGTATTTTTTTAAATATTAAAGTTAAATTTTGACAATTTGTAATAAATAAATTTAACATTCTATTTTAAAGAAAATAATTTTATAAAAATTATTCTTATACGTTAAACTCATTATTGTGACCATCTTAAATTCAAATTTTATAAAATGATTTTTGTTTATTTATTTACTAAATTTCTCTCAATTATCAAACATTTCTATTATTAATCAAACGAGCATTTATCCCCAATTCGAAACCCTAGAACATATACATTTGTAGACTAGATAGACTTAGACATATTTATTACCTTATTATAGGGTGATATTTGGCATTGTTTGGGCAACACACTATTCAAAATTTCAAGAAGTATAACATTTTGCTAAGGTGAGTTTTACATAGCTCCTTTTCTATTTATCACCGTTTTTGGGGTGAAACATGTTACAACATTATATATGCAATTCAATCATCAAAGTGTCTATGTGTTTTTCTATGTTGCATTATGTCTTAAACATGACTAGGGTAAGCACAATATTCTAGCATAATCATTAACATTGATCAGCCGACGGTATACATTGATAGATCTATTGGACTGACAATCCCACCCGGATACGTTCCTCCTACAAAGGTAGCGTGGGTGTTTGTTATCGCAACATAAACGAGTGAACCATGAGCGTATGGGATGTACCACAATACAACAGTCACAAGGGTTGATTATGCACCCGATTTACTTCTAGTATGTTTTCACATATGGACTAGACTTGCCATGACACTTGAATTGCACAACATTTTTACTCGATTATCAAAACCTATGTAATTCTCACCAATTTTTGTTGACCCAAAATATTTTCAACTTAACATGTTTCAGGTTCTACTTGCTTGAAGATTTGAATTAATGCTTGAGGATGTGTGTATAGTTTTATTCAATTTGATGTACGAGTTCTTGTAGAACAATTGTATGTAATTTATTTAAATCATATAATGAAATTTATTGTTTACCATGAGCTACTGAACAATCATCAATACGTGACATCCCGATGTTTCCGCTATCGGTTGGGGTGTTACATGCTGCAAGTCTCGTATCCTTAGGAATATCCAGTTTTTGCCTGAAAATCCTCTGTTTCCGGCTTGGAGCTCCAGTTTCTTGATATACACAAATAGGAACGAATTAAGCACCCAATATCAATCATTTAAGCCTAATTCTACCCTATTATGAGACTGATTATGCCTGTTTTTGTCACACCACGCCAATGGCGGAAACACGTGGCGCGACGCTCGAAAGCATATCAAAGTCAAGATTAACACAAACTATATTTAATTAGAAAAGATCATTATATTAAGATGTCGGGAAGGAGTACCTGGTTTCAAACATTACTTAAAACCACAAACATTAAGTTTTTAAGTGGGGTATTTCCGTTTATGTCCCAACCCGAAGGTAACAATAGATGAAAACCCCCAACCATTGTCCGACATCCCAAATTCCACCGTACTAGCCGCATACCTGTTCAGCACTTAGTTACCTGAAAGATATGTTTAAAAAGACGTCAATATATAAAATATTGGTGAGTTCACAGGTTTTAGTTTCGTAAATACGACATTTTACATCCTGTGCAAATCCAGCACATTTTTACATCCTGTGCAATCCAGCACATTTTTACATCCTGTGCAATCCAGCACATTTTGTGGCCTTTGTATGGAGTAGCTAGCTCCTACAAACTATGATGATAAGCAATCCCCTGAGTCCCATAACCAAACCAAGACTAATAAATATGCCCCGCTCCAAGTCGTTTCTCGGAAACCAACGACTTAAGTTCAGAATACGTGCACCTCTTGTCTTTACCGGGTTGACGCTATCAACCAGAGGTGGGCCTCGTCAGGCACCAATAGTACTATCCAAATATTCCTTTGGTTTCATTTTACCTGAATTAATGGTTACAGTAGCGAGGACCCAACCCCGAGTGGCGACCAAAAGCTCAAGTACTCATCATGCCACTTACCACATTTTAGCCTTTGAAAACATTTCAATATGTGATAATTTTTGACAAACATATCTTTCCCCCAGTTAAAAACAGTAAAATGGGGCCGTGAAACTCACCTTAATTTCCATGCTTAGCTAGCAATAAAATCCAAAGCTTGACCGACTTCCTCGTGCCCTAATTACCAATGAAGGACACCTTAAAGTCTATCATATATAAACCTAGCTTAATTTCCGTTTAAAAGATAGTTTATTCAACTATCTTGACTCGTGTGTACTAACCCGAGTCCTTAAGTGTTTTAACTCGACGAACCGATCGTGACTTATCGTAATTCATGAGTTCACATACGACATAGTACCCAAGTCGCGCACCTGTTACTATTCGTGTGTAAACCATGTTGGACTACTGCCATGAAACGCACAACTCATCCCGAGTAGTAGTTGTCCCGTAAATCGGATAATATGATTGTCTTGTATAATTATTTTTGGATAGTATACCTTGCGGAAATATAATATAGTTATTAAAATCCTTTTAATAACATTTGTTATTTCTTTTCACCAAATCCGAGTGTTTTAAGTGCTTTCGAAACATTATTTTCCAATAATTTTTCCCCAATAAGTTAGGCGTCTACGTATTTCAAATCCGTATTTTTGACAACGTTTTGGTTACCAAAAACCATTGAAGTTGGCACAATTGACGCTCGACAAAACTATATATTTGTTTTGTAAATATTGTTCGGGATCGACTATTATTGTTTCCAATGATCTTCGTCAAAACGTCGCGAATTTGTATAAATGCATTTATCAAAGCACTTGGAAAATGTATTTATGAAAACATACACAACGATTTTAACCTCGTTGCGCTTCGGATTTTATAACAAAATTTCGGCAGAGTTTCCTCTGTTTTTATACGAACCAGACAACACAAGTTGTCTACAAATTTCCCAGACTCGACATCCACTTACAATTAACAATCAATTTATCCGCATTTCCAAATTAAACGAGACTTATACGTTTCGACAATTATATAATTTACACTTATATTTATATAACTATATAGTCCAACAACAACGCTAAGTCACGCTTTTAATATACAATGACAACCACTTTATTTATACATTTCGTGTATTCTTTATTGGTTCGTTTAGCGAGTTAACACCATTTTCGTTCGTATTTATTACTTATAAATTATATACTTGTTTATAAACAATATCACCAAATAAATACGAAAACTAATTTTACCATATCGTACGCGCGCCTCGTTCTAGCGACACCTTTGACCAGATCTGACCCGTTGACCCGGACCAAGGTTAAGTCGAATCCGAAACACACGGATCTGATCCGAAACGCCCGGACCTGACCCGAAACATTCAGATCTGACCCGAACTTGAATCAAACCAAACCGAACCATCCCGAGCCAGCTAACCTATCGTGTCAATGCCTCGACCATAACCCGAACCGTCACCAGATCTGGAATGGATCTGAGACTGAACCCCGATAACACAACCACCACCTGACCCGGAACCACCTTCGAACCACCCCACCTGCCGAGCCACCCACCAGAACAACCACCCCCGGCACCACAGCCACCACTATCAAACAAACCACCATCAAGCCCGTCACCTACAAACCTGAACCACCATCTCCTCGCCGCCGCCGTACCACCGTCAACCACACCTGCCCCGACCCTCGTCATCCACCATCTCCACCCGGTCTGCCCTTGCCTTGGGCTTGAAACGCGACGCCGCCATAGCCAAGCTCGTCCCTGGCACCTCCTTTTGCTACTGTTGTTGAGCTTAAATCGCCGCGCAGCCAAAACCACCACAATAAACAACCTAATCGGACCATCCCCTTCCAAACCCGTCACCTACAGTCCATCAAACCACCACATACAGCCCTCACACTCTGCCCCATGCCCGTTTTCAGGCTTAATACCACCACGCCGCCGCCACCAAGGGTTGTGGTGGTCGGCCGGTTGCTGTCACAGAAGGAAGAGAGAGGGAGACGCGATGAGAGAGAGTAGAGGGAGAGAGTTTTAGAGAGAGAGTAGAGAGAGAGAGGGAGGGGTGCGGCTGATGCAAAATGAAGAAGGAGAAGAAGAAGCTTGCTATTTATACTTAGGGTTTGGGGTAGGTGACTTGTACCGCGAATCGAACCCGTTTTAAACGAAAACGCTTCGGTTTGTTATTAGGCCCAATAATTGATTACAAAAACTAGTCGGTTTTATTCGAAATGAAAAACATAACTAAACCGAGCAATTTAAATGTTATTTTCGTAACTCGACGCGTGAAAACGGAACACGCGTTAAAATCGCGTTAATCGATCCGGTCGAGCTATACTTCATTTAGGCGACCTGTTCACTTTCGAAACTAAATAAATGAAGTTATTTATAATAAATAATTATTCCGAAAGTTCGGTAACGGTTAAAGCTACGCGTTTTGACGTTCGAATCCCACGTCAGTTCCTCTCCGCGTTTCTCCAAAACGCTGCGTTTTTGACCGTTTACCACGCCGATTTCACATTCGATCGCATCAATGGTAAATACGTGTCGTATTTACATAGAATAAGCTTATGTTATCCCAGTTTGACAAATTTTCGCTGATGTCAGTTCGTTACGTTAAATACGCGAAGTCTTTCTTTAAAGGCATCAAGACTTCAACGAACTTTCAAACGGACATCGTAGGACTCGTATTAGCTCAACTAACCATAATTAACCTTAAACCAGGTTAACTATTTCTAAAACATGATTAGAATCATGTTAAGCGTTGTACGAAATTTGCCGGTTGTCACATTCTCCCCCCGTTAAGAGAATTCCGTCCCGGAATTCAGTTCAAGTCATCCGATACGTTAGTATCCTTGAACAGGGCGGGATGTTTGCAACTCACACGATTACCCCTTTTCTTCGTGAACTCCAGTTCACGCTTAGCGTCCTAACGAACACAATGTCATGAGTCGGCTACGGCCGAGCTCTTGGGTATAGCAATCCGGCACAAATATCGGTTTTCCCGAAATAGTAGAGCTTTGCGTCAACCTGAATCCTGTCGGTTGAGGAATTGACAATGCTTCCTCAAGCCAGACCTGCGGGATTCGTCAAGAGTCCCACTAAGCTCTTGCGATAGTTCGAGCTTGTTCGTTGCAAGGCCAATTTTAACTGACATATCCGAGTCACTGGAGTACTAAGCGAAGTCACTCCATTACCGTTCTCGTGCTTAACAACACCCCTTCAGAGTATAGCACTCCGCTAAGTCCCTTACCGATTTGAAGTTCCTAAGGCTAACTCCTTGTTAGCACAACTTCCCGATCGGTTTGGCCACTTATTCAAGAAGATTTGAATCTACCAGATTCGTTGGTCACCTCTTGAACTCACGCCAGATCATGTGTATATCTCTATCTGACATTCAATGTACTAGAGACGTACACGTATGCACTCCAGAGGACTTCGAGCAGTACACCCCGAACACTAGGGTGATGATTCCTATCACATAGGAAATTCTGGCGATGAAGTACACGGATTTGATTTGCCACCGACACTATTTGTATCACACAGGACACTTCCGTCCAGGACAATAATTCAGTCGTCTCGAGAATGGTAATCCATACTCATCTCAAACTGAGTATCCCAGACTCGCGTTCAAGGTTTGGCACACCCTAGGGCAGGATAACTACTAAAATCCGATATTGTGAAAGTTGACACCTAGTGTCTAGCCACGACTCTCCAAGAGTTTAGGTGGCTATCCGTATGCCTCATATTATAACTGCAAACGAGTAGGGTATGAGAAGGTTCCAAACAGCAATCGATCATTACCTGTGTCCCATCACAGCCACCGAACATCTCAGGCGACAGGACCATTAGGTTCGCTCGTTGAATTTCACTAATCGGGTGATCTTACCAGATCACCAAGCAGTCGACATTCTTGAGGACGCTCGGGGTTGTTCATAATAGCGGATGGTAATCCTGTGTCCTCACATGGACCGAAATTCACTATGCATCCACTTACAACCTTTTCGCATGAGCGATTATGGTTAGTGGTACTAGGACGCCTAATATGGACTGATGGAGGTCGAAAGCTTTTGCGTCACTTCCACCCCTCAGTTCCCCAGGCAGTAGACAGTGTATATTCAACACACAACCGTACAATTCCACAATACGCGAGGATTTAAGCCGACTTAAACACAATGTCTAGAGGCTCACATCAATTCATCACGTTGGTCAACACGGGAATAATGTATATGAATCATCATGATATGGTTGCAGCAACAAACAAGGATAAGGTCTCGACAACATTTCAACACGTTGGTTTCCTCGAGACGGTGAGCAGAGCATTGGTAACTACCCGAAACAAGGGTACCCAGCGCTTGTCCTGCTATATGTGCCTCACGAGCACTGGTGTCCTATCGTTATTAGCAACCTAGTAAGTCAATTCTGAACAATACAGGACACACGCCCTTAAATTGACTTTCAGATCCTATGCAGAGGTCTGAGTGAAAGGAGTCCTGACCCGGAATCCTCACTCGCCGAATATTCCATCTTCCGGGATCTTTCGAGGTAAGAGGTGAAATCGAGCCATAATGAATGCATCTGGCCTAGATCTCACGTTTGGGCTTGGCGGCTTCGTGCGCCAAAATCGCTACTTAAAACAACAAACGACCGAGATCGCCCTACAAGAAGTAGTCTTGAGCCTTCCAATAAGGCATCCCATTCAACGACTCAGGTAGTCACACGCATGAGTGCAACATGTAAGCTTTCGAGCTCATCTTGGTTAGTCAGGTACTAAACGCACTAACCTGGCAGCTCATATTACTTTGGTGTCTCCAATAGTGTTTGCCAAGGATTCGCCGTGGGTGGGTCCACACTGTTATTCCCGCAGTCATCGGCATGACACGTTGGCAGGTATGATGTTAAACAATCCACTGGGATGAGCAATAATAAATTGAGTCTTTCAACTCTTACTAGCCCAAAGGTATGGGTCATAATATCGCTCACATTTACTCGATACCTTCAAGTTCGAGATGTACTCGAAATCCCTTTATCGCAAAGACGAGGCTCACCCCGTCACGTGTGGATCATGGAATTTCCTTTCGACATGATTCGAAAGTGGTTAGTCGACCAAAATGCACGTAAAGGGTTAAGGCTGGACATGGCGTCACTGATGCCTTGGATTTTGAAGAGGTAATGCTCACGAAACGCGCGAGCATATAAAGAGGTCGACCCATGATCCGGTCAATTACTGAAACTACCACGAGATTCGAGCTTTAGAGAGATACATGTGCTAATACTAGGATTAGAGTGTCTTATTATGACTTCCCGAAAGTCCGTTGGACACCCGAAATCCTACATTATCGATGGCATTACTACACACCCATTCAGCAACATAACAACGGTTACGTGGGTGTAGGGTAATGTCTTTATCCCAAGGGAACCAAGAGTGAATCAAACGACAAGTTATCACATCATCAAGTCAATCCAACAATTGTAGCAATACGTTCACGGTGCAATACGATAGTAGAAATAACACGACATGACAACAACACATCCACGAACACATCAACAAGGGAGCACCGCACAGGAACAACACGACGACAAAGAAGCATGACAACAAGGCAACACCGCAACATGGACCGCATGACACAGAGAGATACGACAACAAGGCTACACCACTGTAGGAGCAGCACAACAACAGGAATGCACCGTCGACAGCGAAACGCGACCGCATGGATAAGCAGTCGGCAAAACTGTGCAACTACAAGAATGCACAATCGTTAGGGGTAACACCACAACACGAATTCACGACAGCAGGACGACACGCAACCTAGCGAGTCCACTATACATAACTACAAGAAGTTCCATTACGGTGAGCACGCATCCCGGTGCGCTTCAGCTCACTTATGGCGACGGAATCCTTATTCGTGACCCCAGCAGCAACCTATACTCCATAGGCTCATTGGTGGGAACAATTGGGTTATTAAGGGCATTCGTCATCATAAAAGAGATGGGAACGATGGGTTCCACATAATTTAGCAAACTTATCAAGCCGATATCGTTCTTAGGGAGAACGACTGTACGCTCGATATAAGTCACTCGAATAATAGCAACTGTATCATTGACAGACTTAACCCAAGCTTGAGAACCATTCTTGGCAGGAGCCAGGGAATGATAACGAGCGGTTCAACGAAAACCTCAAAGAAATTGGAGTTAATGGCAACGAACTCCATCGTGACACAAACATGATCATAGCGGCTTGGCAAGGGTCTTAGAGATATCTATGTCAATGGCAATGATCTTGGCAGGAGCCTTCGAAACAACAGTAACATCAAACTTGACAACAGCCATAGAAACATCCTCAACACGCTCAGTATGAGCTACACTCTCAGCAGCGACGACAATATTTGCTTGGGCCATAGAACAACGATGGCAGCAAACACAGCAGGCTCAGCAGAAACCTTAGACCCGTCGTAGCTATTAGATGTGTGGTAAATAGTATCCATAGGACCTAGAAACCAAGCTACATCTTCTCCAGTATCAAAAATATCGGTCACAACGAGAATAGTAGAGGTAGAAGGATCATAATTTATCGAGACACCAAGATAAAATAAAACGATCCAGACTCTGGCAATTCAACCGAGTCATCCTTCTCATTAGGGTCCTCTTGCATGTTATTTGGCCCTAGTACCGATAGTCATCAACTGAAATGCCTCTCCGACACCTATGCGGGGCCAGCGAACTTTCTTCCTGATAGGCCACGCCGTGAGAGTTTCGAAATATGACAAGAGATTAGACAAGTCACATTGTCCATGACGAATGGATCTCGCAACCTTAGTTTATAAAACACCGTGACAAAGGACGCAACGTCTCAATACCTGTGGGGATTGATGGAAAACACTTCGCATCATTTGCCACCCCAAATAGACAACCAGTCTCGTCGTCCTGACGAGGGTAGTAGACGTTCAACATTGCAACATAAGCAATGGAATTGCCGTCCCATGGGTAAGTTTAGTTGACAGAATAACGTGACCACTTCCAATAGTCCGTTATTTGATTTTCGAGGGGGAATTTCGATGTCTGCCAGAGCGTTCCGTGACACTTGACAATTACGAGTCACACGCTTTACGATTTCGGCTCCCGAAATGTGGTTTCACTCCCCGAGTATTATGACGGATTCAGACGCAAAATGCACGTCGTGATCCTATATTCAATATATATGTATGTCTCCATATAATTTAACTGACTTGGGTAAAATTATCTCCGACTCGACTCACTTTACCATATAACTACTTTCCCATTAAGTAGTCATACTAGGATCTTGTCAGTCGAGATTTCATTTTTCCCATAATCGACTCGACTCACCGTCCCATATATTTATTTTCCCATTAAATAAATATACTATGACCTTGTCGATTCGATATTACATTTCTCAACCATCAACTCGACTCACCTTACCGTATAATTATTTTCCCATTAAATAATTATACTAGGATCTTGTCGATTTGACATTTCGTTTTACCACCATCGACTCGACTCACTTTACCGTATAATTATTTTCCCATTAAATAATTATACTAGGATCTTGTCGACTCGACATTGTATTTTACGACCATCGACTCGACTCACTTTACCGTATAATTATTTTCCCATTAAATAATTATACTAGGGTCTTGTCGATTCGACATTGTATTTTACGACCATCGACTCGACTCACTTTACCGTATAATTATTTTCCCATTAAATAATTATACTAGGGTCTTGTCGATTCGACATTGTATTTTACGACCATCGACTCGACTCACTTTACCGTATAATTATTTTTCCCATTAAATAATTATACTAGGGTCTTGTCGATTCGACATTGTATTTTACGACCATCGACTCGGCTCACTTTACCGTATAATTATTTTCCCATTAAATAATTACACTAGGGTCTTGTCGGTCGATATTTCGTTTTCGGCACCCGACCCGGCTCACCTTACCATATATTTATTTTCCCATTAAATAAATATACTAGGATCTTGCCGATCGATATTTCATTTTCAACACCCGACTCGGCTCACTTTACCATATATTTATTTTCCCATTAAATAAATATACTAGGATCTTGCCGATCGATAATTCATTTTCAACACCCGACTCGGCTCACTTTACCATATATTTATTTTCCCATTAAATAAATATATTAGGATCTTGCCGATTCGACATTGTTGAATTTAGACGGGGGCTATCATGCCTTCTAGATGAAGATGATCAAAGCTATTAACTTAGCAAGGACGATTTTGCCCTCCGATAGGGGAAGGAACGCCTGACCCTTGAAGACAACTTGGGCATGTGTTGGATCAAGAATGACTTACTCACAGTAATAATATAGCAGCACACGGGCAACTAATCTCAATACTGATCCACACAGGGTCCCGTGCTCAAAACGCACTGGTTTTGCAGGGACGCACCCTCGGTCTTTACTGGTTTCCAAGTTTAGCGTTCCACGCACCGTACCAAGCATTCATCTCTTCGGCAGGCAGTGCATCCTCGTATGTCCGCTCCATCGAAGAACTTCGTGCGGAGGCATTAAACTCCTATACAAGGAAGTTTTCGTCTCCTGTCCTTATCCGATGCGAGGGTTTACGTCAGATTACCCATATGAAGTAGACGTCCGAGCTCTTCCGTGTTCGTACCTTAGAGGTAATGCTGAAGAAAGCTCATTCAGTTTGCGAGGATCAAAATCAAGGGATATCAACAAGACTTCCCTTTTAGCCCGTTGGCCAATCAAAAGCTAAGACTGACCCTACAGTACAAGAACAGACAAGGCAAGGAGTGATCACCAACCCCAGCCCTAGCGCCCACCTAGGTTACCGTGCACCACAAGTTATTATTACGTGTGCACCCGCAATGATAATCGGTGTTGCCAGGTAATTTTGGTGCCCGCTAGTTCCGAGCTTCCTGATCCAAAACAAGGATTTCACAAATAAAGGACCTAGACTAGCTTTGCCTTCCCATCATCAGCAACACGACAACGTCCACTAGCACGATAAAGGTTAGCCCTTCCGATCATCCCGTCCGCAGGTAAGCGGGTGAGTTCGTCGTAGACCACCGCTTGTCCTTCCCGCTTGTCGATGTCGGTAACCGATGCAAAAGTGCGGACTAAAGTGAAGTGTGAGACGATATCCTTACAGGCAAGCTATCTGTACTACTTATATGCATCAACTAGCACTAGTTAGAAAATCGGATCTCTACACAATTTAAACCTTCATATCCATATTTTCTAACATTTTATATATTGACACACATGGCTAGTCGGTCGGAATTTCCCCTTGTACACTCCATGTACAACTTTCTTTCTTTTCTAAAATATTTCATTGTGTTTTATTTTTGAAAACTTCGTTTTCGAGCCAAAACCGGTTATAGTCTAGATTTTTTTTCAAAAATACTAGTTCGCTATAACCTTGGCTCTGATACCACTTCTGTCACACCACGCCAATGGCGGAAACACGTGGCGCGACGCTCGAAAGCATATCAAAGTCAAGATTAACACAAACTATATTTAATTAGAAAAGATCATTATATTAAGATGTCGGGAAGGAGTACCTGGTTTCAAACATTACTTAAAACCACAAACATTAAGTTTTTAAGTGGGGTATTTCCGTTTATGTCCCAACCCGAAGGTAACAATAGATGAAAACCCCCAACCATTGTCCGACATCCCAAATTCCACCGTACTAGCCGCATACCTGTTCAGCACTTAGTTACCTGAAAGATATGTTTAAAAAGACGTCAATATATAAAATATTGGTGAGTTCACAGGTTTTAGTTTCGTAAATACGACATTTTACATCCTGTGCAAATCCAGCACATTTTTACATCCTGTGCAATCCAGCACATTTTTACATCCTGTGCAATCCAGCACATTTTGTGGCCTTTGTATGGAGTAGCTAGCTCCTACAAACTATGATGATAAGCAATCCCCTGAGTCCCATAACCAAACCAAGACTAATAAATATGCCCCGCTCCAAGTCGTTTCTCGGAAACCAACGACTTAAGTTCAGAATACGTGCACCTCTTGTCTTTACCGGGTTGACGCTATCAACCAGAGGTGGGCCTCGTCAGGCACCAATAGTACTATCCAAATATTCCTTTGGTTTCATTTTACCTGAATTAATGGTTACAGTAGCGAGGACCCAACCCCGAGTGGCGACCAAAAGCTCAAGTACTCATCATGCCACTTACCACATTTTAGCCTTTGAAAACATTTCAATATGTGATAATTTTTGACAAACATATCTTTCCCCCAGTTAAAAACAGTAAAATGGGGCCGTGAAACTCACCTTAATTTCCATGCTTAGCTAGCAATAAAATCCAAAGCTTGACCGACTTCCTCGTGCCCTAATTACCAATGAAGGACACCTTAAAGTCTATCATATATAAACCTAGCTTAATTTCCGTTTAAAAGATAGTTTATTCAACTATCTTGACTCGTGTGTACTAACCCGAGTCCTTAAGTGTTTTAACTCGACGAACCGATCGTGACTTATCGTAATTCATGAGTTCACATACGACATAGTACCCAAGTCGCGCACCTGTTACTATTCGTGTGTAAACCATGTTGGACTACTGCCATGAAACGCACAACTCATCCCGAGTAGTAGTTGTCCCGTAAATCGGATAATATGATTGTCTTGTATAATTATTTTTGGATAGTATACCTTGCGGAAATATAATATAGTTATTAAAATCCTTTTAATAACATTTGTTATTTCTTTTCACCAAATCCGAGTGTTTTAAGTGCTTTCGAAACATTATTTTCCAATAATTTTTCCCCAATAAGTTAGGCGTCTACGTATTTCAAATCCGTATTTTTGACAACGTTTTGGTTACCAAAAACCATTGAAGTTGGCACAATTGACGCTCGACAAAACTATATATTTGTTTTGTAAATATTGTTCGGGATCGACTATTATTGTTTCCAATGATCTTCGTCAAAACGTCGCGAATTTGTATAAATGCATTTATCAAAGCACTTGGAAAATGTATTTATGAAAACATACACAACGATTTTAACCTCGTTGCGCTTCGGATTTTATAACAAAATTTCGGCAGAGTTTCCTCTGTTTTTATACGAACCAGACAACACAAGTTGTCTACAAATTTCCCAGACTCGACATCCACTTACAATTAACAATCAATTTATCCGCATTTCCAAATTAAACGAGACTTATACGTTTCGACAATTATATAATTTACACTTATATTTATATAACTATATAGTCCAACAACAACGCTAAGTCACGCTTTTAATATACAATGACAACCACTTTATTTATACATTTCGTGTATTCTTTATTGGTTCGTTTAGCGAGTTAACACCATTTTCGTTCGTATTTATTACTTATAAATTATATACTTGTTTATAAACAATATCACCAAATAAATACGAAAACTAATTTTACCATATCGTACGCGCGCCTCGTTCTAGCGACACCTTTGACCAGATCTGACCCGTTGACCCGGACCAAGGTTGAGTCGAATCCGAAACACACGGATCTGATCCGAAACGCCCGGACCTGACCCGAAACATTCAGATCTGACCCGAACTTGAATCAAACCAAACCGAACCATCCCGAGCCAGCTAACCTATCGTGTCAATGCCTCGACCATAACCCGAACCGTCACCAGATCTGGAATGGATCTGAGACTGAACCCCGATAACACAACCACCACCTGACCCGGAACCACCTTCGAACCACCCCACCTGCCGAGCCACCCACCAGAACAACCACCCCCGGCACCACAGCCACCACTATCAAACAAACCACCATCAAGCCCGTCACCTACAAACCTGAACCACCATCTCCTCGCCGCCGCCGCCGTACCACCGTCAACCACACCTGCCCCGACCCTCGTCATCCACCATCTCCACCCGGTCTGCCCTTGCCTTGGGCTTGAAACGCGACGCCGCCATAGCCAAGCTCGTCCCTGGCACCTCCTTTTGCTACTGTTGTTGAGCTTAAATCGCCGCGCAGCCAAAACCACCACAATAAACAACCTAATCGGACCATCCCCTTCCAAACCCGTCACCTACAGTCCATCAAACCACCACATACAGCCCTCACACTCTGCCCCATGCCCGTTTTCAGGCTTAATACCACCACGCCGCCGCCACCAAGGGTTGTGGTGGTCGGCCGGTTGCTGTCACAGAAGGAAGAGAGAGGGAGACGCGATGAGAGAGAGTAGAGGGAGAGAGTTTTAGAGAGAGAGTAGAGAGAGAGAGGGAGGGGTGCGGCTGATGCAAAATGAAGAAGGAGAAGAAGAAGCTTGCTATTTATACTTAGGGTTTGGGGTAGGTGACTTGTACCGCGAATCGAACCCGTTTTAAACGAAAACGCTTCGGTTTGTTATTAGGCCCAATAATTGATTACAAAAACTAGTCGGTTTTATTCGAAATGAAAAACATAACTAAACCGAGCAATTTAAATGTTATTTTCGTAACTCGACGCGTGAAAACGGAACACGCGTTAAAATCGCGTTAATCGATCCGGTCGAGCTATACTTCATTTAGGCGACCTGTTCACTTTCGAAACTAAATAAATGAAGTTATTTATAATAAATAATTATTCCGAAAGTTCGGTAACGGTTAAAGCTACGCGTTTTGACGTTCGAATCCCACGTCAGTTCCTCTCCGCGTTTCTCCAAAACGCTGCGTTTTTGACCGTTTACCGCGCCGATTTCACATTCGATCGCATCAATGGTAAATACGTGTCGTATTTACATAGAATAAGCTTATGTTATCCCAGTTTGACAAATTTTCGCTGATGTCAGTTCGTTACGTTAAATACGCGAAGTCTTTCTTTAAAGGCATCAAGACTTCAACGAACTTTCAAACGGACATCGTAGGACTCGTATTAGCTCAACTAACCATAATTAACCTTAAACCAGGTTAACTATTTCTAAAACATGATTAGAATCATGTTAAGCGTTGTACGAAATTTGCCGGTTGTCACAGTTTTATATGTTGAATATGTGAGACATCAGTATTTGCCTATATGTGGTAAGCCTGTGTTAGGCTTGAGTTGAATTTTAAGTTAATGAATGAGATTTAACTATTTACTTTGAATTTTATATTAGCTAGTACTTGGTAGTTACCTATATATGGCATGCATAAGTTAAGTTTGATTTTTTTTTTTTTTTTTTTTTTTTTTTGTGAATGCTGATTTTCTTTATGTTTGGAAAAGGAATACTAAATAAAGGAGTATTAGATTTAAATAATTCCAACTATTAGATATTGGTCACCACCAGGCCCAACTAGCAAAATATGACTAAAAATAAATATGTTCCATTTAGACAAATAGGTAGTATTCTGTTAGTCATAGTCTATTGGTGACCAATATATTAAAAGTTAGGACCACAAGCACACATTTTCTTAATTGAGACTGATGGCGACCAATTGCTAACAGTTTGAATTATTTAAACTCAATACTTCTTAAATAAAAAACAAAGAATTGAGAAAATTGTAATTCAATATTATTATTTGATAAAAGAGAGCAGTGAAAAAAATATCGTTTAATGTTATTACATAAAAGAAAAGATAAACAATAAAATTGTGATTTCATTATTATTATTATTATTATTATTTTTATTATTATTTTTATTATTATTATTATTATTATTATTATTATTGTTATTATGAGAATGACATAAAAATTAAGGGTGACGAGACACTACAAAATGACATGTGTTATCAAAGATTCTAATATATTATAAAGTAAAGATAAAGATTAAAATTAGGAGAAAACATATAGGGGAAGGTTGTCATACAAAGCGCCCATTATGTATGAAGTGTAGGAGATCACAAAAATCTAACACATGTGCTTCAAGCCAGGGTATAGTCGTCCATATAAATATGTAGTTGGAAGCTACAAAAATCTACATAGTAAGTACGTAATCACATAATATTGCGCAACTACGTAATGGTGCATAGTCCAATCGTGTTACGTAATTACATATTGGTACATAATCATGTAACGTTACAAAATCATGTAACGATATACTTGTTTCTGAATAAAAATGCATATTACGTAAATACATACTGGTACATAATCCTGGAACGTTATACAAAACATGTAACGTTATACAAAAACACGTAAAATGTAGCTTGTAAAAAAAATTATACGTAATTATGTTGTGGTAAATAATGTTTTAACGTTATACAAAACAACAACAACAACCGAACCCAGGAAGTTCCACAAATAGCAACGTTATTAGTAGGGTCTGAGGAGGGTGAGATGTAGACAAACCTTACCCCATCATTAGAGATAGAGAGGCTACTTCCAGAGAGACCCCCGGATCGAGATCAAACACACACTAAAATATAACTAAGTAGGCACACAACAAGCAGTAAAAAAAAGTAGTGAAAGAATAACATAGAAGAATAAGTATATAAATAACCTCAATAAATAACAAATAAAGTTAAAACACAAAGGCCATCTCTAAAGAAAGCAAAATCAAAGACTCAAAAGTACTCTTCTCCTAAAAATCTTTAACTTTGATCCTACGTCTCCACGAATTCCTATTTTGGACCATTTCCTTAGAGAGGTGCAATTCTAACAAATCTTGCCTAATCCGTTCAACCCAAGTCAATTTTGGTCTGTCTCTACTCCTCATCCCCTCCATAGACAGGTGTTCCACTATTCTAGCAGGAGCTGTCATTTGTCTCCGCTTCACATGTCCAAACCATCTCAATCTCCCCTCCTTTATCTTATCCGATATATTAGCCACTTATAACCTTTTCATAAAAACCTCATTTCGTATCCGGCCTAACCTTGTGTGTCCACACATCCACGTCAACATCCTCATCTATGTTACCTCCATCTTTCGAGACTGAGTCTTTCTGATGGCCCAACAGTCCGTCCCATACAACATAGCAGGTCGAACTGCAACTCTATTAAATTTTCCCTTTAATTTAATTGGGAACCTCTTGTCACACAATACCCCAGCGTCTGCTCTCCATTTACACCATCCAACTTGAATGCAGTGTGCTACATCACTATCTATCTCCCCGTTCCTTTGAACAAATGATCCTGAGTACTTGAACTTAGTTATTTGTGGAACCACATGACCTTCAGTGGTAATTTGAGTGTCATCTTCATTGGTTATCCCGCTGAAATCACAATGCATGTACACAGTCTTAGAGCGACTAATCCTTAAACCTTTTCCCTCTAAAGCTAACCGACACTCTTCTAACTTCCTATTCAGACTTTGTTTAGTTTCAGCGATTAACACAATATCATCTGCGAAAAGCATGCACCACGATAATGTCTCATGAATGGACTTAGGGCCTGATTGGTAGCCTCTTAATGAGGCTCTGAACCATTCAGCTCTGAATGGTTCAGCATTCAGACTGTTTGTTTCAATCTAAAAAAGGCTCTGAATGGAATGGTTAAGAGCTGAATCATTCAGACTTGGTGCATAGCTGAACCATTCAGCACTTAATCATTCAGATCCTCTTAACCATTCAGACATCTTAATGATTCAGCACTTAATCAACCAAACAGCCCCCTAGACATCTCATCTAGGACAACTGCAAAAAGAAACTGGCTCAACGCGGACCCTTAGTGGAGCCCTACCTCCACGGGAAAGAAATCAGTTTCACCTACAGGCGAACGAACACTAGTTTTAGTCCGATCATACATATCCCTAATTATGTCTATATACTTTCCAGGAATCCCTCTAACCTCCAAACTATCCCAAATCAGTCTACAAGATACACTGTCATATGCCTTTTCCAGATCAATGAACACCATATGAAGATCTCGTTTCTTCTCCCTATACTTTTCCATCAAACTCCCCAGAATAAATATCGCTTCCGTAGCTGATCTCCCTGGCATGAAGCCAAATTGATTTACTGTAACATGCGTTTCTCTTCTAATTCTAGTCTCAATTACGCTCTCCCATAATTTCAGAGTATGACCTAATAGCTTAATTCCTCTGTAATTCCCACAAATTTGTGCGTTTCCTTTGTTCTTATATAGAGGCACTACTACACTACTCCTCCACTGATCTGGTATTTTTCCAGATTTAAAAATAAGATTGAAGAAAAAAGTTAGCCATTGAACTCCTTCCTCTCCCAAACACTTCCATACCTCAATCGGGATGTTGTCCGGACCAACTACCTTAGCCTTTCCCATCTTCCTAAGTGTTGTCCTCACCTCTTCCTGTGTGATACGACGACAGTAACAGTGATTCCGTTGTTGCATTCGGGTAGTTTGGTTATCGCTTTCCTGTCGGTAAGTCGTCAAGTAATTGAAAAGATTGTGAAATACTTTTTCCATCTCAGTTTAATGTCATCCTCCTTGACTAAAACACGCCCATCCTCTCCCTTTATAAACTTCACTACCCCTAAATCCCGCCTCCTACGCTCCCTAGCTTTGGCAATCCTGAACATATCTTGTTCCCCCTCCTTCGTTTCCAGGTGCGCATACATCTTCTTATATGCCGTGTTCTTTGCCTTTGTCACTGACTTCTTCGCCTTCATCTTGGCCTTTTTGTATGCCTCCCTCAAGGTCACTTGATTCTCCTCATCAGTGCACCTCAAAATTTCCCTAAAACTCATGTGCTTATCTCTTGTTTTGCTTTTCACATCCTCACTCCACCACCAGGACTCCTTATGCTCGCCTATTTTTCTAGATGTAACCCCTAAAGTCTCTTGCGCCACTTGATTAATTGTGGTCACCCTATCCTCCCAAACCTGGTTTGTATCTCCATCCAATCGAGCTGCTATCGTTGAGATGACCTTTTATCTGAAAACTACAATCTTATCGCCCTTCAAATTACCCTACCGGGTCCTAGGTCGCAGTTTTCCCTCCCTCTTGGTTAGTTTTCCTCTCATGGATATATCTGCTACTAGTAAACGGTGTTGGGCCACTACGGTCTCCCCTGGTATAACCTTACAGTCCTTCCACCATCGCGTATCTCCTTGCCTCATCAAAATATAATCGATATGCATGCTAAGACCCCCACTGCTAAAAGTAATTAATTGGGTTTCTCTCTTCCTAAAAAACGAGTTTAAAATGCCTAAGTTGGGGCCACCGCAAAGTCTAGAGGATCCCTACCAGGATCGTTCCTATCACCAAACCCAAAACCCACATGCACTAACTAAAACCCATCGCTATCCTTGCCGATGTGACCATTAAAATCACCTCCAATACAAATTCGTTCCCCCACCGGAATAGCCCTCACAACTACGTCTAGACAATCCCAAAAGTCTCTCTTCTCCTGGTCCCCTAGTCCCACTTGAGGTGCGTAAGCACAAACCAATGCCACTACTTCCCCTATAACCAACCTTAATACCATAATCCTATCATTGTGTCACCTCACCTCAACCACATTTTTATACAATTCCAACGCCACTAGAAATCCTACCCCATTCTTTGCCCCATCAGACCCCGAATACAATAATTTGTACTAATTACACTCTTCCCCTTTATTCCCCTTCCACCTAGTCTCTTGGAGGCATGTTATTCCTACCCTATGCCTTTTGAGAGCGTCTACCACCTCCAACAATTTACAAAACCCGTAACGTTATACATAAACATGTAAAAAACGTAGCTTGTAAAAAAACTATACGTAATTACATAATGGTACGTAATCCTTGAACAATATACAAAACATGTAACATTATAAAAAATATGTAATCATGTAGGTTGTACAAAACGTTAAGAAAACTTTAACACTAGCCTACTCAGATTTAAGGGAATAAGATGCTTGTTTTTGTGGTGCATTGTTTTAAAAAGAAATATTAACATATGAAAGAGTTATAAAATCGTTGGGGAAATGGGTTTGCAAATCAACAATAATGGTTGTTCCTATTATGCTCTTCCAACAATTCTTCTTCTATGTGATTGCTAATTTGGGGACCACTTAAATTTCAACCATTTGATTGTTAGGGTGGAGAGGACACATCTTTCAACTACCATAATACCCGCCAATCTTGCAATTACCCTCATCCAACCATGAAGATGATCATGGGGCTGAGTAAACTTCTTAAACTCCTGGTCAAATGTCAAACGCCTTACACTCTTGTGTTGAACATTCATCAACGTGATAGATTCGTCTACTTGTTCTTTAGCATCCATCAACTCCTTAAGCGACACTTCCTTCCTTAGTATGTACTCATTTAGTTTGTCTTCCAAATCACTTTTGTTTAACGACTCAACGGTTCTCTTATTTTCTGTGTCGGTCGAGTAGGTCTGACTTCGTCGTTCAAGTCCAGCTCCCGCCTACTAGTTGTGAAAGCATATTCGAATGGACCCAGGTAGTAGTTGTTGAATTCTGATAACCTTCTTCTCTTGTGGATACTACCACTGGACTCCTCATTTGAGTTAACATAGTCCCCCATTTTGAATTTAGTTGATGGCCAATCGATTGATTCCGCCCAAGAGTTCGTTGAAGTGTTAAGCACGACCTTCCACAAACTATCTTTTTTTTTGTTTTCTTTCTCCTTGTCTGTAGAGTAATGAGCGTATGCTTTAGCTAAACCTACTTCTTCCTTGATTGTCCATTCTTGGCGATTAGCTCGTTTATTGAATTTTGCTTTCTTTCCATCACTTTCAGCTTCATTTTCATCTTCTTGTTAACTCCTCATATTTAGCGTGCATTTATTCCAAATCTGGCTCATGATCTACATCATCAACGTCCTCTTAAAGTGGGACTGTTCATTCCACATTTTCACGCAGGGACCATTGAAGACAAAGCTTCTTGGGAGAAATCAAGTTAACCGAGTGCAACAATAGTATGATCATTAAATTGAATAAATCATTGTGGTGGGAATTGTTGGGTAATAAAAATTTGGTTGGCATGGTTGTGGTTGTGGTTGTGTCAAGTAAGATCTATATTCGTCATCATAAAAAATCAAACCGCCGCCTTGAGATTTTGAACCAGCCCGTCGTGTGTTCTAACCGACCCCTCTTGTGTTCGAACCGGCCCCATGTGTGTTCAAACCGATGCCTTATGTGTTCGAACCACTCCCTTGTTTGTTCGAACCGCCTCCTCGTGTGTTTAAACGACCTAATTGGGATTTAGTGGTCTTTTTGCTTGAACCAACACAAGGCTAGCTCTCAAGGGGTGCAGGGAGGACCTCTAACCCGGGACCAATTTCTAGAGGGCACTTTTTTTCAACAATTTTATATATATATAGGCTAAGTATTGGGAAGAAACCTAAAAATTTGAAGAAACTCCCACAAACTCATCTAGTGGACCACAATGCACCACATCACCATTCAAAGTAAATTATTTTTTATTAACTCAAGGGTATTTCAGTGATTTTCCCCTCTTCTCTCTTTTCAAACCCTCAAGTGTCAGGTTATATGTCTTCCCCTCTCTCCCATTTTTTCAAAATTTGATTTCCCTGAATTCCCGCTCTCACATCATCTCTCTCAAAGCCAGATCTCCAAACAGAGCAAACAAAAGTGGTTTACGGACATTACACCCATTACTATAAACAAGCTCATACCCAGATTCTTTTAATGTTTTTAAAGCCAAGAACAATACTTGAAGCCTAAAACAGAGCAAAAAACAGAGAAACCAGATCACCACGACGATGCCACCGCCGGCGACGCCGAATCAGAGAAGCGAGGAGATCGGAGCAGTCCGTGAATCAGAGAAGCGAGGAGATCGTCTCACGGCTTATGGATTAGAACTCATGTCCTCATTGGTCGAAGCAGTCCGTGAATCAGAGAAGCGAGGAGATCGTCTCCTCCTGTCCTCGTTTCAGCTACTTTATAATTCGACTAAATTATTTTTGTTTTGGTCGATTTTTGTAAATCATCGAACCCAAAAGTGATAAACAACAGCACTTGATATGTTAGTAGAATGATTTTGTTTTGTTATCTGATAAGCATCTGTTTTAGGATTATGATAATAATATAATTGTTTTTAGTTTTTATATTTCTTCTCTTTATTATTCATCACTTTTATTTAAATACTAATAATTTTTTTGAGATTTTTTTTTATTATTCACCATGTGCAATGTTAGACCTTTATTTTTCTTTATTTACTGCTTTTTTTTAGTTTTTTTTTATGGAATAATAATTAGTAAACTTGTTGTGGCTTGAAAGAGTGTTTGATTCTTTATTATTAAAGGCTGAAATTATTATGTGATATATGTTTCTTGTTGGTGAATAGAGTATGAAAACAGAAATCGATAACATTACAACTGGTATGTACCAAACATTTTCGGTACCGGTGCCAATTTTTGGTACCGGTACCAAGCTCATCCTTAGTGTGAAATAAAAATTTTATAAAATAGAGGAACTGATTTTATGGAATAAAAACTGAAAAAGTGTGATATTATTGGTGTTGGGTTACAGTTACACATGTTACTTTCAACACCAGTTGCATATATTAATTAAATAAAAGTCACTAATCATGTTTGCATGTAGGTGGCATACGTTAACACGTAGGCTTACATATTAATTAACCTTTTTTATATGTTATTATTATAAATATGTTTTTGGATCAAAACTGTTAAATTTTAATGTCTCTAACATTTGCAACATTATGTCTAATTTTTTTTTTACCAGAATGTGCATGTTTGTATGAGTTTTTTTACGTTTGGAATGTATGTTTGCATTTGTTTCGTATGTAACACTAGAACTAATCTTTGATCAGAACTAAGTTGCGTATGTTACACATTTATGCAGTTTTATAACAATCCTCCTAAGTTAAGTTTGATAATATTTGATAACTAAATGGATGGAACAATGTTTTACTTTCAACACTATTGCATATGTTAATCAATACAAAAGTCACTTATCACGAATGTAATGCATATTATAGAGGGAGTTTTTGGAATGTATGTTTGTATCTGTTTCGTATGTTTTTTTTAATCCAGATGGTTAACATACGTTAAGACGGGTGGGGGGGGGGGGGGGCTTACATGTAAATTGATGATTTTTTTTCTTTTTGCACGTGAACATATTTTTTGTATTAAAGATGAAGATGCTTATCAAGAATGAAGTGTAGACAAATTTTTTTTATTTATGATAGTTTTTGTTAGCATTTGTTGATTGTAATGACATCTTTGATTGTTTTTAGCATCTGTTTCATATGTTACTTGTTTGTTATTTTATAAGAAACATTCTTGTGTGCATTTGAATGTTTTTTATTTGTAAACTTTTTAATTGATTTTATACATTCTATGTGTTTTAACGTATGCAACAAGACATCACTTATGAGACCAGAGTCCTGCGCAATTCTAACGTATGCAACACTACATACGTTACATATGTAACACGACGTCTTGACAGATTTAGGGCAATGAGCACAAAAGTATGAGAGAGATGATGTGACGTGTGTCAGGTCAACTTGTCATACATGCTTTTTCAGAAAATGTCATTTGACCTTTTTACCCTATTTTGTCATCTACTCAATTAAAGGTATTAAAATAATATAGAATCAATCTAGGCCATTGATCACTTTAGATCAATTGTCTAGATTGGGTTTAGTGAGTTTCTTCAAATTTTCAAGGTTTTATTCTAACCCTCCCATATATATATATATATATATATATATATATATATATATATATATATATATGGGTGTGGATAATGTGGAAACCCATTGTTAGATGGTAAACCTTGGAAACCCTATCCTAGCCATCCATTGTATTTGATCAAGGGTTAGGATTAAATGTGGAGACTTTTTGTGTAAGAAAATAATATTATAATGGGGCAAGTACAAATAAGGGTAGTTTGGTAAAGTTACTTTATGGTCATGTCACAACCTCTCTCCTACTTTTTCAAAGTCATGTCACACCCTCTCTCCTACCTTTTTAAAGTCAACTTCACCATCTCTCTCCTCTCTCCTACTTTTTGTTTAAGAAAATATTATTATAATGGGTCATGTCACACCATCTCTCTCCTCTCTCCTACTTTTTGTTTAAAAAATATTATTATAATGGGTCATGTCACACCCTCTCTCTTACTTTTTGTTTAAGAAAATAGTAATATAATGGGGCAAGTACAAATAATGTGTTAATGTTGCATACGAGGGTAACATGTGTTAGTTGGTCATAAAGGGCTAACATGTGTTATCTAATATGATAAAGTTAAACCTGTTGCCCCCATATACCCGTGAGAAGATCTAACATTTGTTAGTATGAGTGGTGTGGTAACATATGTTAAACCTGTATCATTTGTCAACCTTTTTGTCTTTCTTACCACTCCTGTTTTCAATTCATAAGTTTACAAAAGAAATAAGTAAACATAGCATACAAACTATTAACACACATTATTAAGACTTTTCATAATAGGTTAACACATGTTATTTGGTAACACGTGTTATTACAAAGTATCATTACAAACTATTGAACAAGAGATAAACCTACCCAAGACATTCGTATGAACTGCATGTAAAGGGTAACATGTGTTAATGTTGCATGAGAGGTTAACATGTGTTATTTGGTAACATTTATTAAACTTGTATTTTATGTCAGCCCTTTTTTTTTGTCTTGGTTACCACTATAGTTTTTACTTCATAAGTTTACTGAGAAATAAAATATACAAACTATTAATACACGTTATTACAAAGTATCATTACAAACTATTGAACCACACAAAAACCTACCCATGACATTCAAATGAACTGCATGGAAGGTTAACATGTGTGAATGTTGCATAAGAGGTTAACATGTGTTATTTGGTAACATATGTTAAACTTATGTTTATTTTGTCAGCCTTTTTTTTTTTGTCTTGCTTACCCTTATAGTTTTCACTTCATAAGTTTACTAAGAACTAAAAGCACACAAACTATTAACACACGTTATTACAAAGTATCATTACAAACTATTGACCACTTTAACAAAATAAATCTTGTAACTCTATACATTGAGTACAAAAAAGAAAACGTTATTAAAAAGTTTCTCTACATATTTTTCTCGGCTTCCTTCGACTTCGTATGTTAATATATGTTAACCAGTGGGGGGTCTTCATTATCAACTGCAAAACAATAGATAAGATATTAACCGGTGTGACCAACTCATCATCTAACATACTAAACAGGAGTAACACATGTTAGTCGGGGCCCAAATGTGAACATGTGTTAACATGTGTTAGTGAGGTAACATTTGTTAAAGTTGTATTACAAAGTATACTGAGAAATAAAGCATACAAACAATTAACACACGTTATTACAAAGTATGATTACAAACTATTGACCACTTTAACAAAATAAATCTAGTAATTCTATGCATTGACTACCAAAAAGAAAACGCTATTCAAAAACTTTTCTACATATTTTTCTCGGCATCTTTGGACTTCGTATCTTAACATATGTTAACCGTGGGGAGTCTTCGATATCAACTGCAAAACAATAGATGAGATGTTAAATGGTGTGACCAACTCATCATCTAACATACTAACAGAAGTAACACATGTTAACCTACTCAAACATATCATCAAACACATGGAGTGCATATATCCAAAACACAAAAGTCATTATAATTACCTTCCATACATTCACCATTAACTTTAAATAGACATCCATATATCCATAACACAAAAGACCTAATAACTAACTACCTTCCATCATTCACCATTAACTTCTAACATACTAACAGAATAACACATGTTAACCCAGTCAGGCATTTCTTCAAACACATGGAGTTCATATATCCAAAACACAAAGGACATTATAATTACCTTCTGTACATTCACCATTAACTTTAAATGGACATCCATATATCCAAAACACAAAAGACATTATAACTAACTTCTCATACATTCACCATTAACTTCTAACATACTAACAGAAGTAACACATGTTAACCCAGTCAGGCATTTCATCAAACACATGGAGTGCATATATATCCAAAATACAAAAAACTTTATAATTACCTTCCATACATTCACCATTAACTTTAAATGGACATTCAAAACAAAATTGGTCTTTGGTCCTAAAACCTCATAACCCAAAATATTAATAATTTTATTTTCTAATACCCATTTCATCTTTTACTTTCATCACAACAAAAAAGATAATATCCATCACCCTTATAATCAAATTCAGTACTAATATTACCATGTAAAAAAACCTTAAATATACCAGCATGATAATTATTATTTCTAACAAAATATGAACTTTTTATAAAAAAAAAATCATATTTTTTTTTCCAATCTCTATAAAGAAAAGTTGAACTTTTTATAAACAAAATTCCATTCATAACCATCAAACCCTTTCAATCCATCTTTTTGTTTTCTTATCTACAGAGAGAAAGTTCTAGAGAGAGAGAAATTATAGAGGAGGTTTCACCCACTGGTTGTAAACTCCACAAATTCAGATCCATACCTGTTTACGAAGAAAACTTTATGTATTTTTTCATAATTCTTCTTTGTAACCTACAACCCATCGCTTGATTTTTGAAGGTAGGATAAGTGTTTTCTCAATATTTTTGAAGGTAGGATAAGTGTCTTCTCTGCAACCTATAAGATCTAGACGGTGGTGGTTGTTTCAGCGGTGGCTGGACGTGGTGGCTACTAGTGGGGAAGATGATGATGGAGTTTCTATGGTGGTATAAGTATGAAAGATGATGAGAAGAGAGAGAATGAGACATTATATAAGGGGAGGGGATGATTGAAAAATTGAAAAAAAGGGGGGGAAATGTTAAATGACAATTGTATCCTTTTCATTAAAATATTAATGGGGTGGTGTGGCTTAATATGGTCCATGTATTGGGTTTCTAGGGTTTTCACTATAAGGATGGTTTTCTCTAGATACTTATACATATATATATATATATATATATATATATATATATATATATATATATATAGGGATGGGTTATTTTGAGAACCATGTTGAGTTGCGAGAACCATAAGAACCATTGTGAGCCATTGATCTTATGAAATCAATGGTTAAGATTACATCTTAAGGGTTTTGTCTTCACATGATTAGGGTTTTGTCTTCACATGTTATTTTAAAATTAATAAAGTACAATTAGGGGTGTTTTAGTAAAAACACCATAGAAAGAGAAATAATTAATATAAAACTATACTAATTTTTTATTTAATTATTCAAAATATCATATTTTTTACTATATTTTATTTTTTAAATCCTTTGATTTTTTTAAAACAAATAATAACATAAATCTGACGAGAATAATTTACACTGGTGTAATTATTTACACCAGTGTTAATCTACCATGATTTACACTTGTGTAATTATTACACCAGTGTAATCCACCATGATTTACACTGCTGTAATTATTTACACTAGTGTAATCCACCATACACAAACCTGCTACACACAAAAACTCTAGTGTAAAAACCAAAACAAGCATCTATACATTCGTATTACACCACTGTAAATACCCTAAAAACATCTATACATTCGTATTACACCGCTGTAAATGCCCTAAAACATCTATACATTGGTATTACACCACTCTCATACCCTAAAAAAACAAAACCAAACATTTATAAAAATCAAACTACACAATATTCTTATTAAAAAAAAAAAACCCTTACTGCAAAACACTTCATCATCATCCATGAAGAAACATCTTCTTCAAAACAACAACAAACATATAATAATAATAATAATAATAATAATAATAATAATAATAATAATAATAATAATAATAAGAACATACCACCACTGCGTAATAATTATTTACATCAGTGACATATCATCAACACAACCTTGTTGCAAAACACTTGATCCACCACTGTGAAACATCTTCTTCAAAACAAACAAACAAACTGATGGGGGTGCTTTATACTAAATGCTCCGTTTACATCATCAATTAAAGGAGGTTGATGATAGTATGATACCACTTCAATATTCCAGTTAAACCACCATCCTGCTGCAACCATATTTAAGATATAATAATAATAATAATAATAATAATAATAATAATAATAATAATAATAATACCTGTAAAACTATCCCCCTGAAACCCATCAACCACCACCAGCGACCACCCCCTGAAACCCATCGACCACCAGTGTAAATCACCGGACCACCACCCCAAGACCACCACCATTCAGATTCCCCAAACACCGCCCCTCAACCACCCATTCGAACCACCCCTGTACCATCTCCGGACCACCCTCCACCACCAACAGATCCCCTGCGCCATCTCCTCCACCCCCTGTTTTCGTCTCCACCATCCCACCACCATCTCCTCCACCCCTGGTTCGAACCACCCCTGTTTTCGTCTCCACCATTTGCCCTGAAAACCATCGCCCATTTTCAGATCTGTTTCGAAGCATCACCATCCCACCACGATCTGCATCATCGAGCGGCCATCCCCCACCAGTGCGTTTGAGAGAGAGAGAGAGTAGAGAGAGAAGGTAGAGAGAGAGAGGGACGAGTGTGTTTGATAGAGAGAGAGTAGAGAGAGAAAGTAGAGAGAGAGGAGTGTGTGAGAGTGAGAGAGAGAGAGAGGTGGGTCTGAGGTTTTAAAAAGGGGCAGTTGGGGTGGGGTGGGGTTGGGGTGGGGTTAAATTACTATAATACCCTTTCATATTATAATGATAATAGGTATATGTGTCATCATGTTATTGGTTTAGAGTGGTTTTTATGGTTCTCTCAACTCAAAGGGGTTCTCACATGAACCCAATCCTATATATATATATATATATATATATATAGAAGGGATATTGTGGAAACCCTCCTTTTATGGTAAACCTTGGAAATCCAATCTTGGCCATCCATCTCATTAGATCTATGAATGAGATTCATTGTGTGTACTTGATGTGACTTATAATATTATTTTAATGCTCAAAAGTACATGCAAGGGTATTTTGGTAAAGTTGCTTTAGGGTCATGTCACACCCTCTCTCCTACTTTTTCAAAGTCAACATCACCATTTTCTCTCTTCTCTCCTACTTTTTTTAAGAAAATATTATTATCTCTCTCCTCTCTCCTATTTTTTGTTTAAAAAATATTATTATAATGACTCATGTCACACTCTCTCTCCTACTTTTTGTTTAAGAAATATTATTATAATGGGGCAAGTACAAATAATGTGTTAATGTTGCATACGAGGGTAACATGTGTTAGTTGGTCATAAAGGGCTAACATGTGTTAATATAATCTGATAAAAGTTAAACCTGTTGCCTCCATATACCCATGAGAAGATCTAACATTTGTTAGTATGTGTGGTGTGGTAACATATGTCAAACCTGTTGCCCCCATATACCCCTATAGTTTTCACTTCTTAAGTTTACGAAGAAAATAAAGCACACAAACTATTAACACACGTTATTACAAAGTATCATTACAAACTACTGAACTGCATGGAAGGTTAACATGTGTTAGTTGGTCATATATGGCTAAGATGTATTATCTAATCTGATAAAGAAAATATTATTATAATGGGGCATGTCACGTCATCTCTCTCATCTCTCCTACTTTTTGTTTAAGAAAATATTATTATAATAGGTCATGTCACACCCTCTCTCATACTTTTTGTTTAAGAAAATATTATTATAATGGGGCAAGTATAAATAATGTGTTAATATTGCATACGAGGGTAACATGTGTTAGTTGGTCATAAAGGGCTAACATGTGTTATCTAATCTGATAAAGTTAAACATGTTGCCCCCATATACCCATGAGAAGATCTACATTTGTTAGTATGAGTGGTGTGGTAACATATGTTAAACCTGTATCATTTGTCAACCTTTTTGTCTTTCATACCACTCCTGTTTTCACTTCATAAATTTACAAAAGAAATAAGTAAACATAGCATACAACTATTAACACACATTAGGTTAACACATGTTATTTGCTAACACATGTTATTATAAACTATCATTACAAACTATTGAACAAGAGATAACCTACCCCAAGACATTCAAATCATAAGTTTACTGAGAAATAAAGCACACAAACTATTAACACACGTTATTACAAAGTATCATTACAAACTATTAACCACTTTAACAAAATAAATCTAGTAACTCTATACATTGAGTACAAAAAAGAAAACGTTGTTAAAAAGTTTTTCTACATATTTTTCTCGGCTTCCTTCGACTTCATTTGTTAACATATGTTAACCAGTGGGGGTCTTCAATCATGTAATGCGGAGGAGGGTCTTCATTAACATCTAGAAAAAAAATGCATTAACAGGTGTTACTAAACCATCACGTAGCATACTAACAGGTGTTACCCAATGTATATGTAAACCATGGTTTACTTTTAATGTAAATAATGTATCACGTGTCAGTCTAAATCTCCGAAAAAACTGTAAGATTTTTTTTTAAAAAGTAACAGTTGATAACACGTGTTAACATTGTGTTATCAACTGTTACTAAAAAAATAACAAAATTGTACCAAACAACCAACACATTTTTTTTCAGTGTTAACACGTGTTACCAACCCATTCATAACATAAACACTATACAGTAACAAAAATATAACCTATAAGAAAATTTTATAAACATAGATTAAAAACATACAAAAACACCACCAGTTCCTTTTTTATAAAAATGTGGGAGTTGCACGCTTAATAATTTTTACTGAGTCATATCTGTGTTATTGAATAGAGTGTAAAGAAAACAGCATTCTAATAAAAACATATGATACAAGAACATAATGCGTATAAATCAAAAATGCTACTAAAACTCTATAATTCCTGGAGAATAATGCTTAGCATGTAACATATAACAGAAAATCGCAAAGACGAAAAATAAAGTAAAAAAATACCACTAAAAACGTACATGATACAAAAAAATAAAGAAATAAAACCTATTACCTCCAACTTCAACATGTGAAGAACTACCACAAGCAAGCGACGAAGGGTCTCCATCTCCGAACTCTGAATATGCAGACAAACGTGTACACATCAGTAAAAACACGTCTTACATATTAAAAAAAGGGGGGAACCATGAAAACCAAAACAGATCAGATACACAAATTAGTGGATCGAGCTATACAAACCTGCCACCGTAACATCTGCTGCAAAGTTGTTAAGGATCAGACCACGAGGAGGAGATACACATGACGGAATAATGTTTGAAGGTGGATCTGCAATGTTAAAATCCATGGTGGAAAAGAGATGAGAAAAAGAGATGAAGAAGAGGTGAATTGTTTTTAGAATTTCATGGGGGAATGGGTGTGGGTGGGTTGGTAAAAAGGATGTTCATAGTACAAACTTGGGGGGTGTGTGCCATGATATCTTCCTGCATATTATCATAGGGACATGTGTAAAGAAGAAAAAGTTGTTGAGGGTAAAATGACCTCCTTGCCCTTTCCATATTATTAAATTGAATTTTGATGGTGATGATGTGGCTAGGTTGTGGCCACAATTTGGGTTTCTAGGGTTTACTATATAAGATGGGTTTTCTATGTATACTCATGCTATATATAGTATTATGTTCAAATGAAAACAAGGTTAAGTTGGAAGAACCATGGGAACTCCGACGTAAAATGTGAATTTAAAAAAAATTACACACTGACGTAAAAACGGGTAACTCCGCCGTAAAAAAAATGAAAAAAAAAATTTACAATGGATTTACACATTCTTTAATTTACAACCACACATTCTTTTTTAAATAAATTTCTATTCAATATTTTATTATACTTTAATTTACAACCACACATTCTTTTTTAAATAAATTAAGTGTGTGGTTATAAAGTGTGTTCCTGTTGTTCTTCCAACTCAACCATGTTTTCATTTTACCTTTTTCCTATGTATGTATGTGTATATATATATATATAATTTACAACTCATTTAAAATTAGTAAGTTCTGCACCAATAGGTCAGAAAATTTGTTAATTTGTAATAGGCACATTATAATTCGAAGTCCAAAACTTAAGCCTATTAAACTATTAGCCCACTTAAGCAACTTAACTATTAGTCCATTAGTCAATACCCATGAAGGCTTAGCCCACTTAATTAAAAAAGTTGTTCCAAATTGCCGATGATAGCTATCAAGAACGAAAGGTTGGATAATATAAACTATGAAGGGTTGTCCATCAATTTGCTACCAAAAATGCTATGAGAGCTTCACTAATCCTAGGTTAGTTATTCGCTTATTACGGTATGTCATTAACTCACTGTAATACTATGTTTTTGTCATTTTGGTCATTGATATGTTTATTGATATTACTTTAATAGTCGTTTAGAAAAATAGTTTACGTTATTTATTTCGTTAAGGCCTATAGTTAGGGGCACATTTTTCACGGCTCGACCTAGACACCTAAAATTTCAAGACCAACCCTGAACCAACACTTGATTTGCTTTTGTTCATTGATGGTAAATTTGAAGAATAGTTACTTTTTTTTGTGTGTGAATTGTTTTGTAAATTTGGGTGGTGAAAACCGATTTGAAAAATGTTGTATATACAGATTATTTAATTTTAAAAGAAAATGTCTTCTTTCTTTAATAGCCCCAAGCCCTCATTGGTCTTATGATCGTTTTTCCAACAGTCATAAATTGAATGTTTCACGCGCCTTACTCTACCCGGACAAACTATCTGCACGCCTAACTCGAGACGGTGGCAGCGGTGTAGCCGAATCAGGCAATAACCCGCAAATCGAACCTGAGTGGCTCCCATTCCGATCCACCCTAAGATCAATTTATCAAATTGTCTTCTACACTTTGTACGATTTTAATACTTTGTACGATTTTAATACTTTGTAAAACAACTACACCTATTAGAAATAGAGAATAGAAAGGATAATGGGGAAAATACTTTTATTGATGTGTTCATATAAAAGTACAAAGCCTCTATTTATAGGCTCATACATTAATACAATGAGTAATGATACTTAGGAGTTAAGGATGTGGAGAGTCACACTAATAATGTAATTTATAACACTCCCCCTTGACTATCCACAAAATGAAATACGCTTGGTGATGTTGCCTCGTTAAAAACCTTGCCAGGAAAACCCTGTGGGATAAAACCATAGCTAAGGGAAAAAGAGTGCAACGCGTATTTTCTCCCCCTGATTTTAATATGTATAATTTGAATGATGGTGTCAATCTTCTAAGAAAGTTGCTCAAAGTTTTGTAGTCAATGATTTGCGTTCTTGATTACTTGACGTGAAAATCTTTAAGTTGAATCATTGATGTATGATCTTCATTCCAGAATTTTAGTCCCTGCTCTCGTAAGTGCAATTCTTTAAGTTGAACTAATGTTGCCTCCTCTCGTAAATAAATGTCACAAGCTCAACAAATGTGATGTGCTATATTCCCTGCATCTACAAGACTAACCAAACTTGTTTGCACGGGTTAGTGAAATATAATCAAATATCGCTCATACCTGAAGTATTTGTTTTAACTCATTCCAGTGTTTCCTCGCTTGACATAGAATATATTATGATAATAAGTTCATGTGGAAGATATAATAATCATGCATAACTAACAAGACATATACTAATGTACATATATATTTAACTATGGTACTTCTAGATCGAAAATCTCTACTTTAGTAGGAGATGAAACAAATAATTTTTTCATATCAAGTAATTGGACAACCTTTAATACATTTTAAGTATGAGCTATGTCCATTATAAAATGTCCCACCATCTTTTCAAGATATACTTTGATGGATTGGTATACATATCATTACATATATACTCGAATTGTAGGTCAAGCAACAAGTACATTATGTCAAGGACTTTCAAAAATACCCCTTTTAAAAGTTCTACAGAGTCTCTCGATAACACTCAGACATTATCACTATAAATTGCGAGTGAACTTTTAAAAGGAAATTTTGATACAAGCTGGATAATACAATCAAACTTATGTTGCTCATTATCGGGATATATCATGAGTTTTATAACACTCAACCCCCTTATTTTAGTCCATACATATTATATTACCTTAACATAATACTTCTTAAGGTATTGATATCAATGTTTCAGGCATCATCAATCCATCAAGGACTTTTCCATCTTGACCAATTACGCAAGTGCATTAACTCTTCAATTGGAAGAATAATAACATATATTTCTCCAATATATATTGTACCATTCTTATACGTTAAAGTATCATAATCACCAGGTTCAGTTTATCACATGTGGTGTATTGGTGCACAATAATTACATCCTACGATGTTTCATATTACCTTTTAAGCACTCAGTTGCTTTAGGATACTCATGAGGAGTTCCACTTATATTCAATTCAATCATATAACAAACATAACATATTCTAAATTGAATCTTTTTATTCTGATCATAACGTTCTCGAGAACTTACGTTACAAGATTTTGACACGTTAAATCCATCATCAGGTATTTTCATGTAAACTTTCAGTGTCAAGTGAATCATGATATTTATTAGACGCATTTCAATTCTCTCTTTGCATTACCAAACTAATAACATAATGAAAAATCATTATATCCACCACTGGAGAATGCGTCTCCTCATAATCAATTATGGGTCTTTGCGAAATTCTTATGCCACCAATTTTACCTTATATCATATTCTTTTCAAATGTTGAATGGCACAAAAGACCTTTTCGTATCTATATGTTTTACAACTTTTGTTGTATGGACTAGTGGTCCAAAACTTTTCTTTTCCATAGAGAATTCAAGTTTGCCATATTTGCGTCTTTCCATTTTGCCCAATGATTTCTTTGTACTCATTCATAGGCAGATCTTAAATCTTGATCCTCATTTCAAGCGCTACATTACATAAAATTTATAACGACGTTGATTTTATTTTCGATTCCATACATTTCGTAGACATGATACTATATAACGAGATCTCTTTATTTTCAGGTACCTGAGGTTCTTCTGGAACCATCATGTCTAATGTCTCTTCAGGAGACCTTTTTACTATAACCTCGACTTAACCGTCTTTCTTACTTGCTCCAATTTCTCGAGGATTTTTATTCTTTGGAATCGACTAGTCTACCACGCTTTAGGCGTGCAATAGGCTTATTACCAATATAAGATTGTCCTTCCTGGACACTCATCTTAAATGGAGCATTAGCAGTTGGTATACGTGACTTGATTAGCTATTCATCATATTTAGGTCAGTTAATGCGTCTGGTAACTAATTCGCTAATCTCTGTGAATGAATTATCCTTTGAACTTTTGGTTCACATTGTTTAGTACGAGGATCAATGATATTTCATTCTAACTCATTTTTATTTCCAACTGCATTTTATCTCCCCCTGATGTTGGAAATGTTAATCCATTGAGATGGATATCAATTAACTGAGATGTAAATAAATCTCTTGTTGAAGGCTCTATAAACCATCATATATTCCCAATCATCATCATATATTCCCAATCACCTTTTAAGGTCTCATCTCCGTGCGTCATGGTGGATCAATTTCAATATATGTCGCACAACAAAATCTTAGACGGGCAATATTTGGTTCCTGACCAAAAACCAACTATAATGGGAAGAAACTATTACCAAGTATTGGCTTGATGTGAATAAATGTTACTACATGAAAAATCAAATGTAAACATGAACTTTTGCTTTCATGATCATTGACATTGCAATCAATAGTAGACGTTTTAGTGACCATCTCAATGAAAGCAATATGTGTATGAACATAAGCTACTAGTATTTCAATATTTAGGAATTGAATTCACCAAATATGCCATTTTGGAATAATGTGCTTGATATCTTATTAATTACGCCATATACCACACAAACTTTAGGTTGTGCACTTGATAACCATTTAGACGATGCATCGATTTTAAATACTAAATGGTATCATGTTAGGATACGCGTATCCTTTAATCAATTCCAAAATATATAGTGATACTCACCCTACTTTATATAGCAAAGATTAAATTTTGCTTAAGAGCAAACATTACATGTTATGCATCAGATTGAAGAATCTTTAAGTTCTTCTTTATGTTCACATCATCATCGACTCGGTGTGGTCTTACCGGTCATGCCAACTAATTAAATAATTATGATCCATAAACTAAACTTCTAGTTTATGATCGAATGTATTACTTGCACGTATGTAATACAAAACATAAGATATGAGAGTATGTATGGAATTTTCAAATCATCATCTCATTATTAACATGACCATCATTACAATTCCAAATGGTCGATCTCATCATTACAAATTTCTCAATTATCTCCATGATCATTACCTTTACAATGATCAATATGTAGTCACATTCACTTTAGGGAATGGAGTATAAACGAAACAAGCTTCATAACTTTTCATTATTTACTCAATCACAAGAATATGAGATGATTTCAAACTTGTCATACTCTCTTGATGATATGGTTACTTCATGAGCACATCTCATTTGTGACAAATTATTAGACATGTTGCACTTTTGCTTGTCTAATACACGACAAGAAATATGAGAGAATAATATATCTCATTCTCATATAATTACTTCATTAGTGTGCCACTTCTTGTGGTCGATTTCAATATTAACATCGTTAATCTTATTATCAACATGATGATCATTACAATTTCCTCATTCAGGATTAGCATGGCTGATCTTGTTATGAACATGGTGATCATTACAACTTACTCATTTACTATGATCATAACCTCTATAACGATCATTTTGTAATCATCATATTATTAACAAAGCCGATCTCATTAACATGAGCATCATAATAATTTTCACAATTACCATAATCATGGACTTAATTTATACCAATAATTATAACATCGCATTCACTTCAGGGAATGGATTATAACCACAAAACTTTCATGGTGGAATCATTACAACTTCCTTAGTTATGTACATGATCTTAACCTTTATACCAATCATTTTCATCACATTCACTTCAGGGAATGGATGAGACTACACCACTTTCATGGTGGTCGTTTCAAACCTTATATATTTTTTTAATAATCTTGCCACTTCAAGAGCATATTTGAGGTTTGACAAACAAAATTTGTAATATCCGATTTTCCTTTATAAATAAACTTCTCTTCATGTAACATCAACTAAGAAGTATATATATGTCCGAGTCATATAATGTTACCTTTCTAACATCTTACGACCTTTTGTAACATGATAAAGAGATACAGTGAGCATGACACTTTGATGTCAAATCAAAGCAAATTTCTACTCTTTGTGGAGGGTGACAATAAACCACAACTTTGGTTTAATTGTTCTATTTGATATTATGAATATAAAGAAATAATAGCATGTATATAATACATGATGTTATAGCATGTCACCATATAAAAACGAGTTAGAACAAGCCTTCATGCCTTTATGAAATAAGAAACTTTTCATCACCAATAAACAAACATAGATAATTTATGTAATAACTTATAATGGCATAACTAATCATATGAATATAATACATACAAAATAATGTTTGCACTTATTTTAAACATATCTCCGTAAAGTCTCCATGATAAAAGTATGATCAATAACTCTTTTTGTATGATATGTTCGTTCTACAAATATACATATCTCTTTTTCCACACAAATATTTCAAATCTAAACATGGATACAATAATGTCTACAATTATCATGGTAATTAAAAGGATGATGCCATCAGTTGAATTAAGATTACTACTTTATAAATAAAAAAAATGTATACATTTAGTTTTTTTATGCCACAATCAATGAATTTATAATATTATATGATACTAACCATGTCAATGTAAATAACTAAATGTGAAAGGTCACGCGAGTCCAACATAACTTTTATACTTACTTTAGGATCAAATCAATTACATATAATAGCTTCTTAATTCTTATTGTACAATCATTTCATGTTAAAATTCAAAACATGTTAACATGCACTTTAATAAAAAAAACAAATAATTAACACAAGTGAAATCAAAAACTAAAAACAAATCTAATAATATTGACTAAACCATTAAATTAATATATATCTATATTTGGGGATAAAAGAAGTTATGACCAGTTATAATATAATTCACTATACATGTTGAAATATAAAACATGATTGAACATACTTTGATGAAATAATAAATATAAATCTCCATCTAACAAAAAATCGTATTAGTTATAATATGGATTATTTAGGGAGATTAAAGAGAATAACAAAACAAATCTCTAACACAACCCATAATTGTATGAATTACAATATGGATCATGTATGTGAGAATAAAGAATAATGATAAGTTAGAGTATGTGGTATACCTGATGATGGTGCAAGCAGTTCGTGCTGATAACGTGTTGTAAAACAACTACACCTATTAGAAATAGAGAATAGAAAGGATAATAGGGAAAATACTTTTATTGATGTGTTCATATAAAAGTACAAAGCCTCTATTTATAGGCTCATACATTAATACAATGAGTAATGATACTTAGGAGTTAAGGATGTGGAGAGTCACACTAATAATGTAATTTATAACCGTTTTCAAGTTTTTTTTATATGAATGTTTTTTATAAATTAATTAAATTTATGTATAATAAGCATAAATCCATTTGTTTTTATTTTTATGTATGTTGTTTATTATGTCTATATGGACCATAAGATTATGCCGCCCAGTAAACCATTTTTATGCACTTTTTGGTGTCTACATGGTTGTTTTTGGTGTTTTTCACCATTTAAGCTATTTTTTGAAAGAGCCATTTTCTAGGAATAAGTTCATGTTAAAGAAAATGGAAAACTGATTTGTGTGTGTATGTACTATTATTCCAATAATTTTATTTTTATATTTATAAGTTTTAAATCTTATATAATTGAAGTTTTGTAAACCTTTTACATTTTTTAACAATGTAACTTTAAATAATTAAGAAATATTATTTTTATATTGTGTACTATTATTATCTCATTTCATTTTTATCATGTTATTAAATAATTAACATTTTGTTAAAATAAAAATTTGCTAATTAAAAATATATGTAAAAGTAGCTATAATGAGGCAATATTTGGAGATTTTTGGGTTGTATTATTTGGTGAGTTTTTAGTTTTTTTTTTTTTTTTTTTTTGAGTAAACTGTCAAAATGGCCCCTGAGGTTTGGCCCAAAATGCTTGTTTCGACAGAAAAAAAAAATTTATCATTGGAACCTCGATACTTTCATTTTAGTGTCATTTTAGCCCATTTTTTAATTCAGTTAGAAAAGTCATTTAATTTCAGGGGCAATTAGGTCATTTCAGGTAAAAACTTAAAAAACACATATTTAACCTCTTCTTCTTCACGTAAACGATTGAAACACATGTTCTTTCCATATCTCTTCAAAAACCCTAATTTCCAAAAGTTAATGAAACCCAAATCGACTATGGTATTCTGTAATTATGGAGCTCCAACTACAATACGTGTGTCTTCGACCTATGCAAACCCTGGTAGATGTTTTTTTGCTATAATAAGAAGGGAAGGAGTTGTGGTTTCGTTTGTTAGGCCGAACTACCTTTGGGTCAGATACCTAGTTTGATGAACTCTATCAACGAAAGTGAAGAGAATGAAAAACGTCCGAGACTCGAGAACACAGCTTTAGATACCTTGGTTGGAATACTCAAATCCGAGAACAAGAAGCTGAAAACTTTTCTATGGATGACTTGGTTTGTAATCATCATGTATTTTATCATGTTTTGGTTGAATGTATGTTCTTTTGTAATGATCAAGAACCATGAAATGTATGTTGTTTTTTCTTGTAATGATCCATGGTTGAATGATCAATGTATGTTAACCTCTTCAACAGTCTTTTCCTCTGTAAGTCTACTTTGTTTATCAACCTCTTCAACAACCTTTTCATCAACCTTTTCATCAACCTTTTCAACAGCCTTTCCATCAACATTTTGAACAATGTGGAATATAGGTAGTGCAATAACAACTTGGCTATCCATTTTAGAGATGAATATTGAACTTGGAATGCATGAATGTATTGCAATATTGGGCCATTTAAACCAGCTGAACATTTAAGTCTTCTATCTACTAGTAATCTACCCACCGACCCAATAAATATACTCCATTAAATGCAACCATTACACAAGAGTCAAACTGACATAATATTGATAATACATAGTTATCTGCCAAAATGGCCCCTGATGTTTGGTCCAAAATGCTACATTAGACACAATAGTCAAATTATTGACAGATTAAACTTCCAAAATGGTCATAATGCCATACTTTAAAAATCAAAACAAACCAGTCAAAGTACATTAAACTACCAAAATGACCATAAAACCATACCAAAGTGACCAGTCATAATACATACCAAAACACCATATCATAGTTTTCAAATACATACCATAACACCATACCATATCAGTCAAACTAGATACCACCAAAATGACCAATCAAAATACATAAAGTGGCATAACTAAACTGAAAACTACATAACTTGTCAACCAAAAGCTTGTGAACCAGCATATTGTGAACCATCACCTCCAACTAATTGTTTGCAAGTCCTTTTGTTATGTCCCTTTTGCTTGCAGTTCTTGCATGTGATAGTTGTACCCTTCCTTGGCATTTTTATACCTTTTTCAATAGCTTTTGACAACTGTCTAACCTCTTCCACCTCAGTAGCAGACTTTCTTCTCTTCTTTGTTGGTCTTCTAGGAGGCTTGTAGTATTTAGGAGCTATCAGGGTGGTGGGAAATTGAAATGGTTCCCACGTGTCACTTCCATTTATTGGTTCAATGATATGGGCATACACCTTCTTTCATGTATCAACCCAGTAAGATTTGTGAACATATTTCTCTGGAATTTCATCATCCAAGCCATGTAGTGCCATATTCCATATACAAGCTACAACATGCCTGCATGGCATGCGAGTCAAGTTCCACCTCCTACAAGCACGGCTCCTTTCTATGATGTTAACAGCCCTAACTTCATTCTATGGACCACTCACCAGATAAACACATTCTATGATATTAACACACACACATAAATAACACATAAACATAAGAGTATATACTTACTTGATACTTACCAGGGCCACACCAAATGACAGAATATTGGGCAGCATCACTTTTGATCTTCTCAAACAAGTTTGTAGCTTTTGGTGTTAAAGGGCCTGATGATTTTGAAATCATTGTACGAACAATCATCAACCTCTTCATAAATTTCTACCACCCTATGATTTGCAGCAATTGTCAGCATTCTATTAAAATCAGAATGAGTGTTCAATGCTCTTAACACTAAGTCTAAATCCTCATCAGGTGCTTTAAAATAATACCTAAAATTAGAAACTTCCTTTTCTGAATACCTAATTTCTAAGACCATATCATTAAGCATTTCTGAAATATTAGAAACATTAGCATCCACATAGTCAATATACGCCAATTTACCTCCTTCATATATATGTAGTTTTTGGAAAATCAGTAAGCTCACTCCATAATGCAACTCCACTGTAAAAGCATCATGATTGTTTCCTAAAAACAAAAAACAAAAATAAACCTTTACTGATGTCGAGGTGCTGAAGACGACGGAGATGAAACAACATCAATAACTTACGGTATTCAAGGTGAGGATTGAAAGCAATATCCTTGTCTCGCAGCTTCCACATTGGAAAATCGAACTTCAAATTTTGTTGTCAAGGTGATGAAGATGAAAACGAAGAAGGTTAATCAGATGAGACGTTAGGGTTTTTTACTAAGTGTTTTTTACTAAGTGAGTGAAATGGGTAAGCGAAGAAGGTTAAATATGTGTTTTTTAAGTTTTGACCTGAAATGACCTAATTGCCCCTGACCTTAACTGACTTTTCTAACTGAGTTAAAAAAATGGGCCAAAATGACACCAAATTAAAAGTAACGGGGTTCTAGTGATTAAAAAAAAAACTCTCTGTCTAATCAAGCATTTTGAGCCAAACCTCAGGAGCCATTTTGATAGTTTACTCGTTTGTTTTGAAAAATTGATCGTATTTAAATACGCCAGCTGACTAGACGCTTTAAGTATTTTTGGGTTAATTTATTTTAGAAGATCTAAAAACCTTATAACATATTTACATGGTAATGGAAATCTGAAGAAAAAAAAAATCATTCAAATGTCAACATCATCATCATTATACTCGGTTAATCCCACCAATAGCAAAAGTTAAGGTAAGGTTTGAGAAGGGTAAGATGTAGTAAGCCTTATCTCTACCCTGTGGGAAGAGAGGCTGCTTCCAGTGAGACCCCCGGCTCGATAATGGTTTTGTATCAAGCCTTGGACATGAGGCACATAATACTTAGCAATCGAGACAAACCCGATTGGTGCATGTACCCCCTTGCCTTTTGGCTATCAACGTCACCACATGATGCATGATTAACCGTCCGTCAATTTTAACGTTATTTTCACGAAATTAGTAAAATAACGTTAAAATTAGTGCAGCTTTACTTTTGCCCCAATGACCACACATACGAAAGAAACATATGAAACCTTATAACTTATTTTTCTTATTGTGTTTTTACATCTTTAATAGTCTAATAGATATCATGGAAAAAGAATTTTGACAAAACCAAGCACACGTATTTAAAGAGAATTAAATACATCATGAGAATAAAAATAACTACGATATTACTAATATTATTGTGATTTTCATGTCCAAAAAAGTATTTTAGTCTATATTTATTACTATGATTAATAAAGTTAATTAACATACATCAGTAAGGGGATGGGGCGCCACCAGAAAAGGTCACGGGTACCCCACTACCAGCACGGTAGCACCGCCGCCACCAGTGCTGGTAGGGGTTCCGTAAACCGTTTTCTGGTTCTATCTAACGGGCTGGTAACCGTGTTTTTTTTTTTTTTTTTTGAATTAATATAATTCAATTTTGTTTATTATAACCGTGTGTTTTATCACTTTTTTGGTATTGTTTTTTATAATTTAAACCGTGTGTTTTAAAAATAATAAAAATAAATTAAAACAAAATTAAATAACAAAAACATAAACATAATTTATTAATATTAAACATTAATAAAAATACATCCAAAAATAAATAAAGCTTAAAGTTGGCGCATGAGGTGCCACGTCTAAACATGGTCAAATGTGCCGCGGTAACGACCCGCATAGGTTATCTGGGTCATCTCCACAGCAATCTCTGGCCCAATGCCCGGGTGGCGGCTCATGGTGCGCTCGTACAATGTCGTCCACCGATCACACTTGTTGTTTAGATCGGTCCATTTTCTTTGCAGACTCTCGATTGTGCGGGCGCTTTAGCCGACTTGTTGGTTGAAGTCAGCCAAAACACGGTCCCAGAACCGTGTGTCCCTACCACCTGAGTGTTGGCGTTGCAAGGATGGTCGCTTTGTGCGTCTTTAACACACACAACAATGGTCATTTCTTCATTTTCTGTCCAATGAGTCATTTTGAAGGGTGTGGGTGTTCTTGATGTTGTGTTGATGTTGAAGTGTGTTTTCACCACCGTCGTATGGTGGTTTATATACTAAAAGATCCAACCGTATTGCATGCTTTCTGACGGTTAGATAGGACTGATTTTAATGCAAATAAATATTTTTTACCGTGTTGGGTGGAACGGTTTATGAAAATTAATTATGTGCTGACCGTTAGGTGGTAAATTATAAAAACCGTGTGAATTTAAAAAAAAGGTTTAGATTTGTATTTAAATGAAATAAATAAAAAATAAAAAAAGTGGAGTGTTGCCTTAAAAAAAAAGTGTTTCATCAATGAAGTGAAGTGATGTGACAGTATATAATTGGTTAAAATAAGTAAAGTGAAAAAATAATTCTATGAGTGCCCCTCCCCCTAAGTTTATATTTCATAATAGATATGTTAAACGAGTCTTCTATGTACCCCAGTGGCAACGACGTACGTCATTACTAAGTTCGTCTACTTCCTTTGCTTCAGTATATAAGTCACGGCAATCTTTGTGTAATATTCACACATAATATAGAAACCACAATGGTGTCATCAAAGGTGTCACAACTAAATTTAGGTTCACAAGGTCTAGTTGTTTCAGCACAAGGATTGGGTTGCATGGGCATGTCCGCGCATTACGGACCACCAAAACCTGAACCCGAGATGATCAACCTCATCCGCCACGCTATTGACTCAGGCGTCACGTTCCTTGACACGTCCGACTTCTACGGCCCTCACACGAATGAAGTCCTCGTTGGCAAGGTTGGTAACGAAGTTGTTATTAGAGTAGTGTTGCTTTGTTTGATTTCGTTTAAGGAATGTTATACTTTGGGCAGGCTTTGAAAGGAGGATATAGAGAGAAGGTCCAAATCGCTACAAAATTCGGAGTGCGGTTGATGGATGGTAAGCCTCCGGTAGTTTGTGGTGATCCGGCGTATGTACGATGGGCTTGTGAAGCTAGCTTGAAAAGACTCGATGTCGATTGCATTGATCTCTACTACGCTCATAGGATTGACACTAGTATCCCAATCGAAGTCACGGTTTGTCTCTCTTGCTTTTCTGTGTATTTTAATCTGGAAAAAAAAATTGTTTAAAAAGGGAACGAATGGCAAAATTTATTAACAAAATAAATAAAAGAATACAAAATTTTTAGTTAGGTCTCCAGTCTTTAAACAGATTACTAGAGAGACCACCCGCTAGTGGATCACTAAAATGTACTATACAACCCTTTCCAAAACCGTCTATATGGGGCTCTATACAAATTGGACTTATGATCCATACTAACAGGATCGGTTCAACCTCTGTGAGGGGCCAAAAACAAATACTAAAATATGAGTCTTTTTGCCAAACTAAAATAACAGCACAAAGCGTAAAGATAACAATAATTGTAGGATTAGAATTATTTGTATGATAAAAGAATACAAGTTTTAGTTAGGTCTCTAGTCTTTAAAGAGAGAAAACCGGAACCCAAGTAACCACCTAGTTATTGGGTCACTTAAATGGGCTATACATTTGAACCAAAACCATCTATACAAATTGGACGTATGATCAGGCCCCGCTTACGGTTGTGCGCATATAAGGTATATACGTGTGGCCCTCGGGGGGGAAGTAAAGTTGTACTGATTTTAGCGTTATTTTACTGATTTCGTGAAAATAACGTTAAAAATGATGGACGGTTAATCATGCATCATGTGGTGGTGTTGATATCCAAAAGATAAGGGGGTACATGCACCAATCGGGTTTGTCCCAATTACTAAGTGTTATTTGCCTTATGTCCAAGGCTTGATACAAAACCACTATCGAGCTGGGGGTCTCACTGGAAGCAGCCTCTCTATTCCCATTGGGGTAGAGGTAAGGCTATCTACATCTTACCCTCCTCAGACCCTACCTTAGTTTTTGCTATTGGTGCGATTGATGATCAGGCCCATATCTAAACTCTTTATGGGCCATAATTGGCCCAAAAAGAAAACTCACCATATACCTTTTGAAAAATGGCCCATTTAAGACTAAAACCACTCTAAGACTATTAAATTTATTCAAACTAAAATTTAAAAAAAAAAATACTATGAAGCGCAAAAAAAAAAAAAAAAAAAACAATCTGAGCAAATTAAGCCTTTACAATCATGTATTGTAGCAATCTCAATATTAAGTTGTTCTTAACTAACACTTTTATATACACACATGAAAAGATGGGCGAGCTAAAGAAACTGGTTGAGGAAGGCAAAGTGAAGTACATAGGATTATCAGAAGCATGTGCTTCAACGATTAGAAGGGCTCATGCTGTTCATCCCATAACCGCAATACAGACCGAATGGTCTTTATGGTCACGAGATTTGGAGGATGAAATCGTTCCTACTTGCAGGTCATCTTTAGAAGTTTTGATGTACTTTAGGGAAGACACAATGTAAGCTTACACTAATTAGCTTTGATGGTGATTTTATGGCATGTTTTGTAGAGAACTTGGCATTGGGATTGTTCCTTACAGTCCTCTTGGAAGGGGATTCTTGGCTGGTGGTCCAACATTGGTGAAAAACTTGCCAGAAGGAGACACAAGGAAGGTATCATATTTATAAGTTATAACTCACTATTATAAGTGATACTCAAAAGATATTGCTTATGTATTAATTGTGAAATACTAAGGTAGTGTTCGTTTTACGGGAATGGAATGGAATTCGGAAAGAATTGGAATGTGTATTCGACTTTTTATGTTGTTCGTTACAACAAAAGAAGAAATTATGATTGAACAACAACATATGGAAGGGAATCCACGTTTCAATTCCACCGAAACTTCGTTCTATTTTATGAAACGAACACGTCAAAATTCCAAAACAAACTATGGTTCTCGCGCGAATTCCAATTCCTTTGCAATCCATGAAAACGAACGCTACCTAAATATAATTGTTATCCTTTGCATTCTAGCTATTTCTCTCTATCTTCACTCCTAGCCCAAAATATCATGTAAACATGTCATGCATGAAAGAATAACTTAAACATGACATAGACTAATGCTCATTGAAATAGTGAATAGATAAAGGGATATAACATGCACATAAATAATTAGGAGAGTTTGCAAGGAAAGACTAATCTATTCTCAATGTTTTCAATTGTAACTTCTTTATAATTCAACACATGAAACCACAAGCTCATTATATTGTTTGTAATATACGGCACGAATGTAACCATTAATTAGTTGTACTTCAACTTATTACAGGATTATCCAAGGTTTAAGAATGTTGAGCACAATAAGACTGTATTCGAGCGAGTGAATGTGATGGCTACAAGGAAAGGGTGCACTGCAGCTCAACTAGCACTAGCGTGGGTGCACCACCAAGGAACCGATGTGGTTCCAATTCCAGGGACCACAAAGCATGAAAACTTGAACCAAAACATTGGAGCTTTGTCTATAAAGTTAACACCAACCGAAATGATGGAACTTGAATCATTTGCTTCAAGTGATGTGGTGAAGGGGGACAGACATATATACATGCAAAGGACTTGGATAAATTCGGATACTCCTCCATTGTCGTCTTAGACAAAGGGAATTAACGTTTCTGAAAATAAATTGGCTCATATATAATAGCCATATGCGCGGTTTCTTGTATTGTTAAGATGTCAAGCTGTTAGAGCTTTGTCATTATAGCTTTCCTTTAATTTTCATAAGTATGTTTGTTTCATAATAAATGATTGTGTGTGTGTGTTTTAAAGATTGTAACTTTGTTGAAGCTTATGTTAAGCATTATGATGTTAATTTTCTTTTGTAAGTGTATCAATGGAAAGTTTCTAGCTCCTTGCTACGAGCTTCCTTTTCTTTTCAGTTTTAATCGAGATAGTTGTCATTCAAAGTAAAAAACTTTTAGCTATGTGCATTTTGTCCAGTCTAATTGTTTTAGTTGGGCTAATAATTACTTGATTCACAAGCCGAGTTTGGGTCGGGCCGAACCATTAACATTGTGTTATTTTGGATTGTGTTATTTAGTTTGAATTGAGCCGGATTTAAAGTTAGTTGTGTTTGGGACGAAAGTTTTTTTTTTTTTTTTTTTTTGGGAAAGGATACGCTACCCCAGGCAAAATTTATTAATCTCTAAAGAGAGGGTCTCCCCTCCTGGACATTTTCCCATGGAGGGGGAAACCAAGTTAAATCATGGAGTTTTGAGTTTTGGGTCTAATTAATAATAATAATAATAATAATAATAATAATAATAATAATAATAATAATACTTGGATTGATTTGGCCCCTTAGTCATTCGACTCGAGCCATACACGCTTCGTGACTATGCAAAGTTCGGTCGAGAAATCCACAATGTATGACAATTGTAAGAGCATTCACAGCCCGTTCCTCATCCCCAACCATATAATTTAAGGAAAAATCATAGTTTCTAAATTTGCCACTCACTTTTTCAAATTCTTTCACATCCTATTCCCCATTCATATCCCCTATAAGTTTTTATTATTATTATTTTCTTTCTTTACAACCAACATCAAACCACTCTACCTTCCATTTGTATTATTTTATTATTATTAAATGATATGGGGGAAGTATGGAAGACCCCATATATGAGGGCTCAACATAGGTTTTTTTGTAAATTTTAGAAATGGGGTATGGGAAAAGGGGTTGGGATGGAGTGAGTTTTTATAAGATTTTCTTAAATTTTAAGAATGGGGAAGGGAATGAGGGATGAATTGTGATAGCTCTAAGAGCATTCACAATTGGGTCATACATTGTGGATTTCGCGATTAAGTTCGTATTCTTTGATGACTATATTGCTATATTTTTTTTTTGGACTGCTAACAATCATGAAAAAGTATACAATCTTAACAAAATCTTAACAATTTTGTCATGGTTAGAATGGTAGATACACCATGATGAAATGACTATATTGGTGACATTTTACAAATATGTGTTTTAGTCTGTAATATGATAATTTATAGTTACACACAGCTAGGGATGAGCATATAGCCCCGAATATCGAACCAATACCTATCCCGAACCGATACCATACCGTACTGTATATTTTCGGTATCGGTATTAGGTTTTGTGAGTTTTCGGGATCAGTATCGGTTGGTATCGATACCGTCCCGAGCTCATCCCTACACTCAGCTCATACTACATAAAAAAAGATTCTTAAAGTAACAAACATATCATGGAATTCAAACAAGTGAGAACCAATTTCTTGAAAATTGCACCGGTCATCAAACCAGCCGCTCTAACGTTCACCATTCACTAACTGTATTAGAAGTTTAAAAAACGGATCACAACATGATTAATTCGAAAAACAAAAATATAAAACAAAAAAAAAAATCTAAAATAACTAGGAAATTTCAATACCATAGATAGAACTCATCTTTGTTGAACTCAGATTCAATACCTTCATGTCCATCAAACTCATCAAGTCCTAATACTTGCTCAATGACACCCTCTGCATTCAGCTTATCTACTAACAAAAGATCTTCCAACACCATCTTATGCTTGCTCACGGACCGTTTGGTCAAGCAGTCAACTTGTGCTTCCTCTGCAGCTGCTATATCCGCGCTTCTTGTCATGTTTGATGATGCTTTTGAGTCTGCACCAGCGCTAAACTCAAGCCTTCTGTTGCAACCATTTTTTAAACTCATTCCATCTTTGTTTCTCATATTATCTGAGGATTGTACGCGTGTTCCAAACACGAGCCTTCTGTTGCAGCCTTGTTTTGAATTCAGTTCTCGATTACAAGTAGTTTTTGGTGAGATGCCAACTTTGTATTTATCCTTACGCGGCGACATAATGAAGTAATCCCATTTAGTCTCTGAACCCCAATCAGATGCCGAATTAAGTGGCCAGAAAAGCGGTTTATCCATATTAAAACATTCTGAACCATAATCAGATGGCTCATTCTTTAGCCACCTGACCACTTCTTCTTCCTCCAAATTTTCTTGAAAAACAATATTCTCATCCAATTTTTTACTTTGATTAAGAACTAACGACGCTTCTTCTATCGGATTCACTCTAGAACCGTCAAAGAATGTGATTTTCGTGCTCAAAAGCGTATCAGATCTTGATGATTGTGTTGATAATAACGAAATGAACCACGCATCTATCTTGACATCCATGTAACTAGATAAACCATCATCTTTAAAACACGACGAAGGAGATGATGCATCACTTATGGATAACCACATGCAGTTATCGCGATTAAGTAACTCTTCCTTCCTTAAAGTAATAGCAAATTCACCATCTTCAACCTCGCTTTCTCCCTTCAAAGCAGAACGCGCGTCTCCTATTTGAAGATGGACCGGTTCTTTACACTTGTCATTTGATACTAACTTATGTTGTTGTGTATGCACTTTAAGGTCATTCCTAATGCATACCATGATGAACACTATGATAATTTGAATTCAACATGTTAGATTTAAGTATTTAACTATTAAGGTCACAAACTAAAGAATTCAAGTATAAAATTTCAAAGACATTATTAAATGATATGATTGACCAACAAGACTTACTACTAGTTCAACCAAAAGATAACTTGAGGAAACAAAATTGAACAAGTCATAAAAGAAGCTTCCAACATTTGGTCATATATGTGTTTATGTCTACAAAAGATCGAATTAATATCGATTTCTAGAGTGTTTTTTTTTTTTTTTTTCAAAAGAGTAATGCTGAAATAAAATGTTTTCCAAAATGTTGTATGTTTAAAAAATATTTAGCAAAATAGTGTAACAATCAGTGTTTTAAAAACTGGTTTTTTAACCATACCGGATTGAACTTAAAAATGGTTTAACCGGTTGAATCGGGTGGTTTAACCAGATTGACTATCAAAGCATCAAGTTCATGATCGCTTAAAAGATAAAATTAATTATCATTGCCAACCTGATCAACAAAAAAGTATAACTATTTTCATTTTCTACATTTTTTAATAAGAAGTTTAGTTACCAACAAATTATAAAATTATACTAAAATTACGTAAGATAAGTAACATATATAACCAAGCAACCTTGTTTTTGAGAAACCGGTTCATGTTCTCTCACTTGTACCGGTATACCGGAATTTACCGGTGGTTCAAATCCTTTACCGTTTCATCAAATTACCAGACGGATTCGTGCCGCCCAGGACACTGAGAAGCGGTATAACCGGTTCAGCCAGCCGGTATAAACTGGTTTTTAAAACATTGGTAACGATTTAAATTACATCCTATTTTGATTTTCTAGACACGTAACGAAATTCAGCTTTGTAAAGTAGTAATCATCTAGGCAAATTAACAGAAACTAAAGAGTGTATAACCAGATTGATGCAGGTTATCACAATTTAATAAGCGTGGAACAATAAGAGGACCGCGACTCGAATTCTAGGCGTTACATTTAACTGTTAGGTAACAAAGTACATAATTCTAAATTAAACAAGTCATAAAAGAAGCTAATATCATATGGTAAAACATATGCTTTTTGTTTACAAAACATCTAAGTGATAATTATTTCAATGAATAAAACTACTATAAGATAATCATATCGAATCGAATGAAACGAAATGAAATTACATGGTACCTTTAATTTTCAGGAGAAATTCAGCTACATATAATTTGATAAGAAATTGAAGTGTTTATAACCATTTATTTGATGAGGGTTGGTTCTTTGTGTACCTTTTGGAACTTTACCCGCATTTGTTGGGCACTAAGGAATCGTGTGCTAACCGGTAATTAACCATTTGTTTGAATTTAAAAGAGTGGTGTGTATTGGGCCTTTGGTGTGGGTCAGTTGCAGCCCATTAAACAACTTAAATATTTTGGAACGTAATAAAGGCAAAGTTTAAATTAAAGTTTTTAACAAAGATGTTACTACTAGATTATAAACTAAAAATATAGGCTAAACTGTAGGGGTTTAACAACAGTCAAGAAATGCAAAAGTTACATGCTTACATGTGTGTCACTTGATTAACTAACATGTAGCCATTTAATTTATGATACCCAACTAATTAAAAACGACATATTTCTTGAAATTAACCTTAACATGTGGCATGTGACATCTGTGCCTAGGGTGTTACATGGCCTCTTCGTGTTAATAGGCTAACATGTAGAGTTGGTAAATAATAATAATATGCATATACAACAAGTCAGAAAAAAAGATAAAGAATCCACCTTGAAACGACTATACTTTAGGGGTATGAAATTGAAAAGGCTAACTTGATATGGCTATACTTTAGGGGCTTAAAGTTGAAATAGCTACACTTTGAATTTTTGGGGCTTTAAACTAAAACGACTTAGTGTGGTCGTTACCTCAAGGAAATGTCTAGGTGTTTGCCGTTTCGGAGGGCGTGTCAGAGACTTTTAAAAGTAGAAGGCTACAACCTAGCTGGTTCAATTGTAGTGGCTTTGTTTCATTAGTGACACATGTAACATTTTTATTGGTTCAAATTGTGGGCATGAGCATTCATACGGTTTCACCTTAGCAGCTTAAGACAAATGTCACTTAGGGGCTGTTTGGTTGATTAAGTGTTGAATCATTAAAATGTCTGAATGGTTAAGAGGCTCTGAATGATTCAGCTATGCACCAAGTCTTAATGATTCAGCTCTTAATCATTCCATTCAGAGCCTTTTTTAGGTTGAAACAAACAGTCTGAATGCTGAACCATTCAGAGCTGAATGATTCAGAGCCTCATTAAGAGGCTACCAAACAGGCCCTTACTGCTCTTAATGTCACTTACTGCTCTTCTAGTTGTCTGTGAATCACCCTACGTTTTAGCCTATAGGAATGTGTATTTTGATAAATTTTCTCTAATCAATGTTTAATTAAGTGATTTTTCCAAATAACATTTTTGCCTAAGCTAAAGTTAAAAACTTAAAATAACATTTTTGTCTTTAATTTACAAAATAAAAAATACGATATCATTGAATTGTTAATGTTAATGTTAAATGTTTAAAGAACACAAAAATATGCAACCTCAAAATCACCATCGAATCCAAAATTTAACCATAGAATCAGTGTTTCCAATCCTAATGTGATTAAATTTTGCATCATCAATCTAAACAAAGGGAAAATGGCCAAAATAGCTCGTTGACCGGGCGTTTTGCACAAATAGCCCTCTCCACCCTCTTTGGAGAGAGGGGTCACGGTTCCCAACATGCCTGAACCGTCTCCCGAGAGGCTTCCCATTTCAGCCAACAGAGGACCGCTACGTGTCGTTGTTGATCCCGAGATAGACCTGAGACGTGAGACAGACCTGAGACGTCTCCGGTGACGTCTCAGAGACGCCTCCGGTGACGTCTCAGAGACGCCTCCGGTGACGTCTCAGAGACGCCTCCGGTGACGTCTCAGAGACGCCTCCGGTGACGTCTCGGAAGACGTCTCCGGTGAAGACAAAGAACAAGAAAAAACAGTAAACTTCGTCGGAGAAGACGGAGAACTCACCGGAGAAGACGAAGAAACAAGAATCAGTACACCAGCAGGGTCACCGGACCGGTGACCGGCCCTTCTGTTTCCGGCGAACCCTCAGCAAGCCTATGACTAGCCGTCGTTTTCCTCCCTCTCTGTCCGTCTTTCTCTCTCTACTCTCTGTTTCCGGCGAACCCTGCTTGAAGTTCTGTTCCGGGTATATCGGTTTCGCGTTGAAGGGTCTTGAGGAACTTGATTCCGTTGATGTCTGGTGAGAAATTGATTTCTGTTATAACCATATGGAACTTGATTTCACCATTTCTGATTAACATTAAAGCTTCTGTTGGGTGTGTGCATGGTGTAACTGCAAATATCAACAACACATACAGATTCATAATAACATTAATGCACGAACATGTTAACATAAAGAAAGACGGGTGAGAAAGAGAGAGGAGAGAGAGGAGGAAAGGAGAGAGAGAGATGTGATGGGTAATGTTGGGAGAGAGAGTGTGGGTGATGATGTGGAGGTAAGTTATTGGTTAGAGTGGGAGACGTCTCGGGAGACGGTTCAGGCATGTTGGGAACCGTGACCCCTCTCTCCAAAGAGGGTGGAGAGGGCTATTTGTGCAAAACGCCCGGTCAATGGGCTATTTTGGTCATTTTCCCCTAAACAAATCCTAATTTCATTTCATAATACCATCATCAAATCATTAATCATCATCATACCCATCAATGGGTGGTTACATTTCTGTTGCCAACACAAGCAACAACATTAGAAGAAGCCGAAAACAACGCAAGCGTGTGAAGCATCAAACCCCTAAAACATTCACACTCCCCGTCCGTGTCATCAAAGGCACAGACGGGAAAGACATTTACCAACATTACAAAATCGGAAAAGAGCTTGGTAGGGGTGAGCTTGGGGTGTCATACGAATGCCAAGATATTACAACAGGCGAAAGAGTCGCACGCAAGAAGATATCAAAGAGCAAGTTAAGAGCACAAATCGACGTTGAAGATGTGAGGAGAGAGGTGGCGATCATGAGGCATATGCCATTGCATCCTAATATTGTGACGTTTAAAGATGTATATGAGGATAAAGATGCGATTTATTTGGTTATGGAGATATGTGAAGGTGGTGAGCTTTTTGATCGGATTGTTGCTAAAGGTCATTACACTGAACGAGCTGCGGCTCTTGTTATCAAGACGATTCTTGAAGTTGTCCAGGTTATTATTATCTTCGTGTTCTATCGTAAGTTCTCTCGATTTTCAAGAGTATAGTCACACTATGTGATTTCTAGAAGTCTTTATACATGCATGCAACAAATGAATAAAACAATAAACTCATTAGAATAATGGAAATATGGAATCTTAATCATAGCATAGCATAGCTAAGGCGCTAGGGTGTGGGGTAGGCATAGGCCCGTAGACCTGTAGCCAGGGACGGCTACACCGACCCCTGGCCCGTCAACGTCGTCGCCGTCCTCTGCTTGCCGTTCAAGACGTGCCTCCTTTTGTCAAATGTGACCGTTGGATGGTGGTTGCCGGAGAAGAAGGGAGGTTCGTCACCACACCCTAGGCCCGATAACGTGAGAAGGGGGAGATCCGCCGGTGACGTGGCGGCACGTCCTCAGAGACGGTCCTTCACCACACCGTTTGGTCTAATGATACAGGGTTTAGATGGGTAGAAACATGGGATAGAAGGGACGCTCCAGTTTTTGTACGACAAATTTCAACTTTAGCGGTGCTTAATCGCACCCCCCCCCCCCTTCCGGGGAGCCCACTGCCCTACTCCGGTCAGACTATGTTGTTTTAACCGGGTCCACGCTGGCATTAGAGTTTGGCCTGACGTACACTAGAAAACCCACAGATCTGAAAGATTTAAAAGTATTTTTATAAGCACTCAAAATGCCATTAAAATATATAAGACTAATAAAAAACTAGTGTGTGTATTTCTATTAGACCATCGGTAGTGGTACGCTAACAGGGTGTGGATTGGGCATTTGGCGCCGATTTAACTTGGGTGTACACTGCCTCCTTGGGCGTGAAACGGCCAAAATTGCTTTGAGGCCAACATTTTCACCACGTGAATTTGAGAAATTTCCCCATTTCTTTGGAGTCAATCAAAGCATCACATTTGAAGGAGCCATTACACATACTCTTATAAAACTTCAACAAAATAGAACAAACTTATAAAGCCCTCATGCCCAAGATTTTCTGAATGTTATCCTGATCGAAGGTTTGGGCCAAACCATGTCTGGGGTTGAATACAGGGCAATTCTTAAATATCGTTTGGTGATCCCCATGTACCATGAAGATGAAGTTTGTCCGATTTGTCGTAAGGCATGCTTGGACAAATACGAGGAACACGCGGTTCACTGTAAGGAGTTGCCTGGTTTCAAATATAGGCATAACTGGGCCCGGGACGTTCTTTGGGAAATTTTAAGAAGGGCCGAGATCTCAGCCAAGAAGGAGGCTCTTGTGGGAACACACCTGAGTGGAAAGCAAAGTCTTTAAGAAATAAAGATATTAGGTGTAAGGCAACTGGGGGAAAACATACATTAGGATCTCAAACCTATGTGACATCGAAAAGAAAAGCGGTAAAAATTGTTAATTACCCTCTTTTAGTATATATATATATATATATATATCATGCCAATATATTATCATTTAATTAACTATAACTTCAACATTTGTAGGCTAAGATACTTGGGCGTGAACTGTCAGCTCATGAGATGTGGAAGCAGTCACACTGCAAGAAAGGAAGCAGGCCATTGGATAAATATCCTAGTTGTAGCAGTTCGATACTTTTGGACGTTGATTCAGAAGGGGACGTTCAAGCAGAAAATCTGGTCTGGGTTGACGATAGGGCAGAGGAGACTTGGGTAAGTTGACAGATTAGTAAATCCTAAAAACATATTTCCAAAGAAAAAGGTTATTACAATGAAATTTGAATAATATAGTTATATGTTCATCCCAATAGGTTAAATATGATGGGCTTCTTGTGGAGAAGTATGGGAAAGAACGTAGCAAACATCCAAAATTTGATGAAGACTTGTGGTCACGAGCTGTGGGCAAGAATAAAGGAAAAGTGTACGGGTTAGGCAGTGTTAGTGACCCGTGTGTACATGACAGAGAAGACCCTGAGGTATGTTTATTCCTTTTTAGACCTTAATTTTTTAAAATTAAAAAGTTACTAATCTCTAATATAAGTGAAATCACATATACTAGTAACTTGTGTGCATTTGTATCATTTCCCAATATTATTGTGTTTGTTTGGTTTGTGATGTCTAGTTTTTATTGATAGGTTTGATGCTTTCAATGTAGTGAGAATGTGTAGGAATTTCTTATTGAGTTGATTACACTTTCTCTGTAGGTTGTTTCGTACCAAATTTGTTTTTGACATTAGGTAGAATTTCATTCTTGGTATGTAAACATACTGCATGCTAGTTGGCCTTATAGCACTTAAATTGTAACTTAGAATTGGATTTTGTTTTTCTACAACTAGCTTGACCCATTATCAGTTTCTTTAATTCTGACTTCTTGATTCTATTTTTATGTGGTTTTGTAGATTGGAAAGTTAAACTTAGCTATCACGGAGCTCATTAAGGAAAAAATGAAGAAAAAGAAAGGTTAAATGGAATTATTGCGGAATTGTTGGCTGAAAAAGAAAAAGATAAGGTGGAAAAGGATGCTATGAATAATAGGATGTCACAAATTGAAACTATGTTAACGGCTACCGTTCGAAAATAGGCTACAAACACTTCGTTTTGAATGTTTCGATTGTTATCATGTTAGGATGGTTTCTGTTATTTGACATTTCAGTTGGTATTTTTATTTTACTGAAACAAAGATGTTTTATATAAATTTGGGATTTCTGAATTTTGTTGGAATGGTTTATGCAATTTTGTAATTTTATTGAAATGTAATTTTAATTGATGCTGTGACTAAATGGTGGAAATTTTATTGACTAAATTGTTATTTTCAATGAAAATGGTGGCTAAATGGTGAAAAATATAGGTGAGTAAATGTTTATATTCAATGAAAATGGTGGCTAAATGGTGACAGATTTCCGTGACTAAATGGTTTTAATGGTATGAAAACGGTAGCAAAAAAACATGAAATGATGAGCAATTTCGGTGGCTAAATGGTGGCAAAAAACCCGTCACAACTTGGTAGCAAACAAGGTGACTAAATGATGAGGAATATGGGTGGCTAAATGGTGGCAAAAAACCCGTCACAACTCGGTAGCAAACAAGGTGACTAAATGGTGAGGAATATGGGTGGCTAAATGGTGACAAAAAACCCGTCACAACTCGGTAGCAAAACACTGGACCGTGGAAAACAAAGAGCGGTCGCAAATTTTTTGACCTTTTTTTGTGGTGGCAAAAATTTAGTAGCAAAATATTAAAATGGTCACTATTTGGTGGCATTAGGGCAATTCACACGGGGGCTTTTGTCACCACCTTTTTGGTGGAAAAATGGTGGCAACATAGCAATTGCTATCGTTTAGCGACCAAAAATATGGTGACAAAAGCCTAGTTTTCTAGTAGTGAGAAACATTACTATATCACGAATAAGTACATCTTACTACACACTATTAGGTAACAACTTTCTTGTATATATCCTTGTATTATCTTCATTCAAATCAATCAAAGTTGTTACACTTTCACACACGTTAATGCTCTATCACGAATAAGTCCATTGGTAATGAATGCATTTGCATAATATAGTTAGTTACTCGAGTAGTTTGTCATCATCCATCCTGGTATAAATACGTGGGATCAGGGATGTAACAATTTGTAGTTAGTTTTTAGCAATATACTTGCTTTCTCTCTATCTCTCCAAATTAAATTATCTAAATTTATATATTACTCATTGAATAGTTGGTTGGTAACAACAATGATGCTAGTTCTGAAATTAGGGACAGGTACCGGTTCGAGCCACATTTGTGGCATGAATAATGAAGGAACTTCTTTGGACGGCGCGGGTTTGATCCCAGGTCTTTATGCCCCTCAGTGGATTGGAGGTTGGTATTCTTCGTAATCATGTGAGACCTTACAGATTCTTAGTTGTAAGCGTCCTTGGCGTAGATGAGCCATATCAAACCATGGGTCTTGTTGTGGGTTCATAAGTGTGCACGCTGCCACTTGATCTAGCCGTTTAAAGAAAATTCATATATTAGATTTTGATTCATACAAAAGTTATCATTATAAGGGCTTGAATTTTCTAGGAAAAAAAATCCTAATCATGTCTTAGTTGTCTTTCTTGTGTGCTATAAGAATATCTGTTGTGGAAGCGCGAGCGGCATTACGCGAAGGGAGTTTTTGCACCGGTGTTCACCTCTAGCTACAACAGCCCCATGCGAACCCTGGCGCGAGCGAGCACAAGCGACGGTGGTCGCGTGGGCTAACGGGAGAAACTGACCTTTGTTCGTGCTGATGCTCACCTCCGGCCACAACGAGGTCAAGTGATCGGGTTACTTGAGAGTCACGTTGGTGGCTCGTGCCCGGTCGCTCACGGCTCCACAACGGACGGCCTAAGGGCATTGTCTATATGTTTCGTTTTTAGTAGTATTTATTATGGTATAAATATATTTGTGTAGATGTGCCACAAACATGGAGTTATACATCATGATTTGAAACCAGAAAATTTCTTGTACGCTCATAAAGGCGAACATGCTGCTCTAAAAGCAATCGACTTTGGTCTCTCTATATTCTTTGAGCCCGGTATGTCCTAGAAATAATTTTTACTAGCTTGTTTTCTTGTTATCTTAGTTTTAGTAAAATAAAGGAAATATAAGAAGATTGTGAACTAAAGGAAAACTTTAATAAATAAATAAATGAAACATGCAACTAAATAATAAAAAGGATTGGATATGATCATTGTTGTTGTTCCAATTTGTATCTCGCAAGATAAGAACAACACATATTACCACCCACCTTATATTACCACCCACCTTCTGGTGGAGCATTGAAGGATACCAGGTTTTACCAATTATATACTGTCGTGCTTTCGAACGAGTGGGTGGTCAGGTTTTCCCTGGATTGGTGGACCTGGAGGACCGGATGCCCCGTGGGTATTTTGAATTCTTTATAAAGAGATTCTCACGTAAGCCCGTGACGACTTTGTTGGTCTTTCAAAAAAAGAACGATACATGTGTCTCAACTTGATTGGATGTACTGAAACAAGTAATTCAATGATTTACATGCATCATCTTATATAGTTATTATTCAAAGCAAAAACTCGAATTGACGTATTCAATTTTAAAATAAACTAAAATGTGCATGTCTTGTCTTATCTTATCATGTTCAAATTAATTTATACGTAGGCCAAAGATTTAGGGATGTTGTGGGAAGCCCGTTTTACATGGCACCCGAAATACTAGAACGGAATTACGGAGAACAAATCGATGTATGGAGAACCGGTGTCATTCTTTACATCTTGCTTTGTGGTGTTCCTCCTTTTTGGGCAGGTATGTTCATTTTACGAGGCTATATGTAATTAGATCAAACTTTAAGGGGTTAAACTGAACATACAAAAATTTTGATATCAGTCCCTCTATGTCCTAAAGAATGCAACAATATGGATCCTGTTATAATATAACAAGAATTAACACAAGATTAGTGCTAAAACTTAAGAACTTTAGAAAGATTGTAAGATAAAGAAGTAGAGAAATGTATAACTTATGAAAGTGTATACATGAGGTGCATTTTCTCATCTACCTTAAGCTAGTATTTATACTACAAAAAGATTAACTATTTGGTAGACAAGTTTAACTATTTGGATTGACTAGTAGCATGGTACATTATCTTTAAGTTTGACAAAGGGGTCATCCACTTGCATGGTAAATCAAGGAGGTAAATCTAATCCTTGAATGGTGAATTCTTCCTAACATTCCCCCTTGGATGACACTTTGCAAACTTCGGGATCTTGAAGTACTGCCTCATTAAAAACCTTGCTAAAGAAAAACCCAATGGGAAAAAAACTTTAGCTAAGGGAAAAAGAGTGCAGTTTATGGCTCCCCCTGAAGTTGCAATTTGTAAGGCATTACATTCTGCGTACGTGACGCATGCCAATGTCATGAACGTGTTTCCTGAAAGTTGCTGTAGAGAGTGCTTTTGTGAAAAGATCAGCTGAATTGTTGTTGGATTGAACATATCTCATCTCAACCTGATTGTCTTTAATAAGGTCTCGAGTGTATGCAAAGAATCTTGGTGGTATATGTTTTGTTCTGTCGCCTTTGATATACCCTTCTTTCATCTGTGAAACACAAGCTGCATTATCTTCATAGATAGGAGTTGGACTTCGATCTTTCTCTAATCCGCAAGAAGTCAATACGTGTTGTGACATAGATCTTAGCCATATACATTCTCTTGAAGCTTCATGTAGTGCAGTAACTTCAGCGTGATTTGAAGATGTTGCAACAAGTGTTTGTTTCTGAGAACGCCATGAAATCGCAGTTCCTCCGTTCATAAATAAGTATCCAGTTTGAGATTTTGTTTTATGGGGATCGGATAAATAACCTGCATCTGCATAACCAACTAACCCTACTTTTGAATCGTTAGGATAAAACAAGCCTAAATCAACTTACCTCGAAGGTATCAAAAAACATGTTTAATCCCATTCCAGTGCCTTTTAGTAGGAGCTGAACTAAATCTTGCTAACAAATTAACTGCAAAAGAAATGTCAGGTCTTGTACAGTTAGTAAGATACATAAGTGCTCCAATTGCACTGAGGTATGGTGTCTCTTGACCAAGAACCTATTCATTATCTTCACATGGGCGAAATGGATCATTGTCGACATTGAGTGATCTTACAACCATCGAGGTGCTTAAAGGATTTGCTTTGTCCATGTTAAAGCGCTTTAAGAGTTTTTCTGTATAAGTTGATTGATGCACAAGTATTCCATTATTCATGTGCTCTATCTGTAAACCAAGACAATATTTTGTTTTCCCAAGGTCTTTCATTTTAAACTCTTTCTTTAAAAGACCAATTGCTTCATGAATTTCTTCGTGTGTCCCAATTATATTTAAATCATCAACATATACAGCTATGATCACATATCCTGATGTAGTCTTTTTAATAGAGACGCGTGGACATATAAGATTATTTATGTAACCTTTACTCACAAGATACTCACTCAAACAATTGTACCACATCCGTCCAGATTGTTTCAACCCATATAAAGATCTTTGCAATTTGATTGAACACATTTCTTTGGGTTTTGAACTTAATGCTTCAGACATTTTAAATCCTTCTGGAATTTTCATATAGATGTCAGTATCAAGTGATCCATATAAGTAAGCTGTAACAACATCCATAAGGCGCATTTCTAAATTTTTAGAAACTGCTAAGCCGATTAAATACCTAAACGTAATAGCATCCATAACAGGATAATACGTTTCTTCATAATCAATTCCTGGTCTTTGAGAAAAACCTTGAGCTACAAGTCTAGCCTTATATCTTGTAACTTCATTTTTCTCATTTTGTTTTCGTACAAAAAACCCATTTATACCCTACAGGCTTTATGACCTTAGGTGTAATGACAATCGGTCCAAACACCTTTCATTTGTTAAGTGAATCTAATTCAGCTTGCATAGCATCTTTCCATTTATCCCAGTCATGCCTATTTTGACAATCAATGACGGATTTTGGTTCGGGGTCATCATCTCCACTCATGATGTCACTTGCTACAGAGTAAGAAAATATCTCATCAATATTTTCCATTTCATGTCGGTTCCATAAAATATGTGTATGACCATAGTTGATTGACATCTCTTGATTAGTATCATTCATCTATTCCTCATGAGAGGTTTTGGGATTCAGTGTTCCATCAAGATCATTATCTTTATGATCAACTTCCTTTTCATTTCTTTTTCTTTTTCGAGGATTTTTGTCCTTCGAACCGATTGGCCTTCCACGTTTCAAATGTTTCTGAGATTCATGAGCCATCTCATTATCTATTTGCTTATTTGGAATCTCAACTCGAGCGGGAGCATTAGCAGCTGGTATATGAGATTTAGTGACTCTACTTGTATCAGTAAATGCATCAGGCAATTGATTTGCAATTTGTTGCAGATGTATTATCTTTTGAACCTCTGTCTCACATTGTTTTGTTTTTGGATCAAGATGGGACAATGAAGGCACACACCATGAGACATCATTTTCTTGTTTTTTCTTTTCTCCCCCTAATGCCGGGAATATTGCCTCGTTAAAGCGGCAATCAGCAAAACGTGTTGTAAATACATCACCTGTTAAAGGTTCAAGATATCTAATGATGGAGGCTGTTTATATCCAACATATATTCCCAACCTTCTTTGGGGACCCATTTTTGTGCGTTGTGGTGGTGTAATAGGAACATACACTGCACACCCAAAAATTCTAAGATGAGAAATGTCTGGCTCATGGCCAGAAGCAAGTTGTAGGGGAGAGTATTTATGATTTGCACTTGGTCTTACACGAATTAATGACCCAGCATGTAAAATTGCATGCCCCTAAACAGACACAGGAAGTTTCGTTCTCATTATTAATGGTCTAGCTATTAGTTGTAGACGTTTGATCAATGATTCAGCTAAACCATTTTGTGTGTGTACATGAGCAACAGGGTGTTCGACAATAATTTCCACAGCCATGCAATAATCATTGAAATCATGTGATGTGAATTCACCCGCATTATCAAGTCTCACCCTTTTAATGGTATAATCAGGAAAATGTGCTCGTAATTTGATTATTTGAGCAAGAAATTTTGCAAAGGCAACATTACGAGTTGATAATAAAGAGACGTGAGACCATCTGCTAGATGCGTCTATCAAGACCATGAAGTATCTAAACGGTCCACATGGTGGATGAATTGGTCCACATATATCACCTTGAATTCTTTCAAGAAACATTGGTGATTCCTTTTCAACTTTTAAGGGTGAAGGTCTTGTGATTAATTTTCCAAGTGAGCAAGATGTACACAGGGGCATTTTATCTGATTGTGGGATCTTTTGATATTCCAATGGATGTCCATAAGTGTTTTCAATTATTCTTTTCATCATTGTAGATCCTGGATGACCTAATCTATCATGCCATAAGTTAAATGCCTCAAGATCACAAGGAATTTCCTTAACTGCCATATGTGCCTCAGGCACATTAATATATGTATAATGCAAACCAGATGGGAGCATGGGCAGTTTTTCTAATACGTGATCTTTGCTCATGATGTGCAAATACTTTTCATCATCGACAGTCCTTGACTGGGTATCATATCCATTATGATATATGCTTTTGAAACTTAACAAGTTTCTCATTGATTTGGGGGAAAATAAAGCATTTTCTATCAAAAGCTTTGTACCATTTGGCAATACTAAATTAGTTTTTCCCACACCTTCTATCAAATCCGTAGGACTAGATATTGTATTAATGGTTCCTTTTGTTGAGTTCAATTCCTAAAAATATTTCTTCCATTTAAGTATAGTGTGTGTGGCTCCATTATCCGCTACACATATATCCGCATCATTTGTTTGACCTTGTGCTCCAATTGTATTCATTTTAATCTTGAAAATATGAAGAAAAATAATAAGTTTATAAAGAAGACTTTACGAAATTTTCAATAAGAAGTTTATTTATTAGTTAAAAACGTTACATGCTAAGGAAAGACAATAGAACACAATAAAGATAGTTATAACAAGGGAAATACACAATTTGTTACATACAGTTATTATGGTCTAGCAACGTTTGTTTTCAGAGTTCCATGTCATTATTAAAGTCTGTGGCGTTCAGCTCAACATTGTCATCAAAGTTATCCACATGGTTAACTTCCTTCTCGTTTCGCTTGATAGAGGCTTGGTATAGTTCACACAAATGTGGTGGTGTACAACAAGCCTTCGACCAGTGGTTTGTGCTTCCACATCTAAAACAAGAAGTACCATTAATTTATATTACTATTAATACAAAATTCGGTTTACCGTAATAGCTCTCATTTAATTTTTTGTATGAATGATTGATTATGAAACAATTTAACCCGTAATTTAGGCTTACCATTATTTATTGACCAAGTTTATGTTTAATACGAAATTATGTTTAATCTATTTTTATGAAATTATGTATATGTATTCTTTATTGTCATTAATAATAATTGACCGAATTTAATGTTATTTATTACGATTTTTAATCTCATTAATTTATATTACTATTAATACGAAATTTGGTTTACCATAATAGCACTCATTTATTTTTTGTATAACCGGTTAATTATGAATCAATTTAACCCGGAATTTAGGCTTACCATAATTTATTGACCGAATTTATGTTAAATACGAAATTATGTTTAATCTATTTTTACAAAATTATGTTTAATGGTAAACATAAATTCGGTCAATAAATATATATTTGACATATTCTCCCTTAACAAATTTCAATCGTCATATATACATTGAATCGGATTTATATATATATTTGAAAACCAGGATTTGATCTGAAGACACAAATGCTATTATGTCTTATCACAATGGTTCTCAATTCTTCAAGGTTTTGCATGACCCTTCGTCAACAGTTTTTGCATGACCCTTCGTCAACAGACTGTGCCGAAGGGCATGAACAAATTTCTGTTGTCTAAAAACATACACAATAGTAACATTACAGTTGCCACATATGAAGGACAATCTTGGTTGGTCAGATTAGAATTGATAGATGATGTTTTTTGTTTTACAAATGGTTGGTCTAAAGTTGTTAATGATTTGTGTTTTTCAATGTTCTATATCATTTCAACTATGTTAGTCCAAATACGTTCCTAATAAAGCATTAAAATCATTCCCCATCTATGCAATTGGATGTCTCATTCTGTAAAAAGATTGAACATGAATTAACAATACCCATGGTAAAGATTATTAATTTCAATTTTTTTTATTTTACACGTTTTTATATAAGATTATATCGGATTTTAATTGTCCACGTGTACAATAATTTTTCTTTCAGGTTCTACCTTATTCCTTTGTTGCTAATCAATATCCCGATGGACTCCCTAACTTGCCAATTAGTATGTATATAGATGACGAATATCATTGGAACATGTCAATTAAAAAGATTGATCGTAACTATTGTTTTGGTAATGGTTGGGTGAAATTCCTAAATGATCTTCGTCTCCATATTGGTGATTTAATTTGTTTTGAAAAAAAGGAATTCAACCGTTTTCATGTTATTACTTTTAACAAAAATGGTCGTCAAATGAAATTATTCAAAGTTCTTACTGACAATGTTTTAGAAGAAGCTAACAATGTTTTACAACAACCAATGAGTTTGAATATGCAACAATTTCAAGTATCTAACTACGATGGTTTACCTGGTTTTGGATGCACTGTTACAAATGAATTGATACGTTTAGTCCTGTTTGTATCGTTCTTGCTTTAAACTGTTAGATGACATTTTGCATTTAACATCAAAATTCATAAATATTGCATTATCAAACATTTAGTAACCAAAACAACTTGCATAATACAATTCTTATTTTCCTACTTTTTTCATTTTACTTTCGGGTGAACCGTGGGTCCCCACGGGACTCTAACCTAGTATATATATATATATATATATATATATATATAAAGCGACTATCAATCCGACATCAAGTTATTGTGAGTGTATAAAAAACAATAAATATAATAAAATACGTGTTTGTAAGTAAGATAAAGATAAAATTGATGGAAAAGATTTGGGAGGATTTTCTAAAATGAGAGATGAATTAGAAAAAAAATAACACAATTTTTACTTAAATTATTGGGTGAAAAATGATGGAGTGGATGTGAATTCTCTAATATAGAATTGAGAAAAATGAGACGGCTTATCAGGCTATAAACTAGTCAGTGAGTCATATATGAGCTCATCGTAGTGGTATTCACTAACTAAGCCATCTTAAAATGTGATTGAGTTAAAAACTATACAACCCAACTTGACATGCCATGAAATCTCTTTACTAAGGCCAGCTGGGGTGGTCCGTGATGGCCACCCTGTGATACCGTGGTGGCCGCGAAACATCGGCCTGGTCAAATTTATCACGGCCGCGAAGAAGAAATCCGTGATGGCTATCACGGCTGTTTTGAAATGTGTTTTGGATTTGAATTCTTGACGGACCTCTGATGGTTAATGAGGTCATCGATTGGTTGAAAAAAAGAAAAAGAAAGGCATTCCTTCTGAAAATTGACTTCGAAAAGGCCTATGACAATGTTAACTGGCAGTTCTTATTCTCCATTATGAATCAAATGGACTTTCATCCCCTCTTGCGCGATTGGATAAAAGGTGTTTGTTACTCTTCGAGGGCCGCGGTTTTGGTAAATGGGTCGCCGACTTTTGATTTCACTTGTGAGAAAGGTCTTCGACAAGGCGACCCGCTATCGCCTTTCTTATTCCTGATTGTAATGGAAGCTCTTTCTTGGCTTCTAAAGAAAGCTAACCAACTTGGGGAGTTTAAAGGAATACGCCTGTTAGATGATGGTTCGGAGATTACCCATCTCTTTTATGCGGATGACGCGTTGATTTTGGGTGAATGATCGAAGGATAATATTCGTAGTATTGCGAGGGTTCTTCGTCTCTTTTATTTATGTTCGGGGTTGCGTATTAATTTACACAAGTCTAATATTTATGGGGTTGGTACGGAGGATTCGGAGGTGGATGATATGATGGATTTCCTAGGATGTAAAAGTGGAAATATCCCTTTTACGTATCTTGGAATCCAAGTTGGAGCCAAAATGAATCGTATTTTGTAATTGGGAGCCGGTCATTGAAGTTATAAAGACTCGTCTTGCCTCGTGGAAAGCTAAGACTCTCTCGATAGGTGGCCGCCTAATTCTCATTAAATCGGTATTAGAAAGCTTACCTATCTATTATTTTTCACTTTACAAAGCCCCTAAGGCGGTAATTGATTCCATGGAATCTATTATGAGGCGTTTTTTTATGGGGGGTGCAAACGAAGAAAGAAAAATACCATGGGTTTCGTGGGATATTGTTTCTTCTCCAATAACCAATGGAGGTTTGGGGGTGTCAAAGTTAAGCGCGGTAAATGAGGCTTTATTATTAAAGTGGACATGGAGATTCAAAAAAGAAGGGAATTGTCTTTGGAAAAGAATTATAATGGGATGTCATGGTTCTAGTAGACCGTGGGCTTTGTTACCATGCAACGCCTTGTCTACCGGTTGTTGGAGAAATATCGTCAAAGTGGGTGAACTAAAGATGCCGAATGGGGTGAAGCTTAATTCCTTCTTTATTGGTGTTCTCGGGGACGGGAATTCTATTAATTTTTGGAGCGATCCGTGGTTAAAAGAAGAGGCTCTAAGAGTAGTTTATCCTAATCTTTTTAGGCTCGAAAAAAACAAGTGGGTCAAGGTTGCGGCTCGGCTCAAGATTGTCAACAATACGAAAATATTACAATGGGACTGGAGATCGACACCATTTTCTGCAGAAGAAGTCACAGAGTTGTTTCAATTGTTAAATGACATTCACGATCTCGAATGGAGGGGAGGTATAGATGATTGGAAATGGAACCAGGCTTCAGGCGGTTTGTTTTCAGTCAGTTCAGCGAGAAAATTACTGTCTGGTTACCATTCTACGGGTCAAAACGCGATTATAAAATGGAAGATTTGGGTTCCTCTTAAGTGTAAAGTAATGGTTTGGAGAGCAGCTTTGAACCGGCTTCCGACTATAGCTGAGCTTATAAAACGTGGAGTGATTCCACAACAATCATCGTGTATCCTCTACCAAGAAGAATTAGAAACGGCGATTCACCTTTTCACTGGGTGTTCCTACGTTCAAGAGGTGTGGTTTAGAATTGAAAAATGGTGCAAGCTAAGTCCGAATTTTCTGTTTGATGTGCTGGATGTGTTAAAAATTCCAGATAACCAAAGAATCACACAGAAAGCGAAACACATCTTAAGAGGCATTGTCTATACAATGATGTGGGTGATTTGGAATGAACGTAACAATCGGATCTTCAATAACAAGTTTCGGAGGCCCATCGAGTTAGTTGAGAATGTTAAAACTACTACATATTTTTGGCTTCGTCATAGGTCGAATTGTATAGATATGGATTGGAAAAAATGGTGTTTGTACCATTTGGATTGATGTATTTGGTTTGTTTCTCTCTCAGGTCCTCGCTTTGAGGCCCTGTTGAGTGTTAGTTGAATGAAATTCTCCTTTCAAAAAAAAATATATAATAATATTATATTATTATGTTTTTTTTTACAATATTAACAATATATAAACTTAATTTTTTTACCACAAGATATACATACTCAACATAATAATATTATATTATTATGTTTTTTTGCAATATTAACAATATATAAACTTAATTTTTTTTTTATATAAACTTGTCTGGGGAACATAACGTGCCTGTGATTCAACTTCGACACGATCTAAAGGAACACGTCGGTAGTTTAGATATCGTGTTCGAAGACCCGTACCCACCACTCACTTAATTTTCTTATTTCATTTTTATTTTATTTTATATTTTCTAGTAATTTCCTTATTTAATGTATCTTTTTATTTTAGTTAAATGTAATGTTTTTTTATTTAATGTAATTTTTTAAATATTTTTTTTGTTAAAAAAAATGTAATGTTTTTAGTTTATTTAAAAAAAAAAGTTTAGTAATGAAATGTAATAGAATGTGAACACCGCCGCATGAGTTTAGTGATGGAATGTGATAAAATGAGATAGCAAAATCTGATTGGGTGTGATAAGATGGTGGTGTGATTCTATCACTAACCACCCCTTATGGCCTAAGTTGAAATATGAGTTGAAGCGAGCTAGATCTATGAGCCAACTTGTTCTTTGAAATAAGAAGAATCAATGCATAAGAACTATAAACTAACCAACTTTCGAAACACATATATAAGAACCATGTAAGTTTGTAACAGATCAAAGAAGAAGTCATGTTTTTACCCAACCCCCCCCCCCCCCCCCCCCGACTGTGTGTACGTAGTTAGCGTATTTTATACTATTTGTTGTCGGCCGCAAACAAGCTGCGCGCGAGCCACAGACTTCACTGTTACTTGACCTCGTTGTGGCTAAGGATGAACTCCGGCGCGACCAAATCTCACTTTCTCCCGTTAAAGCTCGCGTCATGGCTATTTGCATTGGACTGTTATGGCTGTAGGTGAGCACAAACTCGCTCGCGGCCCAAAACCGATAATCTTATTTTGAAACTTTTTATATAAAATGAAAGTTTTTGACATCCACCAAGTGTATGAATGGACTTGTACTTTCGATATAGTAACATTAGTCGAAATCGAAAATCGAAACAGATATGGGTAAAAGCATCTGCCACGTGGCCGATTGATTGAGACACACCAACGGCACAAGCGTGAATACACCGTCACGGTTGGGGACAAAGAGCCACCTAACCAACATTAGTGGCCCCTATGGCGAGTGCATCTCAAACCAGCGTTCTAGCGCATGGACAAACGGACGGACGATTTTTATTTCTTATCTCTACTACACGTGTGTGGTCCAGAAGCAAATACAAATTAAGCGTTACAAACTATAAACATTTTATTTTCTATTTACACTTTTATTATATACTAGTGGAGTGCCCGCACATTGCGGCGGGTAACAACATTTAGATTAGTTAGGTTAAACAATAATCAATTGACCGAAATATTTGTCTTGGTATGTGGTATAATCATTAGCGGGGATTGACTGCATTTTCGTTAAAATCAGGAGGACATACTCAATATATAAAAAAGTACTCGAAGATTTTAGGTAAAAAATACACTACGGACAAAACGCGTGTAGGGGGATTGGCTTGTGGCCCAAAGAAGTTCTGCCATTGGGCATAACCAAATTAACCGATCAAAATATACATAATTTATATAGATTTAAAGTATCAGATTATACATTTTCAAGATATTTTCCTTCCATATATATATATATATATATATATATCCAAAAAAACACAAAGTTCTAAACTATATTATAGTGTTTTTCATTAAAGAAATCAAATTGAGAACTATGTCACAACGTGTATCTTCTCATTCAACAGCTTATTATGCAAAAAAAAATTCTACAAACACAAATAAGATAAAATTATGACATTAATGAATAATATCGGCTGAGTATGTGGTAAACAATTATTAAACAAAATTTTGAATTCAATAAATAAAAATATTATTTTTACCACAATCGAATCCTACGTGCTAGCGGAAGTGCAAGCACATAAATATATACATAACAATAATTTATGTGATACGTTAAGCAAAAAATATAGGGTGACTATGAGAAAGTGAGATATTATTTAACCCTAACCTATCATTTTCTAAATTAAAAAAAAAAAAAAACTTTAGCAATACTATAATCAAATTAAATAGAACAAAATGCTCATTTATACGGTGCAATAATATTAAGAAAATATTAATGTATAAAAAAGTTATGGATTTTTAAAAATCGTGTGAGTAATTAATTGAAATAAAAGTGAAAAAAGTGTAATTATTATTTAAGATAGTATAGATATAGAAGCTTTCGTTTCATTTTCGTTTGTTTTCGTTTCGATTATTACTTAATCTTAACATATTATTTTTTTTAAATTAAAAAAAAAATATATAGCAATACTATACTCAAATTAAAGAGGAAAAAACGTTCGTTTATACGGTGTAATAATATTAAGAAAATATTAAAGTATGAAAAAGTTATGGAAGTTTAAAAACCGTGAGGGGTAATTGGTTATAATAATGGTAAAAAGTGTACTTATTATTTAAATAGAGAAAAATTGGGTAAAGTTGAGGGGAAAATGTGTAAGTATTGTATAAAAGACATATTTGCCCTCAAATATTAGTTTTTTTTTTTTTTGAAAGACGAATTTCTTGTTCCTTGTGAGACTTGAACTCAAGCTCTCACATTTTTAGTGTATTAAAAGGCTTTGCCTTACCACTGGACCACCTTGTACTTTAAGTAATTATACTTGTAAAACTTAAATTTTAAGAGGTAATTGTAAAATGTATTACTTTAAAAAATTATTAGCTAATTTTCAAATTTACCCTTAAAAACACAACTAAAATAAACAAAGAATATGATGGACCCACATATGACAAGGGTATTATTATTATATGGCAAGCAAAAAAAGCAATAATTTAATATGCCTAAAACTTTGTGTTTTTTAAACTAAGACACTTCTAATAGGACGGAAGTAGTATAAGATTGTATAGAATTTGTATTTTATTTTATGGTTATAAAAAGATATATCACATCCTTGAAACATGTGCCAGATCGAACGTTTCGTTATGGAGGCTTGTGTTTTATATTTTTGTTGTAATCGTCGATTCGTCGCAGCTAACTTGTGGTTACTAAAACTAAAATCATAAAAAAATCAATATAACCAGAAAAAGATATATATGCTATAATTCTGTTGATGTATATAGTGTTTAGTGTTACCACGTACTTATTGTTATCATTCTCTACGTCTTGATTTTAACTGTATTTAAAACTGAATTCTGCATAATAATATATAACTCATCAAAAGACAAATGTATAAGTTGTCAAAGCTACTAAAAAGTTTCGATAAAGGCGTCATTCAAGATATCCATAAAGGTGTTAGTGTTCACGATCTCAAAATCACAAAACACTTAGACCACATGTAGTGGTCTTGTAAATTCACGCGCCATTCTCCAATTAGACCACATTTTCCTCAAATCCAGGCCAAAATTGCCGTGGAAAAAAGAACGCCCAAACAAATTTTTTGACCCATAACGCTCTTGGGGCGTTTTTGAGGGGCAAAACGTTCAATTTCACGCTCGACTACACATACGCAACATTTTCAATGGCTAAATTGTAATTTTCTTTTCAAACGATATAACTGCAAATCATGGCATTTTTACAATCTCAGTGAAATCAACATTATTTTGATAATCAGATTGTTTTAGTTAAAAAAAAAAAAAGAACAGAAGAAGAAGTTAATGCACGTTTTCAAATGATAATTTTTTTATTTTCTCTTTATGATAATGTAAATATGTTAACCATGTATGGAACATGTTATTGCCAAAACTATGAAAAGTAAAAATTTTGGAAAAAATCAAATATAATTGACAATCAGTAAGGCTAGTAGTAGTGGATGCTGAGGAGGCCCATCTTTCGGGATGGTCCTTCACATCAGCTGTCACCCCAAGGGCGTAGCTCTTAAGGGGCGGGGACCCCCCCCCCCCCCTCCCCCCCGAATTTTCGCTCAAAAGTTCCGATTATATAGTATTCGTATAGAATTTTTTTGGTATATACGGTTTCGACCCCCGAAACTAGTGATTTCCGACCCCCCGAAGTTTCGTGTCAAGCTTCGCCACTGGTCACTCCAGCGTGAGGCAGGGCCATGGGTGATCATAGGATGTGAAAGATGGGCCGCCACGTCACCGTTGCACACCCTCCATAAAAATCCCAACGTTCAAATTCACCAACAGCCCCGTCCTCTCTGTCATGTGGGAGACGATCTCGACGGGCCAGCCGCTGCTGATGGGCGGATAATGGATACGAGTGGAGAAAAACATCACGATGATGCATTCGTGTTCGAAAGTCATCGCATATGCTTGGTTAAAATGGGAAGTCAATCTTGACGACTCCAAAATAGTGAAATTATTAATATTAATTGATTAATAGGGTTGGGTTATTGTACAAATGCTACAAAAAATGAGAAGGGTGAGAAGCCACTAGAAAGTGACATGTGTTCAAAGGATTAACAAGTGGGAGGGGTAATTTTGTCAAAAACATATGCACATGCAAGTCACATGCCATTTCAACCTTCATTTTTAAATGCCCGTAACTTTTGTATACGTCATCCGTTTTTAAAAAAAATTATACCATAAAATTGAGCGTCGTTTTATCTTTAATATGAGTACCATATTGCTATACTTTTGAAAAAAAATTCAAAACTCACTTGCATAAGACACAATGAAATGTAAAACACAATGAACACCAATTAAATATAAGGTATAAAACATAATCAAGAGTCTAGTAAAACACAATGGACGACATACTAAAGACACAATGAATAGAAGACTAAAACACAATGAATACTTTTGAAAAAAAAATTGAAAACCCAGTTACGTAAGACACAATGGATGACATACGAAAGACACAATGAACAAAAGACTAAAATACAATGAATACTTTTGAAAAAAAAAGTTAAAAACCCAATTGTGTAAAACACAATGGACGACATAATAAAGACACAATGAACAGAAGATTAAAACACAATGAATACTTTTGGAAAAAAAGTTGAAAACCCAGTTGCGTAAGACACAATGAGTACCAATTAAATATGCAATGAACAATATGGTATAAAACACAATGAACAGTCTAATAAAACACAATTGATGACATATAAAAGACACAATGAACAGAATACTAAAACACAATGAATAATAGACTTAAACACAATGAACAACATAATAAAACACAATGTACGCCTAAATACAAAACTCATTTGCGTAAAACACAACTAAAAGCATACTAAAAACATAATGGACAAAGTTAAATCATGTGTAGACTAAAAAAACATAAATAACATATTTATAAAGTACACATGCATACTATAACACAATGAACATGCAGAAGACACAACGGAGAAAAAAAACCCATTTAGCACGATTTTTTTTCAATTTTAATATAGCAATGTGGTACTCATATTAAAGATAAAAAAACGCTCGTTAATATGGTGAAATTTTTTTTAAAAAAAAATGTCGTATGAAAAAGTTATAGACGTTTTAAAATGATGGGGGAATTGACATGTGCATTACATGTGGAGAGAGAAAGTCAACAAATGTGGTTTTCCTTTTATGCCCTTTCTCTAATTTATTATTTATTTTTTTCAAACAAACTAATCTCAACCCTTCAAATATATGATCAATGGATCACAATCCTTCTCACCCTTCCTAGAAAAAGTGTCTTGTGTATTTGATTATAATATCGCATAAATATACAGTATATTTATACAGGCATGCATTCATACATACCCTGTATTGTAGATAAGAAGCTAAAGAGTACATCCATATCTACATCTACTTGATCAAGAACAATCACACATCCATATCTATATATCAAGAACCATCACATGTATATTAAATATATTTCACCCAAGACAAAACAGAAAAAACAAAAAAGAGCTACAACTTGGTAAATTACCATTTTATCCTCTAGTATTCCCCAACATGATGCAAATTAATATATAGAGTAACCTACAGTAACGTATACAATAAAATATTTTGAACGTAAAAGTTAATATATAACCAAAAATGATAATTTAAATTACCAAAATGTCCCGGCTTTAAATAGATATCCACTTTCAGCATATACCAAAATTGACATGTAAAAACAAGTCAATTAAGAGATGATAAATAGGATCGTGCGGCTAATACGATTTGAATTTAGCTGCACAAAATATCTTGAAAAGTTCAATAAGGTAAAAAAAAACCAATCAATATAATATACGTGCGATACTTTAGATACATTTAGTCTACAAATGAAATGTAAGGACTAGACAATATAAAAGTGGGCTAATTTAGTCGACGAATGACAAACAAGGGCTAAACTAGCCGACAAAGAAATCGGAGGCTGGTCATTTAGCCGACAAATGACAAACGAGGGCAAACTAGCCAGCAAATAAAGAAGCACGACTAAATCCTAGCCGTCAACTAAATTTAGCCACGCTTTACACGCATTTCAATCTAAATAACCATTATATGTTTCCTTTGTACTTAACCATGCATTTTTTATGCTAGCTAATCCTTAACTACTTCAGTCTACGGATACTATTTATCATCTTCTGATTAACCCTTTTGAATATATCTATTTTAGTTTTTTCCAAGTACTGTTTATTGTCTTTTTTTGGACGGCGAGCTCAGTTAAGAACTACCCAGCATATTGCAACTCACACAGGCCAAATTCGAGCCATTGCCCGGACACCTCAACCAAGATACCACTACAAACTCTGGCCTGAAGCAAGGGGGCTGCAGGACTCGAACTCACAACCTACCCGGGCTAGAACCCACCAAAAACGTTAAATCTTTCCATCTCAAACATGTTGTCATGGCATCATCGGCGTTTATCCTCTTATTAATTGTTATTTTTGGATAAGTCGATAAAGTACATATAGGTCACTCACCTATGTGTCACTTTAACTTACATCTCTTCACAACCAACTTTATAAATATTAATCGGCTCCCTGCAACTAATAATATCCTCATCTCCTACACGTTTCACCAATTTTTCTGGAACTTATATTCAACAACAACAACATCAGTCATCGCTTAATTCCACACCAACCCATCTTCCAAAAATACCCAAAATACCCTCATCTTTTCAAGATAATTTATATGTTTCATAATCAATAATCACCTTAATATTTGATCTCAGTAACCCATAAATCAGTTGCTTTTCATTAATACCCAAAAGGGTTTTCTATATTTTCTTGAAATAAAACAATCCCAATTGTTTTCATCGGTTTTTTACCTTTGCACGCCAAGTGTTTGATAAATTGCGTGACTGAGTTGTTTTATAAAATTTTATAAAATTTTGTAAAGTTGACTATTGGGTGGACGTTATTCCATTTGGTTAAGATGACGATTGAATCTTTTCCCGGGAGTTCGGGGTATATAGACGCTGGTGTTGATAAGAAGATAACATATTTTAGTAATACTTATGTCTTGGGGTTGACTGTTGTTGCTGGAATTGGTGGTCTTCTGTTTGGTTATGATACTGGTATATGGTTCTTTCTTTTTCATGGGTTTTGTTTCTTTAATCTTGTTTGATGATCATCATATCATATTTGCAAGATCTGATTAAAAAGTTGCTGTTTTGATAAGTCTTTAGAGTCTTTATATTATACTGTGTTAGTTTATGGATCCAAAAGCTTTGATTTTGGTTATAAAACAATAAGTTTTTGATTTTGTATTTTCTTTTAATTGAACACTTTATCCTGTCAATCACTTTTCTTTGAGATATTATTCCTGTAATGATTTTTTTGTTGATTTTGATGTTATTGTCTTATTGGGCTTGCACCACTTGTTAGTTGTTACAAAAATGATACTGTGTTAATTCTTTTTATTGTAAGGTGATTTGAATTAGTTAGAGGGTGTTTGGGATTGAGTTGAAAAACAACTTATTAATTAAGCACTTTCTGTTTTGGCTTTTTTACGTGAGTTGAAAAACAGTTTTTAAGAAGTCACAAATCTGGCCTTTTGTTGTGGCGCTTTTGGAATAAAAATTACAAATTTACCCCATAAAACTATTCTTCACAATAAGCTGAGCCAAACGCTTTAAAAACAAATTATCGACTTTTCCAGTAACTAAAGCTAATCCAAACACTTTTTTAAAAACTTCTTTTTAAACAGTCATAAGTCAATAAGCACTGCTGACCAAAAGCACTTTTGGAGTTAAATAAACAATCCCAAACACCAATCAACTTGTTTAGAAATTTTTGTCTAAAGAAAAAAGTATAGAAATTTTAGTATATTTGTCCCAAAAAAGAAAATTGTAAAAAATTTAGATGTTGGTAACTAATGAATTTATTATCTTGGTAGTGACCGATTTTAAATGTTATTTGGCTATAGACATAATTTTCAAACAATGGTACTTAAGAATCACGGTCTTTCAATATTTGAAGCTGAATTATATGTTTCAGGAGTCATATCTGGTGCGCTTCTGTACATCCGAGATGACTTTGAGGCCGTTGATCAAAGTAGTTTCTTACAGGTACAAGTTCAATTGTTGACCAATTTGGAAAGTTACATTGTTTTGGAAGTGTTTGGATGTGTGTTTATTATATGATATTGATAATCACAGCAAAGTAATAAACTGTGGTAAAACATGCTGCAGGAGATGGTGTTTGATTGTAATATTGAAGTTGTAATAGTTTGATAATTAGTTGTTTCAGTGTTTGGCAAATTATGATTCTTGAAACTTGACGATAAAATGACCAAAACATACATTTTTTATATATGTTTGAAGTGTTCAATATAAAATATTTCCATATCTCTTATCAAGGATTATAGTATATGTTAAAACTATTTGTGGTCTAATACTTTTTCCCCCTAAAATTAGTGTAAGTTATTCCAATTATCATGTTTTTGAAGGATAATTGACAATAGGTTAAAAGAAGGATTAAATAAGTAATCAGATAATAAATAATGGCAATCAAATTTCTCAACAAAAGTCTCAACAATTAGATAATCAGTTTTATAATGCACATCCAAACACCTCCCTTTTGTCAAATATTATCCTGGTCTTTTGGTCTTTCTACTTATCTGATTTAAAGGTCTAACAACCCCCTTTTTTCCATTAAAGTTTTTATTTTTATATTCTATGTACAGGAGACAATTGTTAGCATGGCTTTAGTGGGTGCAATGATAGGGGCTGCTGCTGGTGGTTGGATAAATGATGCATATGGGCGTAAACGGGCAACACTATCTGCTGATGTGGTTTTTGCACTTGGGTCCTTTGTGATGGCTGGTGCACCCGACCCGTATGTACTTATATTTGGTCGGTTCTTGGTTGGGTTAGGTGTGGGCGTAGCGTCAGTTACTGCACCAATGTATATTGCAGAAGCAGCCCCATCTGAAATACGGGGAGGTCTTGTGAGCACCAATGTGCTTATGATCACTGGTGGACAATTTCTTTCATACCTTGTTAATCTTTGTTTCACTGAGGTTAGATTCTTCTTGCTTTAATACTTGCTTGTTTGGTTTAACATGAGACACATTTGGTAGAGCCGTAGAGGTGGTGATTCTAACCCATTTAATTATGAGTAGGTTAATTCTAGGTTTGTGGTTTTATCTCAAACGGGTCAAAAGTTTTTTTTAACAAATTAGCCAAAAAGGGAACACGTCAAAGGGGTTGAAACTTGAAAGTGATTCAAAGGTGATTTATTGCATTCTATTTCCTACATCATTTCTTCGAATATTTAGAATATTGTTGTAAAAGATTTGCTTTTATAATGAATGCTTGCAAAGAAAATTAACCACACATCCAAATACGTCAAAAATTGAACTTTCACATTTTTGGATAAGAGAAAATTACACATATCCCACATGAGAAATATGGGACTGTTAAAAGATATAAACAATCGTTGCGAAACAGCGGTTCTCTCAGCAGACGTTTGCACTGTTGACGTGTCGGTCAGTCGGTGGTTAATGCAACAACTGCTTGAAAGAAACCGCTGAATTAACAACTGTTTGAATCAACAGTTTTTTGCAATAACCCGTTGCTAATGATTACAACAATATACTTGCTTTTGTCTTTTAGTATTAGTTTTTTTCCTTTTGAATCTTATGATCAAGTATTATTGATTATTGACAACACTTCAGGAGTAATATAAGGAGTACGGACTACTAAAATGCTAATGATTGATAATATTCATTTATTCAACTCCTCCATTATAAGCATATGCTTGATATACTAAAGATTTGCGAAATATATATAAACTAGTAAAAAAAATGAAAATTATAGTTTAGTAATTTTTAATCCAAAGTTATGATCAACTTGTCGGTTTTTTAACAATTATTTTTACACCTAATTACAATCTAGTCTTGCACTTGCAAGGATTTAAATGCACTGCTATTTGTGGGGGCAAGCACCGTACCACTAGACCACTAGGTATGGGTTATCAACTTGCCGTTTAATGTGATATTATATATGACAACGTCAGAAACCTAGTGTACAATTATGCACTTCAACTGTGTTTTGATAAACATGATAAGATTCTGGTTGTGCAGCTTCAACTTTCAAGGAAGCAGCTTCAAGGTTGAGTTAGGGGCCTGCTTAATAAGTTTGCTTAAAAAGGCAAAATTACTCTCTATTTTCTCGCCTGAATTTTCGCAATCAAATGTCTCCCTTCAATCTCAAAATAAATATCAGCGTTAATAAAATGGAAGCGTTTTTTGTTTGCTATTTAGGGGCTGTTTGGGATTGATTCTTCAAAACAGATTATGCGTTTTGGAAAAGCAGGGGTGGAGCTGCTTATATATTATTACGTTAGCCTAAAAAACTGATTATCTGCGTTTTCAAAACGCAATCCCAAACACTAAAAACTTATTATCAAACGCAATAATCTAAAAAATCAGATTCAAAACTCAATCCCAAACACCCTCTTAATCCATTTAAGGAGAATTTTGTGGGCTAAACTCGATGCTATCAATAATATCTGATAATTAGTGATATGCGGAGAGGGGATTCAAGATTGAAACTTTTCCAAAAAACGTAAAATGGGAAATGGTTCATTTATTTTGAGATGAAGGGGGTATTCTTTCACTAATTAACATTGCATAAAATGATGTTGGAGTTTGTTTTTAATCATATAACATGATTCCTGTTATATCTTGCTTTCTTCTATAAAGGCGGCCTGCATGGAATAGTATTTTGCTGCTTGATCTTTGGCTTACCCCGTAATGGAGGTGGTTTTTTATGCATCACCGACTTATATATTTTGTTTTTACTGGTTATAATATTATTTAGAGCACCAATATGTATTTTCCATTATTTTTTCTGTATTCTTTTTGATAATGTTATTGATCATATGACTATATATATTATTTCACAAACAACATGATACATTTTAGATAATATTTTACAGTAATATTTTTTTTATAATGTTATTTATCATATGACTTCATATCATCCACAAAAATATGATGGTGCATTTTATATAATATTATTTCGATCTTTTTCCCTAAACGCTTTTGAAACAGGTTCCTGGGACATGGAGATGGATGCTTGGCGTAGCTGCTGTACCAGCTATTATTCAATTTTTACTAATGTTGTTATTGCCCGAGTCTCCACGCTGGCTTTACATGAAGGTATAAGTAAAATAACTCCAGCGTTTTATTCTTTCCCCATGCCTTGCTAATTGTGTCTGTTAATCAATAATGTTATATAGAAAAGCAAATCTGAGGCCATTGTTGTGCTGTCGAAAATTTATGATCCGTTCCGTTTAGAGGCAGAACTTGATCAGCTTTCTTCCGCTTTAGAAGAAGAAAGGCAGAGAAAGAACGCCATCAGTTACTTGGATGTTTTCAGAATCAAAGAGATCAGACTTGCATTTTTTGCTGGAGCCGGTCTTCAGGTACATGGGCTGGTCGGGCAACGGGTTAAAATGGTCTGTTCAGAATGATCAGTTCCTTGGCATGTGTCGAAATGGGCCAGGTTGGGTTGACTTGAAATGTGTTTTGTCCAAAATTTTTATTTTTTTATAAATAGTCAGTGTCGATTTTTTATTTTTTTATAAATAGTCAGTGTCGATTTTTTTTTTTTTTTTTTTTTTTTTTTTTTTGAAAATCAGCAAAAAAAAAAAGGACAGCAACCCATTGAATATGTCATTTGTTGATACAATTGGCAACAAAATGCGGACGCCAACATTCGTAGTCAAATGAACATTGGTTTCCGGATCCGACCCATTCATAAATATACGGGTTGAGACTTGAGACCGCCATCTATCTATTTCACCTAGTTAATCAGGTCTGATTTTTAATTCTGAACCCGCTTGTTGATATGCAGGCGTTCCAACAATTCACAGGGATCAACACCGTAATGTATTACAGTCCAACAATAGTTCAAATGGCTGGTTTCCAGTCAAACCAATTAGCCCTTTTACTCTCCTTAATTGTAGCATTAATGAATGCTGCGGGTACCGTCGTCGGAATCCACCTTATCGACCATTCTGGCCGCCGGAAGTTAGCCTTAAGCAGCTTATTTGGTGTAATTCTCTCATTAATTCTCCTCTCAGTTGCATTCTTCCTTGCATCATCAGGTTTTGCTAATGTTGGCTGGATCGCGGTTCTTGGGCTAACCCTTTATATTGCCTTTTTCGCACCTGGTATGGGCCCGGTTCCATGGACCGTGAACTCCGAAATATATCCAGAATCATATAGAGGAACTTGTAGTGGAATGTCAGCTACTGTGAACTGGATTTCAAATTTGATTGTAGCGCAAAGTTTCCTTTCGGTTGCTGACGCTGTCGGGACCAATTGGACCTTTTTGATCTTGGCTGGTATCGCTGTGGCCGCGTTTGTGTTCGTGTATGTGTTTGTACCCGAGACCAAAGGGTTGACTTTCGATGAAGTTGAGCAGATTTGGAAGGAGAGAGCTTGGGGTAGTAACCATGGCTCAGAATCGCTTCTCGAAAAGGGTGCCGAGTCGTGAGGTTTGAAACATGACCGTCGTGCACCATGGGTTTGCCGGGCAGGCATCGCGTGTAGCCGATTTTAATGGCTAAAGTCAGAACCAGTTTGGTGTTATAGATTTGCTTGAAAAGATGTACAGGTGTGCTTTTATATGTTTAAAGACTCAAATAAAAGATATACTGGTGTTTGTTTAGTATGTTGTGGGTTTGTTTTGTTTTGTTTTGAGGTCTGTACAAAGGCGCAGAAAGATTAGTGCCAAAATTAATAAAAGAAATTGATTTGTATTTTGTAAATGATTATGATTTTAGAACCGATTTTAATAATTAAAGTTCGTTCAATATAAATCTTAACTTAACTACAGAACCATGATGATTGCATAAAACTTGTACTATGAGCAAATAATGAGCAATAATGATGATCTTAGAAAATAGTAATTAATAATGGTTGCTAATCATAGTTCGTAGGAGAAAAAAAAGAAGTTAAAAGATTAAATACAAATAGAGATATCGTAGAAAACGTACGAAGCGAAAGAAAGTGTGGTGGCATTTTCGTAAATAACAGTAACTTTTACTCTAGAGTAATTACATAATTACGATAGTTATATATTTAAGCTAGAGTAATTACGCTAGTTAAATAATTACTCTAGTTATATAAAGTTGTCAATATTTACAGTTATATGCTACCGCGTGTTTCTTTCATTTTCTTCACTTTGTGCGTTTTTCCCATTTGTACCGGAACTTAGTAGACCATAAACATTCAAGTGATGTAAAGTTTCGTATCTGAGGAGGTTTATTAGTCTATTGTTATCATTATCTATACATATAATAAACCAAAGCCATTTTAATGACATGGCATTCAAAGAGGGTATTCTCTTTATTGAGTGTGCCATGTGTCATCCCATGTGGCAAGACTTTTATTTTAGAAAATTAATAATTTAAAATTTAAAAACAAAATTAGATTTTTATCTCTAATGTTTCCTCCCATAAATTTTAAACGTTAATATCTTTTATACACGATATTTTTTAAAGAAAAAAATTACACCAAATTAACGAGCGTTTTATTATCTTTCCAACGAGTACCATAGTGCTATATAAAAAAACAGAGAAAAAAACGACTATTTTTTGTAACCCGATAGGTATTGTGTCAGGTTTGGAATTAGTTTAAAAAAAATTGTGGGTTTGGGTCGGGCCTGGGATTAGGTGATACCCGACCCAATTATCCTTTTTTTATATTAGAATATGATAACTTATGGCAGAGATTTATTTAAAATAATAATAATAATAATAATAATCATAATCATTAATTATATATTGGCAAGCCATTAATTATGTTGTCATATTAGATATTTTTTTTATGTCATATTAGATATTTCAACCCGGGATGCTCTTCAACAGGTAATTGCTATGTTTTCTTTTTCTACCATATTCTGAAATAGCTCAAATCTTATTGTATGCAGTTAAAGACCTTTGACTAAATGTATTGGTGCTAAACAATCTATGTCCTCTTGAAGTGCTTGGGATCTTAATATTTTGTTTTAGGTGTTGATGTTGTAAAGTGAAATAGATCTTTTGGTATTTTTTTTAAGTGTCTAATGTAAGTTGACACATAGATGCAATTTTTATAGTTTGGATACTTCTAATTTTATTCACTTTACTTAGATTTCTCAACCCGGGACGCTCCCGGGGTATAAGCTAGTTTTGGATATAATTGTTAAAAGCATGTGATAACATTTGTATAATTCAATCTCTAAACATATTGGGCTCATAATAAGGATGAGCTTGACTGATGGGCTAAGTGTTCTTAATGGGCTTGTTCCTAAGTGGGCTCAGAATTGTTACGTCTATACATTGTATATATTTGGCCTGGTTATGTTGAACTGGTTCAAGTGTTTTGTTGAAATATTTTGTTTCAGGTTAAATCGTAGCCGTTGGATCAATTGAATCGTGGCTGTTCCTTTGGTAGCTGGTGGAAACTTCTTGAGAGGAGTATATAAAGGCTCATATTATTAGTTTTTCATTATTATTCATTTGTTTGTTATTTTCTTTGTGTAGCTCTCTCTCTCTCACCGGTCTGCATTAGGGTTTGTGCCCTCGTCTTGTTTTTGGTTGTAAGTATTTCGTTGTTATGATTAGCTGATCTAAATAATCAGCAGATCTTGTTGAGACTTTGTATTCCTTATAAGGTTTCAGTGATTTGTTGAAATCTAGGGTTTGGGGGGTACTTTTCTGGTTTGGGTAATAATAGATCTTGGTCACCGTTTTGTCGCTATCTCTTGTGTTCTATGTTGATGTTTGTTGTTAAGAATAGTTTTGTGGTTTGAGAGCTAGATTTATAAATTTCTACATGGTATCAGAGCCTAAGGCTCTTGATATTGTGTTTGTTTTGTATTCCGCTGCTATTGTTGTGTTTTGGATCTGATCTGTTGTAGATCTGGTTCATACACACTCTGATTCTTGTGTGTTGTTGTCTGTAACAGATCTCATCTAAATAATAGGTTTTGATCGTGTTGTGTTCCGTCAATAGATCTTATTCTTGATATAGATCTGGTCTATTGACTCATCTTATTGTCTTAGTTGTATTGTGTTCTTGTTTGGTATTGGGAAGGTTGTTTGCTTCTCGATGTCTGGGAGCTTAGCTGGATTTGGAGGTGATATTATTGCTTCAATTGCTCCTTCAATTCTGTACCCTAAGTGAAGGTACAGGTTGAAGGATTGGAGAACCCTAATGATCGATGTCGTTGGGTCGGTCAAAAAAATGAAAATAAGTAGTAAAGTAGAAGTTGAGTCGTCTCCACGGGAAATTGGTGGAAATTATAGTTTTGTCAATTAACTAATAAGATTAAAGCCTAATTGTTTTGTATTAAATTGAATTTTAGAAAACCAATTGGAAAAAAAATTGTAAATAATAATACTAAAGAAGTAACCCCCTCCGAGCTTCTGGTTCTATGATTCACCCAAACCTGGTTAAATGATAGGATACCACATAGACATGGTTTTATTGAACGATTCAAATCAAGTGATAACCGAACACAAGTTTTTAATAATAACCTGTACAATTCAATTACCAACCCACAAGTATCAATTACCTTCCCAATTATCAAACTGCTCACGATGCAAGAAAACCGAATGCGAATGATAAAAAGATAAGCAATTGCAACACAAATGAATTATTTAAATGATTTAAACCACAAATATTCTTCAAACAAGTGAAAAACAATCCCAAATACCAAATCAAACAAGTTAAAGGGTTTCACAAACGAACCATACACCCGGAGGTGGTTACAAAAGTGGTTAGCCGCTCATCTTCATCATATGATCTTCAATGGATGATTGGAATGATGATTGCATGAAGGGATTGATTGGATTGAGGTTTTAGATGATGAAAAGTGTGTTTGGGAGGTGAAAAACGGCTAGGGTTCAGTCTCCCTCGTTTTGGGGTTGAAGTTATCTTTAAATATGGTAAAAATCCTTTAAATTCGCAACTTTTCCGACCCACGGCGCAGCCCCGCGCCCCACCCAGTGCAGCCCTGCTCTGGGACCAAAAACTTGCTAACCCGCTCTAATTTTAGCGCATACCAGCGCTGGTTATTGGAGTTTGGCGCAGCCCCGCGCCTCCCCAGCGCCGCCCTGTTCTGGTTACTGGTACGCGTCCGTTTTTGCCATAAAATCTTCGTTAGAACTCCGTTTTCTTCGATTCTTGCGGCCACGTCTTCGTATTTCAGAGCTTTATCACATCATCATTTAATATCTTCATTTGAAAGCCATTTAGTTTCTCCAAAATTGCATCCAATCTGCTCCAGCTACCTGCATCCAACTCAAACTCAAAGTAACCATGTTTTATGATATAATTCACTTAAAAACACATAATTAAATACATCTTAACATGGTAAAACACCCTCTCATCACATCCCCACACTTACCTTTGATTGTCCCCAATCAAACCATCACAAAACACTACTCGCTTTGCTAACAAGCCGCTTCCAATTCCCTTACCGTTACTAATCTTCAAGGCCCCGAATCATACCATCCCATAGACTTACACAATCGAGATTGACAAACTGACAAGCAATATTGCACATTTTCAAAAGCAAGACTTGCCTAACTAAGCCTAACATGCTTATCATCATACACATATACTACACACCCCTCACAATGATCGCTCCTCTCGGTTTATTTCTGGACTAGCTTGTGATGTGCTAGTATAAGTCGCTCAAAAACCAAGAATGTAACCCTGTTATCATAGGTTTGTATGACAATCACACAGAAACTGTAAACTATGCACACATCAAAAGGTCTTACGGGTTTTGGGCTTAGGGTAAAGGTAGGAATAATTTGGCTAACAATTTGTTTAAACAAAGGTTTCAACACGAATAAATGACCATCCTTATTCACAATACGCAATAACACACTAATCAAACAACTTTGGGCATATTTGACCCATAACACACACTTCTATTTTTTTTTCTTTTTTTCTTTTTTTTCATATATATATATTTTCTTTTTTTTTTTCACAAGTTAAACATAACTCAATCACTTAAACAAAACACAAACACAATGGATGTCATCAATTTATTACACAAAGGTAAACAGGTCAATTTGGGTAATATTATAGGTTTAATCAAATGAAAGGGTATAGGCTCAACCTGGGCTACTAAGGGTGATTTCTGGATAAATGGGTCAACAAAACACAAACAAATGGTTTCAAACACAACAAAGGGATTCCTAATTTGCCTTTCTCATCTATGTGCATGTTTTGCCTACGACTTTAGCATGTATCAAATCACACAAATTCTGCAACAAGGAAACATTTGGCCTGCTCTCAACAAATGAACATATATATCAATATCTATCAATCTAGCAGGCTCAAAGTCTCACAAAGTAGGGATATAGGTTGCCGACATGTAGCATATGCAATTCCTAAAAGCATGTTACCCCTAGTTAGGCATCTCTTTTCAGTTTCTATAAAAACGCTTGTCAGAAAAACTCTCATGAAATTTAAAAGGATGACCATGATCAAGGATCTCATTTTTCATACTCGGCAAAAGACTCATTGGCAACTGAAAACACGGCTTTTGTGTCTGATCAAGTAAAAAATGTGACATTTTGCGAGAATTTTTTTTCATTCATATTTTTCAAAAACTAAAATTTCAAAAATTTCTGAATTTTCTCACACATGTGTAAGTGTTCCCCCCAACTATCCTAGGGTCACCCATCCCCACACTTAGGATACATTGTCCCCAATGTATGGTGTTCAGTCTTTCACTACTCAACATGTTCAACCTCAATCACTACCTACCAGAGTTGACTAACACCCCAAAGTAACAAAACAAACCATTCCCTTCACGAACAGATTTTTCACACCACCAACTTTCATAAACAAGCAATAACAAAAGAAAAGGAAGGAGCACATGGACCTGATTCACCCCCCCCATCAAATGTGTATCGACTCTGATGCGTATCAGATTGAATACTCCACCTATCATGTCCGCACAACTTTCCCACACTTGGCTGCTACAATGGCTATGAAACAACGAAAACACACAAAACAAATAAAAGAAAATAAAATAAAACACATACCTCGGGCTGCCTCCCAAGAGCGCTAAGTTTATGAGTCTTCAGCCGGACTTCATACTTACTATATCTCTCATGGTGGTCTTAGTGAACATTTACCCACCGAGTTCCCGATGTATGCCCGGTAGTTTACATTCTGATTCCATATCTGCTCTTTTATGACCAACATGTTTGTTGAATCAACACGAAACAATTGAAATCCACATTTTCCTTCCGAATTTCCAACATATGTTCGGTAGTTGACATGTCGAGTCTTCATCTTCTGGCTCATGATCGACATATCCGCTGAAGTGTTGCGAGTCCCTTTCATGATAATTTGACCAAGATCCTTCCAACTCACGTTCCTCTTCTTTCCACTCGAACCATCATCCCCAACTTTTTTGGCTTTCTTAGTAAACATAAGAGGATGGTTAGAATACACCAAGGTCACCTGGTTTACTGGTTCTTCAAGAGGTGTGTCTGCAAGTGGTTGTACGCAAGAAGTCACGTATTCTTTTAGGCTCGTAACTTCCTTTTCTAAGACTTCCTCCATCACAACCCGATCCCCATGTGGCTCTTCAACGACCGAGGGAAGTGGCGTGGTATTGATTCCATGACCTCTTCTTCAACTTCTTGGTTAGGAAAATCCATAAGCTCATCTACCACCTCATCATTAACCATACCCGGCTCTACTGTGAAATCTTCAGGAATATGAGGATTTTGTGTGGTCTTGTTTTCCATAGCCTTTAAATCTGCAATTTCCTCCGCTAATTGGTTAACTTGCTTTACCAATTGCATACGAATCTTGTCCTGGATCTCGTAATCCTTCCGTATTTCCTGCATGAACTCCATATGTGTATCTTTAAACAAAGCAACCGAGTCAACCAATTCTTCCACATGCTTTCCTTGATCTTTCCAATTTTCCTCATAATCAAAATGTGGACCTTGTTGATAGCCTTGATTATGCATTTCTCTTTGATAATTTATTTGGTTCCCTTGCTGACGGTTCTGATATTGTAGTTTCCTTTGATTGAATGAACTCCTTTGATACACATCATTTGGCTGATAATAGCCGTAGGAGTTTACTGAATGTGGCTGACGATATGAAGATAATATGGGTGAGCCTCCATGATTTTTGAAACCGAATATGATTCGATCTTGTTGTTCCTTATAAGCTTCAATCTTCCTACGGGCCACTGGACAATCATGAAACAAATGATATGGGCTCCCGCAACAATCACATGGGTCATCTTCTACCCACCTTATCATGTGTCTTTGAATTTCACCGTGCCTACATAAACTAACACACCCAGTGTAATACTGAACAAAAATAAAAAGAAATCAAATCAACTAAACTAAACTAGAAAAATACAATAATTACTGGGCTTTAGGATTTTTTTTTATAAATAAACAATAAAAACTAAAAACTACACTAAGCGCACCTATTCCCCGGCAACGGCGCCATTTTGATCGATGTCGTTGGGTCGGTCAAAAAAATGAAAATAAGTAGTAAAGTAGAAGTTGAGTCGTCTCCACGGGGAATTGGTGGAAATTATAGTTTTGTCAATTAACTAATAAGATTAAAGCCTAATTGTTTTGTATTAAATTGAATTTTAGAAAACCAATTGGAAAAAAAATTGTAAATAATAATACTAAAGAAGTAACCCCCTCCGAGCTTCTGGTTCTATGATTCACCCAAACCTGGTTAAATGATAGGATACCATATAGACATGGTTTTGTTGAACGATTCAAATCAAGTGATAACCGAACACAAGTTTTTAATAATAACCTGTACAATTCAATTACCAACCCACAAGTATCAATTACCCTCCCAATTATCAAACTGCTCATGATGCAAGAAAACCGAATGCGACTGATAAAAAGATAAGCAATTGCAACACAAATGAATTATTTAAATGATTTAAACCACAAATATTCTTCAAACAAATGAAAAACAATCCCAAGTACCAAATCAAACAAGTTAAAGGGTTTCACAAACGAACCATACACCCGGAGGTGGTTACAAAAGTGGTTAGCCGCTCATCTTCATCATATGATCTTCAATGGATAATTGGAATGATGATTGCATGAAGGGATTGATTGGATTGAGGTTTTAGATGATGAAAAGTGTGTTTGGGAGGTGAAAACGGCTAGGGTTCAGTCTCCCTCATTTTGGGGTTGAAGTTATCTTTAAATATGGTAAACATCCTTTAAATTCGCAACTTTTCCGACCCACGGCGCAGCCCCGCGCCCCACTCAGCGCAGCCCTGCTCTGGGACCAAAAACTTGCTGACCCGCTCTAATTTTAGCGCATACCAGCGCTGGTTATTGGAGTCTGGCGCAGCCCCGCGCCTCCCCAGTGCAGCCCTGCTCTGGTTACTGGTACGCGTCCATTTTTGCCATAAAATCTTCGTTAGAACTCCGTTTTCTTCAATTCTTGCGGCCACGTCTTCGTATTTCAGAGCTTTATCACATCATCATTTAATATCATCATTTAAAATCCATTTAGTTTCTCCAAAATTGCATCCAATCCGCTCCAGCTACCTGCAGTCCAACTCAAACTCAAAGTAACCATGTTTTGTGATATAATTCACTTAAAAACACATAATTAAATACATCTTAACATGGTAAAACACCCTCTCATCACCTAACTTGGGTCCCCCTCGGTGAGATTGTTCCTTTTCTTACTTTGTTGTGTCTTGTCTAGTGTTCTTGACCGGGTTAGGGTGGACCGGTGTTGATTGATTCTGTTATATCTGTGATATTTGTTTGTGGTTCTTTGGTTTCTATTATAAGTATAATATAGTTATAAAGGACTCCTGTGTTAAGATCTGGGTGGGCACCCTTGAGCGATGAATCCACTATCTGAACACTGACACAACTTCGTCCTCTTAGGGTTTATCTTGTTTGATCTTGTTTGCTTGTGTATTGTTTGATTTACTTGTATCATGGGAGAACATGGTGGTGGTGGTAATGTTGTCACTGACCCTGCTGCTGGTGGTGGAGGTACAGAGAACACTCATACTCTAATTAGCAAATTAGACATTGGTGATCCTTTGTACATCCATCCAAGTGATACTAGTTCTTTGTCTGTTATCAATATCAAACTAAAAGACACTAATAACTATTTTGTATGGGCAAGTGCAATGAGACTTGCCTTAGAAGCCAAAAACAAGTTTGGTTTCATTGATGGTACTGTTGTTAGGTCTGAAACTGATGAAGTGTTAGGTAAACAATGGGATAGGTGTAATTCTGTTGTCCTTACTTGGCTTTTAAATTCTGTTAGTGAAGAGTTGTTTCTAGGACAGGTTTTTTCAAAACTTGCTAGGGATGTCTGGCTTGACTTAAGGGAAACCTATGACAAAGTGGATGGGTCTGTTGTGTTTAATTTGCATCAAAAGATAAACTCATTAACTCAAAGTGGTAGTTCAGTGTCTGAGTATTATCACAAACTAAATACAATGTGGAAGCAGTTGGACTCAATTGTTCAACTGCCTACATGTTCTTGTGCTGCTGCTGGAAAATTCAATGATTTTAACAGTTTAATAAAACTAATGCAATTTCTTATGGGATTAGATGATACTTATCAACAAGTGAGGTCAAATCTTTTGATGCAAGATCCACTTCCTTTTGTTAAAACAGCCTTTTCTATTGTGTCTAGGGAAGAGTCACATAGGGGTTCTAGTAGTTCTAAGGGAACTAATGTGGCTTTTGAATCAAAAGTTAATCAGGTCAATCAAGTTAATGATAATAGGAAGGGTTTTAACAGAGGACCCAATCCTAACTTGAAGTGCACTCATTGCAATATGATTGGTCATACTGTAGATAGGTGCTTTGAGTTGATTGGGTATCCTCCTGGGGTCAAAAAGAGGTTTCCTAGTAGACAAAATAATCAACCTTATAAGTCTAATAATACTAGTAATCTGTTTTGTGGTAAGAGTTCTTATACTAGTGTTGTTGCTTATTCTGTTCCTTTTTCACCTGAACAGATATCTAAGCTGATGAGTCTGATCAGTGAGAAAAATGGAAGTGAAGCACGGAGTTCTAAAACTGGAGATGAGAGTGCTATCATCTCTGGTTTTTCTTGTATGTCTAGAATTTCTAATCTGGAATCTATTTTTAAAAATTGGGCTAGTTGTTCAAGTTTTGTTAGATTTGCTATTAGTCATGGTTGGATCGCTGATTCTGGTGCAAACCAACATATGACTAAGAGTGATGATTGTATGTTTAACTGTATAGATGTAGGAGACTGTGATATACAAGTTAAACATCCAAATGGAACTTGTGCCAAGGTCACTAAAATTGGTGATATACAACTAGCTGAAGGAGTTATTTTAAAAGATGTTTTCTTAGTTCCAAACCTTTGTGTTAACCTGATGTCAGTTCATAAGTTAGCCAAGGATAATAAGTTGTCTGTTTTATTTGATGAACATAAATGTTATGTTCAGGATTCTAAGTCCAAGAGAGTCCTGGTGACTGGTAAACAAAGTGATGGCTTGTATTTTGTTGGTGAAAATATGAGTAATAGTAGTGTTTGTTTTAATAGTGTGAATGATAGAAACCTATGGCATAGTAGGTTGGGGCATCCTTCTGATCAAGTCTTGGCCATTTTAAAAGATGACTTAGGAATAAATAAAACTGAGTCAAAACTTTGTGAAATATGTCATAAAGCTAAACAGGTCAGAGTTCCTTTTCCTATCAGTGATCATAAAACTAAAGCTATATGTGAAATTGTTCATTTATATGTATGGGGTCCCTACAGGGTTGTTAGTAGGGAAGGTTATAAGTATTTTTTAATTGTGGTGGATGATTTTACTAGAACAGTTTGGTGTTATATGATGAAAGGAAAGGGTGAGGTCTTTGAAAACATGGTTACTTTTTATGAATTACTAAAAGCTCAGTTTAAAACTTGTGTTAAAGTTTTTAGGAGTGACAATGGTACTGAATTCATAAATAAACAAATTGAGTCTTTTTGTTCATCTAAGGGAATAATTCATCAAACTTCTTGTGTGTATACACCACAACAAAATGGTGTGGTGGAAAGGAAGCATAGACATCTTCTAAATATGGCCAGGGCTTTATTGTTTCAGAGTGGGTTGCCTCTTAGGTTCTGGTCTGATTGTATATTAACTGTTACATACTTGATTAACAGGGTTCATTCATCTGTTTTGTCTGGTAAGAGTCCTTATGAGGTAATGTTTGGGTTCCCCCTGTTCTTAGTCACCTTAGGAACTTTGGGTGTCTTTGTTTCAACACTATTTTGAATGAGTCTGACAAACTGTCCAGTAGGGCAGAAAAGTATGTGTTAATTGAATATTCTAACTTCAAAAATGGTTATAAGTTGTGGTGTCTTGAAACAAAAAAAGGAAGAATATTCAAGGGATGTAAGATTTTATGAGGACATATATCCTTTTAAACAAAACGTTTTACAGAATTCTGATTTCAATAATGAAAATAATGGTCTTACAACTTTTAACTTTTTTGATAGTGTTGAAACAAATGAGACCCAAGATTCTAATGTGACTAATAGTCTTCCCAATGATGAACGGGGAACCACAAGTGCTTATACAGGACCTACTAGTCAGCAACCAGGATCTTCTCCCAGGGCTACTGGGGGTAGACCATCCTGATGGATAGCAGCCTGGTAGTCCAGGTTGTAGTGGTCCTGAGGTGGCTGGCAATGATGTGGGATCTGTAAATGAAGAGATTGACCCATCTGAGGGAAGTATAAGGAAGTCTGATAGAGTCTCAAAGATGCCTAGAAAATTTAGTGATTATGTTGTTGAGGGTAGAGTGAAGTATGGTATTGAAAAATCTGTGAATTATTCTAACTTGTCTTGTGATAATATGTGTTTTGTTTCTAGTATTAATAAGTCTTTAGAACCCACTTCTTATTATCAAGCCTCAAAATATCCAAATTGGATAAAGGCTATGAATAATGAGATTGAGGCTTTGTATAGGAACAACACCTGGGTTGTCACAGATCTACCACCTGGTAGAAAGGCAATAGGGTGTAAGTGGGTTTATAAGATAAAGTATAAGGCTGATGGAGAGATTGATAGGTATAAAGCTAGGTTGGTTGCCAAAGGATATAACCAAAGAGAGGGTATAGACTTTGGTGAGACCTTCTCTCCAGTTGTTAAGATGGTTACTGTGGCCTTCGGCTTCCACATAAATTATTTTCAAACTCCGTCACTGTAATCACATTGACACGCTTGAGTCTTATCTTGAACATCCAACTGATTATGTTTTTTTATTTTTTATTTTTTTACGCCTTTCATTTGTCAATTTATTGTGTTAGGTAAACCTTTAACAAACCATTGTATTGTTTGGAACACTATACCTTAAAATACTTTTAATGTGTATTTAAAGTGGTGTCTTTTTTGGTTAGTTATAATTAGGTGTAAGAATCCTAACAAAACTAAAAAGAAACCTAACAAATCTTTTATATGGATTTCATGAGTAGAAAAAAAAATATCTAAACCAAGATTTATGACATGACTAATGCAAACGAAATCCCCATCTATCTAAACCATTTGAACACATTTAACAAATGTGGACACACCTTCAAACCTATATATGCAAAGGGACAAAGGGTCTTTAAACCATTTGAACACATTTAAAATATGTGGACACACATTAAAACCTAACTACGCAAGAGGAGAGTAGGAATAAGGACCACCACTTTAATCAAGGAAGAGATAAATAAGATATGGTATGAGGAGGGCCGGATCACTGGCATGTGCAGGAGGTGCAAGTGCGCAACCACACAGGGCCCATTATCCCGAGGCCAAAAATCAAATTTTTTAAAATTAGATAATGTGTTCAAAATTAAATTTGAATTATATGTTGTTTTTTTCTGACTTATTTATAAAGTTAATCTAAAACATAAATCTGTAAAGCATAAAATTCAATAACATTTTATATCTGCTAACTTTTCGAAAAAACAAGGCCAATTAAACAAAACTGATAACTTTTTTAGTTTTAACCTGTCTAAACCTATGTAACCTAATTTGAGAAAGGTATATTATGAAAAGTTGATTAACAACTTTGCTTTTAATAATGCTAGGAGATCATCACGATTCACTAACTATTAAAATAGATCATTTTGCTTAAATAGCTTTCTTTTTTTCATTTTATCATAGTTATTGTTTTATTATTGATTTTTTTATATAGACAAGTTCATACATTCAGGCCTTTTTTTTCTTAGTTGCATAGGGCACCCAAAGTATTAAAGATGACCCTGGGTACGAGACCACCACAAAGACGGCCAAATCAAGAAAATAAAGAAGGGGGTGGGAAGCATGTAAAGGGAGCGGGCAGGTAAAGAGAGAAATAAGAAGATAGATGGGAAAGGGGTGGGGGGGGGGGGGGGGATACCTTCGTGCTTTAAACCCATATCAGGAATCGAAGACCTTGTTGGTTATGTAGCATTGATCGGATTGCAATAGGGTGAACCGACCTGTTTTTTTATTTTATTTTTTATTTTACGATCGAACAGACAAACCGCCAGACCAAGTCAAACCAAAAACTATAAATGTGAGTCCTAGGTTTAGAACTTGTGACCTACGATACAAACTACATGACTATATAGTTGTAGTTAGTCGTATAATAATAAACAAAAGTCTTATCTACTTTCGACTAAACTATAGTAAACATTTTACTTTTGGATTTAAGTAATTCATTACGTTATGTGATTCTTCAGACTAGTCCAACCAGTGAAGGCAATAAAAAATTAATACATCTTATATTGACAAAGCTATCTTAATCACTATTCTTAGCCATTTATCTCTATAATAAATACGAAATGCGAGCCCCTTTTGGTAAAGGGAAATTGGATTTTAACACCCTAAATTATTGATTATTGGCAGCTGACCACACTGAACTACAAAATTGTTCACCACCACACTGTACTTTCAACTTCTTGGCCTGTGTCACATTCGAACTAACCATGGTTAGTTTTTTTTTTGCTAACATGGCCATTTATGCTGTTACCATGCCACATCAGCAAAAATGGCCATGTCACCATGCCACGTCAACAAAAATAGCCACGTCAACATGCCACATCAGCAAAATGGCCACGTCACCATGCCACATCAGCAAAAATGGTCACGTCAGCAAAAAACTAACTATAGTTAGTCCGAGGGTGACACAGGCCAAGAAGTTGAAAGTACAGTGTAATGGTAAACAATTTTGTAGTTCAGTGTGTCAGCGGTCAATAATCAAATTTTTAGAGTGTTAAAATCCAATTTCTCTTTGGTAAACCATCGTACTCGTTCGACTATTGTCTCTTTCGCTAGATCTAACATACAAACCGAATCAAATGTCGAAAACCAAACGAATCCATATCACGGGTCCTCAACATGTTAAACTAACCACCAATAACCAAACAAGTATTGAGTGGTTTGTATTGGTGATGGGTGAAATGAATATGTGGTTTGGTGTAGTAGGGACATAGGGAAAAACATGGTTCACCCGAGTGCTTGTGACTGAACGGTGTTTGATGGTGACCCTCCATGTGATATGTTGGCTCTTCCATTGTCTTTTCTTCTCTATAGCCCCCACCCATATGGTCTCTTGCTCTAGTCAATTACCATCAGTCATCACTATGTCTTTTCTTCTATATCAAACAAAACATTTGATAATTATGTTTTATTTCTTTTCCAAAATTATAACATAACTTCATTTTGTTTTATTCACTATATACAAACTGAATGTAGTTTTCAGGATTTTATCTTATCAAATGATGATTTTTGTTTATAAACAAATTATTTAAAAATATGTTAAATCAAAAATGGTGACGGTGGAGCTTGTTGCCCATCCACCTATGATTCTTATGTATGTAATTTGCTCTTTATGTATCAATGAATGAAATCATTATGTGTTAAAAAAAATTATTAGTTAATAATGAAATTATTTTATTTATTTACACTGGCGAAGCTTGGCTTGAGTTGGGCCCTGACCCGCCCAACTTTTTCACACAGAGGTGTTAAATTACCGACATTTTTCTAAAAAAAATTATGTATTAAGTCTGGCTTGCACAAATTTTTTTAGTCTGGCCCAACCTTATTTTTTTAAAAACATTTAATAAAGCCTACAATTATAGTATGAGACAACTTTTAAGTCAACAAACAAACAATTACTTAAGCCCACAAACATTACTAAGAAAGAATTACTATTGCCCCCCCCCCCCCCCCCCCCCCCAATACACTTACCCTTACCTGTACCGAAAATAGTAATACCGAATTTGAACAAAAGTGGCTAACGAATATCTTACCGAATATATTTGTATGGTACATGTATCTATAATGGTATTTCGGTGTGGTACTTGTTTTGCTACAACTTTGTTATATTTACTTTTTTTAGCACTAGTTCGGGTACCAAATAAGTAAATCGTTATGAGTATCAATAGTATACGAGTACCAAATTGATAAAATTGGTACGTGTACTAATATGGTACGGGTACCAAATAGATAAAATCGATAGGAATACCCTACATACCAAAATACGAAGTAAAGCATAATATCAAATTCATTAGTATACAAAATTTACCCGTACCATTTTTACCCGGCCTGATACCAAAAGTACCAATATCAACAAAAGTGTATACCAGTACCTATATCAAATATCCAAAATCGGTATAGGTACCAGTACGGTATGACTACGGGCTGAGTTGATAAAGCTCGTCGGGCTGAATTGTGATATCTTTTTCAAATACATATCATTTCTCTCACATTTTCATGTATAGTTTTTGTATTTGTTTGTTAAAAATTTGTTTTTTTCTTTTTGTGTGTATAGTTTTGGTCTTTGTTTGACACGACCCGAACCGGATTGGCGACCCAAAACATAGTGGTAGGAAAAAAATTAGGTAATGTAACTTTCGGCCCAACCTATTCACACATTCAAAATCCGCCACTGTTTGTTTATTAATGAAAAATGGAGATCAGATCATGTTACAATGAACAATCTTTCAAAAGTAACGTCTGCAATGGGTTGTTTGATAAAATGTAAAAAAGCTGGTAGAAAATGATATGTCGTCATTTGATAGTGGTTTCTTAGACTAAGCGGTGTGGGGTTCGTCTTTTGTGCGTCTTGGGCCGTCCCAGACGCGGAACACCGTCCAGTTCATCTCGTCCCCATCCTAAACGTGTTGGTTTGGACGATGGAGACGGACCATTCCGCATTTAATATTTTGTACCGATATATCGGTTGATGACTGATAACTGAGATATCGGTGATATATCGGCTGAGTTAACTACTTAGGCATATCCACTAAGTCGCCATCCCGATAGGAAACACCACTAGCTTCCATTATTTTATGTTTCTTATCTATATTATCTTATTAAGGAGGAGTGATGGCCAAGATTGTCATTACATTTCCGTACAACTTAAGAAGCAACATGTACAACATACTTAAGCAAGAAATTTAAGGGTATTTTGGGCATAATTGTGACAATTAAGACACTTAGAAGGTTAAAATTGTAATTTTATCATAACCTCATACTCACAACTTAAAAACTTATTCCAACCTTACCCCCATGGTACATGATTGATCAAAAAACCATTAATGTAATAAATTTCTTAAATGTAAGAATGTGAAGAGCCTATGAACATCATAAATTATGCCTAGATTTTTTAAATGACTTGGCTTTGTTGGTTTAAGAAGAAGAAGTTGATTCAATATATTGGGGGAATGGCAATGAAAGGAAGGATATACCTGAAAAGGAATTGGTAAACCGGAGAGGGCAAGGTCTTTGAGAAGTTCACAACCTAATCAACTAGCACCTACTACACATATTCTTGAAGAATATACACACATATTCTTGAAGATCTCCCTCAACTACATAAATAATTAATTGATTTAATATAATATTGGTGAATGAATAATTCAACCTTTAGTGGATTTTTTTTATAGGCCCCTAGCCCAATTTACAGCCCCTTCCTATCACCGTCTTAATTCTTTGCTCCTAAAAAAAGCCATATCTATATTATCAATATCTATATTTAATTTGGAGTTTTTTTTTTTTTTGCTAATTTGGGTGCAGAATTTCAAGATGGTTACAAAAAACATGTATGAGGTACCTTTACAATCAGTATTAACCGATTTACATAAATCAGAATTTCAAGATGGGTGCAGAATTTCAAGATGGTTACAAAAAAACATGTATGAGGTACTATTTGACCTGATTTCTAATTTGTTGACTTCTTTTTTTCTTTTACACATTTGATCTCATATCTAAAGCTGCAAAACTTTTGTATTTCGTGTTTTTATTTAGTTGCTTGCTGTGAAGAAGTTGGGACAAAAAGGTAATCAGTCGACAAAAGGAGGAAGAGTTTATTAATCTTATTAATGATTTGATAAAATTCGGCATGCGAATGGTGTTGAACTCATGGGTTACTTGTTCTGAGCATGGTCAACGATTATTAATTTACGAGTATTGCGGCGGTTGGGCCCTCTAGGATGCGTTACACGCGGATGATGATTATAAAAGCAAATATTCATGAAGTATGCGCATAAGATTGGCAAAGGAATTCTCTTGCAACCAGCAGGTTTGATACCTAGATTTACTTGCTAATATCAACGTGAATTATTTGATTATTCGTTTGTTGTTCGATTTTTTATACCTTTTATAGTAGTTGATGATTGTCTTGTGCTAAGTGATGCTATTAATTTCTATTTTTTGATTCGTCAACCCGGTGTGCATATATTTGTAGTTTCTATAAAATTTAATGAACTCTCACAATCTCACTTTCATGTGGTGTCTTAGCATAACTACAGTAATCATATTTCCTATTTTCGCTTTTATTATTTGATAATTTTTATTGCTATCTGAATCTAAGATGACAAAAAAAAGGAACTATCTACAAAGTTTTATTTAGTTTGTTGTGCTAATATTTTTGATACTATATTTTGTTGAATAAAGTAAAATGTCGTAAACCCGGGTTGTGGTTCGTAATCAACATCATAATTGAATATAATATAAATCGAGACACCCGCCGCAACGCGCGGGCATTCCTTCTAGTTTTCATAAAAAGGACGAGGTGTGCCTAAAAAGAAAATAATTTCTCCCACTTACAAGCTTGAAATCTACAATACTACCTATTCAATTTTTACCAGTTTCAGCTTAACCAATTTTTCTAATGTGAGAAACCACAAAGTTACTGATTAATAGGATACATTTTAAGAACCTATGAAAATCGGTTAGGCCTACTAGTACATCACAAGTGGGTATTCTACTATTGTGTTTATCATTTACATATAGTAATCGAAAGCCAAAAATTTCCAATTGCACTGTAATTTTCCTTTTATTTCCAAAAAAATAAGACATTTTATGATTTTTTTTTTAAACTTGTTTACGAGCCGAGCACGGACCTAAAATTAAACTTGTTTAGTAAACAAGTCTAAGCCTGACCTTCACTTATCGATGTCACTAACCTAAACAAGTCTATTATCATATATCAACTAATAAATACTAAACAAGACAAGCTCAACCTTGAGAAACTACAAACAAGCCAACCTCGATCTTTAAAAACAAAGCTGGAACAGACCCGAGCTCGGGCTCGTCTCATTTGCACCCCTACAATAAACTCTAACTAACATATATTCAATCCAATAAACAATTAAAAAAACAATCCACAAACCAGATTAGGATCAGACGTGAGCTGAAACGATGAACTATCCAGATCCAAATCCACATCCTGATCCGGATCCGAAATCTGTTTAGGCGGACCATTCTGCATTTAATATTTTTTTTACCGTTGGCCCTTTAACGGCTAATTTTAGAAAAAGAAAAAAAAATCAAAATTATAAATACAAACCATTTCAACACATTTTTTTTACAAAAACTCTCTCTACCTTAACTCAATTCTCTCCAACTTTTTATAAAACAATCCAATTCTCTAAAAAAAAACCCAAGTAATGTCGTATTTACCTTTGGTTGATTCTTCATAAACGTCGTTTGGGAAGCGGCACATATCATTGTGGCGGAGGAAGAGGAAGAAATCAACTCACAACCACGTGCTAGGCAAACGACCAAAAACAGAGACCGGGAAGGTTAGAATTTATATCGCCGGTATATTTTTTAGAATTTATATCACCACTATATATATATATATATATATTTTGAATTTATATCACCACTATATTTATTTTTATTTACAACATACGTGTAAGTAGGGATGGCAACGGGTCGGGTTTGACTAATACCATACCCATACCCGGTTATAAAATCTCATACCATACCCATCCCATTACCCGTCAGGTTTTTGTCGGGTATTACCCGTCGGGTATAGAGCATACTCGCGGGTATCAGTGTGACACCCGGCAAATTCTGGTTAACAACATTGTCTAGATGAAAGTCTACCTTAGCGAGTCACGCGTATATTGGACTTAACTGGGTTAGTTAAGTCGGGTTATAGTTCGGGAACTATCGGTTTAGTCTAGAAGATCATTGGATGTTGGTCTAGAGGTTCATTAGATGTCAGTCCTTAACCAAGTGTACAAACGGTGACGATTTGTAGGATCGTCAGGGCATACGGAACATACGAGTCTCGAGTCCCGGGAATTGGTGAACGAGTGTGAATATGTGCATTTACTTGTGTTATGTGTTTACAATCATTATGTGACTTGTCGGTACGTTAATATGTGTTAACATATGTTAAAACGGGGTTTAACGCGCAAAACACACGAAACTAACCCCTATAGGCGATTAGGAAGCCTAATCGCCCATAGGGGAGGCGAGTAGGCAACATTTGGGGCGAGTAGGTGGCTACTCGTGTGACTGTAGGGGCGATTAGGCCTACTCGTGTGAACTTACATGCGATTAGGCCTCCTAATCGCGTGTAAGGGCTGCATAATCGCTAGTTACGTGCTGGACGACTAAAAACGACTATAAATACCATACTTGACCTCATAAACTTCATTATACAAACCCTAGTCGTCCCATAACCTGCCCCAACACACACACAACCCCTGGAACGCGATTTTTGACCAAAACACAAGGATTCAAGCATAATCCATCATTCTTTCATAATCCTAAGGTTTGGTTTCCATCCATGAATCTTTATAAATGTTTTTTATCAATCCCTAATGGTCCAGACCTGTTCTAAAACGAAAAAGCTTTCTGAAAATCGTTAATAAGGGTTGTTAATCGGATTCTAACTAGTATACATGTGTTATAGGTGTTTATGATTAGAAAGCTAGGGTTTTTATGATTCATGATGATGGATTAACATGTTATTAGGTTAAATCAGAATAATATTAATGTTATGATGATAATATCTGAGTAATTGATTATTAGGGTTATTGTTATGCATGTTAATGTGATGTTGCATGCTATGTGAATGGTGTTTGGATTACATGATTGCATGCAGGGCTGATAATACGAGGCAAAACGAAGGGTTTTGGTTGAAACATGTTTAGGATAGTGTTTGGGATGATATTGGGTGGTTACACACGTTCTGGATCTGATTTGGAGCGTTAAACGCGCGAAAAACCGGAACAGCAAGGTTACAGGCGAGTAGCATTCCTAATCGCCTATGTTATAGGCGAGTAGGGTGCTAATCGCCAATAACTCATGCGATTAGGCCTACTCGTGTGACCTTAGGGGCGATTAGCCCTAAATGCTAGTAACTTGCATGTGGTATAGCCTAAATGCTAGTAGTTACATGTGGTATAGCCTAAATGCTAGTAATAACATATGGTATAGCACCTAATCGCCTATAATAGAGGCGATTGGGGTTCCTAAATGCTAGTTGACCAACCTAAATGCTAGTTGACTTTTCCTAATCGCGTGTACTGCTGCTGTAAGTGTAAATTAACATTCCGAGACCCGATTTGACATGTAGGAACATGCTAGGAACCCCGTAACATGTCTAATAACTTGGTAACATATGTTTGGATGTAATTCGGTGATACGTGAACTATGTGCTATAACTTGTTGTGCGTTAACGTATGTTAAGTGTGATTGCATAATTGCATGTTTGTGAGCGTAAACATAACACGGGAAGTCTCGGGTCACCAATGGGATGTCGAGTCTTGTACTTTGGGTCAGTTAAACAGTCACGGTGTTTTCAAACGAACTTGGTTATGGTCTGGACATCAAGGGACTAATTAACCTGCGGGTTATTAGTCTAAGTACTTGTAACTGTCATATGTTAGGTCGCCGCTTTACGGGACTAGCATAGCAGCTGAGTTTACTCGGGTTAAGGAGTAACGCAACTTAAGGTGAGTTTACGGCCCCTCTTTTAAACTGGTTTCATATTTCGGGGGAGAAAACATGTGTTAAAACGATTATTTGGTAACTACTGTCATACTATGGGTTTCTATTGTGTACTACACGATCTTTGGAAGTCCGGGGGGGAACCATGAATGTGCGGGTTTGCACAACGGGGAAATGTGAATAGCGCTATTGGGAGTGACCAACCCCGCTCGTCGGCTTGGAGGGCCGGGCGAGTGCATATTATCTCAAACAGGAACAACAGGAACAACTGGTTTACTTTTTGGGCACAACATCTGGTATTCGAGTTAGTAATGGTTTTCCAATCGTGGTAGTAACAAAACATACGCCTAGCTAGCGTACACTGGTTTTCGATTTGTTATAGTATGGACAGGTTGACTTGGTACTTGGATACAAAACCTGTAAACTCACCAGCATTTTTGTGCTGACATAAACTTTTACATGTATTCTCAGGTCGCTAAGGTAGCACAATGGAACTAGGGCGCACGCGTCTGCACGGCGTCTAGTTAGAGTCGCATGGTTTTCATATGTTGAACAATTGGTTTACTTTTGAGATACTGTTTTGAATAAGCTTCCGCTGTAAACGGGAATTTTAAACTATGTTTTGAAATTGCATTATATTCATTTAGACTTGTTTATTGTGATCGTTGGTTTGGATCCTGGTTTGTCATGCGCCTCGCGGTAAAACTCCGCAAGTGGATTTTGAGGGTGTGACAGATTGGTATCAGAGCCAGGTTATAGTGAACTAGGACTGCATGTAGAGTCTAGTCTATAGCCGAGTCGCACACACTAGATGATCACATGGTACTAAACATTATGGTGATTTACGTATGGTCTTGTCGGGGTGTCTCTAAATCATTGGGTTTTTCTACGTTACATCATCCGTTCTATCATAGGTCGGGTTACTTACTTTCTAGGCGGTATAGTATATTGGAGTGAATCTTGTGCTCTTGAGATTTGTCCAAGGCTCGGACATCTCCCTTTCGTACTCCAATAGAAACACTTGCCATGAACTACCGTAGTATTGCGGTGTATAGCTAAGAGTCTATGTTCGGTGATTTGAACTTTGAACCAGGAGAACACTTGGAGGACCATGTAGAGCGGGTTATCATTTTGGGTGCACACAAAATCATAAACCGAAATGCATGGAAGCCCTAGTGAGCTCTGGGCTTGAAGGGATAGTCCTGGATTGGATCTAGCTTTAATCTTGTGAACATTAGTGGTTATCTTTATCTGCGAAACTAAATTTTCTCATTCTTTCTGCCAGAATCATGTCTGGAGTACGAGGAGGACGTGGAGGTGGTCGCAATGGTGGACGTGGTGGTGGACGCGGTGGTGCTGGTGGTCGTGGAGGTATTAACCTATCGCAGGCTGATCTGAACAACTTGCTCCAAGCTGCCTTTCAGTTAGGGCACAACGGTGGTGGTAAGTTGATTTATCCATTTTCTTTGCCTCATTGGTGAACCTTGTTTACATTCTTTGTGGTTTCTTATACGTTTCATTCCAGGTGGTCCTGTTAACCCACCCCCACCCATGTGTACCTACAAGATGTTCCGGGACTGTAAGCCCCAGGAATTCTCTGGCAGTGAGGGTGCGGTGAGCTTGCTTAGGTGGCTGGAGAAAGTGGAGTCAGTGTTTCTGATGTGTAACTGTCTCCCAGAAGATCGGGTTAAGTATGCTGCTGCGTTATTCCAGGATGTGGCATTGACTTGGTGGAATGGCATCACCCAGAATATGGGTATTGGGGAGGCGTATGCTATGCCTTGGGAGAATTTTGTGCAGCTGCTGAAGCGTGAATACTGTCCGAGGGAAGAAGTGCAGAAGCTAGAGCACGAGGTGTGGAACCTCAAGATGACTGGGTCTGAAATTGAGAAGTATACTGTGAGGCGTAATGAATTGGCAGTGCTGTGTCCTGATCTGCATGTGCCAGAGTTCAGGAGGATTGAACACTATGTCTCGGGGTTAGTACCGGAAATCGCAGGGTTAGTGGCTGCGGGAAATCATCCTACATACGCAGAGGTGGTCCGATCGGCTCATAGGATGACCAATCTAAAGGTGAATGAGGGTATTTTGCCTGCGAAGGGTTCGACTGTTAAGGCCCCAGAGAACAACAAGCGCAAGTGGGAAAATGACGGGAAAGGATCTGGGCCAACACAGCAGGGTAAAAGGTTTGATAATGGGGGCTCTTCCTCTTCGGGTAACAAGCAGGGTGGTTATGCGGGGAAACTGCCCAAATGTAACAAGTGTGGACGTCATCATCAAGGGAACTGCGACAGTAACCGTTGTCATCGCTGCCAGCGAACAGGGCATTATGCTAAAGATTGTCGGGTTACACTTCCATCGACCCAGACCCCGACTACTAACTCAGCTCCTACTACTCAAGGGACTACAGGAAGACAAGGATGTTACAATTGTGGTGAGACCGGGCATTACAAGAAGGATTGCCCAAAACTGAAGCAGGGCGGGAGCAACGGTAATGGGAACAACGGGGGCGGCGGCAGAAATGCACGTGCCTTCGTCATTGGAGCCGCTGAGGCTAGACAGGATCCTGACACAGTTACCGGTACGTTCCTTCTCAATAATCGTTCTGTTAGTGTGTTATTTGATTCTGGTGCCGACAAGAGTTTTGTATCCATGGAGATTAGTCGACTGTTAGATGTAGTACCCGTACCATTAGAGACTAAGTATATTATTGAGTTGGCTGACGGTAAAAAGATTGAAGCTACTAGTGTCCTTCGGGAGTGCCAATTAGAGTTGTCGGGTTTATCGTTCCCCATCGACCTTATGCCGGTACCTTTGGGTAGTTTTGACGTTGTGGTAGGAATGGATTGGTTATCTTTGTATCGCGCGGAGATTGTCTGTTACGATAAGGTTATTCGGATTCCTCTCCCTGATGGAGAATTTCTTTCTGTGTACGGTATCAAGGGTGGTGTTCCGCTAAACATCATCTCTAGCATGAAAGCCCTTAAGTGTCTTCGAAAGGGTTATCCAGCCGTTTTGGCACTTTTATCTGTTTCCTCTGGTGATGAGAAGAAGATCGACGATATTCCGGTTGTACGCGAGTTTCCTGATGTTTTTCCCGATGATTTATCTGGTCTTCCTCCTCATCGTCAAGTCGAGTTCGGTATTGATCTTGTACCAGGGGCTGCTCCTATTGCTCGGGCCCCCTACCGTCTTGCACCTCCCGAGATGCAGGAATTGTCTAGTCAGTTGCAGGAACTCTTGGACAAGGGTTTCATCAGACCAAGTTCTTCCCCTTGGGGAGCCCCGATTCTATTTGTTAAGAAGAAGGATGGAAGTTTCCGATTGTGTGTGGACTACAGAGAACTGAACAAATTGACCGTCAAGAACCGTTATCCTCTTCCACGTATTGATGATCTATTCGACCAGCTCCAGGGTTCTAGTTATTATTCCAAGATTGACTTGAGGTCCGGTTACCACCAGTTGCGCGTAAGGGAAGCTGACGTTGCAAAGACTGCCTTTCGTACACGTTATGGCCATTTCGAATTCTTGGTCATGCCTTTCGGTCTTACGAACGCACCGGCGGTTTTCATGGACTTGATGAACCGCGTTTGCAAACCATATCTGGACAAGTTCGTCATTGTGTTTATTGATGACATTCTGATCTACTCTAAGAACAAGACCGAACACGAGGAACACCTACGTTTGGTTTTGGAACTCTTGCGACGGGAACAACTTTACGCTAAGTTCTCAAAGTGTGACTTTTGGTTACGCGAAGTTCAGTTCCTAGGACATGTGGTTAATGAACTAGGAATTCATGTCGATCCAGCTAAGATCGAAGCGATCAAGGACTGGGGAGCACCAAAGACGCCAACTGAGGTGCGGCAATTCCTAGGCCTTGCGGGCTACTATCGTCGTTTCATTCAGGGGTTCTCGAAGATTGCTCAACCCCTGACCACTCTCACTCAGAAGGATAGAAAATTTGACTGGGGTGAACCACAAGAGTCAGCGTTTGAGGAACTAAAGTCTAAACTTTGTTCCGCTCCTATTTTATCCTTACCTGAAGGCCCTGATGATTTCGTTGTTTACTGTGATGCTTCTATTCATGGTCTCGGTTGTGTGTTGATGCAACGCGAGAAGGTGATTGCGTATGCTTCTCGTCAACTCAAGGTGCACGAGAAGAACTACACCACCCATGACTTGGAGTTGGGTGCCGTGGTATTCGCGTTGAAAATTTGGAGACATTACTTGTACGGTACCAAATGCACCATCTACACCGATCACAAGAGTCTCCAACATATTTTCGACCAACAACATTTGAACATACGGCAGCGTCGTTGGATTGAACTTCTGAACGACTATGACTGTGCTATTAAGTACCATCCTGGCAAGGCGAATGTTGTAGCAGACGCCTTGAGCAGGAAGGAATCAACTAAACCTCGGCGCGTTCGGGCGTTGCAGCTCACCATTCATTCATCCCTACCTGATCAACTTCGTTCTGCCCAGTTAGAAGCTTTGAAGGAGGAAAACCTTAAAGCTGAAACCATGCACGGTGCCGACAAGCACCTCGAACAAAGGCCTGATGGCCTGCACTACTTCGCAGAACACATATGGGTTCGTTTATTCGGAGGACTTCGGGAGCTTGTCTTAGATGAGGCTCATAAGTCCCGGTATTCTATTCATCCTGGTTCGGATAAAATGTACCAAGATCTGAAGGTGCTTTACTGGTGGCCAAACATGAGGTCGGATATAGCCTCATACGTGAGCAAATGCTTGACCTGCGCTACGGTCAAGGTGGAATACCAGAAACCGTCGGGTCTCTTGCAACAACCTGAAATTCTGGAATGGAAATGGGAACGGATTACTATGGATTTTGTCACACAACTTCCTAAATCACCAAGCGGGAATGACAAGATATGGGTGATTGTCGATCGGTTGACGAAATCAGCCCATTTTCTTGCTATTAAGGAGACCGACACCATGGATCGTTTGGCTCGTCTTTATTTGAAGGAAGTTGTTTCTAAGCACGGGGTGCCAGTTTCTATTATCTCGGATCGTGACTCCCATTTTACTTCTCACTTCTGGAAGTCTTTGCACAAGGCTTTGGGTACCCAACTAGACATGAGTACAGCTTACCATCCACAGACTGACGGCCAGAGTGAGCGCACGATTCAAACTTTAGAAGACATGCTGCGGGCATGTGTGATCGATTTTGGCAAGGGTTGGAAAGCTCATCTACCGTTAGTAGAATTCTCGTACAACAACAGTTATCACACGAGCATCAAGGCAGCTCCGTTCGAGGCACTGTACGGACGGAAATGCCGTTCTCCTCTTTGTTGGGCTGAAGTGGGTGAGAGTCAACTCACTGGGCCTGAACTAGTGTACGAAACTTCGGAAAAGATCGTACAGATTCGTAACCGGTTGGCAGCGGCACGGGACCGGCAAAAGAGTTATGCTGATCAGCGTCGCAAACCATTGGAATTTCAAGTTAATGACAAAGTACTTCTAAAAGTCTCACCGTGGAAGGGCGTCATACGCTTTGGGAAGCGTGGCAAACTCAATCCGCGGTATGTCGGCCCATTTACGATCCTGGAACGGATTGGGCCGGTGGCATATCGTCTTGATTTACCGACGGAGCTCGGTAACGTACATAACGTCTTCCACGTGTCAAACTTGAAGAAGTTTCTAGCTGACGAGTCTCTCATTGTTCCACTGGAAGAGATCAAGGTTGATGATCGTCTTCGGATAGTGGAAGAACCTGTGGAGATCCTTGATTACAAGATTCGTAGCCTACGGCATAGCAAGATTCGTATCGTTAAGGTTCGGTGGAACTCGAACCGGGGACCGGAGTACAAGTGGGAACGGGAGGATCAGATGAAGTCTAAGTATCCTCATCTCTTTCCTAAGGAAGCGTTCGAGTCAAGATATGTCTCTTCGACAGCTGAATGAACCTCGGGGCGAGATTCCTTTTAACGTGGGGATGATGTGACAACTCGGGTAAATCTCTTTCTTGGTTTCTATCTTTTGTTTGTTCCCTTCGTTATTTCTTTTGTTACTTACGCAATTTTCGGGACGAAAATTCTTTTAACGTGGGGATGATGTGACACCCGGCAAATTCTGGTTAACAACGTTGTCTAGATGAAAGTCTACCTTAGCGAGTCACGCGTATATTGGACTTAACTGGGTTAGTTAAGTCGGGTTATAGTTCGGGAACTATCGGTTTAGTCTAGAAGATCATTGGATGTTGGTCTAGAGGTTCATTAGATGTCAGTCCTTAACCAAGTGTACAAACGGTGACGATTTGTAGGATCGTCAGGGCATACGGAACATACGAGTCTCGAGTCCCGGGAATTGGTGAACGAGTGTGAATATGTGCATTTACTTGTGTTATGTGTTTACAATCATTATGAGACTTGTCGGTACGTTAATATGTGTTAACATATGTTAAAACGGGGTTTAACGCGCAAAACACACGAAACTAACCCCTATAGGCGATTAGGAAGCCTAATCGCCCATAGGGGAGGCGAGTAGGCAACATTTGGGGCGAGTAGGTGGCTACTCGTGTGACTGTAGGGGCGATTAGGCCTACTCGTGTGAACTTACATGCGATTAGGCCTCCTAATCGCGTGTAAGGGCTGCATAATCGCTAGTTACGTGCTGGACGACTAAAAACGACTATAAATACCATACTTGACCTCATAAACTTCATTATACAAACCCTAGTCGTCCCATAACCTGCCCCAACACACACACAACCTCTGGAACGCGATTTTTGACCAAAACACAAGGATTCAAGCATAATCCATCATTCTTTCATAATCCTAAGGTTTGGTTTCCATCCATGAATCTTTATAAACGTTTTTTTATCAATCCCTAATGGTCCAGACCTGTTCTAAAACGAAAAAGCTTTCTGAAAATCGTTAATAAGGGTTGTTAATCGGATTCTAACTAGTATACATGTGTTATGGGTGTTTATGATTAGAAAGCTAGGGTTTTTATGATTCATGATGATGGATTAACATGTTATTAGGTTAAATCAGAATAATATTAATGTTATGATGATAATATCTGAGTAATTGATTATTAGGGTTATTGTTATGCATGTTAATGTGATGTTGCATGCTATGTGAATGGTGTTTGGATTACATGATTGCATGCAGGGCTGATAATACGAGGCAAAACGAAGGGTTTTGGTTGAAACATGTTTAGGATAGTGTTTGGGATGATATTGGGTGGTTACACACGTTCTGGATCTGATTTGGAGCGTTAAACGCGCGAAAAACCGGAACAGCAAGGTTACAGGCGAGTAGCATTCCTAATCGCCTATGTTATAGGCGAGTAGGGTGCTAATCGCCAATAACTCATGCGATTAGGCCTACTCGTGTGACCTTAGGGGCGATTAGCCCTAAATGCTAGTAACTTGCATGTGGTATAGCCTAAATGCTAGTAGTTACATGTGGTATAGCCTAAATGCTAGTAATAACATATGGTATAGCACCTAATCGCCTATAATAGAGGCGATTGGGGTTCCTAAATGCTAGTTGACCAACCTAAATGCTAGTTGACTTTTCCTAATCGCGTGTACTGCTGCTGTAAGTGTAAATTAACATTCCGAGACCCGATTTGACATGTAGGAACATGCTAGGAACCCCGTAACATGTCTAATAACTTGGTAACATATGTTTGGATGTAATTCGGTGATACGTGAACTATGTGCTATAACTTGTTGTGCGTTAACGTATGTTAAGTGTGATTGCATAATTGCATGTTTGTGAGCGTAAACATAACACGGGAAGTCTCGGGTCACCAATGGGATGTCGAGTCTTGTACTTTGGGTCAGTTAAACAGTCACGGTGTTTTCAAACGAACTTGGTTATGGTCTGGACATCTAGGGACTAATTAACCTGCGGGTTATTAGTCTAAGTACTTGTAACTGTCATATGTTAGGTCGCCGCTTTACGGGACTAGCATAGCAGCTGAGTTTACTCGGGTTAAGGAGTAACGCAACTTAAGGTGAGTTTACGGCCCCTCTTTTAAACTGGTTTCATATTTCGGGGGAGAAAACATGTGTTAAAACGATTATTACTACACGATCTTCGGAAGTCCCGGGGGGAACCATGAATGTGCGGGTTTGCACAACGGGGAAATGTGAATAGCGCTATTGGGAGTGACCAACCCCGCTCGTCGGCTTGGAGGGCCGGGCGAGTGCATATTGTCTCAAACAGGAACAACAGGAACAACTGGTTTACTTTTCGGGCACAACATCTGGTATTCGAGTTAGTAATTGTTTTCCAATCGTGGTAGTAACAAAACATACGCCTAGCTAGCGTACACTGGTTTTCGATTTGTTATAGTATGGACAGGTTGACTTGGTACTTGGATACAAAACCTGTAAACTCACCAGCATTTTTGTGCTGACGTAAACTTTTACATGTTTTCTCAGGTCGCTAAGGTAGCACAATGGAACTAGGGCGCACGCGTCTGCACGGCGTCTAGTTAGAGTCGCATGGTTTTCATATGTTGAACAATTGGTTTACTTTTGAGATACTGTTTTGAATAAGCTTCCGCTGTAAACGGGAATTTTAAACTATGTTTTGAAATTGCATTATATTCATTTAGACTTGTTTATTGTGATCGTTGGTTTGGATCCTGGTTTGTCATGCGCCTCGCGGTAAAACTCTGCAAGTGGATTTTGAGGGTGTGACAATCAGGTATACCCGTTGGTATTTGCATGTATATATATATATATATATATATATATATATATATTCTTTTATAGTGTTATGTTTTAAGAAATCTAGAGTATATGAAATTGTAATAAGTAACATATATATTATCATCACCATAATAATCTTTGAAACATTTAATATGTAAATATATATTATAGTATGAATTTTGAAAACTATTTATATATTTCATAGCATATAAATATAAATAATAATGTTATTAGAATATATATTTTAGATGAAAAGTTTATTCTTCAAATAATAAATCTATTAGAATGAAATATTACTAAAAAATAGTTAATAAAAGATATATATAAAACTTAAAAGTATTCGGGTATATATTTCGGGTAGACGGGTATTTAGTTTCGGGTAATCGGGTCGGGTATCACCTAATACCATACCCGTCCCATACACGCGAAATATTTTTTTTCCAATACCAAACCCGTCCCATACCCGTCGGGTATCGGGTATACCCGTCCCAAATGCTTCGGGTTTCGGGTATACCCGTCGGGCTCAGGTTTTTTTGCCATCCCTACGTGTAAGTGCCTATGAGAGATTAGTAGCCTATTACTTTGCCAATGAACCGGTGTACATGACGGATGAGATATTTAGGCGCCGGTTCCGAATGAGTCGTCGACTGATCGTACGTATAGCTGACGACTTGTCGAGCTGTGACCCGTGGTTTACTTTACGATATGATGCTAGAGGCAAAAGGGGTTCACCACCTTACAAAAATGCACAACAACATTGCGACAACTAACTTACGCGACAACAGCCGATTTGTGGGACGAGTATTTACGAATGTCCGAAATAACTGCACGAGAATGTTTGTAAAATTTTTGCAAACGTGTTGTGAAGATCTACAGTTAAAAAAAATTGTGAAAACCAACGTCCAAAAGTTGTATGAATTCCACTTATAAAAGCATGGTTTTCCAGGAATGCTTAGAACACATTGATTGTAATTGCCCGAATGCATGGCGTGGGCAGTTTATGCGATGCGATCAAGGTCACCCAACAATAATCCTAGAGGCTAATGCGTCCCAAGATTTATGGATTTGGCACACTTTCTTTGGTATTCCCGGATCGAATAACGATATTAACGTCATCAATCAATCACTGGTTTTCGACGACGTTGTAAAAGGAAGCGGTCCGGGTACCAACTTTACAGTTTCGGGGGTAAAATACAGGCGCGGGTATTATCTTGCTGATGGAATATACCGAACCTACTTTACAATCGTTAAAACTGTTCCGCACCTTTTCGACGAAAAAGAAAGGAATTTTCGAGGTATCAAGAATCGGCGAGAAAAGACATTGAATGAGTATTTGGGGTTTTACAATCAAGATGACACATCATCGCAAACCCGGAAGGTGCTTTTGAACCCAAAAAAACTTCGTTATTGTATGTATGTTTGTATGTTGCTGCATAACATGATCATCAAAGACGAACGTCGAGTTATTTGTAAGTACGGCGAAAACACGGTGGGGGAGAATACTATTTTGGTTAGCCCGGAGCAACAAGAGTTAAACGAATTCTCGTTACGTAGCGAGCAGATACATCATCATCTTCAAACGGATTTGATTGAAAACATTTGGAACAACAGACACGACAATTAGTTTTTTTTTATATTATGTAATCTTGTATTTTTTTAATGTTATGTAATCTTGTATTTTTTTTTACTTTAAGTTTTTTTATTAATTTCAATATTTATTTTAAGTTTATACGAATTATTTATCAATTTGAATTAGAATTAAAAATGGCTCCGTCTATTGGCATCCCCCACCTTCTATTTTCACCCCCTCAAAGCGCCTCGCTTAGGCCTAAGCGAGGCGCTTTGAACTCATTCCGAGGAGGTCAGTACGAGGGGGCAGAAAAAGCTGATTTTTAATTCGAAGCGCCTCGCTTAGGCCTAAGCGAGGCGCTTCGGATCAAATTTTTTTTTTTGGTCTTTTGAGTTAGTTTTTTGTTTTTTTTAATATAATTATTATAAAAAATGTTCTTTTGACAAACGTCTGGCTAACCTGAAGTTCCTTTGGATCAAAATGTCAACTTTTTCCTGCCACCCTCGTATGGTTTGGCTAACCTGTCCAGTTATCAATCTCACTGTCCAACAACTGAATTTTACTTGCTTGCATGAAAAGTAATGATCAGGAACATTCCAAATAACCGTCCAATTTCAGCTTTTGTTTAACTCATGATAGATCCACCAAATCATTTCTTCAAGTTCATTTCACCAAAAAAGGCATAACTGTAATGATCAGAAACATTCCAAATAACTGTTCAATTTCAGCTTTTGTTTAACTCATGATAGATCCACCAAATCATTTATAACCTTTCTGTACCTGTGGCCAAAAGAACTAGGCTTCAAACACTACGGGCATGGCCAGCTCCCATTTCCACCGATATGTACAATGATGTGGTTTCTTTTTAGATAAGGAGGTATATGTACAATGATGTCTTTACGCAAAATAAAACTTACACACAACGTTTTGCTCTAGTGGTGTAGTCTACCTTTTTGAAAAAGACATTTTAGTCTTCAAGACTTCTATGGTTTCGGGTTCCCTTCCATCGTTGACAGATATCTCTCTGAGATGATATCTTCTCTTTAGGTTTTGGAATTAATGAGACAACTTTTCAGTTGTTATCCGAGAGATAGCGGTCAACGATGAAGACAACCTGAAAGTGGATACTATGGATCAGAGAGTTTCAAGCTAATTAAACTCATATCTCAAGCCGGTGCAAGTGGTGTTGTAGCATCTTTGATCATCTTCTTGTAATTACTTTCTATTGTTTCGGGTTCCCTTCCATCGTTGACAGATATCTCTCTGAGATGATAGCTTCTCTTCAAATTCTGATTGCACCGGTGGAATTGGAATTGGAATTAATGAGACAACTTTTCAGTTGTTATCGGAGAGATAGCGGTCAACGATGAAGACAACCTGAAAGTGGATACCATGGATCAGAGAGATTCAAGAAAACAAAGGTAGATCATGGAAAGTTGAACTCAAGAAAACAAAGATGAAACCGATTAATGTTCTTTATATATGAATAGTGACCCTCTAGCAATATTTGTAATTACTTTCTATTGTTTAGCGCCGATCCGATTGTTAAAAGTATCAAGACTATGAAATTAGTAAAACAACTGAATTTTACTTGCTTGCATGAAAAGTTATTTTTAAATGTTTGGACTTGCAATATTTGAAAATTATCATTTCTTGACATGCTTGGTAATACCTTGATCTGCAATATTTGAAAATTATCATTTCTTGACATGCTTGGTGACACCTTGATCTGTAATATTTGAAAATTATCATTTCTCGAAAAGTAATTAAAAACACTTAAAAATGAATTAAAAACAATTGTTGCGAGTTAGGTTTAGTCGGAGGACCACGTACAATGATTCATCAAAGTTGTACAAAGCTGGATGTTTTTACTGGAAAACCAAAACGAGCAATTAACGAAGCGAAACGGAGAGATATAATTTTATTGGCTTGGAAACAACTTAAAAGAACCAAAAATGAATTAAAATTATTTTTTGGTGATTAACAGATAATTTTAAAGAATTAAAAGAAATTCAAATTTTTTTAAAAAAAGGCCAAAGCACCTCGCTTTGGTCAAAGCGAGGCGCTTTAGTGCCTCGCTTTGACCAAAGCGAGGTGCTTTAGTGGTTTGATTAGACCACAGGCGCCTCGCTTTGACCAAAGCGAGACGCTTTGGCCTTTTTTTAAAAAAAAAAATTGAATTTCTTTTAATTCTTTAAAATTATCTGTTAATCACCAAAAAATAATTTTAATTCATTTTTGGTTCTTTTAAGTTGTTTCCAAGCCAAGAAAATTATATCTCTCCGTTTCGCTTCGTTAATTGCTCGTTTTGGTTTTCCAGTAAAAACATCCAGCTTTGTACAACTTTGATGAATCATTGTACGTGGTCCTCCGACTAAACCTAACTCGCAACAATTGTTTTTAATTCATTTTTAAGTGTTTTTAATTACTTTTTGAGAAATGATAATTTTCAGATATTACAGATCAAGGTGTTACCAAGCATGTCAAGAAATGATAATTTTCAAATATTGCAGATCAAACATTTAAAAATATATTAACAAACATTTAAAAATAACTTTTCATGCAAAGCAGGTAAAATTTAGTTGTTTTACTAATTTCATAGTCTTGGTACTTTTAACAATCAGATTGTTTTTCGAGAGAAAGGAACTAAGTTGCAAATACGATAATAATCAAACTCATATCTCAGGCCGGTGTAATTACTTTCAAGTTTTTTAGAATCATTGAAGACAACTTTTCAGTTGTTATCCGAGAGATAGTGTGACATCCGTCACCTTCGCCTTTCGTCAAACTGACAATAATAGCCCTTTAGATATTTCCATTATAGTCCCTACATGTTTCGTCGTTTTCAAATTTAATTTTAGACCGAACTAAAATTTTATCATTTATACGTATTATGGATCGGGTATAAGTTTTAATTAAATGCGTATGTTGAATCGTAGTCGTAAAAGATTCTAAAAAAAAATATATAGTTTAGTCTAAAAAGTTTTAAGGTTAAATAACTCAACTTGTTTAAGTTTATATAAAGGAAAAACAAACTGGGTTAATAAATCTAGAGTAAAGATCAAATACATATAGTTTTTTTGTAAGAACTGTGAGAATCAAAGGGGGTAAAAAAATTATCTTTTTTTTTTAGAATTTTTTTTCCCATGTGCTTAAACATTCTTTCTAGATGAATAATACAAAAAAAAATTTTAAAAAAATTTTTTTTAGTGTAATTACGTCATTAAGGTAAATACATTAGTTTACACTAGAGTAATTATGTAATTACTCTACACCAATTTTTTTTTTTAGTTTTCAATACTATAATACTTGTTTAACAATATGGGAAAAAAAATTTTTGAAAAAAAAAATAAAAAAAAAATATACTCCTTTGATTCTCACAGTTCTTACCAAAAAAGCTATTTGTACCGGATATTTACTCAATAAATCTAACTGCAGGGACTAAGCATGCCAATACTTGAAAGTTGAAATATTTTTCTTAAAACCCAGATCTGCGCACCCCTCTGTTCCGTTCAAATGTGGTGGCCGGATTCCGGCAACTATTCCTTTCTGGCGGCCCTTCAAGTACCTATAATGACCTCTTAAACTCAATTTAATGCGAGGATTGACTGCTTCATTCATAAACGACTATTTATAATCATAAAAACCTGCTTTAATCACGGGTTAATCGAAGTTAAGCACCAAGAAATGTAACCGGTGAGTTTAAAAAAAAAACAAGTCTAATCGCTTTGAAACAACATTTTTACTATAAATTGGCAACATCTGATTATTCCTCAATCTTTTTATCATCTTAAACCGTGTAATAAACGCTCTGATCGTAACCTGAAGTTGCTGAAATCCATCTCCCAGGTCCGGTTTCATTTTCGTTCAAAACCGTCCATTGCGACATTGTAAGTCTTTGTTTAACATCATTTTACAATCGGCTTTAGCCGTAGATTGAAAGCCCTAAACTTCCTGTTGTTAATCGTGAGTTATCATTATCAATTATGATTTCTAGGGTTAGGGTTCTTGATGTTAATTGGGGAAGAAGATAGGATAGCTACAATTGTTAAAAAAGATTTCGTTTCAATTTCTTAAACAAAAGCAAAGTTGGTCTAGTGGTTAAGTTGCTCATGTTATACAGAAAGAGGCATGGGTTCGAAACCCATGACCAGCATCCCCTTTCTTTTATTTTTGTTCTTTTTAGCTAGTTTCCTATTTACTATATTTAGATTATATAATAATTATTTATAATTCTTATAAGTTTGAAATATTTATAATAAATTCATTTTTACTCCAAAAATTATGAAAATTTAGAAGTAGCTTCTTGACACCTCATAGAAAATTATCCCACTTTTAATTTCTGGAAAATGTTTTATTTTTATATTTTTATAGAATTAAATTGTTTTAATCCATATTTAATTGATAAAAAATTCATTTTTAATGATTTTAATCTCAAAATTTTTGATAAATTATTTTTAATCATTATGAACTGAAATAAAAATATTTGGTTCAGAAAACATTTATTTTTATTAATTTTCCTATTTTTAATCATTTAAACATGATTTAATATCATTAAATCAGTTTTAAATATAAATAAGTTTATAAAAATTATGAGAAAATTATTTTCATTAATTTACATAAGAAAGCATCCATTTTCTATAAAATAGCATTTTTGGGTCATGTCTTGTATTATTAACATTATTTATGTTTAATTAGACATAATTAAATATTTATTTATTTATACTATTTAAACATCTATTTTATAAATATTTTTCTTATAAAATAGAAATATTTCTATGTTTGAAAATCTTAATCACCATTTGTTGGGTCATGGTGTAACTCATAAATATTTATTTAAACAATTATGATTATTGTATTTATTTACAATAACTTAGTGAAAGTAATTAATTAAATTACTCTGTCTTAATTATTCAAACATATTTGTTTCTATCTAAATATTCAATTGGTAATAATTATATTACCTAAAACACATTACACACTTTGATATATTTTTTTGACATAAAACTTTCACACCCACGCGGTTTATCATAAAAACTCTAATTCCCCAAATTGACTTAGCAACCCTAATGCCTTAGACTCTAGATACCTTAGACTTTTTAGACACTTTCTTATTAGTATTCTTACACATTATAGGTTGAGTTTGTGACACCTGGCAAATTCGGGTCAACAACGTTGTCTAGATGAAAGTCTACCTTAGCGAGTCACGTGTATATGGTACTTAACTGGGTTAGTTAAGTCGGGTTATGGTTCGGGAACTATTAGTTAGTCTAGAAGATCATTGGATGTTGGTCTAGAGGTTCATTAGATGTCGGTCCTTAGCCAAGTGTACAAACGGTGACGATTGTAGGATCGTCAGGGCATACGGAACGTACGAGTCTCGAGTCCCGGGAATTGGTGAACGAGTGTAAATATGTGTATTTACTTGTGTTATGTGTTTACAATCATTATATGACTTGTCGGTATGTTAAAATGTATTAACATATGTTAAAACGGGATTTAACGCGCAAAACGCACCAAACCAGCCCCTATAGGCGATTAGGGAGGCCTAATCGCCTATAAGGGAGGCGAGTAGGCATCTATAGGGGCGAGTAGGAGCCCAATCGTGTGTACATAGGGGCGATTAGCCCAATCTCATGCGATTAGCAGCCCTAATCGCATGTAACTGCTGCATACTCGCCTATAACGTGCTGGACGACTAGAAACGCCTATAAATACAACACTTAACCTCCTAAACTCCCTAATACCAACCCTAGTCGTCCCATAACCGCCCCAAACACTGAAACAACCTCTGGAAGGCGATTTTGATCAAAAACACAAGATTTCAAGGTCTAACCATCAATCTTTTACAATTCCAAGGTTTGATTCTCATCCATAACACTTTGTAAACGTTTTTAATTGATCCCTAATGGTCCAGACCTGTTCATAAACGAAAAAGCTTTCTGAAAATCGTCAATAAGAGTTATTAATCGGATTATAATTAATAAACATGCGTTATGGGTATGTATGATTAGAAAGATAGGATTTTTATGAATCTTGATGATGTTTTGATGTGTTATCATGCTAGGTCAGAATTAATATTGTTATTATAATGATAGAAATCTCAGTAATTGGATAATAGGGTTATGATTACATGCGTTAATTGAATGTTGCATGCTATGTGTATGTGTTTGGATTGCTTTGGTTGCATGCAGGACTGATTTTACGAGGATGAACGAAGGGTTTTGGGTTAAACATGTTTAGGATAGTGTTTGGGATGATAGTGGGTAGTTACACACGCTCTGGATCTGATTTGGAGCGTTAAACGCGCGAAAAACCGGAACAGCAAGGCTACAGGCGAGTAGCCTTGCTAATCGCATGTAACAGGGGCGAGTAGGCCCCCACTCGCATGCCATAGGGGCGATTAGGCCCCACTCGCGTGACATGGGGGCGAGTAGCCTAATCGCCAGACAACAGGGGCGAGTAGCCCCTAATCGCGTGACTCAAGGGGCGATTAGCCCTAGTCGCGTGACACTTCATGCGATTAGCCTCCCTAATCGCGTGTACTGCTGCTGTAAGTGTAAATTAGCATTTCGAGACCCGATTTGACATATAGTAACATGCTAGGAACCCCGTAACATGTCTAATAACTTGGTAACATATAATTGGATGTATTCCGGTGATACGTGAACTATGTGCTATAACTTGTTGTGTGTTAACGTATGTTAAGTGTACTTGCGTTATTGTATGTTTTGGAGCGTAAACATAACACGGGGAGTCTCGGGTCACCAATGGGATGTCGAGTCTTGTACTTTGGGTCGGTTAAACAGTCACGGTATTTTCAAAACGAACTTGGTTATGGTCTGGACATCTAGGGACTAATTAACCTGCGGGTTATTAGTCTAAATACTTGTAACTGTCGTATGTTAGGTCGCCGCTTTACGGGGCTAGCATAGCAGCTGAGTTTACTCGGGTTAAGGAGTAAAGGAACTTAAGGTGAGTTTACGGCCCCTCTTTTAAACTGGTTTTATACTTTCGGGGGAGAAAACATGTGTTAAAACGATTGTTTGGTAAATTCTGTCATACTATGGGTTCTAACGTATACTACACGATCTTTGGAAGTCCCGGGGGGAACCATGAATGTGCGGGTTTGCACAACGGGGAAATGTGAATAGCGCTATTGGGAGTGACCAACCCCGCTCGTCGGCTTGGAGGGCCGGGCGAGTGCATATTGTCTCAAACAGGAACAACAGGAACATTTGGAACTATTCGGGCACAAAACTGGTATACGAGTTAGTAATGGTTTTCCAATCGTGGTAGTAACAAAACGTACGCCTAGCTAGCGTATACTGGTTTTCTATTTGTTATAGTATGGACAGGTGAACTTGGTACTTGAACTGCAAACCTGTAAACTCACCAGCATTTTTGTGCTGACGTAAACTTTTACATGTTTTCTCAGGTCGCTAAGGTAGCACATGGAACTAGGGCGCACGCGTCTGCACGGCGTCTAGATAGAGTTGCATGATTTCATAAACATTGAACTTTGGTTAATTATGTTGAACTTTATTTTGAATAAGCTTCCGCTGTAAACGGGATTTTTAAAACTATGTTTTGGTATTACATTAATTACATTTAGACTTGTTTATTGTGATCGTTGGTTTGGATCCTGGTTTGTCATGCGCCTCGCGGTAAAACTCCGCAAGTGGATTTTGAGGGTGTGACAGATTGGTATCAGAGCCAATGGTTATAGTGAACTAGGACTGCATGTAGAGTCTAGTCTATAGCCGAGTCGCACACACTAGACGATCACATGGTACTAAACGTTATAGTGGGTTACGTATGGTCTTGTCGGGGTGTCTCTAAATCGTTGGTCTTTCTACGTTACATCATCCGTTCTATCTTAGGTCGGGTTACGTACTTTCTAGGCGGGGTAGTATATTGGAGTGAATCGTGTACTCTTGAGATATGTCCAAGGCTCGGATATCTCCCTTTCGCACTCCAATAGAAACACTCGTCATAAACTACCGTAGTATTACGGTGTGTAGCTAAGAGTCTATGTTCGGTGATTTGAACTTTGAACTAGGAGGACACTTGGAGGACCATGTAGAGCGTTTTATCATTTTGGGTGCACACAAAATCATAAAACGAAATGCATGGAAGCACTAGTGAGCTCTGGGTTTGAGGGGATAGTCCTGGATTGGATCTGGCTTTAATCTTGTGAACATTAGTTGTTATCTTTAACTGCGCAACTAAATTTTCTCGTTCTTTCTGCCAGAATCATGTCTGGAGTGCGTGGAGGACGAGGAGGTGGACGCGGTGGTGGACGCGGTGGTGGTCGTGGTGGTGCTGGTGGTCGTGGTGGAGGTATTAACCTATCACAGGCTGATCTGAATAACTTGCTCCAGGCTGCCTTTCAGTTAGGGCACAACGGTGGTGGTAAGTTGTTTTATCTGTTTTCTTTGCCTCATTGGTGAACCTTGTGTACGTTATTCGTGGTTTCTCATACGTTTCATTTCAGGTGGTCCTGTTGACCCACCCCCACCCATGTGCACCTATAAGATGTTCCGGGACTGCAAACCCCAGGAATTCTCTGGCACCGAGGGTGCGGTCAGTTTGCTTAGGTGGTTGGAGAAAGTGGAGTCGGTATTCCTGATGTGTAACTGTCTCCCAGAAGATCGGGTGAAGTATTCGGCTGCGTTATTTCAGGACGTAGCATTGACTTGGTGGAATGGTATTACCCAGAACATGGGTATTGGGGAGGCATATGCTATGCCATGGGAGACCTTTGTGCAGATGCTGAAGCGGGAGTATTGCCCGAGATAAGAGGTACAGAAGCTGGAACATGAGGTATGGAACCTCAAGATGACTGGATCGGAAATCGAGAAGTATACTGTGAGACGGAACGAGTTGGCGGTGCTGTGTCCCGATTTGCACGTACCAGAGTATCGCAAGATTGAACACTATGTCTCAGGGTTAGTGCCGGAAATTGCGGGGTTGGTAGCTGCTGGAAATCATCCTACTTATGCGGAGGTAGTTCGATCGGCACATAGGATGACCAATTTAAAGGTGAATGAAGGGATTTTGCCGGCGAAAGGTTCGGCTGCTAAGACTCCAGAGAACAATAAGCGCAAGTGGGAAAACGACGGGAAAGGATCTGGGTCTGCGCAGCAGGGTAAAAAGTTTGATAATGGGGGTTCATCGTCGTCGGGTAATAAGCAGGGTGGTTATGCAGGAAAACTGCCCAAATGCAACAAATGTGGACGCCATCACCAAGGGAACTGCGACAGTAACCGTTGTCACCGCTGCCAGCGAACAGGCCACTATGCTAAAGATTGTCGGGTTACACTTCCATCGACTCAGGCTCCGACTAACAGTTCAGCTCCGACTACTCAGGGGACTACAGGGAAACAAGGGTGCTACAACTGTGGTGACACTGGGCATTATAAGAAGGATTGCCCAAAACTGAAACAGGGTGGGAACAACGGGAATGGTAACAACGGGGGCGGCGGCAGAAATGCACGTGCCTTCGTCATTGGAGCTGCTGAGGCGAGGCAAGACCCTGATACAGTCACCGGTACGTTTCTTCTCAATAATCATTCTGTTAGCGTGTTATTTGATTCTGGTGCCGACAAGAGTTTTGTATCCATGGGTGTTAGTCGACTGCTAGATGTAGTATCTGAACCATTAGAGACCAAGTATATTATTGAGTTGGCTGACGGTAAAACAATTGAAGCTACTAGTGTTCTTCGGGAGTGTCAGTTAGAGTTGTCGGGTTTATCATTCCCAATCGACCTTATGCCGGTACCTTTGGGTAGTTTTGACGTTGTGGTAGGAATGGATTGGTTATCCTTGTATCGCGCGGAGATTGTCTGTTACGATAAGGTTATTCGGATTCCTCTCCCTGATGGAGAATTTCTTTCTGTGTACGGTATCAAGGGTGGTGTTTCGCTAAACATCATCTCTAGCATGAAGGCCCTTAAGTGTCTTCGAAAGGGTTATCCAGCCGTTTTGGCGCTCTTATCTGTTTCCACTAGTGATGAGAAGAAGATTGACGACATTCCGGTGGTACGCGAGTTTTCTGATGTTTTTCCCGATGATTTATCTGGTCTTCCTCCTCATCGTCAAGTCGAGTTCGGTATTGACCTTGTACCAGGGGCTGCTCCTATTGCTCGGGCCCCCTATCGTCTTGCACCTCCCGAGATGCAGGAATTGTCTAGCCAGTTACAGGAACTCTTGGACAAGGGTTTCATCCGGCCAAGTTCTTCCCCTTGGGGAGCCCCGATTCTGTTTGTCAAGAAGAAGGATGGGAGTTTCCGATTGTGTGTAGACTACAGAGAGCTGAACAAGTTGACCATCAAGAACCGTTATCCTCTTCCACGTATCGATGATCTATTCGACCAGCTTCAGGGTTCTAGTTATTATTCCAAGATCGACTTGAGGTCCGGTTATCACCAGCTGCGCGTCAGGGAGGCTGACGTTCCAAAGACTGCTTTTCGAACACGTTATGGCCATTTTGAATTCTTGGTCATGCCTTTCGGTCTCACGAACGCACCGGCGGTTTTCATGGACTTGATGAACCGCGTCTGTAAACCGTATCTGGACAAGTTTGTCATTGTGTTTATTGATGACATTCTGATCTACTCCAAGAACAAGACCGAACACGGGGAACATCTGCGGTTAGTTTTGGAACTCTTGCGATGGGAACAACTTTACGCCAAGTTCTCAAAGTGTGACTTTTGGTTACGCGAAGTCCAATTCCTAGGACATGTGGTTAATGAACTAGGGATTCATGTCGATCCTGCTAAAATTGAAGCGATCAAGGACTGGGGAGCACCAAAGACGCCAACTGAGGTGCGGCAATTCCTAGGCCTTGCGGGCTATTATCGTCGTTTCATTCAGGGGTTCTCGAAGATTGCTCAACCCCTCACCACTCTCACCCAGAAGGATAGGAAGTTCGACTGGGGTGAATCACAAGAGTCAGCGTTTGAAGAACTGAAGTCTAAACTGTGTTCTGCTCCTATTCTGTCTTTACCTAAGGGTCCTGATGATTTTGTCGTTTACTGTGATGCTTCCATTCATGGACTCGGTTGCGTGTTGATGCAACGCGAGAAAGTGATTGCGTATGCTTCTCGTCAACTCAAAGTGCACGAGAAGAACTACACAACTCATGACTTGGAGTTGGGTGCCGTGGTATTCGCGTTGAAAATTTGGAGACATTACTTGTACGGTACCAAATGCACCATCTACACCGATCACAAGAGTCTCCAACACATTTTCGACCAACAACACTTGAACATACGGCAGCGTCGCTGGATTGAACTTTTGAACGATTATGATTGTGCTATTAAGTACCATCCTGGCAAGGCGAATGTTGTAGCAGACGCCTTGAGCAGGAAGGAATCTTCTAAACCTCGTCGCGTTCGGGCGTTGCTGCTCACTATCCATTCGTCGTTACCTGATCAACTCCGTTCTGCCCAATTGGAAGCTTTGAAGGAGGAAAACCTTAAAGCTGAAACCATGCACGGTGCCGACAAGCACCTAGAGCGAAGGCCTGATGGCATGCACTATTTCGCAGAACGCATATGGGTTCCTTTATTCGGGGGACTACGGGAGCTTGTTCTTGATGAGGCTCATAAGTCCCGGTACTCTATTCATCCTGGTTCGGATAAGATGTACCAAGATCTGAAGGTGCTTTACTGGTGGCCAAACATGAGGTCGGACATAGCCTCATACGTGAGTAAATGCTTGACTTGTGCTAAGGTCAAGGTGGAATACCAGAAACCGTCGGGTCTCCTGCAACAACCTGAAATTCCGGAATGGAAATGGGAACGGATTACTATGGATTTTGTCACACAACTTCCTAAGTCACCAAGCGGGAACGACAAGATATGGGTGATTGTCGATCGGTTAACGAAATCAGCCCATTTTCTTGCTATTAAGGAGACCGACACTATGGATCGTTTGGCTCGTCTTTACTTGAAAGAAGTTGTTTCTAAGCACGGGGTACCTGTTTCTATTATCTCAGATCGTGACTCCCATTTTACTTCTCACTTCTGGAAGTCTTTGCACAAGGCTTTGGGTACCCAACTAGACATGAGTACGGCTTATCATCCACAGACTGACGGTCAGAGTGAGCGTACGATTCAAACTTTAGAAGACATGCTGCGGGCATGTGTGATCGATTTTGGCAAGGGTTGGGAAGCTCATCTGCCGTTGGTAGAATTCTCGTACAACAACAGTTATCACACGAGCATCAAGGCTGCTCCGTTCGAGGCACTGTACGGACGGAAATGCCGCTCTCCTCTTTGTTGGGCTGAAGTGGGTGAGAGTCAACTCACTGGGCCCGAACTAGTGTACGAGACTTCGGAAAAGATCGTACAGATTCGAAATCGGTTGGCGGCGGCACGGGACCGGCAAAAGAGTTATGCCGATCAGCGTCGCAAACCGCTGGAATTCCAAGTTAACGACAAGGTGCTTCTGAAAGTTTCTCCGTGGAAGGGCGTCATACGCTTTGGAAAGCGTGGCAAACTAAATCCGCGATATGTCGGCCCATTTACGATCCTGGAACGGATTGGGCCGGTAGCATATCGACTTGATCTACCGACGGAGCTCGGTAACGTACATAACGTCTTTCACGTGTCAAACTTGAAGAAGTGTCTGGCTGACGAGTCTCTCATCGTTCCACTAGAAGAGATCAAGGTTGATGATCGTCTTCGGATTGTGGAAGAACCTGTGGAGATCCTTGATTACAAGATTCGTAGCCTACGTCACAGCAAGATTCGTATCGTTAAGGTTCGGTGGAACTCGAACCGGGGACCGGAATATACGTGGGAACGGGAGGATCAGATGAAGTCTAAATATCCTCATCTCTTCCCTAAGGAAGCGTTCGAGTCGAGGCATGTCTCTTCGGCAGCTGAATGAATCTCGGGTCGAGATTCCTTTTAACGTGGGGATGATGTGACACCTCGGGTAAATCTCTCTCTTGATTTCTACTCTCTATTGATTCCTATCTGTTTGTTTATTCCCTTCGTTGTTTCTTTTGTTACTTACGCAATTTTCGGGACGAAAATTCTTTTAACGTGGGGATGATGTGACACCTGGCAAATTCGGGTCAACAACGTTGTCTAGATGAAAGTCTACCTTAGCGAGTCACGTGTATATGGTACTTAACTGGGTTAGTTAAGTCGGGTTATGGTTCGGGAACTATTAGTTAGTCTAGAAGATCATTGGATGTTGGTCTAGAGGTTCATTAGATGTCGGTCCTTAGCCAAGTGTACAAACGGTGACGATTGTAGGATCGTCAGGGCATACGGAACGTACGAGTCTCGAGTCCCGGGAATTGGTGAACGAGTGTAAATATGTGTATTTACTTGTGTTATGTGTTTACAATCATTATATGACTTGTCGGTATGTTAAAATGTATTAACATATGTTAAAACGGGATTTAACGCGCAAAACGCACCAAACCAGCCCCTATAGGCGATTAGGGAGGCCTAATCGCCTATAAGGGAGGCGAGTAGGCATCTATAGGGGCGAGTAGGAGCCCAATCGTGTGTACATAGGGGCGATTAGCCCAATCTCATGCGATTAGCAGCCCTAATCGCATGTAACTGCTGCATACTCGCCTATAACGTGCTGGACGACTAGAAACGCCTATAAATACAACACTTAACCTCCTAAACTCCCTAATACCAACCCTAGTCGTCCCATAACCGCCCCAAACACTGAAACAACCTCTGGAAGGCGATTTTGATCAAAAACACAAGATTTCAAGGTCTAACCATCAATCTTTTACAATTCCAAGGTTTGATTCTCATCCATAACACTTTGTAAACGTTTTTAATTGATCCCTAATGGTCCAGACCTGTTCATAAACGAAAAAGCTTTCTGAAAATCGTCAATAAGAGTTATTAATCGGATTATAATTAATAAACATGCGTTATGGGTATGTATGATTAGAAAGATAGGATTTTTATGAATCTTGATGATGTTTTGATGTGTTATCATGCTAGGTCAGAATTAATATTGTTATTATAATGATAGAAATCTCAGTAATTGGATAATAGGGTTATGATTACATGCGTTAATTGAATGTTGCATGCTATGTGTATGTGTTTGGATTGCTTTGGTTGCATGCAGGACTGATTTTACGAGGATGAACGAAGGGTTTTGGGTTAAACATGTTTAGGATAGTGTTTGGGATGATAGTGGGTAGTTACACACGCTCTGGATCTGATTTGGAGCGTTAAACGCGCGAAAAACCGGAACAGCAAGGCTACAGGCGAGTAGCCTTGCTAATCGCATGTAACAGGGGCGAGTAGGCCCCCACTCGCATGCCATAGGGGCGATTAGGCCCCACTCGCGTGACATGGGGGCGAGTAGCCTAATCGCCAGACAACAGGGGCGAGTAGCCCCTAATCGCGTGACTCAAGGGGCGATTAGCCCTAGTCGCGTGACACTTCATGCGATTAGCCTCCCTAATCGCGTGTACTGCTGCTGTAAGTGTAAATTAGCATTTCGAGACCCGATTTGACATATAGTAACATGCTAGGAACCCCGTAACATGTCTAATAACTTGGTAACATATAATTGGATGTATTCCGGTGATACGTGAACTATGTGCTATAACTTGTTGTGTGTTAACGTATGTTAAGTGTACTTGCGTTATTGTATGTTTTGGAGCGTAAACATAACACGGGGAGTCTCGGGTCACCAATGGGATGTCGAGTCTTGTACTTTGGGTCGGTTAAACAGTCACGGTATTTTCAAAACGAACTTGGTTATGGTCTGGACATCTAGGGACTAATTAACCTGCGGGTTATTAGTCTAAGTACTTGTAACTGTCGTATGTTAGGTCGCCGCTTTACGGGGCTAGCATAGCAGCTGAGTTTACTCGGGTTAAGGAGTAAAGGAACTTAAGGTGAGTTTACGGCCCCTCTTTTAAACTGGTTTTATACTTTCGGGGGAGAAAACATGTGTTAAAACGATTGTTTGGTAAATTCTGTCATACTATGGGTTCTAACGTATACTACACGATCTTTGGAAGTCCCGGGGGGAACCATGAATGTGCGGGTTTGCACAACGGGGAAATGTGAATAGCGCTATTGGGAGTGACCAACCCCGCTCGTCGGCTTGGAGGGCCGGGCGAGTGCATATTGTCTCAAACAGGAACAACAGGAACATTTGGAACTATTCGGGCACAAAACTGGTATACGAGTTAGTAATGGTTTTCCAATCGTGGTAGTAACAAAACGTACGCCTAGCTAGCATATACTGGTTTTCTATTTGTTATAGTATGGACAGGTGAACTTGGTACTTGAACTGCAAACCTGTAAACTCACCAGCATTTTTGTGCTGACGTAAACTTTTACATGTTTTCTCAGGTCGCTAAGGTAGCACATGGAACTAGGGCGCACGCGTCTGCACGGCGTCTAGATAGAGTTGCATGATTTCATAAACATTGAACTTTGGTTAATTATGTTGAACTTTATTTTGAATAAGCTTCCGCTGTAAACGGGATTTTTAAAACTATGTTTTGGTATTACATTAATTACATTTAGACTTGTTTATTGTGATCGTTGGTTTGGATCCTGGTTTGTCATGCGCCTCGCGGTAAAACTCCGCAAGTGGATTTTGAGGGTGTGACAGAGTTCCTCGGAATTCCCATTACTTAGCTCACGACCGTTTAAGTGGATTTTGATCGCTTTCGCAAACTGTGAGTATATCTTTCCCCTTTTTACCGTTTTACTACTTTGGGGTGACTCATGTACCTATATATTAATTAAGTTTCAATTTCTTATACTTAATGCAATTCTCATGTGTGTTTGCTTTATGTTAATTGGTGTGTCTATGACTTGTCAAAATTATTAACCGCTAGGCGGCCTAGCTTTTCAATGAATAGTACTATGGTATACCCCCTTGAGACTCTGTTGAGAGAATCTTGGTCATTGTCTTGTTAATTCATTATTCAGTTGGTTAGTCATGTGTTAGTCATTATTCTCAGGTTTGGTTTTGAACGGATATTACTTATTACATAATTGCAAATGGTACCGCACATGAATTGCTAAACACTTTTCCTACTATATTTATTCAAACAGGGTATGCTCACCAATACATTTTTGTATTGACATATACTATTTTTGTACATGTTTCAGGTTATTATTGAGACGTTTCTTTTAAGCTTTTGGATTTATATTTAGATTTTGATTCATTGTATTTCAGTTTAGGTGACATTTAGAATCATTGTACTTTGTATTTTTCCTTTCAATGTAATAAATTATTTAATCAATGTATTCAAATTTACACTTTAGTCCATGAGCTATTGAACAATCGTCACTACGTGACACCTCGATGTTTCCGCCATCGGTTGGGGTGTTACAAATAGCGGTCAACGATGAAGACAACCTGATAGTGGATACCATGGATCAGAGAGATTGATTTCAAGCTAATCAAACTCATTGGTATATAGAGAGCAAACCGACGATCATTCAAAATTTAAAGTTACTGCTAACCTCTGTGCCATCATCGACTACAGCAAACCGACGATCTTCCTCCACGGCACTCCTAATGGGCCTCTCTTTATTTCACGGTACGATTTGTGTTTTTGTTGCTTTATAAATAATAAGTTTTGTGTTTATCAAACCCTAACGTCTGAGCAATGATTTATTAAATCGTTTTACTAATTTCCGATTCTTGATAATAATAAATTATTATAATAATAAAACAAAGGAACTAAATTACAAATATAATAAATAATAATAATAATAATAATGTAATATAGTCATTGTTAATGCTCAAAAAAGTCAACCTTTGTTGACTCATAGGAGTCTTGAAGACGAAATGAATTTTACAAGATACTTGAAACAAGGTATGGATATGGAGAATAAATATTTGACTATACGTGGTTGATGATGTCAAGTTTAAGTCGTTGGTTCATTTGGAAATCGAAAACGCCTATCGTCACTCTGTATAGAGAAGAAAATCAACAACCGAATATTTAGTTCTCTCCGAACTTCAGCTTCCAAAATACGACGTCGTTGTAGCTCATATGTTATTATCTCTTCTCTTATTCTCTGTTTCTCTAGTTCTCGATGGATTATTGCTCTCATATCGACTCTCACAATTATTCACAATTTTATACATACAACACACCTTCATCGTTGACCGTACTGTTCTTCTTGATCTTTTATGTATGAATAGTGTCCCTCTGGCAAACCTACCTCTGTTTTGAATTTGTTGCTTCCATAGAGAAGTTATCAATCTCATTGTAATGATCAGGAACATTCCAAATAACTGTATAATTTCGTACAAGATTCCTATGCAAGCAAGTCAAATTCAGTTGTTAGACCAACTTGAGATATGAGTTTGATTAGCTTGAATCTCTTTGATCCATGGTATCCAGTCTTCTTGATCTTGATCTTGATCTTCACACTTGCTTTTGACAAAAGGTCTGGCTGACCTGAAGTTCCTTTGCAACCAGGTAAAAAGGAACTAAGTTGCAGATATAAAAATCCATCACATCACGATTATACTCTTTATGTATGAATAGTGACCCTCTAAGTATGCGATGCATAGAAAAACTTACGAGGTTAAACTTGGAGTTTGGTGGAAAAAACTTGAAGAAATGATTTGGTGGATCAGCCATGGGTGTGGTATGCTCAAAGATTTAATTTAAAAATATTTTGTAAGGATTTATTTATAGATTAATGAAACAACTTTTCAGTTGTTATCCGAGAGATAGCGGTCAATGATGAAGACAGCCTGACAGATATCTCTCTGAGATGATAGCTTCTCTTCAGATTCTGAAAGTGGATACCATAGATAAGGAGGTATATGTACAATGAACTTTTTACGCTAAATAAAACCGATTAATGTTCTTTATATATAAATAAAACCATTGTACATACCCTCTGGCAATCATCGTTGGTATTAATGGCAAGATATGTGGCTTTAGTCCTTTACGCAGGTTTGCCAGAGGGTCACTATTCATACACACAACTTTTTGCTCTAGTGGTGTGCTCTACCTTTTTGACAAACACCTGGCTAACCTGTCCAGTTATCAATCTCACTGGCAATCATCGTTGGTAGCTATAGGTAAGAACATTGTGGATGAGGATTGTTTATCTATCTTCCCATTGATTTCAAAGGATATTCATGTGAGAATGATTTCGTTACTGTAATGATCAGAAACATTCCAAATAACTGTAATTGATTTCCACGATCTACCTTGACTGCTACAACATAACTTGCACCGGCTTGAGATATGAGTTTAATTAGGTTAAATCTCTCTGATCCATGATATGAGAGCAATAATCCATCGAGAACTTGAGAAAGAGAGAATAAGAGAAGAGATAATAACATATGAGCTACAACATAACTTGCACCGGCTTGAGATATGAGTTTAATTAGCTTAAATCTCTCTGATCCATTGTATCCACTTTCAACTAAATCTTTCTCTGATATACTCTATATCAACCGAAATTGAGTATCATCAATCTGGTATTAGTGGTTGGAAACTGTGATGAAAAACCTGGTGTGTGTTGAACAAGAAGATGATCAAGGATGCTACAACATAACTTGCACCGGCTTGAGATATGAGTTTAATTAGCTTGAATCTCTCTGATCCATGGTATCCACTTTCAGGTTGTCTTCATCGTTGACCGCTATCTCTCAGATAACAACTGAAAAGTAATTACAAGAAGATGATCAAGGATGCTACAACATAACTTGCACCGGCTTGAGATATGAGTTTAATTAGCTTAAATCTCTCTGATCCATGATATGAGAGCAATAATCCATCGAGAACTTGAGAAAGAGAGAATAAGAGAAGAGATAATAACATATGAGCTACAACGACGTCGTGTTTTGGAAGCTACAACATAACTTGCACCGGCTACTTTTCAGTTGTTATCAGACGAGGATTTGCCTGTGTTGCCGCATTTAATGAAATTTAACGCGCATACCGCATTCATTGACTTTACGTGGTTGATGATGTCAAGTTTAAGTCATTGACAATGTTGAGGGTTATTACTTTGTTTTTTAAATTTTTTTAACTTTTTATAATTATTAAATTAAAAAAAAAACAACTCAAAACATCAAAACAACTACCAAAATAAATTACCCCCTCGAAGCGCCTCGCTTAGGCCTAAGCGAGGCGCTTCGAATTTAAAAAAACAGTTTTTTCTGCCCCTCGTACTGACCTCCTCGAATTCAGCTCCAAAGCGCCTCGCTTAGGCCTAAGCGAGGCGCTTTGAGGGGGTTAAAATAGAAGGTGGGGGGTTTAAATATAACCACCCTTAAAAATAATAATAAAGTTAAAAAAATAATTAATAAAAAAGGGGGTTGTCTCTACACACTTGAGTTGTCTTAAAAAAAAGAACTATCCACCTTGCTTATGTGGCACGTGATGTGAAAGATAGTCTTCCCCTTCTAGTTTGTCTACACTCCCACTAACCTTATAATAAATGTTAGATATAATAACCAATTAATGTGACATGTTAGTTAAATATAATATAGAACCACAAAGATAATAGAATAAATTGTATTATTAACTTTTAAGAAAATATATTTATAGAGACAAATTTGAAATAATCTTCAATAAACTAATCTACCCAAATTCCTATTTATCCAAAGCATTGCATATTAGAGTTGAGTTATTCTACATACTCTCTTAAATCTAGAAATGGCAAAATGACACAATAAATCGTAAAATATAATACAACATCGAACAAAATATAACACAATGTCTAGTAATATTATGCCATGTCGTGGAAAAGATATAATAAATTGCAAAAAAGATACAATGACAAAAATAAAAAATACAAAACCTAAATAAAAAATTCTAAAATTAATAAGAAAAAAATTCAAATAAGAAAACTTGGTGTAAATAGAACCATTCTTTACTATATATTTATGTGTCTTTCCAGCTAATCATGCATCATGATATGCAAACATACATGATATATTTAGATACATACATGATGCATGGTATAATAAACATCAATCCAGTATGTGATGAGCTGTCACAATGGACCACTTCAAATGACCCGACCCAGTTGTAAAAGGTAATAAAACAGGACACGTATCACAGGTAACCTCTGTTGGCTTATATATACTAGGTGTTAGTTGGCCCGCGCTTCGCCGCGGGCGCCGCTGTTGTGCATACATGTTACGTACAATTGTCGGCGGTTCGCTGTTGGGAGCTCCTGTTGCGTCGAGTGTTTGATGGACAAAAAAATAACATTAAGTGACTGTTATGTTCGCATGAGCTTTACAAAAATACTCGCAAGCCATTAAGTTTTAAAATAATAACAAAAAGTTAGCTTTACTTCCTCGTAATATCATACTAAACTCATACCAACATCCCACCTCGTAATATCATACTAAACTCAAACCAATATCCCAAACACCACTTGTACATTTCCATTTTAAAATCAAACAAAATGGCTCCTAGTAATATTAGCTCTGGAAAAGCAAAAGAAATATTGCAAAGCATATTTTTAAAGTGGAAGTTTGTAATACAAGTTAATATTTTAATATTCATCCACTATCATTATTTTCATATGGATTTGTAATACCAATGAAGCAGCGTATGTTAAATTTTGACACTATTCAAGTGTCGTAAATTTAATATAGATACAATTTTACTAAATTCAACTTTCAGGTGTGAAAAAAGCCCCATATTCGGCGCTTGATCCCTTTTCTTATTACAAAATTAAAAAGAATATTCTTTTAATGCCATGTTTTATTATTATTTGTTATCATATAACACTTTATAGGTTTTTCTATAGATATAATAATGCTTTCTAAGCATTAAGACTTTTTTATACACTAATTAAATTTAAAGATTTACAACTTTCAATTCAGTTCACAAAGCTAACTTTTTCTTTTTGGTTTTGATATTAAAGATGTTTCAAAGTTTTATTGAAAGTAAACATATTGAGTAAATGAATAATCTATATCTATATATACTAGTGGGGTGCCCGCGCGTTGTGGCGGAGACCACAACACTCCAATTAGTGATTTTAAAGGTGTGTACAGGTTGTTGTTCGGTTCACTTTGGTTTCGAGCTATAATCAAAACCAAAACCTTCGATTAAGATATTTCAAAAACTAATGGGTTTCAATTATTCATTTGTTCCAATTTGGTTAATCGGTTACAAACATCGGTCCAACTGGTTTTCGATAAATAACCAAAAATTTTTCTTTACTTGGAAATGTGAGTTGAAATATTTAAGAAGAACCCATTATCATAATACATAATTAAATACAAAGTGTGACTCATACCAGAAGCAGTGCAGCAAAAAAGCCAATCTTAAAATGATTTATTTTTGAAAGTATGCAGTTTTAAAAACAATTTTAAAAGTAATGTAATTATATCTTGGACTAAGAATTAATAAACAAAAGGAGAAAAAACTCCAGTTGAAGTGTGGAAAAGAGAGAAGCCAAAGAAAAAATATACAACACTTCTAAAATTTGTCTTAAAAACCAAGACATAGTATAAAAACGTTTTTCTTTATACATATGTAGAAAAAGATGAAAAGATAGATTAAATAGCATAAGAGAAATGGCAAGTCCATTTCATAAACACACAAAACGGACAAGAAACAAGACAAAACTATAGTGTGAAATTCATTCGATAGCAAAACATGACAAGTAATTTTTATTTTGATCATCAACAGTAAACTAAAATAACATTTACCTGCAAACCACCATAACTTTCATACCCATCATTTGCTAGGAAGTCATGTCGTCACCCATGGTCTCTAGAATCTCTATTACTATTCTTTGGAGCATAATGCACATATGGGGCTACGGAAAGATACAGAAGAACATGGGGTTATTGATTAACTTATATTTAAAACAAAGTAAATAGGGGTTATTGATTAATTTTGATGTGTAATAATGGAGGGGGTTACATGTTGGAGGTGATATGATGTGTGTATTACACACATATACAATAAGCATGAGATGTTGTACACAAGGAGCAAAAAAGGAAGAAAATGACAAAAAAAAATAAAAATTGTAAAGAGGCTTTTGATATGCCATCTTAAAATTTAAGTGAATTTACCTTTAAGGGCATGCTTCCTCCTTAATAAGGTAATCTATCTATATAATAAATGAAAACACTAGGGTTGAATCCTAGATTTTTAGAGGGTCTTGAAGGATCCAAATCCTAAATGGGGCTCCAAGACTAAGTCTTATATAAACCTCTTTTTATTTAGTTTTGTCAACATCCATTTCTCATTCCTCATTCCTCTCCTACTAATTCCTTTCTCATTCCTCATTCCTCTCTCATTGTCATTTTTGCAAGGTATGTTCTTCATCAATCTTAGATGAATCTCGAAAATGTTTTTGAATCTTTTTCTGCATTTTTATTATATTGATACATAATGTTTGCAATCATCTTACATAAAAGATAAAAACAATAGGATTGTATCGTTATTTTTATACAAAGACAAATGACAATCCTATATCTATCAACCTGCTACAAAATATGTGATTATCAACAAGTTTTCGATTATGTTTCTGACCCTTTATAAAATCCCTAAAGTAAATGTTTGAAACCATCTTACATAAAATATAAATACAATCGGTTTCTTATTAAAATAACTTTCTAATCCTATTGTTTGTCGATTATGTTTCTGACAATTTTTGAAATCCATCCACATCGGTTTACTAACATATTAAACCAAACAGAATCGTTTTTTTTTTTTATTAAAACCATTTGATAATCTGTTTACAATCAACTCTCTGCTTTGGATGTAATCGATACGCGAGTAATTCTGCTCAGCTTTAATCATTGAATATATGATTGTGTTTTTTAATAAACAGATTGCAATTGAAATCGGTTTTGAGTATGTGTGAATATAAAAAACAAGTATATAAAAAAAACAAAATACCGGATTTCATAAAACAAGATAATTAAAATCAGTTTTTAGTATGAGTGACTTTATGTATATTTTAACAAAAGTTTGTTTTTTGCATACGAAGAACAGGATTTCATTAGGACAAATAACTTCAATATGGCTTATCACAAGGGTGACAAATTCTTCAAGGTTATTCATGACCCTTCCGCACGAGTTTTGGTATGACGTTTCTAATATTTTTTAAGTAAAAAAACCTTATTTGTTATTATAATGTTGGTTTTTACGTGTTTGTGCAGACATTGCCTAAATCCATGAACAGGTTTTTGTTATCTAAAAACTTACGAAACAACAACATTAAAGTTTCGACATACCATGGTCAATCTTGGTTTGTTTTGTTAGAATTTATAGATTTTTATATTTCCTTTTGAACTTATTTTAAATAAATTTTACTGATTATTAAAATGTGTTTTGACCTTTGAATATGCTATAAATTTTCAAACTTCTTATTAATTTTAATTTAAATGTGTAATTATTCACATTGACTAAGATTTAATTATGGTCAAATCAATAAATGAGTACGACAATGTGTGAATCAATAATCATTAAAATTTTGTGTTTTTTTTTTCATTTGGTATATTGACATGGAGATGTCTAATTTTACCGAATATTTAGTATGTTGTAATTGTAACAATATGTATACGTTAACCCGTGGTGGCAATACGGTATAATTTAGAATACATAGTCACAACTGAATTTACTCACAACATTCATAATGAATTGATAAATGTAATTGCGAAATTTATGGTTTCCTTATACAATAACAAATTTACTTTGAATACGCATTTACTTGTCCAATTTTCAAGCATGTTAGTAAAGCATATAATAACATATAAAGAACATTTACTTAAATAACATTGAATAGATAAAAAAAAAAAAAAAAACCACAACTAGGTATAATCCTTGACATGCGGCATTAAAGGTTTCAATCATTGTTTTTGACTAAATTCAATCAATACATTAATTTATAACAATAATAACAATTCTAATACGGATGCTAATTACCCTCCACTCTTTCATCCATTTCTTATTATTGAATTGATTGAATACCTATATAATGTTTTACATAACATGTAAATAACATTTAGTTTAGTAACATTGAATAGATAAAAAAAAATCACATCACAAATATGTATAATCATATAAATTCGGCATTAATGGTTTAAATTCTTGACTTTGACTAAATTTAATCAATACATTAATTTATAACAATAATATATAAGAGGTAATTCGAATGCTAATTACCCTCCACTCTTTCATCCATTTCTTATTATTGAATTAATTGAATACCTATATAATGCTTTACATAACATGTAAAGAACATTTAGTTTAATAACATTGAATAAATCAAAAAAAAAAAATCACAACTAGGTATAATACTTAAAATTCGCCATTAATGATTTCAATGCTTGACTTTGACTAAATGTAATCAATACATTAATTTATGACAATAATAACAATGCTAATTCGGATGCTAATTACCCTCCACTCTTTCATCTATTTCTTATTATTGAATTGATTGAATACCTATATAATGCTTTACATAACATGTAAAGAACATTTAGTTTAATAACATTGAATAGATCAAAAAAAAAAAAATTATCAAAACTAGGTATAATACTTAAAATTCGCCATTAATGATTTCAATGCTTGACTTTGACTAAATTTAATCAATACATTAATTTATAACAATAATAACAATGCTAATTCGGATGCTAATTACCCTCCACTCTTTCATCCATTTCTTATTATTGAATTGTTTGAATACCTATATAATGCTTTACATAACATATAAAGAACATTAGTTTCAGTCTTTTGATCAAGTAAGTTAATTATGGCTAAAATTTAAATTTTTTATAGTTATTTGTTAATTTCGTTATACTTTTTTTTTGTATCAAGATACTAGCAAAAACATAATGAATGAAAATTTAACTGAGGCAGAATGTTCGATTATCTCTGGTAAAGATGGTAAAACTAAACGCAAGCTGACAGCAGTATATGAATTGCTTGGGAACAATACAGTATCAACTCTTAACAACAATGATGAGGCAAATGAAGCTTAAATGGAGTCTGATGTGAAGTTTAATAATGTTTATTACAAATAAAAACTTTGTTGATTACTACTATGCTATAAAACCGTTGTTTGTCTTAATTTATTTTTTGCTTCTCTTTCAGTATACTTATATCATCTCATCTATGGTTTTTGTTTTTGTATTTCATTTGTACGTGCAAATTGTGTTTAATTTCAATTATGACCACTAATTTGATAATATATATCTAAATTTGATACAAACTATATAATCTAATGATTGTATTTACATAACAATCATTGAGTTTTATGCTAAAGTAAATTACATTTATCGTAAAAAATAAAACCTAAATACTAACAATTATGTTAATTTGCAAACTCAAATATATCTAATTTTATATTTATATTTTCTAAGTTCTAACAAAGGTTGACTAATTAATCTGTCCCAATCTGCTTAGTAGGGGTGACCATACGAAAACCGATAACTAAATATTACCGAAACATAACCGATAACGGCACCGAAAAAAAACCGAATCCGAATTAACCGATCGGTTGCGGTTAACATATGCCTTAAACCGAACAATTTGTAAGTATTTCATATATTTTTATTGCGTTTTCATATATATTTGTATCTTGAAAAAAGGTCCAAACAATTTACTAAATACTTTAAGTTTATAATTTTGCACAACTTTTATGTTTGAATATTAACCGAACATAACCGAAACCAAAACCGATAACCGACAAATTTACGTAACCAAAGTAACGATCGATTTAGGTTATTGTTTTTCCTAAAACCGAACATCGGTTTTCGGTTTTTGTTATATTTAAAAACCGAACATAAGGGACATTTGATCACCGTTACTGCTTAGTATGATTAAAATATACATTATTTGATAATATTAAATCTATATACTAAAAAAACAAATTAATCTGATTTAATTCTACTAATTACACAACAATTATTGAGGTATAATTGATATTTTGAAAAGATCCTCATTCAAAGACCAGTCAATATATTTTGACAACATTTTATGCACTAAATGTGCTCATTTATGCACTAAATGTGCTCATTTATGCACTAAATGTGCTAATTTTAAGTTCTTTTACCAATCAACCTACAAATTTTATTAATCACATATTTCTACTTCACCTATATATTTACATGAATACAAGTCTTTCACACTTATGCAATCAACATTATCACATTGTTATCATTCAATTATATAATTCTCTCTTTCGAACAAGTTATGTACTAATTACAATTACATTAAAAATAATAATATGATAAAAAGTCATTTACAAAAACATAATGTATTCATACCTTTGTTATTTTTTTCAAAACTTTATACTTTTGTTGAGTACTGATCATAATAGGTAATCGGTTTTCATTACTAACGTTACTGAGGACTTATAAAAATATCCACTTTGACGTTTATATAAGAAAAAAAATTTCAGGCTAACCGTTATTTTTAACACTTTACGTTTGTAGCTACTAAACTTGAACAATACAACTCTTAGTTTCATATAATTTTTTTATTTACTATGGTTTGCACCGTGGGTCCCCACGGGTCTCAAACCTAGTAGAGATAATAAACGAAAACTATGCCACATGACACTAGGTGAAGCCTTTACACCCTTTATTTCGGTCAAAAAAGTCTTTTTTCTCTATCAATGCACTTCTTCAACAATATTTAAACGTTAACAACTTTTATATACGACATTTAAAAAAAACTACACCAAACTAACAAGAGTTTCGTACGTAATAATATAACTTCACAATTTTCAAAAATTATAAAGTTTATGATGTTTTCTTTGTCAGCCTTCGTTGTTAGGTTCTTGGTGCGTAGTCGAGTGGATGGTTGGATTTGCTATGGGTTCGGTTACTTATACTAAAGATAAAATTTATGAAAAAGGTTGCATTATTGCATATAAGATTGGAAATCAAATTTGAAACATAAAACATTACATATTTAATTATATCGTAAGATCTGAAATCAAAACTGACTATATTTATGAAAATAATAAAATGAAAATTTATTGGTGAAATAACTATATCAAGTGGATGAAGAAGGGACAGCACAAGTTCGCTGGCATGGCAGTTGGCCTTAAATCTTTTATTTCCATTATTATGTATTTTGCAATAATAATACAGTAGATATAATGACATAAAAAAAAGTTGATAACTTAAAACTACAAGTATTTGAGTTACTGACTTTATACCTTATTATATGTTTTGTAATATTTAAATTCAAGATGTGTTTGATGCTTGGATATTGGATCAAAAGATTCCATGCTCAATAATGTATATAAAACATAAAATAAAATATTACGCCAATCATCTTTATTTTTAGCTAGTAGGTGAGCCAAAAATTTCATTTGGTAGGGGTATATTCAATATATAGAAAAATCATAAAGAATATGGTTGTATTTATATTTAAAGTGAAATAATTTTTTATATTTCAGTGATGAAATTAATGGAACAAATTCACCAATTCATTTTTATTTTGTGAATTGTCAGAAGTTTCATCCAAAATAAAAAATTTCTAAAAATGTAGGATCTTATTATATAATTAATGAACGTATGTATGCACTTTTTGATAAATATATGATTTAATTCATATTGTTCTTTATAAGTACAAATAGAAAAACGCTAAGTTCTGAAACATAACTTAAAAAGCAAAACTAAATGTATTTAATCTTAACTTTAAAATTAGATATATTTTTCATATAAAATAGTTGCTAGATTCCCGGGAAGATCGGATTATAACCAATAAGTATTCTTAGCTTTATTGTTAAACCAAGTTAAGGGTTTACTAATGTATTAAGGGGCTGTTTGGTTGATTAAGTGCTGAATCATTAAGATGGTCTGAATGGTTAAGAGGCTCTGAATGGTTAAGAGCTGAATCATTCAGCATCCTTTATTAGCTTAATGATTCAGCACTTAATCATTCCATTCAGATGCTGAAACAAACAGTCTGAATGCTGAATGATTCAGACCTGAATGATTAAGATGCTACCAAACAGCCCCTAATTTACTAGCTTATACCCCGGGAGCGTCCCGGGTTGAGAAATCTAAGTAAAGTGAATAAAATTAGAAGTATCTAAACTATAAAATGACATCTATGTATCAACTTACATTAGATACTTTTAAAAAAAATATACCAAAATATCCATTTCACCTTACAGCATCAACACCTAAAACAGAATATTAAGATCTCAAGCAATTCAAGGGGACAAAGATTGTTTAGCACCAATACATTCAGTTAAAGGTCTTTAACTGCATACAATAAGATTTGAGCTATTTCAGAATATGGTAGAAAAAGAAAACATTGCAATTACCTGTTGGAGAGCGTCCCGGGTTGAAATATCTAATATAACATAATAAAATATCTAATATGACAATATCATTAATGACTTGCCAATATATGATTAATGAATATTATTATTATTATTATTATTATTTTAAACAATTAAACTAATATATCCCGGGAGCGTCCCGGGTTGAGAAATCTAATTTGAAATATCAATTTTACACCTGAAATAGACTGATGCGTTTTACAGTTACATGCAGGAATGCTTCTGGTAGCACTTAACCTAAAACAATTAACAATGTATCTTCAATGTTAGTGCATAACCTTAAACACTGTATAACTCTAATATTAAAACCTAACCTAAAACAATGTACAACTCCAATACTAACACATGTTGTATATAAAAATCATATTTACTGGTTTGAACATAATGATTAATATATAACCTGAACACTTTGTGTTTTTTTCCTGTATGAAGAAAACCACACAAAAAAATAGTCGTTTTTTTCTCCTTTTTTATATAGCACTATCAGTGGCGAAGCTTGGTTCGTCAATCGGCGGGGGCCGGACTCAATTTTTTTCGATCGGTAGTGGCAAATCGGCGGGGGCCGGACTCAACCCGGACTAAATTTACCTACGAAAATCGCAAACTTCCACTACTACGCCAAAAAACAGGGGGGGCCAGGGCCACCCCTGGCCCTCACATATGCTTCGCCCCTGAGCACTATGGTACCCGTTGGAAAGATAATAAAATGCTCGTTAATTTGGTGTAATTTTTTTCTTTAAAAAATCTCGTATATAAAAGATATTAACGTTTAAAAGTTATGGGAGAAAACATTAGAGATAAAAATCTAATTTTGTTTTTAAATTATAAATTATTATTTCCTAAAATAAAGCCCTTGCCACATGGGATGACACATGGCAAACTCAATGAAGAGAATACCCTCTTTGAGTGCCATGTCATTAAAATGGCTTTGGTTTATTATATGTATAGATTAGATTATAACCCATGTATTACATGTAGTTGTATATTTAACTAAAATTACACAAAATAACTAATTTCATTTGCCACTTAGGTTATAGCCTAGTGGTAGAGAGAAATTTTTTTTAGGTGAGATTGGAAGTTAACTCTAAGGATGTGCAAAAAAGATGTAAAAGGGTGTAAAGAAATGGTGTAAAAAAATAGCCGTTAAAAAACAATTTCATTTATTATTTTTACCTAAAAAGGTTACTCTAACGTAATATAAATAATTAAATTTTTATCAGAAAATGTTTTGTAGATACGTCGATACAAGAATCTTTGTATTTAAGAATAAAATTTTTTAAAAGTAATCATTTTCCTAAGAGGGGATTTGACAACATTTTAGTTGGATATTCTAGAATATGATGTTGATGATTAGATCACGGCCTCATAAGGTGTGGGAACGGGAAAAGGGTCGGGGAGCCCATGTGGCATCCATCTCTGTTGGGGAACACCGCCTCACGTCCCAATTTCAGTGACAACGACAACATCTCCCCATCCTCCCTTTTCTTTTTCTCTGATTTTTCAAACTTTGGAATGTGTGTTTGGTTTAGAGTGACCATAGCACGTCGTCGGAGCACGTAACCGGAACAAGGAAGACCGAAGTTACGTGGTGCTGACGTGGACAAGGAGGAGGAAGGGAGAAGGGGAAACCACACCTCCTCAGCCTTATTGAGGGCTGAATGCGAAGTGGGGCAACTGAATGTAAATTGATGTTGTATTAGTGCTTAGAATTGTCATATGAATACTATATTGTGTATAAATAGGATGATTCTTATAGAATTGGAAGATGTTCATATGAGTGAAAGGTGGGTTTTGACATTTAGGTGAACCCATATTATTATGTGAATATGATGATAAGTATGTTTAACATTGTAGGTTGATTAACTACAATTTTAACAATTGTGTGGAAATGGTAATCAATGTTGATATGGTGATTACCCAAGTGAAAAATTAACAATGGCATTAGTTGTTAAAATTGACGACGTACACTAGGTGTTAGTGAAAATGCTTAGTTTAGAGTCATGAATGAAATTGTATGTTAGAACCTCACAAGCTAAATTATTAGGTGGGGATGAATATGATTGATAATGGCATGAGAAATGCACATTAGATGGTTATTTAAGTGGCGAATAGCATAACTGCATAACATGCCACTAACTATGCCTTAGAAACATAACTTCTAAACTTAGAATATGTGATGCACGCCATATGATGAAATAAGTTGCCTAATAATGATTAGGAAGGTAATGTGCACTAGCTATGATGAATGTAGAACAATGAATGATGAGCTAGTTCTTTACATGAATAATTGCTCAAAGATTAGAGCACATGAATATGTTAAGAGCACTTTGACTTTTAAAAGTCAAATCAAACTCCTATCATAAACTCCTTATCTATAAACAGTTACATAATAAAAGAAGAGAGTGGCTATTGTAAAAGGTGTAAGAAGGACACATGGTACTAACCGAAATGGTATTATTGTTCATCATCATAATTGTTGGTTTTTTCAAGTTTCACATTCATTTTTTAAACGACCATAAATATTACATTATTAAAAAAAACACCATAAAAACAAGGTTGTTATCCTCTTTCATTTGGTACCCTATTGCCGTAGTTTTTTTGAAATAAAAAATTCAATGGGTTGATCGCTTGCGTCTTTTTGAGGGTATAGTTGCGTTTGACGATAAAACGCAAGTTATCAACCCAACAATTTTTTTAATATAGCAATAGGGTATTCAAATGAAAGAGGATAAAATGCTTGTATTTATGGTGTAGTTTTTTTTTTTAAATAATGTCGTATGAAAAAGTTATGGACGTTTAAAAAATATGGTGAAACTCAACAATTGTAGGTCATACCTCTTTTGTCATACTTATTCTCTTTTAGAAGATCAACGTATATATTTCTCCTTTTAATCCCATCTATTAATTCATTTAGATTAAAAGTCTAAAATCCTTCTTATGGTTTTTATATTAAGATACTTTTTAAACAATACTTCTACATAAAAGAAAATCAATTATACAATTTGATGGTCGACAATATTATTTTCATTACTAACTTAATCGTTAAGGGTTATACATAGTCCGCGTAACCTTCGGTCTAACCAAGATAATAATAACAAATTAGAGTTCCGTAACAAATTAAATAAAATTAAATAAGTAGGTATTGGCGTATATTTATGGGAAAGGCAAAAGACGTGCCCGGTAGATTCACAGCAGTAGATTTATGGGAAGGGCAGTCGTTTGGTTTCGAAAGATTAGCATGGCTTAAACTAACTGGTCTCCCTCTTCACTTGATCACGAATGAGGTCATTGACACGGTAGGGGCCGCCTTTGGGAAGATTGTTCACAGGGCACCAAGATCAGATACAGATGACGACTTATCTTATGATTCGATTGGCGTTCTGGTGGGGGATGGGAAGCGTATCAATGAGGATGTTACTCTGGTATGGAGGGAGAGAAAATATGTGGTTTGGGTGGCGGAAGATATCGGTGACTGGGTCCCCACTTTTTACAAAGTGACAGACACGGAGACACCTTCATGCAATAATACCGATAATGAGGTTGGTCAGGAAAGGAATGATTTGAATGAGGAAGCAGTGAACGACCAGATTGGTGCCGGTGGTGATTTTCCGGCGACTCCTGTTGCTGAGGAGACTGTGACGGGTTCGGATATGGAAACCGCTAATTTTGAGGCTGAAAATATGGAAAACAATCATGAGGTAGTTATGGGAGATTTGAATACAGAAGTTAATGAGGCTTTAAATGAGGAGTTGAATGACTATATTCCTGGCAACCTTTTCAACTTTGAGAAACATGGTATTAATGATGTGGCAAATGATGAGGTGGGGCCTACGATTAATAAACGTAAAAAGAAAAATGCTATTGTATCTGATGTGGGCCGGTCCAATCCTACTTACTCAAGTAGTTTGGAGAAGGCAAAGGTTGGTAAAAAGTCCAGAGGTGTAGAAGATGTGTTTGGGCTAGACCATCTACTGGGCCTGGACAATGATAAAGTAGCAAGAACTGGGCCTTTTAATCAACAACTTGATCTTAACACTCCTGTTAGACCCACTACGGATGAAGAGCCTGTTGGGCCTAACGAAAATAAAGATGGAAACAATGTGAATGAAGCATCTATTGAAGCAGAAGTGGACGCGACCATTGTGCTAGGTAACAAATTTGGTGTTCAATTGCAAAACTCTTACTCGTTGATTGAAGACTCGATTGTTCATGAAGGGATACAAATTGGTAAGTTATGAATTGTATGTCCATTAATATTCGTGGGGTTGGGAAGGCGGGTAAACCAGGTTGGATCAAGAAAATTAGAAGTGATAATGGGATTTCGTTTGTGGGAATGCAAGAAACCATGGTTAGCAACTTATCGTCCAATTTAATTTCAGCTTATTGGGGTGGCACGGGGTTCGACTTTGAATGTGTAGATGCGACCGGGAATTCGGGTGGTCTAGCTTGTGTTTGGGACCCAAAGGTTTTCGTCAAAGAGCATGTCACAAAAGATAGAAATTATCTGCATGTGGCGGCTTTGATATTGGCTGGTTCTGTTAGATTAAACCTTATCAACGTTTACGCTCCCCAATCGAATGATGGTAAGCGAAGTTTGTGGGATAAGCTTCGTAATACTATGGAAAGGGGTCAAGGGTGGTGGATAATTTTTGGAGACTTTAACTCAGTAAGAGACCGAACGGAGAGAAAAAATTCGGCTTTTGACCCGGTGTGTGCTCGAAACTTTAATGACTTCATTGACGACGTCGGGTTGAGGGAGTATAATATGAAGGGTTCGCTGTTTACGTGCATGACTAAGAGGAATGGAGTTTGCAAGTTTAGCAAAATAGATAGATTCTTGGTATGCAACAACGTCTTTAATATGTGGCCTACCGCTTGCGTCCGGGCGATTGCTAGAGACTTGTCAGACCACTCTCCATTGTTGCTCACTGTTAAAGATACAAATTTCGGTCCGATTCCTTTTCGGTTGTTCGATTCTTGGCTGGATAGGCCCGGTTGTATTGAGCTTGTCAAGACGGTGCTTGAGGGTTGGCCTAACAGAGGCGATGCGGACAAGAACTTGGTTAATAAATTGAAGTATCTAAGGGTCCGATTGAAGGCTTGGTATAACAACATGAGTCAAAAAGAAATGGAGGCTGAAAAAAATTTACGTATAGAAAAAGAAGAAATCGAAAGACAAATGGAAGAAAACGAGCTGGACGACGCAAGTGTTTGGATTTGGACCGAATGCAAAAAAGCGATTGAGGAGATTGAATTGTATAAAGCGAGTGATCTTCGGCAAAAATCCCGGGTCAAATGGGCACAATTGGGGGATGAAAACTCCTCTTTTTTCCATAATGTGGTCAATGGGAGGAAGGCGAGTAACTCGATTCCAGGGATTTTAATTGATGGCGAGTGGATTACTAAACCGGCTCTGGTTAAACGGGAAGTCTTGAAGTTCTATCGAAGCCATTTTAAGGAATCCATTCCTTTGCGACCTACTTTACTGTGTGATGGGATTAAAAAGATTGGACGTGAAGACAGTGACGATATGGTGACTCCGTTTACTCGCCTAGAGATTAAAGAAGCGGTTTTCGGGTGCGGTTCAAATAAGGCCCCCGGTCCAGACGGTTTCAACTTTCGTTTCGTCAAACGTTTTTGGGATACTTTAGAGGAGGATTTCGTGAGGATCTTGACTGCCTTCCACAGTACAGGTTCTATAAGTGCCGAATGCGGGACGGCGTTCATCACATTGATTCCTAAAACTAAAGCACCAGTCGGCCTCAAAGAGTATAGGCTTATCACTTTAATTGGGATGATTAGTAAGGTGATTTCCAAAATCCTTGCTAATCGCCTAAAAAAAGTTATGGGTTAGATTATTTCGGAATCACAATCCGCGTTTCTTACCGGTCGCTTTATTCTGGATGGTCCCTTAATGATTAATGAAGTCATGGAGTTGCTCAAGAAGAAAAAGAGAAAAGCGTTTTTATTGAAAATAGATTTCGAGAAAGCCTACGACAATGTCAACTGGCAATTCTTGATATCTATTATGTCTCAAATGGGTTTTAATACGCGATGGTGTGATTGGATCAAAGGAGTTTGCGAGTCCTCTAGAGCCGCGGTGTTGGTAAACGGCTCTCCAACTTTTGATTTTCGATGCGAAAAGGGGCTTCGACAAGGAGACCCTTTGTCGCCTTTTTTGTTCTTAATTGTGATGGAAGCCTTATCTTGGTTTTTGGAAAAGGCGAAAGATATTGGTATTTTTAAAGGGATCCGGCTTTCTAACGAAGGTATGGAGGTAACTCATTTATTCTATGCCGATGACGCTTTAATTCTAGGAGAATGGTCGAAGGAAAATGTGCGTAATATCGCTCGAATTCTACGCATTTTTTATTTGTGTTCGGGGCTTCGTATTAACCTTCATAAATCAAACATTTATGGGGTTGGTACGGAGTCCTTGGAAGTCGAGGATATGATGGAGTTTCTTGGATGCAAGAGAGGTAGTCTCCCGTTTACCTATCTTGGAATCCAAGTTGGAGCAAATATGAATCGTATACGTAATTGGGACCCGGTTATTGAGATCATTAAAAATCGTCTTGCCTCTTGGAAAGCTAAAACTTTGTCGATAGGTGGTCGAATCACTCTCATTAAATCGGTTCTTGAAAGCTTACCGGTATATTACCTATCCCTTTACAAAGCTCCAAAGGCGGTTCTAGATGCGATGGAATCTATAATGAGAAAGTTTTTGTGGGCGGGCCCTAGTCAAGAGAAGAAAATCCCGTGGGTTGCGTGGGACCTTGTAACTACTCCGAAAAAATTTGGAGGGTTAGGGTTGTCTAAGCTAGGTGACATTAATAATGCGTTATTGCTGAAGTGGACGTGGCGATACAAAAAGGAAGGGGATTGTTTATGGAAGAAGATCATTTTGGAATGCCACGGGAAGAGCCGGCCTTGGACCTTGTTGCCGTGCACGTATTCAGCCTCAGGTTGCTGGAGAAACATCACCAAAGTCGGAGAGATATCCATTGCTAATGGTAGTAAGCTCAGCGATGGTTTCTTTGCTGAAGTGGGTTGCGGTGACACAATAAGTTTTTGGGGGGACACATGGTTAAGAGATACTCCTCTTCAACTCGTTTTTCCTAATCTTTTTAGATTGGAGAAGAATAAATGGGTAACGATAGACAAGCGAATTCAGATCGTTAATAATCTGAAAGTGTTAAGCTGGGATTGGCGCTCGGAACCGTCCTCGTTTGAAGAAGTGGCTGAGTTGTTCAATATACTTAATGACATCCACGATTTCAATTTGAGGGCCGATAAGGATGTGTGGAAATGGAGACATGCTTCAGACGGGTTGTTCACAGTCCATTCAGCAAAAGCAATTATATCTAGCGACACTCCTCGGGTCAACAATCCGTTCATCGACTGGAAGGTTTGGGTGCCATTAAAGTGCAAGGTTTTGGTGTGGAGAGCGGGGCTGAATCGCCTTCCTACGATCGCAGAACTGATTAAGAGGGGAGTCAATATTCAAAACCAACGATGCTATTTTTGTCAAGATGTCTCCGAAACAACTATGCACCTGTTCACTGGCTGTACGTTCGCGCAAGAGGTTTGGTGTCGAATTGAAACTTGGTGCAAGTTATCTCCATGTTTCCACTTTGATATAATGGATGTGATCAAAATGCCTGAGACGCAGAAGACCTCCAAAAAAGCCACTCAAGTATTAAAAGGCATCCTTTATACTGCACTATGGGTTATGTGGATCGAGCGAAACAACCGAGTTTTCAACAACAAGAGCAGGCGTCCTATTGAGATTGTGGAGACGGTTAAAACTACTTCGTTTTTTTGGTATTGTAATAGAACCAAAGGACACAACGTAGATTGGAAAAAATGGTGTTTGTATCCCTTGGATTGATTTCCTCATCGGTCCTTGCTTTGAGGACCGTTTGAGTTTGTGTTGAATGAAGTTTACCTTTCAAAAAAAAAAAAAAAAAAGGTATTGGCGTATTTGTCTTTGACTAAATTGTTTGATTTTGTCATTGACAAATTACTTTTTTTTTTTTGAAAGGCATTGACAAATTACTTAATCAACTACCTCCTTCTAATCGTGTCTATTTATTACTCATGTTCACATTGATTTGAAACGGTCAAAATACATTGATTATATTGTTTTTGAACGAAATGAAATCATATTTGCACATTAATTACTTTTCTAGAACATCACATCTTTTAAAAGACTCATCGTATCAGTTTTTTAAAATGTTATATAATATTATAAAAACGGTAATTCTATATATAAAAAAAAAACTATATTATCTAACAATAATGTTTTTAGAGTTATATATCATGAATATTCAATGTGTCACTCTATCGGGTCTCCCTAGAGGAAATAAGTAGTGTACCACTCATTAACAAATTTATGATCGTTTTAACTAGTTTTCTGTCTAGAACAAGTTTTTAGTAATTTATCTTCGAATTAACACATTCATATTATAACAATTGTCAAAATGCATGTATTAAAAATCGATTGTTATAACGTACCGGGTCTAGCTCACAAACAATTCAATTGGTTGTATTGGGCGATTTTCAACAAATTGACTAGTCAACCCTATAATTCCATAAAAATATAACTTCTATAAAAAGATAGTCCAAAACTATATAATTCTATAATAAAAAAAATAATTTTCCACCAAAGTTTTTTTTTAAATAAAAGTCTATTGTTATATGTTTATGGCATTAGGGTCTTGAATGTATAAAGTTGATGATCATTTCAACTTTAATTAAACAATGAAAATTGTGCTAAACTAGATTACAATAGAGAGTTTAAAACTCAAAATTGAACATGAGTATAAACCAGTTCGTTGACATTTACTAGTAATATCAGATTTTTCAGCAGTTCGGATACTAAAGTGGCACCCTAATTAGTCAGGACTCTATCGTACCAGTGATGTCACTGGTACTCGCTTCAACAAGTAATACGAGTCGAGTTTAACCAGTTTTAAAATATTCATACTATCCGATTTGAACCATTTCTGAGCCCAACAGGGTACCGTATAAAAACCGGCCTTTGATTAAATATTAATTTTACACTAACATACATACATCATACATGACATATCATACATAATAATGATATGCTTTCAAGTGTCTTATAAAAACCAACTCTTTCTTCTCACATAACCACTTCCACATATCCCTTAAACAATCAACACAACAATGGACAGCTATTCATACGAATCCATGTCAACAATTTCCGAAAGAATCTTCAACAAAGACCAACATAACACAGATCAACAAACTCGATCTGGGTCTCTAAATTCACGCTCCAAGAACATCAAAAACAGCTTCAGGAAGAAGAAAAACCAAGTGTTCCTTGAAGGGTATGTAGAGGCATCAGATGAAGATGATCTTGTGAGAGCCAAGAGTTTAACTGATGAAGATCTTGATGAGCTTAAAGGGTGCTTTGATCTGGGGTTTGGGTTTAGTTATGATGAGATTCCTGAGCTTTGTAACACTTTGCCTGCGTTGGAATTGTGTTATTCGATGAGTCAGAAGTTTCTTGATGAGCAGAAGTCGCCGGAGATGTCGTCTCCGGCGACGGTGCCGGAGGAATCCGTGTCACCGCCGCCTGCTCCTATTGCTAATTGGAAGATCTCTAGTCCTGGTGAGTATTTTTTATTTATTTTAATTTATTTTGTTTTTGAATATTATTATACTTGGATGTGTGGATGCGATGTGATTATAGGATCTATTATTTATTTGAATTATCTTTATTTATTTATTTATTTAATGGTTGTCAAAATTAGCGCCCCTCCTCACCTTTGATTGGCTCAGCCCTTTGATTGTGTCATAAACCAATTTCACGGTGTGAAAAATTTCACGCTCCAGCTCAAGTTTTCAAGATAAGTGCCCCTGGTGGCGGTGTTGGGGGCGTTATGGGGCGATAAACATGAAGATCACGCCCTAAGTCGCGCTCCAGTACACCCGGCCTTATAATTTTTAACTATCAACGAATCCTGATCATTCGGGTAAACCTAATGGCAAAAAGGCCACCGCGCCTTCCAACACAAAGGGCGTTGGTGACTCGCCACCGTTTTAAAGGAAATCCACCGCCCAGAAGCCCATTATAGTAAAACCTCTAGTTCAACCCATATTTTTTTTAGCTTTTGGCGATATTCCAACCCAATTGGGTTTTAGGAATTAAGACTCTTGTATATGTTTTGGGTGTGGGGTTTTAGGACTATAGGTTGTGTTTATTGAATTTTATTTTTCGAGAAATGTTATGATTCGAAGCTTTTGAATCCTTTGAGTAATCGGGTCATTTGATTGCTTTCGTTTCTGCATTCGTATACGAAGTTTATGAAATGTACAAGATCTGTTTTTTAATGTGTTTGGATTTGATTTTTGTAGGTGATCATCCTGAGGAAGTAAAAGCAAGGCTCAAGTATTGGGCACAAGCAGTAGCTTGCACAGTCAAATTATGCAATTAATAAGTTTTCTTGATTTATGCACAAATTTGTGGCATAAATTTTGAATCTTTATCATGAATCTTGGATTAGTGGAAAGTTTTCTTGATTTATGCAACAATTTGAAGCATAAGTTTCAAATCTTTATCATCAATATTGGATAAGTGGAAGGAGATCTGACTGTGATTGCAACCGGTGGCGGTCGCGGTGGTGGATGGTTTTCAAATTCTTGATCTGGAGATGGATAATCAATGAGGGGTTGGGATTTGAAGATAAGAATGTGGATGGAGTCGAAGACTAATTGTAATGAGTTTTGGTAATTAAATCAAATTGATAGTTGTATGATGAATTCATTTGTAGCTTTTGAGTAATAAATTCTTGAAATAAAAGGTTTCATTTTATTTGTTTTTGGGTTATTAATCTTTAGAATGTCCGTTGTGGAGCAGCGAGCGATCGGAGTTTTTGCACCGGTGTTCACCTCTAGCCACAACAGCCTCACGCGAACCCCGGCGTGAGCGAGCACAAGCGATGGTGGTCGCGTGAGTTAATGGGATAAAGTGATCTTTGGTCGCGCCGATGCTCACCTCCGGCCACAACAGGGTTAAGTAATCAGGTCACTTGAGAGTCACGTTGGTGGCTCGCGCCCGGTCGCTCACGGCTCCACAGCGGACAGTCTTATAGAATCTAGTTACTTATTTTACTTTAATTTATGGTTTGATTTGGTAAAACCAACACTGTTTTACATTATAAAAAATTGCCTCAAATCGAATATTGGTATAGAGTAATCATTTGGTACAAATGATTGCATCTTGTTTTTGTTGCGACCATGTGAAGGTATCTTCATTGGGCTTTTAATTATAATGGCTTTTATGGTGTATTAAACTTCTAATAGACGTCTGTTTATAACAAATTATACTTGCAAGAAAATAAAGTTTTTAACATATTAAAAGAAAATAACTTGAACCCGAGAATGAAACCCATGGATTAAAGTTGGTTCGGATTGAAATGAGTCATATGTTTAACGGTTGGGTTAAGTTTTCGACCAACTTGTCTATTGACAATAAAAATTGAAGTCGGTTCGGGTTGAAATGAATCATTTATTTAATGGCCACTTTAAGTATTACATAAACAATGTTAACATTATATGTTGTCCAAAACAACACATTTTAAGGCAAGGCTTGAGCGGAGAAATGAAATGACTATGGGTATAATGATTGAAAGTATGTTAGATTATATTTGATCAGTCCTTCACGGGTAGCTCAGTTGGTAAATGGACCAGAGATTCTTCTTGGGTGTCTCGGGTTCGATTCTCACGAGGGACATAATGAGAAATAAAGGATGACTCATGGCCTATGGTCACGAGTTCGAGTCCTGATCTCGCCCGAGTTTTACCAATCCTTCACCGTCGTGCTTTCGGGCGGGTGAGGGGTTGGGTTTTCCCCGGTTTCGGGAACTGCATGGGCGGGCCTGACTACGTCAGCCGCCCGAGGTAGTATGGGTCCTCCATTGGGTTGGTCGTGGGGGTCTGTCCATAGTGTGAGGACTCCCCTGGATAATCAGGCAGAAATGTTAGTTGGCCATTCAAAAAAAGATTATATTTGATCAAAGGTAAATCAACGATTCTGATTTACTTATCAGATAATAGTTCCAAATACAAATCGATTATCGGATAATAGTTCCACAATACAAATCTAAGCAACGTAGAACACAAGCCATCACAAGTTTGCCACGTGACCAAATTGGCCTATTGGTGATCCACCAATACAAAATAATGCATATAGCACATGGTTATGTGTAAATTTCAAGAGAACAAATATATTCATAGCACATGATTTTGATCAACTAATAATGTCCAACTTTAAGATTTTAAAAAATCTCCATTGAACTATAGATCTATAAATCTATTGTGTAGGCAATCATGTCCGATTGAAATAGGTCCGGTTAGGTTATTTATTTCAGAGTACATTTTGGGTTATTTTTCATATGAGATATTTTCCGATAAAAATAATTTTTAAAGTTAGTTTTCTTCTCAACCTTCTCAATACAGTGAGATTGAGATATTGAAATACCATCGTCAGCTATAATAATAACTAGGATTCTATTATCCGCACTTCGCGGCGAGAGCTCCTGTTACGTTGAGAGTTTGATGGACGTTAAAGATCGCACGCCGCTGTGGGAGCTCCTGTTGCGTGGAGGGTTTCGTGGACGTAAAAGATAATATTAGGTGACTGTTATTCTCTTGTGGGCTTCAAAAAAATATTCGCGGCTAAAAGCTAAAAGTTTGGCCAAAGTGCAATGTAAGTTTAAAAAAGTTGGGTGGTCAAAGTTTGAAATCCTAAAAGCTAAAAGTTTTGTGCTCAAAGTTTTAAATCCTAAAAACTAAAAGTTTGGTGGTCAAATTGGATGAAAATAAAGTTAAGCTAAAAGTTAGTAGCCAAAGTTTTAAATTCTAAAAGCTAAAAGTTTAATTGTCAAATTTAGTGGCCAATTGTGTGCTAGTGTAAGAGGGAGAGGGGTATTGTGCAAAATAAAAAAAAAACGTGAGCCAATAGCATATGGTCACTGTTCATCCGTCGCTTCTTTAATATAGATATATAATAGTCAAATACCCCTAAATAAACACGGATATCTTCAAATCCTGCCTTAATCTCGAGCTTGTAATTACCAACGTCAAAGAACTAAATGATTAAATGAATCGCATAATATCGTACTTACTAGCAAAGTGAAGATTGTCGCCTAATCGTGACCACTATGAGACTAGTCCCCGTCCTTTACGTATGTGGATGTCTTGTTCGTCCTCCCACCAAGCACCATCTCCGCTGTAGAATTTATAGGCGACAATCTTCACCATTGTAGCGATTCTTTCCGCCATATCATAATGATTATTAAGACGAACATAAGTAACCATCATAATATAGTATAGCGTAGAACTGGCACCACCATTTTTCAGCGTCGTTAGTTGTTTTTGTAGCCACCACGCCCCCACAACCCCTCAACACCACCCATTGCACCGTGGTTGTCGGGTTGTTGAATTTCATCATGGTATTCTTAAACTTATATTGATTTCTAAACATTTGGTTTCTATTTCATTCATATTACCCGGTTATTATAAGAACAGAAAAATATACAATTGAGGGTCTAAACATATAAATAATATTAATGATAGGTCACATCTATTAAATTCACCAATTAAACTACTGGAACAAAAAATGTAAATGAGCTAATTGATTTTTGAAGGTACATATTGTCTACCCCTACCTTGTTTTTCAGTTTCTGCTTAGGATTTTAATGGCAACGTTTGTTACTAATGACGATGTGGTTGAGCAGATACTCATAGGATTAGACGTGAATGATCTAATCCGGTTCAAGAGTGTGATTAAGTCATGGCACTCTTTAACGATCACAAGTCCTCGTTTCATTAATCTCTGTCCGAACTGTAGTTACAACAAAGATTACTACAACAATGAACTTAGCAGCAGAAGAATTAATTTACCCAATGAACTATACAGTTGCCACGACATTGTTGGTTCTTCAAACAGTTTGGTAAGCATCATATCTTATTTTAGTTGTTGTTGGAGATGTTGCCTTCAGCCCACCCTTGGGGAGTCACCTCAAGCTTACCAAAGATCAGTGTCCCATAACTGAAGAATAAAAAGCTGATATAGCTAGAGTTCCGTATGCATCTACAGTAGGTAGTGTGATGTACGCTATGGTGTGCACAAGACCTGATATAACATACGCAGTCGGAGTTGTCAGTTGGTTTATGTCAAACCCGGGAAGAGAACATTGGGAAGCAGTTAAATGGGTGCTTCGTTATTTGAAGGGAACATCAAAGATGGGGTTATGTTTCAAAGGGAAGGATTCAGTTCTCAGACTGTAGAAAACTTAGGGTTTCTCAACACAACAACCAAACAAAACAATAACAAAGAATAACAACACAAACACAGAGATATAGCGACTAGAAAGCGGTGACAAAATCTATTATTATCCACCCCCAAAATATTGCCCCCCAATACCCAATTGATCTCAGAAATTACTGAGACCTGATCAATAGATCAAAATACAAAGTTGTTCTGCTGATGGATTAGATCAGCAGAAGATAAAGACGTAAACAATACAAGACTTACAACCCAGAAAAGGATATACAAAGACGAGAGAAAACCCTAGATGATAACAACTGAACAATAATACGAATAATGACAAGAATGGAGAGAGACTGAGCTTAAATAGCTCAGTCTTCGAAGACTCAGCAGAACTCATCTCAGCCATCCATATGAATATCAATCCAACGACCACAATCTCACACGAGAGAAAAATATCTCTCAACCATAAGCTGGGCCAAAGAGCCAAAGAGTATGGGCCTGTTACCCATCACCTGCACAAAGCCCAAAAGACTACAAAAAATATTAGCCCAAATAACAAACAATTATACATAAGCCCATTCGTTTAACAATTTGAATTAGAACAAAACGGTCAACAATAGTCAACCATCTTTTTAACACGCCCCCCTTAATTCAAATGTTAAACATGTCTTTCATATCCAACTTGGAACATAACATATTATGTTGTTCTGCACTTAACCCTTTAGTAAAGATATCAGCTAATTGCTGATCAAAAGTAACTTTAACAGTCTGAATAACCCCATTTGATATTTTTTCTCTTATAAAGTGCAAATCAATCTCAAAATGTTTTGTCCTATCATGGAAGACAGGATTGGCTGCAATAGATATTGCAGCTTTACTATCACTATAGAGACAGACGGGGAGAACACATTCAACATTCAATTTACTAAGCAAATTTTTTAACCAGATTATTTCACAAGTAGCAGAGCATAGGGGTGTTCAGAAAAACCGCAAACCAAATAAAAACCGAACCGTAACCGTAACCGAAAAAACCAATCCGAACAACGAATTTGGTGTTTGGTTTGGTTTTAACCGAAACCGAATTGCTTATTCGGTGTTTGGTTTGGTTTTTGGTTCTACATTTTTTTTATTTGGTTTATTTGGATAACCGAATAAACCGGTAAAATAATTAATTATTAAATAAAAATAATAATATTTAATAACTCATATATAATATATAAGCCCAAAATATTAAATCCAACCTAAAATAAATAAAGCCCACCAATTTATAGAGGTAATAATATGAGTATAAACTAGTAAACTAGGGTTCATTTTACTATTTCTAATTTTTATGATGTTTCTGTTTGCGTGGTTTGATTTTTTGGTTTATATTTATTGCAAACTTTCTTTTCGGATTTTGGAACATATAGGTATATAAGTTAGAGAAAAAAAACTACGTTTCAATTTGGTTTGTTTGGTTGAATTTGGTTTGGTTTTCATATTCCTAATTTGGTTTGGTTTGGTTTTTGGTTTGAGGTACAAAATTTTGAAAACCGAATAAACCGAATCGAATAAAGCAAATAAACCGTAAACCGAACCGATGAACACCCCTAGCAGAGCACATTGCTCTGTACTCAGCTTCTGCTGATGATCTAGCAATAGTGCTTTGTTTTTTACTTTTCCAGGAGACTAGATTTTCTCCTAGAAAAATACCAAACCCAGTAACAGACTTTTGAGTAACCAGACACTTAGCCCAGTCAGCATCTACATAACCCTTAAGATTAAAGGTATAAGATTTTTTAAACACAACACCCTTTCCAGGTGAAGACTTCAAATATCTCAGTAATCTAAGAGCTATTTGAAGATGACACTTGGTGGGTTTGTGCATAAACTGACTTAGGAATTACACACAATAACTAATGTCAGGTCTAGTTAGTGATAAATATATTAGTTTACCAATCAATTTTTGGTAACCTGTTATGTTGTCAAGCAATGAACTCTCTTTAGAGTCTTTTGCTGTAACAACATAACTCTGTTCAATTGGAGTATTAATGGGTTTACATCCCAAATACCCAAATTCATTAAGTAACTCTAGACAATATTTTCTTTGAGATAAACATATCTCATCTTTTTCATACTGATGTGCTCAAAGTGGTTTAGTAAAAAACTACTAAATTAACCTAAACTAGAGACTCTAAGTTTTAAATTTATAAACTAAGACTCTCTAAACCTAAACCACACAACCGGCAAGTGTACCGGTCAGTGCAGTACAGCTAAAGTAAGTCCGAGTATCGAACCCACGAGACTCTACTAGAAAACGTAAACTAGACTCGATAACTTATCTACAAACTGACTTAAATTGTTTTGTTGCTTAAGGGGGGGTTTTCTAACAAACTAATTGCAAATAAATAAATAAAACTTAAATAATTGAGGACACGAACTGGGAACTGGAATTCGGATCAGGTGATGGGAAGGCACTACCTAGGCTAGAATCCTACACATGAATGATAAATTTCTAATGGCTATGGAACTGGTGTGGAACCGAGATCTTAAAATACTAAACATCAAGAATAGACTAGACACCCTCGACCCTTCTCAAGGGGAAACCCTAGAATACTGTTGTGCCGTTAAACCACCGGTTGAGAGGTTACCCTCACAGGCTTACCTACTCGAATCTTAAAGTACCCGCTAGACAGTCTACCTCACAGCGCGAAAGTCACAGTACACCCGAAAGTGCAAGGGGTAACTACAATATTTCTGATAAGACTTGGCCTACAAGGAGTGCTAGGGAAACTAGGAAGATCTTCTCACAAAGCCTCTAGAACTAGCAATTTAACACCCTAGACAGACCAACAATCTCGCACCTCACAGCTATTGAGAATTGGTAGAACACTTAGAATCATCTAACTAACAATTACAACTCCTATGGATAATCTGCAGAAATTAACCATAAACTAGTTGCTAACACCCAGTCCGCAACCTAACCCGCATTCATACATGAAAGACATTCACAAAAACGCAAGTGGAGTTTATAAAAATTAATTAAACAAAACTAAATATGCATATACACCAAACCAGAAAATAAAGAGTTCTTTACTTTAAAATTCAACCCACAACCAAAAAGTTCCAAGACCAAAAGAAAATAAATCAAACATGTGCAATCATCTTTAACCTAGGTAGCGAAAAGGTCTAGCCAATAAAAGGCATGATAAAATCAAAACAAATAAAACTAAACATATTCATGGCGTTCACAACGGGTTAGAATAAATAAATAATAAATATTGAATTAGAACCGACCCGTGCTGGCACCTATGCCTCAACCCTTCACCTCCTTCTCTTTTTTCTTCAAAGAATAATATGGTGCTTGATGATCTCTAATAATATTCTTTTCCACTGCTGTTGTTGATCTACTCCAATAAAAACTTGCGGCCCTTTGTTCCTATCCTCCCCAAGATTGATGTGCCTTCTGCCTAGAAATATCTCGATGCCTTTCCTTCCCCTTTAATATTCCTTCTGCGCCGCCTTTAATTATAATATGTTCTCACCAAAATATCAAGTATGCGGCCTCCCCCATCTCTTGTTTCCACCTCTCAATTAATAGGTTTTTCTAACAATACTCTTTTTTTCTTTTTGGGCCGGTCCACCCACGTGACATTCAAAGTCACAAATCACAATTGTGTTTTATTATATTATTATTATTATTATTATTATTATTATTATTATTATTATTATTATTATTATTATTATTATTATTATTATTATTATTATTATTATTATTATTATTATGACTCGGCTCTTTAGACTCGGGTGTTCTTGACTTGATCAAAGTTGCTCGTTTATGCTCCAACGTCCATTTGAACACCTACCAAAATAAAAAATAAATAAATAAGCGCTAAAACTGGCTCAAAACTAATAAAAATCTATAGAAACCTATACTAAATAAAATAGTGCGGTACAAGCCTAAAACTAATAAAAACACTATCTAAACTACTCGAAAACTATACAAACTTTACACTGGAAATAGATGTATTTTACAATACATCACATACAAAACTTCAATACCTAGAAAATATTTCAACTTTCCTAGATCTTTGATTTGAAAACTAGACTTTAACATATTTTTACAGTTCATGCTCTCAGTCTGATCATTACCTGTAACGACAATATCATCCACATATACAAGAAGTGCAATAAACACACTTCCTTTAGACTTAACAAACAAAGAGTAATCACAAATACTCTGTTTAAAACCCATTTTAATCAAAACATCAGTTAGTTTTTCATTCCACTTCCCAGGGGCCTGTTTAAGGCCATATAGAGACTTAACTAACTTACACACCTTCCCTTTATCTTGAGAATAATAACCCTCAGGCAAGGTCATATAGACATTTTCATCTATTGACCCATACAAAAATGCATTGTTAATATCAAGTTGATACAATGCCCAAGAGTTTTAAACAGCCAGGCTAATAATACACCTAACAGTTACCATCTTGACTACAGGAGAGAATGTTTCTCCAAAATCAATTCCCTCCCTTTGATTGTAGCCTTTGGCAACAAGCCTAGCCTTAAATCTCTCAACCTCACCATTGGACTTATATTTGACTTATATACCCATCTACAACCAATGGGTTTTCTGTCCTCTGGAAGATCAGTTAAAACCCAAGTTTGGTTTCTAAGAAGAGCTTCCATTTCATTATTCATAGCCTCTATCCACCTAGGATCCTTAGAGGCTTCTGAATAACTACTAGGCTCAACAATTTTATTTAGACTAGACACAAAACAAAAATTCTCAGAGGACAACACAGAGTAGTTAACAACCTTTTCTACTTCATACTTGACTTTACCTTCAATGATAAAGTCATCAAACTTTTTTTTGGCAAGACCGAACTTCTTCCTGACATCCTAGACTCTATCCTAGGTCCCTTAGGAGTACAATTCTCAACATTTGAACCCTCAACCCTTTGAGAAGGATCAGTCCCTCTAAATCCCGACACACTAGGTTGCTGATCTGAACAATCTACCTCTCTAGTGGTCATGATAGAGTCATCTAATCCCTTTCCAGGGGAGTGTTCATGAGCAACACTGGTTCCCCCTTCATCATCGGGATCATTACTATTATTATTATTATTACTAGAACTCTCAATGCTTGTGTTATCATACAAATAAAAAAAGTTTAAATGATCAACATTTTTATAAACTATTTTCTCAGAATCTGTTTTAAAAGGAAAAATATTTTCATAGAATTTAACATCTGTTGAAAATTCAAACTGTTTTGTTTCTAAACACCAAAGTTTATAACCTTTTTTGAAAACAGAGTATCCAACTAAGACACATTTATCAGCCCTACTTACCAACTTATCTTTTTCATCTAAAACCGTTTTAAAACACAAGCATTCAAAGTTCCTAAGATGACTCATAACTGGGGGGAACCCATACATTTTCTCATAAGGACTCACACCATTTACCACAGAAGAAGGAAGCCTGTTTATCAAATAAGTAGCAGTTAAAATACACCCAGACCAGAAATTTAGTGGCACACTACTTTGAAACAATAAAGCTCTAGCTATGTTTAAAAGGTGTCTGTGCTTTTCCACAACACCATTCTGTTGCGGAGTATGCACACAGGATGTTTGATGTAAAATGCCTTTTGAATTACAAAAACTTGTCATCTGTTTATTGACAAACTCAGTCACATTATCACTCCTAAACACTTTGACATTTTTCTTGAACTGTGTTTTAATCAACTCATAAAATATGACAATGTTATTGAAAACTTCACATTTTCTTTTAACAAATAACACCAGACTGCTCTAGAGTAGTCATCTACTATAGTTAAGAAATATTTGAAACTTTCTTTACTAGTAACCCTATAGGGACCCCACACATCAAGATGAACTAACTCTCCTATTTCTCTAGTTTTATGATCACTTAAAGGAAAAGGAACACGAACTTGTTTAGCTTTGTGACAAACCTCACATGGATGCCCTAACCTACTGTGCCACAGATTAACACTACTTGAACTATTAAAACAAACAGAGTTATTACTCACATTGGTACCTATAAAGTATAACCCATCATGCACTTTACCAGTCTTTAGGATTCTCTTGGACTTGGAATCCTGGACATAACATGCATGATCATCAAATAATACACTTAACTTGTTATCTTTGGCTAACTTATTTACAGAAACCAAGTTAACACAATACTCAGGAATATAGAACACATCAGTTAGGATAATATCATTTTCTAACATAATGTCCCCTATCTTCCTGACCTTAGCACTTGAACCATTGGGATGTTTCACACTCATGTCATATTGAGAAACATCAACCCAGTTAATCATGTATTCATCAGTACAAACCATATGCTGGTTTGCACCTGAATCCATGATCCACTTCAATAGTAGTGCAGTTTTCAAAAGACAATACTTATTGGGTACTAAAGTAATTGTTTATTCTGATCATGCAGCTTTGAGATATCTCATGACAAAGAAGGATGCAAAACCGAGACTGATTCGGTGGGTGCTTTTACTCCAAGAATTCGATTTGGAGATTAGAGATAAAAGTGGGAAGCATAACTTAGTAGCGGATCATCTGAGTAGGATCATCAACAATGGAGACCCGATGCCTTTGAACGATTCATTTCCGGATGAACAGTTATTCGCCACTGAAGTGACGACTCCTTGGTATGCGGACATCGTTAATTACTTGGTGACGCACACTCTTCCTTTCGATCTTTCACATGCTCAGAAGGATAAAATCAAGAAGGAAGCAAGGCGGTATGTTTGGGACGATCCATATCTTTGGAAAATTTGTGCCGATCAAATCATAAGAAGATGTGTCGACAAAAGTGAGGTACCTTCAATTTTAGATTTTTGCCATTCACAAGCTTGTGGAGGACATTTTGGTCCAAAACGAGCAGCACACAAGGTACTTGAATCCGGGTTCTTTTGGCCAACGATATTTCTTAACTCATACATGTTTTGTAAGTCTTGTGAAAGATGCCAGAAAACCGGTAACTTGAGGTCTAAGGATCAAATGCCCATCCAACCCATTTTAGTGTGTGAAATTTTTGACGTATGGGGCATTGATTTTATGGGTCCATTCCCAATGTCGTTTGGCAACGTTTATATTCTTTTGGCCGTGCACTATGTCTCCAAATGGGTGGAGGCAAAAGCCACGAGAACTAACGATGCTAAAGTTGTTTCAGATTTTGTGATGGCTAATATTTTTAGTAGGTTTGGTACACCAAGAGCATTCATAAGCGACAGAGGATCACATTTATGCAATAGAACCATTGAAGCACTCTTCAAGAAATATGGTGTTGCACATCGAGTTTCGACAGCATACCATCCCCAGACGAATGGTCAAGCAGAGATATCAAATAGAGAAATTAAGTCGATCCTTGAAAAGACGGTTAACCCGAACCGTAAGGACTGGAGCTTACGCTTGGACGATGCATTGTGGGCATATCGCACTTCCTACAAAACACCTATAGGTATGTCGCCGTTTCGCCTGGTCTTCGGAAAAGCTTGTCATCTTCCTGTGGAACTAGAGCACAAGGCCTATTGGGCAGTGAAGCAGTTCAACTTGAAGATTGACGAAGCGGGAATTTATCGTAAGCTACAAATTCAAGAGTTAGAAGAAATCAGAAACGATGCTTACGAAAATTCCCGAATTTATAAAGAAAAGACTAAAGCTTTCCATGATAAGGTAAACACACGGAAAACTTTTAGTGTGGGCCAGAAGGTATTATTGTTCTCATCTAAGCTTAAATTATTTCCTGGGAAATTACGGTCACGATGGGTCGGACCGTTTGTGGTTACTAACGTTTATCCTCATGGTGCAATAGAAATAACAAGTGAACAAACAGGGAAAACGTTTAAGGTGAATGGGCATCGTTTGAAAGTGTTTTATGAAACATTCCAACACGAAGAAGAGTGTGCAATGGAGTTGGAATGCGTGCATTACCAAGATTAGACTCGGTCTAAGTCTAGCCTAAAGACATGAAAGAAAGGTGCTGCACGAGAGGCAACCCGTGGTTCCGTATTTAGTTATTTTTATTCATGTTGCAATTAAAAAAAAACGACCCGGGCGTGTCAGGAGTTCACCCGCCCGGGTTGAAGAACTTTATTTTGGCCGAAACTTAGCCCGGGCAGGTCACGAAGAGACCCGGGCGGGTTAAGATTTCTTAGAAAATTTTTAAAAATTGCCGAAATTTAGCCCGGGCGGGTGTCATAACGACCCGGGCGGGTTGAGAAAAAATTTTAAGTTCCGAAAATTGACTCGGGCGGGTCAAACCTTCACCCGACCGGGTTGAAATCTATTAAAAAAAACATCAAAGGGCCGAAATTTGACACGGGCGGGTTACGAGGAAACACAGCGGGGTTAAACAAAGTATCTAAAATGCGAAAATTGACCCGGGCGGGTCAAACCTTCACCCGGCCGGGTTGAGTTTTGATAGAAAATAATAAACTTCAATCTATGTTATCTTCAATCTCTTCTCCTAACACCTTCTTTTTGAAACCCTAGAATCCAACATAGCTTTTACCCTTCTTCTCCTAACTCTTATCTCCTTCTCCAATCCCATCACCCTCTTTCAAACCCTACTCCAACACCACCAAACATTCACCTTCCTGCAACAATCACCGCCGTCGCTAGCCACCTGTCAGCCACCGCCGCCACCTGTCACTCTTCTACAACCACTGCACCCACCACAATCACCGCCGTCGTCCCCACCCCACAACCATCAATCGCCGCCGCCCACAGCAGGTCACCAATCGCCGCCGCTGTCCATCCCAGCCGCTCATCTTCTTCAGCCTTGTGTCAGGTATGTCTCTCCCCTTTCCTCTCTCTTTATTTTCGTTCTCTAACCAGGTCAGGGTGTCTCCGGTCACTGCCCTTCGCCCTAACCACCAACAGCCGCCGCCGCATGCCCTCGTCATTCCTCAACAGCCCTGACCACCTAACCACCATACAAACCCTTGCTCCGACTTCACCACTTCTGTCACCACCAATCAACCTTCCCCCAGCCACCCAACCTCCGTCCACAGCCACCGTATACCCGCCCCCAACCCCAACATCCTCTGTCAAACGACCACCAACAGTCACCGCTACCCTGCGGCCCTCGTGCTTGCTGTTAGTTTGTTTCCACAAGTTATTATTCTTTGAAACAGATATCTGATTGTTTTCTATGTGATTGATACTATAATATAGTTACCTTAGTTGTCCCAAGTCGATGAATTTATTGCACCAAATAGATTTGTTGTATTAATTTTCACTTGGTATGATAAGTTTGAATCAGTCATGAATTGCGCCACGTTCGGAGAGAATTAATTGATTAGCGCGCGATGCTTTGGTTCATGTATGCACACCAACGGGAGATGGGTCGTGCTATTGCTGAAATCCGTGATCTACTCAAGCCTCCGCCACCTCCACCGCCGCATTAGATGCCTTCCGCCCTCGTCTCTGAGCATTGAGGACACCGCTTTATTCAAGCTTGGGGAGAAGTATTTTCTATTTCTTTTGTTTGCATTAGTCTGTTTATATTGCATGCATTATTAGTAGCCATTTTGCATATTTATTAAAAAAAATGAGAAAATAATCCCAAGGTTTTCTGATTGCACACGAAAGGCACCTCTCATTCATTGTAAAACGTAAGCTGAAAGCGGGTCGGTGTGGGCTTACACGCTTTAGGACGCAAATTCTTTAAGTTGCGGGATAAAGTAGGCCCAACATAGTCATTTTTTTTAGAAAATATAAAATGTTTGGGGTACTTAGGATGGTGTAGTTGACGGGATAGTTGATAGCTATGCATAGCTTGTATCGGCAGCCCAATTCCATACGTTCAGTGAGTTTTGAGCCTTAAATTTTCATATATATATATATATATATATATATATATATATTCATTGTTTCGTTTGATGTGTGTACCGACATGATTCATCGTTTTAGAACTTGTGCATTACATACATTTTGAGACCTTAGGTTGAGATTTGACATAGAAGTGACAGAGGCATTAGGATTACCCATATGTTGAGCCTTTTCATCATCTTTATTTTCGTTTATTTCGTTACTAACCCAATTGAAACATTTCCAATAGTAGCCCCTTTGAGCCTTGGCCTTTTCTTTTGATTTACCCCATGATTCGTTTACTATATCTGGTTTTAACTTGTATTTACATCGTGACTTTATTGAAGTGTATAAATAAGACTATAGAGTATGTTATGAGAAAAAAAATTGAAAAAAAAAATGAAAAAAAAAGAGAAAAAAAAGAAAAAGAAAAAAAATAGAATAAATTGTTGAGTCGAAAAGACTAAGTTTTGTTATGTGTTTATTAGACCGGATTGTCTTTTCTTTTGTTTTCGCCATTTTCCTCATTTTTTCCCACCTTTAACCCTTGCCAACCCAAAAAGCCCTCTTGATCTATGTTAAGTTTTAACAATTAGGTGTAGATTTGATTAATGTACAAGCTTATGTTAACGATGTTTTTATTGTCTGGTTTTGAGAGAATCACTCCAAATTGCATATAACCGAGTGTTGAGTGATTATTGTGAGGGGTACATGCTATGTATGGTTAGATTTTTGAAGGGAGGCGAAACTTGAATAGGTACGCCCATGGTTTTTAAAAATGGCACCATCTAGACTTGTTGGGTCGTAAATCTATTGATCGTTGTAAGTCTTGTGAATTAAAGTGTTCCTACGGTTTGTGGCTTATATTCGACTCCGTTTGATGTTAGTCGTCTATGTCTTGGGAATGTGTTAGACGTGTTTAGCATGAAGTTTTGCCAAGGGATTAAAAAAAAATTCATTTCAAGCATGCATATGTGTTTTGTTTGTTTTCGTGTTCGCTCCTCGACTTAGTTTTATTCTTGACTTCCTTGAGGACAAGGAAAGGTTTAAGCTTGGGGAGATTTGTTAGTTGCATTTTTAGGCGTATTTTATCATTCATTTAGTAGCTAGTTTGAGCGTTTTTATGTATTTAGGTTGTACATATTGCATCATTTTCGTGTATCGCATGTTTTGGTGGAATGGAATCTATTTTGGTTTGTTTTGGTTGATTTTGTAGGGCGGAGAATTGAAAGAGGAAATGGCAAGCATTGACGAGGCGAAGCCGCAATTTGCTTGAACTTTAATGACACTCTTGAAAAGAAGTTTAAGCTACAAGTAGAATGTCAAGAACTAGAAGGGGCCGAATTGGAAAGTTGTTAATTGAAGAAATTAAAATAAAAAAATAGATGACAACTAACTTTGAGATTATTGGGGAGAGTATTCAAAGCAAAAAATTTTTTTTGTAGATTATTCTTTTAAAAGGGGACTGCATATTTTCAGAGGATTATTATCATTCAGAGGACCTTGGTTTCTTTTTGGCTGCGGAATATTGAAGAAGCAGATTGGCAAGACATTTTTATTTGAGCATAAAAGACAATTAGTATTTTTCCTTTTGTTTTTTTTCGTAAGATTTAATTTTTTTGTTTTATATCGTATTTGCTTTGATTTAACTAGCCGCCATATTCGGCTAGAACCTTTTAATTCCGGCACTTTGGTATGTTTTCTTAATTTTGATTCGAAAACTTATGTGAAACTCTTATGAGATCCAATTCTTGAATGGTTTGTTTGGTTGATTCTTGGTTTTATACCTTTAGATAAAATATTAGTTGGTTGATAAAATTGGCCACTTTGTTAATCACTCTAATAGTGTTCATCAATTTATAACACTTTAACCGGTTTTATATATTTGATAAAAAGGAACAAATAACGGTTTAGGTTTGTCTATGAATTTAAATTTGTTATAGAATTAAACAATATAATTAAGCACTCCGAACGGCGTGAGTGTTTGATTGTAATCGATACTTCTATCATTGCAACCTGCACGCTAAGATCCGAACGGCGTGAGCTTGGAGTAGCGGGTTGGCTCTAATCAACGAACGACGTTTGGTTAGACTAAGATAGAGTGGATGTCCGAACGGCGTGACGTCTAGTATTGATACAAACCGTTTAATTAAAGGGTCATTGCACCATAATTGTTAATGATCATAAGTCCGGGTTAAATTAAGAAACTGCCTTAGTGTTGGAATTAGCTTTAATATCTGAATTTATTTCACAAGTTAATTAACGTTTTTTTTAAGTCATATGTCTTATTAGTTTTAGTTTTGTTTTCGTGAAACTTAAAATACACCAAGCCCCTTTTTTTATAATAGTATTTGTGCGAAAAATCGATTTTGGTTTAATCAATTGATTCGTATCCCTAAGGACACGAACCTTACTTTCACTTTTAATAGTAGGTTTATTATTTGTTTATTTGCTGGATTCGACACCCAACATGATGCAAGGTGTTTGGTTTATGGCTGATGTGTTAGTATTGCCATTAGAGAATTATGATATGGTGCTTGGGGTCCAATGGTTGGCCACATTGGGAGATATTGTATGGAATTTTACTGATTTGACCATGAAGTTTAAGGTTCAAGGGAAGGTGTATACTTTAAAAGGGACTGAGAATAATAGTTTAAGAATGTGTTCAAATGAGAAAATGTCTACCTTGTTGAATGAGGTGACAGGGGTAGTTTCGTCACAAATGTTTGGGCTGCAATTATTACAGATGGAACAAGAGGAAGTTTTTGGTTCCACAGTCAAAGATCCAATGTTCAGTGAAGAATTACAGAAGGTTATAGCAGATTATGATGATGTTTTCCAAGTACCTACTGCACTACCTCATAAAAGAAAATGTGACCACCAAATTACCCTCACTGATGAATCCAAACCTATAAATTTGAAGTCCTATAGGTATCAGGCTTTGCTAAAAGATGTTATAGAAAAGATGACCCAAGAATTGTTGGACACATGGGTGATACGAAGCAGTAAAAGTGCATTTGCTGCTCCAGTGGTATTGGTGAAAAAGAAGGATGGCACATGGAAGATGTGCATTGATTATAGGCAACTTAATGAGGCCACTATAAAGAATAGGTTTCCCATTTCTTTGATAGATGACTTGTTAGAGGAATTGGGTGGGGCCACTGTGTTTTCTAAGCTGGATTTGAGATCTGGCTATCATCAAGTCAGGATGTATGAACAAGATATTCATAAGACAACATTTAGAACACACCAAGGATTGTTTGAATTTTTAGTTATGCCCTTTGGGTTAACTAATGCCCCTGCTACATTCCAAACCTTGATGAACCAAACTTTCAAGTCATTTTTGAGGAAGTTTATATTGGTATTTTTTGATGATATTCTTGTATATAGTCAGAATATGCAACAACATGCAATGTTTTAAAAATCGGTTTTTAAATCATACTGGATTTGACTTAAAAATGGTTCAACCGGTTGAACCGGATTGTATCGGGTGGTTCAACCGGATTGACTTGTTAACTCTACGAATCCATAAATTACAACATGAACTCAAAATATAATCTAAAAGTGAATGATTGCATATTAAAAGATAATCCAAAAGTTATTTCATATAAAAAAAATCATCCAAAAGTATTCAATTTTTTAACAATGTTCTTTTAAATGAAAGCGTAGGCGATGTATAAGCCATTGGAGTATTGAATACATCAAGTTCACAATTGCTTAAAAGACGAAATTCACTACCATCGCCTTCCTCAAAATCTAGAGCATAACTATTATGAAGTTCTCATTCTCGCTTTTCTTGAACCACAAAAAATCAATAGTTCAAAACCCAAAATTTACCTTGTGCCGGTACCGGTATAAAGGTTCAAACCGGTATACCATATTTTACCGGCGGTATGAACTTGATACCGTTTCGCCTTTATACCGGGGTGTTTTGTACCGGGCTACCCTCTGAAAAACGGTATCACCGGTATAACCGGCCGGTACGTACTGGTTTTTAAAACATTGACAACATGTGGGGCATTTACAACAAGTTCTTGAAACTCTAAGGCATCAGCAGTTGTTTGCAAAAAAGAGTAAGTGCAACTTTGGGGGATAGAAGGTAGAGTATTTGGGCCATGTTATTACTACAGCTGGGGTGTCAACTAATCCTGTCAAGATTGAAGCAGTTGTAGAGTGGCATATACCAACAAATGTTAAGCAATTGAGGGGTTTTCTAGGATTGTCTGGCTACTACAGGAGGTCTATCAAGTCTTATGGGGTAATAGCTAAACCTTTAACTAATTTAATTAGAAAAGATGGTTTTTAATGGTCCGAATCAGCAGAAGCTTCTTTCCAACAATTGAAGTTTGCTCCGAGTTCAGCACCTGTATTAGCATTGCCAGACTTAAATCAGGTGTTCACAGTTGAAACTGATTCCTCTTCTATGGGAATATGGACAATGTTAATGCAAAATCAACACCCTTTGGCCTATATTAGTAAAGCTTTATCTCCAAGACAACAGACAATGTATGTTTATGATAAAGAGTTACTAGCTATCTTGTTTGCAGTAAACAGTGGCACTATTATCTGATTTCCAACCATTTTGTAATCAAGACTGATAAAAAAAAGTTTGAAGTTTCTCCTGGATCAGAAAATCACCACTCCTTTGCAGCATTCGTGGATGGTGAAGTTGATGCATTATGATTTTTAGATTCAATACAAGAAGGGAGCTGGGAATTTGGTGGCTGATGCTCTTTCCAGGTTACAAGGCTCTTCCTTATGTGCTTTGTCTATTTCTTCTTTTGAACCCTTATTGTTAGAAAAAATAAAGACTTCTTAGGAAAATGATGTTGATATTCAACACATTCTTTTGAGACTTAAAAATAATGAGGATATGGGTCACTTTACTTGGGTCAATGAATTGTTGAAAAGAAAAGATAAGATAGTGGTTGGTAATGATGCCGCATTAAGGGAGGAAATTCTGCAGTATTGTCATGATTCACTAATGGGGGGACGTTCAGGTTTTCATGCTACCCTACAAAGACTCAGGAGTTTGTTTTATTGGAAAGGTCAATCTAAGAATGTAAGGGAATGGGTCAGAAAATGCAATGTTTGCCAACAGTCAAAGTATGAAACAATGGCATACCTAGGGTTGATTCAGCCTCTACCCATACCTACTTGTGTATTCTCTGACATAAGTATGGATTTCATCATTGGCCTTCCCAAATCCAAAGGTAAAAATGTCATTTTTTTTTGGTGGTGGATAGATTGACAAAATATGCTCACTTTATGGCAATGACTCGACCCATTTCTGCAAGTTCCGTGGCTCAGGCTTTCATAGACAATGTGTATAAGCTTCATGGGTGGCCAACCACAATTGTATCTGATAGGGATTCCATTTTTCTTAGCAACTTCTGGCAAGAGTTTACCAGACTGCAGGGGATTGTTGTGACCATGTCAACTGCCTACCATCCTCAAACAGATGGTCAGACAGAGGTGGTCAACAGGTGTTTGGGGACCTATATAAGATGTATGGTACTTCTTAGGCTTCTTGGTTGTCACTTGCTGAATGGTGGTAAAACACTACCATACATCTATAAAAACCATTCCTTTTCAAGCCCTTTATGGATTTCCACCACCATTAAATGTCCCTTATGTCCACAGAGATACAAAGTTGGCTGTTTTAGATGAGGAGATGTGTGCAAGAGAACAAGCAGCTGAGCGTCCACCAACTAAGATCACTCCTATTCCCAGGGTTCCTCGATTTTCTTTACAGCCAACTAAAGTTTTGGATCAAAGGGTGGTTAAAATGAAGAATAAAGTTGTCTCTCAAGTCCTGGTTAAATGGCAAGGCCTACCTTTGACTGAAGCTACTTGGGAAATTAAGCACGAGTTCGTGTTAAGATTTCATGATTTTGTTTTGTAATTGATTGTTGTTTTGAGTTTATACTTTCTTGTGGTCAAGGAATTTGAATAAGGTAGGGGTATTGATATGTTAGTTAGAGTTAGTTAGAAAGATAAAGGCCAAAGTTGTAAGAAAGTATAGTTGAAAGGCTAATTGTGTCAAGTTTGTAAAATGTTTGAATGGTCGTTATAATAGCAGTTGAGTTACCGCCTTGGTAGCTTTGTTTGGGATATTCTCTCTCTTTAGTTTCTCTTTCTAATTCAGCTCCTATCAAATAGTCGGTTAAAAAATCAAGCATGTTAATTGTATTCTTCTCTTTCTTTTAAATATTTCTCTTGTTAATATTGATAATAATTATACACATACACTTATGTGGACAACAAATGCACAATGACTCATACAAGATAGACACGTATTATTGATATAGATACACTTTTGATACAAAAACGTCACCTACATAGAGACACATCCACATTTTATGTATTATTATTCTTATTATATATGCATCTTATTAATTATTAATACGAGTTTTTTTTTTTCTCTATGTTTTAACCTAACTTTCATTAAAAATGGAGTATGGTCAAATATCTATCTATCTATCTATACATATAATAAACCAAAGCCATTTTAATGACATGACACTCAAAGAGGCATTCTCTTCCTTGAGTGTGCCATGTGTCATCCCATATGACATTGAGATATTTTAGGAAAAAAAATAATTTAAAAACAAAATTGGATTTTTCACCCTTATGTTTCCTCCCATAATTTTTAAACGTTAATATCTTTAATATACGAGATTTTATAAATAAAAAAATTACACCAAATTAACGAGCGTTTTATTATCTTTCCAACGAGTACCATAGTGCTATATAAAAAACGGAGAAAAGTCACTAATTATGTTTAAATCAGTAAATATGATTTTTTTTTCAACCAGAGCCGAGTAGGTTAATAGAGTTATACGTTGTTTTAAGTTAGGTATCAATATTAGTATGTTAGAGTTGTACATTTGTTTAGTCTTTAGGATAGGTGTTAATATTAGAGTTACATTAAAGTTTTACATTCTTTTAGGTTAGGTGTTAGCATTGGAGTTGTACATTGTTAATTTGTTTTAGGTTAGATATTAATATTAGAGTTATACATCAGTCTATTTCATATATAAAATTGATATATCATATTAAATTTCTCTACCCGGGACGCTCCCGGGGTATAATCTAGTAATATATATATTATATTATTACTAAACGGTCTCTTATAATACTAATTATTCGCCTAAATCTCACATCTCAATAACCATGCTATTCGTCACTTACTCGTTAACTAATTTTAAAAACACGAGTATCCACCTCATATGTTATTGGTTCGTCTTACTGATCAAGAACCCGTTTCATTCAGGAATAAATATGAACCAAGACATTTTATTTATATAAAAAAAAGGTTGTTACAAATTTTTAATCATTTCGCACTTTTACAAAATATGACATCCGTATCTCGAAATATGACATCCGTATCTAATTATTAGCAAGCATTGTCATCTTAGTATATTTATTAGCGGTATGCAAGATTATCTATCTATCTATACATATAATAAACCAAAGCCATTTTAATGACATAACACTTAAAGAGGCATTCTCTTTCTTGAGTGTATCATGTGTCATCCCATGTGGTATTGAGATATTTTAGGAAAAAAATAATTTAAAAGCAAAATTGGATTCTTCACCCTCATGTTTCCTCCCATAATTTTTAAACGTTAATATCTTTAATATACGAGATTTTTTAAAGAAAAAAATTACACCAAATTAACGAGTGTTTTATTATCTTTTCAACGAGTACCATAGTGCTATATAAAAAACTGAGAAATTTTTTTGTGGGGTTTTGTTCATACAGGAGAAAAAACACAAAGTGTTCAGGTAAATCATTAATCATGTATAGACAAGTCACTAATTATGTTTAAATCAGTACGAATAGGTTAATAGAGTTATACGTTGTTTTAAGTTAGGTATCAATATTAGTATGTTAGAGTTGTACATTTGTTTAGTCTTTAGGATATGTGTTAATATTAGAGTTACATTAAAGTTTTACATTCTTTTAAGTTAGGTGTTAGCATTGGAGTTGTACATTGTTAATTTGTTTTAGGTTAGATATTAATATTAGAGTTATTCATCAGTCTATTTCATATGTAAAATTGATGTATCATATTAAATTTCTCAACCCGGGACGCTCTCGAGATATAATCTGGTAGTTACATAAGAGAATGGTATCGAAGGATGTTATTAAAATGATAAAATATGATTTTGCTAGTGTATACAAAATTAAAACAATAAAAACATGTAAAAATAAATCTGAAATATAATTTTGAACTCTAGAATATTTGGTTATGCTAAACAAAAAAAAAAAGATCGTTATTTTATGGAATTGAATACATTTTTATTTTAGGAAGAAATTAATTACATATATTTTATATCCAATCGAATTTACATATAAAAAAAACCCAGCCCATAATGAAATCGTTAAAGCAATTCACAATTCAATTCTAGCGATCAAAACAAGTCAGGTTTCAAGCGATCCAAACAAGTACAGACGATTGTAACCAACACAGGAGCGGCACCATCGTTTCTCTTTATAGGTGCGTCTATATATATCTATCGGTTTAAACAACTATCGTAGGTTGATCCAATTTTGTTTGTTTTGAGTAGAAAAGAAATTAGGGTTTTGCTGAATACGTACAAATTCGGTCATTCGATAATCCAAACCTAATTCCTTGATCACCCTTTTAATTCCTTGATTGGAAATTCGCATCAGGAGAGTCATGCGTTATCCGAGGCGCAAGAACATCACGACATCCGATGTAAGAACATCATCCATGATAACTTTTATATGTTATATATATGCTTTGTTAGGGTTACTGGTTTTCTATTCGATGTGTTTTCATGTGATTAACAATTTATAGTCATAGCCCTACCGTTTGAATTTAACCGCTGATTACTTTTTCACTACTTTTTGTCAAATTCCTCTTTAGCTGCCGGACAGGTTTGCCAAGATCCGTCTTTCACCGCCATGTAGTCCAAAGATCTCATCCGAGAAGGATGTAAGAACACTTTTATATACCCTCTTATTATTATTATTATTATAAGTGGAATGAATGTTACAATTCTAATGTTTTCTCCCACTTACATTACAGGACAAGGTTTCTACGACAAATGGTTCTAATTCTCCTGGGGCCAGCAATATGGTTACTGAAGGTACGCGCGTAGTTTCCATTCTCTTGCCTAAAGGTATAGATAATGCTTGCTACAAGATAAATTTATTTATTTTTCCTTCATACCATACAGGGATCCCACCTCCTCTTCCTCTTTTCGTATATCTGATGGTTAAAGAAGCAGCTGACATCATGAATCGCCCCGGGTTCCGCAATGGCGGAAAGGATGAATTTGATTTGGAAATTGCTGAGTATAAAATTGGTATTGCCATCAAAGGCTTCGGCTCTGATTTACCAAATGGCTGGAAATAGTATGGTTCCTTTCTCTTTTAAAATAAACCCATCTTTACTTTTCTCACACGTACGTTTATATAGGATTGATGGTGCATGTTGCACAAGAACATGGATAGTGTTGCCACATCAATATTTCTTACTATTGTCAGATTTAATAATTAATCAACTTCTCTTTTTTTTCTTTCTAGTGAACGGAGGTATGCCAACTACCTTATTTCTGGCGGCTATTACGATGATCCAGGAGAAGATGGTGATGAAGACATCAAGTAGTTTCATATCTAATAAGAACACAATTGCGTGAGTCCTTGGTTTGATTTTATATATCGTGAAAATCGTTTGTGCATTTATTTTAGTTCTTATGTTTAACCAAATACATTTAGTTTATGATGAATTGTTGAATCTTATTGCGGTGGGATCTTTCTTGTGGCCACCTGATCTTGGTTATGGACTCGTGTGTTATTTATATAATCGAGTTTGGTAGAGTTGTTATGTATATGTTCTTTATGATAATGCAAGTTTAGTGTGTTTAATGATTAAGATCTTCGGAAATCCATTAAAGAAGAAAGGCCTCCAAGAATTCATGAAGTGTCATGCCACTATATCCATCACATATACATAGATATAATACTTATAAACAAAAAGTGTATTGTTCAAAAATGAAAAGTTAATCAAATTTATTACCGATGAATCCTAACTTTTACACCTTAGTTTGTTATCTTTAAATGCATTTTCATCGTATCTATAAACTGAGCTATTTATGAAGATCAATATAAACTACAAACATAACTGAGAGATATTTGTTAAAAGCTAACACTTTATAACAATGCTAGTTAACGTACACTACTATTGACCATCTACAAATATACATGTGTAGATTAAAAAAATATATGAATACCATAAGGAATTTTCTTGGAATATTTATATTCTACTTTTTTTCTTCGGTTTTAACTGGAATCAATTTGATACCTTTCACAAATTTGGCTAACTTCTCACTTGTCATCTTCCTGTCCTTTTCTTCTCGAAAACGTATTTTCACTTCACCTGTAAGTTTGTATCCATCCTTCAAAAGTTCTATTCTTGAATATGGTTGACATTCACACTCTATAGTCTCATAGAATTCTTGTTTGCTCATTTTCTTATATAAAGGGTATTTCAACATCATTCGAAATTTTCCGTTGTCGTATACATGGGAGTGATATTTCATTCCCTTATACCTGCAAACATTGACCTTTGTGGGCATTTTGTGCTTCAAAACTTTATTCACATCTTCTTATGACTGCATCCTCACAATACAACTTCGGGTGTAGGTAAGATCATCTCGGCTAACAAAAGACACCTTTACAACTTGGCCAACTTCTACCAAATTAGTAAAGTAACGTTCTATATCCTCAATTGTATTAAACAAAGGAAAATCCCAGACGAAAATACATGTATTTATCACATCCTTGTCATCTTCTTTGTCTAGTGGTGTCTCACAACTCGTACAATTAAAGAAAATATGGCCCATATTCTATGTTTGTATTCATTCTATTTACTCTAATAATTAAATTTGTTCGAGATTGCTAACTTTCCAAAAAAGGTTATGCATCTCCACCTACTCACCTAGTGGTAAATTGGTAATTTGTTCAGGAATGACAACAAGAAGTCAAACAACTAGGAAGCAAGTCTTCAATGACTTAATCAATTATTTTAGTAATAATTGTTTCTTATATGCAATCAGAATATAAACAAGAAACCGAAGATAGATATGATTATCTAACCTGCGTGCTACTACCACCAACACCATCATCAACTTTTTTATCATCATTCTCATCGGCATATTCTATGATTATCATGTATTTAAGCGCGTCAAATCCAACTGAGGATAATCCTCGAGTCCCCCATTTTTTCCCGTGACTGTTCTTAACTCTACACATATGATTTAGGGGATCTTAATCCGTTGTGTCACAACCAACAATTAATAACGCATGCTTATACTCCATATCTGCTCTTTTTTCGCTCTTTTGAGTGAAGGCTCCTCCTTGGGTGGAGGATGATACGGAATTCCCTTTTCCTCTATTATACGCGCAGTTTCTTTATCTGAAAATTCTTGCACAAACATTGCTGCTACTATTGGGCATTTGTTTCCATCAGGGCCAAAATTTTTCAATATGTTATCTTTTATTTCTTTTGGATCATAAACAAACCTCAACTTAGAAATATAGTGTCTTTCATTTTTTTTCTTTCGCGATAGAGGTTCTCATCCCAACCATCCCTCCTAACACGAGTGAAAGGATACGTGTTGACACATTCAAGTCCAAGATCACCGCACAAGTGGTCACAACCATCTTCATCATCAAGTTCTGCATCAATGAAGGGTTGAGGCGAGATAACAAGATTACTACTTTCTTTTCCGGTGATCTTCAAACCGATGCTAATCATATCGGCAATGGTAATGGCCAAGCAACATCCCTCGTCCTTTTGATTTGAAAATTTGGAGGTGTGTTCCTCCTCCATGAAAAACTTAAAACGTGTCATAATTTGTTTCCTGAAGTACATAAAACAATATAGTTAAGTTGCAATCTAAAAAAATAATAACAAATAAATATTCAAAGCTAGCAAAATCCAAAGAAATGTTCATATATGTAAAAGAAAATAAAACATTGATAAAGTCGTCCACTATAAGCATATTATTATTATTGCTAATATTTTCAGTTTAAATATATATGTACGTTTAGATTAGATATTATATAGTGAAACTGACAATTTCCATCAAAAAGCCCTAGCATGAAAGATTTTGGGTGGTAAACTAAACCCAAATTAAACGGTACATACTCCTAGAATGTGATTAACTAACATCAGTAAGTTGTGGCGTCCAAATCATTAGCAGCTTCGGTTGTCGTCGTTGAAGGTCACCATGTCGCCGCTAATAATACAGGACCAATAACAATGAAACCTTTAGCGGCGACCCGGAGAGCATTAGCGACCGAGCAATAGCAGCCGGCGACACGTGTTGCCGCTAATAATGCAGGACCAATACGAACGACACCTTTAGCGACGACTGCAAGAGACACGTATTGCCGCCATGGCTCCAATTCTTTGTATTGATCAGTACAACTAGCATGTGATAAACATCAGTACATTGTGGTGACAGTGATTTCAACATACTAAGGGATTTTACAAATAATTACAAGTTGGTTCAAGAACGAATTTTACCAACTAACTACCTGAATCAAAACCCACTAACAATATATATGTAAGTCATCTATGTATAAACACCAGTTTTCTACATGATTCAGTTTTCAGATATCTTAAGCTCTCGTCTGACACCCTATTCAAAACTCAATCAATTAACTAAAACATAATAATGAAAAATATTCCTGCTGTGATTTGGTTTTGTTAAATTTATGAAAACGAATAGCTAAAGTCAGTCTCTTGTTTTTTTTTCTTTTTGCCCTTGTTTACGTTCTATATGACTTACATCATGAAAAACAAAAAAATTAAACATTGAAAATATACATATGCATTATTAACATTACGAAGAAACTTAACAAACTAATCTAACATAAGGTTATCAAAATATATGTCAAAAGAAAGGCAGGCAGCCATGTAAAGTGATTCTCGATAACGTTTCAAAAGATAGCATAATAATAATAAAATAATAATAATAACAAGAATGTAGCTGGATTTAAACCGTATCGGAAAAAAAACAAATTCAAATGTTATCTTCTTCACAAGGCATGCGTTTACAATGGCCGGGATTGATGTGTACCTTATATCGAAAACAAAAGTAGATAGCCGCCGCAATGTTTGTTTTGATCAGGTGATCCAAGGGGTGTGTGATTTGTTTTTGGTAGGGTTTAAGGATTTTCGGAACTTGAGTTTTGACGTATGTTTTTTTAGATAAGTGTTAGAGAGGGTGATGAACTAACTATATATAATGTGGGGGTTAGAGAAATTCAAACATTATCTTCTTCACAATGCGGTTACAAAATAAACGTTATCTTCTTCACAATGCGGTTAACACGTGTTAAATGATACGTGTTACACATTCAGGTCTTGTAACAGTCTTGATCGTGACCAATTTAGGCATCAATGAAGGGTTGTGGTGAAAGATTGCTACTTTATTCTTTGGTGATCTTCAAAATGATGCTGATCATATCTGCAATGGCAATGGCCAAGCAACATCCCTCGTCCTTCTAATTTGAAACCTTGTAGGTGTGTTCCTCGTCCATGAAAAAACTTAAAACCAGTCATAACCAGTCAAACAACTAGTGTTAAAGAGCTGATTTTACAAACTGTTGGTTTACACTAGCTGTTTGTCTGTAGTTTGTTATTTCAATTGCTTTATAGGTATCTTTGAAGCAGTTCCATAATGGTTGGCACTTACATTGTTGTGTGTTGTTAGGGGTACATTGTTAGTGTGTTGTTAAGGGTCACAAAGTTGTTTTTGGCTCTTTGTAAATAAAATAGTACCACCAGTAATTTGTTATTACCCTAAGGACCTTATTGAGATCATAGAATCAAACATGTGAAAGCCAGTGTGTAGGAGAGGGGGCAACTGGTGAGGGGAGAGAGACCATGTTTTACTTGAATTCCATTTATATAAAATATGTGATAACTTCATTCCATTTACTAAACTCTTATCTCAGTCGACACTTTCTGGCTGGCGACACTTAATTTTCTTGTTTTTCTAATATTAAAAAAAAGATTATTATATTTTTATAACTATTTAAAAAATAAATAGGAAAATTGCTAACCACTGAAAACCAGCCATTGTAGAGGTTTATGGTGGTTGTTGGTGGTACTTTCGTACCACCAACAACCACCATAAACCTCCTCCGACCACCTTCTCTGCCACCGTACCGTACCACCCCACACTGTTGAAACCTTCACTCTACCGTACTAAAAAAAAAAAAGAATGGATGTTATATTTGTTGTTTGATTTATGGTGTTGGTGGTGGTGGTGTTGTTGGTTTTATAGAGAAAAAGAAGGAAGGGATAGGGGAAGTTGTGCGGCTCCTTGTCTCTTGTACTAACTTTAGGGTTTCAATGAGTTAAATAATAATAAGAGTAAATTGTCATTTTTGCCCATATAATTTGTGCAAAAATGTCATTTCAGTCCAAGTAGTTTTTTTTTTCTCATCCGGGTCTCTAAGGTTTCCATTTTTTATTATTTTCATCCAACTCTCTAACTCAGTAAAAAAAAAAACCAGCTAAGTCATGAGTATTTTGGTCACTATACATACTTTTTTTTTTCATTTTCATCACCCTTTTTTACATATATTTTTCTTCTAAATTGAAAATTACAATTCAAAGTAGTTCGTAAATTAGTGCGACATCAGAAGATTCATCCTCCTGAATTAGTTTACAAATAATACAAATCGAATTCATTAAAATCAATGTGGTAAATTGTTGAATAATCTGGTGGTAATCTGGTGGGCTTATGAATTAATTTTATTTTGGTCTGAGATCACCGTTTTAATTGGCGTCGACTGTTTTCAGTTTTCTGACAAAGTGAACTGTTACAAAAAAATATTAATTGCAAATTAATTGGTTGTGAGTGGGTCAATTTTTTTACAACGGCCAACGAAAATCACCAAGAACTTCATTCGGAGTCCTTACTCAGTCAAATCAGGACCCCTTCCACCCGGCATAGCCAGACATGTAAGGGAGCTCCTGGTTTCACCAAGTCCACCAGTTCCGGAGAAAACCCGTCTATCCACCCGCCCGAAAGCACGACAATGGAATAATCGGTAAAACCCGGCGCTCTCAAGAATCAAACCCATGACCTTTGAGCCATGAGTCTTCTATCATTGAGTCTCCATACCACTCCACCATAAGGTAGTTGAATCTTTGAGCTAAGTTTTATTGACAAGGGCGGGTGTTTAAAAAAATAAAAATAATAAAGAACTTTTAAAGAAAATTGCTACAAATTTGAATTGATTCAAGTTTATTTTTGGAGTAATTTGAACCAAGTTCCAAATTGCTACAAAATTTATCTAAAGGACAATTATAAAAAAGGAAGGATCTCACTTATTAAATCACCTTGCTTTGGATACATTATTATTATTATTATTATTATTATTATTATTATTATTATTTTTTTAACGGCCAAACAACAAATATATATAAAGAGATTAAGTTATGGTATTTCAACAAATATATAAAGAGAGTTTCAGCAGCATAAAACGGCTAAAGAGTTGTGGAATGCTTTAGCTAAAAAGTTTCGCAAGGAAATTTTTGTTAAAATGATGGCGGATAGTGATGGTGATAAAGAGACAAATCCAGAGAAGGAAGACATATGGTATTCTGAAATGAAACGTAGAGTACAGTGAATTCATATTGTTAAAAGAAAACATATTATATTTGACCTGACGTGTTTTCAAACAAAATTAAAGTCGAAACGTTGACCAACTCAAAGCATAAATAAATAAACATATGAGGTGGCGTCGTACACGACGTAATAAAGTGTAGACTTTTATAACTTAAATACTTATATCTAAACTGAAATTTAAAGTATCCCATATATCAGCTATAGTATTCTTAGACCAATTGAAGTATATGTTAATGATAACTAGGTGGATTAGCTGCGCTTCGTGGCGAAATCTGATACCTAAAAGGGTTATCATCTATAGCTTGTCTTACTACCTGGTTTCAACCAAAAGTTGGCTTACTCGGAACAATTCAACCAAAAGTTTGCTTAATGATGCCATAATACAAGTAAAGATGATGTTCGCACATAGACGATTGGATTCATTATGGTACCCCAACAGTGATGTTACTCGCTAGCCAAAACCATAACAGTTATAAATTAGACGAAATTAAAACTTACCAATACATAAAGGAAAGAAAATTTAAACCAAAAGTTTGCTTATTAATGCCATAGTACCGGTAAAGATGATGTTCGCTCATAAGCGGTTGGATTTGTCATGGTACCACAACAGTAACGTTACTCGTTATAGCCAACGATAAACAATAACGATAATGGTTACATTGAATGTTTAGTAATACTCTAATGAGAATAAATTAAAAGTTAACAATACTTGAAGGAAAGAAATTTGAAAGTTAATAATAGTATAGGGAAAGAAAATGAAAATATTTTTACTCTTAGCCAAGCCAATGAGAGATCAAGACCACCTCCATAGACCAATGAAATCCACTAAACACTATTCATGATGAATGGTTGCATTATACACTATATTAACTAATACTCATTATGAATAGTGTTCATTGGATTTCATTGGTCCATGAAGGTGGTCTTGAGCTCTCATTAGCTTGGCTGAGAGTAAAAATATTTTCATTTTCTTTCTCTTTACATTGTATGTTTAGTGAGAAGAAATTAAAAGTTAGCAATACTTGAAGGAAAGGAATTCGGAAGTTAATATTAGTATAGGGAAAGAAAATGAAAATATTTTTACTCTCAGCCAAGCCAATGAGAGCTCAAGACCACCTCCATGGACTAATGAAATCCACTTAACACTATTCATGATGAATGGTTACATTGTATGTTTAGTAATACTCTGATGAGAAGAAATTAAAAGTTAACGATATGGAAATAAATTTGAAAGTTAATAATAATATAGGGAAAGAAAATGAAAATATTTTCTCTCAGCCAAGCCAATAAGAGCTTAAGACCACCTCCATGGACCAATGAAATCCAATTAACACTATTCATGATGAGTATTAGCTAATATAGTGTATAATGGACACATTAAGACAGCTTTACAAACTCTAAGTCTCTAATAACATAAACCATAGTAACATGAATCGCGGTACGCTCCAGTTTGTGGTACGGAATCGGGTATGCGGTTCGCCCATTTCTAAAATTCGGTACGAGGGAGGTAGGTACATTCGGTTCGCCAATTCGGTACGCGGTACATTGTACCCTATAAGTTGGTACGTCGTATCATATATAAACATTATACAATATATTTTTTTTTTCAAATAACTCCAACAAACATTTCATAATCATAATCCAAAACAAAGTTCGTAATTACAATTTCAAAAATATAAAACAAACTAACCAAGTTCATAATTATAAGATAAAAAACAAAGCAACCTTCAAAGCAGCCTTCCAATTCGCGAATCACATTTAATCTAGACAGCGAATTCGACAATCCGGTACACGAATCAGTGATATTTGGTTCGAAATTTTACACAATCGGGTACACTCAATTTCACGAATCCATTCGCGAATCCTATGCGAACGGTACGCGAATGTACCTGATTCCGGTACGCGCGATTCGATTCATGGTACACAGGTAGATTAGCGAATCCTGTGACTATGACATAAACAACTCCATAAAGTGTCTCATCTTCACATTACACTCAGTCGATCAAAAACACTACTCTAATTTATTCCGTATAACTAAAAAAAGTATCATCTAAAGAAAGTGCTATCTAACAATCAACCAAGTAAAAACCAAACAATAAAATCAAAACAATACCACACTTAATACACATATATAGTGGAAAAGATATAAGAGTTCATTTGGATTTAAAAGCTTACAAAATATGTGTAGGATTACATACAAAAATAAGTTACAAAACATTTTGCCCACCAAATAGATCACATAAAAATGGCTGCACGTAGGACTGTCGTTGAACACATCAGCATTACACCCACTCACATCAGGTCCAGCATTACACTACCCACTGTTGAGTCGAACAACTCGACCATTGAACCCACTATAATCGTCACCATATCTCATTCAGTTCAGTTTCATGGCATGCGTGATGAAGACCCATATGGCAATTTAACTAGATTTGGTAGAGTCTGTAGCACATTCCAGCTTAATGGTGTCACTGATGACGCCATTCGTTTGCGTCTGTTCCCGTTCTCACTTACTGATCAAGCCCTTACATGGCTCGACTCCCTCCCACAGGGAGCCATTACCTCTTGGACTAATCTTCAGACAAAATTCCTACAGAAGTATTTCCCCCCTGCTAAAACCGTTCGTCTTAGAAATCTTATCTATGCCTTTACTGGGCAGTCAGGGGAGTCCTTCTATGAGACATGGGACAGATTCAAGGCACTTCTGAATAAGTGCCCTCATCATGGTCTTGAGGACTGGAGAGTCGTGGAGAAATTCTATACTGGAGTTTCTAAAGCGACCAAAAGCCTTCTTGACTCTACAGCAGGCGGTAATATGATGAAAACCAAAACCGTTGTTGAATGCCTTGAGATGATAGAGGAGCTAGCCACTAGCACCTATATTGAGCCTGGCTTTAGGGGCGTTATTGCTGCCCCTAAGAGTATACATTTCGTTGAAAGTAGCATTACCCTAACCGCCCAGGTAGAATCTTTAGCTAAGGCCATGAAGGATATTCAAGTTAAGATTAGTGCTAAGTGTGAGATTTGTAGAGGGGGTCATGAGACCATAGATTGCCACTTAGGTCCCAATGAGGAGTTGAACTATGTCCATAATTCAGATCAAGTCCAAAGTTACAACTCTGGATGGCAGAGCATAGGAGATCCTAAGTCTGAGATTAGAGAGTTAATAAAGAAAAATGAGGAGAATCAGGCTAGGACCAATAAACTCCTAGAGACCATAGTGATGCAACGTGAGACCCGTTATCAGGAGCAGCAAAAGAAAAATCAGGAATTTGAGCTACTATTTAGGAATCAGGGGGTCCACGCTTCAGAGTTTGGAGAGGGCCATAGGAGAGTTTGTTGGTAAGGTGACCAGGAATTCGACAGATGCTCAAGTGAATGCGGTGTTCACCGAAAGTGGGAAGAGCACGGGAGTTGATCACCTAGTGTCGAGAGAGTGCGAGTTAGTTGAGGAGGAGATTGTAGATGAGGAGATTAGGGTAGAATCTCTGGGCAATGTGCACCCTACTAGGCTAGACCCAGCAAGTACTGCACAACCCAAAAGTAGGTTGAAGGAGAAACAGTCTGAGAGGGAGCCCAAAAAGGTTTATGTTCCACCTGCCCCATATGAACCAGTACCGCCCTATCTATGTAGGTTGAATAAGAGTGAGCACTTAGAGCAATATAGGCACTTCATTGATTTGTCTAAAGAACCTAAGATTAATGTCCCATTCATTGATGTTCATAGAGATATGCCTAAGTATGGGAAGTTCTTGAGGGATATGTTGTCCCATAAGGAGAAGTTTAAAGAGCTTTCCCAAGTCACTCTGAGTGAGGAGTGTTCAGCTGTCGTTCTTAATAAACTACCAGAGAAGATGACCGATCCTGGGAGTTTCATTATCCCTTGTCAGATAGGTGGTTTGACAGTTAGGAATGCCCTCACAGATTTAGGTGCTAGCATTAATCTCATGCCATATTCCATGTTTAAGAGATTAGATCTTGGGGAGTTGAATCCAACTAGGACGTGCTTACAGTTGGCTGATAAATATGTGAAGTACCCTATGGGCATTCTAGAGAATTTGCTAGTAAGGGTGGAGAGCTTCGTGTTTCCCGTTGATTTTGTCGTACTTGATATACGGGAGGATGAGCATGTGTCGCTGATCTTAGGACAACCCTTCTTACGCACTGCAAGGGCATTGATAGATGTCTCGGACGGTCGGATTACACTGCGTGTAGGGGATGACTCCATCACCTTTGGTGTTAATAGGTCTAGGGAGAGCATGAGTAGTCAGGTCGAATCTGTGTGCTTTCTTGGCACTTTCATTTCACATGTCGATTGGTGCATGGACTACATCTGTGGAGTTGACTTATTGGATAGGCGGCACCAAATAGAAGAGAGGTAGGAGGTAGAGATAGAGGCTTTAGTTCCTATGGAGCATGATCCAGGATATGCAGCTTGTGAGCCTCCCGATAGGTTAGAGGTAGTAAAGATTGTTGAGAGTTCCGAAGAGCTGATGGATGAGCCCTCAGTTCACATTTTGTTATCCCACGAGTGTGAAAGTGAGCATCAGATAAATGAGGAGGATAAGGCACTGTTTAAATCTAGTCTTGAGGTAGTGAATAAATCTAAGTGTGGAGATAGGATCCTGATTCACCACTCGCATTTAAGAATATTTTCTGGTGATCCTAGATTTAGGTGGAAAAGATCATGCCTTGGGAGAGATAACATAAGTGGGACGATTGATTTACATGACGATGGTGTAGATATCCTCGTTGATCCAGGTTAGAGTGCTTGATAAGAATAGAATCACACGGGTGAAAACCCAACTTTGTAGAGTTTGTATATATTTATTTTTTGTGTTTATTTTGTGTGTTTGCATTTTTGCGTTTTTGTTTCGTCTTATTTTTGTTGGATATTATGCTTGTATTTAGCGCGGAAATATTTCATCCATACGAGGTTTGAGGTTGGTTTTATTTTCGCTTTAATAAAAACACTTTAAAGAAAAAGCCACATAACCTCCATCATTATCATTATCACCCGCCACTGACCACCACTGTACTGATCCAGGTATGTTTTCCTCGCTTTTTTATTTTATTATGTTTTGTGTAATTGAGTCTTTTATTTAAATTTATTTGAGTCAGTTTTGTCCATTTTCGTTTGGTCGAGTCTTGTGGGATTGCCATGACCTTTTCATTGCTAGATATCCCCTGCCTGTACTCAATCACCATTCAGATGGGGTCGATTATTTTTTGTAAACATGCATCTCACTTGTCATTGAGTCACTTTACTTTCATTTTCTTTTTAGTTTATTTATGCAAGATTCCGACTATGGCCGCGAAGGAAATGCTATACGGCTGTAGATGATGGGCGGACTGGACACTTTCTGCGAGCTATCGCCACATATTCCAGGGGAGTTCGTTCCATTTATTTTGTTGTTCTTATATATTTTTTCGTTTCTTCTTTATTTTTTATTTTTATTTTTAGTCTGCGTTGTATCCTGGAGCACATTGAGGACACTGTGCATTTCTAAGTGTGGGGATGGAAGACTTCGTCTTTATTTTGCTTAGTTGTAGATTGAGTAAAAAAACAAAATATAAAAAATATATATATATATATACAAAAAAAGTTGGTTTGATGTTAGTCCCGATCCTTTTTTGCGCGTAGTAATCGATCCTTTTCAATGTAATACATCGGTTAAAAGCGGGGTCGATTGTCGGGTTAACGGGGCTTAGCATATGTTTATTTAAGTTGCGGGATAGTAGGCTTGACTGAGTTGTTTTTCTGAAATAAAATGTTTAGGGTGCCTGGGATAGTGGATCAAGCTGGATGGTTAACTGGTTTTGCACTTGCTAGTATCAATAACCCTTATTTCCACATGACAGTGAGTTTTGAGCCTTTAAGTATTATATATAAATATTTACTATTTCATTTCATGTGTGATATACCGACTTTGTTGCATTATTTTAGAACTTGTGCGTTTTGATGCATTTTGAGACCATAGGCTTGGACTTGACACAAATATGATAGAGACATTAGGATTATCCATTTTTATTTAGCCTTTTCGTTTGTTTTTATTATTTGACCCATTTCCCCATTTTACCTTTAGAAACCACTTTGAGCTTAAACCTTTCGTTTGTCACCCATTTTATTTTATATTGATTACAAATTGTATATATTTATGTAATGTGAAAAAAACAATATATCAGCATAAATAGTAGCTAACAAAAAGAAAAAGAAAACTTAAAAAAAAGAAAGAAAACTATATGAAAAAGACAAAAGAAAAAAAATAGAATAAAGGTTGTGGGTCAAGAAGACCAAAGAGTTAGAGTTTATATGTTTATGGTTTATCCGGTTTACCTTTTATTTTTCTTTTTAGCCAATCTTTTCCAATAAAATCTCATACCTTTAACCCTTACCTACCATTTCAAAGTCCTCTTGATTTGTGTTAGTGTTAGCAATTAGGTGGAAATTTGATTGACGTACATGCTTATGATAATTTTGCTTCACAGTTCGGTTTTGAGAGATTCACTCCAAATAAATATAACCGAGAGATGAGTCATATTGTGAGGGGTGCGTGCAGGTGCATAGTCGGTTGCTTGAAGGTAAGTGAAGCTTGACTAGGTAGGCCTTGTTTTTAAAAATGTATCATCTTGACTAGTCAGCATTTTGAACGATGTAAGTCTTGTGAAACTGTTATGCTTGTTGATTTCGTAGCTTGCTTTTGACCCTGTTTGATGCTATCGTTTTTGTTAAATGCTTTGTTGAAAATGTTGTTTGGGATTTTGTTTAATTCTTTTTTCGGGACGCAAAAGGTTTAAGTGAGGGGATGTTTGATGTGTTGCAAAACACATCTCTTTTCCTATGTATTTTGTATATTATTTGGTCAGGTTTTTATTCATTTTGTGTTGTTTTTACTATGTATTTATATATTTTATTATTTTATAGGTGTTCGTGGAAAGTGAGCTGAAAACGAAAGAATTTTAATCAAGACACGAACACTTGAAAGCAGGTGTTTATGAATGTTGGAGCGTAGACGAGAAACTTTGGTCCAGCCAAGAACACCCTATTTGACCTTGGAGTATAATAATAATAATAATAATAATAATAATAATAATAATAATAATAATAAAAGTGAAAAAAAAGGCCACGAGGCCATGTAAAAGCCAAAAAAAAATGCAAATATAACTTTGAAGGGTTTTTTTGGACGGCACATATTTAGAGGACTTAGGTATTCTGTCATTCCTTGAGACCGGGAGGTGATAGGGTGTTAGGTTGTTTAGATCTTTAGGTATCGGGTAGAGGTGAGACTGGGAGGTGTTCCTTGCCTAGTGTGTCTTTAGATTCTTGTAATTCGGAATTATTTCCAAGCCAATTAGATTACTCCTTCACATTTTTGGGTGTGTTGTGACTAGCGAGACCGGGAGGTGAGCGAGTCTTTCGAGTACCTTAGCATTCCCTAGTGAGGTGAGACCGGGAGGTAATCCAAACTAGTAACCAGTGATTTACACGTCCCTTAGGATTTTCAGAGAGGTGTTAGTGACACCGAGAGGTGATCTAGCATGCTTTAGGGGTTTCCTAGGTCGGGCGTATCTTTAGAAAACCTGGTAGCCAATCCATTATTCGATTCCGAGAGTTGTGAGTCTGCGGTTAGGATTCTAGACCTAGGTAGTTGCCTTCCATATTATCCGAGTTCGATCCACTGTTCTTAGCTTCTTGTTTTCGTCTCTGTGTTATTTATTTTAATTGCTTTTATTTTGTTTGCATTTAGTTAAAATTAATTCTCAAAAATCCAAATTATTAGGCTAGGAGTCGACAGAGGTTTAGTACCGAGAGTTGCCATATTGTGTCCACGGTTCGATATTCCGGACTTATTTGCTCTGCTACACTGCGACCGGTATACTTGCCGTTAGTGTGTGGTTTTCTAGGTTTTTCCATTTTTAAAACTTGACCAATTTATTTACTACACATTTCACGCATCAATCATCAACAGCAAACAATAATCAACCCAAAACGCACAAAGCACAAAGTATCTAAAAATCTTCACCGGCAGCTGTAACCTCACGAATTTTCCCATTTATTTTGCATTAAAGTATTTCCCAATCCATGATATAAAGTCTAATTTATCTCTAAGTATTCTTATCTTTATCCGTGCACTCTATTTTTCTAAGTTCCTTTTATCATTGTACTAAAAAAAAAAAAATCTTCAATCATGACATATGCCCTATCCTAATTCTATTTATAAAATCGTCATTTTATAAGACGGTGTTTTTATTTTCTAATTCAAACTAATGATTTTTTTTTTATTTATTTCTTATTTAAAGCTAATCATTTTTCCAATTACATTTATAATCTCAAACAAGGAAGATATAAATTCATTTCAAAATAAAGCCTTGAGTCAAGAGTCAAAGTCTTGACAACATAATTCTTGGAGTCAAAGTCTTAGTCATAGTCAAAGTCTTAGTCCTAGTCAAAGTCTTAGTCAAATAGTCAATTCATCACAAAACCTTATTTTATGGTGTTGACCAATTTTAATGGCTAATTGAATCCAAAACTAGTATAAAAACCCACCTATGACCCATTATACTTTGCACCTCTAAATCGATTGTTTCAATCCGATTAAACTTTCCCTCATACCTTTCTTCTATAGTCTATTACTTCTACAATTGAAGCTTTGATTATAAGCTCTTGTAATTGACAACTTTGGGGCTACACATATTCTATTTCACGAGACATAACATTTTGCTAAGGTGAGTTTTACATAGCCCCTTTAATATTATTCACTGTATTCGGGGTGAAACATGTTACAACATTCTATATGCAATTCAATCATAAAGTGTCTATGTGTTTTTCTATGTTGCATTATGTCTTAAACATGACTAGGGTAAGCACAATATTCTAGCATAATCATTAACATTGATCAGCCGACGGTATACAATGATAGATCTATTGGACTGACAATCCCACCCGGATACGTGCCTCCTACAAAGGTAGCGTGGGTGATTGTTATCACATAACATAATCGAGTGAACCATGAGCGTATGGGATGGACCACAATATAACAGTCACAAGGGTTGATTATGCACTCGATTTACTTCTAGTATGTTTTCACATATGGACTAGACTTGCCATGACACTTGAATTGCACAAACTTTATTCGATTATCAAAACCTATGTAATTCTCACCAACTTTTGTTGACCCAAAATATTTTCAAACTTAACATGTTTCAGGTTATAGCTTGCTTGAAGATTAGAGTTAATGCTTGAAGATGTGTATCTAGTATTTTTCATTTTGATGTACAAATTCTTGTAGAACAATTGTATGTAATGTATTTAAATCAATTATTGAAATTTATTATCTACCATGAGCTACTGAACAATCATCAATACGTGACATCCCGATGTTTCCGCCATCGGTTGGGGTGTTACAGCAGCCATAGACGACCGAAACAAAACCGAGACAACCATAGAACAAAGTGACCATCAACTGTACAAAGTTTAATGCATGTGGAATAACTATGTTAAAGACAAGAAACGGTCTTATAAACAAAGTGGCTCAAATACCCACCAAGCGTACAAAGTTCAATGCATGCTACGTTAAAGACAAGAAATGGTTTCATTCAACAGAGCAAAACACAGGCGCCGGGGCCCATAAACCCACCTAACACCAAAAACCCATATAAAGTCGTCTCAACAGCCGCCATAGACAACCGTTACAAAGCAGAGACAACCACCGCTGTAGATGTCAGAACTTTAAATGTAAAACATGTAAGTGTTGAAGAAAATTGAAGTTGTGAATCAAGAACTGATCAAGATCAACAAGAGAAGAATATTCAGTTCAAGAAGATTCAAGATAAAGAAATCAAGGTTAAGAAAGATCGAAGATAAGGATCTTTTTGAAAACAAGTGGAAATAAACTAATCGTTTATCCACTTGTTAAAGTGAAACTCTTTTATATAAATAAAAGATCAACCCCGTTGAAGAAGAGAGAAAGTGTGTGTTTATGTCAAGAAAACAAAGCATTATCGATAGAAAAACTTCCAATCAACTTACTCCACACCACATCAATACCAGTCTTCGAATTCTTTGAGTCATTTGATTTTGTAAACAAAGAAGGTCATAAACATCTAATGCATTGCCTTGTGATTATGCATATGTGATCAATACATACACTCAAAAATTCTATATCTCGTGTGTTCTTTATCTCTGAAAGTTTGATTTCTCATTCCGTACATTATTTTCATATTGTTGAAATCTTATTGTCCTTTGATTAAAAAGTAGGCTGATACTTCTAGGACCAATAGAAGACGTTATCTAGTTTTAGAGAGATAAACAAACTCTTTAGCTCTAAAAACCCCATCCCCCAGTCTCTCTATCTTCCCAGCGTTGGCCGCCATAGACGACAGGAACAAAACCAAGACAACCACTAGGGTTGCCTCTCCGAAAGAGAGATAAGGTCGTGCATCTTTTGAGAGAGAAACAATAGAAGATGGTGGAGATGAGGCGAAAAGAGAGAGACGTAATAAGAGATAGAACTATAAAACCATCCACCCATACAACCCACAATGCACCCCATACAACTCACAATTCACTTAATGTCACACCCTCAAATTCCCACTGCGGGGTTTATACCGCGAGGCGCATGACATACCAGGATCCCATAGCCATAAATCATATGAACGAACTCTAAATGCCCAAACCATTTAGTTCGTTTTCAAAAACCAAGTTTAGTTAAGCTGCGGAAGCGTAAACCAAATTTAAACCTTTTAAAAACCATGCGCAAAACAACGCGCCCAAATTAAAACCATATGAAGGAAAATGTAAAAGCATAATATGTAATTTATGTGTATGCCCACGACCCCAAAATGCAGTGAAGTGTGCAGTGTTTTCTAATCCTGGCACCGGAAGCTAACTACCTGCAAAAGCATGTAAATCGTGTGTCAACATAAAGCTGGTGAGTTCACAAAGTAAAGTAACCGAGTATGTAAATGCGCTGGTTTCCAAAACCACGTAAACAAGTAGTTGAGTTGGTTCCTAGAACCGTGTAACTACTAGTTCGTCGCATGTCAAGGGTAGCTAGCCCATTCATGATAACTAACACCGAATATACCGAACTGCTATGTACGTGTAGCCACAAAAGTGCGCCGCATGCCTGACATCATTGTCTATCCACAATGATAAAGTTTCGTTAAGTTATAGTTCACCCCCCCGCTCCCCGAGCCGGTGTGAGGTTTGTAAGACCTAATAGCTCTATCAACTAATAACCCGCTTGCCAATCCTGGCAACTCATTCGGTACGTGAGGACTTACAGATGATAGAGTTGGTTTAGTTCATCAAGGACACAGTTTGCGAACTAGCAAAGCCCGACTCACACAAGGAGTCAAAAACCGACCCACACAAGGATCCATAGCATCCCAACCCGGGATGTGTAAGTTGTCCCAAACCGGACTAGAAAAACGTTAAGTAAGTTGTCTCATACCCGAGACGCATGCTTTTGAGAAAAAGAGTAGTGAAACTTACCTGAGTGTGCAAGTAAAAGAAATCCAAACTGCCAGTAAAGTGCGCAACCGACTCCCTAATATAAGTGTCACTAAGTAAGTATAGGCGTAATATCATTACACCATATAACTCGTTTGTCCAAGGCGTTTAAACGTTCAAAAGTGTGTAGGTGACACCTAGTGATTCTACATGCAATAGAAAACCCTACGGACTCGTTGGTGAATATGTTGGTTATAATTAGTTTTTACATTCCATATGCGTCTCATACAAGTGTCCGTTCAGTTACACATCAATTACATACCACCTAGGACTTCAATTAGTCACATAAACACATAATACACAATCTGTGTTTTTAGGACAGATTGTGCGTCACCAAAACTAATTTATTTAAAATACTTAATCAGTGAGTTAATCTCCCAAATTTTTACTGAATATTCTTTGGGATTCTTTTAACAACCCATATTTTTGTTTTGTCTCAAAACCAAACACAAAAATAATTAAATTCGTTCAACACAGCTATGTTCAGAAAACTTTCATAACAGGTCAGTTTAGTAGAAAAATTCCCAAAAATTGTGTATTTATCCAAACGGGATGAATCCACTTGTAAAACTCAAATTATTCCAATGTTAATCTACTGTAAAAATTTCATAACCTAATTCTTTATAAAACTCGAGTTATGACGTTTTAAAGTCGACTCAGTTTGTTAACCTGAAATTCTGATATGACCTATTTTCAAAAAAAAAAAAAATTCCAAAAACGACTCAAACGACGTCCAAAATCACTCGATTTTATCCATTATGAAAATCTAAGACCAGGTGTGATTTAACCATTCAAAGAAAACATCAAAATCATCATGTTAAAGTCACGTTACAGACCCTACAAGTTCACCTAATCATTCTGTCCAGATTTTAATTACGCCTAAATCTTTCTTTAAACGACTCCCGTGTGTAGGGCCGTGCAAAGGGTCCGGAACCGACCCGACCCGACCCGGACCCACCAGAACCGTATACCCTTTTATTGTTGAAATTAGGAACCACGAACCGAACCTTAAAAGGCTATGTGGTTTCGGGTCCTAAAGGTTCTGATGGGTCGGGTAAAAGGGTCTGACCCTCTAGAACCCTTTAATGCAATAACCACTTTTAGAGGATTTACATATTCATATTCTTTTACCATGCTCGTAAAAAAATTCCTCCATATGGTTCTAAGGCCGTCTGTTGTAGACGCGCGAGCGAATGTGCGCAAGCCACCGACGTGACTATCAAGTAATCTGGTCACTTGACCCCGTTGTGGTTGGAGGTGAGCAACGGCGCGACCAAAGGTCACTTTTTCCCGTTAACCCACGCGACCACCATCGCTTGTGCTCGCGCCAGGATTGTTCGCGTGGGGCTGTTGTGGCTGAGGGTGAGCACGGGCGCTGAAACCTCGTTCGCGTCGTGCTACTCGCACTTCCACAACAGACAGTCTAACTATAGCCCATGAGATTTTTAAGTCATTTTTCGTTTCTCGACTTATGTTTTCGTAACAATTTTGTTATTCTCATCAATAGAAACATTATGTGAATCTGTTATGTATACATAATAAATACACACACATCAGAGCGATATATATAAATATTTACTTAAAATTTGTATATAATATATATTATATAATATATATCATCTATGCATATCCATTAAGCCGAAAAAATTTCAAGAAAAATACATTGTTATTATTATAAATAATATTTTTAATATTGTATTAACATTACATGAAATCGATTACAATAAAACGTAAAACGAATAGTGAAAAGACTAAAAAAGATTATTTTTTATTTTTTAATTAAAATACAAACGGTTCTTGTGGTTCTTATATTAGAACCGTGGGTTTGGACCCGACCCGACCCGGAACCGGTAATTCATATAAATCTAGAACCGGAAACCGACCCATATATTTAAAAAGGTTCGGGTCCAAGGTTCTCGTGGGTCGGGTCCAAGGTTCCTGTGGGTCCGAACCACGAAATGCACACCCCTACCCGTGTGCATGCAAACAATCAACAATCATCAATAACCATTACCAAACATTCCTAATACCTATTGTGATCAGATTCTATCATTATACATGTAAAGATTACAACTTTAATGATCAAAACTTCAACAACTTGCGCAACAAGTAACCTATTATATTACTAATCGCCTATCATCATGTTTAATTCGTTTAATCTTCAAAAACCTCAAGTTTTAATAATTATAAAAAGCTTTCAGACCTGGACAAACCTAGTTATAGGATTTTTATAACATAAAAATAAGATTAAAGCGTAAAGGATTAAGGATTATAACCCAAGCTCTTCGATACAATCAACCGAACGCCTTTGGAGCTTCCCAATCGATGTTCTTGCGCCTTAGCAGGTTGTTTGGGGTTAATAATTCGTAGGTAGGGCAGTAGGGGCGATTAGGGTTTGAGTTTAGGTGATACAAGAGGCTTAGGGTTGCTTAAATAGGTGTTTAAGTCGGTTTGGTGGCGTCAGGTACCGGCGAGCGGGTCGCTCGCTCCCTGTGAGCGGCCGCTCACAGGGCCTTGGCCCGCGTGGGTGGCCCGTTTCGTCACCCGACGTGTTTTCCTTCGACGTTTTCGCTATTTCGGACCGTAATAAGTGTAACCCCATGTGTTAAGACCCCAATCATCCTAATGGTCCACCTCTAACGATTCTTATTAACGTATTCGGTTTAAGTTCACATACTCACATATGGTTTGCACATAGTTTCACCGAGTATCACAGAAGCACGTAATCGCAATCAATCCAAATCAGTTAACTCACAATTATTAAACTTCATTGTTCACCAACGTCCGAGGTTCACTAATCATGTATACAGTCTGGTAATTCCTCGAATTACCACCTTATGCAGTTATTAACATACAACTATGTAATGTGTGTCCTATCTAGCTAACCCTAGTTAAGTATAATGCAAGGAACATAACTAGAGTTTAGTTAAATTGAGAACCTGAAATTGCGGGGTATCACACTTAACACCAAGGAAGCATGCGTACAAATGGGAGATGCACAAACGCCTTGCTAATTAGTATATTTTAAATGGATTGTTGAAACTATATAGCCTCTCGATTTACTCCATATCGTTTAAAGTTTAAACTACTCTATTTTTTAGTTCGTTTTTGCCAACCTTGTTAAAAATTAGGGTTTCAATGGTAGCGTTGTTGGAGTAGTGATATTGTTATATAAAAATAAATATAAATTACATTTTTTACTGGCTTCTTGTCATTACGTTTTGAATGGGTTTCTGTACATTGTGTTATTGTCAGAACCTATAGGCTATAACATAATGTTATTTTGGATTATCTCCATTGTTTTTATCAGAACCTATAACACAATGATGAAGATGGTGTTATGTTGGATTTTCAATACCTCGTGTTATTGATTCTAGTTATTGTGTTTTTCAACTGGGTGGGTTTCTATACATCGTCTTATAGGTTTTGGTCATTGTATTTTTATTGGTTTCAGATGGATTTTGAAACTATATAGCCTCTCGATTTACTCCATATCATTTAAAATTAAACTACTCTATTTTTTTAGTTCCTGTTTGCTAACCTTGTTAATAATTATGGTTTCAATGGCAGCGTTGTTGTCGTAGTGATATTGTTATATAAAAATAAAAATAAATTACGCTTTTTACTAGTTCTTGTCATTACATGTTGAATGGGTCTCTGTACATTGTGTTATTATCAGAGCCTATAGGCTATAACATAATTTTATTTTGGGTTCTCTCCATTGTTCTTGTCAGAACCTATAACACAATGATGAAGATGGTCTTGTGCTGGATTTTCTATAACTCGTGTTATTGATTCTGATTATTGTGTTTTTCAATTAGGTGGGTTTCAATACATCGTGTTATAGATTTTGGTTATTGTATTTTTTATTGGTTTCATTTGGGTTCTGGTCATTACGTTTTTTATTAGTTTTTTTATATAAATTGTGATATTATTAGAACCCGTAACGTAATATTAATTTAGGTTTTGTCCATTGTGTTTTTTGTTATCAGAACTTATAACACAAAGATGATGTTATTATTGGTTATGTCCATGAAAAAACACAATAACCATAATACAATGTCTAGAAACCCTTAAAAAAAAAAAATACATAGCAAGACTATATTTGTGTTAAAGATAAAAAACGTTGGATGTTTTTTTAAATGCCATATACAAAGTTATGGACTTAAAAATAATGGTGGGAAATATCGTGAGAGAAACATTCATAGGTTTGTTTTTCTCTTTGCACGCATTTGCCATTTCCCTTTAGTCAATACATTGGCTCTGCGATTTAAAAAAGATAGCGGCGCAGCTTGTTGCTCGCTTACCCATTATCTAGATGTAACCTGGATATTTTAAATTAAAAAAAAAAGATAGTAAAACACACAACTTCCTATTATATTCTATACCTGATTCTTTAGTATAAATTTTGGGTTGTTTCGGGTATTGAAATATATGGTCAAGTTATTCTACATAGCGTAATAAAAAAGAGAAGGGTGAAAATGATACAAAAAAAAACACACAATAAATCAGGAAATATGACACAATGAGCTATAAAATATAACACAAAAAACACACGATAGATCACGAAAAATATTACAAAACACTAAAGAAAAAAGACACAATGAATCGCAAAAATGACACAATGATGAAAATAAGAAAAAGACACAATGATACTTAAAAACACAATGATATAACGTAACTTTTAAAAACTACAAGCTAAAAATCCAAAAAAGCGAAAACCTAAAAACTAAGATCGTGGGATTCGATAAGACGGTCCCAGTGCTGTTTCAATGAGTTCAATCAGAGTCCGTTTGATACGTTTGCTACGACTTCTTATTTTTCTTTCATATTTATCATAACACTTGAAATATATATAAATTACTTCAAAATCTAAAAATTCGAATATCTATATTGGGTTGGGTTATTCTACAAAGGCTACAAAAAATGAGAAGAGTGAGAAGCCACTAGAAAATGACATGTGTCCAAAGGATTAAACAAGTGGGAGGGGTAATTTTGTCATAAAAATATTCACATGCAAGTCACATGCCATTTCAACCTTCATTTTTAAATGCCCGTAACTTTTTTATATGTCATCTTTTTTTTTTTTTAAATTACACCATAAAATTGAGCGTCTTTTTATCTTTAATATGAGTACCATATTGTTATACTTTTGAAAAAAAAAATAAGTCAAAAATCCACTTGCGTAAGACACAATGGAGTGCAAAACATAATGAGCACTAATTAAATATAGGGTATAAAACATAATCAACACTATAATAAAACACAATGGATGACATACTAAAAACACTATGAATAGAAGACTAAACCACAATGAATACTTTTGAAAAAAAAAGTTGAAAACCTAGTTGTGTAAGACACAATGGATGACATACTAAAGACACAATGAACAGAAAACTAAAACACAATGAATACTTTTGAAAAAAAAGTCAAAAACCCAGTTGCGTAAAACACAATGGACGACATAATGACACAATGAACAAAAGACTAAAACATAATGAATACTTTTGAAAAAAAAGAAGTTGAAAACCCAGTTGCGTAAGACACAATGGAGATAACGTAAAACACAATGAGTATCAATTAAATAGGCAATGAACAATAAGGTATAAAATACAATGAATAGCCTAATAAAACACAATGAACGACATACTAAGACACAATGAACAGAAGACTAAAACACAATGAATAATAGACTTAAACACAATGTACAACATAATAAAACACAATGTACACCTAAATACAAAACTCATTTGCGTAAAACACAATGAAAAGCATAATAAAAACACAATGGACAAAGTTAAATCATGTGTAGACTAAAAAAACATAACATATTTATAAAGCACACATGCATATTATAACATAATGAACGAGCAGAAAACACAATGGAGAAGAAAACCCATTTAACACAAATTTCTTTTTTTCAATTTTAATGTAGCAATGTGGTACTGATATTAAAGATAAAAAACGCTCGTTAATATGGTGAAATTTTTTTGAAAAAAAAAATATTGTATGAAAAAGTTACAGACGTTTTAAAATGATGAGGGGAATTGACATATGAATCGAATGTGGAGAGAGAAAGTCAACAAATGTGGTTTTCCTTTTATGTCTTATGCCCTTCCTCTAATTTATTATTTACTAGATTATACCCCGGAAGCGTTCCGGGTTGAGAAATTTAATATGATACATCAATTTTACATATGAAATAGACTGATATATAACTCTAATATTAATATCTAACCTAAAACAATGTACAACTTCAATGCTGTGACATCCGTCACCTTCGTCTTACATTTAGTTGTCAATAATAGTCCTTCAAAAATTTCCATTATAACCCATATAAGTTTTGTCGTTTTCAAATTTATTGAAATGATCGAAGTTAATTTTATCAAAGATAAACGTTTAAGATTTATAAAAAAAAAAAAAATTTGGAACATCAAGTTAAAATCTATAAAATATGAGTTCATTAAGTTAATAAAAGTTTAAAGTTTATAAAGTCTTTTAAAACATTTAAGTTAAATAGGTTAACTTTGGTTAACTTTTATATAGGAAAAACTAACCAAGTTATAATTAAAACAAACTAAGTTATAAGTGAGGGACTAGTTGTGACAAAATCTGAAAGTTTTAAAACTTTTTTTGTTCCCTCCTGTCCTGTCCCCGTCGCGTCTGTTCCGGCAGCCCAAACTCCGGCGACTACCATTTCCGGCGAGATTACAAAAAACGGGTTTTAACTCAAGATTTCAATTTATTATTATTCCAAAACGTTTCTTCATCAATTTCCAACCGTTTCTCATCATTAGTCGAGTTTGTAACGCCCTTTAAATGAGTATTGAATCGAGTTATCTTGTAACCGACCGGAAAAGTTTTAAACTCCTTTAAATGGCTGCTTCGATCGATCATTTCATAAATTGATTATACCATTTCATTCCTGCATAAATTCTAATCGCAAACCCACAAGAAAACAACATCAACTCGCGTGCTATGGTAACCAATCGATCATTCATTCATGCGATTCTTGAAGCCTTGTTTCGATCCCGGTTCGATTTTGTAAGTTCAATATAAGCTTGCCGTTTTGTTATCTTACAGTTGGTCTCTGAAAGCCCTATGATTTCATGGCTTAATCTTGTTGCAATCTGATTATTGAAGTTAAAGGGTAGGGTTAGGGTTCTTGGTTAGGATTTGGGGAAGAAGATGAACAAGGAGATAATGTATAAATAAAATTAATTGCAGATTTAAAACAACATGTGGCTATGTGGTCTAGTGGTTGTGTATGTTTGATTGCAAACAAAAGGGTAAGGTTCGACTCCTGTTGTCAGCAACCTATTCCCATCTTTTTTTTTCTTTTGTCCTATTTACATATTTACACACACATATATATATATATATATATATGCCTTAAATTTAAAATATTCATAATAAATTCATTTTTGCTCCAAAAATCATGAAAATTTAGGAGTAGCTTCTTAACACCATAATGAAAATTATCATACTTTTATTTTCTAGAAAATGTATTATTTTTATATTTTTATTGAATTTATTCGTTTTAATCATATTTAATTGATTAAAAATTCATTTTTAATGATTTTTATCTCAAAATTTTTGATAAATTATTTCTAATCATCATGAACTTAATTAAAAATTATTGGTTCAGAAAACGTTTATTTTTATTGATTTTCCTATTTTTAATCATTTAAACATGATTTAATTCTATTAAATCAGTTTTAAATATAAATAAGTTTATAAAAATTATGAGAAAATTATTTTTATTTGTTTACATCAGAAAGCATCCATTTTCTATAAAAATAACATTTTTGGATCATGTCTGGTATTATTAGTCTTATTTGCGTTTAAATAGACATAATTAAACATTTATTTATTTATACAATTTAAACATCTATTTTATAAATATATTCTTATAAAATAGAAATGCTCATATGGTTTAATGTCTTTATTATCTTTTGTTGGATCATTGTGTAACTCGAAATTATTTATATATTTATGATTATTGTATTTATTTTAATTTAGTTAAAGTGATTAATAAAATTATTTTATCTTAATTATTCAAACATATTTGTATCTAAATATTCAATAGGTAATAATTATATTATTTAAACCACATTTACAACCTTTCATATATTATACAACTTTTACATTAACGCAACTTATCATTAAAACTCTAATTCCCCAAATCGACTTAGCAAACCCTAATGCCTTAGACCCTAGTTACCTTAGACTTTTTAGACATTTCCTTATTAGTATGCTTACACATTATAGGTTGAATTCCTCGGAATTCCCATTACTTAGCTCACGACCGCTTAAGTTGGATTTTGCTCGCTTTCGCAAACTGTGAGTATATCTTTCCCCTTTTTACTATTTTACATTTCGGGGTGACTCATGTACTTACTATTAAGTTTCTATTTCTTTTACTAAATGCAATTCTCATGTGTGTTTGCTTATGTCATTTCTTGTATCTATGACCTGTCAAATCATTAACCGCTGGGCGGCCTGGCATTTCAATGAATAGTACTATGGTTTATACCCTTGTGACTCTGTTGAGAGTCCTCGTCATTGCTATGTATTACTTTACTACTAGCGCATACTATATATATCTGCTTACTTCTCTTAGGGTTGATTTGACCCGGATACCACTTATTACATAATTGCAGACAGTATACGACACATGAATTGCTAAACACTTTTCTACTATATTTATTTAAACAGGGTATGCTCACCAATACAATTTTTGTATTGACCAAAATATTTTTGTACATGTTTCAGGTTGTTTTGAGACGCTTCTTTTAGGCTTTTGGATTTTATATTTCAGTCTTGTCTACATTGTATTTTAGCTAGACTTGTCACTTTAGAATTTTTGTATCCTGAAATTTCATTTCAATGTAATAGATTATTTAATCAATGTATTCAAATTTACACTTTAGTCCATGAGCTATTGAACAATCGTCACTACGTGACACCTCGATGTTTCCGCCATCGGTTGGGGTGTTACAGATTGGTATCAGAGCCATGGTTATAGGGAATTAGGTTATTAGAATGCCTTTTAGCCTAGACTATAACTAAGCTTACTTTCACGAGTCCTCTCGTTTATATTTCTCTTATTTCCTATTATTTTCTTTCAAGATATTTTCGTTATGATTATTTCTCGTTATTCTTTCGATATTTTGCTTGGCGAAGAAGACACTCGTATTTCACAAACGAAACGATATCATCAAGTTAGGAGTGGTATCCATACCTTGGTGATTAGTTTCACTCTTCTATAGGTTATTTATATTAGGAATACATCTTCGAGATAGGAGTGACATCCACACCTCAAAGAGTATTTCCTTTAAAAAGAAACTTAACCACTAAGCTGGGAGTGATATCCTTAACTTAGTGATTGGTTTCATTCCACAATCGCTTTCAATTTTGAAATATATCTTGGAGTTAGGAGTGAAATCCACATCTCAAGGATCTATTTCTACATCTCGTTGATTATGAATTTTCTTAAAAGCTGGTAATCTATTACATACGTTAATTTTATCATTCACGTCATTTTAAATCTTGGTCTTTTAAAACACAGTAGATTTATACATACTTCATGAAATGATTTCATCTTGCGTTTTATAAAATTTGTATTGCATCTTTCACAAATCAAATGTAAACCTTTTATTTTCATACGACCTACCCAATATATGTTTTCGGGAGAAACTTGCAACTATTAATATGCCTTATAACACTTTTCAAACTCGACTTCTCGTAAACACATGAAAATGGGTATTTACGAAGATTTTGTAAATAAACCTGTTTTGAATCTAAAACACACTTTGATTTCTAAAAAAATTTATTCTCATGCACCACTACTATTCTTTCAACAATATCACAAAGTCGAGTAAACTGCGAAAAAATTTACCTTTTACACTTATACTCTTTCAGTTGCAAAACTTTTGGTTTAACAAAACAATGGACATATCTTTTATTAGAATGTTGCTAAATGTCTCTTACAGTATAACGCATATATGTAAAATTACTAGATTTTAACTCACATGCCAGAAGACTATACGCCCGTTTCCGTGCACATTCATTTGCCGTAAATTTCATTATCTTAATCTTGCACCATTTTTTTTATTCATAGTTATTTCTAACACGTTATTTGTGATTATTTTCACATTGCCTATTTGCATTAATTTAACTCGTTTACTTTCATTTTGTGCAATTGTGCGATTTACTCGATTTATGTTATACTATTCTATACTTATATACTTACATGAACACATATTTGGTATGCATATTTTCTTTCCTGTTTTGAGCAAAACCCTGTTATACTTTACATTATTTTGTTCATCATCATGGCCAACGAACATACTAGTTGATAACTCGTATGAGATCTAAGCCGGTGCCCACGTACGACTCGGATTAGAGTATTTCTTTAATCCGAGGGGAACGGTGTAAACCTCAGGGTCTATCAATATGAATGTTTAAAGCCAACAATGTAAACAGAAACTACCGGTTAAGGGTGAACCCGAAAGGGAAGAACCTCTAACCATGTCTTATACTTACATGTTATTCACATTACGGTTAAAGGGAAAACCCGGAAGGGAAGAACCTCTAACCATGTCTTGATTGAACATCATTTCATTACAGTGGCTATTACATATTGGTTGCACGCATTTATTTCTTGTTAAAGTTATGGAAAAGCATAACACCTTAGTGTAAGGTAAATCGATGATTACGGTCCGGAACGCAATCATGGGTTTACAGGTACATGAGGGTGGTGTGTAATTCTATTTAGGTTATTGGTAGACAATTAGTACGGGTCTAAAGTATCGGGAATGCGGTGGGTTAGCTGCGGTACACCCTATATATAAGCATGAACGATATTTCGGGAGCAGACTAGGAGTCTGACCAAGAACCTACCCATTGCTATCTTTTCATTAGATCATTGACTAATAGCTAGAATTTTCAATAAGAACATTTTACATAAGTTTCCATTAGTTGGGGCTTTCCTTGTTGACCACCTCTTCAGAAACCCTTAAACTTTGTATACTCTTACACTCTCTGTTAGTCGAAATCCTGTTGCCTGCCTTTAATAAAGTTCGGGCAGAAACTTTTCTAAAGTAGGGGAGACTACCTTCATCAGTGCCTTTTCCTCACCCGTTACACATTCCCAAAACCTTTCTCATTTAAACTCATAACTTTCTAACTTCGAGTCAACTGTCAAAGATTTTGAAATTTTTTCGGATATTAGACAACTATTTCAAATTTGGTTAAATCATAAATGATGAATATTTTCTTTTAAAATTCCAGTTGACTTTTACAACGCCTTTTGTTTCATAGTAACCTTCACTTGAAGGAAATTTCGAGACGAAATTTTCTAAAGTAGGGGAGACTGTGACATCCGTCACCTTCGTCTTACATTTAGTTGTCAATAATAGTCCTTCAAAAATTTCCATTATAACCCATATAAGTTTTGTCGTTTTCAAATTTATTGAAATGATCGAAGTTAATTTTATCAAAGATAAACGTTTAAGATTTATAAAAAAAAAAAAATTTGGAACATCAAGTTAAAATCTATAAAATATGAGTTCATTAAGTTAATAAAAGTTTAAAGTTTATAAAGTCTTTTAAAACATTTAAGTTAAATAGGTTAACTTTGGTTAACTTTTATATAGGAAAAACTAACCAAGTTATAATTAAAACAAACTAAGTTATAAGTGAGGGACTAGTTGTGACAAAATCTGAAAGTTTTAAAACTTTTTTTGTTCCCTCCTGTCCTGTCCCCGTCGCGTCTGTTCCGGCAGCCCAAACTCCGGCGACTACCATTTCCGGCGAGATTACAAAAAACGGGTTTTAACTCAAGATTTCAATTTATTATTATTCCAAAACGTTTCTTCATCAATTTCCAACCGTTTCTCATCATTAGTCGAGTTTGTAACGCCCTTTAAATGAGTATTGAATCGAGTTATCTTGTAACCGACCGGAAAAGTTTTAAACTCCTTTAAATGGCTGCTTCGATCGATCATTTCATAAATTGATTATACCATTTCATTCCTGCATAAATTCTAATCGCAAACCCACAAGAAAACAACATCAACTCGCGTGCTATGGTAACCAATCGATCATTCATTCATGCGATTCTTGAAGCCTTGTTTCGATCCCGGTTCGATTTTGTAAGTTCAATATAAGCTTGCCGTTTTGTTATCTTACAGTTGGTCTCTGAAAGCCCTATGATTTCATGGCTTAATCTTGTTGCAATCTGATTATTGAAGTTAAAGGGTAGGGTTAGGGTTCTTGGTTAGGATTTGGGGAAGAAGATGAACAAGGAGATAATGTATAAATAAAATTAATTGCAGATTTAAAACAACATGTGGCTATGTGGTCTAGTGGTTGTGTATGTTTGATTGCAAACAAAAGGGTAAGGTTCGACTCCTGTTGTCAGCAACCTATTCCCATCTTTTTTTTTCTTTTGTCCTATTTACATATTTACACACACATATATATATATATATATATGCCTTAAATTTAAAATATTCATAATAAATTCATTTTTGCTCCAAAAATCATGAAAATTTAGGAGTAGCTTCTTAACACCATAATGAAAATTATCATACTTTTATTTTCTAGAAAATGTATTATTTTTATATTTTTATTGAATTTATTCGTTTTAATCATATTTAATTGATTAAAAATTCATTTTTAATGATTTTTATCTCAAAATTTTTGATAAATTATTTCTAATCATCATGAACTTAATTAAAAATTATTGGTTCAGAAAACGTTTATTTTTATTGATTTTCCTATTTTTAATCATTTAAACATGATTTAATTCTATTAAATCAGTTTTAAATATAAATAAGTTTATAAAAATTATGAGAAAATTATTTTTATTTGTTTACATCAGAAAGCATCCATTTTCTATAAAAATAACATTTTTGGATCATGTCTGGTATTATTAGTCTTATTTGCGTTTAAATAGACATAATTAAACATTTATTTATTTATACAATTTAAACATCTATTTTATAAATATATTCTTATAAAATAGAAATGCTCATATGGTTTAATGTCTTTATTATCTTTTGTTGGATCATTGTGTAACTCGAAATTATTTATATATTTATGATTATTGTATTTATTTTAATTTAGTTAAAGTGATTAATAAAATTATTTTATCTTAATTATTCAAACATATTTGTATCTAAATATTCAATAGGTAATAATTATATTATTTAAACCACATTTACAACCTTTCATATATTATACAACTTTTACATTAACGCAACTTATCATTAAAACTCTAATTCCCCAAATCGACTTAGCAAACCCTAATGCCTTAGACCCTAGTTACCTTAGACTTTTTAGACATTTCCTTATTAGTATGCTTACACATTATAGGTTGAATTCCTCGGAATTCCCATTACTTAGCTCACGACCGCTTAAGTTGGATTTTGCTCGCTTTCGCAAACTGTGAGTATATCTTTCCCCTTTTTACTATTTTACATTTCGGGGTGACTCATGTACTTACTATTAAGTTTCTATTTCTTTTACTAAATGCAATTCTCATGTGTGTTTGCTTATGTCATTTCTTGTATCTATGACCTGTCAAATCATTAACCGCTGGGCGGCCTGGCATTTCAATGAATAGTACTATGGTTTATACCCTTGTGACTCTGTTGAGAGTCCTCGTCATTGCTATGTATTACTTTACTACTAGCGCATACTATATATATCTGCTTACTTCTCTTAGGGTTGATTTGACCCGGATACCACTTATTACATAATTGCAGACAGTATACGACACATGAATTGCTAAACACTTTTCTACTATATTTATTTAAACAGGGTATGCTCACCAATACAATTTTTGTATTGACCAAAATATTTTTGTACATGTTTCAGGTTGTTTTGAGACGCTTCTTTTAGGCTTTTGGATTTTATATTTCAGTCTTGTCTACATTGTATTTTAGCTAGACTTGTCACTTTAGAATTTTTGTATCCTGAAATTTCATTTCAATGTAATAGATTATTTAATCAATGTATTCAAATTTACACTTTAGTCCATGAGCTATTGAACAATCGTCACTACGTGACACCTCGATGTTTCCGCCATCGGTTGGGGTGTTACAAATGCTAACACCTAACCTAAAAGAATGTAAAACTTCAATGTAACTCTAATATTAACACATATCCTAAAGCCTAAACAAATGTACAACTCTGACATACTAATATTGATACCTAACTTAAAACAATGTATAACTCTATTAACCTATTCGGCTCTGGTTGAAAAAAAAAATCATATTTACTGATTTGAACATAATTAGTGACTTGCCTGCCTATACATAATTAATGATTTACCTGAACACTTTGTGTTTGTTTTTTATATTGCACTATGGTACTCGTTGGAAAGATAATAAAACGCTCGTTAATTTGGTGTAATTTTTTTCTTTAAAAAATCTCGTATACAAAAGATATTAACGTTTAAAAATTATGGGAGGAAACATGAGAGTGAAAAATCCAATTTTGTTTTTAAATTATTTTTTTCCTAAAATATCTCAATGCCACATGGGATGACACATGGCACACTCAAGGAAGAGAATGCCTCTTTAAATGCCATGTCATTAAAATGACTTTGGTTTATTATATGTATAGATTTTTTTCAAAAAAACTATATTTTGTATTTAATCCTAACTCTATCTATATTACGGATCATATTCCAAATTCAACATTTTCAAAAAGGTTTAGATACGATTTTTAGGTAAAATGTTGGAATAAAAAATATTTGGATTGGACCAAATCTGCGAGTTTAACAAACTACACGAATATTTGGATTGTTGAAACTATATAACCTCACGATATACTCCATATCGTTTAAAGCTTAAACTACTCTATTCTTAAGTTCCTGTTTGCCGACCTTTTTAATAATTAGGGTTTCAATGGCAGCGTTTGTTCATGCCGATGTGTTTGAGCAGATACTCATAAGAACAGATGTGAAGGATCTGATCCGTTGCAAGAGTGTGTGTAAGTCATGGCATTCTTTAATCACAAGTCCTCGTTTCATTAATCTTCATCTAAACCATAGTTGCAACAAGGATCGCTACAACAATGAACTTGGACAAAGAAGAATTAGATTAATAGGTGACGGTCTTGTTGGTTCTTCTAATGGCTTGGTATGCATATGTCCTTCTAGTTTTATAGTTTTAGTAGGCAATCCGTTGACTAGAAAGGTAAGAAAACTGGAACTCCCGTGTGCGATCGGTACATCATTATGTTGTGGTTTCGGTTATGATTCATCCCGAGATGATTACAAGTTTATTGTAGGGTCCTGGAAAGGCGAGAATCGAACATGTGTTCAGGTGTTGAGTTTGAATTCAAATGTGTGTAAAGTTGTTGGAGTAGTGAAGTATACATTTATTAGTAAGGTTGGTATGTTATGCAATGGTGCACTTCACTGGTTTGTGGAAGATGAAAACATGAAGACACTTATTATTGCTTATGATTTATGTAAAGAGGAGTTTAAAGAAATCCCGCAACCTGATGATGCAAGATACGAGTGTAGTTCTAGTAGCCGACTGGGGATTGTTGACGAATGTTTATGCGTCTATAGATGCCCATATTCTTGCGTGGACGATATTTGGTTGATGAAAAACTACGATGTAAAACAATCGTGGGATCTGTTGCCGAGTAATCGTAAGATAAAATATGATATTGTACACTACTTAAGTACACAACAAAATAGATATTCATGGTTTGATTGGGTTGTAAGTACTTTTGAAACAAGTGTTCTCCATTGGGATTATGTTGAAGCCCCTATATATGTGCAGAGCTTCATATCTCCCCACCTTAATTAGAAGCCTAAGTGAGCAGGTGATCCAAAGAGGAGTGTCATGGTTGGTTCTATTTGTCTTATGTATTTCATTTTTTTTTATCACATAGTATAGATTATAGACTTTTGACTTATTAATTATTATCATACATTAACGTTCATTTACTTTTCTTTATGATATGTCTTCAGTTTTAAAATTTTTTACTCCCTTTGCACTCTTAACTCTTCAGCGTTAATTTAACGGATGTTTCGGGTATTGAAATATATGGTCAAGTTATTCTACATAGCGTAATAAAAAAGAGAAGGGTGAAAATGATACAAAAAAAAAACACAATAAATCAGGAAATATGACACAATGAGCTATAAAATATAACACAAAAAACACACGATAGATCACGAAAAATATTACAAAACACTAAAGAAAAAAGACACAATGAATCGCAAAAATGACACAATGATGAAAATAAGAAAAAGACACAATGATATAACGTAACTTCTAAAAACTACAAGCTAAAAATCCAAAAAAGCGAAAACCTAAAAACTAAGATCGTGGGGTTCGATAAGACGGTCCCAGTGCTGTTTCAATGAGTTCAATCAGAGTCTGTTTGATACGTTTGCTACGACTTCTTATTTTTCTTTCATATTTATCATAACACTTGAAATATATATAAATTACTTCAAAATCTAAAAATTCGAATATCTATATTGGGTTGGGTTATTCTACAAATGCTACAAAAAATGAGAAGAGTGAGAAGCCACTAGAAAATGACATGTGTCCAAAGGATTAAACAAGTGGGAGGGGTAATTTTGTCAAAACAATATGCACATGCAAGTCACATGCCATTTCAACCATCATTTTTAAATGCTCGTAACTTTTTTATATGTCATCTTTTTTTTTTTTAAATTACACCATAAAATTGAGCGTCTTTTTATCTTTAATATGAGTACCATATTGTTATACTTTTGAAAAAAAAATAAGTCAAAAATCCACTTGCGTAAGACACAATGGAGTGCAAAACATAATGAGCACTAATTAAATATAGGGTATAAAACATAATCAACACTATAATAAAACACAATGGATGACATACTAAAAACGCTATGAATAGAAGACTAAACCACAATGAATACTTTTGAAAAAAAAAGTTGAAAACCCAGTTGCGTAAGACACAATGGATGACATACTAAAGACACAATGAACAGAAAACTAAAACACAATGAATACTTTTGAAAAAAAAAAAAGTCAAAAACCCAGTTGCGTAAAACACAATGGACGACATAATGACACAATGAACAAAAGACTAAAACATAATGAATACTTTTGAAAAAAAAAGTTGAAAACCCAGTTGCGTAAGACACAATGGAGATAACGTAAAACACAATGAGTATCAATTAAATAGGCAATGAACAATAAGGTATAAAATACAATGAATAGTCTAATAAAACACAATGAACGACATACTAAAGACACAATGAACAGAAGACTAAAACACAATGAATAATAGACTTAAACACAATGAACAACATAATAAAACACAATGTACACCTAAATACAAAACTCATTTGCGTAAAACACAATTAAAAGCATAATAAAAACACAATGGACAAAGTTAAATCATGTGTAGACTAAAAGAACATAACATATTTATAAAGCACACATGCATATTATAACATAATGAACGAGCAGAAAACACAATGGAGAAGAAAACCCATTTAACACAAATTTCTTTTTTTCAATTTTAATGTAGCAATGTAGTACTCATATTAAAGATAAAAAACACTCGTTAATATGGTGAAATTTTTTTGAAAAAAAAATATTGTATGAAAAAGTTACAGACGTTTTAAAATGATGAGTGGAATTGACATATGCATCGAATGTGGAGAGAGAAAGTCAACAAATGTGGTTTTCCTTTTATGGCTTATGTCCTTCCTCTAATTTATTATTTATTTTTTTCAAAAAAACTAATCTCAACCCTTCAAATATATAATCAATGGATCACAATCTTTCTCACCTTTCTAGAAAAATGTATTTTGTATTTAATCCTAACTCTATCTATATTACGGATCATATTCTAAATTCAACATTTTCAAAAAGGTTTAGATACGATTTTTAGGTAAAATGTTGGAATAAAAAATATTTGGATTGGACCAAATCTGCGAGTTTAACAAACTACACGAATATCTAGATTGTTGAAACTATATAGCCTCACGATTTACTCCATATCGTTTAAAGTTTAAACTACTCTATTCTTAAGTTCCTGTTTGCCGATCTTTTTAATAATTAGGGTTTCAATGGCAGCGTTTGTTCATGCCGATGTGTTTGAGCAGATACTGATAAGAACAGATGTGAAGGATCTGATCCGTTGCAAGAGTGTGTGTAAGTCATGGCATTCTTTAATCACAAGTCCCCGTTTCATTAATCTTCATCTAAACCATAGTTGCAACAAGGATCGCTACAACAATGAACTTGGACACAGAAGAATTAGATTAATAGGTGACGGTCTTGTTGGTTCTTCTAATGGCTTGGTATGCATATGTCCTTCTAGTTTTATAGTTTTAGTAGGCAATCCGTTGACTAGAAAGGTAAGAAAACTGGAACTCCCGTGTGCGATCGGTACATCATTATGTTGTGGTTTCGGTTATGATTCATCCCGAGATGATTACAAGTTTATTGTAGGGTCCTGGAAAGGCGAGAATCGAACATGTGTTCAGGTGTTGAGTTTGAATTCAAATGTGTGTAAAGTTGTTGGAGTAGTGAAGTATACATTTATTAGTAAGGTTGGTATGTTATGCAATGGTGCACTTCACTGGTTTGTGGAAGATGAAAACATGAAGACACTTATTATTGCTTATGATTTATGTAAAGAGGAGTTTAAAGAAATCCCGCAACCTGATGATGCAAGATACGAGTGTAGTTCTAGTAGCCGACTGGGGATTGTTGACGAATGTTTATGCGTCTATAGATGCCCATATTCTTGCGTGGACGATATTTGGTTGATGAAAAACTACGATGTAAAACAATCGTGGGATCTGTTGCCGAGTAATCGTAAGATAAAATATGATATTGTACACTACTTAAGTACACAACAAAATAGATATTCATGGTTTGATTGGGTTGTAAGTACTTTTGAAACAAGTGTTCTCCATTGGGATTATGTTGAAGCCCCTATATATGTGCAGAGCTTCATATCTCCCCACCTTAATTAGAAGCCTAAGTGAGCAGGTGATCCAAAGAGGAGTGTCATGGTTGGTTCTATTTGTCTTATGTATTTCATTTTTTTTATCACATAGTATAGATTATAGACTTTTGACTTATTAATTATTATCATACATTAACGTTCATTTACTTTTCTTTATGATATGTCTTCAGTTTTAAAAATTTTTACTCCCTTTGCACTCTTAACTCTTCAGCGTTAATTTAACGGATGTGACAAACCCACCGAGGGGGGTTCGATCCTGAGCGTCACCTCGGTTTTCATCCGGCTGTTAACTTAAGTGAAGCAACTCGTGTGGAGGCGGTACGGTTTCCTAGGGAACACCACCAAAGCTGACAAGCCGGCACTAGTACAAATGACGGGGTGAATATGCCTTTAAGACGGGGTTTACAACCCCGTCTTATGCCATCGCGTCTTTTGCTCATTCACCAACAGACGGGGTTAGCTGAACCCCGTCTTTTGCACCGAACCCCGTCTTTAAGCCTATACAATATATTATTTAAAAATAACAAACCGCGTCTTTTAGTTTAAAAAACCCGTCTTTAGCACAATTTAAAATAAATCAGATTATATATTAGGGAACCTACTAAACCTGCTTATTCAATAAACCCAATTCGTCAAGTTTTCATACCAAATCAAAACCTACACAATAATTCAATCGGCCCAATACATCATTCCGAACTTGTTCAAAATGATCCAATACACATTCAATCTGAAAATACAAAGTTAATCTAAATACACATTCATCCGACAAAACTAATCAAACGAGTTTTCAAAAAGCTATAATCAATGTCTAAAGTTAATCTAAATAGGAATATCTAACTCACTAAGTAAAATTGGAATCAACTTCTTTACTAGAATATCAATCTCTTCGTCCGTGGCGAATTTGGTGTCGTTCCACATCTAAGATAAAAGTAAATACAAAAAGTTAAGTCATAACATACAAAGCAAACCAATATAAACATAGTTGGTACAAACAGTATACACATTTTGGTAAAAACAGTATACACAAGAAAATAAGCTCAAATTAATGTTTCATTGTTAATACTCTGTAACAAACTGATCAAAAGTTTCCGGTGATTATTATATTTATGTGAGACCCCAAGTTATGATATGTTTCATTAGAAACCTTACACATTATAACCTGGATATGAGAATATCAGATTCTTATGAAATATACAAGTTTAAATCAAGCCATGCAAGTGATGCATTTCAAACAATAAAATGAATTTGACACAGTTATGAAAAGTCAAAACTAGCTGAATGAGTTGCATAATTGTTTTGTTGCACCAAACCACTTATAACATGGCTGAAATATTCATAAGTCTTCATTTTTCTACACAAAGAGACTATTTGTATGATTATGAAATTTGCTAAAACCACTAACATGTTACAAATGGAGGTATCATAGCCATGCAAGTGATGCATTTCAAACAATAAATCTAAGATATTGAAGTCGCTAAAAATATCAGATTTGTTCATTATGTGTGATAACACTTCTTTATCTTACATATAGCAAAGAAGTGGTGCCTTTTGCACTATGCGCTTTGGTTTTTAGACCATGTCGCCTCAATAAACAATTCTTTATCTTACATATAGCAAAGTAGAGTTTTGACGGTCATATGATAAAAATCTTACAGCAACACAAGGAGCAAATGCATAATGTGTAAGATTTCTAATTAAGAAATAGTAAATTACTTACTCGTTGGGGAAATTGGTCTTCATAAAGTTCGACAAAATCGAACATATGTTGGATTACCATGTATCCACATTCCCAACCGCTCCTTTGTTGGTTGCACTACATTACTTTAACAATTTATTATTATTTAAAATAAAACTTAAGAAAATCAAACAAGTAAGAAATAGAAAAGAAAACATACATGGACCATGTTATATGATAAATCTGATCCTAAAGCATTACTAATTAGACCCGAAAGCCGAGCAGCAGGGAAGAAGGGGAGCAGCAGGTATGGTGGAGGAACGAACAGGGGAAGAAGGGGAGCAGGGATTGGGTAAGGGTTTGGTTGTTTGGTTCTTACCACCAGCAAAGTAATCTGGTGCGTGCTTTGTTCTAATCTACACCTTAGATGACGGTGAACCTATGGTGGTCGTCCAGTTTCAGGGAAGAAGGGTTTGGGTAGGTTAATGGGAGCAGCAGGGAAGAATGAAATGGGGTGGCTGTGTTAGGGTTTGTGTGGGTTTGTAGATTTGAAGGAGGAAGTTTTCTTTAGACAAAAAGACGGGGTTCAAAATCAAAAGACGGTGTTTAGACTAATAGAAGGGGTTTCGAATCAAAAGACGGGGGTTGGGTTAAATTTTTTGAATATTTTATTAGGATAGCAAAAGACGGGGTTACTTTAAAGACGGTGTTTGGACTATTAGACGGGGTTGTGTTGATTTTTTTTGAATATTTTATTATTTTGGCTCAACGGTTATAAGTTATAACGAGTAAAAGACGGGGTTCACACCAAAAACCCCGTCTTTTTATTTTTTTGACCCCGTCTTTTGCTCCGAATTGTAGTAGTGCGGCCCGGATCCGATAGAACACGGAGTTCGGCCAGCGGGGGTGACGACTTCGGTCGGTATCGTGACAATGGGTCACTCATAAGAAAGTCACCGTTCAAAAAAGAAAAAAAAGTTAACGGATGTCTTTCTGGCACTACTAGAAAAATGAGCAATTGTAACCAGAATTTGCGACCGTAAAAAAGGTCGCAAAATTAGCAGTCGTTTTCCGACTGATCTCTTTTTGGTAGCAACATTTGCGATTGACCACAAAACGGTCATAAAATGGTTGCAAATGTTACGACCGATTACTTTTGGTCGCAAAACAGTCGAAAAATATTAAAATACAATCACTATTGTAGGATTTGCGACCGCGTTCTGACCGCTTAGTTTGCGACCGTCCTGGCGGTCGCAGTAATAATTAAAGAGCAAGGGTAATTTTGTAATTTCCTTAAAAACTAAAAAAAAAAAAAAAAAAAGCTCCATTTCTCTCTGCATTCATCCTTAACCTCATTTCTCTCCTTAAAAGAATACAAATTTGCTCCTTTAATTTCCACTACTTCATCTATATATCCAGACAAAACCATTAACGTACAGACAAAACCATTAACGTCTCCTTCATCTATATATCCAGATTCATCCAGATCGATATAACGGCATCAACAAACTTGACAAAACCATTAACGTCTCCGTTAACGTCTCCTTAACCTGATTCAGGTAGATAAGCTTCATCCTTAACCTCCATTAACGTCTCTTTAAGCTCCTACTCAACCTTTAACCCGATTTCGTTTTTTTTAATGTTAGGGTTCCAGCTATTGTTTCCAGATCTGAAGAGTTTTGAAGAGTTTGTGAAGGTATATCAGTTAATTCCTATAAAATTGTTTTCGTTAGGTTTTGTTTGCTTTGGATTGATATTCGGTTTTGTTTGCTTTTGATTGATATAATCGGTTTTGGTTACTGTCATTTTGATATGGTTTGATATGGTTACTGTCATTTGATATGGTAATTGATTTATTAGTTTCTCATATAAGTTCCTATTTAGGGGTCATGTTTAATACTTGTGTTGTTCAATACTGGATGGTTTGAAGATGCACACCAACTGTTCGTGAAAATGCTTCAACCAAATTATAGAGTTGTTTTCAGGCTTTATCATAGTTTTTTACTAATTTGTTTGATGATATTTTAATTTAAATAGACACGAAATAAGATAGGCATGTATCATTATCGGTTACTTTGGTAATGTTTGATATTAAGGCTAGAAAACTGACAAGAAATAAGATAGGCATGTATCATCCATCATTGGTTACTTTGGTACGTTACAAAATGCCTAATTTGTTCATTTTGGCTTTGATTCAAGTAGTAATGGCGTGGTATACCAATCGAGGGTGGATGTATGAAAAAGAAGTGGAGGATATGGATAGTGATCATGACGAAGATGTTGAGTTTGAAGCCACAACTTTAGCTGACGAGGACTTCCGTGTAACATCGCAAAAATTTCCCCTAATTTTTTTTCTACGTAAAAGCCTTACTACATACGCCATCCATAACACAAATTATATATATACATATATATATATATATAAGTATAATAATAATAATAATAATAATAATAATAATAATTATAAGATTTGTTTTATTATGTTTGTCTAAGCCCACAACACAATTTAACCCACCCTTTATTTAAACTCGGCCCAGCCCAAACTCCATAACCCCAAGCCCAACCCAGCCAAGGCCCAAACCCCTCCTTCCCCTTTTGACCGTTTTTAATCAAAAAAATAAAGGTCCAGCCGGGTTTCGAACCGGAGACCCTTCACACCACACACAACACGCGAACTAACCAGCTGCTCCACATCCTTTAGTTGGTATTAACCCAACTTTAAATATATTTAACCATTTTGTCTTTCCTTTCCTTCTTCCTTGTGGACGAGCAGCAGCAGATATGGATGGGTTTCTTTTTTTTTTACCAACTTGATTTCCTTATTTCACGCGTTTTTGACTAGATTAACATGGAATCAGAATTTTCGGCCCTTTCTGACTAGGAAGCACGTTGATTGTCGATTGATTGATAATCAATCAACCATTTACGCGTATTACATTCAAAGGTGGTCAACAATTGCCATTTCGAGCATACGGATCATTACACTATAAATTAAACACTCTCGAACCTACTACACTCGCCGAAATTTCTCTCTTCACCTCCAATTTCTGGGTTAAACCATCTTTCAAAGCTTTTGATCGCATAGTTAGACTTTTCTGTTGACTGATTATTAAACACGAATTAAGCCTTGTAAGTTCTTTTTTTTGATGGGTTATGATCATCGGCCATTACACAACAATAACCCTATGATCAATTGGGTTATTGTTGTGTAAATCAGAGCATTGGTAAATCTAGGGTTCTTCCATGATGATTTGGGGAAGAAGACTCAAGTGACTGTTAAGATAAAAACTTTCGAAAACAAAATAAAAACAAAACAGACGTGCAGCCCAGTTGGTGAAGCATCCTCAGTTAAACCCTTGGACCGGTCTAGGTCCTGGGTTCGATCCCTCATCACTGCATGTATTTTTTTTGCTGTTTATTTATTCTAAATACTATATATTTCATTTATACTACTTTTAACTCATTTTAAAATACTAAAACACTTTTATAAATTCTAAAAAAATCATTTTTAGCTAATCTGATATAAAAGTTTAACTTACAAATTTTAGTTTTCAAAATTTATTTATTTAATATATTTAATAAATAAATCAAGTTTAATCTATTTTATTTATAAAAAATCTATAAAAATATCAAAACGATCTTATTAATTCCCACAAAAATTATCCCGAGTTTGTACAATGATAAACTTTACTAAAATGATTTTTAATTCAGAAAAATCATTTATTTTATATTTTTAACCAATTTTTGTTAGTTTTAATCATAATTAAATCATAATAAATTCAATTTTTGATATTTTTGCACCAAAATTTTATACAATTTATTTCTAAATATTTAGAACAGAAATATGATTTTTAAAATAATAATTCTTTAATTTTAGTATTTTTGAATATTAAAGTTAAATTTTGGCAATTTGTAATAAATAGATTTAAAAATCTATTTTAAAGGAAATAATTTTATAAAAATTATTTTTATACTTCAAACACATTATTGTGAGCATTCTAAATTCAAATTTTATAAAAAGACTTTCTTTTATTTAATTATCATATTTCCCTTTATTTAATTAACATTTATTTTAAATTCAACAATTGGTTATCCCCAAATCGAAACCCTAGGATATACTTATAAACTAGTTAGACTTAGACTTATTAGTTGCCTTATACATAGGGTAACACTTGGCAAACTATTGGGCTACACTTATACTATTTCTCAATACCAAAAACTATACCAAGGTGAGTTTACGTAATCCTGTTTATGCGATTCTTTATACTTGCAACAATTTTAAGCAATTCAACATATATGTCTAGTAGTAAACTTTATTGCCTCATGTATTAGTCAACAGTTTCAACGAGTTTCAACGAGTTTCAACATTTACATAATCATTAGCTATGGCCAAGCCGGCGATACTCAATAATAGATCTATTGGATTGACAACCCCACCCGGATACGTGTACCTCCTACATAGGTCACGTGGGTGATTGTTATCGTTCAACATATTACTAAGGTGAACCGTAGATGACGGGATGGACCTAAACTAGTCGGAGGTTTGATTATGTCAACATATTATACTATTCATGTAGACTTAAATTTACGATAGACATACGAATTGCTAGACTTTTATACTTAAACTATATGCTTAACATGGATTATGTATTCTCACCAACTTCTAGTTGACCCCCCCATTTTTCCAAACTCAACAGGAAATACTGATGCTTGAAGTCTAGAGCTAGCATGAGGAGATATTTGAAGCTTTGTTGATTACTTGATGTAGACTTTAATGTAATTCAATATTGTAATGTATTAAAGGATTATTTAAACTTGTGTACTACCATGAGCTACTGAACAATCATTCATACGTGGCACCTCGATGTTTCCGTCATCGGTTGGGGTGTTACATTCCGCATCATGCTTAACTTTGACGATGAAGATTAAGAGTGATGGGTTTGTTGTTTATATGCAATGATTAGTTTACTTTTATATGTAATTCTAACTAGTATTTTTGTGTAATCTTTTGTCTTAAGTATTAATCACTTTTTTTTGTAGGTATCATGGGACGTGGTACAACAAATGTTAGTAGAGGTCCCGGTTTTTTGGCAGCGGTCGGCAGGGGTCGTGGTCAAGGTATCTTCAGTATTATATTTTCTTTAGTATTGTGACATGCAAATGTTAAAATAGATATTTCAAAGAATCTGAACCTATTACATATTTCAAAGAATTTGATTCTATAAATACCTCTCAAAGTATACAAATGCATATAAACTTTTACATGTTGGTAATATTTCTTTGTAATTAGTTTTGGCACATGAAAAAGCCTAATACGCGAGTAAAAGTAGACACGCGTCTCGTGGCAAACTGAGTTATTTGTTTCTGACGTGGCTATATATGTGCAACGCACCTAAGAAAATGATTATTTTCATGATTTTCTCATATTTATTTAGTTCCTGGAGCTTTATGGTAACTTTCGGTTTTATGATTTACATGTTTCTATTTCAGACTAAAATACTAGCAACTGAAATTGTGGAATATACAGTCTCTAGAATTAGATGAAACTGTTTGGTTGAATAGCCATATTGTAGCTGTTCAAAAAAATGTTGATGGCATTAACATGTTTTGAGCCCATTTCTTATGTGTGCAGAACTTATTGATAACTGTTTAGTTTACCAAGTGTTAACAATAATACAAAATATGATAACTGTTAATTTACCAAGTCTTGCTGGTTGCCAATGTTATGAAGCGGAGAAAGTGGTTGCCCGCCCGCCAGAGACCAACAATAAAATGGAATAGAAAAGAAAGTAGGCAGAGTGTTTAGAGACGAGTCTGGTTGGACTACTAACCTTTTCAGTCTTAAGCTTGATTGAAAGCTTAGTCTTTAATTATCATTTGTGCCTGAAATTTGACTATCAGTGCCTGAATTTTGACTATGTATAGTGACTGAATTTTGACTAGTGACTGAGTTTTGACTATCAATTTATTGCATGATATTTTACTATCCATGATATTTTGCATGATATTTTGACAGTGAGAACATATATCTCCATGTGACCAGGGCTCTAACATGAGTGTAAGTATTTGTCAGTTATGAACGAATGAGAATTGAGTAAATAATAATCTAACTTGGGTTATGCTGGAGAGAATGCATATACATCTATACTCTTCCTTGATCGTGAATGAACTGTGCCATATTTTAATCCTAACACTACCACTGAAATGAAATGCTGGTCAGGTCACATCATTAGCCTAAACCATCTATAAACAAAGCCTAAACCATCTGTGTTAGCAAATCATGATATTTTGACAGTGAGAACATATATCTCCAAGTAGTGATATGGTTTTTGAAATAACTTATTATGTTCCTATTATGGGGTCCACTACATTAAGGTTTATACAACTTAATTAATTTGGTACAACATGTGGTCTATATTGTTCACAGTGTTGTGCATCAACATGTGGCAGAACTGTTTTACATTAGTTTGGGTTCGGGTAGCTTTTCCAATTTGAATTTAATAAATTTGATCTTTAACACTTTGCATTGGTTTATTAGATTGAAAATTTGAACGCGATCATCCAAGATGTAGTGAAAGAAAAAGAAGAAGAGAAAGAAAGGCTGAACGGAATTATTGCGGAGTTGGTGATGGAAAAAGAGAAAGATAAGGCGGAGAAAGAGGCTATGAACGAAAGGATGGCAAACATTGAAGCGATGTTAAAAGTTAGGTTTCAAAACGTCTAATCATCGACTTACGCTATAAACATTTTATTTTGATTGTGTTTTATATGTTAACTCAGATATTGATGTTTCAAGTAGAATGTTTTATATAACTTTGTGAATTCCCAATAAATGCTTAAATTCTAAAAATATGATGTTATAAGAAGATTAAAATAGAAAATAGCTCCAAAAAGCTAAAAATCAAATAGATAAGAAAAATATTTTGCGACCGCAAAAGCGGTTGCAAAAGACAAGCGATCGCAAAACGGTTGCAAGGAAAGAGGTTGCAAGAAAAGCTGTCGCAAAACGGTCGCAGGTTTCTGGTTACAAACATAACCTCACAGCAGTCGCAATATTTGCGACCGCTGTTATAGTCGCAAAATATGGGTCGGAAAAAGATAACAACGGTCGCAACTTGGACGCAATAGGGCATTTGCGTCGAGTGTTTTTCCGACTACCTTTACAGTCGTAAAACGGTCGCAAAAGGACAATTGCGACCGCTTTGCGACCGGAATCGCTATCGCAATTGCTCAATTTTCTAGTAGTGTGATCCTGGACCAAAGCCTGAGTTTGTTGCCATGGAAGCATTCAAGATGGGCTTTGGTGTATGAATTTATCTTCCAGTAATTTCTAGTATCTGTGAATCATTAATTTGAGGAATGTGTGCTCAATGTATTTCAGAAACTTATGACTTATTGTCTATGTTCTATAAACATGGTATGTGGTCTCATATCCTTGCTGAATGTTCCTCAATGATCGATTGCCTAGCCCAAACACCAAACATATATATAAACCCACAGGGGTTCCACTCTAGAACCGAACATCGCACAATAGATGAGAACTGTTTAATGTTTGGCATGATATTTTTGGCAGTGATCTTTTGACTTGTACAATAATGTTTGGTATTCATTCACTTAATTCCTTTTTTTTTTTTTCAATTTATGGGGAGAATAGTATTAGATCTAAGTTTTAACCATTTTCAGTTAGTTTCAGAATTTGTTGAACTCTGCAGCATCATCATCATACTCAGTTAATCCCACCTATAGCAAAGCTAAGGTAAGGTCCGAGGAGGGTAAGATGTAGACAGCCATACCTCTAACCCTAAGAATAGAGAGGCTGCTTCCAGTGAGACCTCCGGCTCGATGTGGTTTGGTATCAAGCCTTGGACATAAGGCACAAAATACTTAGCAATCGGGACAAACCCGATTGGTGCATGTACCCTTTGTCTTTTGGCTATCCACGCCACCACATGATGCATGATTTAGTAAAAGTTTATATGGTTTTTAAATCATGTTTTATTATATATTGTTGTTTAGATATCGTTCTTATGGGTAACTGGATATTTATCATACAAGTATTTAAATACTGCTTATAGATCATGTAACTTAAATAATTAATTCGATAGTTAAGGTATCTCAAATAAATATTTTTTTCTTTTTTTTGAAAAGCAAGTTTCATTCACGAAAAACGCCACAAGACGGTCCTCAAAGTAAGGACCCTTAGACAAAAACGATTACATTAAATCGAGAGGATATTATAGTTGCAAATTGTTGGAAATTTAGTGAAAATGCTATTTTCACAAAATATAGGAAAATGAGTTTTTCCTAACTTTGGACTAAAATATATATTTGAAACAGATGTTTATTTATATATTTCTTTGTGGGTTTATGTTCTATGTTGTGAGAGCTTCGCAACGAACCAAACCACGTCCAAAACGGAGCTAAGATGAATGAGATATCGATGCTCAAAGATTGGTGATTGAAGCACTTGATGCTGAAATGAAACAAGGTAGAACTTGTCCCACATAGGAAGAGTGAAGATACCATGAGTGGTATATAAGGAGGAACACTCTTTCCTTATTGTTTCATAGGAGCTCACACTGTGGAACTCGCGAAGGGTGCAGCACCCTAACTCGCACACGCATCACCACGAGCCGCCTTAGTATTTTTGAACACAGGCTCGTGGTCCTTTGCAAAGGACCAGTGGCAGGTGATGCGCGCGAGTACGACCAGGTAGCGCCCTGGTCCGCTCAGGCGCTCGAGTGACGTAAAACGTAAAAGACGTTCTGCGCAGTAGCGCGGACCAGCTTCCGCTGACGTAGAACGAGAAGTACGTTGTATACATGCGCGCGCGGAGTCTCCAGCTCTTCAGCAGAAACAGTTCAGAAGTGTAACAGTCCAGTCAAGCAGTTTCGTCTGAAACTTTAAGAACGTAATAAATGCCATTGAAGAAGTTCAACGACATTTATTTTTCGTTTTTAATGCATTCCGAAACTGATTCATGCTGGACTCCTATAAATACCAAGGAGAGCGTTGGTTGAAGACACACCTTTGACACACTATTCTGAATATCACCTAATCTCCTCTCCAACTTCCTGTTCGATCTAATTCTTGCAGTTTCAGGTACATTTCGGGTCAGAGCTAACTCCGGCAGCACTCTAGCTGTTCCGGCTGTTGTACCCTGAGAAACAAAACGAGCTCTTGTTAATAGACTCGGAATTTGTTTTAAGGGCCCCGTGTTCAACACGATCCTCAGCCATCACGTTTTTCCTGCTTCTACTCCTTTCTTGTATTTATTTATTTCAGTTGTAATTGTATTGTACTTCTGCTTTCATATTTCTTTGTAATCGTAATTTTTAATTCTGTTTTTTATTTAAATTTTACACGAGTGGTTCCTACACAAATATCTAACTTTCGGGAAAAAGTAATGGTGATATTATAGATTGAATAAACGGAAAAATTTGGCACTAAGTTTGGGGTGTTACAAAATCAAATGCATATATCTATGCCTATGGGTCACACAATCTACGAAAGATTGAAAAACACGAGTTGAAACCATAAATCAGTCCTTGAACAAGGAAATGATCTAGGGTATGAGATTGTGTATCACGTAAATGGTTATATAAGAAACCTCAATGGCTTATATATATATGCTCCGTGTGTGGGCTGAGTATTCAGTCCTTGACCAATAGGGCTGTATACGAGCCGAGCCGAGGCGAGCCGAGCCAGGCTGAGCTCGAACTGAAACGAGCCAGCTCGGCTCGGTTTGTTTTTTTGGTCGAGCTGAAAAGCCGAGCTCGAGCTCGGCTCGTAAATGTTCGAGCCGAGCTCGAGCCAGCTCGGCTCGGTTTGTAAATATGACATCGTGAGACCGGGAAGTCGAGATGGGACGAGGGTTTTGGTGGTGGTGATTTTTAAGTTTTGGTTCAAATGGGGAAGAAGCTGATCATGTTTTGGTTAAATCTGAGATTATTACGGGCCGTCGAGGCCTCCATGGGCCGTCGAGACATTAAATGTCTAAACCTAATCCAGATAACACCTCGACGGGCCGTCGAGGCCTCCATGGGCCGTCGAGGCATTAAATGTCTAAACCTAATCCATTTTTACGGGCCATCGAGGCCTCAACGGGCCGTGGTGAAACACCTTTTCAGACTTTTCAGTCTGAACTCCCTGCTTTTCAGACTGACACCTCGTACATCGTATCACGACGGGCCGTGGAGGCCTCGACGGCCCATCGTTTTTCACTTTTTGTATTTTGACGGGCCATCGAGGCCTCCACGGCCCGTCGTTTTTCCCTGATTTGTGCACAATGGCCCATCAAGGCCTCGACGGTCCGTAGAAAGGTTGTTTAGGGTTTTTTTTGGGTTGTGTAGATAGCATCACCCTTATGTTTTTATTGAGGATACCACGCCCCACATCCTATTTTATAAAATTAAAATTTAATATATAACCTTGTAAACTTCCTAAATTTCATTTATACCTAACAAAAACTTTAATTATCATATATATACCCAATTTTAATGAATATTTATATAATAACTATTCGTGTTAGGTTATTTTCAGAAGATGGTTTTAGTGCGAGAAGTGCGAGAAAAAACCTAAATCTTAATTTTTATTATAATGGTTCATATATTTTTGAAGATTTTACTTTTTATATATCATTGTTTATGTTATATATACAAAAACCAAAAAAATTTATGCAATCAAATGTTTTTTAAGGTTTAAACTCTTTCCTACACATGTGTTATATTATGCGTAGGTAATGTTCCTGCACAAAATTTGTACATGTGTAGGTTATATAAATTAATGAAATTACTTTATATACTTGTTTTATTTTCGAGATAGATGAATAAACAACACATTTCAACATTTTTTTTATATTTTTATTTTTTTTAAAATGATAAAAATGAATTATTTATCTTCTTCTCGCACTTCTCGCACTAAAACCTCTTCTGAAATGAACCATCCCCATAATTATTCTACCCTTTTATACTTTTTTTTATATGTATTAGGTTAGAGACCCCATATGTTATATGATTCATCCAAAAGCTAAATAAAAAAAAAAATATCTATGTAAGTTGTTTTATGTATTGAATGTTAAGTAATCAAATTCACATGGATTTTGATTGCATGCCATTCCGAAATAAGGCTTTAATGCAACATAATAATCACTAGCACAAAAAGAGCAACAGACGCGGTCCAAAAAGGTTTTAGACGCGGACTGTTGGAAACACCGCGTCTTTTATTATGATTCATTAGAAAATGAAAAAGAAGGAAACATATATTAATAATAATTTGAGAATCGAAACAATTTACTTGGCTAACACATTATCCCAAAACGAATCCGTATTGATTGACGTATTTGATTTCTTAACGTTTCCACGCAATCGACCAAGCAACAACTTCCTCGTCGGCCCACTCAACCGATGAAGATATGATGTAGTTGAGAAATTTTTTATAAAATTTTGGAGGCACAGGAATGAAAATGGTAAACAAAAAATGGGTGAAATGGTTGAAATATATAGGAAAGGACTTAAAAAACCAACCGTTGCTTTTGACCGTTGGGGTAATTTATTGCTTTTTGACCATTGCGATTGGTGAAGTTATTACTGTTTTGACTATTACAGCTTGGAAATTTCTTGTCGAGCTGCAACTTTTTTGGGCGTAACCGAATGGGTGGCGGCGATGGTACCGATCAGCAACCGTTGCAGAATCATAGTGACCGAGAGATCTTGAAGTACTTAAACCCACTTCAACCCGGCCCGATTAGAATTAACCCTTTACTTCTAGTGTATTTTGTACGTGTGTTACTATTGTTTTCTTCTTTTCTGTTACATATTTTCTCTATAAAACTATTGAATACATACAAACTTATTTTCTCAGTAGAAGATAATAATATGTACGATTATGATCCTCATATTTTTAGAAGAACAAAAATAAATATAGTCAAGTCACCATTGAGGGGCCAAGCATGTAAATAGCTTTAATCATAGACCAAATTTGCTATTTTAGCTAAACTACAGGAACAAAATACAAATTATTTCATATATATTTAATTTACTCCATAATCCATATATCCATATCGTTTATCGTTTTACAATTCATGTTTGCCAACCCTATTATGATTTCAATGGCAGAGATTTCTCATGACGATTTCTTTGAGGAGATACTCGTAAGATTGGTCAAGGATCTGCTCCGTTACAAGAGTGTGTGTACTTCATGGTACTCATTAATAACAAGTCCTCGTTTCATTAATCGTCATCTCAACTATAGTTACAACAAAGATCGCAACAACAATAAGCTTGGACATAGAAGAATTACTTTATTCGATGAACTCTACTCCCAATATGATCTTGTTGGTTCGTCCAATGGTCTAGCTAGTATGCCTCATCTCTCCTTATAATTCTGAAGTTTTTGTAGGCAATCCATTGACTGGAGAGGTAAGACAACTGAGATCACCTCACCCTTTGATCAAGTCATCATCATGTTGGGGTTTTGGTTATGATTCGGTCAATGATGACTATACGGTTATTGTAGGGAGTAAGAGGAAAGGCAAGAATTAAGCAAACATGTGTGCAAGTGTTGAGTTTGAAATCAAATGTTTGAAAAGTTATCGAAGATGTGAAGTATGCGTTTGTTACTAAACACGTTGGTATGTTATGCAATGGTGCACTTCTCTGGATTGTAAGAACTAAAGAAAACAAGAAGGTAATTATCGCTTATGATTTATCTAAAGAGGAGTTTAGAGAAATCCCACAACCTGATGATCGAAGATATAAATATATAATTCGTAGCTACCTGGGAATTGTCCAACAATGCTTGTGCGTATTCCATCGCTATTATTCTCATGTTGATAATGTATGGTCAATGAAAAAGTACAATGTAAAAGAGTCATGGTATGACTATGACACAACATTGTGGTATGACACAATTTTTACTCATCAGTTACCGAAGGACTAAAGTTTGATGCTGCTGAAGAAGTCAAGATGACAGAACATTGTGGTATGACACAATTATGTAGTAGTTTGTTGAATGATTATTTCAAAGAATGTGTGTTTCTGTAACTTGTGCGTTACGGTTTTTAAGAGTGTTATTAACTATTGAAATATTATTCCTTGATTTTCATTGTGATTGATACAATGGTATAAATAGAGGCTACAACTAATCATCCTCATAATGGAGATAATACTTTACAAATATACAATCAATCATAACAACTTCCTAAAATATGTTATAGCTATTACTCCCCCGCAGTCGAAGCGAAGGGTGGCCGTAGGCTGAGACTGGATCTGAAATCATCAAAAAGTACACGTGGGAGCCCCTTTGTGAATATGTCAGCGATCTGGTGTCGAGAAGGTACATGTAAAATTCGAACATTGCCTCGTTGAACTTGCTCGCGGACAAAGTGAATGTCAAGTTCAATGTGCTTCGTCCGCTGATGTTGAACAGGATTGCCTGAGAGGTAAATGGCACTGACATTGTCGCAATACACAAGGGTCGCGCGTGTCAGTGGATAATGAAGCTCAAGAAGAAGGTTGCGTAGCCAGCAGATTTCCGCAACAACATTAGCGACCCCACGATATTCAGCCTCCGCACTGGAGCGAGAGATGGTGGATTGTCTTTTAGAGGGCCATGAAATAAGGTTATCACCGAGATAGACGCAGTAGCCGGATGTAGAGCGTCTGGTGTCTGGGCAGCCTGCCCAGTCTGCATCAGTGTAAGCCCGAAGAGAGATGGAAGATGTGGGAGAGAGATGTAGGCCAAGGTCCAGAGTGCCTTGAAGATACCTGAGAATGCGTTTCAAGGCATGCCAATGAGCTTCTCGAGGGGCATGCATATGCATGCAAATTTGCTGTACAGCATAAGAGATGTCTGGACGAGTGAGTGTTAAGTACTGTAGAGCGCTTGCCAGACTTCTATATGTAGAGGGGTCATCATGTAAGGGACCTGTGTCGGCACTAAGCTTAGACTGGGAGTCCACGGGGGTGGCAACAGGTTTGCAAGAATCCATAGATGCACGATGAATAATATCCTTGGCATAAGCTGACTGAGAAAGAAATAAATTATTGTTATGACGTTGAACTTGAATGCCAAGAAAATATGATAAGGGCCCTAAATCCTTCATCGCGAACTCTCCTGCCAAGATGTCCATAAGTTGAATTCGCAAGTGATCATTGGAAGTTGTAAGAATAATGTCATCGACATAGATAAGAAGGTAGGCGATGTCGTGACCCTTCCGATATACAAAGAGCGAATTATCCGACTTACTTTGACGAAACCCGTGCGATGTGACGAAGTTTGTGAATCATTGGTACCATGCTCTTGGCGCTTGTTTGAGCCCATAAAGTGAACGTTTGAGACGACAAACGTGATCTGGAAAATCTTTGTGGCGAAATCCGAATGGTTGATACATGTAGACGGTTTCTTCGAGATTTCCATGTAGAAAGGCATTTGTTACATCGAGCTGATTTATTTTCCATGACTGTGCCAAGGCGAGAGATAGAACCAAACGAATTGTAGCTGGTTTGACGACTGGGCTAAACGTTTCCCCACAATCTATGCCCGGTTGCTGTCGTCTGCCGTCACATACAAGTCTTGCTTTGTAGCGTTCCAATGATCCATCTGACCTGAATTTATGTTTAAAAAGCCACATGTTGCGGATAATATTCATATCAGAAGTACGAGGTACTAATTCCCAAGTCTTATTTTTAAGAAGTGCACTAAATTCGTTGTTCATGGCATTGTACCATTCTGGTATGGATAGAGCAACCTGTGGATTTTTTGGTATGGGGGAGATGGTGGTGGTGTTGAGATTGAAGATTTGTTTGGGTTTCACAATACCGCTCATGGAGCGAGTGCGAACTGTGCGAGGATGGGCATTGGTTTGAGTGGGCTGAGGCGGAACAGTGGGGTTGGAAGTTTGGTTTTCAGTTTGTGAGGTGGGAGCAGAAGAGTTGGATTGAGGTGGAGTGGGAAACGATGGGGAGTTGGGCTGGGGGTGGGTTGGGTGAACATTGTGGGCCGGTGAGGTTTGTGAGTTTGTTGGGCCTGATGTGTGGATTGGTGAGGGTGATGGGCTTGAGGGATGAGAGGGTGAGGTATTTGAAGGTGGGGCTGACATTCGTGGATTCTGTGAGCCGGTGTGGTTAGACGGTAAGGGGGACGAGTGTGGGCCAGGGGATGGAGGTGGGGAGTTGGGGGGTGGGGTAGGAGGTGTGGGTGGGCCGGTGTGTGGATTAGTGGAGATGTGATTCCACAAGAGTGGATTGAGGGGAGGGGTAAGGAAGTCATAGTTATGTGGTGTGGTGGTGGTTTGGATTTGATAAGGAAATATGGTTTCCTCAAATTGGACGTGACAACATATGATTATGCGGTTGGTTTGTAGGTCAAGACATTTGTATCCGCGATGGTTTGTAGGATAACCAAGGAATACGTGTGACACCCGGCAAATTCTGGTTAACAACATTGTCTAGATGAAAGTCTACCTTAGCGAGTCACGCGTATATTATACGTAACGAGGGTTAGCTAGATAGCTAGAAAGGACATACGTGCATTGTCTCGGGTTTGAGACAACTTACAAAACGTTTTCTAGTCCGGTTTGGACATCTAGGGACTAATTAACCTGCGGGTTATGAGATGCTTTGACTCCTTGTGTGGGTCGGGTTCTGACTCCTTGTGTGAGTTAACATGTGATTTCATGATTAGTGAACCTCGGACGTTGGTGAATAACAAACTTATGTGTCTCGGTGATATCTGACAAACTTATGTGAAAACCATACGTGATTATGTGAACCTAAACCGAACACGTTAATAAAAATTATTAAAAGTGGAGTATGAGGTTGATTAGGGTCTTAACGCATGGGGTTACACTTGTTACGGTTCGAAATAACGAAAACGTCGAAGGATAACGCGTCGGGAGGCGAAACGAAACAAAAGCGCGCCACCCGGACCTGTGAGCGGCCGCTCACAGGCTCCGAGCGGCCGCGCGAAGGGGACTGACGGGTTTAAACCGCCTCAAACTCATATTTAAACATCCTTAACTCCCATGCAGCCCTCATACTCAACCCTAATCGCCCCCTTACTGCCCCACACGAATATTTCACTCCAAAAACACCTGCTAAGGCTTAAGATCATCAATTGGGAGGCTCCAAGGCGCGCGATTGATTGATTTGAAGAGCTAAGGGTATAACTCATGATTTCTTATGCTTTTTACTTTATGTTTTATTGTAAAAATCCTATAACAAGTTTGTCCAGGTCTGATTGGGTTTAATAAACATTAAAACATGAGTCTTTTTGAAGATTAAACGGATTAAACCTATTAATAAACGCGTAGTAACATCATAGGATGCTTGTTGCGCAAGTTATTGGTGTTTTGATCTTAAAAGCTTTGATCTTGACATGTTTGATAATAGGATCTGATGGGAATAGGTATTAGGAAAGTTGTATGATGATTATTAGGTATTATTGATTGATAATATGCAACTAGGGTTTGATATAATTGATGATATTGTACGATCAGAATCTGGACAGATTCTGAAAGTCGACTTGTAGGGTCTGTTTCGTGGCTTGAAAACAATTGATTTGATCGATTCTTTGCATGATTGTAACGTACAAGGTCTTAGCTTTTCATAATGGGCAAAACCATCGAATTTGGACGTCGTTTGAGTCGTTTTTGGAATTTTAATTGATTAGGGGTCATATCAGATTTTCGGATTTGTAAATTGGGTTAATTTAAATGGTCATAACTTGAGATTTACAAGGAATTAGATTATGAAATTTTTACAGTAGGTCAATACTGGAAAAATAGAGCTTTTCCAAGTGGATTCATCTCGTTTGGATGAATACACAATTTTTAAGAATTTTCCTACTAAACTGACCTGTTGAGGAGATTTTCTGGACATAGCTGTGTTGTACGAATTTTCATAATTTTTGTGTTTGGAATTGAGACAAAACAAAAATAGGTATTGTCGAGTGAATCCCAAAGTAAATTCAGTAAAAATTTGGGAGGTTAACTCACTGGGTTGCTATTTTAAATAAATTAGTTTTGATGGCGCACAATCTGTCCTGAAAACACAGATTGTGTATTATGTGCTTCTGTGATTAATTGAGGTCTTAGGTGGTATGGAATTGACATGTAACTGAAGTACACTTGTCTGAGACACATACGGAATGTAGAAACTAATTGTAACCAACGTATTCACCAACGGGTCCGTAGGGTTTACTATTGCATGTAGAATCACTAGGCGTCGCATACACACTTTTGAACATTTAAAACGCCTTGGACAAACGAGTTATATGGGTAATGATATTACGCCTATACTCACTGAGCGACACTGTTATTAGGGTGTCGGTAGCATATATTGCTTGCTGTTCGGATTCCTTGCTTGCACGTTAAGGTGAGTTTACGGCCCCTCTTTTAACTGGTTTCACTTTTTGGGGGAGAAAACATGTGTTAAACTTATGTTTTGGTAACAACTGTCATACTATGGGTTTCTATGGTTTACTATACGATCTTTGGAAGTCCCGGGGGAAACCATGAATGTGCGGGTTAGCACAACGGGGAAATGTGAATAGCGCTATTGGGAGTGACCAACCCCGCTCGTCGGCTTGGAGGGCCGGGCGAGTGCATATTGTCTCAAACAGGAACAACAGGAACATCTGGAACTTTTCGGGCACAACATCTGGTATTCGAGTTAGTAATGGTTTTCCAATCGTGGTAGTAACAAAACGTACGCCTAGCTAGCGTATACTGGTTTTCGATTGTTATAGTATGGACAGGTGGACTTGGTACTTGGATACAAAACCTGTAAACTCACCAGCATTTTTGTGCTGACGTAAACTTTTACATGTTTTCTCAGGTCGCTAAGGTAGCACGACTGGACTAGGGCGCACGCGTCTGCACGGCGTCTATGTTAGGGTTGCATGGTCTTACATCATTGAACATTGGTTATTTATTTTGGATAATGTTTTGAATAAGCTTCCGCTGTAAACGGGATTTTAAACTATGTTTTGACATTGCATTTTAATTCATTTAGACTTGTTTATTGTGATCGTTGGTTTGGATCCTGGTTTGTCATGCGCCTCGCGGTAAAACTCCGCAAGTGGATTTTGAGGGTGTGACAGATTGGTATCAGAGCCAATGGTTATAGTGAACTAGGACTGCATGTAGGGTCTAGTCTATAGCCGAGTCGCACACACTAGACGATCACATGGTACTAAACGTTATAGTGGTTTACGTATGGTCTTGTCGGGGTGTCTCTAAATCATTGGTCTTTCTACGTTACATCATCCGTTCTATCTTAAGTTGGGTTACTTGTTTTCTAGGCAGTGTGGTCTATTGGGGTAACTCGTGTGTTCTTGAGATTTGTCCAAGGCTCGGACATCTCCCTTTCGCACTCCAATAGAAACACTTGTCATAAACTACCGTGGCATTACGGTGTGTAGCTAAGAGTCTATGTTCGGTGATTTGAACTTTGAACTAGGAGAACACTTGGAGGACCATGTAGAGCGGTTTATCATTTTGGGTGCACACAAAATCATAAACCGAAATGCATGGAAGCCCTAGTGAGCTCTGGGTTTGAATGGATAGTCCTGGATTGGATCTAGCTTTGATCTTGCGAACGCTAGTGGTTACCATTAGCTGTGAAACTAAATTATCTCGTCCTTTTTGTCGGAATCATGTCTGGAGTGCGAGGAGGACGTGGAGGTGGCCGCGCTGGTGGGCGTGGTGGTGGCGGTCGTGGTGGTGGCGGTCGTGGAGGTGTGGAACCTCAAGATGACTGGGTCTGAGATTGAGAAGTATACGGTAAGGCGTAATAAGTTGGCAGTGCTGTGTCCTGATCTGCATGTGCCAGAGTTCAGGAGGATTGAACACTATGCCTCGGGGTTAGTACCGGAAATAGCCGGGTTAGTGGCTGCGGGAAATCATCCTACATACGCAGAGGTGGTTCGATCGGCTCATAGGATGACCAACTTAAAGGTGAATGAGGGTATTTTGCCTGCGAAGGGTTCGACTATTAGCCCCGGAGAACAACAAGCGCAAGTGGGAAAATGACGGGAAAGGATCTGGGCCAACACAGCAGGGTAAGAGGTTTGATAATGAGGGTTCATCTTCTTCGGGTAACAAGCAGGGTGGTTATGCGGGAAAACTGCCCAAATGCAACAAGTGTGGACGTCATCATCAAGGGAACTGCGAAAGTAACCGTTGTCATCGCTGCCAACGAACAGGGCATTATGCTAAAGATTGTCGGGTTACACTTCCATCGACCCAGGATCCGACTACTAACTCAGCCCCGACTACTCAAGGGACTACGGGAAGACAAGGACGTTACAATTGTGGTGAGACCGGGCATTTCAAGAAGGATTGCCCAAAACTGAAGCAGGGTGGAAACAACGGTAATGGGAACAACGGGGGCGGCGGCAGAAATGCACGTGCCTTCGTCATTGGAGCCGCTGAGGCTAGACAGGATCCTGACACAGTTACCAGTACATTCCTTCTCAATAATCGCTCTGTTAGCGTTTTATTTGATTCTGGTGCTGACAAGAGTTTTGTATCCATGGATGTTAGTCGACTGCTAGATGTAGTACCCGTACCATTAGAGACTAAGTATATTATTGAGTTGGCTGACGGTAAAACGATTGAAGCTACTAGTGTCCTTCGGGAGTGCCGATTAGAGTTGTCGGGTTTATCGTTCCCCATCGACCTTATGCCGGTACCATTGGGTAGTTTTGACGTAGTGGTAGGCATGGATTGATTATCATTGTACCGCGCGGAGATTGTTTGTTACGATAAGGTTATTCGGATTCCTCTCCCTGATGGAGAATTCCTTTCTGTTTACGGTATCAAGGGTGGTGTCCCGCTGAATATCATCTCTAGTATGAAAGCCCTTAAGTGTCTTCGAAAGGGTTATCCAGCCGTTTTGGCACTTTTATCTGTTTCCTCGGGTGATGAGAAGAAGATCGACGATATTCCAGTTGTACGCGAGTTTCCTGATGTTTTTCCCGATGATTTATCTGGTCTTCCTCCACATCGTCAAGTCGAGTTCGGTATTGATCTTGTACCAGGGGCTGCTCCTATTGCTCGGGCCCCCTACCGTCTTGCACCTCCCGAGATGCAGGAATTATCTAGTCAGTTACAGGAACTCTTGGACAAGGGTTTCATCAGGCCAAGTTCTTCCCCTTGGGGAGCCCCGATTCTATTTGTTAAGAAGAAGGATGGAAGTTTCCGATTGTGTGTGGACTACAGGGAACTGAACAAATTGACCGTCAAGAACCGTTATCCTCTTCCACGTATTGATGATCTATTCGACCAGCTTCAGGGTTCTAGTTATTATTCCAAGATTGATTTAAGGTCCGGTTATCGCCAGCTGCGCGTCAGGGAGGCTGACGTTGCAAAGACTGCTTTTTGAACACGTTATGGCCATTTCGAATTCTTAGTCATGCCTTTCGGTCTCACAAACGCACCGGCGGTTTTTATGGACTTGATGAACCGCGTCTGTAAACCATATCTTGATAAATTCGTCAGTGTGTTTATTGATGACATTCTGATCTACTCCAAGAACGAGACCGAACACGGGGAACATCTGCGGTTAGTTTTGGAACTCTTGCGACGGGAACAACTATACGCTAAGTTCTCAAAGTGTGATTTTTGGTTACGCGAAGTTCAGTTCCTAGGACATGTGGTTAATGAACTAGGAATTCATGTCGATCCAGCTAAGATCGAAGCGATCAAGGACTGGGGAGCACCAAAGACGCCAACTGAGGTGCGGCAATTCCTAGGCCTTGCGGGCTATTATCGTCGTTTCATTCAGGGGTTCTCGAAGATCGCTCAACCCCTCACCACTCTCACTCAGAAGGATAGGAAATTCGACTGGGGTGAACCACAAGAGTCAGCGTTTGAAGAACTGAAGTCCAAACTGTGTTCTGCTCCTATTTTGTCTTTACCTGAAGGCCCTGATGATTTCGTTGTTTACTGTGATGCTTCTATTCGTGGTCTCGGTTGTGTGTTGATGCAACGCGAGAAGGTGATTGCGTATGCTTCTCGTCAACTCAAGGTGCACGAGAAGAACTACACCACCCATGACTTGGAGTTGGGTGCCGTGGTATTCGCGTTGAAAATTTGGAGACATTACTTGTACGGTACCAAATGCACCATCTACACCGATCACACGAGTCTCCAACACATTTTCGACCAACAACATTTGAACATACGGCAGCGTCGTTGGATCGAACTTTTGAACGACTATGATTGTGCTATTAAGTACCATCCTGGCAAGGCGAATGTTGTGGCAGACGCCTTGAGCAGGAAGGAATCTACTAAACCTCGTCGCGTTCGGGCGTTGCAGCTCACCATCCATTCGTCGTTACCTGATCAACTCCGTTCTGCTCAATTGGAAGCTATGAAGGAGGAAAACCTTAAAGCTGAAACTATGCACGGTGCCGACAAGCACCTGGAGCGAAGGTCTGATGGCCTGCACTATTTCGCAAAACGTATATGGGTTCCTTTGTTCGGGGGACTACGGGAGCTTGTCCTTGATGAGGCTCATAAGTCCCGGTATTCTATTCATCCTGGTTCGGATAAGATGTACCAAGATCTGAAGGTGCTTTACTGGTGGCCAAACATGAGGTCGGACATAGCCTCATACGTGAGCAAATGCTTGACCTGTGCTAAGGTCAAGGTGGAATACCAGAAACCGTCGGGTCTCCTGCAACAACCTGAAATTCCGGAATGGAAATGGGAACGGATTACTATGGATTTTGTCACACAACTTCCTAAATCACCAAGCGGGAACGACAAGATATGGGTGATTGTCGATCGGTTGACGAAATCAGCTCATTTTCTTGCTATTAAGGAGACCGACACCATGGATCGTTTGGCTCGCCTTTATTTGAAGGAAGTTGTTTCTAAGCACGGGGTGCCAGTTTCTATTATTTCGGATCGTGATTCCCATTTTACTTCTCACTTCTGGAAGTCTTTGCACAAGGCTTTGGGTACCCAACTAGACATGAGTACGGCTTACCATCCACAGACTGACGGTCAGAGTGAGCGTACGATTCAAACTTTAGAAGACATGCTACGGGCGTGTGTGATCGATTTTGGCAAGGGTTGGGAAGCTCATCTACCGTTAGTAGAATTCTCGTACAACAATAGTTATCACATGAGCATCAAGGCGGCTCCGTTCGAGGCACTGTACGGACGGAAATGCCGTTCTCCTCTTTGCTGGGCTGAAGTGGGTGAGAGTCAACTCACTGGGCCTGAACTAGTGTACGAAACTTCGGAAAAGATCGTACAGATTCGAAATCGGTTGGCGGCGGCACGGGACCGGCAAAAGAGTTATGCTGATCAGCGTCGCAAACCACTGGAATTCCAAGTTAATGACAAGGTACTTCTAAAAGTCTCACCGTGGAAGGGCGTCATACGCTTTGGGAAGCGTGGCAAACTCAATCCACGGTATGTCGGACCATTTACGATCCTGGAACGGATTGGACCGGTGGCATATCGTCTTGATTTACCGACGGAGCTCGGTAACGTACATAACGTCTTCCACGTGTCATACTTGAAGAAGTGTATGGCTGACGAGTCTCTCATCGTTCCACTGGAAGAGATCAAGGTTGATGATCGTCTTCGGATTGTGGAAGAACCTGTGGAGATTCTGGATTACAAGATTCGTAGCCTACGTCACAGCAAGATTCGTATCGTTAAGGTTCGATGGAACTCGAACCGGGGACCTGAGTACACGTGGGAACGGGAGGATCAGATGAAGTCTAAGTATCCTCATCTCTTTCTTAAGGAAGCGTTCGAGTCTAGATATGTCTCCACTGCAGTTGAATGAATCTCGGGGCGAGATTCCTTTTTAACGTGGGGATGATGTGACAACTCGGGTGAATCTCTCTCTCTCTTGGTTTCTATCTTTTGGTACTTGTGCAATTTTCGGGACGAAAATTCTTTTAACGTGGGGATGATGTGACACCCGGCAAATTCTGGTTAACAACATTGTCTAGATGAAAGTCTACCTTAGCGAGTCACGCGTATATTATACGTAACGAGGGTTAGCTAGATAGCTAGAAAGGACATACGTGCATTGTCTCGGGTTTGAGACAACTTACAAAACGTTTTCTAGTCCGGTTTGGACATCTAGGGACTAATTAACCTGCGGGTTATGAGATGCTTTGACTCCTTGTGTGGGTCGGGTTCTGACTCCTTGTGTGAGTTAACATGTGATTTCATGATTAGTGAACCTCGGACGTTGGTGAATAACAAACTTATGTGTCTCGGTGATATCTGACAAACTTATGTGAAAACCATACGTGATTATGTGAACCTAAACCGAACACGTTAATAAAAATTATTAAAAGTGGAGTATGAGGTTGATTAGGGTCTTAACGCATGGGGTTACACTTGTTACGGTTCGAAATAACGAAAACGTCGAAGGATAACGCGTCGGGAGGCGAAACGAAACAAAAGCGCGCCACCCGGACCTGTGAGCGGCCGCTCACAGGCTCCGAGCGGCCGCGCGAAGGGGACTGACGGGTTTAAACCGCCTCAAACTCATATTTAAACATCCTTAACTCCCATGCAGCCCTCATACTCAACCCTAATCGCCCCCTTACTGCCCCACACGAATATTTCACTCCAAAAACACCTGCTAAGGCTTAAGATCATCAATTGGGAGGCTCCAAGGCGCGCGATTGATTGATTTGAAGAGCTAAGGGTATAACTCATGATTTCTTATGCTTTTTACTTTATGTTTTATTGTAAAAATCCTATAACAAGTTTGTCCAGGTCTGATTGGGTTTAATAAACATTAAAACATGAGTCTTTTTGAAGATTAAACGGATTAAACCTATTAATAAACGCGTAGTAACATCATAGGATGCTTGTTGCGCAAGTTATTGGTGTTTTGATCTTAAAAGCTTTGATCTTGACATGTTTGATAATAGGATCTGATGGGAATAGGTATTAGGAAAGTTGTATGATGATTATTAGGTATTATTGATTGATAATATGCAACTAGGGTTTGATATAATTGATGATATTGTACGATCAGAATCTGGACAGATTCTGAAAGTCGACTTGTAGGGTCTGTTTCGTGGCTTGAAAACAATTGATTTGATCGATTCTTTGCATGATTGTAACGTACAAGGTCTTAGCTTTTCATAATGGGCAAAACCATCGAATTTGGACGTCGTTTGAGTCGTTTTTGGAATTTTAATTGATTAGGGGTCATATCAGATTTTCGGATTTGTAAATTGGGTTAATTTAAATGGTCATAACTTGAGATTTACAAGGAATTAGATTATGAAATTTTTACAGTAGGTCAATACTGGAAAAATAGAGCTTTTCCAAGTGGATTCATCTCGTTTGGATGAATACACAATTTTTAAGAATTTTCCTACTAAACTGACCTGTTGAGGAGATTTTCTGGACATAGCTGTGTTGTACGAATTTTCATAATTTTTGTGTTTGGAATTGAGACAAAACAAAAATAGGTATTGTCGAGTGAATCCCAAAGTAAATTCAGTAAAAATTTGGGAGGTTAACTCACTGGGTTGCTATTTTAAATAAATTAGTTTTGATGGCGCACAATCTGTCCTGAAAACACAGATTGTGTATTATGTGCTTCTGTGATTAATTGAGGTCTTAGGTGGTATGGAATTGACATGTAACTGAAGTACACTTGTCTGAGACACATACGGAATGTAGAAACTAATTGTAACCAACGTATTCACCAACGGGTCCGTAGGGTTTACTATTGCATGTAGAATCACTAGGCGTCGCATACACACTTTTGAACATTTAAAACGCCTTGGACAAACGAGTTATATGGGTAATGATATTACGCCTATACTCACTGAGCGACACTGTTATTAGGGTGTCGGTAGCATATATTGCTTGCTGTTCGGATTCCTTGCTTGCACGTTAAGGTGAGTTTACGGCCCCTCTTTTAACTGGTTTCACTTTTTGGGGGAGAAAACATGTGTTAAACTTATGTTTTGGTAACAACTGTCATACTATGGGTTTCTATGGTTTACTATACGATCTTTGGAAGTCCCGGGGGAAACCATGAATGTGCGGGTTAGCACAACGGGGAAATGTGAATAGCGCTATTGGGAGTGACCAACCCCGCTCGTCGGCTTGGAGGGCCGGGCGAGTGCATATTGTCTCAAACAGGAACAACAGGAACATCTGGAACTTTTCGGGCACAACATCTGGTATTCGAGTTAGTAATGGTTTTCCAATCGTGGTAGTAACAAAACGTACGCCTAGCTAGCGTATACTGGTTTTCGATTGTTATAGTATGGACAGGTGGACTTGGTACTTGGATACAAAACCTGTAAACTCACCAGCATTTTTGTGCTGACGTAAACTTTTACATGTTTTCTCAGGTCGCTAAGGTAGCACGACTGGACTAGGGCGCACGCGTCTGCACGGCGTCTATGTTAGGGTTGCATGGTCTTACATCATTGAACATTGGTTATTTATTTTGGATAATGTTTTGAATAAGCTTCCGCTGTAAACGGGATTTTAAACTATGTTTTGACATTGCATTTTAATTCATTTAGACTTGTTTATTGTGATCGTTGGTTTGGATCCTGGTTTGTCATGCGCCTCGCGGTAAAACTCCGCAAGTGGATTTTGAGGGTGTGACAATACGCATGGTTGAGAACGGTTTTGGAGTTTGTTGATGGTTGTGGACGGGGTGAGTGGAAAGCATAGGCACCCGAACACGTGAAGATGTGAGTATTCGGGGATACAGTGGTATAAAAGGTAGGTGGGTGAGAGAAAGTCGTGTTGTTTGCTAGGGAGGATGTTGAGGAGGTACGTGGCAGCCTCAAGTGCGTGATGCCACAGGTTTGGGGGTAGGGAGGCTTGGGCAAGAAGGGTGCGAAGCATGTTATTGATGGTGCGGATTTTGCGTTCCGCTTTACCATTTTGGGAGGAAGTGTGAGGGCAGGAGAACCGAAACTGCATGCCTGTTTGTTTGCAAAATTCATAAAATTGATTATTTGCATATTCTTTTCCATTGTCACATTGGAATTGTTTTATTTTACGCTCAAATTGGGTGTTTATATGGTGGTGAAATGCGGTAAAGGTGGAAAACACTTGGGATTTGTGACAAATGGGAAATGTCCACAAAAAATTGGTGAAATCATCTAAGAAAAGCACATAATAACGATGTCCAGCCGTGCTAAGCATATTTATGTTGAATTTCCCTCAAGACCGATTAACCAGCCCACTTGCCCAGGGCCGGACCTACTGTGTTAGCAACCTAGGCTAAGGCCTAGGGCCTTCAAAAATTAAGGGCCCCGAAAGTTTAAGTTTTTTTTTCATGTATTACATTTGCATTGGCCAAAGTAAAAAACAAACAAGTATTGAATGATTGAATCTCTAAAATTTGTGACTTTCATTTGCTATTGCCGATTGTCATTGATAATTTTTTTGGTTATCAAGGATTGAAGTCTTACAAGAGGGACTGGACGATATAAAGTTAATCTACTTTCTCAACCAAAGTAGATGCTGAGAAAACCATTAAATCAAGCCCAAAAGAAATATATAGTAAATTGTAGATCCACAAAATGGGTTCAAAATTTAAATAGGAAAATGTCTTTAATTTGCAATATACCTAATGCGAGTAAGTAGATAAAATGAATACGGAATACTTTAATTGACTAATAGTTACCAGAAATGAGATTGTAATGTCCATCCAGTGTAAGCTGTTTTTTTTGTGAACTATACAAATTTAAAGGGCCCCCGACTTGTATTTTGCTTAGGCCTCCAAAAACGTTGGATTGACTCTGCACTTGCCCAACATATAAGCCCATTAGGATCCTACTCTAAAACTAACCGGCGAATGGAGTAACCCATAGGCTTGTATTTAAGCATTTGCTTCTTTTTCTTTAAGTGGTTAAAGATCATTGATGGAAACTGTGTGTTAACGATAAGTAGCATTTATGTACACCAAAAGCACTCACCTTTGAATGGGATGTTAAGTCAATTCCCATAAGCTTCATTTGGGGGTATTGCCAAGTGATGGTCGAAACTAGCCTACTTGTAGGTGTCAGGTTCGATTCTGATGGCCCCCCGGTTTTCTACTACCGTGCATTTACTCCAGAGAGGCTTGCCTCTTGTGGAAGGTGCAACATCTGTCAAGTGGCAGGTGGCGGGAAATTTTCCAGATGGAAGCTTTAGTGCCCCTTATGCGCAGCCTCGACTCGCTTGTGGGCCGGCCACTCCCGTGTCAGTGTGGGCCCGGTTAAGACAACATAGTCTGACCATTGGAGAGTGGCTAGGGGACTCCACTTCTGGGGGGTTGTGATGATCTCTGCCACAACATAGAAAATTCGCATTCCAAAAAAAGGATTAATTACATATATCCCCCTATTTTCAACTAAAATTACATATATACCCAACCTAAAATTTAAATTACATATATCCCCCTACAAAACTTCATAAATTACATATATACCCATTCTATGAAAAATGCATAGGAAAATAACTATTTTACCCCAATTCTTTTACTAAACTATATTCACGACAAGTCATACAACACATTCTTTGCATCCTACAACTTATATCCCATACGATCTTTCCAACTTAGTAAGCTATGAACACTAAGAACATGTAGCATGCACAATGTTTTCATGTATCCTACAACTTGATTTCACCGAAACGGGTGTTCTAACACTCTTACATAATCATTACTAAGCCCTCGTATCATTACATTCATCATAACATGTAATGATATGAGGTGCTTAATAATAGAATGAGTATATTTGATATTTTTAGTTTTTGGGAAGGGGAAATATGTAAATAAAATTTTTTACTTGGGTATATATGTAATTTATGAAGTTTGAAAAGGGGAAATATGTAAATAAAACTTTGACTTGGGTATATATGTAATTTATGAAGTTTGGAGGGGGATATATGTAATTGCCCCCCCCCCCCCCCAAAAAGGAATTTTTTGCATAAATAGGTAATTTGTTGTTTGGGTAAGTGTTTGTAGGTGGCTTCACCCAAAAAAAGCACAAATAGGTAATTTGCCATTTCAATTGGCGACATTGAATGAATGTCACTTACCCAATCGGCGACATTGAATAAGAATTTGAATGTATCATACTTGATCAGCGACATTGAATTAAGAATTTGAATGTATCATACTTGATCAGCGACATTGAATTAAGAATTTGAATGTATCATACTTGATCAGCGACATTGATTGAATGTCACTTACCCAATCAGCGACATTGAATAATTAGGGTTTAGAAAGGTTGGTGACATTATTTACACGTTGGTTTGTATTTTTTTAATTTTAATTGGTTTGAATACTTTCACAATAATTGTACTAAGTCGCTAATTGGTTTCAAGACTTTCACAATAATTGTACTAAGACGCCAATTGGTTTGAAGACTTTCACAATAATTCTACAATTTTCAGCTATTTAAGGGGTTAGACCCCAAACCAAAATGGGCACAACCTCTTTCTTAGAAAACCTGCTTCCCCCACAACCATCACTCTTAAAAACAACCATTTTCTTAGAAAACCTGCTTACCCTCAAAACCTTCCAACCACAACCGATGGCTTCATTCTGTCCATACCTGGTTAGATTATACTGGGGTGGTCGTTTTTCATACGTTAACGGGGCTGTTCAAAGTGATGATTCTCTAGTAACAACTAGCTTTATCATGCGAGTGTCGATGTCATTTGAAGAACTAGTTGAAGCCGTATGCAGTCATATTAACATTAACAAACCATCAGTTACTGTTCAGCTACTGCTTGCTTTCACTTTCCAAGGGTCCTCTCAAACATCCAAGATCTTCAACGACGATGGGGTTCGAATGATGGACTATCTGGCCGTAGAGGCACATGTATTAACAAAAAAAAAATGTATTAACTTAAATTAATCGACAAAATAGTAACGAATACCATCATTTGAATTATTGCCCCGTCATCTTGAAAAGCAGGAGGAGGCATAGTTACTTCCCTGGGATCAGATACGTATACAACTATGCGCGCATTATACCACGGCATGTAGTCGGCGTCAACTGATCGAGTCGTAATTATTTCACCGTTGATAAGAGTTTTGTCACGGTTGTTCCATCCGCTAACATACTCCTGGTGTGCAGTGAGCCAGTTAGTCCCGGTTTTACCTTGCCGGTTTAACTTGTGCAACCTCTTATGCTCGCTTGGCTGTATACTGATCGGGGGCGGCTCCTGTTGCACCATCCCAAATTGTCTCATTACCCGTTGCGGATAATGATGTTCGACAATATCCCAATATATCAATGGGCAGGTACTCATCCAGCTTCTCATACCACTTCTGCAGATTGGTGGCAGCTTTCCAATGATATCATTGTAAGGGGTCCATTTAAACTACGAAAAAAAATTTATAGTTAGTTACACCCATTAATATCAAAGCCACTATACGAATGACAGACTGATTGAAGTAACAAATTAGATATAATTACGTGGCTCCGGTGTAACGATTGAAGTTGAGAACGATATGTTCTCAAGCAGTGTGACGGGTTTACAGTGAAGTTGAGTGTCTGCTCTTGCCACCTATACAATAATTAGAAAGCAAAATAATTAGTTCACTTTTTAGATTTTGAGCTGACCCACTAACTACAAATTTGTAGAACCTAATAATTTATACTATGTCTATGCATAATTTATACATGTAACAAGTTTAATAATGTATTTGAGCAGCATAATTATGGCAAACTAATGATAATAAAGAATTAATAAAGTATTTAAGCAGCATAATTATATTACCGAGCTGCCAACGGGACGGAATGATCAAAATTTACGTCTATTTGCGGGCCTATGCTTGGAAACCTTTCCCATGCCCAAAGCTGTAGAATGAAGGCTGGACCAGAAAGGGCTATTGCATCGGGTGCTGTGGCATCACACAGGTTTCTATACAAACATGCTAAAGCTGCACTACCCCAGCTATACGATGAACATCTTCGTAGATCATCTAAAAGTCTTAGACGGTGCAACGAAATTCTATTGTTGGCATTATTCGGAAGTATTGTGCAACCAATAAGATAAAATATTATCGAACGAGCACGAATAACGCACTCTTCGTCGGTTGCTTCAACTTCAGAAAATGGTTTCTCTAACTCTCTTATAATAGTAGCTGACTTAAGAGATTTGCCAATAAAATCATTTCGCTCAGGGGTAAAACCCAACAAAGTTTCACACATGTTGATGGCCTGCTGCTCTGTAAGGGGAGTTTCCGGACCCGATACCACAACACCCTCTACCGGTAATCCCCACAACACGTTGATATCCTGTAACGTGATGGTGGCTTCACCCACAGGTAGATGAAATGTGTGCGTTTCTGGCCTCCACCGCTCAACCAACGCAGTTATCAGTGTGTGGTCTAGGTACCGATAACCACAACTTAACACCCCACCAAGCCCGGCTTCTTGTATGATACCTTTTACCCGTTCACCTAAAGGGTTTTCCTTAAGAAAATTCCATAAACTTCTATCACCGCGTTTCACATTTAGGGGTTGGTTGTATTTTTCAGGATTTGTGAAAATAGACAACGCACGGTGGTCGTTGTGTAGAAACAACACATCGTTTTCAAGAGGATCCGGGTGTATGTTGTAATTCATTTTCAAATCACTGCTAATTTTTTTCAACTTTGAAAGATATTGAGAGTTTGCAAAAGGGAAAAGTTTTGAATGCCTGAAGGAAAATTTTGACAATTTCATCTTGCTGCCTCTATCATCCCTGTTATATAACAAGGTATTCTGTTTTCGGTCATCCATTTTCTGCAAGTCTACTATATGAAGCAGTATGAATTGAAAGATTATTCACTGCACTCTACATATGATGGACATCACAAGAAAGAAGCATTAATATACTATTATTATACATTACCATGTGATATATGTAGACAAAAGAATCACACTTTGAAGACATTAAAGGACAACATGTGGGACAAAGACATGTGACAAACCCTACTTCTTTCTTCAATGTCGCCAATTGGATAAGTGACTTCATACCAAAGTCGCCGATTGGGAATGAGACATTGAATCAATGTCGCTGATCAAGTATGATACATTCAAATTCTTATTCAATGTCGCCGATTGAATGTGAGACATTCAAATTATTTATTCAAAGTCGCCGATTGGATAAGTGACATTCATTCAATGTCGCCAATTGAAATGGCAAATTACCTATTTGTGCTTTTTTTGGGTGAAGCCACCTACAAACACTTACACAAACAACAAATTACCTATTTATGCAAAAAAATTCAAAAAAAAGCTATTTGGTTGTATTTGTATGGAAAGATTGAAAATAGGCAATCAGTTACAAATATTTGATTTCGTTATAACAATTTGAAATTCCTTATGAGAAGCATAATATTTGGCATTCACGCGTTTTCCTGTTTTTGATTTCTCAGTTAATGTGGGAGATCCAGAACCAAGTGGCATATTTTGATTCCGCTAGCTTTTTATCAGAGAACTATCTTTTTTTTTATCGATCAGTAGTTGCTTGATACATTTATCTTAATTCTAAGTTTTAACCATTTTCATTGTAGTTTCAGTGAAAATGTAATTCTTTATAACTGTTAAATTTTCATTGTAGATTCAGTAGTAGTTGCTTGATATTGTCATAGCTCTATTAGCATTGGTTTCCTTCGCTTATGAATGGCTGCGTGGCTCAGTGTATTGAGGTGTTCATATTGTTATTTCCTCAACTCCTTGAATGTTCATTATGGATCTTTTTAGAAGCCATTTTTGGCCTTTCGATTAGTCATAAACCACCTTAAATCGTCTATATTAACCCCTGTCACATTACAACAATCAGTAACCGTCACATTACAACAGTCAGTAACCGCCAAATGAACTTTATGTGACGGCCCAAATGAAATACTATTTCTTTGCTAAATGTGACTTTTTGAGTAGGTATGACTTATTTTGTGCTATAACCATTGTTAGTTTGTTACTGTCGCTTGAGTAGCTAAATTTAATGAAACAAGTCATCGCTTAAACGGATATTACTAAGACAAGAACAATCATCCATTATGATCACTATTTGTCACATCATTCTCTTAGATGACCAACCGAATCAACAGTTTCCATATCAATTGATATGATGATTCAATTGGACCCTTGTGTTTCGTCGCACTCACTATAAGCACTAAGTGGCTCATCAACGGTCATGACCTAGCGGAGAACAGTTTCCATTGGACTTCTGTTGACAATACGATGATTTACGGTTTCATATATAAGGTAAAAATAGTTTTGGGGTTTCTTTTTTACTTTTTAGCTAAATACATATTCCAAACACCTTTTTTGTCTATAGAAACTATTCGTGTTTCTCATACCTATGAAAAGCTTTCTACGTTATACATAGTGCTTGGAAGGATATATAAAACAACCAGCGTTTGTAGTCCAACGGTTAGGATAATTGCCTTCCAAGCAATAGACCCGGGTTCGACTCCCGGCAAACGCACATATTCTTTTTTTTTATAAAAATCGTCCAAAACACGAAGAAAACTGCCATATTCGACGCACTTATTTAAGGATATGCGTGGTGTAGGTCTTGCATGCATGGTTCCAAGGGGTTTAATTTTTTTTATTGTTTCAATATTTAACTATATTTTGTATAAATCTATTATAATGTTTAGCTAGAAAATAGTACTAAATTCAAATAAAGTAATTTACTTTATGCTTATGGGTGGTAAATCAACGGGGTAGCGGCGCAACTTGTGGCCCGTTTACCTACGTATCACTTGTAATTGGTTTGTCTTTGGTTTAATGAAAATTTCTACTGGGACCAAAAAAAAAAAAAAAAAAAAAAGCAACATGCAAACATTATCCCTCTTCATGTTATGGATCGTCCTGTTTTTGTGTATATGGATGAACCGACTAACCAAATATTGGGTTAGCCGTGCCTGAATGGAAGAGATCTCCAGTAGACGTCAATTTTGTTAGTTTTACCCATGTGACCCGTTTCAGGAGGTTATTAATGTTGGATGAGAGACGTGACCATCGCTTAGGTCACAACGTACAGCAATAGAGAAATGTACAGCAACAATACTAATAGGAAGATGCATCAGCACAGTCAAGTAGGGGTGCTCAGAATTCGATTCGAATTCGAAAAATTCGAAATTCGATTTAGTTCGATTCGATTACCAAGAATTCGATTCGATTCGAATTCGAGTCCAGTAAATCGAATATGAATCGAATACGAATTTATGATTTTAAATTCGATTCGATTCGAAATTCGAATAAAAAATTGTACATGTATATTTTTTTTAAATATATATACACATTTACACATTATTATATACACAAGTATACACATTGGAAAAAAAAACTTCTAAATTTTGGTCAAACTCTAAGAACCCATAGTGTCTATAACTTTTAGCATAACCATGTTTTATATATTTACCTTATATATCACAAAACTCTATAAAACTATACTCTCTACTATTTTTACTATTCTCGTATTTGAGATATTGTTGTTTATCAATTTTGTAGATTTGTATTTTATATGTTAAAAATAATGAGTTTGTATTAGTTTTAAAACTAAAAGTAAAACAATTTGTTATTTAAGGTGAATTTGAACTAAATCGAATTTATTCGAATTCGATTCGAATTCGAGTTTCTTATTCGAATCGAATACGAATCGAATAAATTGAATTTTAAACGAATACGAATCGAATACGAATTCAGGTAAAAATATTAAAAATTCGAATAATTCGATTCGAATAATTCGAAAATTCGTTATTCGATTCGTTGAACACCCCTACAGTCAAGAACAACATGAAGCATGCTCTTAGCAATCAATGAAAGTTATATGTTAGTTGTAACCATGTGACCCGTTTCATCGGCATGCTCTTGGTTTTGCTAGTACCTTGGCAACTTTTAACACGATTGACCCGTTTCATTTTAGCAGCACATGACCAACTAGACTCAAAACTCTAAAACATAGGCAGCAGTAGGCCGACGAGACTCAAAACCAAAGAAAGGCGAAATGAGAGAGTGGGGATGGTCAACTAGTAAAGGGCCATCTATTCAACCGAAGTAGCCGTGAAACACTCCAGGTTTCCAATCATACAGACACGACAGGTCGGGGGATGGTCAACTAGTTAAGCCCCCCCCCCCCCCCCCCCCCCCCCCCTCTATTTTAAGGGTCCCGTGACATTCGGAAGTGAACTCAAGCCACGCCGCGAACCCTTTTTGGATAGCAAAACCAATGCAATATATATGAGAACAATTGAGCTGAAATATTACGGCGGAAACGCATAATCAAACCTTCCAAAGAGCGTATTAGGTAGTGAAAAAAAGGTGCTAAACGGGTCTCTTCTTGCCTGATAACATTTTCGCAACCTGCTGATCAACAACAGAAACTGGCAAACAATTGAAACAAGAAATAACCTATATAAATGAAAAAATCGAAAGTGCAGATGCCAGCCCCAAGACCTACCTCTCACTCCTAGATTGCAGTTCAGAATCTTGGGCTGATTCCTGATGATCTTCAGTCTTCACTTGCAACTTTTTGCATCATGTGAAATTGTGAACGCGATCTAATTCTAATCAGTTAACTCACATTTTCGTGAAATACATTATTACCGTGTATCTTGTCATCTTCGTTATTTTATAGTTTACAAATTAAAAAATAAAAAATAAAAAAATAAAAAAAAAGATTGTTAAAGAAACCACTGTTCCCAGTTCCCACGTCGTCTCTCCAATCTCCTGCCTTGGTACAACACTTTCGTAAAAGTCGCAGATGAATCGACCCCTTAAGTATACAATGTATAGAAATTATATATACAAGTTCCTTTATTTAGGAATCAATCCAGCATTTGCATTTTTATGTGTGGTCATCAATAGGGTAACAGTATGAAGTAGAGATGGCAAAATGGGTCAATTAGGCAAAACAATTTTTGTCCAAAGAGATTGTAACATAAGTGTATCTATATGATTTAAAAGTTATAGCATTTCAACCAAAGTTTAAAGGAACGGAAACGAGCCTCGAGGCGTTTTCCCTTCGCCTCATGAGGCGTAAGCTCGAGGCGCAGTCAAAAAATAAATATAAAAATTATGTGTCTATAAAAAATAAAATACTTGACCTAGAAAAGTCTAAAACATAAAAAACACACATCAAAAATAAAATAATCGACCCAAAAAGTCTAAAAAAAAAAAAAAAAAAAAAAAACGCATAAAAAACACCCTAAACCACTCGAGGCGCACCTGAGGCCCTTAGAGGCGTATGTACAAATATGAACCCCATGAGGCGCGCCTCAGACTCGTTTTCTTAGAGTTTCGCCTCGAGGCGTACGCCTCACTCGTTTTTTTAAACAATGATTTCAACAACAATCCAGTATTTTGAATAAATGATTTAGAAGGTTTTATGCACTAAAGACACACTTCCTTTCAGCTTGTTTGACCAAAACCCACCTGTTATAAATAAAACATAACCTAAAATAACAAATTCGTAAGTAAATTGGTCAAAATTACCACCTCTGGTATGCAACAAAATTATTTATATTACTTTTGACTGTCGCAATTAGATCGTAAGCAGGGTCAACTGACAAACGAAAACATGAAAAAACGGCTCAAGGATTCTACAGAACGAGAATCAGATCTCTCTCATAAACGTTGGCCTTCGTTAGAAATTTTTTTATTTTTAACAAACTAACGAATACTAATTGAAGATATGTACAAAAGCATTTAACCGAAACATAGTACTATCTATTATGAACTCCCATCTACACAAGCATGCATATCTTCATATATGGAAAAAGAAACAAAACAAAACGAGCTTACATCATGGCGCAAGTTTCCATTTCTTAAACCTGTTGAAAAGCAACTCGATAGATTTTTGTACCCTCGAGATTTCACTTTGTTCAACCGCTTGTGACGCTTGCTGTAGACTTTCAACCCCACGACCCAAACAGGCAATCAGCGGTGCAGACGGAACAGATTCAACGACACATTCAATACCATCACCGTATACAAGCAAACCGCTGCATGTAGCCACACTGCACCCGAATGTAGCCCATGGAAGAACCCCAACTGGACGGACACGTCTTTTTCTCATTATTTCATAAAAAGCTGATCTCATTGCCGAAAGACTTGTTTTTTCGACAGATGCAATGACACTGTGAACAACTGTTCTTATCTTCTCTGCAGAAGCAGCTGCTTTCACTGAAGATGTGGTGTTTAGTCCAGAATTGAGAATATTCGGGCCTATTATTTTCGTCGGGCCAAGAATCTTGCTAACCGATATAGAAACGAGCTTTTGCGTTTGTGTCATTATTAGTTTTAACGAAAACGGAACTTTGAATGTAACAGCTTTTACCAAAGCTGATGCTGGAACAACTTTCGAAAGAGACGATGCTCCTATTACAGCTGTTGCGCCTGCGCCCACCGCCACTACTGGTTTATCTTTCAGTTTTCTTTTCTTATCACTGTGATTGTTGGTCTCACCATCCTTTGCTGACTCATCAACCAGCTCATCAACAGTGTCCATAATCTCCGAAGGAACAACAGTGTTCCAATGTTTCCGTAAACCGGCTAACGTACTAGCGTCTAAAACTGCTACTATCGACTTGAAATTCTTTGTTTGACTACGAAGAGCGTTTGCAAGAAGCGCATGCGACTTTTCTTCATCAGGTAGAGAACAAAAGTCGGCATTCGGTGATTGACTTCCGGTTTTAATAGGCATTCGACCAGCATTATTAAGAGCGATCCTTAACCCCTCAACCGCAATTCTAAACGCATAAACTTCGGAAAGCAGATGAGTATCAACACTGTCTCCTTTACTAACATCAAGAAGCATTTTCTGTGCATAAGCTAAAGCCCTTCCAATCGACGGTATTTCCACAAATGTGTTGTGCAAATCTTCGAGTAACGGATAAACAGAACGAGCATATTGCGGAGCCTCATAATCGTCTTTCGGTCGAATGTCTATACGACCCATATCTTGATCAGAACTTAATTCAATCAAATGAAACATTAACGATTTCAACGTCTGAGAATAAAGCAAATCATCTGAAACCAATCTACTTGAACTTGACGAAACTATCGAACTCACTTTTTGCGGCATCAAGTTATTAGCGTGTAAACCGAAACCACTAGAACCGTTACCAGATTCAACCTCACTTGAGCAACCGTCATCCTGTCCTATATCCACAAAAGGCGATTCAAGCAACAAAAATGACGAACCAACTTCTTCAGCCGCTCGTTTCGCAGCCGAAAGATGCCCATTAAACCCAACGCCGAAAATCTCCTTCAACACTAAACTCCCGGCCACGTTCTCATACGTATCCTTCCCAATCTTATGCAAGAAACACCTCTTAAGCACTTCTAACGACGACGTTGGAATCAAACACTCATCATCACTAAACTCAACCTCCTTAACCTGTGCAACAACCGCACCCGGTTTAACACACCTCACAACCCGCTCTGCATCAACCGCGGACCTCTCAGACAAATTCTGCCCACAAAGCACATAAACCACCGCCTGCGATTCCGGTACACGAAACGCAAACACAAACCGCTTCGTCTCATCGGGTATTTCCAACCCACTAACCAATTTATCCGATACGCGTAAATCATCATTCGTAATCTTATAAAAAGGCCATAAACTCTGTACATAAGTCAAGATTTTCGTTCCCATCATCTAACACAATAGATGTATAAAATCATACCCTAATTCGCCTAAAGCTTAGATCTTTCAGTCAATTCAATACAAGAAACGAACAATTATAATAAGATTGATAAAAAAGTATCAAACTTGACAAGAATTAAAGGAAAAAGATTGGAACCCTAATCAGTGATTAAGGAAAAGATAATGAATTGTATCATATTATTACCTGATTATTGGGTATTGATTGGGAATTGGGAGCTAGGGTTTATGAATGTGGAAGAATGGTGATGAATATGAATATTATTAAACACTAGAAAACTCTAAACTAAACAAGAAGTTTGGTATCATATAAAACTTTTTTTTTTTTATCTTTCAAAAAAATCATATAAAACTCTTTTAGATACATTTATTTATTTTATAGAATAGAATTAGAAATACACTTTTTGGTGAAAATAAAATAAAATAAAATAAAATATTATATTATTTTCAAGTTCCTTTGGTTTGATAAACTCATTCAATGTTATTAAAATCTGAATTTATTTATAGAATTTGTTGAATTTAATTTGGTTTCAAATGGTATATTTTGTTGGAGATCATTTTTCCCTAAAAAGAATGAAATCAAAGGATTAACAGATAAAGGGTGTTATCGGATCAAGTTTGATTAGTTTTTGATTTACTTGATTTAGTGATTTTTTTTTAAATTGGATTTTAATAATTTAAACTATTTGAATTAAAGGAAAAAGTGGGTGGGGAGATACGAAAAAATTCATGTCTCAATGACATCTAGGACAAGACCCATGTTCTCATTTTTGAGACATGGTAAGGGTGTGAAGACACCACAAGATTCATGTCTCTTGCATTATTTAATTAATTTTTTTAATGTTAAAATAAATAATAAAAAACAAATAATATAAACTAAAAAAAAATCATGTCTCCTTCCTCCCCTCTGCAAATCTGAAACCCACTCACCGGAAGCCACTGCATCCGCTATTGCTACCACCACCACCGGAAACCACCTCCTCCCCTGAAACCCACCACCACCAATAGCCACCTCCTCTTCTCCCCTGTAACCCACCACCTCCTCCTCTTCCCTGAAAACCACCACCACCGATAGCCACCTCCTCCTTCCCCTGTATATATATAAAAAAAAACTTTTTTTTAGCCAAACGGTCGAAAATTAAAAAAGGGTGTTTGTGATTGGCCCGTCCCAGACGTCTTGGGAGGGACTGGGGGACGAAGACGGGGTGGGGGCGGTGTTGGGACGGGACGGGGAAAAAAGTGGAGACGGAGGTGGTGGGGCGTCTCCACACCGATCCGCCTTAGAGCCTAATATATATGAATGAGGTATTCCTTACTCGGCCGAATTTAATTTCTTAAAACATATAAAACTAATTCGGTTATGTAGAAAATCGAGCCAAATATCAAATATATTTGTTCAATGTAAAACGATTTTTGACCGTTTGGTTTTCATTAATCGGTCTGTAACCGAATATTAAAAAACCCTACAAAGGATTGAAATCTTCCACTCCCCTACCTCTCCTACCAATGTCACCACCATGCTATAGTTGCTCTAGTCAACATTGTCATCACACACCACTCGCCCTTTCAATTGTCGCCTCCACCTCACCAAGTATGGCCTCGCCATTGCTGCATCCACTGCCACCGCCTTTTTTGAGATGCGTATGACACAAGTTTTATGGTGTATTTGAAAAGATTTACGCAATTTATGCGTACAAATTTGACGATATGTTCTCTTAGTTTTTTTTTACATATTGTTCATTTTTGTGTTCAAATGTTACTAAAGATCAATCATGTTGTCATCTATATACGAAGTGTCCTAATAGATAAGATGAATAGCAAAGATTTTTTAGAACATGAAGTAATGTTATAATATAAGAGTGAGGTATGTATATGTTCAACCAATAGCATTTAAAACAAGCTAATATTGATGAATCAATTGGGCCAGGGATATTGATAATGAATGGACCGGGTCAATAACTGGGCCATTGTAATACTAATAATAAGTCAAATTGGCCACCAAGTAAGCCCAAACAACCATAATGGGTCACAATTCACAAGTAAATGACTTTGACCATTAAACACCAATTCGGTCATGAAACTCAATATTGAATCTGGACACCAAGAAATTACGAGTTGACTCATGACTTTGACCTTTTTTTAACAGTATACTTCATTAAACAACGAAAACCGGCCACCTCACAAACCGGGACAGCCAAACCAAACACCTACCCAAGCTTAAATTTACACCAATTACATCATGACAAACTCAGTAACTTAGCTCTACTTCTAGCCCAAAGAAAGCCAAGAGATTTGACTTCACTAATAACCTCTTCCATTTTCCAAGTCTTTCTCTCAAACAAAAACGCGTTCCCAGCCCTCCAAAGACTCCAACACGTAAGGATGATAATGCCATGATTTTGATCCTTCTGTTGGGCAACAACATTATGATTTGGGTAAAAGCTATGATGATAAAATTAAAGTATGTGAAAACCAGAAAATATTTTGCTGTTTTTACCATTTAGCCTTTAAAAAAAGTTGAGTGATCCAAGTATTGTTTTTTAAATCTTTTTTTTTTTTTTAAATAGAAATAACATTTTCTTTAGAGAGAACCATAACAATTACACGAGAATGGCAGGTAGACGGGCAACAAGCTGCGCCAATACCCTCTTTGAATTGCAAAACCTATCATGCTAAAATAAACTCTTGGTTCCTTGGATCGGGGAATTACTATGAACGACCTTTTGCACTTGATCCAGGAAACGGATTGCCTCAAGAGCAAAGGATTAAAAAGCTATGAGTTATCTTCGTTCCAGCAGTTTAAAGCTCGTGGCTCATCAAGCCAACTCAATTATTTTTAAGAAAAATTATATTTAAGATTTTCACGCCACTGTGATATATATAATAACAAAAAGTAATATTCTAACCCACATATGATGTAGAATTTATGTTAAAATGATAAGTATCATTTTGTCATTTGGTCAATCTAATAATTTTCTACTTAATTTGTTATAAACATAACATGTCTTTGAACATTTTGCATAAGTTGATTTGTAGGTATGATGGTGATCAAGTGCTAATGGATGCTTGTTGATGTGCTGATGGATGCTTGTAGATGGCTAGATGCGGTGCCGGCTCAATCCTTTAGGGCGCCTAAAGCGAATTATCAATTTGGGGCCCTTTTTCCGAAAGCATAAAATATTTTTTTAGTTCTTGTATAGTCCGTGTTGCGATACGTTGTGTCTAACGAGCCAAATCAAATCATAATTAAATGGAGGATATTTGTAATTGTCACTTTCTTATGATCTGTTTCTCTACCTCCTGGAATTACACAACCCAATTTAGTATTTCAGAATAAAAAAATGGTGGCCCTATAGATTTGGGGGCACAAAGCCCTAGTATCATTTCACTTGGGCTTCAGCCGGCCCTGGCTAGATGATAAGTAGTCAAGATGGTGGTCAAGAGGGTCAAGCATTAGAGTCTTAAGGATAATGGGCTTACAAGGCTTACAGTCTTCTCAGAGATATGGGCTAATATAAGGATGATGGGCCAGATCATATCTCAGCTTCACATAATGTTGGGCCTCTTCTAATACACGTCTAAATGTTTTAAATAGCCCAATCCGTGTGCTCATGTTTTAATTAATCTCGGCCATTGATGATGATTAAATGATTTAATCTTAGCCGTTCACAAGAAGCACAAACGAAGCTTCGAAAGTCCAATATAAAAGGCTTTCTCTCGGCTTCTCTCTCAATCATTCGTTCACTTTTCTTCTCTGGTTGATCTCTATGTACTTAGGCGCTTAGGGTTTCAGTTTATGCAAGCATTGAGTTTACATCTTGTATTCTGGTTTTGATTCTAGTCTTGTGTCTAGTATTTTGATCTTGTTGGTCTAAGAGTTTCAGAGAGTTTTTGTAGATCTTTCAGTTGTAATACTTGTTTAGATCTTTGGAGTCTGTTTCGTCTTTGTGATTCAATAATATTTTTTAGTTAAAGTTCTTGATATCATGTATTTCTGTCAATTTACTAGTGGAAATGCCCGCGCGTTGCTGCGGGTGTATCTATTTTGTCGTCTCGTAGTTGTTGTTGGGGCTTTGTGGTGTGTGTACGGTGTTCTGGGTGATTCTTTACGGTGGCGAATGGTTTTATGGGAGGGATGTGTGGGTTTGTACGAGATGGAAGTTTATCCTAAAAAGGATTGTAGGATTACATGCTTCAAGTGTTTGGGGAAAAAGTCCATGCATTATAAACGGTATTTGACATAACATTTAATACAAACACACTTGAAACCATGTAATCCGAACACAACGTGAAAACGTATGCCTTGCAAAATAGAAACGAATCATGAATGCACCACAACTTTTCTTGAAACCTATAAAGGTGTGATATTTTTAACAAAAAATCCATACAAAAACACAAAAGACTAATACCTTCATCGTGTGGCACAATTGAAGCAACGAATCTTAGCAAGATAGTCACCAACATTTTAATGATCCTCAATCCATAAAACTCTAAACCACTTTCCCCACACTTTCTCCCTCTTAGTTAATATATGGTGGACTCAACATTCATGGAAAACATCCCTGAATAACAAACCTTAGATGCATCAACTTACTAACGTGTTACTTCCTGGTCTGTTTGCTATTTGGATTGAATCCAATACACTTGGTTGATTATGAATTATGTAGAGTCGCTATAATTTGGTATAAGCAGTAACAAATATATCACACGTGTTATGAGTCTTATCACCTTAGCCGATGCCTATTGCAAGCTGTGACGAAGGCGACAAAGCCACCTAAAATGCTCCGAAACGCATGAAAAATCTATAATGTGGGAAAAAAACTTTAAAAAGCACTACAATGATATAGAAAAGGAGATAGAAATAAGGAAGAATGTTACAACTCTTAACAACCTGAGAGAAAAGATCATTCCAAAGGGTGCGCCAAATGGAAACCTCATGACTGCCCACAGTCGACTCAGCGGTCAAAGCTAATTTGAACAAGTCGCGCAAAAATAGTGATACGTCGCCAATGAAATCATAAATTTGGTTAAGCATAAATCCCATGAAATTTGATAGTCCGATAATTAAGCCAATTGGAGCATAACGTATACCACAAATGAGACAGAATATCGACTATAAGATCAACGCCACTGCAACAGTTTCATAGTAAAATTTAAATAAAAAGAAACTAATTAGTAAAACCCAACAATTGATTATTAACTTACTGATCATCCATATGGTTGATGCCGTGACATACACTGAAAATAGTTCCCTAGACCAACGAGGTAGATGCTTATCTTGTTAGGAACCGAAGGCTGCTTGATAACATATGCTTTACATGACATCTGAGTTGCATGATGGTTCTGTTGAGGACAAAACTTCAAATGATTGTACTTCTCAATTACAGTACACGAAGTATTCATAGCATCTTTAATAGATATTTTGAGCATGATCACATCCTTATTGGTGATTCTTTCTTGCACTATGAGGGACTTTAAGTGTTATGTTTCATTGTAATGTACTATATAGGTCAAGTAATAGACCTAAAGAAAATAGTTTATTCGTCACAACTAATCATTTAAACTAATGAATGAAACAATTTAAGAGGTTGTAAACATCAAAAATAAACTTTGAATGGCGTTCAGTCTCAGCATGAACAAAATGTTACAGATACACGTTTTGACTTCAATGGTCAAACAATCCAGTTCTAACCTTAATGGTGTAACTTTACATTATATCAAATACATATGGTTGTTAAAGATTGGAATATAAAATGTAACTAACGGTTGCAACGTTCGGGTTCGGGTGGGTCAGAACAAGTTCAGGTCAAAGTTTTTAAATATTGTAAAGTCTTCCCATTTTTCTAAAATAAAAGACAATTTTTTTAAATTGACTCGAATCCTTTCCGACCTGAACCAAAATGACCCGTTTTGACCCGAACACGTTCAATGCTTAGTTTTAAAAAGTGCGAAGTGCACAAGAGCGACGAGGTCTAAAACCAAGGCGCAAAGCGCAAGGCACAAAAACGGTGGGCTTTTCGTAAGCGAGGCGCAAGACGAATATATATATTTTTTACATATGTTATAGGTTTTTTGCATCATTTGCCCAAAATATAGATACAAATAAGGTTTATATATGATTTAACTAATATGTACAACATTTTTAGCTATATGTATAACAATTTTAAGCACAAAAACACCTCGTGTACGAAAAGCGTGCTTTTATTGCGCTTTTTTGCCGGAAAGGGAGCTTTTTGCGCTTTTTGTACGATGCTCGCCTAGTGTTACATAAGGCGCACAGATTGGCGCCTAGATGCGCTTCGCGCATAAGCTCGCCTCGAGCGCGCTTTTTAAAACCAAATGTGACCCGACCCGACCCGACATGCCCGTTATCCATCTCTACATAGTTTCATACTGCTCTGACAGTTCCAGGATATTAATAAAAACTTTGGTAATTTAAGCACGATATCAAGTATCAAGAACACTAAACAGAACATTATTGGATGGCTTTCAATCAAGAACATTTCTTTCTAAACTAATTGTATTGTTTGATTCTGTAAACGTAGTTTTGTTAAGCTATTAATAATACTTGTCCCGTGTAGTTGAGCACAAAATAAAAAACAAAGAAAGAATCATGAGTTTTCTTTATATCTTGAGCAGCCAGGAACAAAGTGTTACACCAATCAAATACATACATACATAGTTTCATACTGCTGCTCTCACAGTTCCATACAGAATATTAATATAAACTATAGTAATTTAAACACAATTCAAGAAGAGCAGTAAACAACAGAGCATAATTGGTTATGTTAAGCTATTAAAACAATAACAAACACACATTGAGTAGACAAATAATATCATAAATAAAGAAAGAAACAACTTATCTTTGTTATTGGAACATGATAGTTTAAAGTTTTTGTTGGCTATTTCAAATGACACTCAGCAGATCATAAGTATTAATAAGCAATCGCTGCAAAGGGTATTTTGGACATTTCACCTCTTAGATGACATTTAAAAAATCCTTGTTATAAACTGATAACTGCAGATGTTTCGACATGAGGACTAAGGTTGCAGCATGTTAACTGTCCTCCAAGTTGTTCATTTGACAGATGATCAGGTAACTAAATCTTAGATGTTAGTTCTTTACACTACTTTTGTTCTCCATGACACAGGTCCCGCGTTGAATCTTGTATTTATGGGACCCACAAATCAAAAAAAACGTTAAATAACATATTCTCCCGCTTAGCGAAGGGTTCAATCACTTTTAGTTTTACCATTTTTGCATTATAAGTTATGGATTTTATTGCGAATTTAACATAAACATATCATTTTTAAATCTATAACATTTGTTTAAACTTATATTCTAACTTCTCTTGATCTGAATGTTGTAATGACAGGTTGTGACAAAAACGACACCTTCAAGTCTCAATGAAAGTGCTATAAATTCAGAATTATTATAAACACACTAATTATTAAGTGAACAAATTTGGCATATGAAATTTATACAAAAAATAAATAATACCTTTACACATAGTGATACAATACGGCAAATGTATAATCTCTTCAAGGTTTACGAGCATAAAGGAGGTGAAAGCGATTTGTAGAGTAATTAATCAAATGAATAACTTTTATGTCCATGGAAAAACCAAGCAGGTTAAAAGATTCAAAACTCATCTTAATTCAACCAATCCTATCCTTGAGAGACCTTTCTTTGATCCACCACTATCCAAAATCAATCTTGCAACCTGGTAACTAAAAGACTTCACATTAAAACCAAAATTAGGGCTTAGAAATCATGGTAAAACTAAATTAGCAAGACTAATTTAGTCTTAGATGCAAGACTAAAGATCTATACCTTTACAAACAGAAACCCATGAAACCGTTTCAAAATTAGCAATCAGCAACTATACCACGTATTCTTGATTGTAGCAAATCCAATATAGAGTTTTTAAGATAATAGGAGATCAACAAAGAAAGATGATCAGGAATTAACGAAACACGATTAAGATTAGAATTTCTTACCAGTTTGCAAGATGGATCGATTATATAGCTTGAGGGCGATTGAATGGACGGGCATTCAATAAACATGAGGGATACCATTGAATACGTATAAGTGAACACATCGAACGGTCTCTCTAACCCTCGATGCTCTCTCTTCTCTTCTCTGGTTCTCTCTTCTATGAAAACATTGACGGTTGAAGTCACCATATTAAACAGGGGCAGGAAGGGGAAAGAAGGGTAGTTATGGAAATCTGTCTTCATATTGCAAAGGAATAGATGGGTAAAATGTCTACATTACCCTTTTAAGTGTCTTAATTATCCCAACTATTCCCATAATACCCTTAAATTTCTTGCTTAAATATCTTGTACATGTTGCTTCTTAAGTTGTATGGAAATGAAAATGACCATATTAGCCATCACTCCTCCTTTATAATGTATTATAGATTATAGATAAATTACAAAATATATAATTTATATATATATATGGGCTTTAATTATAACGAGCCGGCCACTGAGCAAGCTTGATTTTGCTTGGGCTTGGCTCATTTATAAACGAGCCAATTTCTAGCGAGCTTTTTTCAAGTGAATTTCAAGCGAGCCTGGAGCACAAACATTTCGAACATCCTTGACTTTGTCAACCATATCGACTTCTAGATATATATCTAATGACTTTCGTACACAAAATAATTTAAAATGAAATTATATATAATAAATACAAATTTCCACGACTTCAAGAGTCAATAGTTTGGAGTCAAAAATTATATTGCATCAAATAATTATATGCGAAGACTTAAGAGCGTTGTCTAACTCCGGGTCAACTTTTTATGTGTGTATTCGGGTTGTATGTTTTATATTCACCACAAAAATCATACTCGGGTTGTATGTATTTTAACCGTAAAGAAAATATTATTTTTATGTGTTTATAATATTCTAATAAGGGATGGCATTACACGTAAACATGACATGAATATAGCACAAAATTCATGAGTTATGGTTTAGTTTGAACGAGTGCGGTTTTGTGTTTGAGAGCATGTTTGGCTCTTCTTATTTCCACCTCCTTATAACTTTTTACAAAAAGTCATAACGAGTTTTAAAAAGTTATTTTTTACTTACTTTTCAAAAACTCTCTTTTCATGTTATAAAACCTTATAAGTAGAAGTAATAAGTCACATTTCCCAAACACTTTTTTAACTTATCAACTTTTTAAAAAAGTAATAAGTTATAAGGAGGTGGAAATAAGGAGAGCCAAACATGCTCTGAGTGATGGTTTAGGCGGTTATGAGTTATGACCCACACCAAGTGTAGTTTTGTGTATTTATAGTATTGGTAAGTTGTAGCTATAAAACAATAAAATAAAGATTAATAAACTATATAACTAGATTTGTTGCAACCTTAGTTATAGAATTACACGTTTGGTCCTTTATGTTTACATCAAATTATACTGTGTGTCCTTTATGTTTAAATATTATACCATATGTCCTTTATTTAAAATTTTTGCACACCATAAGTATTTTACACTAACCTCAACTCATCCAATATTTTGGTTATCTTTATTAACCACATCCAATATCTTGGTTATCTTTAATTATATGTTATGTTATTCATTTAATGGTTCTAATAATTATTTAAAATACATTTACAACTTAAAATATTCTATAAATTTTACAGAAGCTTATTTACATCTCAAATTTCATTATTTGTATTTTTACTTTTTGAAAATATGTTTTTAAATATATTTAATACATTAAATTTAATATGAATTTAAAAAAAGAAAATATATTAAATATATTTAAAAACTTATTTTCCAAAAATAAAAATACAAATAATGAAATTTGGGATGAAGATAAGCTTCTGTAAAATTTATAGAATTTTTAGAGTTGTAAATATATTGTAAATAATTATTAAAACCATTAAATGAATAATATATAATTAAGATAATCTAGATATTGGATGGGGTTAGAGAAGACAACCAAGATATTGGATGGGGCTAGTGTAAAGGACTTGTGGTGTGCAAAAGTTTCAAATAAATGACACATGGTGTAACTTTTAAAGATAAATGATAGACGATGCAATTTGAGGTAAACATAAAGGACAAAACGTGCAATTCTCCCTATCAATTACCACACGGTTGATAATTTGGAAAAAAAAAAAAAAAAAGAAATAGTTTGGGAGAAGATTAACATATTCTATGGCTATTTTTGTTTGAAAGCTCTAGCAAATTGTTTGTATTAAGTGAAAGACTTGTAATCAATTTGTTTGCATTAAGTGAAAGCCTTGTAGATGGATATGAACGATGAAAGAAAATCAACTTGTTTGAAAAAATAATGAGAACGGAATAATCCACTAACAAATACCAATCCACCAAATGTATATATTGGGTTGACTCTAGACATTCAATTTGAGGGGTCTGCTTCAAACTTGAGTTTATATAATCGTGGCCAAAAGATTAAGTTGTTATACAACAAAAAAAATAGATCAGCACATTACACATTTCATACAACATAATAACAAATAAGATGTACCATAAACATTTTGTGCATCTCATTTTCTTTTTTATTTCTTCTATGCTTGTGTTGGCATGGTTTAAGCCTACGACGGCCACCTTCATTGGCCACCAAGCTGGAGAAGAAGCCGGTGTTTCTAAGTGCATCGATAAGGAGAGACATGCTCTTCTTCATTTCAAATCATATATTCATCAAGACCCTGAAGGCTTCCTCGCTACATGGACACCTGAAGACGAAGAAACCAACGATTGCTGTAAATGGAGTGGAGTCATGTGTGACAACCAAAGAGGTCATGTCACAAACCTTTATCTGGGTTATGGACGTCTTGAAGGTGAGATTAGCCATTCATTGCTTAACTTAAGCTACTTGAACAGTCTTGACCTTTCTTACAATTTTTTTAATGGAACAATTCCCATTTTTATTGGTTCCATGTCTCAGTTAAGATATCTTAACCTTGATTCGAATAATTTTAGTGGAACCATTCCTCCAGAACTTGGAAACCTCTCAAACTTGCTAGAGCTTTCACTTAGACACCTGAACAAATGTACAGTTGAAAGCCTAGATTGGTTGTCTCATTTGCCTCAGTTGGAGGTCCTTAGCATGGATGGTATATCTCTGGCCAAAGCAGATAAATGGGTAAATATGATTCTTAGTCTTCAAAAACTATCATCTTTAAGTCTGGGTGGGTGTGACCTCTCACAAGTCATGCAGCCATATTCTTCATCTTTCAACTCTTCTTCAACATCTATTGTTACCCTTTCTCTCGTAGAAAACAATCTCAACTCATCCATGTATCTTTGGTTATTCCCAATGATTAGCGATAGACTTGAACAACTCCATCTCTATGGCAACAAGTTAGATATGATCCCCAAGCAGCTTGGAAACCTTTGTAGCTTGACATCTTTATATATTTCTAACAACTCTTTAGCTGTTAAATTTCCCGAATTATTGAACAATTTGTCTGGATGCACACAAATGACGTTAAAAGAGTTAGATGCTTCGGGTAACCAATTAACAGGGTCACTACCTGACGATATCCAAAAGTTTTCATCCCTACAACTGTTGTATCTATCTAATAACCAATTAAATGGAACTATAAGTGAAAGCGTGTGGCAGCTACCCCAGCTTAACATTCTTGATGTTTCTTTTAATTCTCTTAAAGGTGTCATCTCTAAAAACATTGGAAATACGAACATTGTGACCATATCTCTTTCAAACAACTCACTTGAAGGGGTTCCTTCTGAAGTTCACATGTCAAACCTTTCTAGTGTGGAAGAGCTTGACTTGAGCTTTTGCAAGCTAGGGCCCCGCTTCCCCAAATGGATTCAATCACTGAAGAATATTACATTTCTTAGTATTTCCAACTCTGAAATTTCAGACACCGTTCCGTTAGAGTTTTGGAATTCGTGGCCTTCTCAATTGACAGATTTGGATCTCTCTTACAACAACTTTTCGGGGCATATACCAAATGTTTCATCTAGTTTGCAACGCTTAGACCTTTCCAAAAATAAATTCTACGGAGGAATCTCTTTTTTGTGCCAAATTATGGAAGGGGCTTTATCTTTTCTTGATCTGTCAAACAACTTATTCACGGGACAAAATCCAGATTGTTTGTGGCATTTCGAAAAGTTGCATGTTCTTAATCTTGGACATAACAATTTGTTTGGAAGTCTTTCTCCTTCTATTAACAATTTGATCAATCTTGAGGTTTTCTATCTATATCACAATAACTTTTCAGGAGAGTTGCCCTCATCTTTAAAGAATTGTACCAAGTTAACATTTTTGAATGTGGGGGCTAACAAGTTTTCTGGATACGTACCTACTTGGATCGGGGAAAAGCTATCAGGGTTGTATGCTCTTAGCCTTACATCAAATAACTTCTTTGGAACCATCCCTTTACAATTATGCCAATTAGTAAATCTGCAAATTCTAGACTTGTCAATGAACAATCTCTACGGGACTATTCCTTCATGTCTCAATAATCTCACTACTATGGTTCAAGGTAGACTCTCGCCTAAACAAAATGAGCACTACTTTGATTGGGGTTTCTTTTTTATTCATAAGCGTGAGTATGTTGACCATGCGATGATTAAGTGGCAAGGAAGTATGCGTGAATTTAGCAACACTCTAGGATTGGTGAAAAGCATTGACCTATCAAGCAACAATTTAACAGGAGAAATCCCTTGTGAACTAGTTGATCTCCACGAATTGATTGAATTGAACTTGTCAATGAACTCTCTACGCGGAGAGATTCCACCAAAAATTGGTCAGATGAAGGAACTTCAAATTTTAGATTTATCTAGAAACAAGTTTTCTGGAAGAATACCATCAAGTATGTCTACCATCACGTTATTAAATTACCTAGATGTATCGTATAATGACTTGTCTGGGAGAATTCCATTGAGCACTCAACTCCAATCCTTTGAACCTTCAAGGTACACCGAAAATCCAGGACTATGTGGACCTCCTTTGACAAAATTGTGCCATGAAGATGAAGAGTCACAAGTACCACCCCAAGTTGATCAAAGTGAGGGTGGAGATGAAGGTGAAGGCATAGATGATCTACATATATTATTTTATATAGGTGCATGCATTGGCTTTGTAACTGGATTTTGGATAGCATGTGGGGCTTTGGTTATTAATCGTCGTGGGAGGAATGCTTTTTTTAAGTTACTTGATAAATTGAAAGATTGAGTTTATGCAAAGGTGATGGAGTTCATTGCAAAATTCTGATCAAAGCATTCCATATACATAGTATAGTAGCTACATTTCATGTTTTAAGTTCTCTGATTTTTACGTTGTTTCTTGTTTTTATATTGGTGTATGAAGGAGATAAAACTGTAAGGCCACACTTCACTTATATTTGGCAATGGGTTTTTTAAATCCTCATTATGAATAAGATGGCCACCAACACCATGGGTGGTCATTTTCAGTGTTGTGTTTGATAATGCATCTTGAATAAAAGTCGTTCATTAGGTAATTACATATAACAAAAATAAGCATGTGGATGTGAGCTACTATGACTTATGGTGTTCAGTAGTCCATTTTTGCCTAACGTTGTAGCATCGAATTTTGATAGGAATCATTGTTGGCCGCTCAAATTTTATGTGAGATAGGACGCTTAATCATGCCGATAGTGTCGATCGTGTGGGATTAAGAGAGAGCAGAGAGAATGTAAAAGATGTATTCTTTATTAATCAAACATTCTAATTACAAATGAAGGGATATGTCCGGTTTATATAGTACCGGAAGGTTGCGACTATTACAAAGAGGTGTGTCGGTTGAGGGAGTAACCGACTCATACTTGTGTTATAACACAATAATACAAATGATAATAATATACTTAGGATATAATCAAGAATTATGTCTAACATTCTCCCCCTTAATTCTTGATTTCTTCTTCCATGCTTCTTTAGCTCCTTTCTTCATAGCTTGATTTGTATTGTTGTTTCACACAACTTTGCTTTCACAGCTTTCTTGGATGATCTGAGTCACACAGGTCTCCTTCTTTATTAATTCCTTCACGGCTTTGATCGTATCACGCGATTCTTCTTTTCATGGTTGCCTCACACACCATGATCTTCGACTTATATCTTTTAGTTTAGTTCTTTAGTGCCTCACACGCTGGCTCTTCATTTTTTATCACTTCACATGACCTAACTTCTTGCTTTTGATCCACTCACTGGATTTCGCCATTGTACCTATCACAGGTTGCTTCCGTATCACACGGATATTCTTCTTTAATCATATCATATGATTAGTTGTCTTCTCTTCTTTTCCTTTGTTTATTTGAACATTCATAGGCATAATGTCCACGTTTCTCACATCGATAACACTTGGGTTGAGACTTATCCTTTGTGCTTGTTTCTTCTTGGTGGTTGTCTTCACGACTTTGACCATGTGTCCTTTGAAACTTGTCTCGTCTATCATCTTTTCTATAATTGATTTTACCACGACTTTGATTAAAATCTCCTTGTCCTTCTTGACTGATCTTTCTTTTGTATTGTGCAATTAGAAGTTTATCATAGTCATTTCTATGATTTCTTTCATCTCTGGATCGGAGACGCTCTTCATAAGCTTTTAGTCTACCGATTGCTTCGTCAAGTGTCATGGTTTCCATATCGGAGTATTGTTCTATCGATGCAATAATTTGTAAAAACTTGTCTAGTACTGAGTCCAATAATTTATGTACCAAAATAGGGTCTTCGAACTTTGATCCGAGGGTCTTTGACTTTGTATTTAACACACTTAATCTACCAGCAAACTAGTCTATTGTTTCTGTCTCTCTCATTGATAACATCTCGAATTCTATGCGTAATGATTGTAGTCTTGCTTTCTGGACTCGATCAATTCCAATATGTCTCGTCTTTAATGCTTCCCATATGTCTTTGGCTGTAGTATGTGATGCTACTTGCATCACCATATCTTCTGGAATTGCTTGAAATAGATAGGCAATCACTGTCTTATCTTTCTTGACATCTACATTTGCTCCTTCTGTGGGTTCCACTACTTCCCAAAGGTTGTTGGCATTCAATATTTCCTTTACACGAACAGCCCAAATCGTGTAATTTATAGATGTTAACATTGGGGTTTGGAGGCTAAACGTGAGTGTTTCCTTGGTGACAATTTCTCCCTTCTTGTCATCCTTCGTCATTGTGGGTTTCACTGGTGTCTTTAGTGGACTACTGTGTTTATGTTTCTTCCCTATTGTCCAAATTTAGTTGAACAATTTTAAACACCCCGTCTGGAACTAGTTTGACTTTCTCCTCGTCAACCTTGATATTCTTTGTAGATTTTGACGAATCCTAGTAGTTTGTAAGGCCTAATACACGCTACTTGGGGTTTCGCTAATGGGAATAGGCTTTCTATTAAAACCTAAAATATCAACTATTGTTCCCAAAATATCTAAAGTCAATCCCTTTGACTTTATAAAAATCCACCAAATTATAAAAACAAATCACTTTTGTTTTTACAAAAAAAAAATCGTTACTTAAATTCTTTTTTTTTTCTTTGAATTCTTGTATGTCTCGTAACAAACAAACACACACTGAATTCAAGAAAGAAATAAAAGAATATTATAAAATCCTTGGATAAAAACGGTTTCTTTTGTTTGGTTTGACTTTTCGAAAGTCAACCTTCTTTCTTGTTTCTAGTTTTTCCCACTTAAAACTCTTCTGCCACAAATCTTTCTCGCGCCTTTTCTAAATTTGATTCTGGATGTTTATTTCTCCATTGAATCGGTATAGTCTTATGATTCGAACACTAAAACGAATCAAACAAACTTTCTATATAATCGAATAATCTTCTTATTCACTTCTTTGTTCGGTTCCGACCATAACAAAGGTTTCTTAGTCCAACGTTCAAAAAAACGCTTTATGTAATCCGGTTTCGCCTTGATATTGATTCCCGAACACTATTTGATAAACAAAAATCAAATTTCTATAAAAAAATTTCTTTAAAATTTTTTTTTGGTGGGAAATCTTGTGTCACGATTTTGTTAAACAAGAACAATGAATTCTTGTTGTATGAACCAGATTTGGATTAGGAATGTTATTCGATTATAATCCTTAAAGAGAGGGCAGGAATATGTAACCGTTGATGGATGCGCGATTGGTTTCTGTGAATCCGATGTATGATCGGAAAAATCCTCTTCGCCGGAATCTTCTTCTTCTCCGATGTATTCCTTCTTCTGTAACGGTTATATGTTTGTATCGATCTTATCTTATCCTGATTGGCCTTCTGATGAATTGATCCAACGTTTTAATCAATTAGTTGCGTATGTCTCTGTTTTCGGATAGAAACAGAGGATCGAAGGATTTTTTTTCTTTATGATTGAATCACTCAATCTCTTTTCCTTTCGGTTCTTCACGAAACGATTTTCACAGGTTTCTCTCTTCTTATGGTCAAATCACTTGATCTTCTTATTCGTTGTGAACGAATCGCACGTTCTTCTTCTTCACAGGTTTCTCTTGGATCGTAGGCTCTGATGCCAAATGTGGGATTGAGAGAGAGCAGAGAGAATGTAAAAGATGTATTCTTTATTGATCAAACATTCTAATTACAAATGAAGGGATATGTCCGGTTTATATAGTACCGGAAGGTTGCGACTATTACAAAGAGGTGTGTCGGTTGAGGGAGTAACCGACTCATACTTATGTTACAACACAATAATACAAATGATAATAATATACTTAGGATATAATCAAGAATTATGTCTAACAGATCGAAACTTCAAATCACCTAAAATGAAGGGTATCCAGTGCAATCCTACATAAATCATCCGAACCTGTTCCAACACATTACCAACATGCCCATTTTGCCATATCTGCTTACCCTTAAGTTTTACAATAAATGACAATATTCTTATTTTTGTTAAACTCGAAATTTTAAAGTGATAAAAGAATTATAAATAGTTACGAAATTAAGAAGGAAAACTAACTTCTTTTACCCGAACCTATCTTTCTCAAATCACTTATTGACTGGTTGTGATCCAGACTTGATCCATTATAAAAAATGACCCGAACCCGCTGCAAATGGAGTGGAGTCTAAGGCAACAATTCATGTCACAACCCATGAATGAAGTATGAACATCTTCCTAGATGAAAACTAAAGTATTTAACTAATGAGTTTAGTACAAACACACTTCAGTAATTTTTTTAATATTTTGTGTTGCGTTGTTAAGTTGTTGACGGCTTTGGCTGCAGTAGAGAGGTGGATGTGGCAGCAGCCGCGGCAACAACAAACAGTGACTATGAGTTGTGCTAACCAATTTAGACTAGGCTAAAAAAAGTACTCAAATCAATGTAAAACAAGGTTTTGTCCAACTTTTTGACCTTTTCTTTATCAAGTAAAAAGCTCAAATACTTGTTGTTCTAGTTTTGGGCTACACGAAGGGGCGAAGCTTGAACTTTTAAATGGTGGGGCCGAAAGTCGCAAGACCCAAAATTTTTTCAAATCGGTGGATGCCAAACTCGAAAAATACAATTTTTTTTTTATAAAACCGGGGAAATTTACACTACTGAGCGAAAAATTGTGGGGCCAGGACACCCCAACCCTCAATAAGCTTCTCCCCTGGCTACAAGTATAATACCTGTACTGTAGATTTGATGTAAGACGTACAATGATTCTCTTGTATTTACCTATGTTTCCATCCCTATACTATAATATGATACATTGATCAAGTCTAAAACAAGACCAAAATGTCATGCATTTTTTTATGAGTTGAAAACCACGGTATACATGTATTTAAACAAGAACCAAACATTTTGTGGATCTATATGAGTTTAAGTCCACAAATATACTTGTACTTATCTGTGTTTTTACATGCCTTTTGTATTCAGTTTTTCTATATAAAATAAATAATTATACTCCATGGCCTTTTTTGTGGAAAATAATATAGCACAATACCGTTTCTCAAATGTAAATGTTTAGATCAATCAAAATGTCATCTTTTTGAATTATAACACATCCTCATGATATTATGCAATATCTTAGTGTTAAAATGATGATCATGGATGTCAATTTGTAAACAAAGTGGGTCAGAATCAATATGTATAATTATTCTCAAATGTTTGAACATGTTGCATAAGAGTGGTTTGCAGGATATTGCTGACTAGGATTGCTAGCTGACTAGGATGGATAGCTGTTGCTGACTAGGATGGATAGCTGGTTGCTGATTGGATAATTGTCATAAGATGGACTTGGTGTTATGGGCTTATCATATGTATCCAGGCTATAGAAGACAGACGTATGGCCCATCTACATACAAGGCCCATTTACAAGTGGACGTAACAAGTTGAAGAGATCTGAGGCCCATATTTGTATTTGTGTTTTATATGGACGATCGTGATCACTTTAGGTTTTCTCTCTACGACTGAGATGAGTTTCACACGGATCCATATGCACTCTTCAAAGCTGACCTATATAAACACTCTATCTCTCTCATCAGATTCATTCAGATTATTATTCGTTCATTTTTTCTCTCAAATAGTTTACTGTACTTCCTCTCTCACTTGTTCATCTAGGGTTTGATTGTACAGATCTGTGAACATCTTGTTCCAGGTCTTAGTAGCTTAGATCAATCTATTGTTTTAGGTGTTTGTGATCTTATAAGATCAGAAAGTTGTGAGGTAGAGAGTTGTGAACTTTGTATATGTTCTTGTTTCAGTCTTGGGTGTAAATCGTTGGTTTGGGAATAATAAAGTTTAGTAGTTCTTGATATCATGTTTTTGACATGGTATCAGAGCTCTAGGTTCTAGATTTATCCTGATACTGATTATTTTGGGGATTTCTCGATCTGGTGTAGATCTGGGGATACTCTTCCGCTGATACTCGTGATTCAAGAAATTTGGTGTTGATTACTGGATTGGAGTTTTTTTCTTATTGCTTCAATTGCCTCACAATTGTATAACCCTAAGTGAAGGTTGTACGATTGTGAGTTTGGCGAACCCTAACTTGGGCCCCCCTTTGGTGAGATCGTTCCACTCTGTGTTTCTTTTGGTTTTGTGTGTCTAGGAGCACTGTCCGGGTTAGGTGGACCGGAATTGGCTCAAGTTGTTTGGTTTGTGATTGTTGTGTCTGTCTAGGTCTAGAGGCTCCCGAGTTAAGACCTGCGGTGGAATCCTTTTGAGAATCCACTGATCTGGATCACTGGCTCGGCTTCGCCTAGTGTGTCTTGTTCTTGGTTTTATTTTTTGCTTTTCCTGTGTTCTTGATTAGGTTAAGATTGTGTGCTTTAAAGTGTGTGCATCATCTGTGACTATTTGTTTGATTACGTGCTTTAGTTGTTAAACAATATGGGTGATAACGTTAACCCTGCTGCTGGTGGTGGTGATCAAATTGTCAATGCTAATGAAACTTTGATTAGCAAACTCGATGCTAGTGACCCTCTTTATTTGCACCCATCTGATTCTAGTAACCTGACCATTATTTCATTTAAACTAAAAGGGTCAGAGAATTACTCAGTATGGGCTAATGCTCTGACACTTGCCTTACAGGTTAAGAACAAATGGGGTTTTATAGATAAAAGTTGTATTAAATCTGAAACTAATGACATACTTGCTAGACAATGGGATAGGTGCAACTCCATTGTGTTAACATGGATCCTCAACTCTGTTAGTGAGGATCTCTATATGGGTCATGTGTTTTCTAAGTCAGCCTGTGATGTCTGGGCTGAGCTTAAGGAGACATATGACAAAGTTGATGGTTCTGTGGTATTTGATTTGTATCAAAGAATAAATTCATTTAGTCAAAATGGTATGAGTGTAGCTGAGTATTATCACAAATTAAATATAATGTGGAAACAGTTAGATCAAATCTTGCAATTACCTGCATGTACTTGTAATGCTGCTAGGGAGTTTAATAACTTTAGTAGTATGATCAAACTAATGCAATTTCTTATGGGACTTGACAGTGTGTATCAACCTGTTAGAACTAGTTTATTAATAAAAGAAGTTTTACCTTCTGTTAAAGAAGCTTTTGCAATAGTTTCAAGGGAGGAATCCCATAGAAACTCTATAGGTGGTTCAAAAAAAGGACAAACTGTTGGTTTTTTTGCTCAAACAAATCAACCATCAGACCTTAACAAAAGATTTGATAAAACAGTTGGACAAACTTCTAAATGTACACACTGTCATAAAACTGGACACACATCTGATAAGTGTTTCCAGTTGATTGGGTACCCACCATGGGCTAAGGCTAGGGGTATGCAAAATAGGAAAGTAACTGTTAATAATACTAGTTGTGATAAACCTGATGTTCAGCTTTCTTCCTTGACTAGTGAACAAATGTCTAAGCTCTTAAGTTTGCTGTCTGATAAGAGTATTGACCCTCCTCAGAGTCATAATGTGTCAGGTAGCATGATTAACCATCCATTTTGTGCAAATGTTTTTGTTAAACCTGTTTTCTGCTTTAATGTCAATGGGAAAAGGGTTAGGATGGGTTGGATAATAGACTCAGGGGCTAATCAACACATGGTAACCAGTGAACATGAGTTGTCTGATTACATTGATGTGTCTGATTTAAATATTCAAGTTAGACATCCAAATGGTACAAATGCTTTGGTCACAAAAATTGGAACTTTAAAACTTAATAATAAAGTTGTTCTACATGATGTCTTTGTTGTTCCTGAGTACTGTGTGAATCTTATTTCTGTGCATAAACTTGTTAAGGATAATCACTTGTATGTTGGTTTTGATGAACATAATTGCTATATTCAGGATTTGTCAACAAAGAAAACCCTGGTGACTGGTAGTCAGCTTGAGGGTTTGTATTTTTGTGGTGGATCATACATTAGTAATAAGGTAGGTGTCACTAATAAGACATTTGATCTTTGGCATGCTAGATTAGGGCACCCTGCTGATGTTGTGATAAAAAAGTTAGAGTCTATTGTAGGAACTATTGGTCCTAAAGATTCTGAGTTGCCATGTGATGTGTGTCACAAGGCAAAACAGCATAGGGAGCCATTCCCTTTAAGTGACCACAAGTCTTATAGTGTAGGTGATCTTGTTCACCTTGATGTCTGGGGTCCTTATAGAGTCCCAAGTAGGGAAGGCTTTAGATACTTCCTTACTATTGTGGATGACTATTCTAGGGCTGTGTGGGTCTGTCTAATGAAGCACAAGAGTGAAGTGTTTGAAAATATACAAGAATTTGTTAACATTGTTAAAACTCAGTTTAGTAAAACTGTAAAATGTTTTAGGAGTGATAATGGGTTAGAATTTGTTAACAATCAAATGTCTAAATATTGTAAAGATTTGGGTATATTTCATCAAACAACTTGTGCTTATACACCCCAACAGAATGGAATACCTGAAAGGAAACACAGACATTTACTTAATATCACTAGGTCTTTGCTGTTTCAAAGTAACTTACCTGTTAAGTTTTGGTCTGAATGTGTATTGACTGCTGCATATTTAATCAATAGGACCCCTTCATCTGTTCTGGATGGAAAGACCCCCTATGAGCTCATGTTTAAATTTGAACCCTTCCTAGGACACTTAAAAGTTTTTGGTTGTTTGTGTTTCTCTACCATTTTAAATGAGTCTAATAAACTTAGTGAAAAGGCTGAAAAATGTGTTTTCATTGGTTATTCTAATGAGAAAAAAGGGTATAAGGTTTATAGTTTAGAGTCAAAAATCATATCTTATTCTAGAGATGTGAAGTTTTATGAAACCATATTTCCTTTTAAAGATAAAAATGTTTTTCAAAGATTTGATGACAACATTAATGTTGAAGTTGATTCTTTAAATTTTTTTGATAACCTTGAAACTGAAACACAAACATCCAAAGTCCCTGAAGAGCCCAATGATGAAGGAAGGGGCTCAGGTATGGCTGATTCAGGGACACATGAATTACAGCAATCCTCTGTTGATGAACACCAGGCTGATGGCTCAGTTGAGACATCAAGTCTAGGTAATAACAACAGAGATGATAAGGCTGATCATGTGATGACTGAAAATGAAAATTCTTCTATTTCTGAGGGCAATAATTCTTTAAGTCAAAGTGTTAGAAGAAGCATTAGGGGGACTTCCCTTCCAAGAAAACTTGATGACTTTGTTGTTGAAGGGAAGGTTAAATATGGTTTAGAAAGGGTTGTCAATTATGCAAATTTATCATGTGAAAACAGAGTGTTTGCTTATATGCTTAATAAAAGTGTTGAACCCAAAACTTTTAAACAAGCTACACTTGATCCCAATTGGATCAGTGCTATGAATGATGAAATAGAAGCCTTAAATAGAAATAATACCTGGACTTTAGTTGATCTTCCTAAAGGAAGAAGTCTTGTAGGTTGTAAGTGGATCTACAAGATCAAGTATAAGTCTAGTGGTGAGGTAGAAAGATTTAAGGCTAGGCTTGTTGCTAAAGGGTATAGTCAAAAGGAGGGAATTGACTTTGATGAAACATTCTCTCCTGTTGTAAAATTTGTTACAGTTAAAACTGTTATGTCTATTGCTGTTCAAAACAGCTGGAAATTATTTCAGTTAGACATTAATAATGCTTTTTTGTATGGTGACCTCAATGAGGAGGTTTACATGGCATTACCTGAAGGTTTTTTCTCTGAAAATGAGACTAAGGTCTGTAGATTAAATAAGTCTCTTTATGGGCTGAAACAAGCCCCAAGAATGTGGAATGCTAAACTTGTTAGTGTTTTGAATGATCTTGGTTTTTGTCAAAGTAAATGTGACTATTCTGTGTTTTTTAGAATTTCAAGTTCTTCTGTTGTCATATTACTAGTGTATGTTGATGATATTGTACTAACTGGTGATAGTGTTAGTGAGATTAATGAGGTTAAAACTTGTCTTAAAGAAAAATTCATGATAAAAGACCTAGGAGAATTAAAATATTTTCTAGGTCTTGAAGTTGTGACATTAGGAGAGACTATGTGTCTTTCACAAAGGAAATACTGTTTGGATTTATTGGCAGAGTATGGCATGTTAGCATGCAAACCTGTCAACAATCCACTAGAGCCTAATCATATCTTAACTAACACTTGTAATGATAATTCTGTTAAAATGACTAACATAACTGGCTATCAACAGCTAATAGGAAAATTGATATATCTGTCTCATACTAGACCTGATATATCCTATGCTGTACAATATTTAAGCCAGTTTATGCATAGTCCTACAGAAGGTCATTTAAAAGTGGCAATGAGATTGTTAAGATACTTGAAATTGGCTCCTGGAAAAGGTATTTCTTTTAAGAAAAGTACAAGTTTTAATCTTGTAGCCTTCTCTGACTCAGATTGGGCTAAGTGTACTATCACCAGAAAATCAGTGACTGGTTTCTGTATATTTCTTGGAGAATCTCTTGTATCCTGGAAAAGTAAGAAACAGTCTACAATTTCTAGATCTTCTGCTGAAGCAGAGTTTAGGGCTTTATGTTCAACTGCATGTGAAGTGATTTGGCTTAAAAACTTGTTGTCTGAGTTAAAGATTGAAGTTGAGTTACCTGTTCATGTGTTTTGTGATAATAGTGCTGCACTATCAATTGCTTCAAACCCAGTTTTCTTTGACAAAACTAAGCATTTTGAGTTAGACTTATTTTTCCTAAGGGATTTAATCACTAAAGGTGTTATTAAAACTTGCAAAATCAGCTCAGGTCAGCAAGTTGCTGATATTATGACTAAAGGTCTAGGAGTTGTTGTTCATGAGGAGATGTGCAAGTTGTTAAAGTTATTTGACCCATTTGGTTATCAAATTGTGGGGGGGTGTTAAAATGATGATCATGGATGTCAATTTGTAAACAAAGTGGGTCAGAATCAATATGTATAATTATTCTCAAATGTTTGAACATGTTGCATAAGAGTGGTTTGCAGGATATTGCTGACTAGGATTGCTAGCTGACTAGGATGGATAGCTGTTGCTGACTAGGATGGATAGCTGGTTGCTGATTGGATAATTGTCATAAGATGGACTTGGTGTTATGGGCTTATCATATGTATCCAGGCTATAGAAGACAGACGTATGGCCCATCTACATACAAGGCCCATTTACAAGTGGACGTAACAAGTTGAAGAGATCTGAGGCCCATATTTGTATTTGTGTTTTATATGGACGATCGTGATCACTTTGTGTTTTCTCTCTACGGCTGAGATGAGTTTCACACGGATCCATATGCACTCTTCAAAGCTGACCTATATAAACACTCTATCTCTCTCATCAGATTCATTCAGATTATTATTCGTTCATTTTTTCTCTCAAATAGTTTACTGTACTTCCTCTCTCACTTGTTCATCTAGGGTTTGATTGTACAGATCTGTGAACATCTTGTTCCAGGTCTTAGTAGCTTAGATCAATCTATTGTTTTAGGTGTTTGTGATCTTATAAGATCAGAAAGTTGTGAGGTAGAGAGTTGTGAACTTTGTATATGTTCTTGTTTCAGTCTTGGGTGTAAATCGTTGGTTTGGGAATAATAAAGTTTAGTAGTTCTTGATATCATGTTTTTGACACTTAGCATTATTATAATAAATATGTTGCTTTCTTAAGTTGTGCCCCTTAGTTTGTCTTTTATATAAGTGACAAAAGTAAGGCTAAAATATGATGAAAAAATAAAATAAATGTGGATTGATTAAAGTATTTGAACGTATAATATGGGACAAGTAATTAATTAATTCCATGGTAATAAGTCTTGTGTGTGGGCCTAAAAGGTGAAGCAAATCAAGTTGTTTGATATGCAAATCATGAATAAAAACAAAATTAAACCATAACTGTAGTTTATTTTTTACGTATTTATGTTACAGATCACAAATTTTATGATAAAAAACTCATGAGTTAGGAAAACTCTCTAATACATACAAATTGACCAAGATGTATATTGGATTGACTATAGCCATCAAATTTGAGGATGACTGTAACCTCAGTTTATATAAAGCAGGGCATATGTGTTGATAGATCATATTAAATAAAGATCAATATATACTTAACCAACATGATGAGAAATAAGATTTGCCATAAACATTTTGTGCTTCCTGTTTTATTATATATCTCTATAGTACTTGTGTTGATATTGTTTAAGACTACAAATGCCGCTTCCCATAGCCACTTGACTGGAGAAGGAGCTGGTAATTATAAGTGCATCGATAAGGAAAGAGATGATCTTCTTCATTTCAAATCATACATTAATCAAGACCCCTATGGCCTTCTCTCTACATGGACACTTGAAGAAGCAACCGATTGTTGTAAATGGAGTGGAGTCTCGTGCAACAACCGAACAGGTCATGTTACAAGCCTTGACTTGCGCGATGGAAAACTTGAAGGCAAGCTTAGCCCTGCATTGGTTAACTTAAGCTACTTGATTCATCTTGACCTATACAATAACTCATTTGTTGGGACCATTCCTATGTCCATTGGTTCCTTGACCAAATTAAGGTACCTTCACCTTTCCGATAATTCTTTTAATGGAAGCATACCGATGTCCATTGGTTCCTTGAATCATTTAAAGTACCTTTACCTTTCTTTCAATACTTTCTATGGAACTATACCTCAAGAACTTGGAAACCTCACGAACTTGAAAGAGATTTCAGTTGCATACGTGGGCAGTTGCACAATTGGAAACCTAGATTGGTTGGCTCATATGTCCCAGTTGGAGTACCTTCGTATGGATGGTATTTCTCTTGCCAGAGAAAAGAATTGGGTAAACGTGATTCTAGGTCTTCAAAAGCTATCATATTTAAGTTTATGTGAATCTGATCTCTCGCAAGTCATGCACCCGTATTTTTATTCTTCTATTAACTCTACCTCATCAATTGTTAGCCTATTTCTAACAAACAACAATCTCAACTCATCAATATATCGTTGGTTATTCCCCTTAACTAGCAATAAACTTGCATATCTTGATCTGTCTAACAACAAGTTAGATAGGATTCCCAAATATCTTGGAAATCTATGCAATTTGAAATTATTAAATTTTTATAACAACTCAATGTGTAGATTTCAAGATTTTCTCAACAACCTGTATGGATGCACATCGGATGCATTAGAACATTTGTTTGTTTCAAATAATCAGTTGACTGGGTCACTGTCCGATGATATCCAAAAGTTTGCATCCCTGAAATCTTTGTACTTATCTAATAATCAATTAAATGGAACTTTAAGTGAAAAACTGTGGCAACTACCCAAGCTTCAAGTTATTGATGCTTCTTCCAATTCTCTTAAAGGTCTGATCTCTGCATACATCGGAAAGACTAAGATTTTTTCTATATATCTTTCAAACAACTCACTTGAAGGAGTTCCTTTGGAAGCACACATGTCAAACCTTTCTGCTATAGATATGATTGACATGAGCTCCTGCAAACTAGGGCCACGTTTTCCCAAATGGATTCAAACACTGAAAAATCTTACTCGTATTAATATTGCCAATGTCGGAATTTCAGACACAATTCCAAAGAAGTTTTGGAATACATGGCCTTCTCGATTGACATATTTGAATCTTTCTTCCAACAACATTACAGGGAAAGTAACAAATTTGCTATCTAATTTTGACCCTGAATTATCAATATTAGATTTAAGTTCCAATAACTTTCATGGTCCTATACCAGATGTTCCTTTCACTTTGGAAAGGTTGGATCTTTCCAGAAACAAATTCTATGGAGAAATATCCTTTTTGTGCCAAATTATTGGTGGTTTTTTGTACTTTCTTGATCTCTCTCACAACTCATTCACCGGACAAATTCCAGATTGTGTATGGAATTTTAAAGAACTAGTAGTTCTTAGTCTGGGACATAACAATCTATCTGGAAGGCTTCCTACTTCTGTTGAGTATTTGATAAATCTAGAGGTTTTGTATTTATACAAAAATAACTTCTCAGGAGAATTGCCCTTGTCGTTAAAGAATTGCACCAAGTTAACATTTTTGGAACTAGGGGTCAACAAGTTCTCCGGCTACGTGCCTGATTGGATTGGGGGAAATGTGTTAGGGTTGTACGCTCTAAGCCTAACATCAAATAACTTCTTTGGACCCATCCCCTTACAATTATGTTAATTGATAAACCTACAAATCCTAGATTTGTCAATGAACAACCTATATGGAATGATCCCCCTGTGTCTTAATAATATCACTGCCATGGTTCAAGATGGGTTCTCACCTTACCAAAATGTTCACTCTTATTCTTGTTTGACCAGATTTTGCGAAAGAAAAGGTGGACTTGCCAATCTCGGTGAGTATGTTGACCATGCGATAATCAAGTGGCAAGGCAGTGTACGTGAATTCAGCATCAATTTAAATTTGCTAAAGAGCATTGATCTTTCAGGAAACAATCTAACCGGAGAAATCCCATATGAACTTACAAGTCTCCATGGACTTATTGCACTAAATTTGTCAAATAATGTTATACTTGGGGAGATACCACATAACATTAGTGAGATGAAAAGGCTGCTAACTCTGGATCTATCTAGAAACAATCTTTCAGGAGGGTTACCATCAAGCATGTCTCAGATGAATTTATTAAACTATTTAGACTTGTCGTATAATAAATTATCTGGGAGAATTCCCTCCGGCACTCAAATTCAATCCTTTCAACCTTCTAGGTACAATGGAAATGTAGGACTATGTGGACCTCCCCTTTCCAAGTATTGTCCAGGAGATAAAGAATTAGATGTTCCACCTCTCATTGGTGAAAGTGAGGATTACCGGGAAGACATAGATGATCTTGATAGATGGTTTTATATTGGTGGGGCCACCGGTTTTGCAATTGGTTTTTGGATAGCATGTGGCGCTCTGCTTGTCAACCGTCGGAGAAGGACACTTTTCTTTCACTTTCTTGATAGCTTGAAAGATTGGATTTATGTAAAGGTGATGGTATGCATTGCAAAAGTGCAAAGGGGTGCTTTTTTTCACTTTCTTGATAGTTGTATGTTGTATTAATTTTGTTCTTCTTTTTGACTTGGTGTTTGTTTATTTGAACTAGTTATTGTTCTAATATAGGGCTACAAATAAGGTACTGTAAGATGTATGTGAGATGATGCTTCTCTTGTATTTGGCTATGGTGTTTAAGTCACACCTATCAATGAAATTGCCATCAACACCATGCGAGGCGATTTCGTTCTATTGTATCAAATTCGACATTATATAACGTATAAGCACGAGTTTCAAGTGTAGTTAATGTCATATCTGTGTGTTGCATGATTTTACCACTATTCTTAAAACGTTATCTTATATTTTGGATGAAACATAGATGTGAAACAGCCTAATGATAAATGTCATCCTAGGCTGTGAACATAGCTACCCTATTGTTGACATCATGTGGTTTCACACTTTTCACTTGAACAAACTCATAAACTTCAATGATATTATAATCTCTAACTGAAATAAGAGCCCATAAAATTATAATTATATGATATAGAGGCAGTTTTAGGAATTTTATAAAAGATATGTGTCCACCTTTAACAAACTTCTGTACAACATAAAGGAAATCCATCCAACCATAGTTGTCCATGAGAATTCTAAAAAATATTTGGGTCTCGGGCGACTACTGAGAATCCGGCCCTAAACATATATTTTTTAAAATTTTCTTTTATAAAAATGCATTAAAAAAGCTTAAAATATATATAAAAATAAAATATTTATATAAAAATTCAGTTTTATAATAAAATTGGGCCCTAAATTATATTTTTTTTAATAAAAATGCTTAAAACGCATTAAAAACTTAAACTAAACAAGAAGAATGAAAAAATATATAAAAAAATTCTATTAAATTTCGGGCCCCTCCGAGATTTGGGCCTAGGGCTGTCACCTAACCCGCCCTACCGAAGAGCCGGCCCTGCATCCAACAACGGTTCTTGATTCGGTGAACCTATCCAGCGCCGTCCTTGAAAACTTGTATTGGGTAAGCTTTAGCCACCTAAAATGGAAATGATTATCTTATCAGTCATTAAACTTGAAAACTTGTATTGGGTTCTTAACTACCCACTTGTTAGTTGTTGATCATTGCACTTAAGAGTTAAGACCATTTTCCTTAATGAAAACTATTATTATCAAACTTGTATTTGGACCACGCAGGGGCGTAGCATTGTAGGGGCGGGAGGGGGCGGCCGACCCCCGAATTTTCGCACAGAAGTTCCGTTTATATAGTATTCGTATAGACAATTGTGGAAATATAGGGTTTCGACCCCCACTACAAGGAAGTCGACCTTTAGCGGCCACGCCTGCTGCCGCTAAAGGTATACCTTTAGCGGCTACGGCTGCCGCTAAAAGTCCTGCCAGCTTTAGTCTGTCGCTATTGCTCCTGTTGCCGCTAAAGGTGTAGCCGCTAAAAGTAATTATCTACGTGGCATTATCTTTAACTTTATTTTTTTTCCACGTGGCATGCCACGTGGCAGATTTCTGTGCATCCTGGGTAAGACTTTTAGCGGCGACGCGTCGCCGCTAAAGGTCTTTTTTTTTTTTTTTTTTTTGCTATTCGTTTACTCCGCACACGCATAACCAAACTAAATAATAACAAAAATAATAAACCAACATCTACATATATATAAAATAAACGTAACAAAGTTAAACGAACATTCGTCAAAACATATCAAACAAAATAAACTAACATACCAACCTAATATTTGAATCAAGTCTACACCATCAAAACTAAACAAACATACCAAAGTTGCCTAAAAGTCTTCGTCTTGCTCTTCGTCTTGCTCTTCGTCTTCGGCTTCATCGTCGTGATCGTGATCGCCACTATTACCACTTCCGCCTAGATTTCCAAGCCTTTGTTGGACCAATTGATTAGCCATTTGGAGCAATTGCGCTTGGAATTGAGGAGTCGCTATTATATCATTAATGTGCTCCTACAAAACATATATATACCAAATGGGTCAACTATCAACATTTAAACTACAAATATATACCAAATGGGTCAACTATCCTATTTACTAAACATATTTATACCAAATGGGTCAACTATCAACATTTAAACTACAAATATATACCAAATGGGTCAAATATCCTATTTACTAAACATATTTATACCAAATGGGTCAACTATCCTATTTACTAAACATATTTATACCAAATGGGTCAACTATCAACATTTAAACTACAAATATATACCAAATGGGTCAAATATCCTATTTACTAAACATATTTATACCAAATGGGTCAACTATCCTATTTACTAAACATATTTATACCAAATGGGTCAACTATCAACATTTAAACTACAAATATATACCAAATGGGTCAACTATCCTATTTACTAAACATATTTATACCAAATGGGTCAACTATCAACTTTTAAACTACAAATATATACCAAATGGGTCAAATATTCTATTTACTAAACATATTTATACCAAACGGGTCAAATACTAACATTTAAACTACAAAGAGATACCTGTGTAATATTCGGTTCCGTAGGTGTAACTTGAGGAAGGCTTTCTTTCGGAAAAGGCATATGCCCAATCCCGATAACATGTCTGCGACGACTACCCAACACCTCTTCAAAAATACCAACCTGATCCACCTGTTCGGAGCTGCCTGCTTCTCCTCCTTCTTCTTCGGCGATCCGTTGACGTTCAGACTCAACCCGTGACTTTAACTTGTGCTGTATTTTACAAAAGTGATTTAATAGATTATAAATGTATACAATAGATTATAAATAAATGCTTACATAATTCTCTTCATTCTGAGGGCTATCAAACGTCCCCTGCCTTCATATATGTCCAATACGGTATGCTTCATACCGTTCCACGCCCTGTTTAACATTAAAAGTTAAATTATAAGTTAAATAAACATTATCGTCTATGTATATGTGTGTGTATATACCTTCTTGTAACAATGACTGGCAAGAGAGCTCGATCCACCTCGGTATGTGTTCGTTTGTTTCTGGCGGGCGGCTTTAGCAAGTGCAGACTTCCTCTTATGCTCTGGTGTGCAAAAGTGATCAACAGCTCGATGCCAGTTTTCCAATTTCATACCCTAGGGAGGATTTTGCTTTGCTAACTCCACATCCCCATCATCTCCCAGCACCCGCAAATAATAACGCTTTGCGTCGGCTTTGCGGTCGCTGTATCGCCTTCTGATAACCGCCATAATGCCTCCTTTTTTTTAGCGGCATTCATTTCTTCATTAATAGCATCCAAGTCGAAGCAACCCTAATAATTAAATCAAACAAGCTAGTCAGATAGAAAAAAAATCAACAAATAACATATAGAATATATATTTACAAATCACTAACCTTTAAAATCTCAAATAACTTGTCTTTGTAAGCCTCAGAAACATTATCCCATCCTTCCACATCCAACGGGATCTCACGCCATATATGCATGGACGCCTCCCGGCCGAAGTAGCCGCCATCTTTGCCTACAGGCATGTTGGTGGCGGCATCATCAAATGGAATCGCTACCTTGCCTTTGCCTGTCTTAAGCGCTTTTCTTAAGCCCTTGTTTTTTGCAGGGCCCCGTGTTCTCCGACGAGGAGCTGCATTTAGAGTTAAAAATAATTAGTATTAGAATTGAAAAAGAAGTAAAAATAGTAAAGAGTAAAGAACTGTAAGACTTACCACCGTCTTGTAGTGCCCCCGAAACCAGTGACTTCCGACCCCCCGATGTCTTCCGGCCCCCCAAACCTTCGGGTCAAGCTTCGCCACTGGGACCACGTATTTCAACTCATCATTATCACACTATAAAGCTAAACTAGTTCGTGGTCAGGGGCGGATTCACTGCTTCAGCAGGGTGGGCATGTGCCCACCGTCCGACCACACTGCATGTATGTATGTATGTATATATATATGTTTTCCTATTTTTTTTCTCGACGAGTAAAGACGTTTGTCCAATTGAAAGTGAGGTCTCTGTGTAAAGCTGAAATGGTTTAAACTATAAAGGAAGAAGATGACTAAAAAGTACATTTTTTTTATTTAAAACCAAGTTTCAAAGTTGTGTCAGTAAACTACGACCAAGTAAAAGTGGCCCTACATAATTTATTACTTTTGTTTGATATAATAAAACTCTTTATTTATTTTATTTAAAATTTTTACTTCTTAATTTTTCCTTTCATTTAATTAGTTTACTGTCTATTATATTTTGTAGTCTTAGACATACAGATTTTCTTGATATATTTTTGATGAAATAGAGATATATTAATACACAAGGTATGTAAGACATTAATTCATTCTTAAAAAAATAATCAATATACAGTTATAAATCAAAATTTGAATGTCTATTCGGCCCCAGTTAATAATTTCTGGTTCCGTCACTCTTTGTGTCTTTCGTTTATTCAATATGATTATATCATACGATTATTAGCGGGTTATATTGTAACTTGATTTAATCAAATATTCACCTATTTATAATATGATTTAACTTGCTATCTGGTTAACACTAGCTTATATTACAAGTTGATTTGTTATCCCATTATCGTTAATTGGATAAGCATTACTTAGTTTTAACACGCTGATTTTGACCTGACTTGTTTTGGTCTACCTTATTTTAACCCAATAAAATCGTGCCCCCCGTAAAAAAAATTTCTGAATCCGCCACTGTTCGTGGTCAACCATGATCATAAGACTAATCTGAAATAAATTAGTGGGTTTGTGCAACGACAGTCACGATGTAGTAATTATATACTATTAATAGACTAAATGATTTAAACAGTAATTTTGATTGTGGCTTTATCCTATTGGCTTATCTATCCAGTCCTTATCATATGTACACGCGTCTTCTCCTTGCCCTTTTATCCCTGTTCAACAAACACGCGTATCACACACAAAGAGAGATGGGGATGGGATCTAGATCTGAGAGCACACCTTCATCAACATCTCCTACACCAAAATCTCCTTCCCCAAATTCCACCGAATCGTCGCCCTCATCCAGTCGCTATACACAGCACCCGCAGCGTACACCATTCTTCACCACCACTTAAAACCCTAACTCGGCCGGAATCCACCAACATCACTTTCCTTCCCCGTACGTCGTTGCCTTTCGTCACCTACAGCCATTTTCCGCAATTGCAGCCCTTCGTCTACCTTCTCCATCACTCCGTCAACCAAGTTCTGTTGCACCGGTACCGAGTAAGCCTTCATTTATCTAAACTAAAAACAAAAGAAAATGCAATTATGGATCGCATTTCTTTAATTTGAGCTGGAAACAGAACTATGTTTCTAAAATTTCATGCTCGCAATGTCCTTCATCGGCCGGAAAACATAACCAAACGGTAAGTCCTTTATCGCTTCAGTCTTCTTATTACTATGCTTTATCGTCTTCTGTAAATGGTTTCTTCTTAAAATGACTACTTTGTACTAATTCAGTCACATATTAATTGTTTACTACCTCAGCTCAATGATAAAATTATCTTTGAGGGGTGCTCTCATTTAGAATGCAGGTCATAAACATAATGTTTATTTGGCACCAGAAGAGCACACTGACAGCTTGCTTTTTGATGAAGTTTTAACAGGTCAAAACATTGAACACATGCAATCAATCCTTGGTTTAACATTCTGACTATTATTTATTTTTTATATTCAAGTTGTAATGTAGATATATTTTTCTTGCAGAAGTGGATAATAGTAATGCAGATTCCATTTGTGGTGACACCGAGAATCCAATTGCTCATTCGGCGTCTATTTCAAAGATGAAACATGGAAGTGAACTCCATGAAGCATTGAACGTCTCAGTTGAGGAATATTTGGATCCTGTGGAACACTCTGACAGCTTGCTCTGTGATACACTTTTACCGGGTGAAGACACTGAACACTTGCAATCCATGTTTTAGAACACTATGATTATTTTTACTTTATTGTTTTTCAAGCTCTAATGCAGAAATATTCTTCTTGCAGAAGCTGAGATGGTGTTGACGCGGATGCTATTTCTTGTGACTTTGAGAAATTAAGCGATCTTTTGGTGTCTGTTACAGAGATGAAGAATGAAGTTGTAGAGTGCAATGGTAAGCTTCACATCTCGTATATAATGGCATAATGCGGCATTACTAAAAATTAGCAGTTGTGTTATATTATCTTTTTGTTTCTCGAGGTTGTACAAATGACAATGAAAATCCAAGTGAGCTATTAAACTTGGATAATCCAGACAAGCATAATGTTGCTATGGAAGTGACTGTAGAGCCAGAGTGGATGGAGGAGAATATCTCCACTAATCATGGTACGCTTAAACTTATTGTCTAAAAAAGTTGTTAGAGTACTTGATTGTAATGCGATTATTATTGTCATTATAGTTGATGACGGCCTTGTGAATCCTAACGAGCAAGAGCCAAGCGAGGATTTAGAAACTCCTGAAGAAACAGAAAACTCTTTGATCAAAGAAACTGCTCTGGATATACATCAAGAAACAGAGGAGAAAATAAGACATGTTGATAATGTTATCGACCACCCAACTCTTTTGACACCAATAAAGAACAAAACTTCAAATAACAATAGCCCAACAGCAATGAAGGAAACGAATCAGGTTTCAGACAACAACGAGAACATCCCAAGAAAGGTGCAAGAAGTTATAGTTGAAGATGATCAAATGTTCAACAAAATAGCCGAAGATGAGAAGCCTCTTATAAGTTTAAATGATACAAGTATAAGGCAGCTAAAGAAGCAACTGAAAGCTTTAGCATATGAGACGAGGTATGGTACTGTGTATACTTTTCTAAATGATTACTATTCCATTAATACATATTTTATGACAATTATCGTATAGTTGTTTCCATTTTGTTTAATGTTTAGCTTTGTGCGAACAATGTTTTTCATAATTGTTAACAGGGAAGAGTATGATAGACTAATAGAGATTATCAATTCACGAGTTGTAGATTGTTCCATGACAGAAGGTGCAGATGCAAGACGGATTATGATTCATGACAGTTAGTGCTAACAATGGTATATCCTAGAACCAATCACATGCTTTTTCTGTACTGAAATTTTATTAATATGAGCAGTGCGTCAGTGATGGTCCTTTGGTTGAGCTGTTATTGTCTAAGGCGACGACAACACCTTCTTCGCATTAGGTCTGTTTGTTGTGGATAATATTTGGATTTTTTATGTGGGTTTTCGTGTATTCGAATCGGGTATTATACGACTTTCCTATTTAATCCAAACGGATACGTTCTTTATTGCCAATATTTTGAACTAGGGTTAAATGTGGGTTGTTTTCGTAGGAACATCAGATTACGTGGAATTATTAGGAATGATATAACTTTTCATTATATTTTTGGCTATTGATTAATTTTAATGTTTAGTGTTTTGAATTTGAATTTACAGTGTGCACCTTTAAGGGGTTTTTGGTGTTTTGATCGCGCCATGAGACGTGCCTCACAAACCAAAAACTATAGCAAATGTTTGAAGAAAGGTTATAATTGAACGGTAATAAATTGGTAAGAATTTTGCTGGTCTTTGGGTATGTACTGGGCAATCAAATATGTGGATACGTAGACAAAAGATCAATTTGGTAAGAATCATCTTTTTTGTTTGATATTGCTATCAAATATGTAGATATGTTCCAGACAACAAAAGAGCAGGCTCAGCTTGTAATAATTAAGTCTCTGGGATAGTTAAGAGTAGGTTGATCACTGTTCAACCGTGTTCTTTGTTAAACCTACAGCTAAAAGAGGATTTCTAGATTCGGGGTTTCTTTCATACACCAACTTACTTCAGCCCACCAGGTGTTTGACTTAATGCTCACTTGAGATTCGCCTATAAATTTATGGTCAATTTGGTTTCACTTCCTTTTCTGATTTGGTCTGTCGTTCAGGTTTGTTTCCCCATTAACATGACTTGGATGAATGATTGAGGTAATTTCAAATATAATAACAGATCTGCCATTTTAGTCCATTTACTTATGAGTCGGTCAATATATTCACTTCCATGGGTCAACCGGGTAAAACCAATAGACCTAGCTTAAAGCGAAACATGTAAAATGGGCCAAAAGTAAATCAAAAATGTATTTTATCACATACAAAACTCTTGAATCGTCCTTTGAAAACTTAATCTTGAAATACAATTTTATTTTGTAATGATGTCTAAGAAGTTAAGGATAGTTATGTACAGAAGATTCAGAAACTTTTGACAAAGTTTTCTAGGTCATCCAACTTGACTTGATTATACAAAAGATTACCTGCTGTAATAGGGGTGTCAATCATGTTGCGTTAGTGGGTCAACAATTTTATTCCGGCCTAGGTCATCCAGAAACTTTTGACAAAGTTTTCTAGGTCATCCAACTTGACTTGAAATACAATTTTATTCCGGCCTCTTATCAGCCTACCTGCTGTAATAGGGGTGTCAATCATGTTGCGTTAGTGGGTCAACAGGTTTATGCTTGGGGTTGAAACATTAACTGTGGATGTGTAGGCTGGTTGTAAAACGTGCTAGATAGGTTGAAGGCTTGTAAATATAATCGGGTCAACATGTGAGCTAATCGGTGGGTCAACCTATTTAGTTAAACAAGTTATACCTCAACATGTCATATAACCCGATTATACTAATTAATCTCTTCTACTTTATGCTTTGGTTGTGGTAATCAGTTAGAGATCTTATAAGAGGCTTTTTATCATTTTGCAGGAACTAAACAAGAAGGCCCAATTCCTTGTACGCAATATTGTGTAGCAGCCTGCTTGCTGGTTGTCATCGTGCCCGTTCCTCAAGCGTTTCCTTTTGCATCCACACTTCAATTCCTCCTTGATGTAACAACTACTAATATAATTATGTATTTTAGTTACAACCAGGTATTGGTTTTTGACTTTTGCATCCAATATCAATGGCAAACTACACAAGAAGTTATGAATGTATTCAGGCCAACCACAGCAATCCACCACTACTGCAACCATAGCACCATCCAATATTTGTAACATTTCACGCCCGAAAACTAGCTCAGTCCGATTTTTCGGAATTGTCATAAGATATGTTTTTTTTATTGCTATGCTTGCTTGACTGATAGGGCGATTGTTATTCATATTAATAATCGATAAATGTCGTCTATGGGCTGCAAAAAAATATATATACACAATACTAAAACAATTTAGTCCTCGCCTTTGTTCTGAAGACCTAGCGAGTTCCTTTTTTTTTTTCAAAGGCAGACAACTTTCCTGGATCATGTTATCAACTGAGAACGAGTTGGTTTCAAGCGCCGCAACGCGCGCGCCAGATATTAAAGCTAGTTTTAATTGAATATATAACAGTCGTAATAGGTTTTATTTCACAAAATAATTAACTTAGGCAATTTATACTTTTTTTGAATTTAATGACGAAAGAAATAGGATAAATGTTTATATGTCAAAACAAGAAAGTATGGTGTTTCTGCAATCATCATTCAGAAACAGTTTGATTAGTCCAAATATTATCATTGAGTTATGGACAAATATTAAAACTAACTCCTTTCTATTTTTACTTAAAAGTCCATTGACAACTTTTTACATATAAAAAACCCCAATACTTAAAGGGTTTCTCTATTTTATTTTTTTATTTTTTTTATTTTTATTTTTTTGCATAACTAGTGTTATCTCTCTCCCTATTTTCACTTGTAATGCTACTCTCTCTTAATTTGCACATCTAGTGCCATCGCCACTATGAACAGCGATTTCAGTAAAAACTTGCAAAAAATGACAAAAAATAAAAAGTCGTACTTGTCTCGCCGCCGCCATTATCAACGGTTATTTATGACATGTACGAGTCTCGCCATTATCAATGGTGATTTATGACAACAAGTACCAGTCTGCCAATTGTCATTTAAAAAGTACATAAAATGCTCATACCATCTTCTTATCGGGTTCCATGATGCGTCGTTTTCAGCTTTTGGCTCAAGTTTCGGCTTTCTCCTCTCACGTTATGTGTCGGCGCTTGTAACGATTGTTAATCATTACCCACTAATCGAAACAAAACTTCCATCCATAACTATATCAAATGTGGTTGTGGATATGTAACCGTAGTCATGGACATTTTTCATTCATTTAACAAATACTTATATATTAAACTAGCTGATTACCCGGGATCTTTCGGAGTTGAAAATTTTAATATGATTTAATAAAAAATGATAAAAGAAGAAAACTCAAATCACGAAAAGAGTAAATAACTTAAACATAATCAATCTTAGTTAAAAAACGTTTATTTAAAAAGTTAAAAAATAAAAAGCATAAACCATATTAAACATAATACAGTATTAAAAGAATAACCCTCAACATATAATCATCTTCACGTAATTTAAAATATGTTACAATTTGACTTTGACTTATATAGATGTAGAATTCATGATCACATTGAAAACAAAAACACTTATTTCAATACAGTGACTTTGTAAAGAAAAACATATACGAATTTTCTTTGAATAATTGAATTTAGATTAATAAATGTTTATTAATCTAAACATAAATCACTTTCAATAATCAACGAAGAAGAAAAAACTTCAAAGTCTTTTAAAAAATTTTAACACTTACTTCTTGCTAAACAGAAGAAGAATTCAGAAACTTTTTAAGAATGAATGATTTGATGTTAATGTAATCATATATTTATAACTAGCTGATTACCCCGGGAGGGTCCCGGGGTTGAAAAATCTAATTTTACGTGATAACCTATTGCAAATGGCTCAAGTTAACTAACCACAAAATCTCTCAATCATTGCATGTTCATGGTATTCTAATCAGTAATAACTCATATTCCCTAATCTAAATCTAATCAGTAATCATCTAAAGAATCACTTATGTAAGCTGAAACTACTAAAAAACTCATCACATCTCTCTAATTTCTCACATTCTAATGGCTCTTATAATTCCTAACCTAATCAACTAAACAAACACTTAAGTTGGAAGTTGTAATAATTGCATCTCATTATGCCACGGGGCATAATCAAGAGATGGTTGAGACCACCATTGAACGCCACGTCAGCAACTATCAATTCTTTCCGGGAGCGTTCCGGGGTTGAAAAATATAACCATTCTAATAATACTAATACTAATAGTAATAATTATTACTCTTGTAATTAAATAAATAAAAAAATAACCTTGTTATAAGGTAACACCATGTGTTGCAGTGTTGCGCGATTCTTTCTCCTAACTTCTCTTGATGAAGTATACCTAGTAAAATTCCAATGATAACATGGCGATTGGATTGATTTTCAACATCGTAGATAAAAACCTGGTTTAAAAGAAAAAACATGATTAATGAATAACATGAACACTTTGTGTGTTTTTTTCCTGTATAAACGAAACCCCACAATAAATAGTCGATTTTTCTCCGTTTTTTATATAGGACTATGGTACTCATTGGAAAGATAATAAAAAGCTCGTTAATTTGGTGTAATTTTTTCTTTAAAAAATCTCGTATATAAAAGATATAAACGTTTAAAAATTATAGGAGGAAACATAAGAGAGAAAATTTTAAATTTATTTTTAAATTCTTTTTTTCCTAAAATAACTCAATTTAATTTAGGGTTCTATGTTTATCTTTTTTTTTAATTAAAAAAGGAAATAGTTTAAAAACACTAAAATCTTTCAATTATGATGTCACGTGGCACTCTTAAAGGGAGGTTGAGGCCTCCATTACACGCCACGTCAGCATATACGTTTTCTTTTATATATATATAGATAGATGGTTACTCAATAATTCTATATTAAATTAATTTGTAAATAAAATCTTCTATTTTAATATTTATATATAGTATATATCAAAAATAATATTCAAATTTTAAATATTTTCAATTAGAAGATATGCATATCTTCTTTTATTTATTTTTAAATAAATATTTTATTAAACCTCTCACCTCAACGTGCCACGTGGCACATTCAATGGGGGGGTTGAGGCCTCCATTGAATGTCACATCATCATAAGTCAATTCTTTTATTAATAGTTATAGATATAGATTAGAAGATATGCATATCTTCTTTTATTTATTTTTAAATAAATATTCTATTAAACCTCTCACCTCAACGTGCCACGTGGCACATTCAATGGGGAATTGAGGCCTCTATTGAATGTCACATCATCATAAGTCAATTTTTTTATTAATAGTTATAGATAAGGTCAGAAACTTTATTATATACAATTCTATAAAATGTTGGATATTTTAGTATAATTAGTGTAACACCCCAACCGATGGCGAAAACATCGAGGTGTCACGTAGTGACGATTGCTCAATAGCTCATGGTACTAAAGTGTAAATTTGAATACATTGATTAAATAATTTATTACATTGAAATGAAATACAACGATTCTAACTGCCAACTAAATTGAAATACAATGAATCAAAATCTAAATATAAATCCAAAAGCTTAAAGAATGCATCTCAAAACAACCTGAAACATGTACAAAATAATTTGGTCAATACAAAAATTGTATTGGTGAGCATACCCTGTTTAAATAAATATAGTAGAAAAGTGTTTAGCAATTCATGTGCGGTACCATTTGCAATTATGTAATAAGTAATATCCGTTCAAAACCAAACCTGAGAATAATGACTAACACATGACTAACCAACTGAATAATGAATTAACAAGACAATGACCAAGATTCTCTCAAGAGAGTCTCAAGAGGGTATACCATAGTACTATTCATTGAAAAGCTAGGCCGCCCAGCGGTTAATGATTTTGACAAGTCATAGACACACCAATTAACATAAAGCAAACACACATGAGAATTGCATTTAGTAAAAGAAATAGAAACTTGATAGTAAGTACATGAGTCACCCCAAAATAGTAAGACAGTAAAAAGGGGAAAGATATACTCACAGTTTGCGAAAGCGATCAAAATCCACTTAAGCGGTCGTGAGCTAAGTAATGGGAATTCCGAGGAATTCAACCTATAACGTGTAAGAATAATAATAAGGAAAAGTCTAAGAGTCTAAAGTATCTAGGGTCTAAGGCATTTAGGGTTTGCTAAGTCGATTTGGGGAATTAGAGTTTTATGATAAATTGCCTTAATGTAAAAGTTGTATGTCCAAAACTAATATATCAAAGTTCATAAATATGGTTTAGATAATATAATTATTACCATTCGAATATTTAGATACAAATTATGTTTGAATAATTAAAACAATATAATGCAGTTAATTACTTTAATTATTTATTGTAAATAAATACAATAATTATAAATGTATAAATAAATGATTATGAGTTACACCATGATCCATCAAATGGTAATTAAGATTTTCAAATATAAAACATTTATATTTTATAAGAAAAAAATATATTTATAAAATAGATGTTAAAATAGTGTAAATAAATAAATGTTTAATTATGTCTAATTAAACATAAATAATGTTAATAATACAAGACATGACCCAAAATATACTATTTTCATAGAAATTGGACACTTTCTGATGTAAACTAACAATAATAATTTTCCCATAATTTTTATAAACTTATTTATATTTAAAACTGATTTAATGCGATTAAATCATGTTTAAATGATTAAAAATAGGAAAATCAATAAAAATAAAGGTTTTCTAAACCAATAATTTTTAATTAAGTTCATGATGATTAGAAATAATTTATCAAAAATTTTGAGATAAAAATCATTAAAAATGAATTTTTAATCAATTAATTATGATTAAAACAATTTAAATTAATAAAGTAATGAAAATAGATATTTTTCAGAAAACTAAAAATATGACAATTTTCTATGAGGTATCAAGAAGCTACACCTAAATTTTCATGATTTTTGGACAAAAAGTGAATTTATTATGAATATTCAAAGTTTCCAATGTATTTTATAATAAAAATAAAGAATAAATAGGAAAATATAGGGCTTTAAACAAAAAGAAGAAGGAACCCGTGTATAGAGGGACTCGAACCCGGGTACCCACTGTGTCAACACACACACATAACCACTAGGCTACACATCAGTTTGTTTATTTATTGCAAAACAGAATAAATTTATACAATATCTCAATGTTCATCTTCTTCCCCAATTCTCCTTCTAAACCCTAACCCTAACACCCAAATCAATAATACGATTTAGGATAGATTAGAACTCTGTGATAGAGGGCTTTCAACGAGGGATTATCAAGAAACAAAACGGCATGTTAAAATAGGACTTACAACAACGATTGAAGCCGAAAATGAAGTTGCAAGACCCGAAAACTATGAACCAAAATTTGAGGACCTTTCTAGATGATAACGTGGTATTTTTCTGTATGTACAAGACGTTTAAAGGTGCAGCAAGCGTATTATATAATCGTTCTATATCACAACACTAAAAAAAAACGGGTTTTAACTCAATATTAATTCCGGTCGATACACATAACCGACCCCGATTTAAACACCTTAAAAACGCGTTTTAATGACTGGTTTTAATGGTCTTTCGTTGAAAATCCTAGGAGAAACGTTTAGGAAACAATTTAAACGGCTAAAAAGCATTTATTAAGTGATCTGAGACACGCCGGAGACTCGCCGGCGGCGAGCCTCTCTGGCCGGAATGGGATTGGAGGGAGGCATAGCTTTTTGAGTTTAAAATTTTCATAACTTGGCAGAAAAGGTCCCCCTCTTTTAACCTAGTTAGTTTAATTATAATTTGGTTAGTTTCCCCTTTATAAAACTTAACCAAGTTAATATCAATTAACAAAAAATGTTTTTCAAAGCTTTGTAAAACTTAAAATAAAATTTTTTTTATATAAAATCTTTTACGAATACGTTTCACCTACGCATTTGTATAAATATAACTGATAAAACTTTTAATTCACTCTAAAATGAAGTTTGAGAACAACGAAACTTCCAGGGACTTTAATGGAAATATTTGAAGGACTAATATTTTAAATTTGACGAAAGACGAGGGTGACAGATGTCACAATTAGATTGACTTATTGACCAATATCTTCATAATAAGACATCATATAGGTTTGGAGGTGCGAAGTGCATGCCTATTTGAATTCATTATGAACTTAGGGGTAAAGCCCCTAATGGACGGGGTCCGGGGGCGGGGTCCAAGGGACGACAACCCATGGCGGGGTCCAAGTTCTAGATGTTTCTTCCCATTCTCTTAAAGGTTCGATCTCTGTAAACATAGGAAAAACGATAGTCTTTTCTGTATATCTTTTAAACAACTCACTTAAAGGAGTTCCTTTGGAAGCACATATGTCAAACTTTTCCACTATACAAAAGATTGACTTGAGCACTTGCAAACTAGGGCCTCATTTCCCAAAATAGATTCAAACACTGAAAAATCTTACCTATATTGATATTGCCAACCCTAGAAAGCACAATTCCAAAGGAGTTTTGGAATACCTGGCCTTCTCAATTGACTTATTTGAATCTCTCTTCCAATAATATTTTAAATTGTTTATATATTTTCTATGGTAAAAAATCTCTTAAAAAATTAATTTTCAAAATTAGAGGGACTAAATTTAGCAATTTTAAAACATTGGAAATAACTGCCAAAAAGGCAATTAATGGGCCTTAATTCAAATACGTTTTTCATCTTGTCCTTAATTCAAATACGTTTTTCATCTTGGTCAATAACTCTCGATTGAACCGTCAAATTGATTTAATCTGAAAGCGATTACGTGTCTTCAGAGATTTCAATTATCTGATTGTTTTGTTCGCTATTACTGTAAATCCCCAACATAAAATTTGTTGGTTTTTACACTTAAATTTTTTTTAAAAATGTTCGTAAACATCAAAAGATTAAATAAGATAAGAACTTTATGATACTATAATTTGGTTAAATAATTTTTGTATACAAAATAAAAAAATATCTTTTTTTTACTCTAAAAAAACTAAAACGTTTATGAAACATCAAAAGTTTGTATGATACATGTCAATACATACCTCTTTGACTTCGTCTTCTACGATCGTGTCGTCTACATCTTTATCAACCCTGCATTCATTGTGTATCTAAAATTTAATTCCCAGCTAAACAAAAATATGAATTTCAAATTCATTAAACAAAATAAAATATTAAACACTCTAATGTCAAAGAAATCACCATTTGTAATGGTGATTTGTACTCTGTGTAAGAAATTGTTGTTTCTATTGGCGATTTGCACAGAGCGGGTACAAAGGAGCAGAGTAGGTACAAAGGTACAAAGCAGATACAGACCATGAGTAGGTACAAAGGTACAAAGTAGTTACAGAACTTGATCAACTTTTTCTGGGTTTTTTTATTTGAAATTGCCATTAGCATTGGCAATGGCTTTAAAAGTGAATATCCGGGGAGAGGGGCATTAAAAGTGAAAGAATTGAGGGAGATGGCATTATGTTTGGAAAAAACTTTGTTTTATTACAAGAGTCCATTGTACTGTATTTGCAACGAACACAAGTCATGGTTGTTGATAGTAAGATGCTTAGTTTTTTTATGAAATTACACAGTGAATTTTTGTTCAAGATGCCTTGTTAACATTATCTTGACAATACTTTGATTCGAGTGTATTACTTGAGAGTCAATTTTATTGATATTCGGGACTAACAACGCGTGCCAAATACAAGTGAATCAAATTAAAACAGCATTATAAGTAGGAATCTCATAATATAATGACCAAACATGAAATGCAGACTACTGTACTATGCATGTGCAATTCATTACCTACCATTTTTCAATGAACACCATCACCTTTACATAAACCCAATCTTTCAAGTATTCAAAAAAGTGAAAAAAAGCATTCCTCTCACGAAGATTGACAAGTAAAGAGCCACATACTATCCAAAATCCAGTTGCAAAGCCAGTTGAACCACCGATATATAACCATTTCTCAATTTCATCCATTCCTTCAATCACAAGAGTTATCTCTAACTCTGTATCTCCCAGACAATATTTGGTTATAGGAAGTCTATATAGTCCATTTCCAGTGTACCTTGAAGGTTTAAAGGATTGGAGTTGGGTGCTGGATGGAATTCTTCCTGATAAATTATTACGTGAGACATCCAATTAATCTAATGAAGTAATTTGGGACATGCTTGTTGGTATTCGTCCATAGAGATTGTTTCTAGATAGATCTAATTGTAGAAGATTTTTCATCAGGCCGATTTTCAGAGGAATCTATCCTTAAAGAGAGATCATTAACAAGTTCAATGCAATCAGTTCATGGAGATCAGCTGGTTCATATGGGATATTTCCTGTTAAATTGTTGCTAGATAAATCAATTCTCAGGATTCTGCTCACTACATTCATTTGATCTTATATAGTTCCTTCCACACGCGACACATTTCATGTAAGTTTCTTCCAACTGTGAAGTTTTGGATTATTTTAGTTAGTTACTTGAAACCTTACTTCAATTTCTTGAATTTGTTGCAACAACAGTGATTGGATTTGGTAATTTCTTCGGAAGATATCATTTCTTTTTGCCTTGGTACGCCTACATATACGACATTTTGAGTTGTAAATTCCTGAAAATTATTTTACTCGATTGATTCATATGGTGCTTTAATGGTTTTTCTTGTTTAGAGAGGTTTTGTTTGTCTGGAAACATCACATGTCATATAATTTTGATTTATTTTTCCTTGAGTTTGTAAACTTATTTTGATTTATTATGTCTGTTTTAAAGAACTGATTTAAATCCTAATTTGGGATATCTTGGTATTTGATTGAACGCTTAGATTGGTTGTTGTTGTTAATGGTTTTGATGGTCTTGAAACTAACTACAGTTGGCTTAATGATTCCTTGCCAATTGATCATCACACAGTCAATATACTCACTCGTAGTGCTGCTACCGTTAAGCTGGTGCATTTCTTTAAAGTTAAAGGCAGTTCTCCTGAGAATTCGTTGTTGTATAAATACAAAACTTCGAGACTTGTCAAATACTCGATAGAAGATGGGATCCTTCCAAACATATTGTTTTGTCCAAGATTAAGAATCCTTAGCCATGTGAAATGCCACAAACAGTCCGGAATTTTTCCCGTGAATGAGTTCTGTGAGAGATCAAGGAAAGTTAAATACCCATCAACAATTTGGCACAAAAAGGATATCTCTCCATCAAATTTGTTTTTTAAAGGTCTAACGATGTCAAAGTGGAAGGAACATTTCCTAGAGATCAAAATACGTCAACTAATAAGTACTCATGTTCCAAAAATCTTGAGGAATTGTGTCTGGAATGCTAGTGTCAGAAATATCAAGCTATGCAAGTTCTTTTAGTTTCCAAATCCATTTGGAGAAGCTAGGCCCAAGCTTGCAAGACCTAAGAGAAATATACTCTATATAAGAATGGTTTGATATATGAACATCAAAAGGAACCCCTTCAAACGAGTTGTTTGAAAGATGTAAACTCCATGTCTTTGACTTTCCAATGTTTTCAGATATGACACATCTAAGAAAATAGAAGAAAGATATAGAAGTTGAAGGTCGGAAAGTTCCCACACTTTTTCACTTATAGTTCCATTTAACTGGTTGTTAGAAAGGTCTAAATATCCAATGATGAAAACTTTTGAATATCATATGGCAATGACCCTTTGAATTGGTTACCTTTAGCATACAACCCTTGGAAGCTATATGGTTATATAAATCTAATGATGTAAAACTACAAAGATTTCCTAGATATCCGGGAATCCCATCTAACTTGTTGTGAGAGAGATCAAGATTTACAAGTCTGTTGCTAGTTAATAAGAACAACCAATTATACATGTGTAACATTCATACTGTTTGCATTTTCAATTTCAGTCCCTATACTCTTGTAATTTTCCATTTTAGCCCCTTGTAATCTCGAGCTTATGATCAATGGAAAACTTTTAGTCAAATAAACTTATTCATAATCAATTATGCATATTCAAATTAATACAATCATGTTGCATTTTATGCTTAAAAACTGAATTTTAACACTAAACCGAAGCATAAACGAACCCATACTTGTTAGGAACCAAGCCTAATCCAAAAACACATCCAAAACCAAGTCTTTTGGGCCAAGCCCAACCAAAAAAACATTTTTTGGGCCTAAACCCCTGGTCACGTAGCGTGACTAGAAACTGATTTCCCGTGACGTAGCGCGACGGCCCCCCTTCTAACAGCAACATGCTTCAGTTTGTTTTTTTAATGCAACTCCCACCTAACTCACTCTCAACCACCTCTTAACTCCCATAGTGACCCAACCACCTTACCCCAACTATATATACCCCATCTCCTTCACTTCCTAACTCTTTTTCCATCCCAAATCACTCCCAAATCCTCTCTAATCCTCAAGAAAATACGGCAAACTTTTTGCTTCAAAACAGTAAGTTCCAAAGCCTTAAACTCCATTTTTCTTCCACTTTTCTCACTTCTTCTTTTCTTCTAACCCCTTGGAAAAACCTCTAGGACCTTGCTCTTGTTTGCTAAGGCAAATAAACATGAGTGGGACGCCAATTTGAGGCCTCAAAGGTGGTTATCTTTTATTGTTTTTATGCACTAGAATGTCAGTTGTAGTGATACCAACCAAGTTCATAACAACTCAATGTTAGATTGACTTGTGTTATGGTTAATGGTTGACAAAGGAAAGCCAAGGCTCATCCAAACAAAGTCACCATACTCTACTTTAATCTCCTAGTTATACTATGTAATACTAATATAAACTTTCAAAACCTTCATCCTACAACTATTAATCTAATAATTTGAAAGGTTTGTGGATACAACCCTACCTTACCAAACTCTTGACCCTTCTTGTAATTTGGATTTATTCCATACAAGAATGGGAAAATCCCTTGTCTAAGACCCATGCTTGATCCATAAGCAAAGTGGTCATGACACGAAACTCTTTAAGATGGATTCACATTCCTAACTTAACTTTCACCATCCGAATCACCTTCATGGTGGGTTTGTGCTTGGTTACTAACTCTAACTCTTGACCATCCAAATCACCTTCATGGTGGTTTGTGTTTTGGTTTGCCTTAAAGGCAATGCATGACTTCCTTGAGCTTATGAATCATTCCTTCGAATCTAAAATCCATTCCTTTTTAACTCTAGAATAACCGGAGCTAAATCTCTTCCTCCCAGGACTCTTAACGGAATCTAACTAAACGCACCCTAAGGTGAGTTCATACCTGTCCCCTTTTTTTTCTTTATCAATTTTGGGGCTCAACATGTATCATATACAACTACACTAAATGTTTTCATACACACATGCTCAATCTATCAAACATGCCTATATGCCATTGCCATGCTAGAAATCAAATTCTAAGATACAAAAGCCGTTTAGCATACAACCCGCCTTAACATGTATAGCGCTATAGGAGTAGCACACCGCCCTTTTAGGGTCATTGTTAAGTTTTAACGGCCTATCACTACGGTGTTAGGACCCGCAGCGCAAGCAAGGATAGATTATGCCTTTTGTATGATTTGTATGTGCAATCTATAGCATGATGATTAGAGTAAAACATTTTACTACTATGTATGTATTCAAAAATTAGTATGTTCACCAATACTTTATGTGTTGACGGATATTTTATATATGTTGCAGGAGATATTTGATGCGTTGATTCAAGAAACTCATTAGGGTTGGACTTAGAAACGCACTACTTTAATTCTATTGTTATGTTGTTGTAACTTCCTTTTTATGAACAATTTTTACTTCTTGCTTTTTAATGTTATAAAATGGAACCTTTTAAATTATATTGTCACAAATCTAGTATCATAAAGTCTTTGAACAATCTATCACAAGTCGCGCCTCAATGTTTCCGTCATCGGTTGGGGTGTGAGAACATGGATGAGTTAAGATTGTTGTTTCCCAAATCTAGGCTAACAATAGAGGAGGAGGAGGAGGAGGAGGTTATTTAAATTGTCACAAGGTCGGCCACTTTAATTTGACAGATACCCAATTTTACCTCACAGGCTACTTAAATTATCATACTACCTTTTTTATGTTTTTTTTATGGTTATTTTCTAAGTTTAACCATGAAGAGAAAGGAGATGCATTGTATGTTAAGTTTGTATACTTTTGAATGTCCTCATCGTATTATTTTGGCAAAGTGTGATTAACCAATCTCTTCAAAGTTATGGTACGGCTCTTGACTTCTTAGAGCATTCACAATAGCTTCTGCATATTTTCTCCATAATTACTCTAAAAACACTACTTTTTCTCACTTCTTTCAATTAAATAATATTTACTCTATACTTTTATCATTATCTTTTCTCTCTCTCTCCTCTACTCACAACCACTTTAAAAAATATTAAAAAAACTATGGAGGATGAACAGTTCCATATCAAATATAGAGATGAGCAGTAACTTCTTTATATCATTCACTCACAACCATTTACTACCACATATCAAAATATGAAGGTTTCTCTCACATAAATATGCATAACCTACTGCGAATGCTCTTAGTGAACAGGTAAATATCAAATTCTATTTAATTACTATTTTTGAGGATTTACTGAGCTAAAAATATGTTTGTCACAGAGAAAATAATGGAAGTCGATAACTGAAGTACAAGAGCTATTGAGAAGCGACTGTTATAGGGCCCGACATCTAGAAATTTAAATAACTCTTTAAACTGTTGCAAATATTTATACATAATTTTTTACGGTCTAAATAATCCTTGTAGTCGTACAATGTGGTTTGTTTGACCTTATAAGTCAAACATGAACTTTATTATCTGGGAAAATCACAATTTTAGTCATTGACCAACTTTTTTTTACCAAAATAGCCACCTCCCATCTCTTGGGAGAGTCAGCTCACATGTCCCGAGGTGTCTCTATGAGACCTCGGCGATGGACCACTAGCTGATTGCCATCTCACCTAGGCCTCTAAACGAACCAAACGAACACGAACAAGGCTTTGTTCGTGTTTGTTTGTTAAAGTTTCTTGGATAAACGAACCGTTCACGAACACACTAACGAACATAATTCTATGTTTGTGTTTGTTTGTTAAGAAATTCAGTTGTTTGCGAACTGTTCGTGAACACGGGTCTTGAACACAAACAAACATTTAATATGCAACTAACTAAAAAACATTGTTAATATTAACCATTAGACAAAGTACATCTACTAAACGATAAGTCAAACTGTACTAACTTAGACATAATTATCTAAAATTACTTAGGCATGAATACATGATATTCCTAATTCAAAGTTCATAATTATCCTAGGTTTTAACTAGTGATTGAACATAAACAAACATACACGAACAGATATAAACAAACGAACGTAAACAAACACATTGCCGAACGTTCATGAACGCAATCGAACAAACGAGACATTTGTTCGTGTTTGTTTGTTTAGTTAATCGAACGGAATTTTTTGTTTGTGTTCGTTCATTTATTAAACAAACGGACACAAACGAACTTCCCACCTAACGGTTTACAAACTGTTTACCGAACGTTTGGTTTGTTTACAGCCCTAACCTCGCCCGTCTCCTCACCCGTGAGACCTCCCGAATCCCGAGACGTCTTTGTGAGGCTTTAGCCTACACACTTCCCAACTCTTTCATCTCTCTCTCTCTCTCTCTCTCTCTCTCTCTCTCTCAAAGTTAGTTGTTAATATCATTCGATCTGCTATCACAAAGCCTCACAGTTAGTTGTTCCTCTCTCTCTCCACTGTATATCCCTTTGTTTGAATCAATAATTTATACGTTACGTTACAGCTCCTGCAATAATTGTGGTCTCGTCATGTGTAAGCTCTCCTCCTTTCCCAGCCTCGTTACCATGCAAATTCACAAGTGTCTTTAACTCTGCTCTACGGAAGAGAGCAACGTGTTCATGGCCCAACAGATAGTCAAGGAGCTGATGAACAAAGGATTATGATCGATGATCATTTAAAGTAATTGTGTGTGTGTGTGTGTGTATATATATATATATATATATATATGATAATATGATATGAGGCACCCACCTTGCTGATTGGATATGCAACAGGAAATCAGAGGCAAAAAAGAAGACGGACAAAGGGAGCGACAGAGAGAGAGAGAGATGTCTGCGGAAGTCTTAAATCTACGGAAGCTTAAATTTGCGGAAGGTTGTTGTGAGAGAGAGTTGGGAAGTGTGAAAGAAGGTGAATTGGGAAGTGTGATGATTTTTTCATTATTTTTTGAACACGTGTCGCTACTCCATTGGTCCTCCACTGAAGTCTCACGAAGACGCCTCGGGACCTGTGAGCCGACTCTCCCAAGAGATGGGAGGTGGCTATTTTGGTAAAATACCTTGGTCAAAGGCTATTTCTGTGATTTTCCCTTATTATCTACTGGTATGGTTTAGTTCATTTTTGAACAACTGAATCCAACTCTTGGCCTATTAATGCACCTGGTCAACAACTTATGCAGAGCTCCTATCAACAACTAACAAATTACTAGGTAATTCCTTTATCGGTAAGAATCTTTCTTTTCGAAATCGACTCTTGAGCAAATTTATGTATTGTTTTAATTTATATGTCAATTCTTTGGTTTATACTCAATTCTTTGGTTTATCGACAAAACACAGGGACTCAAAAAGGAATTTACTCTTTTTTTTTAAATTTGCTAGGTTTATCACTTGCGTCTTTTTGAGGATATTCTTGCATTTTTTTTAATACTTGATAAAAGACGCAAGTTATATTTGATAAAATACACAACTTATACCTCTTCAAAAACGCAAGTTATACCTGATAAAAGATGCAAGTTGTATATGATGAAAAACGCAAGTTATACATGATAAAACGCAGGTTGTCAACCCAGCAAAAAAAATTAATATAGCAATAGGGTATGCAAATGAAAGAGGATAAAAAGCTTGTTTTTATGGTGCATTTTTTTTAAATAATGTCATATGAAGAAGTTATGGACGTTTAAAAAATGAGGGTGAAACTCAACGATTAGGCCTATTTTACCCTTCCCCTCATCTTTTAGAAAATCCAACGTATATATTCCCCCTTTTAATCTAATTCATTGATTTATTTAGATCAAAAGCCCAAAATCTTCTTATCCCTTTTTATATTAAGATACTTTTTATACAATACATTCTCATATATAAAGATTAGATTAATTAAAATATCAGTTTTTAAAATTATATTTTTGACAACATCCTTCATTACATTATGCAATGTATGTTGCTTGCTTTATTTGTGCCCCTTTGTTTATCTTTTATATTAGGGACAAAAATAAGACTAAAATGTGATATGGAAAAAAAATCTAGTCTAGTAATTATAAATGAGTCAAGTCTTTGAACGTGTAATATGGGACAAGTAACTATTAATTCTAATTCCATGGTATTTAGTCTTTCATGTGGACCTGTGGGACAAAAATAAATGAGTCAAGTCTTTGAACGTGTAATATGGGACAAGTAACTATTAATCAACTTGTTTGATACGTAAATCATTTATAAAAAGAAAATCAAACCATACTTTTAGTTTATTTATTTTTTATGTATTTAATTTACAGCTCACATAGTTTGATAACAAAAAAAAAGGTTCCGGGATCGCGTTTATCTAAGTGGTAGAGGGTTCAAATCCAGTAGATTGCAAGATCAAATACCTTTGACAATCTCAAACTCGAATTGATTTGGACTTTGGTACGTAGTGTTTTGACTTCCTGCTTAATTATTTTAACTTTATGTGCAAAGTAATTTGTGATAATCAATCTTTATTCTTGCTAGTCTTATATGGTTATCTCGATTGTCAACATTACAGTCACACGAGTTGACTATCCACACTGATTTGAACCAACCGTTGCATTTATTGATTTGACTATTGACATCTAGTTAGAGTTTGCTTCAAACTTGAGTTTGTGTAAAGCTTGATATAGACATATATATGTTTACTAGCTGATTACCCCGGGAGGGTCCCGGGGTTGAAAAATCTAATTTTACGTGATAACCTATTGCAAATGGCTCAAGTTAACTAACCACAAAATCTCTCAATCATTGCATATTCATAGTATTCTAATCAGTAATAACTCATATTACTTAATCTAAAACCTAATCAGTAATCATCTAAGGAATCACTTATGTAAGCTACAACTATTCAAAAACTCATCACATCTCTTTAATTTCTCACATTCTAATGGCTCTTATAATTCTTAACCTAATCAACTAAGCAAACACTTAAGTTGGAAGTTGTAACCATTGCATCTCATTATGCCACGTGGCATAATCAAGAGATGGTTGAGACCACCATTGAACGCCACGTCAGCAACTATCAATTCTTCCCGGGAGCGTCCCGGGGTTGAAAAATATAACCATTCTAATAATACTAATACTAATAGTAATAATTATTACTCTTGTAATTAAATAAATAAAAAAAATAACCTTGCTATAAGGTGACACCATGTGTTGCAGTGTTGTGCGATTCTTTCTTCTAGCCTCTCTTGATGAAGTATACCTAGTAAAATTCCAATGATAACATGGCGATTGGGTTGATTTTCAACATCGTAGATAAGAACCTGGTTTAAAAGAAAAAAACATGATTAATGAATAACATGAACACTTTGTGTGTTTTTTTCATGTATGAACGAACCCCACAAAAAATAGTTGATTTTTTCTCCGTTTTTTATATAGCACTATGGTACTTGTTGGAAAGATAATAAAACGCTCGTTAATTTGGTGTAATTTTTTTCTTTAAAAAATCTCGTATATAAAAGATATAAACGTTTAAAAATTATGGGAGGAAACATGAGAGAGAAAATTTTAAATTTATTTTTAAATTATTTTTTCCTAAAATAACTCAATTTAATTAAAAAAGAAAATAATTTAAAAACACTAAAATCTTTCAATTATGATGCCACGTGGCAGTTTCATGGAAAGGTTAAAGGCACCATTGCACGCCACGTCAGCAATGCTCAATTCTTTTATATATATTAATAGATATACAAGCAGTGGCCAAGCTTGACCCGAAGGTTCGGGAGGTCGGAAGTCACCAGGGGTTCGGAAGTCACTGGTTTCGGGGGTCGAAGACCGGTTTCGGGGGGTCGGCCGCCCCTCCCCGCCCCTACAAACCTGCGCCACTGTATACAAGATCAAAAATTGATCAACACACTTAGAAAACATTATGAGAAATAATATTTGCCATGAGTTTCTACATTTTATTTTGTTACTCTCCTTGTTATGGTTAAAGACCACAAGTGCCACTCCCCGTGGCAACCGTGTGCTATGCATCGATGAGGAGAGACATGCTCTTCTTCATTTCAAAGAAAATGTTAATCTTGGCCGCTATGGCCTTCTCTCTACATGGACACATGAACAAGAAGCAACCAATGATTGTTGTATTTGGAATGGAGTCACATGCAACAACCAAACTGGTCATGTTACAAGACTTGAGTTACGCTCAGGACAGTTTACAGGTAAAATCAGCCCTTCATTGATGAACTTAAGCTATTTGAATCATCTTGACCTTTCCTATAATGAATTTTATGGAAATCTTCCCAGTTCCATTGGTTCATTGACCGAATTAAGGTACCTTGACCTTTCTGGCAACGTTATTGGCGAAACCATTCCCATGTTCATTGGTTCCTTGACCAAATTAAGTTACCTTAACCTTCATAAGACACTTTTACATGGAACCATTCCCACGTCCATTAGTTCCTTGACTGAATTAAGGTATCTTGACCTTTCCTTGAATTCTTTTAATGGAAGCAATTCCGTGTTCACTGGTTCCATGACTCAGTTAAGGTATCTTGACCTTTCATACAATTCTTTTCAAGGAACCGTTACCACGTTCATTGGTTCCATGAATCAGTTAAGGTATCTTGGCCTTTCGCACAATTCTTTTAATGGAATCATTCCCAGTATCATTGGTTCCATGACTCAGCTAAGGCATCTTGACCTTTCCGAAAATTCTTTTAATGGAATCATTCCCAGTATCATTGGTTCCATGACTCAGCTAAGGCATCTTGACCTTTCTGACAACTCTTTTAATGGGGCCATCCCTCAAGAATTTGGAAACATCACCAACTTACAAGATCTTTCACTTGAAAATCTTGGTTGATGTACAATCAAAAACTTAGATTGGTTGTCGCGTCTGTCACATTTGGGGAAACTTGATATATCAGGCATTTCCATAGCCAAAGAAAATCATTGGGTAAATGTGATGTTAGGTCTTCATAAGTTGTCTGATTTAAGGTTAAGGGGATGTGGTCTCTCAAATGTCACGCATCCCTATTATCCACCTGTCAATTATTCCTCTTCATCTATTAATTACCTTGATCTTGGAAACAACCATCTCAACTCATCTATGTATCATTGGATGTTCAAGTTAACTAGCAATAGGCTTAAATATCTTGATATCTCTGGTAACATGTTAGATGGGATTCCAACATATCCTGGGAACCTCTGTAGTTTGTCATATTTAGATTTTAGTAACAACCTTGTAAGTATCAAATTTTCTGATTTTCTGAAGAACTTATCTGGATGCACATCATATACTTTACAAGTGTTGCGTGCTTCAAGTAGTCAATTCATAGGTTCACTGTCTAATGATATCCAAAAGTTTGTATCCCTGGAAACTTTATACCTTTCTAATAATCAGTTAAATGGAACTATAAGTGAAAAGGTGTGGGAACTACCAAAACTTGAACATTTAGACGTTTCTTCCAATTCTCTAAAAGGTGTCATCTCTGGAAACATTGGAAACTCAAAGCTTTTGACTTTAGATCTTTCAAACAACTCACTTGAAGGGGTTCCTTCCGATGCTCATGTGTCAAACCTTTCTTACATAGAGATTATTAATCTTAGGTCTTGCAAGCTTGGGCCTGGCTTCCCCAAATGGATTCAAAAACTAAAAAATCTTTCATATCTTGATATTTCCAATACAAGCATTTCGGACACAATTCCTCAAGATTTTTGGAACATGCAGTCGTCTCAATTTATGTATATTGATCTCTCTTTGAACAACATTACTGGGAAAGTAACAAGTTTGTCGTCAAATTTTGATTATAGATATATAAGAATAAATTTGAGTTCCAACAACTTTTATGGTCCTATAGGAAATGTTCCTTCCGCTTTGACATCGTTAGACCTTTCGAAAAACAAATTCCACGGAGAAATATCCTTTTTGTGCCAAATTGTTGATGGGTTTTTAATCTTCCTTGATCTCTCACATAACTCATTCACGGGAAGAATTCCCGACTGCTTGTGGCATTTTACACGACTAACGGTTCTTAATCTTGGACAAAACAATCTGTTTGGAAGGCTCCCATCTTCTATTTGGTATTTGACCAATCTGGAGGTTTTGTCTTTATACAACAACAACTTATCAGGAGAACTGCCTTTATCTTTACAAAACTGCACCACGTTAACTTTTGTGGAATTGAAAGGCAACAAGTTTTCTGGTAACGTGCCTGTTTGGATAGGGGAAAAGTTATCAGGGTTGTATATTCTTAGACTAACATCAAATAACTTCTTTGGAACCATCCCTTTACAGTTATGTCACTTAGTAAATCTACAAATCTTGGACTTGTCAATGAACAACCTCTATGGAACCATCCCCTCATGCCTTGGTAATCTCACGACCATGGTTCAAGATAGATTCTTATCTCACCCGAATGTGCACCAACTTATTGGAAACGCTAGCGGTACGGATGGGTATATCGACCATACGATGATCAATTGGCAGGGAATTGTACGTGAATTTCGCAACACTCTAGGATTGGTGAAGAGCGTTGATTTATTTAAGCAACAATTTAACAGGAAGTATCCCATATGAACTAGCCAATCTCCATGAATTGATTGCGTTGAACCTGTCAATGAATGCTCTCCATGGAAAGATTCCACCGAAAATTGGTTTGATGAAAAATCTTCTACAACTGGATCTATCTAGAAACAATCTTTCAGGACAGATACCGACAAGCATGTCTCAAATGACTTCATTAGATTATTTGGATGTCTCATTTAATAATTTATCATGAAGAATTCCATCTAGCACTCAACTCCAGTCCTTTGAACCTTCAAAGTACACCGGAAATGAACTATGTGGGCCTCCCCTGACCAAATATTGCCCCGGAGATAAAGGGTTAGAGATACCTCTTGTCGTCGATCACAGTAAAGGTGGTAATGAAGGAATGGATGAACTTGAGAGATGGTATTATATCGGTGGTGCTACTGGCTTTGCAACTGGATTTTGGATAGTATGCGGTGCTTTACTTGTCAATCGTCGTGTGAGGAATGCTTTTTTTCACTTATTTGATAGCGTGAAAGATTGGGTTTATGTAAAGGTGATGGTGTTCATTGCAAAATGGCACTGAATTGCACATTTTTTATGTTGTTTTAGTCTGCTTATATTGGTATGTGAGACATAGATTAATGATAAGGTTATGCTTTACTTGTATATGGCACGGCTTTAAGACGCCAATATTAGTAAAATTCCCATCAACACCACAGGTGGCCATTTTCCTTTGTTGTGTGAAATAAGGCATATTGAACAAAACGGCATTGCGTGATTTCATATAAAAAATAAGCATGTTACGATCAACTGCTATGACTTGAGTTCTTTGCAAATAGAGTACAATTTGCATGTTACTTTCAAGTGATACACTCAAACCAAAACTAATGTCAGAATAATGTTAATCCTTGTTGAGCTTTAGAAGCACTCTAATTTGAATTGCCATAATACCCCCAAACACAGTAAAGGGTTTTCTGCTTCTAATGATTAGAATCTTTTGGACCCTCCATGAATACTTGAAAGAAGAACCTGCATTGACCTGCACACAGTTATTAGTGTATTATTGCTCTCTGATCTAATGGTGTTTTGAACGAGTACACCTTGTAAAGGATAAGAGGTCATATGGGTCATACGGGTAAATTCAATATATATATATATATATATATATATATATATATATATATATATATATATATATATATATATATATATAGTGGAAGCTGTTGTCTTAGATCTGTTGTCTTAGATCTTTGTTATTATGAGATGGAGAGAAGGAATAATATAAGGGAAATAATCAAAGCTTTGTAAAAAACATGGGATAAAGTAAGCTTTTGAGAAGAAGAAAAGGGAAAAAAAAAGAAAAAGAAGACAACCGGGTTAGGAAATGACGATGGTGCAGCTCCAATGCTTTTCATTTTCTATTGTTAAGTGTTATAGGTATTTGTTTTTTTTTTTTTTCAAATGCTTTTCGTTGACAGGGGTTTCTTTTTTCAATTGAAAACCAATACTTTTCATTTTCTATTATAAGTAAGTGTAGCTTTTGAAAGTCAATAACCATTTCTATAATTTGGATTTGGTCAAATAAAAAAAAACACTCAACAATTCTACCAAACATTTTTATTTTTTTACGGATGCATTCAATAATTATATGCATCCAATAATTAGCTTGTTTAAAACTTTATAGTATAATTGTTTGATTTTGATGTTTATTTTATTAGGTTTGTTTTATTTATTATAAACAAAACATAATATGTTAGGTTTTGGGTTTTGTTAGAATAATAATAATAATAGTTTTGGGGATAGTTTTTGTTCGCATACCAAGTGTTCGATCAAATGCTTGAATGAAAAAAAAAACTTATGTTAACTTTTTTTATTTTTTATTTTTATTATTATTTTGTTTATGTTAGATTTTTATTAGATTGAGGACATGAGGTTGATAGATCACATGTGATTGATGAATAAATATGTAGTCCTTTTTTTATGTTAGTATATGCTAACACATCTTAGTGATGCCTCACTATGTGTTTGAGGATCCCAAACTAACATGTGTATCTATTCCAGTGTTGGTTTTCACGAGTAGGCTATTGGAACAAGGCGACGTTGGTGATGTGGCTCACACACGTTAGTGATGCTAACACATGCTAGTATATACCCACACTTTAGTGATGCTAACACATGCTAGTATATATCCAACTAACAGTTGTTAGGGTCCATATGACATACGTTATTTTCAGTAAAACATATGTTTTAGCATATGCTAACACATGCTACTGATGTCTTTTATTATATTATATATTTCATGAATATGAGGATAATTTTTTGGTATATGGATTTGGATTGGCACTGCAAATTTGGTGTTTGTTTATACACATGTTAGTGATGCTAACACATGCTAGTATATGCCTAACTAACAGGTGTTAGGGTTCATATGACATACATTAGTATATGCCCAACTAACATGTGTTAGGGTTCATATGACATACGTTATTTCAGTAAAAGATATGTGTTTTAGTATATGCCCAACTAACATGTGTTACTGTTCTAGTGTTGGTTTTCAGGAATAGGCTATTAGGAAGAAGGCGGCGTTGGTGATGTGGCTGTGGTAAGTGATGTTTTTTTTACAAGGATTATAAATTTGTAATCTTTTGGTGAATGAGGTGTTTAAATTAGCTTGAATAAATTGGTTTCCTGGCTTTATGAAAATTGAAAAAGGGTTTATTCATTTTAGGGTTCATATGACATACATTATTTCAGAAAACATATGTTAGTATACGCCCTTTCACATGTTAGTGATGTTAACACATGTTAGTATATACCCAACTAACATGTGTTACGGTTTGTATGACATACGTTATTTCAGTAAAACATGTGTTTTAGAATACACTAACACATGTCATTGATGTCCCATTATGCGTTTTGTAGAGCCCAGCTAACACGTGTTACTTTTTTTGTAGGTGAAGAGAAGTTTTTGAGTTAAAGATGATGATGAGGATCAAGAACGAAGCATAGCTAGATTTTTTCTATGTTGTTATGATAGTTTTTTTTTTTTTTGAAAATTCACAAATAATTATGTTTGTATTAAACGGTTTTTGATATGTTTTAGTGTTTATTGTTATGATCGTTTTTATCATTTCTTAAATAAATACACATTTTATGTGTTCTTTTAATATGTTCTTTTAGTATATGCCTGGTAACACATGTTAGCGATGTCTCACACGATGTCAGAATTTTGTATCACAACACTAACGTATGTTAATATTGGTGCTGGAAAAAGTGTCATAAAGTAGGAGAGAGATGACTTGACAAGTGTCAAATCAACCTTTTAAAACCTAGGATTCAGAAGTATCAAATCTCATGTTTAAAATTACCTTAGTGCCCTTAATTATATTTTTTATTAGATTGGCCCACATGCTTTATGATTATTATATTCAAATAATCATGAACCATTGATCAAGCCTGATCAATGGTCATAAGAGAGTTTGCAAGGTTTTTTCAAAAGATAGGGTTTTCATATTATCCACACCATATATATATATAGAGAATTATCAACCCCTGGTTGATAATTCTATAACCATTTGAGTCCAAATTACTAACTCTGATAGATTTTTTCTGTTAATATTTGTGAAATGACCAAAGTACCCCTACAATTAAAAATAAATATTATACTTTATTATATTATATATAAGATTTTTTCTGCACACACACAACACATCTCTCTCTCTCTCCCTCTCTCTCTCTAAAAGTACCAAATCCACCATCACCATACACCTTCAGCAACCACCACCACCATCAATCTCCACCGATGGTTGAACCACCATCAATCTCCACCGCCTCAGCCCTGAAACCACAACTGAAACCCTCCATGAAACCGCCTCAGCCTTGAAACCACAACCTGAAATCGATGGTTGAACCATCATCAATCTCCACCACCTCAGCCCTAAAACCACAACCGAAACCCTCCATGAAACCGCCTCAGCCTTGAAACCACAACCTAAAACCGATGGTTGAAGATGATTGAAGATCTCTGGTGCAGATCTGTACAGATGGGTGAAGATGGACGCGTTGACTATGGGTGGTTGACTGGGTGGTTGTGGTGGAACGATGATGGTGGTTTGATGAGGGTCGGGTCTGAAATCAATTATAGAGGTTTGGGTTCAAACCGATGGTTGAAGTGGGGATGCGATGGTGAGGTGGTGGATGGATGAAGGAGGGGCAGTGGTGGTGGATGGTGGTGGTGAGGTGGGGATGTGGTGGGGTGGGCGATTAGGTTAGGGTTGAGGAAGATTAGGGCTGTGAGGATGGTGTAAAAGTGAGGGTTTTCAGATGTGAAGATACAGAGGTGGTTATGGTAGGTTGTAGGTGGAGGATGACGATTGTGAAGTGGTGGTGGTACAGCGTTTAATAGTGGTGTTTGTGGTGGAGATTGATGGTGGTGGTGGGATGGAGCTGGTTCAACAGTGGTGGAGTTAGACGGGAATGGTAGAGTTGGTTTAAGTGGATGGCAGAAGCGGTGTAATGACGTTGGTGGTAGAAGGTGACAGAGGGCGGTGGTGTACTGGTGTTAGACTTTTGCGGTGGTGGCAGGTGGTTAAAAATGGTGGTGAGATGAGGTAGTTTAGCGGTGGAATGGTGATGGTGAGGTTGTGACTGATGTTGGTGAGGCGACGGTGGTGGTGGGGGTGGCCGGCTGGGGTTGGGGTGAGGGAGAGAGTGTGTGGAGTGTGTGTCTATGAGAGAAATGTGTGTGGGTATTATATTTATATTATATATAAGATATTTGTTTTTAATATATTATTAAAAATTTATGCATTAAAGACTTGTTCCATATACCATATGCATTAGAGGGTTGTACCTAGGTGTAAAATGACTGAAATACCCTTTTACTTAACTGACTTAGTTAACGGTGTTACAAAATTGGACTCAGATAGTTACAGAATGAAAACATAGGTATTCAGAATGTTAAAAATCAAAATGTTGGACTCAAGTAGTTAAAATCGACAAAACACAGGGACTCAAAAAGGAATTTACTCTTTTTTTTAGATTTGCTAGGTTTATCACTTGCGTCTTTTTGAGGGTGTTCTTGCATTTTTTTTAATACTTGATAAAAGACGCAAGTTATATTTGATAAAATACACAACTTATACCTCTTTAAAAATGCAAGTTATACCTGATAAAAGATGCAAGTTGTATATGATGAAAAACGCAAGTTATACATGATAAAACGCAAGTTGTCAACCCAGCAAAAAAAATTAATATAGCAATAGGGTATGCAAATGAAAGAGGATAAAAAGCTTGTTTTTATGGTGCATTTTTTTTTAAATAATGTCATATGAAGAAGTTATGGACGTTTAAAAAATGAGGTTGAAACTCAACGATTAGGCCTATTTTACCCTTCCCCTCATCTTTTAGAAAATCCAACGTATATATTCCCTCTTTTAATCTAATTCATTGATTTATTTAGATCAAAAGCCCAAAATCTTCTTATCCGTTTTTATGTTAAGATACTTTTTATACAATACATTCTCATATATAAAGATTAGATTAATCAAAATATCAGTTTTTAAAATTATATTTTTGACAACATCCTTCATTACATTATGCAATGTATGTTGCTTGGTTTATTTGTGCCCCTTTTGTTTATCTTTTATATTAGGGACAAAAATAAGACTAAAATGTGATGGAAAAAAAATCTAGTCTAGTAATTATAAATGAGTCAAGTCTTTGAACGTGTAATATGGGACAAGTAACTATTAATTCTAATTCCATGGTATTTAGTCTTTCATGTGGACCTGTGGGACAAAAATAAGACTAAAATGTGATGGAAAAAAAATCTAGTCTAGTAATTATAAATGAGTCAAGTCTTTGAACGTGTAATATGGGACAAGTAACTATTAATCAACTTGTTTGATACGTAAATCATTTATAAAAAGAAAATCAAACCATACTTTTAGTTTATTTATTTTTTATGTATTTAATTTACAGCTCACATAGTTTGATAACAAAAAAAAGGTTCCGGGATCGCGTTTATCTAAGTGGTAGAGACTTCAAATCCAGTAGATTGCAAGATCAAATACCTTTGACAATCTCAAACTCCAATTGATTTGGACTTTGGTGCGTAGTGTTTTGACTTTCTGCTTAATTATTTTAACTGTATGTGCAAAGTAATTTGTGATAATCAATCTTTATTCTTGCTAGTCTTATATGGTTATCTCGATTGTCAACATTACAGTCACACGAGTTGACTATCCACACTGATTTGAACCAACCGTTGCATTTATTGATTTGACTACTGACATCTAGTTAGAGTTTGCTTCAAACTTGAGTTTATGTAAAGCTTGATATAGACATATATATGTTTATATACAAGATCAAAAATTGATCAACACACTTAGAAAACATTATGAGAAATAATATTAGCCATGAGTTTCTGCATTTTATTTTGTTACTCTCCTTGTTATGGTTAAAGACCACAAGTGCCACTCCCCATGGAAACCGTGTGCTATGCATCGATGAGGAGAGACATGCTCTTCTTCATTTCAAAGCAAATGTTAATCTTGACCGCTATGGCCTTCTCTCTACATGGACACATGAACAAGAAGCAACCAATGATTGTTGTAATTGGAATGGAGTCACATGCAACAACCAAACTGGTCATGTTACAAGACTTGAGTTACGCTCAGGACGGTTTACAGGTAAAATCAGCCCTTCATTGATGAACTTGAGCTATTTGAATCATCTTGACCTTTCCTATAATGTATTTTATGGAAATCTTCCCAGTTCCATTGGTTCATTGACCGAATTAAGGTACCTTGACCTTTCTGGCAACGTTATTGGCGAAACCATTCCCATGTTCATTGGTTCCTTGACCAAATTAAGTTACCTTAACCTTCATCAGACACTTTTACATGGAACCATTCCCACGTCCATTAGTTCCTTGACTGAATTAAGGTATCTTAACCTTTCCTTGAATTCTTTTAATGGAAGCAATTCCGTGTTCACTGGTTCCATGACTCAGTTAAGGTATCTTGACCTTTCATACAATTCTTTTCAAGGAACCGTTGCCACGTTCATTGGTTCCATGAATCAGTTAAGGTATCTTGGCCTTTCGCACAATTCTTTTAATGGAATCATTCCCAGTATCATTGGTTCCATGACTCAGCTAAGGCATCTTGACCTTTCTGACAACTCTTTTAATGGGGCCATCCCTTAAGAATTTGGAAACATCACCAACTTACAAGATCTTTCACTTGGAAATCTTGGTGGATGTACAATCAAAAACTTAGATTGGTTGTCGCGTCTGTCGCATTTGGGGAAACTTGATATGTCAGGCATTTCCATAGCCAAAGAAAATCATTGGGTAAATGTGATGTTAGGTCTTCATAAGTTGTCTGATTTAAGGTTAAGGGGATGTGGTCTCTCAAATGTCACGCATCCATATTATCCACCTGTCAATTATTCCTCTTCATCTACCTTGATCTTGGAAACAACCATCTCAACTCATCTATGTATCATTGGATGTTCAAGTTAACTAGCAATAGGCTTAAATATCTTGATATCTCTGGTAACATGTTAGATGGGATTCCAACATATCCTGGGAACCTCTGTAGTTTGTCATATTTAGATTTTAGTAACAACCTTGTAAGTATCAAATTTCCTGATTTTCTGAAGAACTTATCTGGATGCACATCATATACTTTACAAGTGTTGCGTGCTTCAAGTAGTCAATTCATAGGTTCACTGTCTAATGATATCCAAAAGTTTGTATCCCTGGAAACTTTATACCTTTCTAATAATCAGTTAAATGGAACTATAAGTGAAAAGGTGTGGGAACTACCAAAACTTGAACATTTAGACGTTTCTTCCAATTCTCTAAAAGGTGTCATCTCTGGAAACATTGGAAACTCAAAGCTTTTGACTTTAGATCTTTCAAACAACTCACTTGAAGGGGTTCCTTCCGATGCTCATGTGTCAAACCTTTCTTACATAGAGATTATTAATCTTAGGTCTTGCAAGCTTGGGCCTGGCTTCCCCAAATGGATTCAAAAACTAAAAAATCTTTCATATCTTGATATTTCCAATACAAGCATTTCGGACACAATTCCTCAAGATTTTTGGAACATGCAGTCGTCTCAATTTATGTATATTGATCTCTCTTTGAACAACATTACTGGGAAAGTAACAAGTTTGTCGTCAAATTTTGATTATAGATATATAAGAATAAATTTGAGTTCCAACAACTTTTATGGTCCTATAGGAAATGTTCCTTCCGCTTTGACATCGTTAGACCTTTCGAAAAACAAATTCCACGGAGAAATATCCTTTTTGTGCCAAATTGTTGATGGGTTTTTAATCTTCCTTGATCTCTCACATAACTCATTCACGGGAAGAATTCCCGACTGCTTGTGGCATTTTACACGACTAACGGTTCTTAATCTTGGACAAAACAATCTGTTTGGAAGGCTCCCATCTTCTATTTGGTATTTGACCAATCTGGAGGTTTTGTCTTTATACAACAACAACTTATCAGGAGAACTGCCTTTATCTTTACAAAACTGCACCACGTTAACTTTTGTGGAATTGAAAGGCAACAAGTTTTCTGGTAACGTGCCTGTTTGGATAGGGGAAAAGTTATCAGGGTTGTATATTCTTAGACTAACATCAAATAACTTCTTTGGAACCATCCCTTTACAGTTATGTCACTTAGTAAATCTACAAATCTTGGACTTGTCAATGAACAACCTCTATGGAACCATCCCCTCATGCCTTGGTAATCTCACGACCATGGTTCAAGATAGATTCTTATCTCACCCGAATGTGCACCAACTTATTGGAAACGCTAGCGGTACGGATGGGTATATCGACCATACGATGATCAATTGGCAGGGAATTGTACGTGAATTTCGCAACACTCTAGGATTGGTGAAGAGCGTTGATTTATTTAAGCAACAATTTAACAGGAAGTATCCCATATGAACTAGCCAATCTCCATGAATTGATTGCGTTGAACCTGTCAATGAATGCTCTCCATGGAAAGATTCCACCGAAAATTGGTTTGATGAAAAATCTTCTACAACTGGATCTATCTAGAAACAATCTTTCAGGACAGATACCGACAAGCATGTCTCAAATGACTTCATTAGATTATTTGGATGTCTCATTTAATAATTTATCATGAAGAATTCCATCTAGCACTCAACTCCAGTCCTTTGAACCTTCAAAGTACACCGGAAATGAACTATGTGGGCCTCCCCTGACCAAATATTGCCCCGGAGATAAAGGGTTAGAGATACCTCTTGTCGTCGATCACAGTAAAGGTGGTAATGAAGGAATGGATGAACTTGAGAGATGGTATTATATCGGTGGTGCTACTGGCTTTGCAACTGGATTTTGGATAGTATGCGGTGCTTTACTTGTCAATCGTCGTGTGAGGAATGCTTTTTTTCACTTATTTGATAGCTTGAAAGATTGGGTTTATGTAAAGGTGATGGTGTTCATTGCAAAATGGCACTGAATTGCACATTTTTATGTTGTTTTAATCTGCTTATATTGGTATGTAAGACATAGATAAATGATAAGGTTATGCTTTACTTGTATATGGCACGGCTTTAAGACGCCAATATTAGTAAAATTCCCATCAACACCACAGGTGGCCATTTTCCTTTGTTGTGTGAAATAAGGCATATTGAACAAAACGGCATTGCGTGATTTCATATAAAAAATAAGCATGTTACGATCAACTGCTATGACTTGAGTTCTTTGCAAATAGAGTACAATTTGCATGTTACTTTCAAGTGATACACTCAAACCAAAACTAATGTCAGAATAATGTTAATCCTTGTTGAGCTTTAGAAGCACTCTAATTTGAATTGCCATAATACCCCCAAACACAGTAAAGGGTTTTCTGCTTCTAATGATTAGAATCTTTTGGACCCTCCATGAATACTTGAAAGAAGAACCTGCATTGACCTGCACACAGTTATTAGTGTATCATTACTCTCTGATCTAATGGTGTTTTGAACGAGTACACCTCGTAAAGGATAAGAGGTCATATGGGTCATACGGGTAAATTCAAAATAAATATATATATATATATATATATATATATATATATATATATAGTGGAAGCTGTTGTCTTAGATCTGTTGTCTTAGATCTTTGTTATTATGAGATGGAGAGAAGGAATAATATAAGGGAAATAATCAAAGCTTTGTAAAAAAACATGGGATAAAGTAAGCTTTTGAGAAGAAGAAAAGGGAAAAAAAGAAAAAGAAGACAACCGGGTTAGGAAATGAGGATGGTGCAGCTCCAATGCTTTTCATTTTCTATTGTTAAGTGTTATAGGTATTTGTTTTTTTTTTTCAAATGCTTTTCGTTGACAGGGGTTTCTTTTTTCAATTGAAAACCAATACTTTTCATTTTCTATTATAAGTAAGTGTAGCTTTTGAAAGTCAATAACCATTTCTATAATTTGGATTTGGTCAAATAAATAAACACTCAACAATTCTACCAAACATTTTTATTTTTTTACGGATGCATTCAATAATTATATGCATCCAATAATTAGCTTGAATAAAACTTTATAGTATAATTGTTTGATTTTGATGTTTATTTTATTAGGTTTGTTTTATTTATTATAAACAAAACATAATATGTTAGGTTTTGGGTTTTGTTAGAATAATAATAATAATAATAGTTTTGGGGATAGTTTTTGTTCGCATACCAAGTGTTCGATCAAATGCTTGAATGAAAAAAAAAAAACTTATGTTAACTTTTTTTATTTTTTATTTTTATTATTATTTTGTTTATGTTAGATTTTTATTAGATTGAGGACATGAGGTTGATAGATCACATGTGATTGATGAATAAATTTGTAGTCCTTTTTTTATGTTAGTATATGCTAACACATCTTAGTGATGCCTCATTATGTGTTTGAGGATCCCAAACTAACATGTGTATCTATTCCAGTGTTGGTTTTCACGAGTAGGCTATTGGAACAAGGCGACGTTGGTGATGTGGCTCACACACGTTAGTGATGCTAACACATGCTAGTATATACCCACACGTTAGTGATGCTAACACATGCTAGTATATACATGCTAGTATATATCCAACTAACAGTTGTTAGGGTCCATATGACATACGTTATTTTCAGTAAAACATATGTTTTAGCATATGCTAACACATGCTACTGATGTCTTTTATTATATTATATATTTCATGAATATGAGGATAATTTTTTGGTATATGGATTTGGATTGGCACTGCAAATTTGGTGTTTGTTTATACACATGTTAGTGATGCTAACACATGCTAGTATATGCCTAACTAACAGGTGTTAGGGTTCATATGACATACATTAGTATATGCCCAACTAACATGTGTTAGGGTTCATATGACATACGTTATTTCAGTAAAAGATATGTGTTTTAGTATATGCCCAACTAACATGTGTTACTGTTCTAGTGTTGGTTTTCAGGAATAGGCTATTAGGAAGAAGGCGGCGTTGGTGATGTGGCTGTGGTAAGTGATGTTTTTTTTACAAGGATTATAAATTTTTAATCTTTTGGTGAATGAGGTGTTTAAATTAGCTTGAATAAATTGGTTTCCTGGCTTTATGAAAACTGAAAAGGGGTTTATTCTTTTTAGGGTTCATATGGCATACATTATTTCAGAAAACATATGTTAGTATACGCCCTTTCACATGTTAGTGATGTTAACACATGTTAGTATATACCCAACTAACATGTGTTATGGTTTGTATGACATACGTTATTTCAGTAAAACATGTGTTTTAGAATACACTAACACATGTCATTGATGTCCCATTATGCGTTTTGTAGAGCCCAGCTAACACGTGTTACTTTTTTTGTAGGTGAAGAGAAGTTTTTGAGTTAAAGATGATGATGAGGATCAAGAACGAAGCATAGCTAGATTTTTTCTATGTTGTTATGATAGTTTTTTTTTTTTTTGAAAATTCACAAATAATTATGTTTGTATTAAACGGTTTTTGATATGTTTTAGTGTTTATTGTTATGATCGTTTTTATCATTTCTTAAATAAATACACATTTTATGTGTTCTTTTAATATGTTCTTTTAGTATATGTCTGGTAACACATGTTAGCGATGTCTCACACGATGTCAGAATTTTGTATCACAACACTAACGTATGTTAATATTGGTGCTGGAAAAAGTGCCATAAAGTAGGAGAGAGATGACTTGACAAGTGTCAAATCAACCTTTTAAAACCCATGATTCAGAAGTGTCAAATCTCATGTTTAAAATTACCTTAGTGCCCTTAATTATATTTTTTATTAGATTGGCCCACATGCTTTATGATTATTATATTCAAATAATAATGAACCATTGATCAAGCCTGATCAATGGTCATAAGAGAGTTTGCAAAGTTTTTCCAAAAGATAGGGTTTCCATATTATCCACACCATATATATATATATATATATATATATATATATATATATATATATATATATATATATATATATATATTTGTTTAGAAGGAGAGAGCCATAGAGGTCAAAGGTGTCGTCCAAATTGTTATTTTTATGTGAAAACACCCGAAATCAGTTGAAGAAATAAAGATCACACTAAAATAAATGATTTATCTAATTCATTTTGATACCAAATAATAATACAATATTATAACTCTTAGATTTAAAAAAAAAAAAAAAAAAAAAGTATTTCGGGTTAACCCGACCCATTTGAACCCAAACACTATTGGATTTGACTCCCTACCCAACACATTAGTCCACGTCCAGTATAATTGCATTGGATGGAATTTTCATATTTTCAGTAAGAGTTATGGATTTTTTATTTGGCCCTAATGAGCCAATCACTTTCTCAAATTGTTTTATTAAGGCACTCGAAGAAGGCCACAAGCGGAAGCAGCCAATGCTTTGGTCATTCAATTGACTCCTTGCTGCCAGTCCGTGCTTGCTCTCATGCTGGCAAAAGCGAGGCTTTCGGTCAGTTTTTAGGTTTCCACGTGTGGTGCAAAACAACGCATCTTGAACAAAAATTCACCAGGTGGTTTCATATAACAAAAATAAGCAAGCTACTGGGAAGATGCCGTGACTTAGTGTTGTTTGGTAGACAGTTTCTGCCCAGCGTTCTTACGGCATTTTGACCCATAGTTTGTAAGGTAAACTTACTGCATGCAAGATTATCACATTACTTATTATGTGTGACCCAGTATAATAATGACCAAAGGAAAACCAACATATGATAAGTTGATTAAGTTCACATCTATCTCAACTTTGATGATCTACAAACTGATTCATGATGTTCATTTTTTCCTTTTGTTTACTGTTTAATGTAATTCTTAACCTGTTTTGATCACCCGTCCACTTTTTGCCTTCGCCGATAAAAAAACCTGAGCCAACCACTGATGCATGGGTCAAATTAACACGAATTCAAAACAAAGTTCAAGTTCGCATGGGTAAAGACAATATTACACATCCGAAGTTCTTTCTAGATTTACACGCAACGAAAAAACTGCTAATCAGACCTCAACAATAACAGATAAACAAAATTTGAATTATGGATTTCTAAGCTCAGTGAATAATACATATAAATTGCTGATTTTTCTATTTTCTTAACGCGTATACAATGGCGTGAAGTCTAAAAAATAAAGGCAATTCACTGACTATTTAAGATTGTCTTTTCATTGGTGGTATGGTGGAGTATACTTTTTCAGCTATATCCACAATGACCATAATACCACCACACACTGTAACGGAATTTTTTTTTTCTTTTGATAATTAGAATTTTCTGTACCCTCCACAAGTAGAGCCAGAAAAATACTTGGAAGAAGAGACCTGCATTGACCATCACATTGTTAATTCTTTTAACCGATGGTGTTATGTCAAAATAATACACTTGATATGACAATTCTGGCCTATTTACTATGAACGAGTCGATTCAGATTATGTTTTATCTATAATGGCTAAAACGGAAAATCATTTTACTATTGAAATAATATAAAAAGAAACTACACAACTTTGAAATATGAAGGGTTCCAGAAACACCCAAACCCACGACTGAACCTAAAAATTTAACGAGTTGACCTACCCAACCCATCCATTTTGCCACTTCAAGTATAAAAAGTATAAACGCGCCAGATGTACTTGTAGAAACAGCTATGGGCTGCTTATTTAGCCTTGACACCTAATGAACTACTAAATTTGCCCAAACAGATCCTACACGACTCGCACATTTTACATCATTGTTTGTCATGATTTTTAACAGAACAGCTAAAATCCCCTAGGTCTCGCACTTTCAGTAGTTTACTACTTTACTATCGTTATGATGATACTCTAACTTCATTTAAGTAAAGAGATTTAAGCTACTATAAGCATTACTGGTGCACTTAAAGAGGCTTAGAGTAGCTTTTAACCAGTTTCAGCCATTTGACCCGCTACGGATAAATCATAACCCTAATCAAGCACATAGGCCGAAATTGTCACCTCTATTAAATATTAACTACAATCAATTATGATATAATACTATAAGATGTATTTAGAGAGATCAAATGTTTAGTTTGAGAAACTTACTCAGAATTCACTTTAAGTAGGAAGAAGCGGCCTTCTTTCATCAGATTCTACACGATGACTAGCCTGTAAAAGAATCATACAAATCGAACTGAGTTTTAGTAAATGGAATTTGATACAGGTAGTTGAGAGAATTTAAAACTTATGCATGAAACATTTACACGTTTGTGGTATGAAAAAAAAAAAAAGCATGTACTTAGAACATTACATCAAATTTATTTCAACTCTAATATACGCACCAAATTTCCATATTATTTACACTAGGTCACACTAATTTTATACATTAAATTATTAAGGTGTTCCCACTTGATATATAAATTTGAAAAGAACTAGTTTTATATTATTTCTATAGTTTTTCATTACTTAACAAAGATTATTTAGTTAGCCTTTTATTAATAAATATAAACGAAAAAATAAAACATATTATAAACCATCCTAATATGGTACTCATTTTTAAAAGTCTCAATGAGATTAAAAATTACTAAATTATGAAAATTTGGCAAGATGAATAATGTTGCCTCCAAAAACTAGACCACTCTGGTGTTTTGGTGAATATATTGGATGGTCTAAGAACTAAAACTATATAAATCACTGAACATTTGTACCTCTTCATTTGCCCCTGCTGCTATATTTACGAATGAGTCCCTATTTACAGGTAAAAAACAAAGTGAATAAATAAAAAAAGGAGAGTTAAAATTAGATTTAAGCAGAAAGGCATAACGGCAATAAGCACTTGGGGTACCTATGATTGCTCTGAACTGGCTCCAACTCCAATACCCCGTTTTCTTCTTCCTTAACTTTCGCAAGAGGCGAAAAAAACTATAAAAGAGTGAGACAAGGAGTAAATTAGTAAAATCACGTAAAAAGTAGGATGTACAGAAAGAACAGACGCTTGAGATGCCATACCTGATGCATTGAGATGAAAACAATAGATATTCCAAGCATAAAATTTATAGTCAGTGTGTGACCAAACAAAGCTGCAGACGCAAAACCTGTGAAGATTGTGGCCACTGTCGAAGAATACTTTTTCAAAATTGTATCTGCATGCCAAAAACCAAATTTCAGAATATGTAAATATACCCTCTAACGATAAACCTACAAGTGTTCGTATAAAATTCACTTTTGTCCCATTTTAGTCACATTGTACTACTGAGTCGCAGAGATGCCTTTTTAACCCATTTGGGTCATTATAGGGTATTTCATTTATGACCCAAACTGGACATTAGATTTAGTAGCAAGTTTCACATAATTACCCTAACAATACAAAAAGTCGATATAATGACCCAAAAGGGACAAAAAGGTTAACAGACTCTTTTAATACTGCACAAAAGAAAAGTACAATGAATAAATATGGGACAAAGAGAAACTACAAAAAAGTGAAATGAAACAAATGAACAAAAGACCAAAGTGAAACCTCTCAAGAATAATAAACGTTGAACATGCATTAAATCATACCAGCATATTTGAAGAAAAACGAAGACAAAATTCCTTGAGCTGCATTATTTATAATTAAAAGCATTGTAGCTTTGGAATGTCCTTGCAAAATATCAAAGCTTTCAGGGCCTGAAAAAACATAAAATTATGCAAAGCTTAGCTTCTTCCTATATATTGTCACTTAACAAGGATAGATAATGTGCATGTTAAAGAGTAAATATTTTGGTCTCTCTAAAGTCGCTGCATTCATTGAAGATTTCTGGGTCAACCTGACGCATTGAAAAAGTATCCATACATAGTTTGCCACCTCTAATTGACAAGATAGCATTAATCAACAAGTTACACCAAAGATTGCTAGCCCGATATGGGGTTTGTAAATGCCACGAATATTATAAAAGGGAGACATTATAGTATTATAAATAATTTTAGTTATCATGGTTCATAAAATAAGTGATAATGCAAAGTCATAAACTTTTGGTCAATTGAGAAGAAATTTGGGAGACTGTATATCCAGGACAGTTAGTACCTTTGATAATGACAGTTCCAATGATCCCCAAGAAGTTGAATATAGCACCATATCCATACAAAAATAAATTCTGCAAATTTGACACGGTGAAATTCTCAGATCATACACACTGCTATTCTCAAGTTGAAAACAGTTTTGTACACTAAAAACACTATGTTATTTTCAAGAAAAAGAAAGATGAAAAGGTAATTCTCAAGTTAAAATCACCTGCATGTAAATGCTAGTATCATATTGGCTTTTCAATGCATATTCATTAAAAACTGATGCCATGGATGGTACAGTAACCTGTGTATTCCACTTTTCAAGTTAGTTAAATTAAACAAACTCTATTGAGCATTAGAACTTTCAATGTAAAAAACGCATACGCTTGGAATAAAAGCTTGTACCAAATTTACCTTGATTCCAATGTATGCCCCAATACATCAATTCTTTAACTACGTAACTTAGATTAACACGCTAGTTTGTTTCAGTCAAACTAAATTATTTACTTGTTTTAAAGGTCTCGATGAGATTGTTCTGATAATATACTTTTTTTTTATAAAATAACTCTTTACTTTTTGCTTTAAATATTCCATAACTTGGTGTGATAAATAGTGTTACACCAAAACTACACCATTTTGGCGGTTGGAGACGGTTTACACCATAATGGTGTTTTGGTGCATCCATTAGAGATGGGATAAATGATTAATTACATCATCACAAAGAAGTATGCATTCCATCTCATTATGTTTAGAAGTCATATAGAAATGTGCCAAATCAGTCTACAAAGAATGCTAAACCAACTTACAAAAATAAATGTGTAGATGTAAGCACCCATTGCAACCGGAAGCCCCATTGCAGTAGAGCCCTCAGGTAATGAACGCATTTGATTTATGCTAATTCCAATAAGCAACAGAGCAAGAGCCTCCCACTGGAAAACACAAAAATATCTTTGTTTTGAGTAACCAATACAGGTAACACACATAAAAAAGTGAATCCAACTGCCAACATGGTAAGTGATCTCATGAAGAAAACACAAAAAAAGAACCTCGTAACAGACCTGAATTATCGAAAATCGACGCTTCATTACTATCTTCAACAGAACCGCAATCACCAAGACCTGCACAGTTAAAATTAGGGTTCATGATAAAAAAAATTGCAAACAAATTTTAAAATAGGGAACGTCTGAATGCGTCAAAAGTATATTTTCCATTTTTACTGCATGAGAACAAAACAGATACGAAATTAGAAAACTAATTCTACTGACATATAACAATAGAAGAGCAGTACAAACAAATTTACAGAAAAAAATAGTTGATTAATAAGATGTATTGATGCAAGGATAAAAACTTAGCGTGATGCAGCAGATAATTACCTTCAGATTGCTTAGCATCTTTACGGTTGCAGGATTAAAATATAGCTGCAAAAAAATCGGCATGTTACTTGAAGGCTCCAAGTGATATGTGCAGATTGACAGTACTCATCAGCAAAATATGCAATTAGCAAACACAACTGCTACAGAAATTATTTGCTTTACATGTGAAAGATTAAATATGTATTTTGTACTCAACTTATTTAGTCTACTTATAGGATCACTATGCTTCATAAGTTAACATAAAGTTCTACACAGCTTTTGCTAATACGTGGGGGAAAAATGTCTACTTGTGAAACATATCAATGTTTTTATCTTTATTTCATTCCTTTTGTTTTATAGCAGTTCCTTCTGGGTGCAATTAATATTAAAATCAAACAGTATCATTGTTTACAAGTTTCTAAGAGTTATGATGTTTTAAAATAAGAATTATAATACCAAAAGGAATTCTACACTAGATTACCTGCATGGTGAACTTAAGATAGTTATTAATAGCATAGAGGAATGCCGGAACAGCAAGAAGCACATTGTTGCGAGCTGCCTGCAGAAAAACATGGTAGGCGTCAGATTACAAGCTCTGTTTTATCAAAAATGAATTTATGGCTCAATTGGCTCTAACATGTTGGTAAAACTTGAAGAACAAAAAGATGTAGCAAGTAACAGAATCTTCAAAACTCTGTACCTGAACCATAAAAGTGTGGTTCTTGTACCTTTTTCAAGCCAGATAACTTTTTTATTAACATAACACTAAAGTAGCAATTTGCATCATTAGGTGCTCTTTGGTCTCTAATAATAGTGTTTTCATTGTTTCGGTTTGATAAGGTACTTCATCTGTACCATTTACGTTATTCTAAGGATAATCATTAAGCTAAAGTAGAAATTGGTAGCATCAAGAAATACTGAAATACAATGCTAAGAACCAAATAAACAAACAGCAACAGTGTTCAGCAACTGAAGACAACTGCTGCATTCCTGCAACACTGTTTGTTCTAGCCTCTAGGTATGCTAAACAAAAAGAAATGCCCCTAAATATCATTTAGCAAGCTAATATAATTGAAATAATAACTGGTTTCCAGTGGATCTTACAGTGACCCCTGACTAATACCTCATTAAACCTTAGGCCTAGCCGCCTAGCATCAGAATCTATTCCAGTGGTGTTAAATGTAAGAAAAAACGATAAGGATGGTAGTCGGGCCGACAGGTAAGAAGATGCATTTATATTTAAAAATATCACACTTTCAGCCAAGTAAAAGTACCATTGCGCCTACTAAAAAGTATCCCAAAGCATAGTGAACATGGTCATGATATGCGGGCCCAAAACTGAAATATGGCAGCATTAGTGCATTACCTGTACAAAACTGGAGACAGAAAGAAGTGGTTTTTCTCCGATTTTCTGATTTCTAGCCTGAAAATTTAGAAAGAATTAAGCAATTTATAAAACCATATAATTTTAGCAAGTAAGCGCTATATATTTAGAAATAAGCACAACAAAAGAACAAAATCCGGTAAGGAAATATTGTTCTTTGCTCAATTATTCAAAAATTTGGATCATAGAAAAGGTCTCCAGAAAAACTGATCAACATAAAGGACAATGGAGATCTAAAATATAAAAACCTTACCTGGATTAGAAGCATTATAACTGCAAAGATGACCTTTGCAAATTCAGTAAGAAAGTTAACACTGACGGGGCTAAATTTGAACTTCCCATCAACCTTGGACATGTACACCAAAATTGGCTGTAAAAGAACATGGAAATACTAAGCCATTAATGAATTATGCAAAATAATAATAGTGCACAACTTACTATACCTAAAAACTTCCAACCAACAACAATTTAGAATTAAAAATACCATCTTTGTCATTAAAAAGATTAAATGCTATAAACAGACAACCAAGACACATTCCTTATCCTCTCTTGAAATCAAATAAAGAGAAGGATGTTATGTTACACTACAAATCTCACCACCAATAGATATACAAAACGAATAGTGGGTTGTTTTAATCAAAGTGCAGTCTGGTCTTATGAATTCTAACGGTCATTGAGCAGAAAGTAATAATGTTGGGGATTAAAAAAGTACTCAGGTAGATTCTCTAGTAACTTTTTTTTTTACTTTGTTGATCAAGATTCTGTTTACCATTGTTGGGGATTGGTGAATGAATCAATAACATATAAATGCAGGGCTTACAATATGTGACAAAAGTTTCTTTTAAAGAAAACTACAGTGCAAGAACAAAAAGGTAAAGACTACACAAACAAGCCCATACAGAAAATGACAAATCTGAGTATCTGAATCTTAGTTGTCTTATGATGAATAAAAAGAAATCACCTGTAAGCCAACTAACATGCAATCACCAACAACCAAGAGAACATTGAGTGCCCGTTGCTTTTTTGAAAACTTGCTCCTATGTCGATCATAAGCCCTAGATACTGTTTTGGCAGACGGATTCACCAACTTGGAATGACAGACACTGCATTCTATCATCCCTTGTTTCATCATCAAAATCCTCCCTGCCTTCACTCACTTCCTCCAAATCTCAAATCTAAAACAACAATCCACAACAAACACAAATCAGCATAAATCAACAATCCATAACCTAAACTAACAATTTCACAAGTGAAGTATAGTATATCCTAAACCCAAACGCAATCAGATCTTCAAAACAATAAATTAACAATCCAAAACCTAAATTAACAACTTGATACACTAAATCAGTAAATCAATCGTCATGAGCATTTATAAAACCATCTAATCGATAACAATTTCACAAGTAATTGAGCTCTAGTATATTCTAAACCCAAATTCAATCAGATCTTCAAAACAAGCTATATAACAATCCAAAACCTAAATTAACAACTAGATAAACCATATCACACATCATATGCATATACAAACCATCTAATCGATAACAATTCCACAAGTAAGTAAACTATAGCATATCCTAAACCCTAACTCAATCAAATCTTCAAAACAAACAATAATCTAAGCTCCTCCAATCTCCGATCTCAGATCTCGTAACCTCGAGATATCAAATAACCTATCTCCCTCACACTAAGATTAATAAACTACTACTACTACAGCTAAACCACAAAACTAAAACTCAAACTATACAATCTCAATTCTCAAATAACAGATCAAGCTCAAGTGAACGTGATTCAGCTGCAGACGGTTAAATCTGTAAAAAAAAAATATATATGGCGCGAAATAAACCCTAAGATCTGTTGATTTGTTTTAATGCGAAGAATAATAATAATAATAATATGCATCACAGATCTAGTAAAACTAAAACTAACCTCAAGTATAGGATCTCAAATAATAATAATAAATCAATTTGTGATAGTATGAAGCTCAGGTGACAGAGATTGTAGAAATAAGGCGCGAATAAACCCTAGAAGATACAGAATTAAGGACCGTTGATTGGTATTGATGAGAATAATATGTTTATAAGATGGATGGAGAGTTTGTTGTTGCTGTTGTTGTGTTTTTGCTTTAGAATTACAACACCATGGCGGTTGTTGACGCGTTGCTGTGATTGTGATCTACGGAAAACGTTACCCGCATTATTATTATTATTATTGTATACGGATTGATTATATTATCGGATTTGTATTTCGACTCAGATCGTGCTTGTCTGACTTGTAGATTGTAATATGTGGTTATAACCAGAGAGAAAATGTCTAAGGCCAGCCGGGTGGTCCGTGATGGCCACCCCGTGATGACGATAGATAATTTCGTGATGGCCATCGCGGTGTGAAAGAGACGTTGGAGTTGACCATTGGCTGGCCAACGGTCTTGTGACCGTTTAATTCACCCCCTTAATCTTGACCTCTTGACCCGTTTTATCAAAGTAGTGTCGGCTCATCATCATCTCGAATCAAATTAGCTTCTTTATCTTTTGATTCCTTTTTAGTTTTTAGAACATTCCGCCGCATAATGTCCATATTCTTGACAATTATAACATTTGATATTCCTTTTGTCTCGATAAGAACCTTGATCCCTTCGATCTTCATTGTTTTGGAACCGACCACCTCGTCCTCTACCGTAACCGCGACCCCTACCTTGACTACGACCGCGTCCACGTCCATATTGATCTTGATCAAATTCACCACGCTTTGTTCTCTCTTCCCAAACCTCTTTTGTCAACAAAAACTTCCCTTAATCATTTTCCTCTTCATCATCAAGTTTAATTCTTTCTTCATATGCCTTCAACCTCCCGACGGCTTCTTCGAATGGCATCGTATCAATATCCGAATATTGCTCAATAGATGCCACAATTTGCCTATATTTCTTAGGAGCAAAATTTAATAACTTTCTTACCAATAACTCATCTTCTATGCTTGACCCGAGGCTCTTGATATTTGTAGCAATTCCACTAAGTTTGCCCGCAAAATCATCAATCGTTTCATTCTCTTTCATCTTTAACATCTCTAGCTCGGTTCTAAGCGTTTGAAGTCTCGCCTTTTGAACTCTTTCGGCTCCTAGGTACCGCACACGAAGCGCTTCCCACACATCTTTTGCATCTTTATACTTAGCCACTTGAAGCAATAGATCTTCGGGTAAGGTTTGAAACACAAATGCTCTTGTCATTGAATTCTTCTTCGCATCTACCGTTCCACCCGTTACCGAATCAATGGCTTCCCACAAACCATATGCTTGTAGGATCGACTCTACCATAATCGACCAACTCGTGTAATTTGTAGCCGTTAACTTGGGACATTGCAACGGGATGCTACTACCTTGGCTGCTAACGGGTACAATCACATCGCCTTCTTCGATTTTCGCACCCGACATTTTTACTTAAACCTGTAAAAAAATAAAGAAACAAAATAGAAAAATAATGTTTTCTACTTTTTTTTTGTTCTCGTACAATACTGAAGATACTTCCAAAACAAGTTTGTCCTTCAACTTTCACAACCACCCCACCTTTTGTGTTTGACTCTTCAACACAAACAAACAAAAACTCCTCAAATTCCTTTATCTTCTAGTTCACTTCTTTTTCTTTGACCACAAAGGAACCTGCAACTCACACATAGTAGAATTTATTCTTCACACAACCTAACTTAACAGATTATATAGTTCTCAGTGGGTTTTCTTCTACTCAATGGCACCACGCAAATCTTTTCTCTACTCGAATCGCTAAACCACACAGGTTTGTAATCTATTCCCGAGTCTATCACACAAATTTTTTTTTCTCGATCACACAGATCTGTACTTTGCTGGCTCACACTGTACCTCATTCTTGATCGAATCACACAACACCACTTAGGTTTCGATCGACTTTGTCACACCCTCAAATTCCACGTGCGGGGTTTTACCGCGAGGCGCGTGACACACCAGGATCTCAGTCAACGATCACAATAAACATACAACAAACATGCATTCATAATTATATTTAAAACCAAAATATCATGCTTTGAGCTGTAAACCAGCAGCGGAAGCATTCTTGTTTACAACCAAAAGACATATCATTGTTTACAAAACATTGTTTAATATGCTTCAAAATGTTAGACGCTGTGCATGACTGTGACATCCGTCACTTTTATCATTATTATTAAAAATATACATACATTTTTTTTTATTTTTTTCCGCACCTCCTATCTTGAACGCCACATTTTATCCTCATAATAATAATAATAATAATAAATAATAATAATAATAATAATAATAATAATAATAATAATAATCAAGCTAGGCATTATGTTTTACCACTCCTAATCCATAACCCAATCAAACATAAGCCCACCTTCCTTTGTGATAAAAAAAAAAATAATAAAAACCTCGGCCCAGACTTCAGCCCAACAACAAGCTGGCCCAAACACCTTCCTTGCTCCTTCCCTTATCCCTTTAAAAAGAAAAAGAAACAAAAACCCGCCCCCTGCCCGGAATCGAACCGGAGACGGGCCAACTACAACACCACGCGCTAAACCACTGAGCTGTGAAGCCTTTGTTGTTTTAAACCCAAACTCATTTGTATTTAACCTTTGTAAATCGCTGTCACCTTCTTCTTCTTTTCCTTTTTGCTGCTGTGCGCGGCTTTGGCCACATGATTGGCCTCAAATCATGCAGTAATCACCTATAATTATTACACTATGTTGAACGAAAATTTAAAACGAGTCAACCCTATGCATTATCATCGCGATTGACAAGCTCCAATCCTTCCTAATTGAACAATTTTCACGCGCATACATTTAACCATGGTCAAACCTTACTAAATCTTTAATCCGACCATTACACTATAAATTAGACATGCTTAGACAATCACAACTCGCTCACACTCTCTTCTTCACCTCCAATTATTCTAAAACATCTCTGATAATTATCAAACTATACGTTGTTTGACTTTTGGCTTGACCGGGCAAACGAACACGATTCTACACTGTGAGTCCAATTATTTTTGTGGGTTTTGTTAGTCGGCAAACATACAACAAAAGCCCCAACATTAATCAGGTTCAATATGTATGATTTGTCTGATTGTAGAAACTAGGGTTCATGACATATTGAATTGGGGATAAACTGATTTCGTGTAATATATTTAATTTATATAAAACAGAACATATCACAACCACAGGCCTAGGCCAAGTGGTTGTGACTGTTGCTTGTAACCATGACCACCCGGGTTCGAGTCCCGGCTTGGACGCCCATTTTTCTTTTGTTTTCATTTTTTTTTTTTACACAAACCATATATATATATATATATATATTACATTTAAACTTATAAATTCATTTTAAAATACCAAAACCCTTTTATAAGTTCTACAAAAATTATATTATGTTAATCTGATGAAAAAGTTCAACACCCAATTTTTAGTTTTCAAAAATTTATTTATTTAATATATATAATAAATAAATCAAGTTTATTCTATTTTATTTATAAAAATCCATTAAAATATCAAAACGATCTCACAAATTTCCACAAAAATTATCCTAAGTTTTTATGACATTAATCTTTTCAGAAATGATTTTTATTTCTGAAAAATCATTTATATAATATTTTTAATCAATTTTTGTTAGTTTTAATCATAAATAAATCATAATAAATTCATTTTACAATATTTTTATACCAAAATTTTACATAAATTATTTCTATTCATATAGAATTGAAATACAATTTTTGATTCAGAAATTCTTTGATTTTAATATTTTTAGATATTAAAGTCGTATTTTGACAATTTGAAATAATTAGAATAAATATTCTATTTTCAAGAAAATAATTTTATAAAAATTATTTTCATACTTAAAACCTCATGTTGTGATTATATTCAACTTAAAATTTTACAAAAAGACTTTTATTTATTTATTTACTAAAATTTCTTATATTTAATAAATAATTTGTTTATTAAACAAATAAACGTTATCCCCAATTCGAAGCCCTAGAAATACATATATCTTAGAGTTATTTCCCTTACACATTATCGAATACTTTAGGTTGATCATTTGGGAGTAATCTCAATTCATATTTCGTTGTCCAAGTCCAATTTCAAGTTATTACGTGAACTGTGAGTATTCCTACCCCTTTTTGCTTTTATACATTTTTGGGGTGTTACATGTACACTATTACAATTTCAAATACAAGTTTACATTTTTACAAATACAATTCTAGTACTATGTGCATTGCTTACAACGTGCTTTATGCTTAGACAATACATGTGGATTACATTTGTACTTAGTGAAATCATTAACATGGTACAAGCCGACCTTAACATTGGATAGCGCTATTTGGATTGACAACCCGCCTAGATTGATTCTCCCCCTTTTTCATCGGAGAATCCGTGGCCATTGTTAAGTTATCACCCATTTATTGGATGAGTACACCACCGTTCATACAGTACATTATACAGTCACATGGTTGATTTCGCTCATCTGTATGATACATAGTTTACATATTTGCACTGTAGCTTGCACTTGAATTGTATAACTTTTTGGACCTACTATATATATCAAATCTAGGAATGCTCACCAACATTTCATATGTTGACCAAACCTATTTTTGTACATGTTTCAGGTGCAGTTTGATCTAGTGCTTTAGCAAGAGACATTTAGTGCTTTATTTCAATTCAGTTATTTCAATATTTACAATTCATTTAGACAATGTAATTTCCCTTTCCATGTAAGACAATTTTGGATTATTCAATAATATTTACATTTTAGTACCATGAGCTTTTGAACAATCGTCACTACGTGGCACCTCGATGATTCCGCCATCGGTTGGGGTGTTACAGATTGGTATCAGAGCCATGGTTATAGGGAACTAGGTTATTAGATAAAATGGCCTAGACTATAACCGAACTTTAACTTTCATGCATAATATTTCCTGGATTACCCTACCCCTCATTTCCCTCTACTTTACTTCTTTCATCTTTCCCTTTTCTCTCTCTCCATTCTTTTCATCCTTCATCATGGTGCATAGAGATGGTGTCCTACAGGGAGTGGAAATGTCTACATCATCATGGAACAGGGACAGTACCTTTCATGAAGACACTCTTAGGCATAATGCCTACTCTTACTTTTGTTCCTTCAAAGTTGTTGAACTTTAATGAGTGTGATAAGGACACGTGCAATCTGGAAGGGTGGACGCCTGTACACTGGGTTTTCTGGCATAGGCAAGCATAGCGCATAAATCCATTTACGGACCTGTTATGCTTACCTGGGGATTCCTGGAGTGAGTGTCCACTTATAGGCTAAAGCACGTCTTCTTTGATCACCATTGGGTTCAATTCCTTTGAAAAGTCAACGTTCTTGTTGGGCTTTACAGCTAGACAAGGGCACTCCAAGCATTTTATGCAAGCTTTTTCAATAATACTCTCTCGGTTCATATACAATATTTTGTATTTCACGATTTTCATATATTGCTTACAAGTTCATACTTTCATAACCATCTATGGATTTCACAATCACACATCACCTTACCCTCTTAGCCACTTTTTAAATATTCAACACCCTATCCAAATCATATTATTTCTTTTCTCCACATGTTATTTATTTTTAAAAAAAAAAAAAAACTATAACCTCATACTTTAGTACAAACTAAAGATTTCTAAAACTAGTTGTATTACCTAGTAACTTTACAAAGTACATATTTTCCTCGAACTTAAATTCAATTGATTATTTATTGACGTAACAAACGATTTTCTGTATAATGTTACAAAGTCTACTTAGCTTGTACTATTTAACAACTTTTGCCTTATGTACAAAACCAAATTTTTGAAAATATTCATTTTTTTGGAATAATATCTAGTCTTTAGATTCTCCATCGACACTCACTCATTTTCAACTTGTTCAAATTTTTACGATATTTGGCATATACCACAATCATGTTTCTTATACACTTGATTGTAACCTTTGATCCAAACCCCAAAATTTACACTGCTATATAATCTCCTTACTATAAAATAAACTCTTTATCAACTATCTTCACATTCACCATCTCTCACAACCTTGATTCTGCTTCAAGATTTTTCATCATCCTCTCAAGAACTAAATTCATATCCTTCACCTTCTCACACATGAACTAGTTACCCATGATAATCAAACTATTAAAAACCTGACACTTGATTCTACAGGATTTTTTTCCAAAACATCATTGTTTATGAAACTTGATTTTCCCTTAATTTGACTATTCATTGGACATTTAATTATTCATGATACTCGTGTTTTCATTTTCTTGATCTTATTATCATTTTGTACCCAATTATGACATACTCATAGGCAGATAACATCTAGAGATTTCCTTGCATACTATTAGGTACGAACACAAATTGGTGATCTATCATATTGGTTACGTTTATTTTAATCGTACACTTACATTTATTTGAAACATTTACTTGATCCTACAGAGCTTTTCTAGAAAACATCATTGGTTATTACATGAAACTAGATTTTTCCCTTAATTCGACTACGCATTGAACATCTAATTATTCATGATACTCGTAAACATTTAATTATTCATGATAACACTTACACTTAATGGTTGTAGTACTTACAAACTTGCTTGCATAAACATGCTATCAATTTGCAATCTATATGAATAATAATTGCTGCACCTAATAGAAGTCATCATGCCTTTTTCAACAGTCGGGAGAGGCCCTACAACCTGCTCCACGACTGGTGAAGGCTATCGAACATACTCAACGATTGGTAGAGGTCGCTATGCCTTTTCAAACAGTCGGGAGGGGCCCTACAACCTACTCCACGGCTGGTGGAGGCTATCGAACCTGCTCAACAATCGGTGGGGTCATAGAAGGACGCAAAACTTTAATGTAAGGTAAATTGATGATTCCGGTCCGGAACGTAATCATGAATTTACAGGTACATTAGGGTAGTGTGAAATTCTATTAAAGTTTTTGGGAAGACGACCAGTACGTTTTCAAGGTCTCAAAGGTGTGGTGGGTTAGCTGCGGTACACCCTGTATACAAACACTAATGATGCATTGAAAGTGAGACTGGAAGTCGGATCAGGAACAAACATCGTTTCTTGGTAGTTCATTTAGTCTTTCTGTAATCAATCAACTCGTACATTTATCATAAGATTCCTAAAACTTGAAACTTAGTGAATTACTAGATCCTTATTTTCCTTCTTATTCGAGACGAACCTAATCCAAATCCTTAACCCCCACCTATCAAACCTCTTATCCATCATTCGAAATTTTTTTTCTAACCATAGTTATCTTAATTTTTACCTTAGCATCCATAACCCTATGTTTCTAAATAACTTCGGGACGAAGTTTCTAAAAGTAGGGGATGCTGTGACATCCGTCACTTTTATCATTATTATTAAAAATATACATACATTTTTTTTTATTTTTTTTCCGCACCTCCTATCTTGAACGCGACATTTTATCCTCATAATAATAATAATAATAAATAATAATAATAATAATAATAATAATAATAATAATAATAATAATAATCAAGCTAGACATTATGTTTTACCACTCCTAATCCATAACCCAATCAAACATAAGCCCACCTTCCTTTGTGATAAAAAAAAAATAAAATAAAAACCTCGGCCCAGACTTCAGCCCATCAACAAGCTGGCCCAAACACCTTCCTTGCTCCTTCCCTTATCCCTTTAAAAAGAAAAAGAAACAAAAACCCGCCCCCTGCCCGGAATCGAACCGGAGACGGGCCAACTACAACACCACGCGCTAAACCACTGAGCTGTGAAGCCTTTGTTGTTTTAAACCCAAACTCATTTGTATTTAACCTTTGTAAATCGCTGTCACCTTCTTCTTCTTTTCCTTTTTGCTGCTGTGCGCGGCTTTGGCCACATGATTGGCCTCAAATCATGCAGTAATCACCTATAATTATTACACTATGTTGAACGAAAATTTAAAACGAGTCAACCCTATGCATTATCATCGCGATTGACAAGCTCCAATCCTTCCTAATTGAACAATTTTCACGCGCATACATTTAACCATGGTCAAACCTTACTAAATCTTTAATCCGACCATTACACTATAAATTAGACATGCTTAGACAATCACAACTCGCTCACACTCTCTTCTTCACCTCCAATTATTCTAAAACATCTCTGATAATTATCAAACTATACGTTGTTTGACTTTTGGCTTGACCGGGCAAACGAACACGATTCTACACTGTGAGTCCAATTATTTTTGTGGGTTTTGTTAGTCGGCAAACATACAACAAAAGCCCCAACATTAATCAGGTTCAATATGTATGATTTGTCTGATTGTAGAAACTAGGGTTCATGACATATTGAATTGGGGATAAACTGATTTCGTGTAATATATTTAATTTATATAAAACAGAACATATCACAACCACAGGCCTAGGCCAAGTGGTTGTGACTATTGCTTGTAACCATGACCACCCGGGTTCGAGTCCCGGCTTGGACGCCCATTTTTCTTTTGTTTTCATTTTTTTTTTTACACAAACCATATATATATATATATTACATTTAAACTTATAAATTCATTTTAAAATACCAAAACCCTTTTATAAGTTCTACAAAAATTATATTATGTTAATCTGATGAAAAAGTTCAACACCCAATTTTTAGTTTTCAAAAATTTATTTATTTAATATATATAATAAATAAATCAAGTTTATTCTATTTTATTTATAAAAATCCATTAAAATATCAAAACGATCTCACAAATTTCCACAAAAATTATCCTAAGTTTTTATGACATTAATCTTTTCAGAAATGATTTTTATTTCTGAAAAATCATTTATATAATATTTTTAATCAATTTTTGTTAGTTTTAATCATAAATAAATCATAATAAATTCATTTTACAATATTTTTATACCAAAATTTTACATAAATTATTTCTATTCATATAGAATTGAAATACAATTTTTGATTCAGAAATTCTTTGATTTTAATATTTTTAGATATTAAAGTCGTATTTTGACAATTTGAAATAATTAGAATAAATATTCTATTTTCAAGAAAATAATTTTATAAAAATTATTTTCATACTTAAAACCTCATGTTGTGATTATATTCAACTTAAAATTTTACAAAAAGACTTTTATTTATTTATTTACTAAAATTTCTTATATTTAATAAATAATTTGTTTATTAAACAAATAAACGTTATCCCCAATTCGAAGCCCTAGAAATACATATATCTTAGAGTTATTTCCCTTACACATTATCGAATACTTTAGGTTGATCATTTGGGAGTAATCTCAATTCATATTTCGTTGTCCAAGTCCAATTTCAAGTTATTACGTGAACTGTGAGTATTCCTACCCCTTTTTGCTTTTATACATTTTTGGGGTGTTACATGTACACTATTACAATTTCAAATACAAGTTTACATTTTTACAAATACAATTCTAGTACTATGTGCATTGCTTACAACGTGCTTTATGCTTAGACAATACATGTGGATTACATTTGTACTTAGTGAAATCATTAACATGGTACAAGCCGACCTTAACATTGGATAGCGCTATTTGGATTGACAACCCGCCTAGATTGATTCTCCCCCTTTTTCATCGGAGAATCCGTGGCCATTGTTAAGTTATCACCCATTTATTGGATGAGTACACCACCGTTCATACAGTACATTATACAGTCACAGGGTTGATTTCGCTCATCTGTATGATACATAGTTTACATATTTGCACTGTAGCTTGCACTTGAATTGTATAACTTTTTGGACCTACTATATATATCAAATCTAGGAATGCTCACCAACATTTCATATGTTGACCAAACCTATTTTTGTACATGTTTCAGGTGCAGTTTGATCTAGTGCTTTAGCAAGAGACATTTAGTGCTTTATTTCAATTCAGTTATTTCAATATTTACAATTCATTTAGACAATGTAATTTCCCTTTCCATGTAAGACAATTTTGGATTATTCAATAATATTTACATTTTAGTACCATGAGCTTTTGAACAATCGTCACTACGTGGCACCTTGATGATTCCGCCATCGGTTGGGGTGTTACAATGACTCCGTGCGCCTAGCCCATTGACTGCTACCTTAGCGACCTGAGAAAACATGCCAAAAATGTCAACATATAATGCTGGTGAGTTCACAGGTTTTCTTTTATAAAAGTGTTGTCACAAGTTCACAAAGATCATTTCCGTTAATACTATGTCATAAGAACGTTAGCTAGACGTTAAGTGTTTTTACTACTACGGTTGGGAACCCATTACTAAACATGAACCAAAAGATGATACCAGCCCAGACGACTGGGCTACCGATGCCTCGGTATCCCGATAGGTAGAGACAATATGCACCCGCCCGGCCCCGCCGTCGAGTGGGGCTTGTGAGGCCCAATAGATCTATCCACATTTCCCCCGTTGTGCGTTCCAGCACATTCATGGTTTCCCCCTGGGACTTTCCATAAAAGCCGTATAGTAACATAAAGTGCCCATAGTATAACATGACCTTTAAATAGTTCGTACAAGCATGTTTCTCCCCCCGAAAGCAAGACAGTAAAAGTGGGGCTGTGAAACTCACCTCGGATTGCGTTACTTGAAAACAGTTAAGTAATTATGTTATGATAGCCCCAAATAGCGGCGACCTATCATAAGATGCGTATAAGTATTGGACTAATAACCCGTCGGCTAACTAGTCCCCGAATGTCCAGACCGTGACCATAAACGTTTGAAAACATCATTAATTGTTAAACCGACCGTGCCAGACAAGACCCGACATCCCATTGGTGAACCGACATCCCATTGGTGACCCGACATCCCACGTGTTTGTTAAATACAAGACATCATGCAACATATGCAATTAAACACTTAATACACGCAATAGTTCACCTAGTCTAGCATAATGTCCGATTAACGCATAATCAGGTCCGAATACGTCTTACTAAGTCATTGGGTGTATCCCGGGGTTCCTAGCATGTTCCTAGGTGTCAAATCGTGTTCCGGGATGTCAAAACGCGTTCACGACAGCAGTACATGCGATTAGGAAAGTCATACGCGAGTAGGCTTCAGCCTACAGGCGATTAGGGTCCTAATCGCCCCTATGTCTGCATAATCGCCATTAGCATCAGGCGATTAGGATTCCTAATCGCCTGCTGCTGCTGTGTAACGGATTTTCGCGCGTTTAACCCTCCAACTCAGATCCGAAACATGCAACAACACCCAATATCAAACCTAAATCATTTACCAACCCATTCCAAGCAAAAACCCCCAACATATCACTGATCTAACATGTTCTAAGCAATTATTTCCTAAAATGGCAAAGTACTAGGTTTCACCAACCAACCTTATCTTTCCTTAAATGGAAACAATCAGATTTCAATCTCTACAAACTTGTAAATCATCCATCCTCTGATCTAACATCTTCCTAGTATGAATTCTAACAACATTGCATCAACAATCATACCATAATCATCCTAAATCTTCAAGAACATTCAAATGGGTCAAAATACACATTTTCTTCAAAACACAACAATAATGGCTAAAACTCTAAGACAACCTTCCTAATAATCTCTACATAGCAGAAGTACAATCATATCTTGGAAACAATCATGTTATAATCACCATGAAGATCAATATATGCATGTAAACTTCACATATAACAAGCATTAAGGTGTAGACTTGGTTTAGAACTCTTTTGAAAGGTTTTTAAAGACACATCTTAGTAAAACAAGGTCTGGACCTTTGGGGAACCCAAAATAACAACTTTACAAAGGTTAGGGATGAAGAACACACCTTGGGTTTTGTCAAGGAAAGGTGTGTAGGCTTGGAGATGGTGATTTTTGTAGCAAAATGAGTTCCAGAGGTGTTTCAAGGTGTGTGGGTGGCTTGGGAGCAGCTAGGGTTGTTCTAGAGGTGTTTGGGGAGTTAAGGGTTCTATTTATAGGTGTTTTGACCCGGACTCTGCTGTATAGGCGATTAGCAGTACATGTCACGCGATTGGGGGCCTAATCGCATGATACATCAGGCGATTAGGTCCCAATCGCCTGTTATATCTCCTACTCGCCCCATGTATAGGCGATTAGGGGTTCCTAATCGCCCCTGTGATGCTGGAACGAGTTTTTGGCGCGTTAAACACTAATTTAACATATATAAACACGTATTCACATACCGATAAGTCACATAATGATTCCAAACATATAATGCATGATAACTAACACGTCGACATCCGTTCACCAATTCCCGGGACTCGAGACTCGTGTGTGCATTAAACCCGGCGATTCCACGAATCACCAATCCTTGTACACATGGTTATGGACCGACTCCCGATGACCCCGCGGATCATCGTTACGACTCCCGATGATTCTCCAGAATCATCATACCGACTCGACTGACTCCGTTAAATACGTAATATGCATGACTCGCTAAGGTAGACTTACTAGTTTAGTCAACGTTACTAACCTGAGTTTGCCGGGTGTCACAGACTTCACACAGATGCTTCGCACACAGCTACTGCTTCTTGATTTTCTTTACACCACATAGGTCTCCTCTTCATACAAAATTTTGGATTCAGCCACACAGGCTTCTCCCCACTCGATCACACAGATCGATTCAGATCACACAAATCTGATCGCGTCTTTCACCTCCTACACAGCCCTAGATCATGAGCTCTGATACCAACTGTTGGTTTCAGGCCCAAGATAACTCAAACAAACACTAAATCCTTACTGATGTATAAATGTGAAAGGGAATTGAAGAAGAAAATATAATATGAAAAGTTGCTGCTGTACTTTTTGATAAAACATAACATGCCTTAAATAGGCTAAACATCCAACGGTAAACAGAAGACTCATTCTACCTATTATTATTCAACAAACTACTAGCTTTCCTAAATACCTGGACAAACCTACGGATACTAACAGCCAAGACCCATTAAAACAAACAACCAACCAACATACTAAATCAAATAACATGTGCAGACTACAGAATGGGCTATGACCCATTATTTTGACCCATAAAACTAAAACCATTTCTAACCTAAATAAACTCGATGAAAACCAAGTCAAGATTAACCCAACAGTTTTGTGGGTTCGCATCTCCATCGAAGTTACAGCCAAGACTGTAGAACCAGTCAACTTGGTCACCGAAGAATAAGACTATTGAATCGAACTGGCTACCCTCCGAATTACCATATTATAGGTTCTTCAATGGGCTTGGTGGCTGTAATCCCCGTTGTAAACCAGTTCGAAGTTTTGATACTCAATCCCTTGACAAAAGTGGTAAGGAGAGTGAACCTTCCTGAGTCCGTTGTTTATAATTTTTGCATGGGTTTTAGTCAAGACTCTAAGAATGGTGACTTCAAACTTACTGTGGGAACCTTTGCCCTACATGATCATGATCAGGTATCTTCTTTTAATGTCTTTAGCCTAAAATCCAATTCTTGGAAGGTCATCAGTGTGAAGTATCACTGTGTTACAAGTAAGTATGGCATCTTATCCAATGACAACCTTGATTGGCTTGCAAGGCTTAACTTAACTGACCTCATAGTGATATCATATGATATATCAAAAGAACGTTTCCATGAAATCCCCATACCAGAGTTTACCAAATCAGTAGGCAGTAAACTCGGTATAATGGAAAAGTTATTTGTGCATTTACCGTGACAACCGCGCATGGTTGCTAAAAAACAATCTCCAAATTGGTGGGAATGGTTGCTAAAGATGATATTCATTCCAAAGTTGTGCCAGGAAGTGCCTTGTGAGAAGAAGAAGAAGAAGAAGAACTACTTGGTCAAAAGCTACTGGGAAGTGATGAAAGTAGTGGATGTTAAGAAGTATGATCTGGTACACACTTTACGATTGGGGTCGGAGCATGGTCTTGCACCCTGGTGCGCTCCACCTTCTCAAGTTGCAACTAACCAATTCAGCGACGATCCATTGTTTCTTAAAACCCTTGTGTCTCCCCTAGGAGAGACCTAGCTAGTAGTACGTCATGTGAGTGAATCGGTGGTATTGAAGACAAAGGCAAGATTTTTGGGCGTATGAATTCTTTTTCTTAATTCAGCATGTTTTTGTTTAATTGTTTTTGGACTTATTAATTCTATTCTATGTTGATTCAATTTCTTAATTGTGATGGTTGTTATTCTCTATATATATCCGAGTTCTTTTAGATCTCTTTGATATTTTTGTGGTTGAATCCGCCTTATGTACGTAATTAATCTTTGAAATGATCAACACGTGTAAATATATATATATATATATATATGATTATAGGAGCTAAGGACGTATGATATCTATAATCTATAACTATTAATAAAAGAATTGAACTTAAATAATGTGACATTCAATGGTGGCCTCAACCCTCCCTTTAATATGCCACGTGGCATAATGAAATGAAAGTGTTTAATTTTTTTTTTATTTTGTTTTTATTATTAAAATCTAATAATAAAATTAAGTAAAACCCTATACAAGATATACATATCTTAGAATCTATTATCTATTAATATATATAAAAGAATTGAACATTGCTGACGTGGCGTGCAATGGTGTCTTCAACTTCTCCATGAAACCGCCACATGGCATCATAATTGAAAGATTTTAATGTTTTTGAATTATTTTCTTTTTTAATTAAATTGAGTTATTTTAGGAAAAAAAGAATTTAAAAATAAATTTAAAATTTTATCTCTCATGTTTTCTCCTATAATTTTTAAACGTTTATATCTTTTATATACGGGATTTTTTAAAGAAAAAAATTACACCAAATTAACGAGTGTTTTATTATCTTTCCAACGATTACCATAATGCTATATAAAAAATGGAGAAAAAATCGACTATTTTTTGTGGGGTTTCGTTCATATAGGAAAAAAACACACAAAGTATTCATGTTATTCATTAATCATGTTTTTTCTTTTAAACTAGGTTCTTATCTACGATGTTGAAAATCAGCCCAATCGCCATGTTATCATTGGAATTTTACTAGGTATACTTCATCAAGAGAAGCTAGGAGAACAAATCGCGCAACAGTGCAACACATGGTGTCACCTTATAGCAAAGTTATTTTTTTATTTATTTAATTACAAGAGTAATAATTATTACTATTAGTATTAGTATTATTAGAATGGTTATATTTTTCAACTCTGGGACGCTCCCGGGAAGAATTGATAGTTGCTGACGTGGTGTTCAATGGTGGTCTCAACCATCTCTTGATTATGCAACGTGGCATAATGAAATTCAATGGTTACAACTTCCAACTTAAGTGTTTGTTTAGTTTATTAGGTTAGGAATTATAAGAGTCATTAGAATGTGAGAAATTAGAGAGATGTGATGAGTTTTTGAATAGTTGCAGCTTACATAAGTGATTCTTTACATGATTACTGATTAGGTTTTAGATTAGGGAATATGAGTTATTACTGATTAGAATACTATGAACATGCAATGATTGAGAGATTTTGTGGTTAGTTAACTTGAGCCATTTGCAATAGGTTATCACCTAAAATTAGATTTTTCAACCCCGGAACCCTTCCGGGGTAATCAGCTAGTTTAAAATAAAAGATTTACTTATTGAGATATTTTAGGAAAAAAATTATAAAACAAAATTAGATTTTTCTTTCTCATGTTTTATCCCATAATTTTTAAACGTTAATATCTTTTATATACGGGATTTTTTTAAAGAAAAAAATTACACCAAATTAACCAGCGTTTTATTACCTTTCCAACGAGTACCATAGTGATATATAAAAACGGAGAAAAAACAACCAAATTAACGAGCGTTTTATTATTTTTTTCAACGAGTCCATAGTGCTATATAAAAAACGGAGAAAAAATGACTATTTATTTGTGGGGTTTTGTTCATACAGGAAAAAAAAACACAAAGTGTTCAGATTATTCGTTAATCATGTATATGCAAGTCATTAATTATGTTGAAACCAGTAAATATGAATTCTATTTACAACATGTGTTAGCATTGGAATTGTACATTATTTAGGTTAGGTTTTAATATTAGAGTTATACATTGTTTAAGGTTAGACGTTAACATTGGAGATACATTGTTAATTGTTTTAGGTTAGGTGTTACCCGAAGCTTTTCTGCATGTAACTGTAAAACGCATCAGTCTATTTCGTATGTAAAATTGATATGTCATATTAGATTTCTTAATCCCAGGACGCTCCCGGGGTATAAATCTAGTAATCATATATACTTAAATCATCAGCCACTAACCATGTGTATATGACCTCATGAATGCCACTTACAATTAGCCAATGGATATCGATTTTAAAGATGATGTACAACTCATAATAAACAGATTAATTGGATGATTATTAGTAAACTTTTAAACTGTTACTTCTTGATCCAACTTGCTATATTAAATCTACAACAAGGCAAAGAACCTACTTCTGCATTTAGAGTTTCAATGGCTTCCTGACTTGGATCTTGCATGCCCCATGGAATTCCTTTGCCATCTACATCAAGATCACTAACAACATAATAATAAGCATCCAGAGTTAATTTGTGGTTCTTGTTTCTAGATAACATGGCTGGCTACTTTTCCACCATGGCACCATGCTTTTCAATCCTGGACTTCCAATATTGCTACACAAGACTAAAACAGTAAAATAAAGTAAATGGTTCAAAAACAATTATATATAAATGGGTCAGAATCTATTGGACCCTATTATTATTAGTGTTAATTAGGATAAGCCCACGGGCTTAGTTAGGTTTTAGGGTTTCTTGTGAGTTCTATATATTGTAACCTAACTATTCAATAAGATCAACCAATTCAGTATTCTATTGTCTTACATAGTATCAGAGCCAGCCTAGGCTCTCTACCGTCTTTGTCGCGCCACCACAAAAAATACAAATCCTAGCCGTCGCCACCGTGTTCAAACCCTAAGACAGGGCGGTGTGCTGACACTATCGCTGCCGCCCTGTCCCACCTCCGTTTTCTGTTTTGATTATTTTTTGTTTTCATGCTTTCCCGTTCGAATAAAAACTTCGTTTTCGATTCTGGCCGTTTTCAAAGAAATCAGGTTCTGTGAATTTCTTAAGTCTCAACGCCACCACCTTTGACCACTATCTTGTCGCCTCACTCCGTTGATTACTTCCGATCGGTTCCATCACTTTCGATCACTTCTAATCTTAGTTATGTGTTTGAGTTGACCGATTTTTTTTTGTTTGGGATTTATTTATATTTTTTATTCATCGGGGCTTATATATTGGTTTCATGGTTTTCTTTGGGTTGGGATCTACTGATTCATCATCCATTATCTTGGTTTTGGATTCTCTTTTCTTTATAAGTGTTTCGGGTGTTAATGCTTTTTTGCCTTAAAAAAAATTAATAATAAGTGATTAATTGTTTTTGTTTTTTTTTCTTGGGGTAATACTTTGAGCAATTATTTATCAATGTTTTTTTTAAAAACCAAACCCTAGCCATCACCACTTGAGAAAAAAAACCCTAGACAGGGTGGCGTGCCGCCATCTCTCTTTCTATTCCCATTCTTGTCAGACTACGGTCCATTGTCATTGATCAAACCATAGTTTGATCTCTCTCTCTCTCTCTCTCTCTCTCTCTCTCTCTCTCTCTCTCTCTCTCTCTCTCTCTCTCTCCCTCCCATCCAACCGATTTTCTTCAACTAAACTGAGTCTCCTACTCTTTCTTATTGGTGTCTTATGGATTTGTTATGGTGATGGTGTTTGATATGATTGCTGGATTGCAGGAATACGGGACTGACATGAAGGTTATGAATTTATGGCAAAAAAATTGGACTTTTGTGGATTTGTGGCAAAAATTTGGACTTACAAGTCAAGTCAAGAACCGAGATCAAGACTAGTTTTTTATTTTTTTTAATTATTTACTTTCTTTTTTGTTTTTATTTATGTTTTTTTTTTAGTCTAAGCGTCCGATTTTCTACCGCTTTGACTGCGGGGGAGTATTGGACCCTATTATTATTAGTGTTAATTAGGATAAGCCCACGGGCTTAGTTAGGTTTTAGGGTTTCTTGTGAGTTCTATATATTGTAACATAACTATTTAATAAGATCAATTGAGAATCAAAACTGATATCATCCAAGTAACAAGTGGTTGATAAATATTAGATTTGGACTCCTTATAAGAAGAACTATACCAATCTGCATCACCATAAATAAATATCATCTTCAGGCGACGCGAGTGTGCGAAGTGCAAAGTGCGCCATCAAAGTGCCACATTGCGCCTCATCACCCACGTCACATGCGCGTGTGCGAGTTAAACCCTTTGCGACTTCCATAGTGTGTGATTCCATGGAAAGTGCGCCATCAAAGCGCCACATTGCGCCTCATCGCCCACGCCGCGCGCGTGTGCGAGTTAAGGGTGCTTCACGACTTCCATAGTGTGTGATTCCATGGAACATTTAGGATGGGGAGTTCCTCCTTATAAACGTCCAAGATTCATCTCCCTTCCAATGTGGGACAAGTTTTCCTTGTCACTTTCCATTTCACATTCCCAACTTAGTTGTTTCGCTCCTTTACTTTTGAGCATCGATATCTCATTCATCTTAGCTCCGTTTTGGACGCTGTTTGGTTCGTTGTGGAGCTCTCACAACATAGAACATAAACCCACAAAGAAATATATAAATAAACCTCAGTTTTAGATATATATTTTTGTCCAAAACTTAGGAAAAATCATTTTCCTAAAATTGTGAAAATAACATTTTCACCTATTTTTCCAACAGAACCTTTGGCATAAGGTAAGCAGAGGTATCAAATCAAAGGGTATAAACATGTATTGGTTGTCAAGATACACGCTTTAACCTGTCTTGTCACTTTGCCTGAATCAGCTTTTAAAGCAATCTGACCCACCGCAAATACACTGTTCCCCGAACCCACCAGAGGGGAACCTATGTTAGATCCACACAAGCGTGTATTCCTCCTACGGCCTACCCATCCATGGTCCAAAATGTAGTTGGTTTAAAGGTTGATCTTCCTTCCATGGACCAGTTAAGAAATCCGCGGTCACTTTCACGCCTTAGTATGTCAAAGGAGACAACCATAATCATATCGTTACTTAACCCTAGGAGTTCTCTACAATGTATTGCATGCTCCCCGAAGGAGTCCAAACACGCCTTACTACAAACATCGCATATTTCATCACCGTGAATGGAGGAATCGTGAGGCGCTACTTATTATTTAAAACTTATTTCACCTCTCCGTTTATTTAGTATTTGGTGTTAATTTAGTTGAAAATGAAAGGATTACATGCTATGAACAAGTAGAATTAATAAGGTTTACATGCTACTTTTCATGCACTGATGTATTGTACCTTACTCATTTAAGCTTGTGTTGGTTGTTTTATTTATTTATTTATTTTTTATTTTTTTTTATTTTTTATTTTTTGTGAAATTACAATGGAGGACAAAGAGATTTTTAATAGGGAAACATATCTGATATCAATTTGGTTATTATTTTCCCCGTTTCACATCGCAACTTTATAATGTCTTGAGAAAGTGATAAAGTTGTACAGAGACTTCACTCGCTTGAGGTGTACACGTACAATTAGAAGTAGGTTTTATGAGTTATCGAGTTTGATCCTTTACAAATTCTTTTTTCTTCTAAAAGAAACGACATATTCCTTTTATGGTACACACATTTTGTCACTTCATATTAGATTTGTCTGTCTAGGGAAGTTTTTGTGAGATAAAATATTTATGATATATAACATACATATAATCATCACAATAAAAATATACAAAATATTTAAATTTAAATATAATCATCACAATAGAAATATACAAAATATTTAAATTTAAATATATTATAATATTAATCTCAATAAATAATTTCGTATATCGTATCATATAACTATAAATAATGTCATTAAAATATATACTCCGAAAGATTTGTTTTAAGTTAGTAGCTATTAGAATGAAATATTACTAAACAATAATTAAAGAAATATAAAAACATAAGCTAAAAGCTTTCGGGTATATTGTTCAGAGAAACAGGTATATGATTTCAGGTAATCGGGTTGGGTATTACATAATCTCATACCTAAAAAAATATATAGTTTTTTTTTCCAATTCCATACCTGTTCATATACCCGTCGGGCTCGGATATTTTTGTCATCCCTATGTGTCATCTTGGTTTATAAGAAACTGATTACGTGATTCAATGTGATTAAGTTTTTTTTTGGACAAAGAAACTAAATGGTCAATTGAATGAAAATGTGAAACCTTGATGGATAAATCAAAGAACACTTGAACACACAAGAAGGCCGGGGGTATTAAGAGAAGATAAAGGAAAAATAACAATAATTTGAACTGAGACCAAACACGAAGACCAAGGGCAATAAGGGAAGATAACAGGACAATAACAATAGTTTGAACCGAAACCTTTCATACGCCATCTTAAAATGTGAGTAAAATTGTTTTTGTGGTCATCCAATTTGTTTGATAATGTACTATAGATTATGGATTATAGGTGATAGATTTAGATTATAGATTAGAATAATATACAAGTTACTAAGGGGCTGTTTGGTAAGCCTCTTAATAAGGCTCTGAACCATTGAGTGCTGAATGACTTAGCATTCAGCACGTTTGTTTCAGCTTTGAATGATAAGGTCAAGGCTGAACTATTAAGACTTGGGATGTAGCTGAACCATTAAGCACTGAACTAGGCTGAACCTTAATAAGGCTCTCCTATCAATGTGGGACAAAAAAACTAACCATTCAGACATCTTAATAATTCAGCACTTAATCAACCAAACAGCCTCTAAATTACTTCATACATAAAAAACAGTTTAGGATTATACCTAAAATAAGGTTTTTTTAGAGTGAAAACATGTCTTAAATCAATTTCGGACTTTTTTTGGTATAGTTAAAATATTTGAGATTTTTTTAAATGCACATGTTTGTGAGATAAATAATAATAGTCGCCACCACACACCCATGACATATACGGAGGCTATGAAGAGGGTATTTTATGTTGAAGTGAATGTAATGTAGACTCTTTTGTTAATGTTGAACACTACCTTAGAGTATATATAGTGGGGTGTGAAAAGTGGCGTTAAAACCAAATTAGCGTCGGGAACACTGTTACACCCGGACGTTAATTTGGTTTTTTAGGTTGGGGTTTTAAAAATTTAACGCCGGTGCAACAAAACACACATCCAATAATTTATGGCCACTTCATTCCTTCCCTCCCTTATTTTTGAACGGTCAAAATTTTAAACCCCCCTCCCACCCCACAACGTTAAAATTTATTAACGATCAAATTTTTTTACTTTTTTTTTTTCAATTTCAACTATATATATACCACACTACAAACCACAATTTTATACACTATCAAATAATAACACAAATACAAACCACACAAACATTTAAACATATGGGTGGTGGATATCCTAACAAGCCTGTCGGACCTTCCAATCTCCAGCGATACTCTCGTCGCAGACGTCGTCAACCAGTGTTCTCTCCTCCTCCTCCTCCTCAACCAGTGTCGTCGCCTCCTCCTCGACCACTGTTCTCTCATCCTCCTCCACCTCCACCTCCTCCTCAACCAGTGTCCTTTCCTCCTCCTCGTCGAGTAACTCCCATTCTTCCTTTACCAGGTTACACTCCCCCAACTCCATATGCTCCTCTTACAGATAAGGAGTGTATATGATGTATTGACTACACCATGGCTGTCATAGGGTTGGGGTGTAACACCCCAACCGATGGCGGAAACATCGGGATGTCACGTATTGATGATTGTTCAGTAGCTCATGGTAAATAATAAATTTCAATAATTAATTAATTGAATTACATACAATAGTTCCAAAACGAATTTGTACATCCAATGAAAAATGTTAAATCTAAATATACATCTTCAAGCATTAACTCTAATCTTCAAGCAAGCTATAACCTGAAACATGTTAAGTTTAAAAATATTTTGGGTCAACAAAAGTTGGTGAGAATTACATAGGTTTTGATAATCGAATAAAAATGTTGTGCAATTCAAGTGTCATGGCAAGTCTAGTCCATATGTGACAACATACTAGAAGTAAATCGAGTGCATAATCAACCCTTGTGACTGTTATAATGTGGTACATCCCATACGCTCATGGTTCACTCGAATATGTTATGCGATAACAAACACCCACGCTACCTTTGTAGGAGGCACGTATCCGGGTGGGATTGTCAGTCCAATAGATCTATCAATGTATACCGTCGGCTGATCAATGTTAATGATTATGCTAGAATTGTGCTTACCCTAGTCATGTTCAAGACATAATGCAACATAGAAAAACACATAGACACTTTGATGATTGAATTGCATATAGAATGTTGTAACATGTTTCACCCCAAAAACGGTGATAAATAGAAAAGGGGCTATGTAAAACTCACCTGAAATTCACTGTGCAAGTACTAGCAAGTAGCAACAAGTCTGAACTTGGATTAATTGAACTCTTGTATCCTATTACAAATAAACGATACCTTAAACTCTAATGCAAATACGCTTGTTTTTGTTATGGTTGTAAAGATAGTTTATCCAACTACCTAGACTCGTATTGTAAACAATACGTGTCTTAAAGTGTGTATGACTTAACGAACCGACAATAACTTGGTTTGGTTTATTGAAAATATAAGCATTTGTATAGTTACTTAAAATTAGTACTTTGATATAGTATTTATAGTCGCGTCTTGAAATTATTGCTAAAGAAACATGTTGGATAGCGAAAATAATATTTGCGTAATTCGACTTGAATGTCAACTCGTTTTATAGCTCGGATAGAGTATGTATTATATCGTTATAAATATTTGTACTTATTAATAAATATAAATATTTCTATTTTTTGACGACGTAAGATTTGAAATTAGAATTTATTTGTAAAAACATAATCTTGTCTACACATAATTATAAACTTGGAAGGCCAATTCGTTTCCTATATTTTGTAAAAATTTGGACAGAGTTTCCTCTATTTTTGCATAAAACCAGACAACTAAAGTTGTCTATATTTTCCTAAAGCATCAAATGTACAAACGCACGACACAAGGTTTGACTTTCAAAAGCAATAATAAGCGAGTAAAGTATATATTATTAGCTACTAAATCATCCATTTCCATAATACGCGACATAAGGTTGAACTCCAAATGATTTACATTTCGCTAAACATTGTGCTTGAATATATGAACCAATGCGTTTAAAAATAGTTGATATTTGATTTTCCTCACGGTAATAAGTATAATATAAGTTAGTCGTTTTAAGTTCATTCGACGGATTAGTAAAATAACTTTTAGTCACAAGTCGGTCCGGTTTGTTACAGATATATAATATTTACATCTATATGTATAAACAATAAAACGTGATGTAGTTAAACTAATGACACGGGTGCGGGTTATACCTTTCTGCAAACAACTCGCAAACCGACACGAACGAGCCTCGAACAGAGCGTCAACAGATCTGACCAGGTTTGACCAGATCTGTATGTTTGACTTTTGTTGACCAGCACCAAACCGACCAGACTTGACCCGAAAGAAAACAAGCTCAGCCGGCACTCGACCAACGTCACCGTTTCCGGTCACCGGACTCAACCCCCACAACAGAAAACGACTTCTACCACCGGTCACAACCATCCGAACATCACCCTCGTTGCTACAAAGTCTGACTCGAGTTAAGAAACCAATCGAACTCAAATGATTAATCATAACCCGAGAAGAAACAAGAATCAAAACCCAACCCAAGTCAACCCAAACTGCCTGATGCGTCTGACCGAACCATAACCTCAAAATAAAAACCCATCCCCAACCCTGCACTACCAACGAGCCTTACTATCGAGACCATCAATAAACGAACCTGTAACGAACTAAATCGGTGGGTCTGTTGTATGGCCAGAAGAGGGGCGGCGCTGGTGGATTCGGGTCGTGACCCGATGTTGTCGTCGCTGCTGCTTGCTGCTGCTGTAAATGGACAAGAGGATGAGGAAGGAGGAGGTAGGCGGTTGTTGTTGTTGGTGGTTGATGACTCGGGTAGTGGTGATTATTGGCGGCTCCCCATCGTGTCTTTCAACCAGCGCCGCCACCACCATTCATGGTGGTGGCCAGCCGATGCCAATAAAGGAGGGGGAAGGAGACCCGCTTAACTGTGGAGAGAGAGTGAACAATTGAATGTAAGAAAACGTGATTGTCAGTGAAAAGTGTTAAGGGGTCACTGGTGCACAAAGCTTTCGGAGCATAGGAGCCTATGGTACACACAAAGAAAGAGAGAGGCACTTTATTTTGTGAGTGAGAGTGTGTAGAGAAAGAAGAGGAGAAGGGTTAAATGTGTTGGTGGCTAGGGTTATGTTGAGGAAGATGATGGAAGGAGGGGTTAGTGTGGTTTAAATAGGTAGGGTTATGATGTGGGTTAGGTGAACACCGCGTATACGAACCTGTTACTGATTCGGGTCTCGTTCATGAATTTAACTTGTTTAAATGCTAGATAATTATTTCACGTTATTTATTTATATAAACCGACTTCAAACGAGTGGTTGGACTATATATTTGATATATTTTTTTACTTACAACCCGTTATTTGGCGAATTTAGATAATTAAATTTATAAATGAAATAAGAATTTATTTCTTGTTAACGAATTAAAATCGTTTTATGAATAGAAATATTAATATTATATTATTAGAGAAAAGCTGGGCGTTACATGGGGCAACTACGACTGGTGGAGACCCAACTCAACCTCACCCCAAACCCTCCTGCTTCGGAGCCAAATGAGGAAGGGTACGAAGCAGATATTAGTGGGGAGTACATGAGTATGGATGATGAACCATACTATATTCCAAGTCCTGACTGTGGCTGCATCCGCTCGGATGCTAGGTCGGACGGTCGTGATAGCGATCGTTCTGTGTCCTCGCCGGAGTACACACTGAAGGATTGGGATAACTATTATCCATAGTTGTTTTTAAGTAATCTATGTTTAATAAATATTTTAATTTAGGATTATATACTGTTTTAATTTATGTTTTAATATTATTTGTGTGTTTTTTTTTTTACTTTTAGTTGATTAATTTAAAAAAAAATAATAATAATAAATAACCAATCATTAAGGGCCTTAAATTTTACCCCCAGTACACCTTATTTTATTTTAAAGAATTATGCTAACTCAGCTGTCATGTAAACCAATCAGGAAGGAGTACCTTAAATTTTTTCCGCACTACACATGCTCTTATCAAAATTTTATCATGTCATATAGAAATCTATACCACCAAATCGATCCACGTTGGTTACTTTGTATACTGGTATCACTTCATCAAACTTTTACAAGTACATGTATTTTTAACAAATTTAAGTTTTAAGTATATTAATATATGAAACTTTGAATGATTCTTTTGTGCAAGATGAGCAACTATATTGGTGTTTTTAGCATGCATTAACCAAACGATTATTATAAGGCGTTAAATGATTTGACGATTAGATTTTATTTATTTTTGTATAAAAGTCGACTCACATATAAATATGTAACATGTTAGGGGTTATGATCAAATACACAGTAAAAGAAAAATAGGAAGTTGTAGGAAGGGTATCAAACGGACTCCGATTGAACTCATTCAAGTGGCATTGGAACCGTCTTATCGAACACTACGATCTTAGATTTTAGGTTTCGCTTTTTTTTTTTTTTTTTTTGGAGTTTTAACTTGTAGTTTTTAGAATTTACGTTATATCATTGTGTCTTTTATATAGTATTGTGTCTTTTTTTTTCATCATTGTGTCATTTTTGTAATTAATTGTGTCTTTTTTCATTAGCATTGTGTTATATTTTTTTGGTATTGTGTTATATTTTGTGGCTTATTGTGTCATATTTCGTGATTTATTGTGTTTTTTTGTATCATTCTCACATTCTCATTTTTATTACACTGTGTAAAATAACCTAACCCACATGTTAGATACATTTCATGTCTATTGTAAACTAGGAGACATGCCAGGTTCATACGATATACTTTTGTTTTCAGCATAATTGGATTCACCATTCAAATCAAGTTAACGGCGGTTTTACTCGTCTGCCTACCGTTCTATTGTAATTTTTTTCAATGCTATTTATAGCATCAATAAAACGAAAACAAAAAAATTACACTCAAACATCATAATAGTTACAAAAGCAATAAGATCTTTTTGAACGACAAATTTTATACGACCTTAATTCCATATCAATATATCACCTTACACGTGCAATAATTTGAATCCATAATCTCACATTTGTAGAAGATGACACCACATCGCTAGAAAAAAGCAATAGGATTATTAGTGACAACTGATTTTTTTTAACAAACCGACAATTTGTACAAAAATAAAAAGAAGGCAAAATTACACTTTGTATTCTTAATGTATCACTGAAATTATGAAACGTGTCCTTTATTTTATTTTGGGGGCTGCTAAACGTACCCCCCTTTATATTATTTTTACTAAATATACCCCCCTTCAAGTTTTTGTATAATACAAATTTAACCTTTTACTTTCTTTTTTGCTAAACTTTATTCCATAATCTTTTGAATTTATATGTATATAATTTTATAAAGATTATCAATATCCTTTTTCATAACAAAGATATAATCTAAATTTATATATATTACAAAATTGTAGAATTGTTTTGATGGATCATGAGAACACAAGATTTGAGTTGATAAGTTCGTTAAATTGATATTCATGTGTGGGCTAAACGATTTGATAAATCTGAAAAATTAGAGGGGGAAAGTTGACAAATTTTAAAGTAGTTTTTTAGGGAGGGGGTATGACAAGTAACAAGGGGGTACGTTTAGCCCACCCCTTTATTTTTTTGCATTTTATATCCAAAATCTCTTTATTTATTGCATACTGTATCATTTCTAACTAACAGGACAATTATACCTTTGGGTGAAATGAGGTTAACTGAGATTTTAAACCCAGTTAGAAATGACATAATATGCAATAAATAAAGAGATTTTAGACATAAAATACAAAAAAAATATAAAATAAAATACACATTTCTTAATTTCAGTTATACATTAATAACACAACTAGTGAATTACCCGCGCTTCGCGGCGGGTGCGGAAAAGTTACGAAAAAAACACGAACGTTATATTTGAAAGTTACGAAAAAGTTATGTTGTTGTATAAGAAAGCCAATTCATTTGAACAAAAATTAAACCAAAATGTAGATAAAGATAAACACGATAAGCACACATTACCGCATGTCTATATAAATATAGATAAAACACGTTGCAATGGTATGTTAAGAGATGAACGTCGAGCGGTTTAAAAAAGGGACTTGCAAAATTAGAGTCGTATGTGATAACCTATTCAACCGATTATCTAGAATAGTTTTTAATCACTTACTGTAACTTATACATACTATAAATAGTTAAATACATAAACAGATTAACCCTACACTCATATGTAAATTCTCATATTTTGTTCCAAATTTCGGCTACCTGGCACCTACACACAGCCACGTCCTTTATTATTTTGTTTTTTTAATTTTTGTAATTTAAAAAGGAATCTTCACAATCAATGAGATGAAAATCTCTGCCCAACACTCCACCTCCTACCCTCCAATCTCTCCCTCAAAACACATAGTCCAACTTTAATACTAACACCTCCGATTTGATACAAAAATGTTATTCAGATCACTAAACGCAACAAGTAAAACCAACAAAAAGAGACGTTGGATCTGTGTCTAGTCGTTGTCGGTTGCAAAAATAAAGTCATATACGATAACCCGTTCAACCGATCCACCCCCATAGATGTCGCCACCACATAACCCATCACCATCTACACCTACATGCGAACCACCGCCTATCGCCACTACTGAAGGAAGGAAAATTGCAGCGACTGCTAGCATCAGCCTTTCGTGGCTAGATGGTGGGTGCACGAGTGGTGACGAAGGGTGTGGTTTGATGAATAGAAGTCTTGTGTGTCTTTGAAAGACAAAAAAAATTTAAAAAAAAAACCAAGATGAGTGTGGCAGAAGTGTAAATAATTTTCAAAATCTGTCTAAAGCGTCAAAGTGGCAGAAGTGTAAATAAGATTCAAAATCTGTCCAAATTATGTCCTGTTCATAAACTTACTGTAACTTATACATACTATAAATAGTTAAATACATAAACAGATTAACCCTACACTCATATGTAAATTCTCATATTTTGTTCCAAATTTCGGCTACCTGGCACCTACACACAGCCACGTCCTTTATTATTTTGTTTTTTTAATTTTTGTAATTTAAAAAGGAATCTTCACAATCAATGAGATGAAAATCTCTGCCCAACACTCCACCTCCTACCCTCCAATCTCTCCCTCAAAACACATAGTCCAACTTTAATACTAACACCTCCGATTTGATACAAAAATGTTATTCAGATCACTAAACGCAACAAGTAAAACCAACAAAAAGAGACGTTGGATCTGTGTCTAGTCGTTGTCGGTTGCAAAAATAAAGTCATATACGATAACCCGTTCAACCGATCCACCCCCATAGATGTCGCCACCACATAACCCATCACCATCTACACCTACATGCGAACCACCGCCTATCGCCACTACTGAAGGAAGGAAAATTGCAGCGACTGCTAGCATCAGCCTTTCGTGGCTAGATGGTGGGTGCACGAGTGGTGACGAAGGGTGTGGTTTGATGAATAGAAGTCTTGTGTGTCTTTGAAAGACAAAAAAAATTTAAAAAAAAAACCAAGATGAGTGTGGCAGAAGTGTAAATAATTTTCAAAATCTGTCTAAAGCGTCAAAGTGGCAGAAGTGTAAATAAGATTCAAAATCTGTCCAAATTATGTCCTGTTCATAAGACGTTTCATGTTTTAATTATATATAGAATGTGTAATTTTATCAAAAAATAAACAAACTAAAAAACAAACTGCCGACAATTCATATGCGAACCCAATTCTTATTAACTCACTGAGTTCAATACCGAGTCAGTACAGTGAGCTGTCGGTGGCGAGTTAACTTCAATCGTTAGTTGATAAGTCGTGGTTCAAAGCTTCCAATATTAATTCCACAAAAAAAAAAAAAAAAAAAAAAAAAAAAAAAAACATTATTCCAAATCCAGCCTGTTCTTTAATAAAAACCAGGATGTATACACATCAACTAAACCCCATCTGTCAATCTCCACCGTCCATTCCCACACCGTCTCGATTAATATTATTCATTTGACACAAATACTTCATCTCTCTCACACACACAAAAATCAGTTGCATTGTGATCAAATAATAATAATATTAATCTGAAGCAGATCTTGTTGTCAGGGGAGAAGTCTCCACTCTCAGTAAGTACACATTTTACTTTCTTGAAATTATTATTATTATTATTATTATTATTATTATTATTATTATTATTATTATTATTATCAAGATTGTTGGTTAAACCCTGGAAAGAAGCAAACTTGTTTGATGGGTCTTTGTGATTAATGTGTTTTTGAAGGAAAAGATTCACAAAATGCCTAAATTATTAAGAAAGGGAGTTGGGTCATCTTAAATCTTGTGTTTTTAGTCAAAATTTTTATAGGAAACATAAAAAGGATTAAAATTTGTTAATGGGTGTATTAATTTAGATATGGGTCTTGTTTTGATGTTAAGAAATCTTCACCAAATGCCCAATTTATCAAGGAAAGGCTTGATTAATCTTAAATCTTGTGTGTGTGTGTGTTTTTGTCAAATTTTTCATAAGAACCCTAAAAAGAATAATAAATTGTCAATGGTTTTTTTTTTTTTTTTTTTTTTTTTTTTTTTTTTTGTCATTAGAACCCTAGAAAGATTAAAAAAATGTCAATTGGTGTATTATTTTAGTTAATTTTAGCTTTTAGGTTTTGTTTTCTGTTAAAAAATCTTCACCAAATGCTCAAATATTCAAGAAAAGAAACTTGATTTGTTATTGGTTGTTTTAGTTATTATATTATGCTAATTTCATATTAATATTTTTTTTCTCTCAAAATTTCCATTACAAATCCCTCAAAGGAAACTCATTTTGGTACTGAAATTGTTATTTTAGTCAGTATCAGTTATATTAAGCACCTAGGTCACTCTGATTCATGTGTTATCAAACTTTTTTCATCGAATGCCCGAATAATCAGAAAAAAAGGAACTTTATTTAAAGGCCTGTTTTTCCCTCTCAAAATCCCTAAATGGTCCTAAACGTTACCGACTTAGTTATGGGATTCTCGTTTATTTATACTCCGTTCATTTCACCTTTGATTCAGCTCAAATCTTGTGTATTTTCAAACTGTCATAAAACAGGAAGCAACTTTTCTGCATATTTGTCTGTAAGTCTGTCGCTTTACAAGAAAATTTCGTTAACTGGTTAAATAAAATGAAAAAGAATCTTAATTTTTTTACCTGGTGTATTCTTTTACTTATTTTCTGATCATTTGAGATCATCTTTTAACCAAAACCATAATAAACAATAAATCGGAACTTAATACATCAATGTGTATTATGTGTTCTGTCATATTCATTAGTCAACCCTAATATACAAAGAAAAGGATGTTAATTTATCACTGGCAATTTGTTTTATTCCCTCTTGTTTATTTAAAGCATGTAGGTGTATATTATTAATGTATTTTATTTGCTGATTTTTTTTTTACTAAAAATGAAACAAGAACTTAATTTCATGTCATCTTCTAATTTTCTGATATTAATCTCTATGTGTTCTGTTTTTTTTTTTTTTTTTTTTTTTTTTTGCAGCAAAGAAGAATGGAGACGAAACATGTGTGTTTGTTGGTGATAACTCTACTGTGTTTGATCGTTTCAATCGCGGATGCTGACACGTCACCGATATTGGTGAAGAAAGTTAAGGGGAAAAAGGTTTGTGATCAGGGTTGGGAATGTAAAGGGTGGTCAGAATATTGTTGCAACCTCACAATATCTCAGTATTTTGATTATTATCAATTTGAGAATCTTTTCTCGAAAAGGAACTCTCCGGTGGCACATGCCGTTGGTTTTTGGGATTTTAAATCTTTTATCACCGCTTCAGCCATTTATCAGCCCCTAGGGTTTGGTACCACTGGTAACAAGACAACACAAATGTTGGAGATTGCCGCTTTTCTTGCTCATGTTGGAAGTCAAACTTCTTGTAAGTTCAAGCTTCCAATGCATTGACTTTTGTTCTTTATTTATGAGGTGTCGTTTTATACATAATTGCATAGAGATGGTATGTTTGACCCACTTACTTGTAAATGGGTCTGTTTGGGTTGTGTATCATCCGAAACAAGTTAAATTAGAAAATTGGGTAAATGGGAACAGGTCGAGTTACATATCGGTCGAAAAGGTCGTCATGCATCACCCATTTGTAACTTGACCCGCTCCCAATTACCTAATCTTCTAAATTATATGGATCATAGTTATCAAAGGCGCTAGGCGCACTCAAGGCGTCTGGGGCCTAGGCGCGAGGCACGAAAAAAGCGAGGGCCTGGGATAAAAAATCGAACATAGAAAATAAAGTAAAAATATTTTAAAATAATACTATTTTTCATCTAGTTAATATCAAAAGTTTTAAAATATTGATGTATTAATGTATAGAAGTAGTTTTCCTTAGATAAAAGTTGAAATCGGGCTAGAATCTAGCCATAATTTAACGAATTTGGCTGGAAACTCTCCGGAATTCGGGAATCTAGTTGAAATATGCGCCTAAAGCATCGCCTAGATAATTAAAGCGCAATTTCCTCGACTCAAAGCGCAAATGCATTGCCTTGCCTAAAAAATGGGCCTAGGCCCAAGAGGCGATGGCTTTTAACAACTATGATATGGATTTCTACTAAAAGCCACCATCAAACCCGTACCCTCAAACCAAACACCCACTAAATGGCAAGATAACTTGATTTTTGTTATTGCGAATGATTTAGGTGGCTATGGAGTGGTAACCGGAGGGCCCACAGCATGGGGATTATGTTACAACAAAGAAATGAGCCCTATGCAAGATTATTGTGATGATAACTACAAATACACTTACCCTTGTGCCCCTGGAGCTTTATATTTTGGCCGTGGTGCTTTGCCCGTTTTCTGGTATGACACAATTTTTTCGCCAATTTTGTCACTTATTTTAAAACCTAGTAACTACGAATGTGTTTGAGCCTTTGTTCTTTTTGCACCGCAAAATAGTCTCTAAAATAGGTTGGACAGGTTGGGTAAACCGTCAAAATGTGTACTTTTTTAACGGACTGGATGGATCCCGAACTCTGTCCACTTTGTTATACTAATCAGTCACCAGTGCGTCAAACTCAAACATGAATAGAATAGCAGAGGCGAAGGATTTAAAAGGCCAGGGGTGGCCCTGCCCCCCCCCCCCCCCCCCCCCCCCCCCCCTATTTTTTGGCTCAGTAGTGGAAATTGCGATTTTCGTAGGTAAATTGAATCTGGGTTGAGTCCGGCCCTCGCCGATTTGCCACTACCAATCGAAAAAAGTTGAGTCCGGCCCCCTCTGATTTAAGAACCAAGCTTCGCACTGAGAATAGCTATATTATCAATAATAGACTATTTTTTTATGTAATGCCATTTTGTTACGGGTCAAAATGGGAGAGTTTTGTTTGACCCGAAACACTTTTTTTCCATCCATTCATAAGTATATAGATCTAAAGTGCCACGTCTACGAAGTTATATTGTTTCAGTGTTAATTTAAGCTTGAAGTTTGTGGATAATATGATTTAGGATGTTTTATGCATAAAAAAAATCCACTTGGATAAGTTTTGACCCGTATTAACCTCGTTTTGTCCCTAGATATAACATAAACCTAACCCTAACCGTCGTGTTGTTACAGGAACTACAACTATGGATACCTCGGCGACTGCTTGAAAGCTGACCTTTTACACCACCCTGAATACCTCGAACAAAACGCCACTTTAGCTTTCCAAGCTGCAATGTTTCAATGGATAACTCCATTGAAAAAGGGGCAGCCCTCACCGCATGATATCATGGTAGGCAACTGGAAGCCCACCAAAAACGACACTATGTCGAAAAGGGTTCCTGGATTTGGAGCCACCATGAATATCCTATACGGCGAACGCACATGTGGAAAAGGTGACGTTGATGACATGAACACCATCATCACACATTACTTGTATTATCTTGACTTGATGGGCGTTGGCCGAGAGCAAGCTGGACCGCACGAGATGCTTACTTGTGCTGAACAGAAACCGTTTAACCCTTCAACAACCACTAAAGACTCGGCTTCGAGTTAACCTTGGGGTTGAAGTAGGACACCATGCCAATGTGGCTTGAATCTTGAAAAGGTGCACAATTTGGAATGTTTCGAGTTTCACAGTCCTTTGTTTCTAAATGTTTATTATTTGTTTTGTGAGATATGTTTTTGTTTTTAAGTTGGAACTATAAAAACAGATCTTATATAAGTTTGTTCAGATTATGTTATCTTGAGTTTGCTTTTGTATCATAATTTTTTTAAATAAATTTGTATCAAGACATGCTAGCATGTTACATGAAAAATTGTAAACCTACTTGTTTGTGCATTGCTTTTGGTAACAAGTTACATTCCCAAACTTATTCTAATGTCCTGTTGATTTGTAAAATTAAGAAGAGTTAACTGCAAAATTCGTCCATGAGGTTTGGTCCAGTTTGCTGCTCTAGTCCAAAAAAGTTTTTTTTTTTTTTTTTTTTTTTTGGTTAGAAAGTGACCTTAAAAACTTGCTAATGAAGTAAAAATAGAAAAAATGACTAGACCAAGATGGAGACATCAACCCATCAACAACATATTAAACATGTAATAGTTGCTAAACATTTATAAAGCTATATATAGTTTCATTATAATATTCCCCAAAATAAAGATTAATGACAAACTCTACATTATGGAACTAGCCTTAAGTACATCATTTTTCAATCAAATTCAACTTCATATAAAAAAGACAGCTTTACAATCAAACGTTTCTTGAATCACACTATATATAATATTTTGGGTAGGAAGATTAATTTGATTTTTTTTAGAAAATGTGGTAGCTAAAGTTTAATGCTTGAAATTTATAGCAAATATGAAAATAACAAATGATATTTGCTTATAAAATAACTGATACCGAGTATCCACTAAAGGTTAAAAATTTTGACCGGTCTAGTTGCAACTGCTTATCAAGTTATGTTACATTTCCAACGGGTCAAAAGAATAAAATAAAATAGTTCAAGAATGATCCGAGTTTGGTTAAACGTGTCAAAAGTTGCTTTTCCTAAATCATTTTATTCAAAAGGAATAGGCTATCATTGAAATATATAGAAAATAGGAACCAAAGTGTGCAAAACAATCTAATATGACCCGTTACCTGACCCACCCATATTGCGACCTCTAATTATATTTTACTAGGTTTGAGACCCGTGGGGACCCACGGTGCAAACCATAGTAAATAAAAAAAATATATTAAACTAAGAGTTGTATTATTCAAGTTTAGTGGCTACAACGTAAAGTGTTAAGAATAATGGTTAACCTGATATTTTTTTTCTTATATAAACGTCATGCGTTGATATGAAATGGGTATTAAAATTAAAACTAATATATAACTATGGTTTTCATGTCAAAGTGGATATTTTTTGTAAGCTATAAGTAACGTTAGTAATGAAAACCGATTACCTATTATGATCAGTACTCAACCAAAGTATAAACTTTAACAAAAAATAACAAAAGGTATGAATACATTGTGTTTTTGTAAATGACTTTTTTATCATATTTTTATTTTTAATGTAATTGTAATTAGTACATAACTTGTTTTATTGACAAATGGCAACGCACTGTTCAAAGCACACAAAAAAAGTTTAAAATAATACTTTATTATTGAAGTTGTATATACATAACGTCAATAAAAATAAGTAAAAAATTGCATCAAAATTACTCACATTATTCATAAATCCTGAAAGACTTCTTTGTACACAACGTTTGATGTTTTGTTCGTCAATTCACCATTTTCATCTACTATAACTATCTTCAGTCCATCTCGACTTTGACTCTTGAAAGCGCAACATACAACTGCCCGTGTGAAAAAACTGGATCCTTCAAATACAACCCAACTCTGGATAAGGATTGTCCTTGACTTTTGTTTATTGTCATTGCGAAAGAAACAGCAAATTGAAATTGCCTTCTGTTAAATTTAAAAGGAATTTTCTTATCTGAGGGGGATAAAGTAATTCTTGGAATAAAAGTTCGCATTCCAATGTTACTTCCTGATATGATTTTCGCTTCAATGACACGTTTTCTCATTTTAACAACTTGTAACCTTGTCCCATTGCACAAACCGCTTTTCTGATCAATGTTTCTGAGTAACATTACGGGAACGCCAACTTTCAAAACCAAACGATGGTTTGGTATTCCAGAAAACTTAAGACCATTCAGGACATCAGGAGAAACTAATCTTTCATCAACCTGTTTGTTAACATCTTCAGACTGGCAAACACTATCCGAACTTAGATACTCAACTTCGTCACCGGGAAACATTGAAAGTAATATATCATTAATTTCATGAACAACTTCATTCTTCGGTGCCAATATAGCTCGATCTTGAAAATAAGTCGGAGTGTGGATGTTATCCAAAAGTGAAGGATAAACAAAGGCTATCAAATCAGAAACAGGATCCGAAGATTGAGAAATAAGTAAGTCATCAGGTATCAAAATAACATCCTGATCATCGCTTATTGTATCAACCTTTCCTTCTCCTATGTCCAGAAGCCAAGATGCAAACTTTTTAGTTTCCTCAATATCAGAACTGCAGCTTCCAGAAAGCAACCTCATATTTTTTGTTAACTCTAAAACAGTGCATTTGTGCCAAATGTATGATGAACTTAAAGAGGCATTAACAATGTCATGCCTAGTTCCATTTGGTACAACTGGTAGAATTTGCCTAAAGTCACCCCCAAACACAACAACCTTTCCACCAAATAACAAATCAGACGACTCATCAGCATGTACATCAAATACATCTTTTAAACTTCGATCTAGTGCTTCAAAAGCATGTTTATGAGTCATGGGTGCTTCATCCCATATAATCAAGTCAGTTTGTTTAACCAGCTGTGCAACATCACTATTAGGTGGTATGTAGCACATAGAATCTTCAGTTAGGTTTATAGGAATACGAAACCTGGAATGTGCTGTCCTACCACCGGCCAATAGCAAAGAAGCGATACCACTCGAAGCAACATTCAAAACAATCTTTCTTTTATATCTTATGGATGAAGATAGAGTCTTCCATAGGAATGTTTTACCCGTACCACCGTAACCATAAACAAAAAAACCCCTCCTTTTTTTTCCTCAACAGATTTAATTACACAATTATAAATATTTTTTTGTTCATCTGTTAAAGAAGAGAACTGAGAATCAAATTCTTCAACCAAACTGTTTGAGTCATAGCCCAACTCCTCACAAATAAGACGATTGTCTAATAATGATAGAAACTCATTCTCAGGATATGGCATACCTACGAAATGTCGTAGACTGCAACTATTACGCAATAAGAACTTCTCAATATCAAGCAAAGCTAAATTCTTAAGTTCGTCGTCTGAAAGGATCAAATCTGGGAAAAAAAATGTGTTAGAATGGAATATATAGAATAAAATTAACATATAAAATGAATAATTGAATATGTGGAACCATTAAAAATAGTATAATTTACATTCCTAAAAATTATGAATCATTACAATTTAATATATGTCCAAAAAATTCTAGAAAATCTATTTTAAAGTAATAATATATTAAAAAAAGTTAAAAACCTGGACAGTTTGAATCTATTCTTCTCTTGCGTAAAATGTCATCAGACAAATAATTCCATGTTCCTCCCACACAATGTCAGGTCTTGACAAACTGTTGGACGCTAAAAGAGTTGCAAATAAGTTTCTTAGATAAGGGCCAGAACCTGCAAAAGCCGCTTCCTTTATTGCTTCAACATATTCTGTATCATCATCCAGGAGTCCCATTGCGTAGCATGCATCCCTAAAAGATGATTGTACTTTCCCATCAACTTTAAGAATATCTTGAAATGATGTTGGTCCTTTAACCTTATTCAAAAGCATTCTCAAAAAATAAGCTTCGCCAACAGAAGCAGGAACTGAATGAATTCGACCAATTGACTTTATTCTTTGCCTAACCTCCCATTTTCGTTCTTGTGCTTTCCAAACATATTGTGAAGGGAATTGGATGTAAGTTAGTTGCCTTGCATTGGCATCAATTTTGTTGCGTTCCATCCAACCCAAAAACATAGAGGAAGCACAAGAGGGTTTATTGAGAACGTCGTCAATGTCCTGCGTAGGATCGAAAACAATTCTTTGTTCACCAGGTAGATGAAAAGGTAGTATCATTACAGGAGGTGACCTGTAATGAATATCATATGAGAATATTCTCCATGAAGCCTCACACGCAGAAATATAACGACAATCATAAAATCCTTTGACTTCATCAACAACTTTGTCTTCAACGGGTACTTTCTTGCTTTCCACAAAATTAAGAGTAACTCTATCTAGACCCTTGTTAATGTATTTAAATAAATACTTAATGGATCCAACTTGGTTACACCATTCAATGTTGATATGAGCCTGCTATCTTTTAAGAAGTGTCTTGTTATATGGACCAACATATCTGTTATCTAATTGCTCACCAGACTTTTCTACAAACGAACCATTATCTCTGCGTCTATACACTGCATAACCTTCAGTATCAATAGAAGTCTCATTCTGAAAATTTTTTGGGAAGTTTTTTGAACATTTGTCATTGACCATACACGGACAACTCATGTTCAAAGGACCACAAGGACCGTGAATCATAAATTCACGTACAAGTTCATACAATTCTGGCTCTTCATCTTTATTCGGTATCTCTGCTGAAATGAACTTGTCAATATGGTCAACTGTAGGAAGCTTATAACCAGCAGCCATAAACAAACAAATGTGTGCGTGTGGTAATCCACGTTTTTGAAACTCAACGGTATATACAGCTGCAAAGTATTGAGACCAACCAAAAGAAAATAAGTTAGAAATGTTATAAAAAAATAAATATTGTTGTAATAAAAATTAACTTCATGTGTTCGCACCAGCTTCAACAGTCCCAAATAAGTGTTTATCTTTCAGGTCTTTAATGATGGAATCAAGTTTAATCTTAAACAACCTGCATAAAATGTTTGGCCTATCTTCGGGTCTAAGAGTGGTATCTTGAAGATATATTCTCATCTCTGGCCATTTAGGATTACAAGTGATTGTAATAAAATAGTCAGGGTATCCGTACCACTTACATATTGCCATTGCGTCTAGATAATTTTGCATCATACAGAGCCGGCCCGTTGGGCTTAGTAACCTAGGCAAAGGCCTAGGGCCACCAAAATATAAAGGCCCCCAATTTTTTTTATATACATCTCTTTTGGCCCAAATAAAGAAACCACCTCTAGGCCCAAAAGTCAACAAGTAAAATCTATTAATTTACTTACGGTTACTTTCCAATTTTCCATATTTACATGCCATGTTCAGCCCTCTTTGTACGATGTATTCCAGATTGAAGCTTTGAATATTTGATAACTGTAGTTTTGATTTGCTATTGCGGATTCGAATGATATTTTTTAGGGTTGTCAAGTATTTAAGATAACAAAAAGGATTGGACAATTGGTAATTAATATTGTTTATTTGATTCAGGTTAGTTGTCAAAACGACACTAAGTGTATCGTATTTCAATTGCTAATTCAATTTGCTAGTTTTTTGCTATTAGCATGATAGTGTATTTTATACATACTGGTTGTCAAAAAGGCACAAAAAATTGCATAAGGAATTTGATATTAGTCTTGTTACACGTTTACTTAAGGAATTTGCTATTCGTCTTAATTTATTATTGGTATTCTCTTAAACTAACATATATTTTAGCAATGTCAAATCGAAACGGAACTTATGAATCCAGTTATGCAAAAAGAAAAAAACAAAAGAAAAAAAAAATCACATAAACCTGAAGCTTTAATCGAATCACAAAAGAGATCACTTTTAGAATTCTATTCAAACCAAAATTGCGCAAGTAATGGACCTACAAGTGAACCTACAAATGATGATATTCCAAAGTAGATGCAGGTTCTTTTTGTTAAATTATACAAATTCTAAGGGCCCCGACTTTATAGTTCGCTTAGGGCCTTCAAAAATGTTGGGACGGCTCTGGCATCATATATCTAGCGCCACCTGTGAAGGAAGATGGAATAATAACTCGTTGACCCATGGTTGATGTTTCTGTTTGTCCTTCTTCTCTTTGTTTGCTTAGGACATTATGCTTCTCACTCCTAAGAACGGTTTGCTTACCCCTAATGTAATTTAGTCTTTCCATCTCAATCATTGTATACGAATCAACTATAAATTGCTGCAAAAGCCTTCGTGCATTAAGAATTAGCGAGTATTCATTACTCCTATCTTGAAGTCTATAAGCAAAAAACTCCCTCATTGTTACACTTTCACATTTTTTGTTTTTTGTGTTTGAAGATGAGCCCCCATCTGGTAAGGAAACATTTTTTTTGACGGTCATCTTTTTTGTTTTTTGAACTTGAAGACGAGCTTTCATTTGGTAAGGGAACATCTTTGTGAAGGATGTCAATTCTATATCCATCGTCACCATAAGGAAACAACAATGGATACTGAAGAGCAAGATACGAAGGATGTAACTCACTAACTCTTTTTAGCTTTCCATCAATGGTCTGCACAATAATATCACGTTTATCTGTTTCTTCATTAAGGTCACCAATTATCAATCCAGCAACTTCAGAAACCGTGGGTAGATTGTAGGTTCTACCATCTTCTTTCCTCATTCCGTTTAATCGAAGCTTGACTTGTGCATCAGGATTCTTCTGAAAACAATCTCTCGCCATTCTATAAGATTTCACCAAGGAGTTTTTGGCATCCAACATTTTTTTCAATTCCTTTACAATTTGAAATTCAAGCGCCTTTTCTAATGAGTATTCCTCATCTGCATCACTATAAATAAAATAAATATATTAGAATTGAAAGTACTTAAAAATCCTTAAAGTTTTCTACAAAAGACAATAAAAAATAACATACCCAACGACATTGATTCTATTCGAAACTTCATTTTCAGTATCATATATGTATAGCTGAGAGAATACTGGATTTTGTCCACGTGATGGTAAAAGATTTCCCAAAGCATGGTAGTTCTCACCACTTATACGATAGATGAATGGAGCATTACCATGATTTATAGACCTATCAATTTTTCCACCCATGGACGTAAATGCAAACATAGAGTTTAATTGTCTTATGTTCTTTAAAAAGAATTTGCTTTTAGAATCAACTCTATTAAAATACTCTTTATAACTGTGTGGGGTCTCCTTAAAAGGAGGAAGCATACCTTTTCCATAACCACAACACAGAGAGAAATTTTTTTTAGTATTACTTCTATTAAACCCTCTAGTAGATTCACATCTCCACAGTCTAGCATTACAATCTTCACAAGTAACATTCTGATCACCATGGTCCAAGTAAGCTAAAAAAAGATATTCAAATTTATTAAATGTACCATATTTCTAAACTAATGTTGAATTAATATTAAAAATATTTTTTATTAGTAGTTATTAGCGAAAAAAGACTACCTGGAGATATGCCTTGTATTACATTGTTTGTCGTTACTCCATGCGGGTTTTCTAAGCATTCTTCCAAGTCAGTCATCGGTATGGGAGTAATACTGGGGCGTTTTCATTTTAAATTCGATGTTGACCGCGTGTTGCATACGTTAGAAAGCGGCCAACTTACACCTGAAGATCCTAACAAATTAAAATAATATAAGTTTAATAAATGTTGATTTATTATAATATACTTTGTAAACATGACTAAACTAAACATACCAACAATGTCAACTGGGTGTGTTTGAGTGTTAGGTGTTATATTTAGTTTTCCTTTGTTAGTCCGCTTAGAATCCAAGATACGCTTTCTTTCTGTACGCCTTTGTTTATAAAACTCAGATAGATTGCTATGTTGCGATTCGTGACAAACTGCGTAAAAATTAAATAAATAAATGGAATGCTTTGAAAAAGAAGACAAACACAAAACGGGACAACACAATTCTATAATATACTAACATAAATAGATACGCTAACAAATGATGACATAAAAATAAAATAAATAATACCATTAGAGATGTCTGACAAAGGTGTTCTCTGCGTGTTAACTATAAAATAAAAAGAAATAAGTAAAAAAACAACAATGGAAATCAGTAAGTAATAAGATATTTGGGCAATGTATAAAATAAATTTTACCTTCGATTCCTAAAGGATTATTTGTTTGTGTCGAAGCAAAATTAGATTTTTTTCTCTTTGTAGATTCACAACGTTCATTAGAGAAGCCTGACAAAGGCGTTCTCTGCGTGTTATCTATAAAATAAAGACAAATAAGTTAACAAAAAAAAAAAAAAAAAAAAAAGACAATGGAAAGTAGTAAGCATAACACATATTTGAAATGTAGAAAAAACATTTACCTTGTATTGTTACTAATGGCGGTGTGAAAGAGTTTGTAGAGGTTTCTATGTTTTCAACATTAGAAAGTGAACAACCGACATTTGAACTTATACTATCCAAATATGCATTCATTTGTTTACGTCTTTCAGAGATATTAAGACTCACTAAACAATAAATTACAATAAAAACTATTATTTCTTAATCAAAAATTAAGAATTAAAGGTATAAGATAAAACATAATAAATTACGTACCATTTGATATGTTTGATAACGGTGTTGCGGTATTGATATCTCCAAACATGTTTATAATATTTGTTAGTGTAAAAAAATAAAAAATAAAAAGCTAACAATGTAACCAAATGTAAAAGAAAAAAACAAAGATTAATCATTACCGTTAGATTTACGCCTCAGGTCACCAACTTTAGATTTCGGTAAACAAAAATCATACTTTGGGGGATCGGACATTGTAAAATATATGTTTTTCTTGAATACAATAAGTATATACCTGAAAAATTAAAGAAAAATATACTAAAAATTATTGAAAAATAAGGAAACTTTCTACTGCCCCTGGTTTATAAAAGAAACGTGCTTTCAATTTGTGATTTGGGTTTTTTTTTTTAAAATTTTAATATAATCAACCGACGAGCTCTTACAGTCATCCGTTTAAATGATGGATGTTAAACTAAAAAAAATGTTACTAACGGAAGATATACTTTGTGTGCAAATGGCCTTTTAACAACTTTTATTTAAACATTAAGAAACTATTGGTTTGTTAGGATTTTGTATGTTTATAATATGTGTTAGAGTTTTGGGCCGTAAGTTTTATAGGGCCTGCATTTTTTCAGTTATTGCATATGGAATTGGGCTGAATGTTGATGGACTTATGGTTTGTATTAACATACACCGATTCTAATTATGGATCCACCTAAAAAACAGATAACAAAGTTGCTTCTTATTTTCTTTTCAGATCTAGGGTTAGTTATATTGAGAAAACCAGCCGCACCAAATTGTAAACATGACAGAGACTGAGAGAGGAACAAAAATAATGACACGAGCATGAAGGGTCGGACGACAACGACTCTGTTAGGTAATTATTAAACCGTTCGATTGTTATTATTTCAATTAAATAACAGAAACTTCAATGCTGTGTTTATGTTTGAAATCGTGTTGGATTTTATAACTTTGTTAGCGACAAATCCGAATCATTTTGCACAAATACAGACTTTGGTTACTGTTTCATAAGTATTGAAAATAACTAATTCTGCATTATTCTAAATACCTAAATGTCTAATTGAAATCGATGTTGTCTTGAGTATAATCTCTGTTTTTCTAATTTGTAGATTTAAATTTTGAGATTTGGAAATACTTTTCATGGCACATATGTTGCTTTTTGAGCTGCAAGTTAGCAACATGTTTTAGAAATAGATACATAGCATACAGAGAAGTTAGTGGGCTTGTGTTTTAATGATTCAATTTATAATTCCGAGTTTGAAATATTTAATAATAAGAAAATTTAGAAGTTAGAACTTAATTTATAATGCAAAATATAATGTAGCTATAAATATAAATATAACTATATATATTTATTAACATTATACAACCATTATAAAACTTCAAACGGCCAAACTGCATTATTATTATAAATTCTTTCTCTGTTTGATGAGTTGCAACATATTTAGACATCTCCATGGCATAACTATCCCACAACGTTAAATAGATGCGCAAGCCCCTTCAAAAAAGTACAAATTATTTTAGTAAAAAATAAATACACAATTTATAAAGCTACGTAATTTTTTTTGTATATAAAATGCAAACAAAAAAATAAATAAATAAAAAATACATACTCGATATCTTGAATTTCCATTGTTAACCTCTTTTTATCAGCGACAACCTTTTTATCTTTATCATCATTGCTGAAGAACTTGTTAACATGTCCTATAACATCTAAGATCAAGTATAAAATAAACATTAATGAAACATAACTTATAAACCTATTATTATGGTTTGGTTGTGATGAAAAAAAGGCTATTAGAACGAAATATACCTATTGTTTGCAAAACAATCTAATATGACCCGTTACCCGACCCACCCATATTGCGACCTCTAATTATATTTTATTAGCATAGGAACCGACATCCCTTCATACTTTGGCGGCTGTGAGTATCAGGCTATGAGGACCTCTTATAAGTCTTAGGAAGCGGGTCATTAGATACAAATAACTTTAGACCATTATTTCAGTTGATTTAAAGGTCATTAGACTAGTCTTTTGCTTTGGTCTTTGAGGCATAAAAACGGTATCAACAAAATAATTGGGGAATCTATGAATTTCAAACCGAACCGACATGATTATTCAAAGTCTTATTATTAAATTTATATACTTATTATACAAGAAATACATATTTTGTATTTATTTTTTATATACATTATTTATTTCTTTTTTTTTCCTTCATAATTTGGGTGATTTTAAATAAACCCTAAATCGAATTGGTTTGAATCCGAATTCAAATTCAGATTAAAAAATGCAAACCCGAACAAATGAACACCCATAATCTTACCTATCATGGGTTTACTGGAGTGAGCTTTTTAAGGTTTATTTCCAGCCTAATCGTAGGAAAGGAATAAAATCACTGGTTTGGGGTGTAAACGAGCTCTCAAGAGTCAAGATTAGTTATTTTCATCCTATTAATTTTTTACTTTTGTTTGTAACAAGGTGTTGTAACCTATACATTATGCTTACCTAATGGTTACATACAAGTTAGTCATAATTTGGTCTTGGTGGTCCACCAAAGGTTTCTAATGGTTGTATTCAAAAGTCCAACAACATCTAGTAACCCCTTGACCAAATTTAATCTACCTTTATGGTGATGAGTTTTTTCTCTACACAAAACACTAAACTTCCTTCCATACTTTCAATTCAAGATTTAATTCAACTAATTAGTTATTTTCATATTAAACTCAATTAATTATTTCTTTCTAGTATAATCGACGCAAACGTCACAATTTTTTTTACATTGTTTCATTTTTATATTAAGTCCGGTTGTAATCGCCAAGATTTTTTTAACCGTTTCTTTTTCTTATATAGATATCAGATCTTATCGACGTCCCTAGCGTTATGACATACTTATTTTTGCCAACGTTTCGATGTTAACATTTGATTGAATTTTTAATGCTTTGTTTTTTCTTTGTGTACACCAACATTCTGGTTTTCTTGGATGTGTTTTTCTCTCTTTTAATTTGTCGGTATTCGACTAAATATTACGAACAACATTATGAGGTGAACTTTCATAAAGTTCTGAATAGTATCAACGGCCTCGTCGTAATACATGGGTTTGCCTTTTTTTTTTTTTTTTATGGTCAATGCCTTTTGCAACATCCAGGTTTGTTGGAACGTCTCAACGTGGGGGTTTAATACTAGTTGTTATTAAAAGTCTTAATTGATTCGACCTTAAACAAGCTTGAGCTCAAGCCTAAACTAACTCAAGCACAAGCTTTATATTCAAATATACACTAGGCTCACGAACCTATTTTATCTAAACATACCAATTTTATTTTATACAGCAATATATATGTTTACATAATAAGTATTGCTATAAATATATAAAAGGAATGATATATGTATGTCAGTATGTATACAAATTAATTAAATATTCAATGAATAAAAAAGTCTAAGCCTCACTAACAAGCTGAGATCAAGCTTTAAACATAATACTCTAAGCACATCAAGGTCGAGCTTGAGCTCTGTTGGGAATCATGGTATCGAATACACAGCGGAAGCGGTTTATATATTTAACAAAACCGGATTATATATACAATATATATAATAGCCGATTTTATATATAAATTGTTAATTAATTTTATTAATCCGATTAATAAAATATTCCCAATCAGGATCTCAGTTAAACGCGTATAAACAAATAAATAATAAACAACCATAGGGGGTTTAGTAATCAACCTTTGACGACTACACCGGAATTGTAACACGCGGGTTACAACGAATCCTCGCTAGTAGGAAGTTCACAACCGAGCACAAACCAACCGGGAAACAACACTTGCAAGAGGAAGGTGGTGGCTTGTGGTGGTTGATGGCCGAACAAAAAAAGGAAGAAGGCGGCGGCCTTCTTTTCTTTGGTGGCGGCCGCAAAAAGCCAAGAAGAGGAGGCAAGGGTTTGTCGTTTTATCAAAGGTGTGCATTAGGGTTTACTCCTTAACCCTCCTTTTATAAGACAACAACTTGCAATAAACCCCCTTGCTAAATATCTTAATACTCCTTAATATTAATCTTATTAACATTAAGTCCCTCAAGATACTCCTTAATATTAATCTTATTAATATTAAATCCCTCAAGACTAAAACAATTATTATTTCATAAATAATAATCCACCAACGCGTGAACTTATCTGATTCGTGTACCAACATGTAACTCTTCGGATCGTACCGGCTCGGGTTACGTTGATCTCGACTTTTAATTACATCGGACATCCTATATATCCAACACTTTTTAATTAAACGAGCCAAGCTTGAGCTTAAACTACTCATCACCAACAATCAACTATAAATCTATACGTAATAAATAAGTATATGGTTTCACCACGTGTCACAATTAATTTTGTGAGCCCAAAATTCTTTTTCCACGTTTCTCTTATTTACTCATTTGTATTCTATTTTTTATTAAAATTTTAAAACTTAATTAATTAAACATAATATATTCCTAAATATTTGTTATTTTTGCTAAATTTTCATTCCTAACTATTTAATATTTTTCTTTATTCATCCAAAAATAAGCAATCAGCTTTTTTGCTTATATGATAAGTTTTGTAAAGTCAATGGCTTGAATAACAGGCCACATAGTTTATTAATTGTCAATATTCTAAACTAACATTGATCATATAACAATCATTATGTATCATTAGTGAATTAATAAATTTTATACCAAACATGCACGATCTTCCAACTCCTAAAACTATCATATCATTTTATTCATTTTTGTAATGCATGAACTAAGCATAATTAGGATTCAAATAAAGTGTATACAGACATAAATGCATACACACATATGTGTATATATATATATCATGTTTGGTCTTTTATTATCCACATATCCATAAAACATAGGTAACATGAAGAATAATATTGTTTTCCTTATGATCATTGCACTTGTCTCAATAGCATCATCAGCAAAGGTTACATACAATGTGACAAGTTTTGGAGCCAAAGGCGACGGCAAGATAGACGCGGCAAAGGCGTTTCTCAGCACTTGGTCTGCCGCGTGTAATTCTACCAAGTCGGCTGTCATTTACGTCCCCACTGGCACCTTTCTTCTAGCAACCGCTATCACGTTTGCTGGAGAAAGATGCCAGAGCAGTTCCATAACTATACGCATTTATGGCACCCTTGTTGCGCCTTTTAACTATGACGCGATTGCCCACTCGGGTGACTGGATTAGGTTCCATAGAGTCAACCATCTCACTATCTCAGGTGGTACCCTCGATGCCCGAGGTGGTTCTCTATGGTCCTGCAAAACATCTGGCAAAAGTTGTCCATCCGGAGCTACGGTACATACTATTACTTCATGTACCCCCCCCCCCCCCCCCCCCCCTCTCTTACAAACTTGGAGGTGGACCCACCGTTAAAAAAATACTTTTCCTCTCATGTTGAGTAATATAAGGGGTACTTTTAGACACGCTCTTTAGTTCACTTGCCACACCAGCGAAACACCGACAAATATGTCAAAACTTTTATGAGTTCGCTTGTAGGGCTACTGAACTGCGTAGAGGGTACAAGAACTTGAAAAAACGCCTAAAAATACTTGGCGGAATACTAAGCCACCTTTCTTTGCTTGTTTGTGTACCTTCTTGAAGCTTTATTGCGGTTATATAACCACATGTATATATGTACATAGAAATGAATATAAGTTTCGTGTTATGCAGACACTCGGAATATACAATTCAAAGAACATTGTTATAAACGGATTGAAGTCTGTAAACAGCCAGATGTTCCATATTCTGCTAGATGCATGCACCAATGCCAAGCTACAAGGAGTAAGTATCTCAGCATCTGGTACCAGTCCTAACACAGATGGCATACACTTAATATCGTCCAACGGTGTCACCATCTTGAATTCCAAAATCGCTACAGGAGATGATTGTATATCTGTAGGTCCTGGCAATAGTAACCTCTGGATACAGACGGTTGCGTGTGGCCCTGGTCACGGCATCAGGTGAATTATTATACTTTACATGTATAATAAAACCAATATATAGTTTCCATATACTATACTGGGTACGTCTGTTTGTTTGTTACGTAGACACGCATAATGTATGATTTTTATTGGCTGCAGCATTGGAAGTCTAGGGTGGGAACTGGACGAACCAGGCGTGCAGAACATAACAGTAACGATGGCAACGTTTAGAGGAACTCAAAACGGAGTAAGAATAAAGACATGGGCAAGGGCGAGCCATGGGTTCGTAACAGGTGCTGTTTTCCAGCATTTGACCATGGTCAACGTCAGTAATCCAATCATCATTGAACAAAGGTACTGCCCCGATAAAAACAACTGCCCGAATCAGGTGTCGGGGGTGAAGATCAAAGACGTGGTGTATGACGATATCCATGGAACATCAGCCACCAAAGTGGCAGTGAAACTGGATTGTAGTCAGGGGAATCCATGCAGTGGAATAAGTCTAAAAGACGTTAACCTTAACTATGTTCGTGGGAATCAACCAGCGGTGTCCTCTTGCGCATATGCTGCTGGGACGGCGTCTGGCATATCTAACCCGACAAGCTGTCTCTAGTTAACTAGTTGCGTCGCTCAGTTTGAAGATTCGAGTATTTCAAGACATCTTCACCATGAGTTTTGTTCTTTATAATGGCTGCTATTTTCTACTGTAAAATGTTTTGTATAAATCTATAATATCCCATTTTGACCCGTCACCTGACCTGACCCAACGTGTCGGTTTGACAAGCTTAATAGACTACAGGTAACATTGAACAAATAAAGTGTACCTCGGCGACATTCGCTTAGATTTTCGACATTCGTTGACATCAAAATTAAACATGTAGCAAATAATTCAGTCAGAGCAGAAAGAGAATAAGTAAAGATTGTGCCACGTCATCAATTATATAAAGTTGGTATATTTTTAACAGTGGCGGACCCAGGATTTTTTTTCATGGGGTGCGGAATCATAGACCTTATATAGGTCGTTTATCCATCAGGTGGCCCGGGTCGGTTCGGTTCAGGTCGACTCGTATACCAAAAATAATAATACTAAAATGCTGGTGGTGGGTCGAGTTTTACCGCAGTGGGCCTTCGGGCGGCGGGTTTCCTCCGGGAATTGGTATGAAATTACCGGTGGATCCGGGTTACTCTCGGGGTACTCCTTTGTCCCGTATGCACTTTGAAAGTGCCCGATATTGATTTGTTGGCCGTTCAAGAAAAATATTCACATAATCACATTTACCTAATTACCTTTTGGAGTTTTGTTGTATTTGTTCAATTGTTTGTAAATTGTGACTGGTCAACGTCACAGGTTCATCTTCTTTGTTTAGCGATCGCCGATTAGAAGCAGGGAGGGAGACAGACAACTTTTTCTTTTGTTTTTCTTTGTTTAGCGCTCTTCTGGCTTTAGGTTTATTTTTTGTTTGTTTTTTCATTTTAATCAATATTAAAACACATGTCGGCTTATTATAAACTTAGGGCTTGGACTCATTCTTGAAATTGGGCTACTAACTAATAAAATGGGCTAACTCTTAACATATAATTATATTTTTTTTTCTTGAGGTCGGTTTCAAAAGTTCAAGGGGTGCGGCTGAAAAATTTCATGGGGTGCGGACGGGATGAACGCGCGTATATAACACTAAATTTTTTTTTTTCAGGGTGGGCGCCCGCACCCCTTGGGCTTGCTATAGGTCCGCCAATGATTTTTAACAAAAAAAAAAACTGTGTTGACAATAAGCAGTTTAAATAAATGAACAAATCTTGACAAGCCAAAGATATATAACAGACCAATCTGATCATAAGCACACATTCATATTCTCAAACAAAAATATATATATATATGCCTCAATACAACTAAAATCTACTGTCACGATCATAAAGCTGCAGAGGAAAACAACGGTCACAAGTTCGCTTATTTTTCTTCATGCTTTTTACATTATACTTCTGGAGCTGCTGGTGCAGGTGCCCTCAACAGCGGTTGAAGAGCTTTCACAACAATGCTCATATTAGGCCTGAACTCAGACTCGTACTGCACACATAAAGCCGCCACAGCCGCCAGCTAGATTAACAAAACAGATCTCGTTAGTTAGTTAGTTAATGATTGTGGGTTTGATTTTTATAACGATACAAAAACAACCAAACCCGAAATCCCACAAAATAGCAAAAAAAAAAAAAAAAACATTAACAATATTGAAATATTATTATCATTTTGGAAAGAGATAAGACCTTTGCAACAGCTTTTGGAGGGTACTCTCCCTTGAGCCTTGGATCAACACATTGTTTAACCTTGTCTTCACTTAGCCTAGGTGTAGCCTATATGTAGAAGAAACAAAAATAAATAAGTTCAACTTGTTTATATCATTTCTCATTAGGCTCGCTTTCTATTTTGCGGCCCCGTCTACACAAGTCATAAACCAAATGAGATCATTTGAATGTTCAATGAGGCAATGACAAATGGCTCTTTGAAGCTTTATATCATAGTCACACAATTCGCTAGATTTGAAGCGGATTTCGAATTGGTACGTTTCGTACCATACGCAATTCGCATACGTACCAATTCGCGAATTAGGGTTCCAATTCGGAAGTTTGGGGATAATCAATTTGCGTTGTCAATTGCAAGAGTAGCGCCCGCTATACAGATGCGGATTAATTCAAGAAAAATTAGGGTGGAACAGAGATGGACACGTACCTTGCAGTAGCGATTGGAGGCCTGATGGTGAGGACTGAAGAAATAGTTCATGAATGGAGAAGAAGATGGAGGCCAAGTTAAAAATTAGGGTTACAGGAAGAGAATATGATGGCCTCTTTATTTTGTAACTTTGAAACTTACATCAGGACCCTTAAACTTTAAGCATTTATCATATTTAAACTAAAAGTATTATCACATATCTAATTTGATAATATGAAATTTTGGACTTTGGTTATTTTGATTAACGAATTTAGTAATTTTTATTTTAATTTGTACATAACGAACCGGACTCAATGGTATACCGTATCGTATCGTACCGAAATGAACCTACCCTCCTCTGTACCGAATTCGTTCCATTTAGCGAATCGCGAACCCGAACCTCGTACCCGAACCGGAGCGAACCGCGAATTATGTGACTATGCTTTATATACTTATCAGTATAAATTAAAGTTGAAATTTCGACCAATTTATTCATGAATGGGTCAAGTCCACGTATGTTTTATCTCTAATGGTGCAAAGAAAGTATATTATTATTTTATTTTATTTTATTTTTTTTAAATGGACAAATAGCGTTTGACCCGTATAAAAAGTTACTCAACCTCTAAAAAGATAATCTTTTCCAAGTTTCTTAATCCCCCTTTCTCTATCTAATGGAGTCCCATATTTGTTTCACTTATATCAACTAAAGAGACCCACGAACTTATTAGTGCCGAAAACAAAAATTCAAAAAAAAAGGCTCACCCAAGTGACAAGGCTTTGTTGTCCACGTGGCATTGTGTGGTCAACAGGTTTCCGACCAGTTAAAAGCTCAAGCAAAACAACCCCAAAACTATACACGTCACTTTTTTGTGTCAGCTGTCCAGTCATTGCATATCTACAAAAAGATTTAAAAAAAAACACTTAGCTAAACAATAAGCTTCTTCAAATACAAAGAATATGTAATATATAATAATACGATAACGTGTATATTATCAAATTGAATATCATTCTTTGAAGGTACTGATAATAGAACAGATTCTTGCTAAAGAACAGAAGAAAATTAAGATTCCTATTAACAAAACTAAAAGATGATTAAAATATTAGAGCTAATGGAACTTTTGCGTCTAAAACAAAAGGCATCCTATTTATGCAAAACCCATCTAAAAGGAACATATGCATATCTCTTTTTCCATCACACTTTACTCTCTTCAAAGGTGGCAACTTTGACCCATTTACCTATAAAATGGGTCATTAGGGGTTATCTTTGATCTAAAACTAATTGAAAGTCATTCAAAGTGTTTCACATGCATAAAAGTGTCCTAAATTTTTTTAGAAGAAAAAAAAATATGATCATGATCATTTGTGTAAATATATTTGGACATTAATGGATAAAAAGTATTTTATAGATTACCAACCGACATTGAACCAGTTAGACAGACTAGCACATATTGCCAAGCTTCTTTGTTTTATATAATGTAAAACGAGTCAAATAGTTTTAGCTAAGGGATTTAGCCAAAAAAGGGAACGGGTCAAATGGGTTGATAGTCATCCAAAGTGATTCACATTTCACATGTATGAAACTCTACTAAACCCCTCAAATTATTTTAACACAGCTATACATTGTTTCTATAGCGTTACAAAAATAGCTACAAAAAAAAGTATTTGGTCCCAGGGATCAGTCCAACCCAAAATGACCAGACCCTACGAAAAACGCAACTAGGCTTAGCTAAGGGACATAGAACAAGTCAAGCAGGTTGGAAGTCTTCCAAAGTGTATTCATACGTACAAAATTCACCTAAACTGCTTTATCCTACAAATTAGATCATATTTAGACACAACTTTTATAAATTTGCAAAAAGCAGATAGAAAAGGTTACTGCAGGTTGGCCCAATCTGACCAGGTTTGACCCAACCACCCGAGTCGCCCATTTTTACCAATTCTATTTCTTTTGTGATCAAGTATAATAATTAACCAAGGGTTTTGAATCATTACTCTGGTGCATGATAGCCAAAAGTGCCCAAAACACGAGTAGAATGCAAACGAGCAGCCATATCAGGAGCTTGATTTGAAAGATTAAAATCGGCAATCTTGGCTCTTAGATCCTCAAACAAGAGCACATTACTAGACCTAATATCTCTGTGAATTATCGAAGGTTGGACCTTTTCATGCAAATAATCAAGTCCCTTTGCTGCATCAACAGCAATCCTTACTCTTTGCATCCAATCAAGCACAGGCCCCGGTTGTGCTCCTTGCACGCCCTTCCTGCCTATATGTTATGTACCGATATAGATTAACAAACCCATGAAACCAGAAACTAAATAAAATTAAAAAAAAAATGTTCCATACCATGTAATATGTCATGTAGAGATCCCATGGTTGCAAATTCATAAGCCAAAACACGTGTGTTTCCTTCCACACAGTAACCGCACAACTCAACAAAGTTTTCGTGCTTCAGTATGGAGACCATTGAAACCTTGAATAGAATGGAAATTAACTTTTGTTTTAAAAAAAGGAACGAAGAAACCAAAGAACCAAACAGGAGCCAGAACCGGGCACAAGGCTGTTTTGACACATTACTTAACTCGTCTATCCATCGTGCCACCTCTAAATCCTTATACGTATCCGGTTTGTGTTCCAGTTTGGAACCGAACACATTTAGATTAAGTGATTAACCGTCCATAGGTATATAACAGATTAGTTACTTGCAGAAACATAAACTTACCTGAGTCAAAAACTCGTTATCGGATTCAGCCTCGGTAGAGACATCAAGCTTTTTCACAGCCACACTTTTTCCATTATCTAAATTTGCAAAATATACCCTTCCATATGAACCTTCACCAATCAATGCCTTTGATCCAAAGTTCTCGGTTTTTTCTTTCAGTTCATCAAGCGAAAGTGCAGGTACTTCGATTGTTGGCACTTCTTTTTGTGCATCAAATTTTTCTTTCGGTTGTACTCTGTCCTTTTGCTGTCCTACATTACATGTAAATAAAAAACATTCACACACATAATGTGATTAGGGGAACTTTGGAAATAGTGTTTATATGTGTTATGAACTTATGCTGCTTGAAGTTTAAATAATTGTTTTCTACGGACAAGATAAGCGTAAATTCTGATAAATGCATTTGAACTTTTTCAAGACAGAAACATACTTATATCCATCTATCATTCTATCAAACAACAATGATTTGATGCATTGCAAAATGACAGAATACCCTAACTTTTTTACATCGAACTATTTGCTTTTCGATGGACCAATTCAAGGGTTATTTTGGTCATTTCAGAGTATAAAAAGAGGTAGCTCATCATTAGGCATTTGTTAAATAGTCATATTAAACTTACCATTAACATGATCATTGTGGTTTTTTACCAAGCCATTGTCATTCGAGGGGTAGGATTCTTCGACTTGACAAGTACAACAAAACCACCTCCGCATCCTATCTCTCTTCCTCAAAATTAAACCGTCGTCAGCCCTTGGTTTACCCAAACGTATAAAGTATCCAAGTGGGAGCAAGTATGCCTACATAACCATAAACCATTAAAACATGTTAAAAAGATCATATTGATATTACTCAACACACAACTTTAAAATAATAATTTATAATCGAATTCCATATAATATCTTCTCTTGTAACGTTTGAAGGCCTTTTGTTGTTTTGTTTCTATACGTTCTTTACGCATATTTCTAAATTCTAATAATTTCTATAAGTTATAAAAAAACATAATATAAATTCTATAAGTAGTAAACAATAAATTCACTCTAACCTTCACTCCTTCAGCAATCAATTTTGTTTAGTATCAAATAATTAGAATAATCATTTGCAAAATTATGACATAAAGTTGCAATAACCAAATAGTCACCATCAATATGACCCCCCCCCCCCCCCCCCCCTACATACATACAAAAGGAGTGAATTCCCTACCCCCCAACACATGCAAAAACAACTTTCATCAAACAAAAATTTGATCACAAAAACAATAAATATCATAAATATAATAACATTTAACACTTTAAAATCAATTATAAAATAAATCTTCCCCATGATCAAGACATCAAAGATTTCACTCACACGCATAAAATTACCACTAAACAACTTTCATCATTAATAATAATAAAAAAAAAAAAAAACTGATCACAAACACAATAAATATAATAAATTTACAACATTTTTAACACTTAAAAATCAAAACAATTCTCCTAAAAGACATCAAAGATCTCATACACACAACACATGCATCAAATAGACAAATATTAACAAACAGTTACATAAATTCCTCTCACCATTAAACCACGAAAATATCCACCAGTAACCATCACATATAATATCTTCCAATAATATGAAAAAAAAAGAAAAAGAAACCCCAATTGGAACAAATCAAAGAATTATTCAACAAGATACCAAATTTAACATAAAATAAAAAGATCCAGTAATAAAAGATTACAAAACAAGAAACCAAATTGTTATTATCAAACACTAATTGAAGAATAAAACAGTTACCAATTAAATTAGAAGACACCCATCATCAAAGACACCGAAAGGAATCATCTTTATGAACAATAATAATAATAAAGGCAGTAAAGGTTTACCTGTGTTGTGTTGTGTTGTGTGTTTAGGGATTTGTTTAGAAATTGGGGAAAAGAAAGACAGATAAGCAATGAGCGATTACAATGAGAGAGAAATAGAAAGAAAGAACAGAACACAACAGCGGTTTAAATTGTCATCAATGCAAAAAACGCGGTGATGACGTCATCCATTTCAACGTTTTTTTATAATTATTTTTTTAACAAAATTTGACCAATGAGGTCGGTATCAGTAAAAAAATGGTTAAAATTGGGTATTGGTACCGCAAATGCTAGATGTGGTACGGCATGGTATTGTATTGTATCTGTATTTAAATGTAAAATCGATAAAATACCGGTATCGGTATTGAAAACACAAAAAAAATTGGTAGCGAAAATAATTCGACTACAGGAAATTGGTTACCGGTTCGGTACCGGTGCCTAATACTATTTGCACAACCCAATTCCGGGTACATTTATAGGTAAAAGGTTATTGTATGTATAATCGCAGAGAGTAGTGATTACCCAATCATTATTAATTCGAAAGGAAACCATAAAAAAAAACATGACTAGCGCTTAATATTTTATCATAAAAAAGGCTACAACCAACGAACTCGTTAGTTAATCAGAGTACTGCTAGAGGTATGTCTCTATGGACTATGGTCAATAATTTAAAAGTCAAATTATTATTATTATTTATTATTATTGTATGAACAAACTTTATACTTATGTGTTAATAATTATTACTTTATATACCTTTTTAGAACTTTCAAGCCTTCCTAGTCGTCAACATTGACCTAAATGTTTAAATTTCGCTTGATTTAGACTTTGTACATAAATTCTCATTGGTTGTTTTGAGTGAACTTTTTCTTAAAAGTCTGCCTAGGTGTTTCCGGTTTCTACCCATTCATAACATCAACCATCTCCACATGATTCTTTATTACGTAATACAAACGAGTACCTAACGTTCTTCTCATTTTGTTAAGATCATCAAAAATTAAAGACAAGACTAATGTCTTATGTCTTCTTTGTTTATAGCCTATAGGTATTTTCTGATTTCTATCTTTTTTACTTTTTTAAGCATTACATAAGACGACTCAAACATCGATGTCTTCAAATGACTATCATTACAAACTCTATACAACTCCCTTACGTTCTTCACACCCCGTCTCACCCTTGGATCCACCATAACCCGCATAGAGAAAACTTACGTTCTTGCAAATGGATCTTTCGTCTGAGGCTTTGATGTATATTTAAAGTCTTGCGTTGCCAAAATTTTAAAACATGACATATAAGTTCCCAACACTCATCACGTTACACCATTGTATCAACACCAACAAATAATATATTGTATTAAAAACATGTTTTGAGTCTCATACGTTACGTATGAACCTATGTAATTAAGGTTAGCATGTTATCACTGAGAGAGGTAGAGTCGTAATAAACTAAAAAAGAAAAGAAAATAAATAATAAATAAATTTATGAATCTTGTTATGAATAATTAAAATAAGTAAAGAGAAATGAAAAAAAAAAATACAACTTCTTAAGAAAATTTAAAGATATAAAATACAGGGTATATTATCAATTTCTCAGTGAAGAAATTGGCAAGAAAACGTTTTGAACCTGAAAAGACAAAAAAAAAAACATGACCTAACAATAGGGGAATGGATGGAGTTAGGGGAAGGAGGAGAATGACAATAAATGTAAACCACAAGGGCACAAATAAGGAAAAAAAAGATTTTGTACTATTTAAGCAACTCGACTCAACCATGATTTTCAAGGGTTGAAGCGAAAGCCTCAACACTCACTACTCACTAGTGTGTTAAACATGAATCGAAAAAAAAAAAAATTGAACTTGAATAATATTATCTGTTTGAAATTAAAAAAATAATAATCAATTATTCATGTGTAGATGGGTAAAAGAATCCTCCTCATCTATTCATAATATAAACATAAGTATAGTTTGATTCTTGGTGTTCATGTAACTTTAAAAATTGATAACTATTCTTTCACATTGGGAATAATATGGTGTCCATTGAAGATTAGCAAACAGTGTTGGGATCATTCTTGACTTCCATGAAACAAAAAATTTTGTAGTGTCGAAAAAGTGGTTGTCTACAACAGGTTGGTTTACCATGCATCTTCTAAAATGTTTGTTACATTCATGGATTATTTAAACCAACTAGGAATTTGAAAATACACCCATTCGTCGAGTCAGTTAAGGTTAAAGTCGTGTCGTAACATTCCTATTAACTCAAAGTTTGGATAGGTCCTGTCGTAACATGGGATCTCAAGGTGCCCTTCTTTTAAGATTAATCGCTCGCTTACAAAGCTAATACGAGCGACCCTATTCTTTCTTTGCCTCTTGGTGTTGGCTTCACGTCTTGGTCAACCGCAATCAACGTTTAACCATACAACCATTAGTCATATGCTATTAGATTGGGAGAGACACTAAGACTATAAGGAGTGGTTGGGGGGGGGGAGGGGATGAAGCGCCATGTGGCACTTGTGGGACCCTTGAGGGGGGAAAATAATTGTGGGGAGTGGAAGGGGGGGGGGGGGGGGGGGGGGGAAGTGACATGTGGATTTTTTTTTTCTTTTTTTTTTTACTTCATATATTAAAAACATAATAATAATAATAATAAATAATAAATAATTTTAATTAATAAAAACCTAGAAAATACAAAAATTAAAAACCTAGAAAAATAAAAAACATAAAAAAACCGAAAAAAATTAGAAAATAACAAATCAGTTAATATTATATTTTTCCATAATCTCACGCTTCATTTGAAGCGTCATCTCTAACTCCGGCCCTTGAAGATGATCGGTGTTCATGGTGAGAAATTTCATATCCTCGCGTTTTTCGCGCTGCTCTTTGATAGACAATTTTCGCTCTTTCATAGTCAACTTTTTTTCAAACGCTTCGCGAATGTTTTTTTTTCTCCTCGAGCATTTTTTCTTGAATCGTATTGAACTGAATCATGGTGGCATTTAAATCTTGCAAGTCAGCGCTGTAGGCGCCGGTTGATCCAGAACCCGAACCCGAAGCAGTAGATTTTTGCGCCCTCTTTTTTGACTTATCTCGACCGGGTGGGCGACTCAATTCCTCTTCAAACTCGTCTTCATCCAAATTAACGGCTTCTACGTTTTCAGGATCAGTTTGACGGTTTCTTGACGAATTTGTTTTCGACCTTTTTGCGGAGTTGCTTGCAGTGGGGACATACGCCCATTTTGAATGGTTCTTGGCGATTTCCCAACAATGAAGAAACTTGAATTCGACACCGGTTTCGTTACGATACGCTAAAAGCGACCGGCTGAGTCTGTCGGTGTCCGTTTCACCGCTTTTTGGATTGTTTCTTGCGTAATAATAATGCGGTTGAAACGAGTTCATTGCCATGTTTATCTCTGTCCACTTGGACGAGAGACTATCGTTTGCTCGATAGAACTCTCGTCCCATCAACCTATGGAACGCGTTGTTTATGTCGATCCAAAAGTCGTTTTTATGGCGACTAGTTCCTACAAAAAAAAAAAAATATTAGCAATATTAGAAAAAAAAAAAATCATGTTAAATTTTTTTTATTAGAAATCATGTTAAAAAACTTTTTATTAGAAATCATGTTAAAAAAATTTATTAGAAATACCTTGCTCTTTTTCGGACTCGCTTATCCACGCTTTCGTTATAGCAACTTCTTCTTCGGGTGTCCACTTAATTGGTTGGCGGTTAGCGGCGGCTAATGCTTTCTCCTCCGCCGTCTTCCTCCTGTGACTTCTTCTTGCAGGGGGGTTTTTACCCGAAGATGATCCCGAAACATTTTGGGGTTGTGTTTCGGGTACGGTTTGCGTTAAAGGAAGTTGTGAAGGAACGAGAGAATCATTGAATGGGAAATTAGGATAAATTTGCCCACTAATAAAACCCGCATAACCCGCGTAGTCGGGACAAGGTGAAGGATGGGGTGGACGGTTTGGGATCGGGCGAACCGGTGGTGTATTCGGGTTTGGGACAAACGCGTATGGGTTGTTCGGGTCGAAGCCTCGGTTGTATGGGTTCATTTTTGGTTGAGGAAGTGTATATAATTTGGATGAAAAGTGTATAAAATTTGGTTGAAAAGTGTATAAAATTTGGTTAAAGTGGGTGTTTTGTAGTGAAATGGGGGTAATTTATATATATATATATATATATATATATATATATATATATTTTGACCGTTACTAATATTACCGTTTGATATTTATTTATTTTAAAAGTGACCGTTGAAAAGTTGGTTGGCCCAATAAACACAAGCCACGTGGCCACATGCTCCCCCCCACGCCGGTGGAATCTCTCCCGCCCCCTTCCACGCCAGGTTGCGGCGGTGTTCCCCCCTTCCCGCCCCCACTCCGGTTGGTGTAAGGTCATTGCACAAAGTGATGCATAACTTTCCAATACAATTTAGGTGATCCAAATTAGGGATATTATAAATAAATATATAATTATGTATCTGTTTCATCATGCCCCATTGTAATTAAGAAAAAAAAAAAAAAAAAACAAAGACATTCATTAAATAGAAAATATTCCAAAGGAACCACTAGTGCTGCATATTGGTTGTGTAGATGGTAGCACGCAGCAGAATTATCGGAGTTTGGATAATACAATCGCCCATTTCTTCTTCACAAGTTAATAATATCCAATCGCCATCCTCATCAAGGTACTCGAGCTTATAAGTCCCCACACTCAACCTCAACCGCGTACTGATTTCGTTCTCAAGATTTACAAAGGTTGCTTGTGAGATAGGGAGATCGAATTTGATTATATCGTTTCCACACACTGCTACTAGAACCTATAACACAATATCAACAAATAAATATATCTAAAACGTTTCATATATGAAAGTGTAGTAACCGAAACATCTGTTATTAAAGTTTCTTCCATCAATATGAACATCCAACCATCAACCACCCCCCCCCCCCCACCCAACCCAACCCATGCAAAACAACTTTCATCATACACAAATGTGATCACAAAAACAATAAATATCATAAATATAATAATAACATTTAACACTTAAAAATCAATTGAAAAATAAATCTTCCACATTAACAAGAGTACAAGACATCAAAGATTTCACTTACATACATCAAATTTAAACAAATTTTTTACAAATATCAGATCATAGTAAAACTATGTATATCATAAATTTATAACATTATTAAACACTTAAAAATAAAAACAATTCTCACTAAAAAAATCTTTCCCATAAAAAAGACATCAAAGATGTCACACGCATGCATCAAATTATAAATAATAATAATAATAATAATAATAATAATAATAATAATAATAATAATAATAATAATAATAACCAAAAACCAAATATCTTCCAAGAATATGAAAAAAAAAACCAGAAACCCAATTGAGGAAATCAAAGAATTATTCAACAAGATACCAAATCTATAACTTATAATAAAAGAATTGAAGATTGATGAGTTGTCATTCAATGAAGGTCTAAGAAAGTCATTTTAATGACGTGGCATTCAAGGAGGCATTCTCCTCCTTGAGTGTGCCACATGTCATGACATGTGGCAAATAAAAAATAATAATAATATAAAACTTAATCTATTAAATTTAAATTGAGTTACTTTAAGAAAAAAGAATTTAAAAACAAATTTAATTTTTTTTTCTTATGTTTCCTCCCATAATTTTTAAACATTAATATCTTTTATATACGAGATTTTTTAAAGAAAAAAATTACACCAAATTAACGAGCGTTTTATTATCTTTCCAACGAGTACCATAGTGTTATATAAAAAACGGAGAAAAAAAACGACTATTTTTTGTGGGGTTTCGTTCATACAGGAAAAAAAAACACAAAGTGTTCAGGTTATTCATTAATAATGTTTTTTCTTTTAAAACAGGTTCTTATCTACGATGTTGAAATTCAGCCCAATTGCCATACTTTCATTGGAATTTTACTCTTTTAAAGATGCATAGGCATACTTCATCAAGAGAAGCTATGAGAAAGAATCGCGCAACACTGCAACACATGGTGTCACCTTATAGCAAGGTTATTTTTTTTATTTATTTAATTACAAGAGTGATAATTATTACTATTAGTATTAGTATTATTAGATTTGTTATATTTTTCAACCCCGGGAGACTCCCGGGATAAAAAGCTAGTTTATACATATAATAAACCAAAACATTTTAATGACATGACACTCAAAGATGCATTCTCTTTTTTAAGTGTGACATGTGTCATCCCATGTGACATTGAGATATTTTAGGAAAAAATAATTTAAAAACAAAATTGGATTTTTCACCCTCATGTTTCCTCCCATAATTTTTAAACGTTAATATCTTTAATATACGAGATTTTTTAAAGAAAAAAATTACACCAAATTAACGAGCGTTTTATTATCTTTCCAATGAGTACCATAGTGCTATATAAAAATGGAGAATTTTTTTTGTGGTGTTTTGTTGATACAGGAAAAAAAAACACAAAGTGTTCAGGTAAATCATTAATCATGTGTAGACAAGTCACTAATTATGTTTAAATAAGTAAATATGATTTTTTTTTCCAACTAGAGCCGAATAGGCTAATAGATTTATACGTTGTTTTAAGTTATGTATCAATATTAGTATGTTAGAGTTGTACATTTGTTTAGTCTTTAGGATATGTGTTAATATTAGTATTACATTAAAGTTCTACATTCTTTTAGGTTAGGTGTTAGCACTGGAGTTGTACATTGTTAATTTGTTTTAGGTTAGATATTAATATTAGAGTTATACATCAGTCTATTTTATATGTAAAATTGATATATCGTATTAAATTTTTCAACCCGGGACGCTCCCGGGGTATAATCTAGTTCAACACTTGTAGCCTAGTTGGTTGAGGGCCTAATGTTTCCTATGGGAGGCTTGGGTTCAATTCCCACTAGCTACATTTGAAGAACATTGGTGGGGAAATGAGGGATGACCTAGGCCATTGGCTTGGGTTCGAGTCCTGATCTCGATCGGTTTTACCGATTATTTCACTGTCGTGCCTTCGGGCGGGTGAGTGGTCGGGTTTTCCCGGGAATTGGTGGCAATTGGTGGCCCTGGTATTCTCGAGTACCTGATTCGCCAAAAGGGTGTCCGAGAGTGCTCAGAAATTGATTCGTTGGCCGTTAAAAAAAAAAACACTAATTGAAGAATAAAACAGTTACCAATTAAATTAGAAGAAACCCATCATCAAAGACTCCGAATTTATGAATAATAATAATAATAATAATAATAATAATAATAATAAAGGCAGTAAAGGTTTACCTGTGTGGTGTTGTATTATTTGTTTAGGGATTTGTTTAGAAATTGGGGGAAAAAACAGCGGTTAACATTTGGGGGCTATTTGTGTAATAATGGTAATACTTGCCAAATAAACATAGGTACACAACACAACCCCGCACTCTCTCACCCACGAGGCCACGTCCCCTAGCACTTTCCATTCTCATGGTTTTCTTCCATCTATATATATAAGAACACCCTATACATACATACATAACATAATAATCTTATTCAAACAAGTCTTGGAGATACGATGACAAGCCTCTCCCAATTCCTTGACGACTTTCCAGTCCCCCCTCCTCATCACACTGAAGTTTGGCCATGGGTTTTTTGGACCAACAACAATAATAATAATCCATCTTCACGTCAGTACTTTCTAATTCCTTATTATTATTATTATTTCTTTTCTTATACTTTCTTTTCTCTTTAATAATCAATTGTACGTTATATATTATAAATTACGCGCAACAGCGATTCGCGGGGAAATAATGTCGTCTTTTTTTGCTAATGCTAATGCCACCCGAAGATATGGATACATATGTCAGTTCTGGGCACCTGTAACAATAGGCGGCACACGAGTACTTTCAACTTCAGCTCAACCATTTGCAGTAGGCTTTCTTTCCAAAGAGTTGGCAATGTATAGGCAATATTCTGAGTTCCATGCATATAATATTATGGATGATGACAATGACATGACCACTGCATTCCTGAATTGTATTCCGTGTGTGAATAAACTCGAGTGGGTTCTGTCTGAGGTTCATCATCCTTGTTTGAACCTCACTATTTTGCTTCCTGTTTGTTTCAAAACTACTTGTATTGGTGTTCTTGAGCTCACCGGGGATTTTAATATCGGCCATTTGGGTTTATGTGTGATTGATAACCTCAAGGTATATATGCATGCTTTTACTTTTTCTTTTTCTATAACCATAACTAGCTATATATATATATATATATATATATGCTTTTTCAAGATAATAGTTTGCTACTTACTTCTGTTTGCAGAAAGCTGGACTATATGAATATTCGATACAAGATCATATACCCTACCAGGTATGGCAAAAATCAGGTTATATGTGCAAATATCATTTTAGCTAGATTGCTACTAACCATTGTTGTCAAAGCGTCTAGGCGCACTTAAGGCGCATAAAAAAAACAAGGCTTTTTATAATTAGGTGCATAGTATAAAATACAGTTTTTAGGGATTTTAGAGATGTTTTAGGGTTGTTTAAGACTTGTTCATAACTCATTTAGGATGTTTTAGAGGTTTAGGCAACTTTTAGCCTGAATTTGGCCAGAAAACTGTTAGAAGACAAATTATTAAACTTGATTTTTATCTTATGTTATGTAAATAATAAACATGTGTTAATTATCTTAGCCTAAGTTTAGATGGATAATTGTGACCGGTTATAACACACCGGTTTATATATATTTGTATCCTAAGTATGATTAATGTCTAGGGACACGTCTGATGTAAACACACCGGTTCTGTTTGTATAAATAGGCCGGAACTATTCAGTTTAATATATAGAAAGTTTATGTTTATAACTAACTTTCAAAGAAACCTCTCTCTTTCCCTCCAAACATAACTGCCCATCGCCTCTTGTAATTGAAGCGCACATCAGAAAGAATAAACGCAGCAGTAACAGAAACTTGCAGACCTGTGCAGATCAGAATTTTAACAAAAACAACTTGAAAACAGCCCCGATAGTGCGCCTCAGTGCCTAGGCGCGTGCATCACAGGGCGCAGCGCACTTGTTGCGCCTTGCGCCTAGGCGCGCTTTTGACAACTATGCTACTAACAGTAATTTAAATTAAATCTGGGTTTTATGTAAACACTTGTAAAACAGACTATAGACGGTCTCAAAGTTGCCAAGGACGAGATCGATGAGGCATTAGAGGTTGTTTGCCGATCACATAAGTTAGCTGTAGCGCAGGTTTGGATCCCTTATGAGGATAAAAATCACATGCCCTTTTCATCTTCTATGGAAAAGACTCAAAAGAAGCGGTTATCAGCGCTTAAATTGACTGGTTGTTCTGTTTCTGCACCACATTGGGCATACATATATTTTTGTTCATTTTGTGATGCAATTCCTATTGCCGCGGAGGAACTTGCTCTGAAGACACTCAAAGATTATGAATCACGCTATTTTCCTACGGTTTATTCTGATATGCTACTAGACTGGCATGGTAAATTCTTCTTTAGAAAAGGTATACGTTTTACAATATGCCTGAGGAGTATCGACACTGCCGATTTTGATTATGCGTTTGAATTCATTTGGACCAAAGATTCAAACCCTGTTATCTGTTTGGAGGCCATACTCTTAACATTAAAAAAATGTTTGCCAAGTTTCAAGTTTGCTTCAGGTGCAGAACTAGGCGACGAATTGGATGTTAAGATCGTTACAAGCAGTGACGAAGTCGCTGGCGAAACTGAAAAGTTTAAAATTTTTCAAGGAATGATGAAAGAAGCTGCAGAAAATCTTCATGGTAATATAATGCTTTATTTTAAGATCACAATTTGTCTAAAAACTTTAATAACAGATGTTTCGTTTAATATATGAAACGTTTTAGATATTTATTTGTTGATATTGTGTTATAGGTTCTGAATGTACATTGGCTCTAATAGCAGCAACTGGAAACGATATAATCAAATTCGATCTCCCCATCTCGCAAGCAACCTTTGTAAATCTTGAGAAAGAAATCAGTACGCGGTTGAGGTTGAGTGTGGGGACTTATAAGCTTGAGTACTTTGATGAGGATTGCGATTGGATTTTATTAACTTGTGAAGAAGAAATGGGCGATTGTATTATCTACTCCCACTCTCCGACAATTCTGTTGCGTGTTACCATCTACACAACCAATATGCAGCACTAGTGGTTCCTTTGGAATGTTTTCTATTTAATGAATGTGTTTGTTTTCTTTTGTTTCTTTACAATGGGGCATGATGAAACAGATACATAATTATATATTTATTTATAATATCCCTAAGTTTGGATCACCTAAATTGTATTGGAAAGTTATGCATCACTTTGTGCAATGACCTTAGTGTCTCTCCCAATCTAATAGCATATGACTAATGGTTGTATGGTTAAACGTTGATTGCGGTTGACCAAGATGTGAAGCCGACACCAAGAGGCAAAGAAATAGGGTCGCTCGTATTAGCTTTGTAAGCGAGCGATTAATCTTAAAACAAGGGCACCTTGAGATCCCATGTTACGACAGGACCTATCCAAACTTTGAGTTAAAAGGAATGTTACGACACGACTTTAACCTTAACTGACTCGACCAATGGATGTATTTTTCGACGCTACGAAATTATTTGTTTCATGGAAGTCAAGAATGAGCCCAACACTGTTTGCTAATCGTCACAGTACACCATATTATTCCCAATGTGAAAGAATAGTTATCAATTTTTAAAGTTACATGAAAACCAAGAATCAAACTATACTTAAGTTTATACTATGAATAGATGAGGATTTTGTTTACTCATCTACACATGAATAATTGATTATTATATTTTTAATCTCAAACAGATAAAAGTTAAGGAAACAAGTTAGATCAAACAGGTTTATTTTTTAATAGTTAAGATATTGTCTTGTATCATAATATTACTCAAATTCAAATGAATTTTTTTTTATTTTTTATTTTTTATTATTATTATTATTTTATTTTTTTTGCGATTCATGTTTAACAGGCCGTCCCTGCAAATCTCTGAAAATTCATGTACTCTATCCGAACCGTTGAAAAATAGGCCCGTTAGACCCAAGTTTAAATGTTAAATGAGTTATATATAAAAAATACATACATAAATATAGGTTTTTTTTTTCTTCTAAAAATTATACCCTCAAGATTTATGGACCCTGTCCGGTTGGCCTCCTTGGACCTCCCCGAAGACGCCCCTGTTTAACACACTAGTGAGTGCTGAGGCTCTGGCTTCAACCCTTAAAATCATGGTTGAGTCAAGTTGCTTAAATAGTACAAAATATTTTTTTGTTCTTATCTGTGCCCTTGTGGTTTACATTTATTGAATTATTGTCATTATCCTCCTCCCCCTAACTCTATCCATTCCCCTGTCGTTAAGTCAGGTTTTTTTTTTCGTCTTTTCAGGTTCAAAACGTTTTCTCGCCAATTTCAACCATGTGAAATTGATAATTAACCCTGTATTTATATCTTTAAATTTTCTTAAGAAGTTGTATTTTTTTTATTTTCATTTCTCTATACTTATTTTATCTTCTAGTGATAACATGCTTACCTCAATTACATAGGTTCATACGTAACGTATGTGACTCGAAACATGTTTTTTAATACTGTTCATTATTTGTTGGTGTTGATACAATGGTGTAATGTGATGAGTGTTGGGAACTTATATGTCCTGTTTTAAAATTTTGGGATCGCAAGACTTTAAATATACATGAAAGCCTCAAACCAAAGATCCATTGGCAAGAACGTAAGTTTTTAATGATAGATCCAAGGGTGAGACGGGGTGTGAAGAACGCGAGGGAGTTGTATAGAGTGTGTAATGATAATCATTTGAAGACAACGATGTTTGAGTTGTCTTATGTAATGCTTAAAAAAGATAGAAATTAGAAAATACCTATAGGCTATAAACAAAGACGACATAAGACATTAGTCTTGTTTTTAATTTTTGATGATCTTAACAAAATGTTATAACCCATGTTGTGTTAAATTTAGTGTTAAGTTTTTATTGGATTAAACGGGTTAGTTATATACTTGTATATTTTGAGTCAAATGTTATGCATAAAGCTATAAATATCACTGTGATTTTTAAGTGTGTGTAATTATGTACATAACAAATAAATAGTAATCTATTTGAGCCGAACCGAGCGGAGTGGACCTTTGCTCGTGCTTGGCTTATTTACAAACCGAACCTTGCCGATCGGCTCATTTACATCCGAGCTGATGATCGAGCAAGCATCTTTTGAGAATTTTTCAAACGAGTGGCGAGCGAGCCACGGACGACGAGTAATTTGAACACCCCTAGTAGCAACGTGGGGGCTTAATACTACTTTGGTTAAATAATTTTAGTTATTAATAACACTATAATATAAGGGTGGGCGGGGTGGTCCGTGATGGCCGTGACCATCACGACCATCGCCCCCACCAATTGATCATGGGCCCGTGACCAAAATATCGTGACAGCCATCGCGCTGGAATTGGAACGTTGTCAACGGTCATGTGACCGTTTGGGGTTAAAAAAAATTCTAAATACTATATGTATTTATTCATTTTCAACCAAAATCAATACCACCAACAATCAAACAATACCTCTAACAATCAAGCAACCAAAAAAAAATAATAAACTATCAAATGAAAGACCGTTCGTCTAATTTAAAGTAAAAAAATGTTGGTATTATGTATTTAATTATTGTTTATCATTAAAAAAATTAATGATGGGTATGATGACCGCCCCATGAATTAGTGATGAAATATAATGGAATAAGTTGACACATAAAAATTTGGTGTGATAGTGTGATTGGTGTGATGAAAGTTAGACCACCCCATCCCCCTAATTTTACCAAACTAGTATCTTGCACCGCGCTATGCGGCGGGACGTATCTAACACCACCGTTCCCCAACCAAAAAATCCAACCCCGATAAAAAAACGTTCTCTCACGCCTTCAAAAGCCTATAATCACCATCGTCATCGACCAGGTTAGGGTCATCGTAACCGATTTACCGTCAGTCTACAACTGCCACCACACCATTTCTACCACCACCGACGAAACACAACATAGCGAGAAATGAGAAGGGGCATGTTTTCGCGGCGTTTGGGAAGTTTTTGGCATGTTTTGTCGGAGCTTTGGCAACCTTTTTTGGGCGGTTGCATAGGATTTTTGGGCGTTTGGCTATTCCAGTAAAGACGGTTTTGAACATGCTTTTTCTGGGCGTTTTTATTTGGGTATTGCTTTTTTTTTTATTGGTCCGTTGTTTGCAACAGTAAGTTCTGTGAGTATAACCGACACTACAAATTATATGTATTGCTCGCCTATACTATATATATTATTATAATAATAATACACATAAGGAGGATAAGTGGGTAATTTTATAAAATTTATAAGATTATAAATAATTATAAATTTTAAAACATACAGTACAATCCTTTAAAACATAATATATATATATATATATATATATTTATAAACTTATAATAAAAGAATTGAAGATTGATGAGTTGTCATTCAATAAAGGCCTAAGAAAGCCATTTTAATGACATGGCATTCAAGGAGGCATTCTCCTCCTTGAGTGTACCATGTATCATGCCATGTGGCAAATAAAAAATAATAATAATATAAAACCTAATCTACTAAATTTAAATTGAGTTATTTTAGAAAAAAAAAATTTAAAAACAAATTAAAATTTTTCTCTCTTATGTTTCCTCCCATAATTTTTAAACGTTAATATCTTTTATATACGAGATTTTTTAAAGAAAAAAATTACACCAAATTAACGAGCGTTTTATTATCTTTCCAACGAGTACCATAATGCTATATAAAAAACGGAGAAAAAAAACGACTATTTTTGTGGGGTTTCGCTCATACAGGAAAAAAAAACACAAAGTGTTCAGGTTATTCATTAATAATGTTTTTTCTTTTAAACCAGGTTCTTATCTACGATGTTGAAATTCAGCCCAATCGCCATGCTTTCATTGGAATTTTACTCTTTTAAAGATGCATAGGTATAATTCATCAAGAGAAGCTAGGAGAAAGAATCGCGCAACAATGCAACACATGGTGTCACCTTATAGCAAGGTAATTTTTTTATTTATTTAATTACAGGAGTAATAATTATTACTATTAGTATTAGTATTATTAGAATTGTTATATTTTTCAACCCCAGGACGCTCCCGGGATAAAAGCTAGTATATATATATATATATATATATATATATATATAGGAAAAAGATCATTTAGGAACCAAGGTACTAGTTAGGAACTTAGGAACCAATCTGAGCCATTCATCTTTTAATCTTGATCTAAGGGTAGGATGGTAATTGAACAATTATGTTTTATATTTTAATTAAAAAAAAGTTTTAAAGATGGAAACAAGATCACGTACGATTCAAAACTCCTAATATCACTCAATTGCATTCATAACTTCCAAAATTTACGATCCAAAATTTCAATCTCTCGTACACTTCATTCGACCAGGCATCAATCGATTAAGATAACCAAGTGATGGATAATAATCATATACATGAAAACATTCAATCAGTTTCTCACGATATTGAGGATCATAATACACAATCACAACCTTTTTTGCAAAATAGTGTTGAGAATCAAGGTATTTGTGTAATGTTTTTTTAGTTTTTTAATTTCTTTTTGTTCGCAATTAGGGTTTCAGTTTTTGCGAAACAGGAGGTTTGTATTAGACACAGCAGTTTTTTTTACGTACAAAAATTTTTCATACGTACAAAGTTTTGGAATTATACACCGACGTATAATTCAGATCATGTTGCGTTATAGCAGTTTTCGTACGTACAAAGAGTTATACAATTATTCACTGTCGTATATTAGTTTAGTTTTTGGAATTATACACCAAAGTATAATTCAGATCATGTTTCGATATAGCAGTTTTCATACGTACACCGATGTATAATTCAGATCATGTTGCGATATAGCAGTTTTCAGATCATGTTACATTTTTCATAAGTACACCGATGTATAATTCAGATCATGTTGAAGCTTACAGATACACTAACATTCATCTATACACTGATGTATATTAGTTTAATGTTTTGTCATGAACACTGATGTATATTAGTTTAATGTTTATTCATTTATACACTGATGTATATTAGTTTAATGTTTATTCATCTATACACTGATGTATATTAGTTTACTGTTTTGTTATACACCAGTGTATATATGCTTAAGCGCAATGATATCCTAAGATTTTTTTGAGCGTACATAAACAAATAACAGTAACATACACAGGTGTATATTAATTATTTAAAATGTAATGTCTGACGTAGGTTCTAATGTGCATTTGTTTATTGTAGGTTCCTCGTCCAGCAAAGTATACGAGTCTCCTGGTGGGACGAGATATTGGACTCCTGTTGTACCAGACAATGTTAAACCATTTGTAGGTGCCAAGTTTAGAACGTTGGACGAAGCTATCATAATGTACGAAAACTATGGAGAGGCAGCCGGTTTTGGAACTCGTTTGTCTACACGAAAACAAGTAGATGGTGTGACTATAAATAGGTACATTTTGTGTTCAAATGCAAAGACAACAACATCGCTTGAAGGTGCTGAAAACGTTGAGGAAAAGGCTGAAAGATCTCGTTGATCTAATATTAAATCAACTGGATGCAATGCGTGTGTAAGAATGTCTGTGTATAACTAGTAGGCCTATACACTGATGTATAATTGTGAAGTATGAATATACACTGACGTATATTTGTTGAATATTATGGTACATTACACTGTTTTTATAGTACTAGTTGGAATATACACTGATGTATAATTGTGAAGTATAAATATACACTGATGTATATTTTTTGAATATTATGGTACATTATAATGTTGCATATACACAGGTGTAATTAAATAGTGTTTTATGTTTGATGTTTGCATCAGTTGCTATAGAATGTCTATGTATAACAAGTAGGACTATAAACTGATGTATAATTGTGAAGTATGAATATACACTGACGTATATTTGTTGAATATTATGGTACAGTACACTATTTTTATAGTACTAGTTGGACTATACACTGATGTATAATTGTAAAAGTATGAATATACACTGATGTATATTTGTTGAATATTATGGTACATTATAATGTTGATTATCTATTAAAGATTCAAACTAAAATTGGATATGATTTTAGGGTTTCACGGGTTTCAATACTAAATTGATTCTTATTAATAATAGTTTCTGCTTTCTATAATATCAACCCATTAGCAATGCACCAATGTGTATCATGATAATATTCAACTTCAACATCATGGTGTATGCAAGAAGAAATATACGACAGTGAATAATAGCAGAAAACACATAAAGAAAAACAAACAGTACTTTTATTATTAGGTAAACTAATACATAATAAAAAAAAATTGGACATCGTTTCAATCAAATACTAAAACCAAATTTTTTTAAAGGACAATGTCGTGCGTCATGATATCCCAAACGACCACAGTTGGTACAATAACGTGGATTCCTATTAATGTACTCATAAACCACATTGTATGCTTCATTGCCAAAAATTACATCTCCTTCTCCAAACTCAAAAGCTCCGTGTCCTAGCATTAGAGCACATTCATTATGTAATTTACTTGTTGTCAACTTCACCTTGTAACCAAAACCTAAATAAAATACACACAAAACATATAGTTCACAATAGTGTATACTGAAGTCAAACATGCTTTTTAATCATATAGTCAATTATATACACCAATGAATACTTAATCCATACGGTAACAATGTGCGTATGTTATATACACTTGTACATTTTATATACACCAGTGTATATAAAATGTACACTGAAGTATATTCTATGTGTACAATTGAATATACACTGATGTACAAAAGTTTGGTGTATTCATTAGTGTCAAGTATATACACTGATGTATATTCTATGTGTACAATTGAATATACACTGATGTACAAAAGTTTGGTGTATTCATTAGTGTCAAGTATATACACTGATGTATATTCTCTGTGTACAATTGAATACCCCAAAACCTACGTAAAAAAAGTTTGGTGTACACTCAATATACGATGGTGTATATTAAACTCTGTACCACATTCGATGATCGTACATTACAAACCTAGGTTTTTTTAATAGGGTTTCAGAAACCCTTTTATAAAGAAACAACAATTACGGATTAAAACATAAACAATGCGATCGCCAAAACACTAAAACATAAACAATCAAACCCTTAAACGATTAATCAGATTTTTTCAAACCCAAAAAACATAAAATCGATTTATGAAGAAATAAATTTTTACTTACAATAACCGATCGATTAAAGGAAATCAAAAAAAAAAATTGGATCTTGATACATACCTGTATAATTGTCGATCATCGCTATTATGTGCATTTCTTCCCTTTCTTTGATGTATAGAATAATCGCACAAATTAGGTTAGTTGTGGTGTTTTGTCAGTTACAATGTATACTAAATAACCTATTAAAACTCAAATACAAAAATACAACATTACCCCTTGCTTTAATTAAAAAGTTAATTAATGTTTATCATATTTACCATCATGCCATTGAATATGGATGGATGAGATTTGTTCCTAAAGTTCCTAACTAAGGGTTGGTTCTCAATTGAACCCTACCCTATATATATATATATATATATATATATATATATATATATATATTGCAAAGGGATTAATCCTACATGTCATAATCTTATGCAATCTCTCTTTTGAGAGATGCCACATAAGATGTGATATGGCAACTTTAAACCAATTAAAAAAAAGAAATAAATATGATTTAACCTAATTTATTATAATCTTTAACCTAATCTATTAAATACATAATCTACTAAATCTAAATATTAAACCTTGATTATTTTATCTCTCGTGTTTCCTCCCATAACTTTTAAACGTTAATATCTTTTATATACGGGATTTTTTAAAGAAAAAAATTACACCAAATTAACGAACGTTTTATTATCTTTCCAACGAGTACCATAGTGCTATATAAAAATCGGAGAAAAAAATGACTATTTTTTGTAACCCGACAAATATTGTGTCGGGTTTGGGATTAGTTTAAAAAAAATTGTGGGTTTGGGTCGGGTCGGGTCGGGTCTGGGATTAGGTGATACCCGACCCGATTACCCGAAACAACATACCTAAATACCCGAACTACATACCCGATCATATACCCATGAATTTTTTAACGCATCACATAACCCTTAAACTAATGTGTTCGATATTTCAATAATTAATTTTTTTTTCTTATTTCATGTTAGTTCTTTTCAGAATGATCGATTACAAACTTCTGAATTCATTTGTAATGGCACTAGATTTATACCCTGGCGCAGAGATTCGTTTTTTTTTTATATTTGAATATGATAACTTATGGTAGAGATTTGTCTAAAATAATAATAATAATAATAATAATAATAATAATAATAATAATATATTTTATTATGTTATATTAGATATTTCAACCCGGGACGCTCCCGGGATAAAAACTAGTATATATATATATATATATATATATATATATATATTGCAAAGGGATTAATCCTACATGTCATACTCTTATGCAATCTCTCCTTTGAGAGATGCCACATAGGATATGTGATGTGGCAACTCTAAACCAATTAAAAAAAAAGAAATAAATATGATTTAACCTAATCTATTAAATACCTAATCTACTAAATCTAAATATTAAACCTTTTTTATTTTATCTCTCGTGTTTCCTCCCATAACTTTTAAACGTTAATATATTTTATATACGAGATTTTTTAAAGAAAAAAATTACACCAAATTAACGAGCGTTTTATTATCTTTCCAACGAGTACCATAGTGCTATATAAAAATCGGAGAAAAAAATGTCTATTTTTTGTAACCCGACAGGTATTGTGTTGGGTTTGGGATTAGTTTAAAAAAAATTGTGGGTTTGGGTCGGGTCTGGGATTAGGTGATACCCGACCCGATTACCCGAAACAACATACCCAAATACCCAAACTACATTCATATACTCATGAATTTTTTAACGCATCACATAACCCTTAGACTAATGCGTTCGATATTTCAATAATTAACTTTTTTTTCTTATTTCATGTTAGTTCTTTTTAGAATGATCGGTTACAAACTTCCGAATTCATTTGTAATGGCACTAGATTTATACCCCGGCGCAGAGATTCGTTTTTTTTATATTTGAATATGATAACTTATGGCAGATATTTGTTTAAAATAATAATAATATATTTTATTATGTTATATTAGATATCTCTCTCTATATATATTGCAAAGGGATTAATCCTACATGTCATACTATTATGCAATCTCTCCTTTGAGAGATGCCACATAGGATGTGATGTGGCAACTCTAAACCAATTAAAAAAAAGAAATAAATATGATTTAACCTAATCTATTAAATACTTAATCTACTAAATCTAAATATTAAACCTTTTTTATTCTATCTCTCGTGTTTCCTCCCATAACTTTTAAACGTTAATATCTTTTAAATTGTGGTTAGCTTCTTGTCGACAATGGTAGATTGAACAAGAGGGGCTTTTCTTGCGCTGGGGTTTGCCTTTTTTCGGGTGTGGTTTTAAATAAGTAGCAACTCGGGAAAAGGTACCGCTAAAACCGGTGTGATTGTTGGTGATGTGGGAGGTTTGATTGAGGGTGTAGTGAGGCCAGGAGAAGTGTAGGTAGCAGTGTCGTTTGGTGGCAATTCAACAGTAATATGTGATGGGGTGGCAGACACATGGTGGAGATGTTGTTATTGGGGGTTGTGCTAGAAGAGTTGGTAGAGCAGAGGCGGAAAATGGCGGTGAGGATGGTATAGTCCCCTTGACCAGATTTGTCAATAGGCCTTGAGGTTCACCCTCGGATTTAGGGGTTCCCTATTGAACCTGGTCAATGGTCTCCTCGATAGCCTCTATCAATTTGAGATTTCCGGTCTTATTCGAACAAGACTCTTCCGTGTCATCCATCCAAGCCTCTTTGATTGCCGCAAGATCATCTAATAGAGAATCTAATCCGGCTACTATAATTGCTAATTGAGCAGCGATAGCATCTTTAGATAGGATTTTTCTGCCAAGGGAACCAAATGATAGAAACCAAGAAAACAAAGGCTGATTTTTTTGAAAAACTAGGATGGTTGGCCCGATTCGAGATGAGTTATTCTCCAATACAAGAACAAATAGATAATTCAAATAAAAAAAGACATGATAAAATAAAACAGAAATGAAATACCTAAATAAGAAATAGAGAAATTAATCCTAAATTTCAGCCATGAATTTAGTCTCTTGACTTTGATTTTGATTGGGTCTTGATTGCTCCTAAAGTTTAGCCTGTTCACTTTGACTAGACCTTTGACTATGTATGGATCATTGGACAACTAGCCGGAAATGGGTGGATTTGGTGGCAATGTAGTACGGTTAGAATCAAACTTACACACCACTGCCACCAACCACCACGACCCACTATCGTCGGCGCCCCACCTGCCACGCCACCGATCACCGCTACTCATCGTTGATTTTGTTCCTTCATCTTTTCTTGCCTACCAAACAACACAAAATAATGATTAACTCCAATCCCACAAGATAACCAAATAAGGCATAGAATAGTAACGATCCATTCTATTACCTCGTTCATTCTATTATTTTGTCCATTCCATTAACCCATATTTTCACTTTTGATTTTAAACAAAAATCATTCAACAAATAATCTTGTGATGATTTGATTTTGTTGGCTCAATGAGTATGGATATTCAGAAGCTAGGATGACAACAACTGAATAGTGGCGATGAACTCGTAGTTGTTACTTGTTCGAAACGACTGGGGTTGTCACGACGGACAACACCAATTATTGATGATTTCTTGGTTGTGTAATTTGTTATCAACAGTAAAGCAAGGTTCAGGTCCGACCATAATGGTGATTACCCCATTGTTTTGGCGGTCTTGATGGCTATTCAATTATATTTTAATTGAATGCAATGAGTAGAACACGTGGCATACTTGGAGGAAAACAAGGCCCTTACTCACCGAGACAAGCCATATTTTTTTACAAAGAATATTAACCAGTGTATTTCTATACAAAATGCATTAAATAAATAATCAAAACTTAGGCCCATGGTAAAATGGGCCTCGGCCGGGATGCAGTCGCCCACCCTTAGCCGGCCCTGACCTCTTACTTTTGTATTCAAGAAATAAAAACAAAAATAATTTACCGTTTTGTTCCTTTCATTATATATATATATATATATATTAAACGGAGAGGTATTAGGAATAGTCCTTTTTCAATTTTTTCGTTTCGCCCCCTTTTTTTTTGGCTTTCTTTGATAAGTTTTTTTTTTTACGTTTTGACCACCAACTTTTTTATTAAGTTTATCTTTTCCTATTTTGGCCACATTTTTTTTTACTTTCCCTTTGCCACCAACTTTTTGGTTAGGTTTTTCTCCCACAATTTTTATTTTTCCACCGTTTTGGCCACCAACTTTTTGGTTGAGTTTTTTTTTCCTCTTTTTTGCCACATTTTATTTCTTTCTTTTTTACGTAATGTCCGTCTACGTTCGTATAGTACTTTCATCTCTGTTCGTCTGTAACACCCTTTTTGGTTAAGTTTGTTCCCCTATTTTTGCCACATTTTATTTCTTTCTTTTTTACGTAGTGTCCGCCTACGTTCGTATAGTACTTTCGTCTCCGTTCGTCTGTAACACCCGATCTTTAACCCAAGTTGATCTACGTTCGTATAGTATTTTCGTCTATGTTCGTATAGTAATTTTTTTGTGCGGCGTTAGTCTACGTTCGTACAGTACGTTCGTCTCTGTTTGTCAACGTAAGTTGTTTTAATTTTCTTTCCTAATCTGGACACCGACTTTTTGGTTAAGTTTTTTTTCCCATTTTGGCCACCAACTTTCGTTTACGTTCGTATAATACTTTGATCTACGTTCGTGTACGTTCGTATAATTCTGTCGTCTACGTTCACGTTTGTATAGTTCTTTTGTCTACGTTCGTATAATACTTATGCCAACGTTCGTCTACGTTCATATAGTGCTTTCGTATACGTTCGTGTGCGTTCATATAGTTCTTTTGTCTACGTTCGCCTACGTTCGTATAGTTCTTTCGCCTACGTTCGATCTCCCATTGCGTAGATCATGGCCAACGGCGCAACGCGCCGTACTTCGAAAACACTAGTTATATATTATATATTTAGAGGAAGATTCTTGTAGAAATAGTTATTATCCTATAAATAGCATTTATCGTAAGAAGTGGAGGAGAGTATTTTTATTTTTTTTGAATTTTTTTTCCATATTGTTAAACATGTATTTAGTACTAAAATCTAAATTTTTTTTGGTGTAGAGTAATTACATAATTGTTGTTGCAGAGTAATTATATAATTACTCTAGTAGGATCCGGATCATATGAGAACCTTATTGAGTTGTGAGAACTGGAGAACCAATTTGGACCACACAAAAGCATATTATCAATATAATAATGAAAGGGTAGCATAGTAATTTATCACCTCCCCTACCCCACCCCACCCCACCCCACCCACACCCACACCCACTCACATAAATACCATTTTTAAATCAGATTTTTTTTAAAATCGTGACTCTCTCTCTCTCTCTATTCTCTCTCTCCTCTCTCTCTTCTCTCTCTCTGCTCTCTCTCGTCTCTCTCTGCTCTCTCGTCGTCTCTCTCTGCTCTCTCTCTCTCTCTCTCTCTCTCTCTCTCTCTTTCTTCTCTCTCTTCTCCACCGGTGATTGTGGTTTGCAGGGGGCGGCGGACATGGTGGTGACCGGTGGTTTGCAGGGGTTGAAGACGAACATGGTGGGTTTTGCAGATCTGAACAGATCTAAACAGATCTACGAACAGATCTAAGGATGATGGTGAAGGTGGCAGCGGAGGAGATGGGGGTGAAGGGGAAACGGAGGGGGGTGGAGGAGATGGCGGAGGGGAGGCGGAGGACGGTGGTGGGGGGTTTTCCGGTGGTGTTTTCCGATCAGGTACCCCATTTATATTTATTATTATTATTATTATTATTATTATTATTATTATTATTATTATTATTATTATTATTATTATTCACGCCCCACCTACGGTGTGCGCATATAATGTATATATATGTGTGGCCCTTGGGGGGCAAAAGTAAAGTTGCACTAGTTTTAACGTTATTTTACTAATTTCGTGAAAATAACGTTAAAAACGACGGACGGTTAATCATGCATCATGTGGTGGCGTGGATAGTGTGACACCTGGCAAATTCGGGTTAACAACGTTGTCTAGATGAAAGTCTACCTTAGCGAGTCACGCGTATATTGTACTTAACTGGGATAGTTAAGTCGGGTTATGGTTCGGGAACTATTAGTTAGTCTAGAAGATCATTGGATGTTGGTCTAGAGGTTCATTAGATGTCGGTCCTTAACCAAGTGTACAAACGGTGACGATTTGTAGGATCGTCAGGGCATACGGAACGTACGAGTCTCGAGTCCCGGGAATTGGTGAACGAGTGTAAATATGTGTATTTACTTGTGTTATGTGTTTACAATCATTATGTGACTTGTCGGTACATGAATATGCATTAACATATGTTAAAACGGGGTTTAACGCGCAAAACACACAAAAGGAACCCCTACAGGCGATTAGGAAGCCTAATCGCCCATAGGGGAGGCGAGTAGGGCACATTAGACACGAGTAGGAGGCTACTCGTGTGTACATAGGGGCGATTAGGCCCAATCTCATGCGATTAGCAGCCCTAATTGCATGTAGCTGCTGCATACTCGCCTATAACGTGCTGGACGACTAGAAACGCCTATAAATACAACACTTAACCTCCTAAACTCCCTAATATCAACCCTAGTCGTCCCATAACCGCCCCAAACACTTAAACAACCTCTGGAAGGCGATTTTGATCAAAAACACAAGGTTTCAAGGTCTAACCATCATCCTTTTACAATTCCAAGGTTTGATTCTCATCCATAATACTTTGTAAACGTTTTTAATCAATCCCTAATGGTCCAGACCTGTTCATAAACGAAAAAAGCTTTCTGAAAATCGTCAATAAGAGTTATTAATCGGATTATAATTAATAAACATGCGTTATGGGTATGTATGATTAGAAAGATAGGATTTTTATGAATCTTGATGATGTTTTGATGTGTTATCATGCTAGGTCAGAATTAATATTGTTAGTATGATGATAGAAATCTCAGTAATTGGATAATAGGGTTATGATTACATGCGTTAATTGAATGTTGCATGCTATGTGTATGTGTTTGGATTGCTTTGGTTGCATGCAGGACTGATTTTACGAGGATGAACGAAGGGTTTTGGGTTAAACATGTTTAGGATAGTGTTTGGGATGATATTGGGTAGTTACACACGCTCTGGATCTGATTTGGAGCGTTAAACGCGCGAAAAACCGGAACAGCAAGGTTACAGGCGAGTAGCCTTGCTAATCGCGTGTATTAGGGGCGAGTAGCCCCCCACTCGCGTGTAATAAGGGCGAGTAGGCCCACTCGCCTGGCTACAGGGGCGAGTAGCCCAATCGCATGGCCTCAAGGGCGAGTAGCCCTAATCGCCTGACTTAAGGGGCGATTAGCCCTAGTCGCGTGACATTTCATGCGATTAGCCTCCCTAATCGCGTGTACTGCTGCTGTAAGTGTAAATTAGCATTCCGAGACCCGATTTAACATGTAGTAACATGCTAGGAACCCCGTAACATGTCTAATAACTTGGTAACATATATTTGGATGTATTTCGGTGATACGTGAACTATGTGCTATAACTTGTTGTGTGTTAACGTATGTTAAGTATACTTGCGTTATTGTATGTTTTGGAGCGTAAACATAACACGGGGAGCCTCGGGTCACCAATGGGATGTCGAGTCTTGTACTTTGGGTCAGTTAAACAGTCACGGTATTTTCAAACGAACTTGGTTATGGTCTGGACATCTAGGGACTAATTAACCTGCGGGTTATTAGTCTAAGTACTTGTAACTGTCGTATGTTAGGTCGCCACTGTACGGGACTAACATAGCAGCTGAGTTTACTCGGGATTAGGAGTAAAGCAACTTAAGGTGAGTTTACGGCCCCTCTTTTAAACTGGTTTTATACTTTCGGGGGAGAAAACATGTGTTAAAACAACTGTTTGGTAACTACTGTCATACTATGGGTTTATACTGTGTACTACACGATCTTTGGAAGTCCCGGGGGGAACCATGAATGTGCGGGTTTGCACAACGGGGAAATGTGAATAGCGCTATTGGGAGTGACCAACCCCGCTCGTCGACTTGGAGGGTCGGCGGGTGCATATTGTCTCAAACAGGAACAACAGGAACATACATCGGGCATACTTTTGGTATTCGAGTTAGTAATGGTTTTCCAATCGTGGTAGTAACAAAACGTACGCCTAGCTAGCGTATACTGGTTTTCTATTTGTTATAGTATGGACAGGTGGACTTGGTACTTGAACTGCAAACCTGTAAACTCACCAGCATTTTTGTGCTGACGTAAACTTTTACATGTTTTCTCAGGTCGCTAAGGTAGCACGACTGGACTAGGGCGCACGCGTCTGCACGGCGTCTAGATAGAGTTGCATGATTTCATAAACATTGAACTTTGGTTATTTATGTTGAACTGTATTTTGAATAAGCTTCCGCTGTAAACGGAATTTTAAAACTATGTTTTGGTATTGCATTAATTACATTTAGACTTGTTTATTGTGATCGTTGGTTTGGATCCTGGTTTGTCATGCGCCTCGCGGTAAAACTCCGCAAGTGGATTTTGAGGGTGTGACAGATTGGTATCAGAGCCAATGGTTATAGTGAACTAGGACTGCATGTAGAGTCTAGTCTATAGCCGAGTCGCACACACTAGACGATCACATGGTACTAAACGTTATAGTGGGTTACGTATGGTCTTGTCGGGGTGTCTCTAAATCGTTGGTCTTTCTACGTTACATCATCCGTTCTATCTTAGGTTGGGTTACTTGTTTTCTAGGCAGTGTGGTCTATTGGAGTAACTCGTGTGCTCTTGAGATTTGTCCAAGGCTCGGACATCTCCCTTTCGCACTCCAATAGAAACACTTGTCATGAACTACCGTAGTATTACGGTGTGTAGCTAAGAGTCTATGTTCGGTGATTTGATCTTTGAACTAGGAGAACACTTGGAGGACCATGTAGAGCGTTTTATCATTTTGGGTGCACACAAAGTCATAAAACGAAATGCATGGAAGCACTGGTGAGCTCTGGGTTTGAGGGGATAGTCCTGGATTGGATCTGGCTTTAATCTTGTGAACATTAGTGGTTATCTTTAACTGCGAAACTAAATTTTCTCGTTCTTTCTGCCAGAATCATGTCTGGAGTGCGTGGAGGACGAGGAGGTGGTCGCAATGGTGGACGCGGTGGTGGTCGTGGTGGTGCTGGTGGTCGTGGTGGAGGTATTAACCTGTCACAGGCTGATCTGAACAACTTGCTCCAGGCTGCCTTTCAGTTAGGGCACAACGGTGGTGGTAAGTTGTTTTATCCATTTTCTTTGCCTCATTGGTGAGTCTTGTGTACGTTATTCGTGGTTTCTCATACGTTTCATTTCAGGTGGTCCTGTTGACCCACCCCCACCCATGTGCACCTACAAGATGTTCCGGGACTGCAAGCCCCAGGAATTCTCTGGCACCGAGGGTGCGGTCAGTTTGCTTAGGTGGTTGGAGAAAGTGGAGTCGGTATTTCTGATGTGTAACTGTCTCCCAGAAGATCGGGTGAAGTACTCTGCTGCGTTGTTTCAGGACGTGGCATTGACTTGGTGGAATGGTATCACCCAGAACATGGGGATTGGGGAGGCATATGCTATGCCATGGGAGAACTTTGTGCAGTTGCTGAAGCGGGAGTATTGCCCGAGAGAAGAGGTGCAGAAGCTGGAGCATGAGGTGTGGAACCTCAAGATGACTGGATCGGAAATCGAGAAGTATACTGTGAGGAGAAATGAGTTGGCGGTGCTGTGTCCCGATTTGCACGTGCCAGAGTATCGTAAGATTGAACATTATGTCTCCGGGTTAGTGCCGGAAATTGCAGGGTTAGTGGCTGCTGGGAATCATCCTACTTATGCGGAGGTAGTTCGATCGGCACATAGGATGACTAACTTAAAGGTGAATGAGGGGATTTTGCCTGCGAAAGGTTCGACTGCTAAGGCCCCAGAGAACAATAAGCGCAAGTGGGAAAACGACGGGAAAGGGTCTGGGTCTGCACAGCAGGGTAAAAAGTTTGATAATGGGGGTTCATCGTCTTCGGGTAATAAGCAGGGTGGTTATGCGGGAAAACTGCCCAAATGCAACAAGTGTGGACGCCATCACCAAGGGAACTGCGACAGTAACCGTTGTCACCGCTGCCAGCGAACAGGCCACTATGCTAAAGATTGTCGGGTGACACTTCCATCGACTCAGGCTCCGACCAACAGTTCAGCTCCGACTACTCAGGGTACTACAGGGAAACAAGGATGCTACAACTGTGGTGACACTGGGCATTACAAGAAGGATTGCCCAAAACTGAAACAGGGTGGGAACAACGGGAATGGTAACAACGGGGGCGGCGGCAGAAATGCACGTGCCTTCGTCATTGGAGCTGCTGAGGCTAGGCAGGACCCTGATACAGTCACCGGTACGTTTCTTCTCAATAATCATTCTGTTAGCGTGTTATTTGATTCTGGTGCCGACAAGAGTTTTGTATCCATGGACGTTAGTCGACTGCTAGATGTAGTACCTGTACCATTAGAGACCAAGTATATTATTGAGTTGGCTGACGGTAAAACGATTGAAGCTACTAGTGTTCTTCGGGAGTGTCAGTTAGAGTTGTCGGGTTTATCGTTCCCCATCGATCTTATGCCGGTACCTTTGGGTAGTTTTGACGTTGTGGTAGGGATGGATTGGTTATCTTTGTATCGCGCGGAGATTGTCTGTTACGATAAGGTCATTCGGATTCCTCTCCCTGATGGAGAATTTCTTTCTGTGTATGGTATCAAGGGTGGTGTTTCGCTAAACATCATCTCTAGCATGAAAGCCCTTAAGTGTCTTCGAAAGGGTTATCCAGCCGTTTTGGCGCTCTTATCTGTTTCCACTAGTGATGAGAAGAAGATTGACGACATTCCGGTGGTACGCGAGTTTCCTGATGTTTTTCCCGATGATTTATCTGGTCTTCCTCCTCATCGTCAGGTCGAGTTCGGTATTGATCTTGTACCAGGGGCTGCTCCTATTGCTCGGGCCCCCTACCGTCTTGCACCTCCCGAGATGCAGGAACTGTCCAGCCAGTTACAGGAACTCTTGGACAAGGGTTTCATCCGACCAAGTTCTTCCCCTTGGGGAGCCCCGATTTTATTTGTTAAGAAGAAGGATGGGAGTTTCCGATTATGCGTAGACTACAGAGAACTGAACAAATTGACCGTCAAGAACCGTTATCCTCTTCCACGTATTGATGATCTATTCGACCAGCTTCAGGGCTCTAGTTATTATTCCAAGATCGATTTGAGGTCCGGTTATCACCAGCTGCGCGTCAGGGAGGCTGACGTTGCAAAGACTGCTTTTCGAACACGTTATGGCCATTTCGAATTCTTGGTCATGCCTTTCGGTCTCACGAACGCACCGGCGGTTTTCATGGACTTGATGAACCGCGTCTGTAAACCATATCTGGATAAGTTCGTCATTGTATTTATTGATGACATTCTGATCTACTCCAAGAACGAGACCGAACACGGGGAACATCTGCGGTTAGTTTTGGAACTCTTGCGACGGGAACAACTTTACGCCAAGTTCTCAAAGTGTGACTTTTGGTTACGCGAAGTTCAATTCCTAGGACATGTGGTCAATGAACTAGGAATTCATGTCGATCCAGCTAAAATCGAAGCGATCAAGGACTGGGGAGCACCAAAGACGCCAACTGAGGTGCGGCAATTCCTAGGCCTTGCGGGCTATTATCGTCGTTTCATTCAGGGGTTCTCGAAGATTGCTCAACCCCTCACCACTCTCACTCAGAAGGATAGGAAATTCGACTGGGGTGAATCACAAGAGTCCGCGTTTGAGGAACTGAAGTCTAAACTGTGTTCTGCTCCTATTCTGTCTTTACCTGAGGGTCCTAATGATTTTGTCGTTTACTGTGATGCTTCCATTCATGGACTCGGTTGCGTGTTGATGCAACGCGAGAAAGTGATTGCGTATGCTTCTCGTCAACTCAAAGTGCACGAGAAGAACTACACAACTCATGACTTGGAGTTGGGTGCTGTGGTATTCGCGTTGAAAATTTGGAGACATTACTTGTACGGTACCAAATGCACCATCTACACCGATCACAAGAGTCTCCAACACATTTTCGACCAACAACACTTGAACATACGGCAGCGTCGCTGGATTGAACTTTTGAACGATTATGATTGTGCTATTAAGTATCATCCTGGCAAGGCGAATGTTGTAGCAGACGCCTTGAGCAGGAAGGAATCTTCTAAACCTCGTCGCGTTCGGGCGTTGCAGCTCACTATCCATTCGTCGTTACCTGATCAACTCCGTTCTGCCCAATTGGAAGCTTTGAAGGAGGAAAACCTTAAAGCTGAAACTATGCACGGTGCCGACAAGCACCTAGAGCGAAGGCCTGATGGCCTGCACTACTTCGCAGAACGCATATGGGTTCCTTTGTTCGGGGGACTACGGGAGCTTGTCCTTGATGAGGCTCATAAGTCCCGGTATTCTATTCATCCTGGTTCGGATAAGATGTACCAAGATCTAAAGGTGCTTTACTGGTGGCCAAACATGAGGTCGGACATAGCCTCATACGTGAGCAAATGCTTGACCTGTGCTAAGGTCAAGGTGGAATACCAGAAACCGTCGGGTCTCCTGCAACAACCTGAAATTCCGGAATGGAAATGGGAACGGATTACTATGGATTTTGTCACGCAACTTCCCAAATCACCAAGCGGGAACGACAAGATATGGGTGATTGTCGATCGGTTGACGAAATCAGCCCATTTTCTTGCTATTAAGGAGACCGACACCATGGATCGTTTGGCTCGTCTCTACTTGAAAGAAGTTGTTTCTAAGCACGGGGTACCAGTTTCTATTATCTCGGATCGTGACTCCCATTTTACTTCTCACTTCTGGAAGTCTTTGCACAAAGCTTTGGGTACACAACTAGACATGAGTACGGCTTACCATCCACAGACTGACGGTCAGAGTGAGCGTACGATTCAAACTTTAGAAGACATGCTGCGGGCATGTGTGATCGATTTTGGCAAGGGTTGGGAAGCTCATCTGCCGTTGGTAGAATTCTCGTACAACAACAGTTATCACACGAGCATCAAGGCTGCTCCGTTCGAAGCACTGTACGGACGGAAATGCCGTTCTCCTCTTTGTTGGGCTGAAGTGGGTGAGAGTCAACTCACTGGGCCTGAACTAGTGTACGAAACTTCGGAAAAGATCGTACAGATTCGAAATCGGTTGGCGGCGGCACGGGACCGGCAAAAGAGTTATGCTGATCAGCGTCGCAAACCACTGGAATTCCAAGTCAATGACAAGGTACTTCTAAAAGTCTCACCGTGGAAGGGCGTCATACGCTTTGGGAAGCGTGGCAAACTCAATCCACGATATGTCGGCCCATTTACGATCCTGGAACGGATTGGGCCGGTGGCATATCGACTTGATCTACCGACGGAGCTCGGTAACGTACATAACGTCTTTCACGTGTCAAACTTGAAGAAGTGCCTGACTGACGAGTCTCTCATCGTTCCACTAGAAGAGATCAAGGTTGACGATCGTCTTCGGATTGTGGAAGAACCTGTGGAGATCCTCGACTACAAGATTCGTAGCTTACGTCACAGCAAGATTCGTATCGTTAAGGTTCGGTGGAACTCGAACCGGGGACCGGAATATACGTGGGAACGGGAGGATCAGATGAAGTCTAAGTATCCTCATCTCTTTCCTAAGGAAGCGTTCGAGTCGAGACACGTCTCTTCGGCAGCTGAATGAATCTCGGGTCGAGATTCCTTTTAACGTGGGGATGATGTGACAACTCGGGTAAATCTCTCTCTTTTGGTTTCTACCTTTTGCTTGTTTCCTTCGTTACTTCTTTTGTTCTTTCTGTACTTGTACAAATTTTCGGGACGAAAATTCTTTTAACGTGGGGATGATGTGACACCTGGCAAATTCGGGTTAACAACGTTGTCTAGATGAAAGTCTACCTTAGCGAGTCACGCGTATATTGTACTTAACTGGGATAGTTAAGTCGGGTTATGGTTCGGGAACTATTAGTTAGTCTAGAAGATCATTGGATGTTGGTCTAGAGGTTCATTAGATGTCGGTCCTTAACCAAGTGTACAAACGGTGACGATTTGTAGGATCGTCAGGGCATACGGAACGTACGAGTCTCGAGTCCCGGGAATTGGTGAACGAGTGTAAATATGTGTATTTACTTGTGTTATGTGTTTACAATCATTATGTGACTTGTCGGTACATGAATATGCATTAACATATGTTAAAACGGGGTTTAACGCGCAAAACACACAAAAGGAACCCCTACAGGCGATTAGGAAGCCTAATCGCCCATAGGGGAGGCGAGTAGGGCACATTAGACACGAGTAGGAGGCTACTCGTGTGTACATAGGGGCGATTAGGCCCAATCTCATGCGATTAGCAGCCCTAATCGCATGTAGCTGCTGCATACTCGCCTATAACGTGCTGGACGACTAGAAACGCCTATAAATACAACACTTAACCTCCTAAACTCCCTAATATCAACCCTAGTCGTCCCATAACCGCCCCAAACACTTAAACAACCTCTGGAAGGCGATTTTGATCAAAAACACAAGGTTTCAAGGTCTAACCATCATCCTTTTACAATTCCAAGGTTTGATTCTCATCCATAATACTTTGTAAACGTTTTTAATCAATCCCTAATGGTCCAGACCTGTTCATAAACGAAAAAAGCTTTCTGAAAATCGTCAATAAGAGTTATTAATCGGATTATAATTAATAAACATGCGTTATGGGTATGTATGATTAGAAAGATAGGATTTTTATGAATCTTGATGATGTTTTGATGTGTTATCATGCTAGGTCAGAATTAATATTGTTAGTATGATGATAGAAATCTCAGTAATTGGATAATAGGGTTATGATTACATGCGTTAATTGAATGTTGCATGCTATGTGTATGTGTTTGGATTGCTTTGGTTGCATGCAGGACTGATTTTACGAGGATGAACGAAGGGTTTTGGGTTAAACATGTTTAGGATAGTGTTTGGGATGATATTGGGTAGTTACACACGCTCTGGATCTGATTTGGAGCGTTAAACGCGCGAAAAACCGGAACAGCAAGGTTACAGGCGAGTAGCCTTGCTAATCGCGTGTATTAGGGGCGAGTAGCCCCCCACTCGCGTGTAATAAGGGCGAGTAGGCCCACTCGCCTGGCTACAGGGGCGAGTAGCCCAATCGCATGGCCTCAAGGGCGAGTAGCCCTAATCGCCTGACTTAAGGGGCGATTAGCCCTAGTCGCGTGACATTTCATGCGATTAGCCTCCCTAATCGCGTGTACTGCTGCTGTAAGTGTAAATTAGCATTCCGAGACCCGATTTAACATGTAGTAACATGCTAGGAACCCCGTAACATGTCTAATAACTTGGTAACATATATTTGGATGTATTTCGGTGATACGTGAACTATGTGCTATAACTTGTTGTGTGTTAACGTATGTTAAGTATACTTGCGTTATTGTATGTTTTGGAGCGTAAACATAACACGGGGAGCCTCGGGTCACCAATGGGATGTCGAGTCTTGTACTTTGGGTCAGTTAAACAGTCACGGTATTTTCAAACGAACTTGGTTATGGTCTGGACATCTAGGGACTAATTAACCTGCGGGTTATTAGTCTAAGTACTTGTAACTGTCGTATGTTAGGTCGCCACTGTACGGGACTAACATAGCAGCTGAGTTTACTCGGGATTAGGAGTAAAGCAACTTAAGGTGAGTTTACGGCCCCTCTTTTAAACTGGTTTTATACTTTCGGGGGAGAAAACATGTGTTAAAACAACTGTTTGGTAACTACTGTCATACTATGGGTTTATACTGTGTACTACACGATCTTTGGAAGTCCCGGGGGGAACCATGAATGTGCGGGTTTGCACAACGGGGAAATGTGAATAGCGCTATTGGGAGTGACCAACCCCGCTCGTCGACTTGGAGGGTCGGCGGGTGCATATTGTCTCAAACAGGAACAACAGGAACAACAGGAACATACATCGGGCATACTTTTGGTATTCGAGTTAGTAATGGTTTTCCAATCGTGGTAGTAACAAAACGTACGCATAGCTAGCGTATACTGGTTTTCTATTTGTTATAGTATGGACAGGTGGACTTGGTACTTGAACTGCAAACCTGTAAACTCACCAGCATTTTTGTGCTGACGTAAACTTTTACATGTTTTCTCAGGTCGCTAAGGTAGCACGACTGGACTAGGGCGCACGCGTCTGCACGGCGTCTAGATAGAGTTGCATGATTTCATAAACATTGAACTTTGGTTATTTATGTTGAACTGTATTTTGAATAAGCTTCCGCTGTAAACGGAATTTTAAAACTATGTTTTGGTATTGCATTAATTACATTTAGACTTGTTTATTGTGATCGTTGGTTTGGATCCTGGTTTGTCATGCGCCTCGCGGTAAAACTCCGCAAGTGGATTTTGAGGGTGTGACAGATAGCCAAAAGACAAAGGGGTACATGCACCGATTGGGTTTGTCCCGATTGCTAAGTGTTTTGTGCCTTATGTCCAAGGCTTGATACCAAACCACATCGAGCCGAGGGTCTCACTGGAAGCAGCCTCTCTATTCTTAGGGGTAGAGGTAAGGCTGTCTACATCTTACCCTCCTCAGACCCTACCTTAGCTTTGCTATAGGTGGGATTAACTGAGTATGATGATGATGATGATTATTATTATTATTATTATTAACCCTCTGTTATTATTATTATTATTATTATTATTTTTCTGTTTATATTTATTATTATTATTATTATGTTATTATTTTTATTATTATTATTATTTTCTGTTATTATTATTATTATTATTTTTCTGTTATTATTATTATTATTATTATTATTATTATTTCTGTTGTTATTATTATTATTATCATTATTATTATTATTATGTAAAAACACCGGTGTAAAATACGAAATCTGTAAAGGTATTGATGTGTAGATCTTTTCGTAGTTTTGGTTTTTACACTAGTGTATTTTATTTAGAAGTTTGTGATATATGTTGTTTTTTGGGTTTTACACTAGTGTTTTTGTGTAGCAGGGTTTTTGTGTAGCAGGGTTTTTGGCAGGGAGTTGATGTGAAGGAGATGATGTTTGATGGATGATGATGCTTATTCGAAGATGCAGCAGGGTTTTTTTTTTAAATAATGTGTAGTATGTTTTTTTTTATAAATGTTTGGTTATTACATTGATGTAATGTACATTTTTTTATAAATGTTTTGGTTTGCATTTTTGTTGGAGTAGTTTGTGTATGGTAGATTTACATTGGTGTAAAAAAACTACACCAGAGTAAATCATGGTGGATTACATCAGTGTAAATCATCCTCATCATATGTTTGTTTGGTATTTTACACCAGCATAATTTTTGTAAAAGTTTGTGTATGCCAGTTTACACTAGTGTAAATAATTACACCAGTGTAAATCATGGTAGATCATCTCAGCAGATTTTATTTAAAAATATGATTTTTTTGAATAATTAAATAAAAAATTAAAATAGTATTATAATAATTATTTTCTCTTTCATGGTGCTTTTACCTAAATACCCTTATTGTACTTTTTTGTATTAAAATATACTAATAATTTTTTAATTGGCATGTAAAGACAAAAAAAACATCTAGATTAAATCTTAACCATAGGATCAACACAATCAATGGTCCACAAGAGTTCTCTAGTTCTCACAACTCAATGTGGTTCTCACACGATCCTAACCCTACTCTAGTATGTGCGTGTGTATATATATATATATATATATATATATATATATATATATATATATATATATATATATAAGATTTGGCTCATTTGAAAACCTTTGGCTAAATTGAGAACTGAGAGAACCATTATGGACCACACATTTCTCTAATACAATTTTTTTTTTTTTGCTAAATTGTCAATTTTCCTACAATATATATATATAGAGTAAAGATCAAATACAAAGTGTTTTTTCGGTAAGAACTGTGAGAATCAAAGGGGGTAAAAAAAATTTATTTTATTTTTTAATTTTTTTTCCCATGTGCTTAAACATACTTTCTAGATGAATAATACAAAAAAAAAATTAAATTTTTTTAGTGTAATTACGTCATTATAGTAAATACATTAGTTTACACTAGAGTAATTATGTAATTACTCTACACGTAATTGCTCTACACCAATTTTTTTTTTTAGTTTTCAATACTATAATACATGTTTAACAATTAGAGTAATTACATAATTCTTGTTGTAGAGTAATTACGTAGTAATTATGTAATTACTCTAGTATGTGTGTGTGTGTGTATATATATATAAGATTTGGTTCATTTGAAAATCTTTGGCCAAATTGAGAACTGAGAGAACCATTATGGACCACATATTTCTCTAAGACAATTTTTTTTGCTAAATTGTCAATTTTCCTACAATATATATGCATATATATATATATATATATATATATATATATAGGTAGAGGATCCGGTAGGAAAATTGTTTTGTGTAGGAAGTGTAGGAAGTATTTTCAACCATTAGATCAAATCTGATTAAATCTTTAGATGAATGGCATTATAGACTTTTTATCCATCTTTTATTTATTACAAACCCACTAAATTAGCAACTAACATCTGGATATTTATGAAGATTAATCATCCTAAATTAACTAATTATTCATTATTTTTCATAAGAATCATAAGATATTCATATCAAATAAGTTGATCAATACCCAAAAACTTGTTCGATTAATCTAGTCATGGCATAAGGTTAACATTAGGAGTGTTTTATAATGAAAGAGAAACTAGTATGCATTAATAAGGAGTGTTTTATAATATCATCGGAAGTGTTTTATAAAAGTATAACATCAAGAGTGTTTTATAACTGGAGGTGTTTTATAACAAACAAAACACCGTTGAAATGCTTTAATCAACAACAACTACACCTAATATACATAAACATTTTATAAAAGACTTCTTATGTTTATCCATATAGAACAATCAACTAACAAAAGCCTTATATAAAACACTTCTGATGTTACGATTTTATAACAAATAAAAACACTGCTACTTGTTTCTTACACATAAGATGAATGTTGAAGATGAGTGCACAATTGATTTTGTTTTATGAAAATAAATGTTTGAGTTTTGAATGATATTAATAAAAATAATAATTAGGAGAGAGGGATGGGAGAGATACCATAAATGTAGAAAGCATTCAAACAGTTTCTAAAAATATTGATATAAAATGACCTTGACACCCTCATTTAAAACACATATTGACGATCATACCTTATATTCTATAATATATTAATTAGATTTTAAACACCATCCCATCTTTTAATCTCAACCATCCATCTTTAAATCTAATGGTTGAAAACACTTTCTACACTTCCTACACAAAACCATTTTCCTACAGGAACCCTACCCTATATATATATATATATAGTAAAGATCAAATACAAAGTGTTTTTTCGGTAAGAACTGTGAGAATCAAAGGGGGTAAAAAAAATTTATTTTATTTTTTAAACTTTTTTTCCCATGTGCTTAAACATACTTTCTAGATGAATAATACAAAAAAAAAAATTAAAATTTTTTTAGTGTAATCACGTCATTAAAGTAAATACATTAGTTTACACTAGAGTAATTATGTAATTACTCTACACCAATTTTTTTTAGTTTTCAACACTATAATACATGTTTAACAATATGGGAAAAAAATTTCAAAAAATAAAAATAAAAAAAATACCCTCCTTTGATTCTCACAGTTCTTACCAAAAAACACTTTGTACATGATTTTTTCCCATATATATATATATATATATATATTGCATGTATACATATATGTATATACATGTCTAAAACTAAAATTAACTAGTGTTGTACATATATGTACATACATGTTTTGTAATGTGCATATATGTGTGCAATTTTGTAGAAATGATTTCACATACATGTATAGAAAAAAAGATTATGGGTAAGGGTGATGTGCCGAGAATTGGACATGCTTTATATGTGTATTTATCATCCTTTTTACACAAATTTGTGCTTTTATCCTTAGAGAACATAGCTAAATCGTTCATAAAAGATAAATGCAAGTTTTTGAGCTAAAAAAACAAAAATGAGTTAAAAAGAGCACATTTACGACGGGATGAGTGGAGGACAAGCTTCTCAGAAGAATACAGAGTTGTGGCTAGGGGACAAAGGGTACATGGTATAACAACCTTGTCTCCCACATGTAAGGTTTTGAACCATAAAGAAGAGACAAGTCTGCCTCAATTTAATAAATATTATTTATTTATAAATAATATTTAAGCACTCTCTTTACCTATAAATAGAGGCCACCACCCATCATTTGAGACATCCCATTCTATCCCACTCCTCTTGATTCTCTTCTGTTTTAGGGCCTTGCAAGTGACCTTTAAAGTTTGAGATCACTCCATAAACACTTTGCCCAAATGAGCTTTGAGAGAAACATCATCTATCACCAAAAACTCTCCCAGTCCACCCTCAACCCTCACCATGATTTGTGAGCTTGTTGTAATGCCACTGTTTGGCTTGGATTCATAGAGGGTTGCTAGGGTGAAGACTACTCTGGTATGGATTTATATATTTTATCTTTAGTTTAATTCATGTTTTGTGTTCTTGGGAATTCCTGCTATTCTATCTTTGTTTGATGAATTAATTAATTAATTAATCAACTTAGTATTTGGTCTTGTATGTGTTTTGGTAGAATGTGGAGGGACTTATGAGTGTACCCGTGGCGTATAAAAACCCGCGCACTTGTAAGCTAACCTAACTCCATGTGAAGTGATTAGCCAATTTGTCTTTGGAAACATTCACACTTTGTGGTTGGTCCTCAACTATCAAAATCTCACTTAGGGTTTGTACGGCCTTTATACTTGGTCCTAGTGATATGCCAAGACTTGGTTGAGCGACTTAGCTTCATGGTCTATGTGATAGCTTTGGCGCAAACAAAGGATTGGTGAACCCGTGTTGGAAGCGAGCGGTCTATATTTGCTTCCATTATTATATTGCCGCAAAATTAATAATAGGCCAATCACTTTTTGAAAGATTATTATTTCAAGTAAACGTAAGGTATAGGAAGGTTTCCATGCCCCCTTTACCCATGTCAAGTGGGCATCTTATCTTGTTAGCCGCTCCGGCCGTTGGCAGGATGTTTATAAAAGGTAAAGAATAGTAGGATCTCAATATCGCAACAATGGGAGGCATGTTTTTCTGGGTTGGACACGTACAAGCTTGGGTGAGTTGCCCCTCACTGTTGAGAGGTGAGCTTACCAGGGTTGGGAGACCCTCACATCACAAACTGGGAACACAAATCATTAGAAGGTTATAGTGGCTATGCATAACTTTGTAACACATCACTTTGCTAGCATTTACTATTATTCCATACCCAGGCAAGTCGAATCCCAAGCAACACTTTCATTTGGTCATTGGTTATCTCGGCTACTTTTCTATCTTTCGTTATTTTATACTTTTTACTTTTTCTTTAAAAGTAACTTAAAACTAAGTAATGAAAGTCGTGTCTTTGGATTCGATACTCGGTATTTGCTCTTTCTATACAACACTCAATTGGTACGCTTGCCTATTAAGTGGGTTTAGATAATTTAGCAACTATCGTTTTATTTATAAATTTAAAACATTGATAGTGTTTTGGTAAAACCTTGGTTTTCTTTGGTGTTAGAACACCGAGTTTTAACATCATTGAATCACCCTTTAAAATTTACTAAAACCATACGCAATCAAAGGGCATGTTATTTTAATGTACATACGTGTGTATACGTGTTAGAATTTAAAAAATAAGTATCATACATATGTGTATAACTGAAAAATGTAATATACATGTATGAAATACAATTTACACATGTATAAATAAAAAAACAAAAAAAATATTCTTACAAGAAAAGCTGCGATTTAGCAAAAAAAAAAAAAAAAACCCTTTTGCCTTAGAGAAATGTGTAATGTGTAGTCCTGAATGGTTTTCTCAGTTCTCAATTACCTTTTTTTAATGGCAAGGAATGACGCGCCAACCACCGTGACATCAGGTGCAATGGTCAAGGTTGACTACTTGACTGACGCGAGCCCCTTGGCTCTCACGTGAGGAAAAATATGTCATTTTTTACATGTATATAAAAACAAACATCTCTTACTCATTCCTCTATCGTCACTTTAAATCAAAACCCTAATTCCCAAATTCATTAATCTTCAAAGACATAAATCTTCAACAATCAAAAATCAAAACCCTAAGGTTTCAAATCTCGTTGGATGATACCCTCCCTGATCTCTTTGCACTTCTCTTCGATTACTAGGAGAAACGTTGTTCATAACCCATTCAAGAATTTCGGGTATACCTATTTTCCTAGCTTACCTTAGAAACAATTTCTTTGACCTCCTCCCGAATGATAGGAGTTTGCCTACTAGTTGTTTCATCAACCATTTTAGCGCTGAAAAGATTTACCATTGTTTAGAAGCATTTCGATATATTCATTTTATTATGCTACTCGCGTTTTATCAGACCGCATCAACCTGATGATGCAATCATGTTTCCCAATTCCCAGTTCGGTTGAACCTTTAACCCACCATGACCGTGTGATTGGGGTATTTTCGGGTTTAAGTACTCAATGCGCTTTTCCCATGCCTTACACTTGATTGACCCATGTTCAATCATAACGCTTAACGTGTTTCAACTACCATTAATAATAAGCCTGAACCAATGGCATATCTCATTTAACCTTAGGCTCTGATTACTACTTGTAAGACCCAACCATATTTAGATGATTATTAGCCATAATCTTGTAGTTAAATTGTAGTTAGGGAGTTGTAAGGCTAGGTGAAATATAATTTATGCGATCAATTGTGATCACAAAATAATACATGACTTGAATTTATTGTGTTTTAGATCAAGTTTGAAACATAGATAAGAACCCTCATTTACAGACTTACAAATATAGAAAATAAAAAGTGCGTAAGTGTTTGGTTCTTCAAATATATGGCTTGATCATCTTCCGGCTCCAAAACAATCATACCTAGGGTTAAACATGGCCAAACAACCCGGAAACATTATCTAAGGAAGTAAAAAATTACAAAAAATAAAATAAAATAAAAACATTTGGGTGCCTGACCCTTGGTCGTGCAGCGCTACCAACCCCTCTTCACGCAGCGCGACGACCTTAAATGGCCAGCAGGTCACCAGGTTGGATCCCCTTTTTTGTACTTAGCTGAATGGCCAGCAGGTCACCAGGTTTGATCCCCTTTCGCATTGCCCATTATTCATTTTGTTAAGTTTTAAAATCCATAGTATCCATATTAGTATATGACGTGATTAGGGAATTTGGGGCGTTACAGTTGGATGATTCAATTTCGTATCAAGTTCCTGATTTTGAATAATTACTCAATTATTTCCAAAAGTGGGTTCTTGGGTTAAAGAAACCGGGTTGGGTCTCTAAACTGCATCGAGGGGAATGGGTGGTGCTGGTTATTGGGCTGACAGAGGTATGGATGTTGGGTCTAGATTGTGCACAAAAAAAAAAAGAAAAAAGAAACAGATTAGGTTTAGTTTGGTTTGGTATGGATTTGAAAAAGAAATGGGTTTGTTTATGAAAGTAAATTTGATTTAAATAAATTTATATAATAATTTTAAATCAAATTTGAAAATAAATTCTAAAAATTAATAATCTATCTTTTTTAGTAAATAATAAAATAAACTTATATAATTTGATTTTATTAAATTATTTCTTATTTAATTACACAAAATCTAAATCGTATAAAAGAAAACTAACTTTTTATACTATTGTAAAATAATATTTTTATGAAGTTGAGTTTTTTTTAATAAGATTTGCAATTATGGAAAAAATAATAAAATTATAAAAAAATAAAAAGATTATACATATGCAAGAATAAATTGAATTGAATGTCGAATAAAATCCTCAAAATTTTATTTAATGATAAAATCGAAATAAAGGGACTTGAAAGGCAACTACAATAAAATTGAAGGACTAAGATTATACAATGGATAATAAATAAAGGGACGAATATCACATGTGGCTAATCAAAATTCAAGTTCTTGCATTCCTCTAGAAAGCTCTAAATCTTTCATACATTCTTAAAGCTCAACCACTTATAGGGGTGTTCAAAATCGGATATCCTAATTTCGGATATCTAAAAATTTCAGATACCTGGTTTTAATACCCGAATCTGTATTCGAAAATTTGAATATCCAAAATTTTAGATATCCGATCGGATAGTGAATCGGATATCGGAATATCCAATTTTATTATGATACATTATATATATATATATATACACATATATGTGTTTGTGTGTGGATATTTCGGATAGTTTCGGATACTTTTTGGATAGTCATGGATAATTCAGATATTTTCGGATAATTCGGATATTTTTCATATATTTAGATATTTTGGAATCCAATAAAATTAAATTTATAAATTTTTTGATATTTCGAATATCGGAAATATCCAAAAATTTCTAAAATATCCGATAGTCCGAAGGTATGTTTTATGATTTGGGAAATGCAATCGATAATTCAAAGGTATGTTTTATGATCTGTGAATGAATTTTTATTTTCCTAATTGGGATTTTATAAACCTCATTTCACAAATGGTGTACTTCTCTTTACAGAAACATGATGTTAATGTGCTTGGTGTGAAAGATCACGTACTTTACAAAGTAAGATTCCATCATTGTGTGATGTATTTCCTATGAGCGGGGATGAGCTCGTCTTAAAGATATCTCGAGATCACAAATCTCGACACATACCGATGCATGGTCCTGAAATTTTAGAAGATGTAGGTTGAGACTTCAGTTTTGAAAATGTCATTACAATTTTCTCAACGAATGAAGTTCTTAGGATGGAATTTGTGTTTCAAGTTATTGGGTTAAAAGATCCAATCAAGAAGACTTTGGAGGCTATACTTCTTATCTTAAAAGGTTCATTTACACAATTTATGTTAACATCTGATGTTGAGGGAGTTGATGGAACCGAAAGCTTTAGTCTTTTCCAAGAAAAAGCATCAACCACTGAAAAAAGAAAACAACAGGTAATGGAACCATATGATGAACTAGCAAGGATAGAGAAATGGTTCAGATTAACCTTCAAGGATGCTTTCAAGAACCTTCAAGTTAATGATAATCTTCCATTATAAGATCCAACTTAACAACCCTTTATAAATTATAGTACTACATCTTCTTTCATTCTGCGCAGTTGGTCAAACTTCTGTAACAAAAAGTTGAGAATAGCTGGTGTCCTGTTGTGACCGAGACCGAGATATAAGACGATAATGAATATGATAATCTTACCAACCATTTCCCAAATCCTTAGTATAGAGGAAGGAAAAAAAACAAAGGATGGAAAAGAGAAACTCCTTCTACCCATTTGGTGAACAATGATGAAGAAAATCTGAAACTCGCAGTAGAACTAGCCAAGGGTCTGAACAGAGAAGAATTATAAGGGTGTTAGAAAATCTGAAACTCGTAATAGAACTATCATAGTAAAAGTCGAGAATGATAAGGGCGTTAGTAGATTTCATCTTTCTATGGCGGTGACCCATGGAACGCTCGATGCAGAAATTGTTACAAGGTTTGGATTAGCAACAAGAAGTTACATCCTCAATTACCTTGACGATTATAGTGAATGGGTGTTACTAACCTCTGTGGCAGAAATGGAAGATTGCATTAAATGTTCAAGGAGGCTTGTAATAATTGTGGTAAGGGTACGGGTGTGAGCAATTGCAAGTGCCAGTGGTTCAAAGCAAGGAATTAAGGTATATGGGGTATTAGTCGTTCAAACTATGAATGATGTTGTATATACGACTGGCTGAAATGTTGTGTATCTGATATTTTGGTATGCTAGAAACTCGGTACGAATAGTACAATATCTGATTTTGGTTTGTTGATGTGGTATGTTGAAATTCGGAAGGATTGGTATAATATCTGATTTTGTTTTGTTGATGTTGTGGTATGTTGAAATTTGGAAAAATGGTATCTTATTTTGGTTTGTTAATATTATGTTGATATTATGGTATGTTGAAATTCAGTAAGAATGGTATAATATCTGATTGTGGTTTGTTGATATATTTTGGCAAGTGTCGGTGCCTATACCTATATTAGTTGGTGAGTTTATATAAACCTTTAATTTTCCTTTTAAATGTGCAAACAAATGGTTGTCTTATCATTGCCATAGAAATTTGAAAAAAGTTTACCTGCTCATGACTATTACCTGTTTATTAAAAGTGAGCTTATTGTCGCGAAGTAACTTCTTGGACTCACGTGCAGCCTTAGATTTAATCTAAGTAAGCCTTGGTTGATTGGTTGGTTATATTGGTGTTTGACTTAGGTTTATGAGAACAAGGAATAACAGTATTGCTCTAAGTAATGTTACAAGGAGCTTTTACAAGGTGATCTGGAGGTGGTTTGCTTAAATGGCCAACCATCCTATTTATACTAGTAACATATATGTCCTAGTTTGGTCTAAAATCTTCTATATCCTACTACAATTACATGATGGTTCTAGTTCTTTCTTGGCATAATATCTTTGATATTTTTACGGACTGTTCTAGGCCTTTTAAGGTGTTCTAGCACATTTCCAAGGTTCTAGGTTGATCTAGAGCGGCCTAGAATGTTTGAGAACATTGCTGCCTAGTGCAGCCAAGAAATGTAGCCTTATGATCACGAAAATCAATATTTGAGCCCGTTCAGGTGCGGGTCGTGACATTATTATAACATATTTTTCATAGAAAGTAATGGTCATCTTTTTTTTGAATAGTGAACTTCATTAAAAAACGGCGCACCCTCAAAGCGAGGACCACCAAAAGAACAAACAATTACAACATATACAAAGGATTCAAAGCCCAATCTTTCCAAACAATATCTATGAATCTAGACCTATTTCTCAACCATAAGAACGTGGAAGACTTAACTTTAGCAACCACTTCTACAACCTTAGGAGAAGACCCGTTAAAAATTTTACTGTTTCTGGCTTTCCAAATCTCCCAACACATAGACATAACAATCCCTTTTATCACCTTCTTATGCCACTTTTCATTTGAAATGTAACCGTGAAGCTTTAAAATGTCTTCAAAATCGAAAATTAGAGACGGAGAGAATTTACACCAAGCTCCAATTTTCGACCAAACTCCGTAAGCAAAGCCGCAATCCGAGAAAAGATGGTTAACATCCTCATTATTCACATCAAATAAACCGCACCGAGTATCTTGAATATCGATTCTTCTTTGCAAAAGCCCTGTCTTGGTCGGAATCCTCTCTTTTTCAGCTCTCCAAATAAACAAGTTTACTTTGGAAGGAATCCACGTTTCCCATGACATAAGTTGTTCCGATCGCACCTCGTTCTGTTGACGTATCTCCTTCTTTAAATCAGCTATCGAGAAATAAGAATTCTGCTGCGGATCTCACCATGTCCACTTGTCTTCAAAACCTGAAAAAACAATAGAACGAAAAAGGAACTCCAAATCCTGAAGTTCGCTAATCTGCTCAACTGTAGAAATGCCAGATTTCCACTCTGGATGAAACTGAAAGGAACCGTCTTTTATCTCCACTCTATTAGCCACAAAACAGCTCCTTCTTCTGTCATTCGTGTATAGATTTGGCCAACGATACATGAGGGCCATACTACCAATCCAAATATCAGACCATAATCTAATCGATTTACCATTACCCAACACTGTTCGAAACATCATCTGAAAAGGCTGCCCTTTGACTTTAAATTGTTGCAGCAGCCGCACAATATTACTCCAACATCCCTTGACGCGTTTGTTAAGCGGGAGAAAAGACTAGCGACCCATACCCCCATGCAGCCTCTCAATAATCTTGACCCAAAAGCTACCTTGGTTTGATTTAAATCGCCATGCCCATTTGGCTAGAAGGGCGATGTTAACATCTTTCAAACTAGTGATCCCCAGACCACCATTCTTCTTAGATTTAGTTACAACATTCCACGCAACCCAGCTAATCTTCTTATCATAACCTGAACCCGCCCACAGAAAGTTCCTCATTAATTTTTCAATATGCTCAGTCACCTTAGTAGGAGCTTTATATATAGATAAATAATAAACAGGGAGGCTCGCTAACACCGATTTAATCAGAGTTAAACGACCCCCCTTTGAAAGAGTAGCCGCCTTCCAAGAAGCTAAACGACCTTTAATAGTATCAATGACCGTGGACCAGTTATGAATTCTGTTCATGTTAGCACCAACTTTAATTCCCAAATAATCAATTGGAAACTCACCCACCCGACAACCGAGAATAGAAGCCATCTCATTAACCTGCACCGAATCAACACCAATACCAAAAAGATGAGATTTCTGGATATTAATCTTCAATCCAGAGCACAAATAGAAAACTCGGAGGAGACGAGCAGTTTGTTGAATATTATCCAAAGACCAATCACCCATCATCAAGGCGTCATCAACATAAAGAAGATGAGAAATAGGAGGACCCCCGTCAAACACACGCAAATCCCGAATCAACCCCAAATCGCAGGCTTTAGACACAATATGAGAAAACGCTTCCATGACGATAAGGAACAGAAAAAGGAGAAAGTGGATTCTTTTGTTGTTTTATTTCTTATTTTTTTTGCACCATATTTATGTTTCAATAAACTGGTGTTCATACAAAACCATAATTAGTTAACAAGAAAAGGATAACATATCGATTTTGGATATTTGGCTTTACAATTTGGTTTAGTTTGCTTCAATCCGGTTATTAGTCGGGTAACCAAAACCACTTTGCGTTAAAGGACAAAAAAAAAAAATCAATTTTATTTGTATCTACAATTATCTATACTATTACATAAAACAACAGTTAACTGTTGTGAGTAACCATTTAATTTAGTTTTTATTTTAAGACACCAGAGAAAACCTATAATTTATTTGGTACAAATCTTGATACATAAACAACTTATCGTATATTATTTTATCCATCTTATGATAATGAAATATTTAATAAGTATGTACTTATCTATATATCTATCTATATAATAACACTAGAGTATACCCTGGGAGCGTCCCGGGTTGAGAAATTTAATATGATACATCAATTTTACATATGAAATAGACTGATGTATAACTCTAACTAGATTATACCCCGGGAGCGTCTCAGGTTGAAAAATTTAATATGATACATCAATTTTACATATGAAATAGACTGATGTATAACTCTAATATTAATATCTAACCTAAAACAATGTACAACTCCAATGCTAACACCTAACCTAAAAGAATGTAGAACTTTAATGTAACTCTAATATTAACACCCATCCTAAAGACTAAACAAATGTACAACTTTAACATACTAATATTGATACCTAACTTAAAACAACGTATAACTCTATTAACCTATTTGGCTCTGGTTGAATTTTTTTTTTATATTTACTGATTTGAACATAATTAGTGACTTGCCTATACATGATTATTGATTTATCTGAACACTTTGTGTTTTTTTTCCTGTATGAACAAAACCCCACAAAAAATTTCTCCGTTTTTTATATAGCACTATGGTACTCGTTGGAAAGATAATAAAACGCTTGTTAATTTGGTGTAATTTTTTTCTTTAAAAAATCTCGTATAATAAAGATATTAACGTTTAAAAATTATGGGAGGAAACATTAGGGTGAAAAATCCAATTTTGTTTTTAAATTCTTTTTTTCCTAAAATATCTCAATGCCACATGGGATGACACATGGCACACTCAAGGAAGAGAATGCCTCCTTAAGTGACATGTCATTAAAATGGCTTTGGTTTATTATATGTATAGATAGATATTAATATCTAACCTAAAACAAATTAACAAAGTACAACTCCAATGCTAACACCTAACCTAAAAGAATGTAGAACTTTAATGTAACTCTAATATTAACACTTATCCTAAAGACTAAACAAATGTACAACTCTAACATACTAATATTGATACCTAACTTAAAACAACGTATAACTCTATTAACCTATTCAGCTCTGGTTGAAATTTTTTTTCATATTTACAGATTTGAACATAATTAGTGACTTGTCTATACATGATTAATGATTTACCTGAACACTTTGTGTTTTTTTCCTGTATGAACAAAACCCCACAAAAATTTTCTCCGTTTTTATATAGCACTATGGTACTCGTTGGAAAGATAATAAAACGCTCGTTAATTTGGTGTAATTTTTTTCTTTAAAAAATGTCGTATATTAAAGATATTAACGTTTAAAAATTATGGGAGGAAACATGAGGGTGAAAAATCCAATTTTGTTTATAAATTATTTTTTTCCTAAAATATCTCAATGCCACATGGGATGACATATGGCACACTCAAGGAAGAGAATGTCTCTATGAGTGCCATGTCATTAAAATGGCTTTGGTTTATTATATGTATAGATAGATAGATTATTAAGGTAACATAAATTTAGCTGAGATTGAGATAAGATTATTTATTATGGTAACATAAATTATTATCTTTCATCGCCATTATATGAAATTTGTTCAAAATTATTGTTATCACGTCAAATTATTGTTATCCCGTGTGTTTATTTAGTTTGGGTGAGTTCTATTTTTATATAAAAGTTGATTATCTTCTAGGGGCATTTAGGGAACAAAAGTGGTAAAATTTAGGAAATTGTAAAGAAACCATTGGTATACGATCTTAACTTTGAACAATTTAGACATATTTACCCATGTCTCCTCCTTTATAATGTAGTATAGATTAAGGGAGTTGGATGGGCAAAAAGGTAAATACCTCTTTTTTAAGATGACATACCAAAGATCCTTAGGGTCTGTTTGGTATGGGGTAATGGAATGGAGAGGGAATGGAATGGATGAGGTAATGGAATGGATCATTACCATTCCATGTCATGTTTGGCTGCCATGTGGGAATGAAACAAAACATTACTTTGAGTTGTTGGATATGCAAGAAAAGACGAAGGAATAAAATCGGTGGTGAGTGGTTGTGGTGGGTGGTGGTTGGTGGTTGGTGGTGGTAATGGTGGGTGGTGATATGTGTCGGTAGTGGCGGTGGTAGGTAGCGGTGGAGGTGGGTGGCGGTGGTAGTGGTGGTGATGGGTGGTGGTGGGTGGCGGCGGTAGTGGTGGGAAAAGGAAATTATGGTGAGTGACAGTGGTGGGCAGCGTTGGATGGAAGCGGGTGGCGGCGGCGACAACGACGACGGTGGTGAGTGGCGACAGTGGTGGTGGGTGGTAGCGGCAGCGGTGGTGGTCGACGGTGGTTGGTGGTGACGAAGGTGGTGGGTGGTGACGGCAACGGTGGTAGGCGGTGATGGTGGTGGTGGGTGGTGGTTGTGGGTTATGGTGTTGTTAGTAAAGGGTGAATGAAGGATGAAATGAAAAAAAAAAAACATGGGGGTGGATGAAATGGTTTTGAGGAAATGGAATGCCTTGTGGAATGAGTGATTCCATTCCTTTAACCAACCAAACACACTTTTTTTCATTACCTCGTAATGGTCCATTCCATTCCCCCTTCCATTCCATCATACCAAACACTACCTTAGTTTAAATCCCTATTTCACACGCATTTTCTTCGTAAAATACTCTCTTCCCTTCACTTTGACACCATACTAGTTCATCCATGTTATTCTTTTCGCATTTAATGTTCCTCGCACTCCACCCTTCACTTTGACCGTCCATGAATTCCTCACATTTTTTTTGAACGATCAACAAAAGTTTTATTTCACAACGCTAGCGGGAAACTAGCATACACCTTACATAGATATCGCCTTATATACAGACATTAAACAACTCAATCACCACCCTATTCTATTGAGACTAAAATTACACCAAATACTCCATTCAAGAGAAGGTTGTTTCGCCCTAGCTTTAATCCAAAACAAACTTAACGCCTTGATATCGCCTAACGCCTTGTGAAGATGAGCCTGTCTTTGGTTAAATACCGCTTCATTTCTATACTTCCAAATGCCCCAAATTGTCGTCAAACAGATTGCATTGAAAGTCTTCTTTCTTTTACTCGATCCACCCACAAAATCATGACGTTGCAGCACGTCTTTAATGTGAAAAATGAATGTTGACCCAACTTTACACCACTGAAATACAAGCTGCTAGAGTACATGTGAGAATCCACATGCAAGAAAAAGATGTTCCGATGTTTCCGGATAATCGCCACAGAACGGGCACAGATCAGAAGCAACGGAAACGTTTCTGTGCCGAAGTGCAGAACGCGTTGGTAGCTTGTTTAATTCAGCACGCCAAGCCACTATTGCCACCTTCTTTGGGATCCATGAATTCCATACCATGACGAAAGGAGGCTGTTCGGACCTTAGTGATTGCAGAACCTTCTTGAATCCACCCACAGTATAGCCGCACCCATCCCCGATACCCCATGCCTAGCTGTCTGCAGTTTGCGTGAGGTCTGGAACAGACACGAGATGCTGCAGCTGCTGCAACTCTGTCTGTTCTACAGCAAGAAACGCCCCCTTTCCAGTCCCAACCCCACCCAGAACCGGACAGCAACACCCGATCTTTAACTGTAGCAACTTTGTTACGTTCCAGAGCAAACAGGGTCTCTCAAGCGCCCAGCTGTCCAACCAGAAAGATATACCCAACCCATTACCCACAATCCCTTTAATGGCCCAACCCACGTCCACCCCGAACCCTTTAGCAACCTGCATTGCAGAATGTATTTGTTTCCAAGATCCGGAAATAGATAGCTTGGCCGAGATTGGATTCCAATCTCTGGACGAGCTATGTATAGACCAGATAATATTCCTCCATTAAGCGGTGGGTTCAACTTTGAACCGCCACCACCATTTAGCTAACATAGATAGATTTGAATCAATGAGAGAACCGAAACCAAGACCTCCACAATCAACCGGGGCACAAACCCTTTGCCACACAACCCAATTCATGCTCGCTTTCTCCTCCGAGCCACCCCAAAAAAATACACCTCGCAATTTATCTTGTTCATCAATTACCTTCATAGGGGCTTTGAATAAGGAAAAATAATAGGATGGTAAGGCGTTAAGGACCGACTTAATAAGAGTTGCCCGACCACCAAACGATAAAGTCTTTGCCTTCCATATGGTGAGTTTATTCCGAAAAGCGTCAACCACCGGTTTCCAATGCTTGCAAAGATTCATGTTTTCGACAACTTGCAAACCAAGATAAGTGAATGGAAAAGATCCGGCCCTACATCTTAGGACATCAGCCATGTAACACCCCAACCGATGGCGGAATCATTGAGGTGTCACGTAGTGACGATTGTTCAAAAGCACATGGTACTAAAATGTAAATATTATTGAATAAGCCAAAATTGTCTTACATGGAAATGGAAAATACAATGTCTAAATGAAATGTAAATATTGAAATAACTGATTTAAAATAAAGCACTAAATGTCCCTTGCTAAAGCACTAGATCAAACTGCACCTGAACCATGTACAAAAATAGGTTTGGTCAACATATGAAATGTTGGTGAGCATTCCTAGTTTTGATATATATAGTAAGTTAAAAAGATATACAATTCAAGTGCAAGCTACTGTGCAAATATGTAAACTATGTATCATACAAATGAGCGAAATCAATCTTGTGACTGTATAATGTACTGTACGAACGGCGGTGTACTCATCCAATAAATGGATAATAACTTAACAATGGCCACGGATTCTCCGATGAAAAAGGGGGAGAATCAATCTAGGCGGGTTGTCAATCCAAATAGCGCTATCCAATGTTAAGGTCGGCTTGTACCATGTTAATGATTTCACTAAGTACAAATGTAATCCACATGTATTGTCTAAGCATAAAGCACGTTGTAAGCAATGCACATAGTACTAGAATTGTATTGTAAAAATGTAAACTTGTATTTGAAATTGTAATAGTGCACATGTAACACCCCAAAAATGAATAAAAGCAAAAAGGGGATAGGAATACTCACTGTTCACGTAATAGCTTGGGATTTAACTGGACAACGAGATTTGAATTGAGATTACCCCTAAGGATCAACCTAAAGAATTTTATAACGTGTAAGGGAAATAACTCTAGGATACATGTACTTCTAGGGTTTCGAATTGGGGATAAATATTTATTTGATTAATAATCAAATTGTTTATTAAATATAAGAAATTTTATAAATAAATAAACAAAAGTCTTTTTGTAATTTTTTTTAAGTTGAATATAGTCACAACATAAGGTTTTAAGTATGAAAATTTTTATAAAATTATTTTCTTGAAAATAGAATATATAATCTATTTATTTCAAATTGTCTAAATATAACTTTAATATCTAAAAATATTAATGTTGGGATCAGTTTGCTCTTTTTGCTAAGTAAGAACTTGCTATCTTGACACTTAAGTGTTTAGCAAGCCCTTGTATATCAGATAATAAGCACAGCGGAATGTATAAGTTAAAGCAACACTTTTTATACTAAGGAAGAGTTATTACTCCCCCTTGATGATTGAAACTAATAAATGATAAGTATTTATTATGAATCCAAGCAGTAAATGAGAATTAGATACTTAGACAGATTCACAATAAATACAGAAATGGAATAGAACAGTGAAAGTGTTTGAAGGATTTTTCTATTAAAATCAATGTCTAAAATAGAAGGTTGAAGCCTCCTATTTATAGACGTTTACATACATGTATCTTGCCCAAAAAGCAAGTACAGAAACAACAGAAACAAGTTGCACAAGTTGCAACATTGAAACAAACAAATACAGCTAAAAGTAATAATAAACAATAAAACTACTGATGCAAAAGGCGGTGGAAAATATCTGATGCTAAGTGCTGATGAATGACAAACTACTGATGAGTAGTTTGTCTTCAGTACTTCTGAAGTGAACTTGTCTGGTTTGGACTTCAGAACTTCTGATGAAGTTTCTTCTTCAGCACTTCTCCAATCTTCTCTTCAGCAGTTCTTTGTTTTCTTTTCAGTACTTCTATACTTAGCCAAAATGACAGAAGTGAATTAGACTAAGGTTTCCAAAAGTGGTTTCACCAATCCTCTTTGTCCTAACAATCTCCCCCTGGATTGATGAAGCCAAAACCTTACTAATTCCTTATGTTTCTCTTCTGTCTTGAACAATCTTCCATATCTCTTTGTACATGGTGTTCTTGAGCTGGTTTAACTGACCATCAGATAGAGATCCTCTCTGTGGTACCAGATGTTGAATTGTGAGCAGGTCTTGTGTTGACAGTTTCTTCAGATCACTGATCTTCTTGTAAGCCCTGCTTGAGAGGTCTCTTCTTGTCAACAATACTGAGTTGTTATCAGTAAGTGACCATCTGATGATAGGTATCTTTGACTTGTTAAATTCAGAAGAATAGGGAACCATACTTGTCCCTTGGGTTGATGATCCTGAGTGCTGGATGCTTTCAGTTTCAGTTAGCCTCAGGTGGGAGTCTCTTCCTTGTTCTTGTTGCATATCAGGCATCTGAACAGTTGGGAGATGGTGTTCAGTCACTACTCTGGTATGCAGCTTTTCTTTGATGGTCTTTTGTATTTGGTAGGCAAAAGTGGAAGGATCCCTGAATTGTGTTAACAGAGGTTTCTCCTCAATGTCAAAATCTGAATGGACTATTGAACTTCCTTCAAGTAGTACCATTTTGAAGTCAGTTTTGACATTGTCCTCTGCTTTCTTTCTCTGAGTAGCAGTTCTTCTTGATACACCAGAAGTTCTAACTACTGATTTTGAAGGATCAGTAGTTTGAAACTTCCCTGGATTTGCAGCCTTGGCAGCCAAGTATTTCTTGTAAGTATCCATTAGTCTTTCTTCTTTCCATCTGGATACTGAGGCTTTTGAACCATAGCCCTCTGCTACTAGCTCTTCTATAATCTGGGCTCTCTTGGCCTTTCCTTCTTTGCTAGTGGTCATTTTATCTGCAAGCAGTTGTGCTCTTCTTGTCAGCTCTTGCATAGAGAGTCCTTTGAGTGTAAAGGCTTTAGTCTTGCTGTTCTTGGTAATGTAAGACACCAGTTGTTGTCTTTTATCTTGTTCAGCAATTTCATCAAGGCTAGCCTGCCTTTGTAGTTCAGCTTCATAAGCCTGAAGTTTTTCTTCATGGCTTAAATCTAGATCATCCCTTTCTTCTAGTGTTTTCCAGATCAGATCTTCTCTGGCCTTTTTGTTGGCTGCAACTAAGCTCTTCTCTAATAATTCAGCTGATTGAGAGATAGGAGAAGGGTTTAGTACAGTCATTGTTGTAACAGTTGTAGGCCTGATAGGATCAGATGTTGGTTGAATGGGAGCAGTGGTTCTGGAAGGGTCAGTAGTTTGAGGTTTGGAAGTGTTAACCTCTGATGGGTTGACAACTGCTGATGGTTTGTCAACTACTGAAGGATTGTCTTCAGTACTTTCTGATTCTTCATCAGAACTTTTGCCATCAGAAGTTTCTTCATTGTGCCTTAGGGATTCTTCAGATGTTTGGGTCTCATCTTCTTTTTCTGCTTCTTCAATCTCTTCTATTGAGACACCAAACTGTTTGGCCAGTTTTTCTTTCCTAGCCTGATCTTTTTGATCTCTTTCAAGGATGGCCACTCTTGCCCTTATCCTGGCTTGGAATGACTCCTTAGGTTCCCTGATCTTCTCCCCCTTTTTGGATTCATCAATTTTAAGTTTTGAGGTTGAGGTTGAGGGTTGGGAGAATTGTCCTTGAAGATGAGCAATCTGTTGGCTGTTGAAATCTATCTTGTTGGACAGATCATTCATCTTCGTCTTGATCACTCCAAATTGATTCTTGATAGACAGCTCCAAGTTAGCTGTGTATGTTTGGAAGTGATTTCTGATGAGAGTGTTCATCATGTGGTACAGGGGACCCTCTGGGCTGCATAGCTGGTTCAGGTCTATGCTTGTTTGCCCAGGGAATTGGGTAGGCATTTGTTGTGAAGGGGGTGTTTTTGGGTGATCCTCATGTTGTACAGAGGATGCCACTCTAGGGGTTTTAGGGATTGAGTGGGCTTTAACCTGTGCAGGGGTGACTGGCTTCTTGAGCCTGGATACCCCTGAAACAGGACCTTCATAAAGTGCCGTCAATTCAGTAGTTTGTGTTTGTGAAACATCATCCAAATTAATGGAATCATCTGAATCCCTGATGTTGCCCTCAATGAGGACTGTCTCAGTTAAATCATGAGCTGAGCCCAACTTAGTTCTCTCATGAACCTCTTGTTCTTGGTTCTGAGGATTTCCTACTTCAGGCATTAAGCCTTCATCAGTAGTTGCCACATCTGAGGTCTTAGCTATGTTACTTCTATCCTCAGATCCACCACTGGGTGGTAACTGAGTAGTAGCAGCCTCAGATGCCCCAAGAGTCTCTAAAATTGGGCTTAAAGACTCTGGTCCACCCTCATCTCTTGGGATAGGGCTAGAGATGTCCACATCCATGTCTGATGTTGTGGTTATGTCCCCTGTTTGTTGTGGTTGTAGGGGACTGACATAATCAGATGGGACCTTCTCTTTTAGCCCAGAGAGAAGTTTGGCAATTTCTATTGCCTCTTGTTCAGAAATTTGTGGGGTTGGTTCAGTAGTTTGGGCAATAGGTGAAATTTGTTGTTCAGTAGTTTCAAAAGAAGAGTGTGTTTCAATAGTTTTTCTAAGTCTTTTTCTTTTGAATAAAATGGTTATGGGTGCTCTTGGTGGGGTTTGAGATGGATGAGACTGAGAGGGTGTTTCAGTCTCACCAATTTGAAGAGCAGAATGCTCATGAGCATGTTCAGGCATCTCCTCCTGAATAGCTTTTCTTTTGGGTTGGTGGGTTGTTGTCTTTGTTGGCTTGGGCTTTTTGGCTTTTGGTGGTGTGAGTTTGGAAGATGTGGGCTTCAGGGGGACTTGTTGTTGTTCTCCCTGATCATCTTCTGGCCAGGCAGCCGGTTTGTTATGCCTTGAGTATGCTTGTGATGTTAAAGGATTTAAAGTTGAAAATTTTCCCACAAGCACCTCATTACCCAGTTCCCCTATTATGCATTGCATAATGAACCTTGGGTACAACAAAAACTTTTTCTTGGTATTATTATGATGTAACACCAACTCATTGAAAAATAGTTTTGATGCCCTGAGTTTAGTTTCATTCACAATAGAATGAAATATTGGTTGAAAAGTGGAGGGCATCTGGTCATAAGACCCTGTTTTAGGACTCAAACACATAATAATATAATGAAACTAAAGTTTGTATTTTGGTTCAAAATATTTTTTGAAGATAGTAGCATGGGAGAGAGTACCTTGATAACCACACTCAGTCATGGTTAGGTGAATATCAGAATTAGCAACATGGTCAGGGGCAGTTACATCATCCAGACCAAGTCTTGTTGCCAGTGTGGCCGGTGTGATGGTCAGTGGTTTCCCTTTTATTCTTGAGTTGAGGGAAATGACTTCATCATCCGTTGTCACCGTCTCAGCATTTGCCCAGAACTCATTCAGAGTTTCAGTGTGAATTGGTGGGTTTATTGTGAGAGCAGTAAAATATTGGGATTTTACGACAAGATCAATGATCTCATCGTATTGGGACCAGCCTTCTTGTTTTTCAAGAAAGGCCCTTTGATTGTGTCCCTGCTTTAGAACGAGAGCCATGTGGTTTGGGTTTTGATCGAACAGTTGATTTTGCAGGTTTTAGATTATTGGAGAGAGTTTTTGAGAGAGAAGGAGGGATATTTTTGAGTTTGAAAGGATAAGTGTGGAGAAAAGGTATTTATCAGAAGTTTTAACCGCTTGAATCTTCTTTATTAGAAGTTTTTAGAACCGCCTTTGGTTAAAAATCTTTTTATCAGAGGTTTTAAACTGATTAGGTCAAACCTCTGATGATGGGAAAAGTCAGATTTGCCCTTTTGACTTAAACTGCTGATGAAGGATTACTTCATCAGTAGTTCCCATTTCCTCTTCAGTAGTTTTAACAGCTGATGAGAAATGTTTTTATAAATACTTTTATTCATAACTTCTGAAGGTTATTTTATCAGAAGTTACACACTTTTCAGAAAATTATCCCCATACTGATGTTTGTTCATCAGTAGTTTCTCTCTTTTCAGAAGTTTTGTTTCAGACTTTTTGTCTGTTTTGTAAGTGAAAAATGAAAAATTGCAAAATAAGAAAATAAACACTTACAAATTTAGCATCCCAAGCATGGATACTAACTTCTGAAATGTTGATGTGTCAAGGGGTTTTGTGAAGATGTCAGCTATTTGATTAGCTGTTGCTACATGCTTCACCTCAATCTTGCCTTTTTCATAGCAATCTCTGATGAAATGGTACCTGATCTCAATGTGCTTAGTTTTTGAGAACTGTACTGGATTTTGAATGATGCTAATGGCAGATTTGCTGTCTACAAACAAGGGTGTCTTGGTTTCTTTGAGTCCATAATCAAGAAGTTGATATTGGAGCCATTGTATCTGTGATGTACAACTTGCAGCTGCAATGTATTCAGCTTCAGCAGTTGAAGTTGCAACAGATGTTTGCTTCTTTAATTGCCATGACACTAGACAGTTACCCAGGAATTGACAACCACCAGATGTTGACTTTCTTGTCATCTTACACCCTGCATAGTCACTATCTGAAAAAGCTGATAACTTGGTATTGCTTGAAGCAGGATACCAAATTCCCAGTGTTGGAGTTCCTTTCAGATATCTGAAAATTCTTTTGACTGCTATAAGGTGTGATTCCCTTGGTGCTGATTGATATCTAGCACAGACACATGTTGAAAACATAATATCTGGTCTAGAAGCAGTTAAGTATAAAAGGGAACCTATCATGCATCTGTACATGGTTTGATCAACCTGTTTTCCTTGATCATCAGGTTCAACTTGTGTGAGTGGTGTCATGGGAGTGGAACATGATTTACAGTCATTTAAAGAAAATTTGTTCAATAATTCTTTAACATATTTTGATTGATGTATAAAAGTTCCATTTGTTTGTTGCTTGATCTGCAGTCCTAGAAAGTACTGCAGTTCTCCCATGGTACTCATCTCAAATTTTGATTGCATGAGTTTCTTAAAATCATCACACAGTTTTGTGTTTGTTGAACCAAAAATGATATCATCAACATAAATTTGAACAAGTAAGACATGATTTCCAACATGTTTAATGAAGAGAGTTTTATCAATGGCACCTCTTGTAAAGTTATTTTTGAGTAAAAAGGTGGAGAGTGTATCATACCAGGCTCTTGGAGCCTGTTTGAGCCCATAAAGAGCTTTGTCCAGTCTGTACACCCACTCAGGATGAGAAGGATCCTCAAACCCAGGTGGCTGACAGACATACACCTCCTCTTTTATTTTTCCATACAAAAATGCACTTTTCACATCCATTTGATAAACTTTAATTTTGTTGGAAATGGCATAGGCCAGAAATAACCTGATGGCCTCAAGCCTTGCAACTGGAGCAAAGGTTTCATCATAGTCAATTCCCTCTTCTTGAGAGTACCCTTGAACTACCAGTCTTGCCTTGTTCTTGATTATCATACCAGCTTCATCTTGTTTGTTCCTGAAAACCCATCTTGTGCCAATTGGTTGCTTGTTTGGAGGTAAGGGACAGATTTCCCAGACCTGTTGCTTGTTGAACTGAAGCAGTTCATCTTGCATAGCTTGCATCCAATTATTGTCTTTGAGGGCTTCCTGGTACTTCTTTGGTTCCAACTGAGAGATAAAGGCTGAAAATAGGCAAAAGTTGGAGAGCTGGTTTCTGGTATGAACACCTGAAGCTATATCACCCATGATTTGATCAAGTGGATGATCTCTGTGTTCAATCAGTTGTTGTAAACCACTGACAGGTGTAGGTGGCTCTTGTTCTTCAAACAAACTACTGAGGTCTATAATATCTGGTTCAGCAGTTTTAGTGTCTTCAGTAGTTGCAGGTGCTGAAGCAGATGTTTGAGTTTGGCCTTCAGTATTTGTTGGATCAGAAGTTTGTGAAACTTCTGATGGTGTTGAAGTTGACTTAATGACTGTTTGAGGAGTCCATGGTGTAGGATCCTCATCTTCAAACCTTTGATCACCATAATAAGTAGGTTTGGAAGGAGTAACAGTCTTTTCAGGTCCAAAGTGGAAGTTGTCAAGGTCAAAGAGTTCAGCAGGATGTGCTGGAATAATAGTGTGTTTTGACTCATTGAACTTGACATTCAGTGTTTCTTCTACTATCCTGGTGTGAGAATTAAAAACCTTGTAGGCTTTTCTAGTTGAGGAGTAACCAAGAAAGTAACCTGAGTCAACTTTGGCAGCAAACTTTGAAATAGATTCCTTGATGTTCAAGATGAAACATTGACACCCAAAAGCCCTGAAAAAGGAGATAAGGGGCTTTATGCCATGAAGAACTTCATAGGCAGTCTTGGAATGTCTCTTGACCACAAGAACTCTATTCTGAACATAACATGATGTGTTAACTGCTTCTGCCCAAAAGTACAAGGGCAGTCCAGAATCAGCTAACATTGTTCTTGCTCCTTCTATTAATGTTCTGTTCTTCCTTTCTACTACACCATTTTGTTTAGGAGTTCTGGGAACACTGTATTGTCTAATAATCCCTTTAGACAAACAGAATTCATCCAGAGTTTTGTTCCTGAACTCTGTCCCATTATCACTTCTAATGGTTTTGACAGATAGAGAATATTGTTTCTCTACTTGTAGAATGAAGAACTTGATGATTTCAGCAGCCTCATCCTTGGAGAATAAGAAGAATACCCATGTGAATCTTGAGTAGTCATCAATGATGACTAAGCAGTATTTCTTCTTACCAAGGCTCATAATCTTGACAGGTCCAAATAAGTCCATATGGAGTAGTTGAAGACATGCAGTTGTTTTTGATTCTTCAATAGACTTATAGGAGGACTTATGCTGTTTTCCCTTTAAACAGGATACACAGTGTTCTTGACACTGGTATACTTTCAAAGGTAGACCTCTGACCAAGCCCATTTTTGTGACTTTATTTATGGTTTTAAAGTTCACATGGCCAAGTCTCCTGTGCCAGAGATCTGTTTCTGAAGTTGATGCCTTTGAGAAGAAACAGGCAGTGTTGTTCAATACTTTGTCTTTCTCAATGTCCACTGCATAGACATTGCCACATCTTTTGGCAATCAGCAAAGTATGATCTTCAATAATCTTCTCTATCAACTTCTGGCCTTCTGGTAAGATGATCTTGCATGCTGTCTTTGTGAAAAAGGAAGAATATCCTTTATCACACATTTGTGACACACTCAGCAAGTTGTATTCAAGGTTTTCCACCAGATTGACCTTGTCAAACTGTATTTTTCCAGAGGAGACATTGCCATGTCCTAGCACATATCCCTTAGCATTGTTCCCAAAGGATACAGATCCTTCTCTTTGGCTGATAAAGTTGTTTATCAGGTATCTGCATCCAGTCATGTGCATAGAGCCTCCACTATCAACATACCATATGCTGTTTAAGCCCCTGGAAACTCTCTGCACATAAAAGCAAATTAGTTAGATCTAGGAACCCAAGCCTGTTTGGCTTTGGGTTTGCTCTTGAGAACAGTTACAGTTTGTTCTTGACCAGGTTGAGAAATCCATGTCTTTTTGGCAATGGATTTTTCATTAAGAACCATGGTGGTATCCTTTTCAGGACCACCATCAACCTTGGTCATCAGTAGTTGTACCATGTTCATTAGATTTTGTATCTCAGCAGTTTGTGAAACTGCTGATGATCCAGGTCTAACTACTGACAAAGAATTTTGAGAAAAAGATTTTGGTTGAGATTTTATCTTTTTCTGAGAAAAGGTGTTTTCAGGTTGTTGTTTCTTGGGTTTAAAGGTTCTTTCATAATCATTTCTGATTTGATTTCCCACAACCTGTTGTTTAATTTTTTGATTGAACTGAATTCCTTTTCTGTATCTACAAAATTCAGTTTTGTGGTTGAACAGACCACAAATTTCACACTCTTTTGCCTTTTGTTTTTGATCTAAAGGCAAATTTCTGACATTTGTGAAGAGATTTTGCTCATCAGTAGTTTTCAGGGTCTCAACTCCTGATGTAGATGAAACTACTGATGGCTTGTTGTCAGATTTTGTTAATACTTCTGAAGTACTTTCTTTAAAAATGCCAGGATTTCTGTTTAGAAAGTTTTCATGGAAAGATGTGCATTCTTTCCCTTCAGAAGTTTCATTTGAAACAATTCTTCTCCCATCTTCAGTAGTTTTGGGAGAAAAATCTGTTGGTGTTTCAACATGATGGTATCCTATGCCAAACTTAACATTTGAAGCACTTTGTTTGTTTAGCAATAATTGATACCCCTTACAAGATTCCACCCATTTTCACATGTGATCCTGGTGTCAGCAAGCTCTTGTCTGACATCTCCCAGGTCATTTAGCATGATTTTAATTTGTGCTTGGGTTTCAATAGCTGAGTCAGTTAATTTAGAAACTTCTTTTGTTTTAGCACACAGTTTTCTTTCTAAATCACATTTTATCTGTGTGTATTTTCTTTCTAAATCATTGGCTTTACCTTGTAAGTGCACATTTGTCTCTCTTATGAGAGCAAAAGTTTCTTTGCAAGAATTTGAGCAAAGTTTTGTCAAAGATTCTTTTGATACCTGTGACAATGCATATTTTGAAGTACAGCCTTCAAATGCCATTAAGGCAAAGTTCTTTCTGCCATTGTCTGGTTCTCCCCAGTTGATGTCAAACATTTTGTTGTCTGCATCAGGATTGCACTCTGTGGTGTCAAAAGGGAGACTGCTCCAGTCAACATACCCTGAGGTGAAAAGACTTTGTTGAGAGGGTTGTTGAGGCTGTGGAGGATGTTGAGCAGCTGGAAAGGGAGGGATTGATTGTTGGCTCTGCATCTGTTGAGCAGGCACTTGAACATATTGTACTTGTGGCATGTATTGCTGTTGAGGAGCTTGTGCCTGTACAAAATGAGCACTCCCTTGAGTTCCATTATTCCTATTATAATTGGGGTTATAGTTATTTCCAGATTGTGATTGGTTAAAGATAGAGCTTCTACACTCTCTAGCAAAGTGTCCCAACTTCTGACACTTGTGACATCTTAATTTAGATTTGTCAAAACCAATTTTTGTATTACTGGTCAATCCTGGAAATTTCCTTCCTGACCTTTTATAAAACTTGTTAGTTTTAATGCTTAGCATGGCCAGTTGGTGTAAAATGTTCATTTCTTCTAAGTCATCACTGCTAAAGTTTTTCAAATCATCCATGATAAAACATAGATTATCAGCAGTTTGACTTTGGTCATTATTGTCATAACCTGGGAAAGATCTTTCTGATGAGATCCCAGTTGTTATGTCAATGTTGTCATAAGATCCATAGGAACAAGTTGGTGAGTCTTGTCCCAAGAGTGCTGTACTACCTGGTAGGTAGTCATCAGCAGTTTTACCAGATGATTGTAATTTCTTCTTTTGATCAATTTCTCTCTCAAAAGTAAGTAATCTCCCATGGAGTTTTGTAAGAGTGAGGGAGCTAAAATCTGGTGAGGATCTTAAAACAATGGAGTATGTTTCCCATTTGTCTGGTAGAGACCTTAAAAATCTATGTAGCATAGACACTGTTGTATAGGTCTGACCATTTAACTTTAGCTCAGATATTAATGAGGAGAATCTTTCAAATTGTTGAGTCAAAGTTTCCCCATTAATATGAGCAAATGTTTCATATTGTTGAGCTAAAATCTCTCTGGTGTTGGCAATCACCTCTTCAGTTCCTCCAAACTGTTCTTTAAGACAATCCCAGAGTTCTTTGGCACTTTCACAATGTAAAAGGCCAGAGTATATCTCATTTGGGAGAGCCATTGCCAACATAGAGAATGCTTTTGCATCTAGCTCAAGTTTTAGGAAATCATCATCAGTATATTCTTTTGGGTCCTTAGGGACCTTGACATTAGTTTCAAGATTGACATTTACTGGTTTGTGAGGACCATATATCACAGATCTCCAACAACCTGTGTTGGTTTGTGACAAGGTATGTGTCATTCTCTTTTGCCATATGTTGTATTCATTTCTAACAAGCATGGCAGGTTTAGTGGCAGAACCAGTATTATGTGGATCCATTTTAAAGAGTATAGATTTGTCAGATGACTCTTTTAAGTGATGGATGTTGATAAAAAGTGAACTTTTGATCTTTTTATTGAATATCAATAAGAGCTTTGTGTCTGATTCTCAATTTGTTAGATTGATATGTGATCAGATAAACCAATGCTCTGATACCAATTGTTGGGATCAGTTTGCTCTTTTTGCTAAGTAAGAACTTGCTATCTTGACACTTAAGTGTTTAGCAAGCCCTTGTATATCAGATAATAAGCACAGCGGAATGTATAAGTTAAAGCAACACTTTTTATACTAAGGAAGAGTTATTACTCCCCCTTGATGATTGAAACTAATAAATGATAAGTATTTATTATGAATCCAAGCAGTAAATGAGAATTAGATACTTAGACAGATTCACAATAAATACAGAAATGGAATAGAACAGTGAAAGTGTTTGAAGGATTTTTCTATTAAAATCAATGTCTAAAATAGAAGTTGAAGCCTCCTATTTATAGACGTTTACATACATGTATCTTGCCCAAAAAGCAAGTACAGAAACAACAGAAACAAGTTGCACAAGTTGCAACATTGAAACAAACAAATACAGCTAAAAGTAATAATAAACAATAAAACTACTGATGCAAAAGGCGGTGGAAAATATCTGATGCTAAGTGCTGATGAATGACAAACTACTGATGAGTAGTTTGTCTTCAGTACTTCTGAAGTGAACTTGTCTGGTTTGGACTTTAGAACTTCTGATGAAGTTTCTTCTTCAGCACTTCTCCAATCTTCTCTTCAGCAGTTCTTTGTTTTCTTTTTAGTACTTCTATACTTAGCCAAAATGACAGAAGTGAATTAGACTAAGGTTTTCAAAAGTGGTTTCACCAATCCTCTTTGTCCTAACAATTAAAATTAAAGAATTTCTGAATTAAAAATTGTATTTCAGTTTTAGATAGTTAGAAATAAATTATATAAAATTTTGGTGCAAAAATATTGAAAAATAAATTTATTATGATTTATTTATGATTAAAACTAACAAAAATTAATTAAAAATATAAAATGCACGGTTTTTCTGAAATAAAAATAATTTCTGAAATGTTTAAGGATATACAAGTTTAGAATAATTTTTGTGAGATTTAATAAAATCGTTTAGATATTTTTATTGAATTTTATAATTATAAATGAATAAACTTGTATTATTAGTAATATATATAAAATAAATTATTTTTGAAAAATTAAAAATTGTAAAATAAACTTTACCATTAGAAGATCATACAATAATTTTTGTAGAATTTAAAAACCACTTTTAGTCTTTAAAAACTATTTTAAAAGATTTAACATATTAAGTATATATATAAAAATGGAAAAAAAATGTTTGTTGGTTATGGGAGTCGAACCCGGGCCTCTGGCCGGTTCGGGTTTTATCACAAGCGTGGCCACCAACTGAGCCACACCCTAAGAACGAGTTATATTGGATTGTAATTAATTATATAGGTTAGATGTGTTGGTTTTGTTAATAGGTTAATAAGAAAAATTAAAACATTGTTGTGGGATTCGAACCTTGGCCAATGGCCGGTTCGGGTTCCACCTTTATGCACGTAAACCAACTGACCTAGGTCAGTTGGTTGTTATGTTTCAGTTTAAAAAAAACTTATACTCTGTTTCTGCAAATCGAGTTCTTCCCCAAATCACCCAATCGAGCCCTAACTTTCCAATCATCACAATTATTGATCAATAGCCCCTGAATCTTTGGGGCTGTTGATCGTATAATGCCGATGAGTAAAACCATCAAAAAAATGAACTTACACGATTAGCGTGTATAGGACGCGTAATTGACAGGGGATCAGTCAAACATGCCGTATATAGATCAATCATGTGTGTAATTTGCTTTGATTGTGTGTTCGATCACCACAGTTGACTTTCCAAGTCAATTGTGGACTTATCAAGACATAATAAGTATAAAACGCGTAGAAGGTTTGTCAAAAGTGTTGGGTAGATCAGCTGGTTTGTGTGTGGTGTGCATTTGAACCGGCTTGGGACGCGGGTTCGAACCCCGTCCCAAGCATTTATTTTTTTTACAATTATTTGACGACTTTGGAGTTGTTCTATACTTATAGTATGATTATATAAGCCCGAATATGTAATAGGATATTTTTTTTAACATTCAAGAATGATGAAAATGTAGCGTCACAATAATTGAAGCTTAACGTACATCGAATTATAAAAAAAACAAAGAAAAGTGACGGATGTCACAGCATCCCCTACTTTTAGAAATTTCATCCCGAAATTCCTTCAAGTGGTAGTCTCTGGAAAAAGATGAGGATACTTTGACATCATTTGGTCCTCACGCTCCCAAGTAAACTCTGGGCCTCGTTTGGATTCCCAACGAACTTTGAAAATTGGAATTCGGCTTCGCTTAAGCGTCTTGACATCTCGATCCATAATCTCCACAGGTTTTTCTATGAAGCGCATCGACTCGTCAATCTGGGTATCCTCTAAAGGAACATGGAGGTTATCTTCAGCCAAACACTTTTTAAGATTAGAAACATGAAACGTTGGATGAACATTATTGAGCTCTGGTGGTAAATCGAGCTTGTAAGCCACCTTCCCAACTCGCTCAAGGATCTTAAAAGGGCCTACAAACCGTGGTGCAAGTTTCCCTTTCTTTCCAAACCGAAATATACCCTTCCAAGGTGAAACCTTGAGAAGTACCATGTCTCCGACTTGAAATTCTAGAGGCTTGCGCCTTTGATCGGCATAACTCTTCTGTCTGCTTCGAGCAACTTGCAAGTTCTCACGAATGCGAAGAATTTTGTCTGTCGTTTCTTGTATTAGTTCGGGACCGGTGATTTGTGTTTCACCAACCTCGCTCCAACAAACAGGGGAACGACATTTGCGACCATAAAGTGCCTCAAACGGTGCCATGTTAATACTGGAATGGTAGCTGTTATTATACGAGAACTCAACCAAGGGTAAGTGCGTGTCCCAATTACCACCAAAGTCGATGATGCACGCTTTAAGCATATCCTCCAATGTTTGGATGGTTCGTTCAGTTTGACCATCCGTTTGTGGGTGATAAGCCGTGCTAAGATTCAGTTGTGTACCAAGTGCGGACTGAAATGTCTGCCAAAAGCGAGAAGTAAACCAGCTATCACGATCGGAAATAATGTCTAGAGGAATACCATGACGGCTGACAATCTCACTGATGTAGATCTTAGCCAGTTTCTCAGTTGTGTAGGTCTCACGAATGGGTAAAAAGTGAGCAGATTTGGTCAATCGATCAACAATAACCCAGATACTGTCATGCCCACGAGTGGTGCGTGGAAGCTTCATGATGAAGTCCATAGCAATGTTCTCCCACTTCCACACTGGAATTTCTGGTTGCACAAGTAAACCAGATGGACGTTGGTGCTCCGCTTTGACCTTGGAACAAGTAAGGCATTTAGCCACATAAAGGGCTATGTCCTTCTTCATACCGGGCCACCAATACAAAGTACGCAGATCCTGATACATCTTATCTGCACCAGGGTGAATGGAGTAACGAGACTTATGAGACTCGTCCATGAGGAAGGTACGCAGGTTGTCACGATCAGGGATCCAAAGACGGTTCATGAAATAAAGTAAACCATTTTTGGTTTCCAACTGATTTTCGGCTCCACACGACATTTCATCGTACATGTTGCATTCAGTAACAGAGACATGTTGGGCTTCAATGATGCGGAGTTTGATATCAGACTGGACCTGAGCACAATAAAGCTGGGCATGACCTTTACGACTAAGGGCATCGGCTACAACATTCGCCTTGCCAGGATGATAGCGAATCTCGCAGTCGTAGTCATTTAACAACTCGACCTATCGTCGTAGTCGTATATTCAGATCTTTCTGGTTGAAAATGTGTTGAAGACTCTTGTGGTCAGTGAAGATCACACATTTTGTACCATATAAATAGTGCCGCCAAATCTTAAGTGCGAAGACGACCGCTCCGAGTTCAAGATCATGGGTAGTGTAATTTTTCTCATGGTTTTTCAGTTGTCGTGATGCATATGCTATAACCTTGCCTCGTTGCATGAGAACACAACCAAGACCTTGGTTAGAGGCATCACAATAAACCACGAAATCCTCATTGCCGTCAGGTAAAGTGAGGATTGGAGCATCACACAGTTTCTGCTTCAATGTCTGGAATGCTTCTTCCTGACTGGGTCCCCATACATATGGTTTATCTTTATGGGTCAAAGAAGTGAGAGGTAAGGCAATCTTGGAGAAGTTGAGAATAAAACGACGATAATAACCCGCTAAGCCAAGAAAAGAGCGAACTTCCGTGGGAGACTTGGGTGTAATCCAATTTTTAACGGCCTCAATCTTAGCTGGATCCACGTGTATACCCTTATCACTGATAATGTGTCCCAAAAATTGAACTTCCTTAAGCCAAAATTCACACTTGGAGAATTTGGCATACAGTTGTTCATTCTTCAAAAGACTCAAAATTTGTCTAAGGTGTTGTTCGTGGGCTGATTTGGTTTTGGAGTAAATGAGAATGTCATCAATGAAAACGATTACGAATTTATCCAAGAAGGGTTTGCACATGCGATTCATGAGATCCATGAAGACAGCGGGTGCATTCGTTAGTCCAAAAGGCATAACCATGAACTCGTAATGACCATAGCGTGTACGAAAAGCTGTCTTTGGAATATCGTCTTCATGAACTCGAAGTTGGTGATATCCTGAACGAAGATCGATCTTTGAGAAGCAAGTCGAACCTTGGAGTTGATCAAAGAGGTCATCAATGCGGGGTAAAGGGTACCGGTTTTTAATGGTGAGTTTATTCAGCTCTCGATAATCAATACACATTCGGAAAGATCCATCCTTCTTCTTTACAAATAAGACTGGAGCTCCCCAAGGTGATGAACTGGGACGAATGAAACCCTTGTCTGCCAACTCTTGAAGTTGACTCGTAAGTTCTTGCATCTCGGAAGGTGCAAGGCGGTATGGAGATTTTGCAACGGGCGTAGCACCAGGTACAAGATCAATACGAAGTTCAACAGGACGCACCGGTGGTAGTCCAGGTAAGTCATCAGGAAAGACTTCTGGAAATTCACGAACAACAGGAACATCTTGGATACTCTTGTCTTTACCTTTGTTTTCCACGATATGGGCCAAGAAGGCTACGTATTTCTTGCGTAGATATTTTTGTGCTTGAGTGCAGTGCAGGACATGAGTTTAAGACCACTGGATGGTTTCTCACCATAAACCCGTAAAAAGTCACCCGATGCGAGAGGAAACCGAATAAATTTCTCAAAGCAGACAACTTCAGCATGATGTTTAGAAAGCCAATCCATACCCACGATAACATCAAAGCTCCCCAATTTCATGGGTATGAGATCAATGGTGAAGTCATGTTTGTTAAGGCTAAGAGTACAACCCTGAATGATGGAATCGATTGAGATGGGTTTACCATCCGCGACCTCGACAGTGAAAGGCGCTCCTAATCTAGAGCGAGTGTGAGATAATAAAGGTTCGAATGCTAACGACACAAAACTTTTATCCGCACCAGTATCAAATAAAATCGAAGCATAATGACCATCAAGTAAAAACGTACCATTCACCACATCATTTGCTTCCTGGGCTTCTGCTGCATTGATGTTGAAAGCCCTACCACGAGCCACTGAGTTTGTTGCACGGTTTGCTGGGACAAGTGCTGGACACTGATTTCTAAGGTGGTTTGGATCACCAAAATTGAAGCAAGCTCGACCATATGCTATAGGTTGTGGGTTTTGGCGAGCTGGTTGAGGGTTAGCTGGTTGAGGGTTAACTGGTTGAGCATTGATTGGTTGAGGTCGAAGCACTGATCGACATGTGGCAGCTACATGATCGTACCTACCACAGGTGGTACAGTGGCGACAAGGAAAATTTGAGGGGTGATGGTACTGACAGGTGGCACACTTAGGTAAGTTCCCACTATAAACCTTCTTAACAGGAGGAGCCTGAGCCATTGGAGCCTGGGCTATTGGAGCCTGAGTTACTGGGGCTACAACAGCGTAGTTTCTACCCCTGGACTTCCGCTTCCTAGTGTTGGAACCGGTATTGTCTACAGCAACTCTTGATGATTCAGTAGTAGGGGTGGGGGTCTTCTCAGCTGGTTTCTTGGTTCCTTTCCTAACCAAATTTCCCTTTTTGACGTGCTTGTCAGTCAAGGAGGCTGCAAGCTGGATGGCTTCTTCCACCGTAGTGGGTCTGCTTCCAGTGACTACATCTTGAATTAGGTCAGGTAATCCCTCGATATATTTCTCGATTGCTCGAGAGACCGGGGTAACCATGTGTGGAACCAATATGCTGAGCTCATGATATCGAGTGTTGTACGCAAGATTTTCACCACTGTCTTGTTTCAACCCATGGAACTCTTCCTCTAGTTTCCTGATTTCATTCCTAGGGCAGAATTTGTCGATCATGAGTTCCTTGACCTCAGCCCAAGACAAGGATAAAGCAACATCAGCGCCCCAATTACGCTTTTCACCATTCCACCAGGTTAGTGCCCCCTTTTGAAGGACACTGGTAGCATAGCGAACGCGGAGGTCATCAGGACACTCGCTGTTCACAAAGGTACTTTCCATACTTTCAAACCATTGGAGGAGGCCAGTAGCACCCTCCTTATCAGTAAACTTCGTGGGGTTGCATGAGTTGAAGTGTTTGAATGTGCACCGGAATTGAGTTGCACCCTCTGTGTTGGCACTGTTGCTGTTCTGGGTTAACTCACTAACAAGATTTGGAATCATTGCAGCAATTTGCTCAGCAACTAGAGAAGCAAGGTGACGATCAGAACGTTGTCCAGAAGCACGAACAGTGCGTTGGCTAGCATCACAGAGCATACGACGAGCAGACATCTACAAGGCAGTCAATGAAAAATTATGAGATTAATAAATGTAAGTGTATAATTGTACAAATGATTATGAATACAAGATATTGTATGTGAAATAAGAGTATATCATTGAAAAATTTGCATAACATGCTTGGATTGCCCTTGTCTAGCTATAAAGCCCAACAAGAACGTTGACTTTTCAAAGAAATTGAGCCCAATGGTGATGAAAGAAGACATGCTTTAGCCTATAAGTGGACACTCACTCCAGGAATCCCCAGGTAAGCATAACAGGTCCGTATATGGATTTATGCGCTATGCTTGCCTATGCCAGAAAACCCAGTGTACAGGCATCCACCCTTCCAGATTGCACGTGTCCTTTTCACACTCATTAAAGTTCAACAACTTTGAAGGAGCAAAAATAAGAGTATGCATTATGCCTAAGAGTGTCTTCATGAAAGGTACTGCTCCCGCTCCATGATGAAGTAGTCTTTCCACTCCTTGTAGGACACCATCTCTATACACCATGATGAAAGATGAGGAGAAATGGAGAAGAAGGGGAAAGATTGAGGGAGGAAAATGGAGGGAAATGATAAACTAGGAAATGTTGTACCTGAAAGTTGGAATTCGGTTATAGTCTAGGCCAATTCATCTAATAACCTAGTTCCCTATAACCATGGCTCTGATACCAATCTGTAACACCCCAACCGATGGCAGAATCATCGAGGTGTCACGTAGTGACGATTGTTCAAAAGCACATGGTACTAAAATGTAAATATTATTGAATAACCCAAAATTGTCTTACATGGAAATGGAAAATACAATGTCTAAATGAAATGTAAATATTGAAATAACTGATTTAAAATAAAGCACTAAATGTCCCTTGCTAAAGCACTAGATCAAACTGCACCTGAAACATGTACAAAAATAGGTTTGGTCAACATATGAAATGTTGGTGAGCATTCCTAGTTTTGATATATATAGTAAGTTAAAAAGATATACAATTCAAGTGCAAGCTACTGTGCAAATATGTAAACTATGTATCATACAATTGAGCGAAATCAATCCTGTGACTGTATAATGTACTGTATGAACGGCGGTGTACTCATCCAATAAATGGATAATAACTTAACAATGGCCACGGATTCTCCGATGAAAAAGGGGGAGAATCAATCTAGGCGGGTTGTCAATCCAAATAGCGCTATCCAATGTTAAGGTCGGCTTGTACCATGTTAATGATTTCACTAAGTACAAATGTAATCCACATGTATTGTCTAAGCATAAAGCACGTTGTAAGCAATGCACATAGTACTAGAATTGTATTGTAAAAATGTAAACTTGTATTTGAAATTGTAATAGTGCACATGTAACACCCCAAAAATGAATAAAAGCAAAAAGGGGATAGGAATACTCACTGTTCACGTAATAACTTGGGATTTAACTGGACAACGAGATTTGAATTGAGATTACCCCAAAGGATCAACCTAAAGAATTTTATAACGTGTAAGGGAAATAACTCTAGGATACATGTACTTCTAGGGTTTCGAATTGGGGATAAGTATTTATTTGATTAATAATCAAATTGTTTATTAAATATAAGAAATTTAATAAATAAATAAACAAAAGTCTTTTTGTAATTTTTTTTAAGTTGAATATAGTCACAACATAAGGTTTTAAGTATGAAAATTTTTATAAAATTATTTTCTTGAAAATAGAATATATAATCTATTTATTTCAAATTGTCTATATATAACTTTAATATCTAAAAATATTAAAATAAAAGAATTTCTGAATTAAAAATTGTATTTCAGTTCTAGATAGTTAGAAATAATTTATATAAAATTTTGGGGCAAAAATATTGAAAAATGAATTTATTATGATTTATTTATGATTAAAACTAACAAAAATTAATTAAAAATATAAAATGCACGGTTTTTCTGAAATAAAAATAATTTCTGAAATGTTTAAGGATATACAAGTTTAGAATAATTTTTGTGAGATTTAATAAAATCGTTTAGATATTTTTATTGAATTTTATAATTATAAATGAATAAACTTGTATTATTAGTAATATATATAAAATAAATTATTTTTGAAAAACTAAAATTGTAAAATAAACTTTACCATTAGAAGATCATACAGTAATTTTTGTAGAATTTAAAAACCACTTTTAGTCTTTAAAAACTATTTTAAAAGATTTAACATATTAAGTATATATATAAAAATGGAAAAAAAATGTTTGTTGGTTATGGGAGTCGAACCCGGGCCTCTGGCCGGTTCGGGTTTTATCACAAGCGTGGCCACCAACTGAGCCACACCCTGAGAATGAGTTATATTGGATTGTAATTAATTATATAGGTTAGATGTGTTGGTTTTGTTAATAGGTTAATAAGAAAAATTAAAACATTGTTGTGGGATTCGAACCTTGGCCAATGGCCGGTTCGGGTTCCACCTTTATGCACGTAAACCAACTGACCTAGGTCAGTTGGTTGTTATGTTTCAGTTTAAAAAAAAACTTATACTCTGTTTCTGCAAATCGAGTTCTTCCCCAAATCACCCAATCGAGCCCTAACTTTCCAATCATTACAATTATTGATCAATAGCCCCTGAATCTTTGGGGCTGTTGATCGTATAATGCCGATGAGTAAAACCATCAAAAAAATGAACTTACACGACACCGTAATCGGGTATTAAGCTTGGTCAACGACAACGTCAAACACAATCAAAAGGGCTTCGATATCAAGTTGTTAACAGAAATTGGAGGTGGGGTAAGAGATTTTCAGCGAGCTGTGACAGTGTAGGGAGGTCCAATTTATAGTATGAGGGTCGGATTGAAGATTTGGTAAGGTTTGACTATGGATTGAATGAGATGACGCGTATGGGTGTAAAATAGGTATGAATCAATCATCAATTAGCATGTATAGGACGCGTAATTGAGGGGATCAGTCAAACATGCCGTATATAGATCAATCATGTGTGTAATTTGCTTTGATTGTGTGTTCGATCACCACAGTTGACTTTCCAAGTCAACTATGGACTTATCAAGACATAATAAGTATAAAACGCGTAGAAGGTTTGTCAAAAGTGTTGGGTAGATTAGCTGGTTTGTGTGTGGTGTGCATTGAACCGGCTTGGGACGCGGGTTCGAACCCCGTGTGACACCCGACATGTTCGGCTTAAACATATTAGTAACATCTAAGTCTACCTTAGCGAGAAACGTTTATAAACAAACTTAATTGGGTTAGTTGAGTCGGGTCAAGTAAGGATTGTCCAGGGTACAATGATCTGGAGGATCATTGGGAGTCGTTTTGGTAATACACTAGTACCGGGTTCCGTTGTTGGTGACATTACATGAACTAATTAAGTATATGTGTAGATTATGGGTCGTGTGGTGGATTATATACATAGATGTGTTTAAATGATGTGTAAATGATTATCTGTGCTTAAATGTGTTAAATATAGATTAAGGATGCATGCTTATGTGTTAAGATGTGTTAGAATGCGTTAAACACGACAAACTGGAAAACTAGTTAAAAAGGGGTCTTGGTTCGTCCACTTCGAGTGGTCGAAGGAGAAGTAAGTGTCTGGTTCGACCCTTGTAAGTGGGCGAACCAGGGAAGTGGAATTTGAGGAATTCCCTTCGACCAAACAGGGCTCATTCGACCCTGTGAAAGGGTCGAAGGAGACCACCTTCGACCAATGAATTGGGGCGAAGGAGGATTAGTATAAATACCAACCTTTGTCATTTTTCATCATTTCACAAACCTTAACCGTCCCAAAACGCTCTCAAATGATCTAAAACACTAAGGAAGGAGTTTTTGCTCTTCTTTTTCATAATCTAATCTATCTACAACATCTAAACAAGAATCCAAGGTGTGTTCATAATCCTAAACCTTTTAAAAGCATTTTAATTCGTTTTCATCTAACCCTAATTGTCCGGATCTGTTCTAAGGGTGTTTTTATGATTAAAAACCTTTTAAACATCTTTCTAAATCAAAACATGATCATTTAACATAGGTTTTCATGATGAATAACATATGTAAATTGTGTATTATGTGGTGTTATGTGTTGTTCAATGAATCGCTGCTATATCTATGATAGAAACATGATATAGGATTGTTATTAACGTTGGAATATTGTTGTTTAGGGTTAGGATTGGATATGATGATATTTGGGGGTTTTATTGGATTAAAACTTGATGTATGAATATTTATGATCAATAGAATGGATAAGAAAGATCGGATAATCGACAAACTGAGTATTTTAAGCTAAGCATGAATCGATTTCAAAAGTTTCCAAATTGGGTAAATAAGTCATGCATGAAAGTGTTGATTCCAGAATCTTTACCATTTTGGGAAAGGGTTGAAACAGACGTATTATCGGGGGAAATCGGTGGGGTTTTGTAGGAATAAGTTATCTATGCTTGACTGCTGTGTTTGATGATGTTTCGAGTCGTTTTGAATGTGTTTGAAGCGTTTTTAGGAAAAAAATGCACAACAGGGGCGAACCTGGCCTCCTTCGACCGATCGAAGGTGCGAAGGAGGAAAAACAGGGTTGAACCTGGGTTTTTATTGGGCGAACGAGGTAAAACGGGCGAAGGAGACATCAAACGGTCGAACGAGATGTAAAACGGGCGAAGGAGACTGAAAAGGTGCGAAGAAGACTTAAAACTGACTGGTTCGACCGTTCTGATGCAGAAATGAGATTTTTGATACAAACTAAGTGTTTTATGCTTGAACCTTGTGTGTAATCTATGTGTACTTGATTAGTTAGGGTAATGGGTCACCAACGGGATGTCGGGTCGGTCTAGTGTGTCGGTTAAACACTTAAACACGTTTTAAAACATACTTGGTTACGATCTGGACAATCGGGGACTAGATAACCTTATGGTTATTAGTCGGGACACTTATGTGAACATTTTGATAGATCTCCGGTAGAGGGATTATCAAGGGCTAAACATCTTTACTTGAAATTGAAGAACGCTATCTAAGGTGAGTTCACGGCCCCACTTTTACTGCTTTAACTTTTGGGGGAGAAAACATGCGCTAAACTGTTTTGGTAACATATGTCATACTATGGTTTAAACTTTATATTGCTATACGATCTTTTGGAAAGTCCCGGGGGAAACCATGAATGTGCGGGGATGCACAACGGGGGAAATGTGGATAGATCTATTGGGCGTGACCTGCCCCACTCGTCGGCTTGGAGGGCCGGGCGGGTGCATATTGTCTCGAACAGGAACATTATCGTGCTGAACATACGGGCCGCTTAAACATGCTGAACATTGCTAAACGTGTCTAGTAATGGTTTCCAATCGTAGTAGTAATAAAACATACGCCTAGCTAGCGTACTTGGTAACATTGATATAGTATGGACATGGTAACACTTTGGTAACATTTTGAACAAACCTGTGAACTCACCAGCATTATATGTTGACATCTTTTTGGCATGTTTTTCTCAGGTCGCTAAGGTAGCAATGAACGGAACTAGGCGCACGGGTCTGCATTGGCGTCTAGGCATAGTTGCACGTTTTGTAATAAAAGTATTTTGAACAACTTTTGAGTTGATAGCATAGTTGATTTAATGCTACTTAAACGCTTCCGCTTATTAAATTAATGGTTATGTCTAATTACGCTTTCATATAGAGTTGTTTATTGTGATCGTTGACTTGGATCCTGGTTTGTCATGCGCCTCGCGGTAAAACCCCGCAAGTGGTAATTTGAGGGTGTGACACCCCGTCCCAAGCATTTATTTTTTTTACAATTATTTGACGACTTTGGAGTTGTTCTATACTTATAGTATGATTATATAAGCCCGAATATGTAATAGGATATTTTTTTAACGTTCAAGAATGATGAAAATGTAGCGTCACATTAATTGAAGTTTAACGTACATCGAATTATAAAAAAAATACAAAGAAAAGTGACGGATGTCACAAGCCATCAATTGTGTATCGATATTGTTTACCCCAATGCCGAAAACACAACTCTTCCCTAAGTTAATCTTAAGACCCGAGACAAGGTAAAAGCATTTAAGAATCCGTTTGAGATTCATTGCATTGGATATGGACCACTCTCCAAGGAAAACCACGTCATCCGCATACAACAAGTGTGACAAACAGAGTTCACCCGACCCACATGATAACCCCCGAAACAACCCCACATTCGACGCCCTCTTCATAACCCCCGTAAGCGCCGCCATTGCAATTAAAAACAAAAAAGGTGAAAGAGGATCGCCTTGCCTAAGTCCACGAGAGCAAACGAATTTGTGAGTTGGTGACCCATTGACTAGGACGGATGCACACGCCGTTGTGATAATTGCCATAACCCATTTACACCACCTAGGCGGAAAATTCATTTGAACCATCACGGACTCTAGGAACTCCCAATTCAAGGAATCGTACGCTTTTTCAATGTCCAACTTAAACATCATACCTTGTCGCTTCACTTTTTTCATCCACCCAATGACTTCATTTAACATAAGTGGTCCGTCGGTGATATTCCTTCCGGAAAGGAAGGCGGATTGCTCCGGTGAGATTAGCTTCCCAATGACCCTCTTGAGCCTTGCCACTAACACCTTGGACAACACTTTGTTGACACATCCCACCAAACTAATCGGTTGATAGTCCTTGAAATCTAAAGGGTCCTTTTTCTTCGGAATTAGAGCAATGAAGGATGATGCGCATCCGGCCCCCACGGCTGCCCCGTCATAAAAGTCATCAAACAATCGAGCAAAATCATTTTGGAAGCCATTCCAACACCCCTTTATAAATTTAAAGTTAAAGCCATCCGGCCCGGGTGCTTTGTCCCCGTCACAATCCCAAACCGCGTCTTTTATTTCTTGGAGAGTAAAAGGTCTACTCAACGTATCCGCTTCTAAGGCCGAGAGTTTGTTTATATTCGAACACATGATCTTGGGTCTAACCGGAATTGGTTCCTTCAATTTATCCGCAAAAAAAAAAGAGAATGCCCTGTCCTTTATAAAAGTTGGATTAGAGATCCATTCACCGTCCGACATCACCCCATTAATTCTTTTGTTGGACAAGTTCGCGTTGATAATTCCGTGAAAGAACTTAGAGTTTTCATCACCTTCCAACGCCCACCTAACTCTAGATTTTTTCTTTAAATCCATATGTTTACGTCTTTCGAATTCTAAAATAAAGGCCTTAACTCCACATCATTAAGGACTCTAGTATCCGCCACCCTATCTAGATTTTCCATAGCAGCCTTGTTCCTATGATACAAGTCTTCCAATTTACCTCTTTCAACACCAATCCACCACTTAATTTTCTTCTTGATGAACTTAAGTTTTGTGACAATCGCTAAATCCGCAAGATCGGTGAAGGAGAATTTATCACATAATTCAGCTACAAATTCCACAAAGCTAAGGATTTCAAGCCAGGAATTGAAGAATCTAAATGGGATGTGACCAAAGTCGGATGCAACCACCGATAGAGTAATGGGACTATGATCCGACAAGAATCTAGATAACGCGGTAATCGATGCCTCCCCCATTTAGTTTTAAACTCGCTACACACCAAAAATCGGTCTAACTTGCTCAACCTCGTACCGTCATCCGACATATAAGTGAACTTGTGACCCCCCATATTATATTTCTCTAATCCCGCCCTTATGATGAAATTATTGAATGCGTCAGCGTTGGCTGCCACAAATTCTGAATTCAACCTCTCCGTAGGACACCTAACATCGTTGAAATCCCCGAAAAAGACCCAAAGACCATGCCGGGAATTCTTGAAACATAATAACTCCTCCCATACCCGACGCCTCAACACAAGATCGTTTGGCGCATAAACATTAATCACATTTATCCACACCCTAGTCATTGTTAATTCACCCGATGTAACCAGAAAATATCTATCTTTTGTAACTGACAATACCTGGAACACAGCGGGATCCCAGATGCTTATTAGACCTCCCGACCTGCCTTCTGCTGGTACCTGTTCTGTGCGATAACTCGACCTGCCCCATAGACTACTATACTGAAAAAAAGCCCTATCCCTCAACTTAGACTCCTGTATACCCACAAAGTGCGAACCGTGACAAGTTTTCAAACCCCTAACCCAGGACGCCTTTCGATCATCCCTTATCCCCCTTAAATTAATGCTTAAGAAATTCATTGGATACCATTGGCGTCTCCTTCACCATTAATCAGATTCCCGACATCAGATTCAAAACCCCTGAGATCAATTCCAATTACAGCACCAGCCTGACAAGTGAGATCAGTTTCGGAAACAGGTACATTTCCATCCATCGTTGTGATATTGGGAGGTGCGACAGTAGCTTGACTAAGGCCTGGTACAACCGCACCATTCTGCTCCACACCCTGGGTCAGCACCGTGATCTCGACCATAGCCTCGGGTGGAACTATGTTGATAACACCCATAGGTGAGACGTTGGTACGGTTTTCGTCGGAACTAGACTTCTTCGAAGAATCACCGTTCACCTGCTCATGAACATCATTTATCACAGCTGGGAAAATAGAATGGATCAAAGGTGAAACCTCCTGTGTATTAGCCACGCCCTCTTCATTAATTGGACTTGGACTTCTAACCCATCTGGGTCGCTTCCTGGATTTGTTAGATTGGCCCAAAGAGTCCCCTAAGCCCACGGAAAAAGATCCGGTATTTTTGTTCACACCCAAAGTCTCATGAAACATATTCTTGTTGTGTGGCCCCCCTCCCTATTATTATTATTATTATTATTATTATTATTATTATTATTATTATTATTATTATTATTATTATTATTATTAACAAACTTTACCCCCACCCTAGGTGACTCATAGGCTTCCCCATGCAAGTGCTCATCCCCATGCAACTCTTCAGTTTCCAGTACACCATTCTTGGCCGGCGAGATGTTCCCCATCACCGGATTAATTTTTGTCGCTGGGATCTCCCCATTATCATCTGGACGGAATTCGCCGTCTTCCATCGCATCTTCCGACATCACAGAGCCTGTAGACTTAACTGGGGACCACATTATTCCAGAGTTCAGGTCATCACACAGAGCCAGAAGTACTTGCTCATTATCCTCAGTCACCCAAATCGAAATCTTAAAGCTATTCCAGATTAGTGATACCTCTTCGTCGATACGTTTCTTGGAATCTACAGAAACCCACACCTTCCCTTCCGCATTGTTGTTTGACAACCATGAAAACTCTGATATACGAACCACCCTTCCGAATATCTGACCGACTTTATCAAAGAACGGACCATCTCTCAGCTGCAGTGTCATATCTCTAATTGTCAAACAAACTAAACGATCAAACTCCAAGTTTTCGCCATTCTAGAGGATTGCCGATTAAAATACATTATTCCACAACTCTTCCTTTATGTTTATGAACTCAACTGCCGTACGTTTATCACGAAAAACCATCATTACCTTCATCCCCCCAATGAGACTCATCGGACTTTCCTCGTAACCACCGGTCTTCATCATATTCTTCACTTCTTTAAGCGCATTTACATCAATAGCCTCCCCGGTCACCGTCCTCATAATGCAATGATTAGGATACATAGCACCCTTTACATCCACTACCAAGGACTTCGAGGATGCCGACAGAAGGTATGTTGACACCCATCGTCGTACCCCACGGTGATTTATCAGCCACCTACTCGACGGAGCTTGTCCGGTTTGATAACCTACATTCTTATTCATCGGGTTGTAGTTCCTAACAGATTGATTGTTCGCCCTATATTCCTCCCTTGCAAAACCCCCCTGTTGCCTCATCTTACTGTTATGTTTGTCATATTTGGCCACACACACTCCAAGCTTTGCTCCATCAATCTTTACATTGTTCATACTCCGAAGAATCTTGCTGACATTCTGTACCCCCAGATATCTTACAAAGCCCAACCAATTCCCCCTAGCATCCGTTTTCCTTGCGACGTATGCGTCCTTCACGATACCATGTGGTTGAAATGCTTTTCATAATAACGAATCGGTCACCCCGGTAGGTAGATTGGAGATGAAAAAGGTTGTTATGGGTCTAGGGTCTACGTACCCACGGTTGTTCCGTTGCCGGAAAGTAGAGTCGTTTCGGTTTCTCATTCGCTCCCTGATATGCAAGTATTGAATTCCTCACATTTTCTTCATAAAATATCTTTTCCCTTCACTTTCATTTTTATTTTTTTTAACAATCCAACAAATATGTCCTTCCACCATAAACCAACCTCCTAGCAAGATGCTAGAAAGAAGGAAAAGTACACAAACGTTTACAAAATGAAAATAAAAACAAATTAACATCAGACCATAAGTAATGGTTGATGCCCTTTAGGGGCATTTTCCTCCACATCATTATCATAAGGCCCCTTAAAAAATGTGTAATGGTTAAGGCCACTTAATGCCCTTTTTAGTTATTACTTTCCATATTTTTATCCTATTTGGGGATTATACTAGAAATGTCCACCTTCTTAGTGCCCATGGCCCCATATAATGCTATAGGGGATGGTGTTGGAGACATTATCATAATTATTCATGCCCATATAATGCCCATTACATATGGTCTCATACATCTACCATTTAACCAAAGTCAAGTGTTTCCATTTAGCCCAAATCTTTAGGTGTAAATAGGTAGCTTCCTCCATATCATCAACCAATTACGCAGCAGAGGAAGATTTTCTATCAAAGATTCTTTTATTCCGATCTCTCCATATAGACCATAGCATCGTCATTATAACAAGAATCGTAGCCTTCTTCCTTTTGAATGAAAGGTGCAATCCATCTAGGACTCTGAAAAGGTCCTTAACTGTACTAACCAAAGCTAGTTGAGGAGCTTCTGTCCATGCACCCACTGCCCACCATATTAATTTCGCAGCTATACAATTAACCAGAAGATGGTCCACTGTTTCCTCTGCATATCTGCACCTAACACATCTTTGGTTACCCGTTGAAATACCTCTCAGTTCAAGTTCTGATACGGTTGGAATACGACCCGCTAGTGCTCTCCAAGTAAACACATTTACTTTTGTGATTGTCCAATTGCACCATTCCATATTGTTATTTGTAGCGCTATTAGTTTTCAAGAGACTAAGATCATATCTAACCATTTTAACCTCGAAAGCAGTTTCTCCACTCCCTTTCCAGCCCCAAACGTCCAAACCTGAGGAGATGTTTATACTTTTAGTGCAGCCAAAAGAGAAAACAAATCATTCCACTCAGTTATCGAGTCGGGATATGATATCCAGTTCTACTCCCAGATGATGGTTCCTCCGTTCTTGTTGTAATTGTCTTGAACTAAAGTCGTTTTCGCTGCAGCCTTGTTGAAGAATACCGGGAAAGTGGTACATAACGGTCCGGTCTCAATCCAATTATCAAACCAAAATCCAGAAAGGGGTGGCGGCGCAACTTGTTGCCCGCCTACCTACTGTCCTTATGTAATTTATCCTTTATTTTTAATGAAAAATACTTGAATGGCAAAAAAAAAAAAAAAAAAAATCTAGTTTTGCAACCTTGTCCCACTGTGCTAAAATGTTGATGACCTTGACCGGGGCTTTAAACAATGATAAATAGTATGTTGGAAGGCTACCTAGGACCGCTTTAACAAGAGTAACCCGTCTCGAGAAAGACATATTTCTAGCTTTCCAAGCAGTTAATCTTTTATTAAACCGATCAATCACCGGTTTCCAGCTTGCACATTTATTCATGTTCTCCCAATCATTAAACCAAGGTATTGAAACGGGAACTTATCGGCTTTGCAGTTGAGGGCGTGAGTTGCAACATTAAGGTCATCTTCATCAATCGAGACTCCATACAATTTACTCTTATAGAGACTTACCTTCAGACAAGCAACCAAATGGAATACACGAAGAATTCTTGTTAAATTTCTTAAATTTGCACCGTTAGGCTGGCCTATAAAAACCTCATCATTAGCATAACATAAGTGAGAGATCATAGGACCCCATTCAGTAAAAAAACCCACTGAATAAACCTGTGTCTACTGCTTTAACATCATCACGTTTAAGACTTTCATAGCTAGAATGAAAAGAAAAGGAGAGAGTGGGTCTCCTTGCGTTTACTTTCATGATAATTGTTAATTGGATATGGTATATTTGGAATGTGAAATTGATTTAGATTTTGGAATATGTTTTAATTTACTATATAAACTTAAGTTGCTGGATTTTGTTCAAGAAAAAAATTGTACTTAATATCATTATTCAACCACCCACCTTATGGTGGAGTTGCATGAATGCCTAATGATAGGTGACTTGGGGTCTAATGGTCATAAGTTCGAGCCTTGAAGGATACCAGGTTTTACCGATTATTCACTGACGTGCCTTAGAGCGGGTGGGTGGTCGGGTGTTCCCTGGATTGGTGGACCTAGAGGACCAGGTGGCCCCTGGGTATCTTGAATTCGTCATAAAGGGATTCCCACGAGAGCCCGTGACGACTTTATTGGCCTTTAAAGTTGAATAACAGCATATTTGGTGTGTAAACAAAATTGTGGATTATAAGTTTTCCATATTGCACATCTTGCTATAGATAAGTATAGTCGTATAGGTTTATTCATAGGTACATCGAACGTAAAAGCTTTGTATCACAACTTTCAACCATGAATTTGTTATATTTACTTGCTTGAAGAATCGAAGGGGAAATTTTCAGCGAGAGAGTGTAATAGATAATATGTATAGCAATGATTTGTAATTTAAATGTATTTCCTTATCTGTTTGTAATCATCCCTAAAATAGGGAATATGGTTTATTATATAATGAATGCCAAGAGAGGAAAATGGATCAAGGATCCTCTTGTTTCATGGTATCAAGAGACACAGGAACCCCTATCACCTCACAACCCTAACCGCAGCCATCATTCTTAGCTGCGGCAACCACCCATCATCCATCATCCGATCCTGAACCACCTCAGATCCCTCATCTTCCCTGCTTCTTCATTCCTCTTCCCCACTACCTTCCCTGTTGCCTTTCTTACCCTTCCTTTAGCTCTTCTGTTTCACCTTACAAACCGCACCCATGGAGAAAATCCACCCAGCCGTAACAGTTTCGAACATCCAAAATTTTATACCCATCAAACTCGAGATCGATACGGCTCACTGGCCCTCTTGGTCCGAGTTGTTTAAAATTCACTGCAAAGCCTACCAAGTATACGATCACCTTCTACCTCCTCAAACACCCGCACCACCCGCACCACCTCCTGCCGCGGCTGACAAAGAAAAACAGTCAGCCTCGGCAACCCCAACCACCGAATCTTGGGAGCGTCTTGACTCCATCGTCCTTCAATGGATGTATGGAACGATCTCTCAGGATTTAATCCACACCATCATTGAACCCGGCCAAAACAAAACTGCCTACGAGGTATGGACCGCTCTTGAAGATGTCTTTCAAGACAACAAGGCGGCCCGTGCTCTCCATCTCCGCCACCGCTTCAATAACACCCGCCTTGAAAACTTCCAATCTATGACTGCCTACTGCCAACAATTAAAATCCCTTTCTGATCAACTTGCGAGCGTGGGTCACCCGATAGACAACGATGATCTTGTGCTACAACTCATCGCGGGACTAACGGAGCAATATGAAAGCATCGGTACCATATTACAAGGTCAAGAGCCTCTACCGACATTCTACAAGGCCCGCTCAAAATTATGCATGGTGGAATCACAGAAAGCCGAACAAGCCTTACACTCCTCTCAAAAAGCCGGTACCGCCTTAAATACCACAACCCGTTCGTCTGTTGGTCACTCGTCATCGGAACCCACTTATGACCGTGGTCGAGGTCGTGGGAGGTCACGCGGTCGAGGCAGGCAGCCTTGGGGTCGTGGTGGCAGGGCCTCTTCATACGGTTACCCTCCCTGGGCTTCCCACTACAATACTTGGCCTCCACCCTTCCCACCTTATTGGACTCCTTCTCCTTATGGACCGTGGCCCATCTTCTCACCAAATCATTGCTATACATATTATCTATTAGAGTGAGCGACCCAAAACCGTTGTAAGAACCGGTAGAGAATGGTGTCGAACCCACGTATGAAGAAAAAGAGGGATGTTATTGTTGGGTATAAAAAAAGGAAACCCGGAAAAGGGTATCAGAATTGATAGGGAAGGGTGTCGAACCTGAATATGACTTTTTATATACTTATATTAGGTAATAGTTACATTTCTGTTTGTATCTATTAGTCTATATTAGGGATGTACGTTCATATGTGACCCTAGGGTATGTTTGGCAAGGAGCTTTTAGGAGCTTCAAGCTTTTAAGAAAAAGCTCATACTCAATAAAAAACCTTGTTTGGTTGAAAAAGCTGGAAGCTTTTAAGTTAGGAGAAAAAAAGCTCTATAGTGAAAATCTACTAGGGTATGTTTGGCAAAACTAGCTGCAAGGTGGTAGCTTTTTAAATATATTTTGGTGTTTGGCAGATGCTGGAGATTTTAATAAAATGTATAAAATGACCAAAATGGACATAATATTAAAAGCTTGTAAAGAAGATTTTATTTTATTTTTAAAATAGAATGGGTATTTGTATCATTTACTAATTAAAAGTTTGTAGCTAGTAGAGTTTTTTCTTAAAAGCTAGTACTAGTAGCTTTTCAATATAGAGTTTTTTCTCCAACCTAAAAGCTTCCGGCTCCTTTAACCAAACAAGGCTTTTTATTGAGTATGAGTTTTTTCTTAAAAGCTTGAAGCTCCTAAAAGCTCTTAAAAGCTCATTGCCAAGCAAGAAAAAGCTCTACTAGCTACAAACTTTTAATTAGTAAATGACACAAATACCCATTCTATTTTAAAAATAAAATAAAAACCTTCCTTACAAGCTTTTAATTATGCACATTTTGGTCATTTTATACATTTTATTAAAAGCTGCAGCTACTCTATCAAACACCAAAGTATATTTAAAAAGATTCCAGCTACTAGCTTCCAGCTAACAGCCACCGGCTAGTTTTACCAAACATACCCTAAATATATTTGTAGCATTTGTTGGCATTTGGTTATGTGGTTTACACAGATTAATGTGCTTCAATCATGAAATTGTTTTGTTATGTAATTGACAATATATAGGGGTGGATAATAACTAAAACAATGAAACAAAACCAAATTAATTGAAAACTGACTTAATAAAAAAACCGAATTAACTTAAAATCGGGTTTCGGTTTTCTTACCCTTATAGATACCGAAATCAATCAAACCAAAACCAAGCAATTCATATATTCATATATCTTTTAGCTTTTATACATCCATTCCATGTATTTATACCTCGTTTCATGTACTTTAAAGCAAATATTTAGCCAAAGTTTGATTTTGGTTATTAACAAAAATTAACAAAACCGAATTAAAAACCGTTAATCTTACAAATTAAACTGAACAATTTAACTAATTGATTAATAAGATAGATTAACCGATGAATTTGATATAAGTTGAGACTAATAATTGAACCGAACCAAACCAAATCAAACCATGAAAATCCTTTTATTATAAGTTGGAACTTACTCTTAAAATAATTATAAAAGACTGATCGTTTGTTTTTATTTTTATTTTTTTAATATCGCCCATAAAAGAAGACTTGTTCCATCTTCTAATAATATTCACAGAACACAAATTAAAAAAAAAAAAAAAAAAAAAAAAAAAACTTCACAAACCGCCACAAATCCCTAAAAGGTACGAACTCTGTTTTTTTTTTCTCTACAATTTTTCAATAATCAATCAATTCAATTATAAACAGTTACTGATCTCTGATTTCGTTGTCGGTTGAAAAAAATAGGTTACCTACAGCTGATTGTGATTGCTTATAAATTAGGGCTCAGAGTTGAATAACTATACTCCATACTAACCGGTTTAAGTAAAATTTAGCTCATATTTTGTTATGTTATGTTATTACTTGATCTGATTACTGTTTGAGCTTTTCATCTGTAAATTTTGATGTTTTAAATTGCTATGATTTTAACTGAATTGCGTCTAGTTGTCGTTGAATGGATCATGGAGAAATAATAATTTGATGCTACTCTTGTATTGTTATTTTTTTAGAATAAATACCGATATATATGTCCATTTCATAGAGGACAATTTACATTTGGATGACAGGTAGGCGGACAATTTATATAGGCAAAATTTTTTTAGCTGCTTCTCGTTGCGATTAGTGTAATTTTGACTGAATTGCGGTGAATTGTCGTTGGATCATGATGAATTAGTAGGTAGCTAGCTCCTGACAAGGACAAAAGGACTAACGAAATTTTGATACTACTCTTGTATTCTTATTTAGTTATTTGATTTAACAAAAGATTGGGTTATTCTTATGGAAAGTCGAGATTTATTGTTTGTTTGAACTTGATATCTTGAAATAGGTTTATAGGTGATTCTATGGTTTTGGTTTTCATGACTGGAGGATTCTACATTTAACAATTTGTATTTTTTTCGCGATGAAGTTAGTGTATGTAATGCGTAGGTTTTAGTTTATGTCACTTGATGTACATGGAAATTTTGATTGTTACGTATTGTTATTCAGATGGAACAATCTATCTCGTCTCTTGCATTTAAAGGTTCTATTAATGAAGCAATCACTGAAGCCAAAAGACAGAAGAAACTTTTTGTAGTTTACATATCAGGTAGTTTTTTACTTTCACGATACAAAAGATATGTAGACAAACTCGGTTTTTATTATGTTGCCTGTTTAAATTTTGAAATGCTTTGATTTTGGTATACAGGAGAAAATGAAGACTCGATCGCTATGGATAAATCTACTTGGTCCGAGTCAAGTGTGAGTTAATGTTCAATATAGTAGTTTTCCAATTAAGTTAAGCATGATATGTTCCATATCATATGTATTTTGATCTCTAGTCATACACGACCTACTAAACTCGGGAAAAAGTTATGCTCTAACGACAGCTGGCTGCATTTAGGTGGCAGAGTCATTATCGAAGTACTGCATTTTGCTGCACATTTTAGCAGGAAGCACAGATGCAGCTCAATTTTCTGCGATTTGTATCCTTCGCTTGATTCAAAGATTTTTATTATCAATGATGGCACATGATTAAAAGTAGGTTGTGTAATGTTTATACATGTATGGCATTCCTTGCATCAATTTGAATAGATCCACAGAAACCTGCTCCTTGTATTACAGCTATCGGATATAATGGGGTCCAAGTATGGCAAAATGGTAAGTTTACAACTAAACAAACAAACACACAAACGTAAACTGCAAATTTAAAACCATAGGTGATATATTTATTTTTTTAGATTATCTTTCTAAAAGTTCAAAATTTTATGTTTACCCTTTCCAAACACTAAAAATAGCATATTTATCAATTCCAAAACAAATAAAAATAAAATCAGTTACTTCAACAGTTTGTTTCACCTAAGAAACAAATAGGAAACAAGGTTATTACTATGAATCATATAGGTGCATAATGTTCTCTGTTTAGTTAGTGAAACACAAATGTTATAACCAACTGATTTTATTTATTTAGCACAGAATTGATAAATATTATATTTTATAGTGTTTGAAAGCAGACACCCCACTTACGGTGTGCGCATATAATGTATATATGTGTGGCCCTTGGGGGACAAACGTAAAGTTGCACTAGTTTTAACGTTATTTTACTAATTTCGTGAAAATAACGTTAAAAACGACGGACGGTTAATCATGCATCATGTGGTGGTGTGGATAGCCAAAAGACAAAGGAGTACATGCACTGATCGGGTTTGTCCCGATTGCTAAGTGTTATGTGCCTTATGTCCAAGGCTTGATACCAAACCACATCGAGCCGGGGGTCTCACTGGAAGCAGCCTCTCTGTTCTTAGGGGTAGAGGTAAGGTTGTCTACATCTTACCCTCCTCAGACCCTACCTTAGCTTTGCTATAGGTGGGATTAACTGAGTATGATGATGATGATGATGATGATGATAGTGTTTGAAAGCATAATTATGATCTTATGAAATCTAGAATGATATATATGAAAATTTGAACTTTTAGAAGATATATATGAAATTGGTCTTTAGTCATTTTATTTGGGTTGTATTTCTTTTAGCTTACTGAATTTCTATTTGTTCTTTTTTGCTTATCTTTTTAATTAATTAACAGAGGGCTTTGTGAGTGCTGAGGTTCTGGCTTCAACCCTGGAGAAATCATGGTTGAGTCTTCATGTTCAGGTTTTTAATTAGCGTTAAAATTTTCTGCTGATGGAGTCAATACACAGTTTTCAGATACAGTTCTTGCTGAGTCAATGATCTGACTCAAATATATAGTTTGACTTAGTTATAATACAACTGCATGTTCTTATGCAGGAAACAACTGCCACTTTCTTGACTGCAGCACTTGCCTCGAGACAGTCTGAACAAATTCCCTCTCAAGCACGTGAAGCTGGAAGTTCGTCCACATCGCCCGTTAATACGAATGCTAGTGCTTCTGTGGACAAAAAGGATTCAGATATTAACAAAGAAAAGTCCGAGAATCTTGCCCCACTGGCTGAGGTAAGTCAACTGACATTGCTCCTGTTTGTTCGATCTATTTTGTTATAGGGGTCAAAAGTGGTTATTTTTTTTGTATGGGTCGAAATAGGCCTGGATTGGACTGATTCAAAACACCCCTTTATAGGTTTTTTAAAATAAAATTTTGTTATACACAATTACAAAAAACATATTTTAACAGTATAACTCACTTTTTGACTGAAGGGATGCGATAGGTTTTATCATTTATATGCATTAAAATATTTCATTCTGTTTGACATGTTCAACCCATTCTGTTTCTTCTTTTAGCAATTCATTTCATTCTACCCATTTTGCGCTTAATATAACACGAATCCACTTGTTGATAAGTAAATTGATTGAAATTTCCATCTATGCTTTACCATGTCATCTCACATCCAGGTATTATTTTCAATGATGTTTTTGTATTACCTGAACAGGAGAAAAACTCAAAACGTGGTGGTGAAGTGTCTCATGGGCCATCAGCTGATAAGTTAGAAGAAAGTAATGTTAAAAAGCCAATTGCAACAACTAACAAACCAATTAACCAAGTGACCCCAAGTACAAGTAAATCTGGAGTTAATGAAGCGACCCCAAGTAAAGTTAAACAGCCAGTTACAACAACCAACAAACCAGTTAACAAAGTGACGCCGAGTGCAATAGTACCTGAAGTTGACCAAAAACCAACCTTAAATGTTAGTCAACGTGAAACAAAGCCTGAAAAGTTCGAAAATATTCTTACCGAGAAAGCTGATAATTCAGATTTGGGCGCAAACATATCGACTGATATTTATTTAAATATACGGTTACCTGGGGGTGCAAGTTTACAAGAGAAATTTGAACCTACAAGCACTTTGAAAGTGGTCAAAGATTACGTGGATGAAAATCAAGAAAGTAGCATTGGATCTTATGATCTGGCCATTCCTTATCCTCGCAAGGTTTTTAGTGACCAAGGTATACCAAAATATTTCTACTTAATTACCCTTCTCTGCAGATAATTAGTCAACTTTTGATAACGTAGAAGTCAATTGAGTAACTTTATGGACTCAAAAAAGCAACACAAAGTAATGTTAGCTTCATGGTATAAATGGACAAAACTGCTTAAAAATATGGAAGAAAAAATGACTAGTAGTTTTCAAGTAACCAAGTTTATGCTTTAAAACATGCATTGATTGTTCATAGTTTCCAACATTGATATGAAATTTTAACAATTCTCACTAGAGCTAATTATTAGAGATGGCAAATGGTGGGTTGGGACTTGGGTGGGTTCGGGTTGGTTTACATCATGTGTAAGTAGGTTTTGTTGGATATCAAAACTAATATGCAGCGGAATGTTTACAACAATGAATATTGAATACTTTTGATTGAAACAAGAAATTTGGATTGAACTTTCGGAAGTTTACAATCTTGGTGACTAACAATGATACATACAAGTCCTATATATACAAAATGAAAAGACATGACTTGTTGACAGTTATCATCGAACTGTTGTGTTGGTTGATCACTGAATAACGGCCACCCTTTCTGCATTTGGCTCCAAATATAACTGTTAGGGGTAATATAGTCTTTTAGCACATGATGCCCTTGAGTCGCGCCTCTTGTCATCCGAGTTTGCTGCAGTCTTCTGTTCCTTCTGCTTGACCCATTTGCAGCCCTTTTTGTCTTGATCATCTTTAACATATTACATTCCTACTTACTAACTGATATGAACATCCTATTAAAACTATACATGTTTAACTTAGTACATCACATAATATGTTCACATAATAATTACACACACTTTAAACTATAACTATATTGTTCATAACCTAAGATATATTTATACATATTTAACAGGTTTCAGGTCGAAACAAGTAATTTTTGCTACGTGTTGGTTTGACCTGGAACACTTTCTTCCAAATCTTTCATTAATAATAAATGTGTCAATGATTACTAAATTTATATTATTCGATCATAATCCAAATGATTTAGGAGGTTTTATGCATTAAAAATATTTATTTGGGTGATGTTCTACTTGTTGACTGCCTTTAAACTATCTTCTATTTGAAGTGGTTGAATTTTCTTACTATAAATGCAGATTTACACAAGACTTTAACTGAGTTAAGTCTGCTTAATAGACAAGCATTAATAGTGGTCCCACATCTCAAAGGCTCGGCCCCCAACAGAGGACGTCCATCCATACCCAACCCGTCAGCGCCCGTGGGTTCCACCGGATCTTCAGATGGTGAAAGTTATTTTTCACTTGTGAAACGGTACCTGTCATATGTAAATCCTTTGGCCTATTTAGGTGGTGGTGGCGATGCTGCTGCAAATTCCTCAACTCCTGGAGAGGAAACTAGAAGGCTTTCGTCCGAATCTGGTGATTTTATTTTCCTGTACATTTAATTCATGCATTCGCTTAAATATGTTTTCCCTTTACATTTTTAAGATAACTAAATCTCTTCAGGATATACCGAGTAACCGAACATTTAGTCAAAGTTGTGATAATAATAAAAGTTGTTAATTTCTTAATGTGCAGGCACGCCACAAGGAAACAGGAGATCCTACCTCGTAACATCAAACCAAAGCAGCAACCCACCATCAACTGGTAAAAGATACAAACCAAATCCATCTAGATTTGGAAGTGGAAGCAATATTCACACCTTGAAGCATGATGAAGACGATGCCCAATTCAAAGGCCAAAATGCTTTCTGGAATGGAAATTCTACTGAATATGGCGGCGATGGCGACAAGTGAGCTCATAAATTACATAAACACCTTGGTTATATATTTATCTGCTAAAAGTACATTTACACGTACGTTACTTCTCATAAATTTCGAGTAATAAGTATGTTGTTCTGACTAGAATCAGTATGCTGCGTCTGTGATTTTATCGTTTCTCCGGCATCTAATAAAATAGTGTACCATCTGGATGTCCTCTTGGGGATGTAAGATAAGAAGAATCAACTAAGGAAACTAATCGAATGGGTTCAACAAATCAAAAGGAGTCCAAGGTTCATAACTTGTATAACTATGCTTCACCATTTGACACAATTTCTGAATTTATTTTTGCTATTAGAAGAAAAAAAATACCATTTCCTCGGAAGCCTAACAAGACTCGGTTCTAGCTGTATGAAAAGTTACCCATTGACTGGTTTGGAGGCTTTGGTGTAGAATGGTTAATTTTTTGATCTGAATCAAGGGATTCATTTTGCCACCTTAGGTCATATGGTATGCATACCAAGTAGTGTTTCCGGTCAACTCAACGTAGCATGGTATCAAACTATATTGACCCGTTATCCAATCAACCTATTGTTTAAATAAGTATAGTAAAAACTCCCAAAAAGAGATTAATTTAAGGACAATGTTGGGTCTATGGCACAAGGCAACATGAGCAATGGGCCATGTCAAATTGTACATGAGCTTCATGTATGTCTACTATAGACATTGTTATGATGTTGTAATGCATTGATCACACAAATCTAATTAGAGGGGATTTGTGGATCATTTATAATTTGATTCGAGTTCGTTTGTTATTTAATCAATGGAATTAACTGAACATGTACATACGAAAGCTCAAAATTACATGCTTAAAAGGAAATGTTCAAAAAGTCACCCAAAACATATTTTTTAATATGTTCAATGTCCTAACTCAATCGTATCAGTCAAAATCCTTGATTATGTCTAAAAGTATAAGTTCTTTAAAGACACTATAGTCGGTTAACAACCACTTTTCCTAATGCTTGGTGGAGACCTTTGTTAGCAAATAAAAATAAACCACTAAGAGTTTTGACACCTCTTTAATACTAATCAATTAAAAGATCATTTGGACCCACTTAAAGTAAAACACTAATTGTTAAAAGAACATTAGCTTTATGGAACAAGAAAGAGGCCTACTTTCAAGAACCGAACTTGTTCGATACACTGTATCAAGGATTCATGTTGTCCTAATCGCCCCAGATTCTAGAGGAATTGGTAGGGCAAAATTTGAACTTTTCCTTGGTAAGATGTTATTCGAGCAAGTTTTATTGATTCTTAGTTGTGAGCTTATGGGAGGCGTAAACAGTCTACATTGACGGAACCAGAGCATTTTTGAGATTTTATACATAAAAATTCAATAAATTAGGTGACTATTGGGGCAGTGGACCTTTTAGACCCCCTTAGTTTAATCTGATAGGGGATCTTTATGACCCAAGAATGTAAGAGGTTGAACATACAATTAAAATGAAAAAGAGTCTTTGATTAATGGGGTTTTGAGACGGTTGCGATGCGGTGGATACACAAGTGACGATGGTCGTCTCTTAATTTTTAGTGTGGGAAGATGTAGCACCATGTGCATATCTAACATTGGTGTGAAAATTAGAGATCCTTTGTTCATAAGGAATGTCCTGCCTCAAATGTTGTCAGCGTGCTTTGGGTTCAATGCTAGTCGATGAGAGGAGAACTTCATCGTTAAGCATACTCAAATAGAAGTAGTAACAAAATGTGAGTGGTACAATTGTCACACCCTCAAATTCCACGTGCGGGGTTTTACCGCGAGGCACGTGACAAACCAGGATCTAAGTCAACGGTCACAATAAACGACACTATATGATACGTAAAATGACATAAACAAACCATCAAGTTTTCATAAATCCATCGCTGCGGAAGCGTAACTTTATTACAACCCAAAATGTAAAAGTACGTAAGTCTGAAAAAGATAAGAAAATGCATATGAATCCTAGACGCCGTGTGACTCCGTGCGCCTATGATAAGCTGCTACCTCAACGACCTGAGACAAACATGCTAAAAACGTCAGCAAATAATGCCGGTGAGTTCACAGGTTTTATATTAAATGTTTAAGTAATGAAAGCCATCATGTTATCACTATGTTAGAAATGATAGCGTTAGCTAGACGCATGAGTAATACTACTACGACCGGAAATGTAATATCCGAATAATAATAATAATAATAAACATTCTAGAATTGGACAGCACATTAGGACAGTTCATATGTGAAGCTTAAAACTCACGCACACACACCACCTGCCTTCCACCTATCCTTTTCATCATCATTACAAACTCACATGCATGCATCCCTTTGTTTATAAATTGGCAAGAATGAAGACAAGAATGGTGCACCAAATAAATTCTGTACATTCAAGTGAGAGAGAGAGAGACAACCTCCGGTCACCTTCTTCGTCTCCGGTGACGGTAATCGAACCCCGACCATATTCCGACCAACCCGTCACTCCGACAGGTTGTTTTTCCTGTCCGATTCTTAATCCAAATAGTCCCGGTAATCCAACCAAACCAACCCGTCACAGCCTACATCACCGTCTCCAACCACCCACACATCACACACGCTTGCAGACGTCGAACCGTTGTTTGCAACGAACCACCTTCGGCAACCAAAACACACGGAGCGCATACGATACACACGACAACCGCAGCCCCTGTTTACACGTCAATCTGTTGACCATGAAGATAAGCTTCAAGTCCATGCTATAAATTAAGACGAGGTCTCATGGTAACTCGTATCAAATTCTCTTTCACTTCTGTGTCGCTACTCTGTTTTGTAACAAGTTCCTGGCAAGAGTCAAGATCTTCGGAGAAGATAAAATGGAACCATAAACTTCAAATCATAGATACGTTTTACTACCGTACCAGTACTCCGTAGTTACCACCCTTCCCCTTTTAAACCACCGAAATTGACATCGTAACACTGCCAAAACTTCCGGCGAACCATAGTTCTTCAAGACTATTGTTCATCTCGAGCCGAAGGTAAAAACTTTATCGCTACACTTTGATTTACGTTTATATATATGTACGTAGACACCTAAAGTTGTAAAGAAATGAAAGATGGCAACCTGCGTATGTTTATCTCAAATGTAGAAGATAACTACTTCATGTTTTATTATTTTATTATATAATTAAACCCAGTATGCAACTCACTAGTTGAAAATTTAAATATACTCAATCAACTAATATATATATATATTTTATATTATTTTTTTCTTTCAACCAATTCAGGATGCTATAGACTATATATATATATATATATATATATATATCCTATTAATTTAATTATTAATTATACTAGTTAGTTATTTAAAAGTTTTACGTAAATTGTAAATTTGTCAAAGATGAATGTGTCTTGGTAATTTATGAGCCTTTAAAAAGTATTTTAAAAAAAAAAAAAAAGGGATTTTTGGATTTAATCAAGTAAAATTAAAAGATACAACTAGTGATTTCATTAACTCTGTGTATAGATAAATCATGAGTTGCATACATATTTTTGTGTACAACAATTAGTTTCATTTAGCCAGATATAATTAACAATTTACAAGTTACTAATTATAAAAGCACAAATGTTTCCCAAGACTTGAGATATGTATTAACAACCACGTGTAAAAAAATCAACAAATCACGAAAGCATGATTTTTGACAGAATATAACTTGCATGTAGATAATTACTAAAGCTTGTAAACAAGTCAGCCTTATTGTGGAACATAAAAGGTACGGATCCTTACCCCTCTCCTTTGTTATCTGGTTCAATTGATATAAACCCTATTAATAATATATATAAATATTAAAACTCCTCCGTCTTTGAGCATCAATTCATTTGACCGTCCGTTCATTTCTCGTTCTAAATATATTAATATTGAAAGTAGATTATATAAATCATACGATACTTTTAATTCACTCATTATCGTATGTTCCTAAGTATGTGATATTAGTATTATTAGTTATTATTTGCATCAGATTATATGACTCAGATTTTCAGTGCTCTGTTACCCTAAGCTACCGCTTCCCGTGGAGTGTCCCGCGGGCATGTTGTTGTGGCATCGACAATGTGTGCTCCACCCGTGACGGAGAGATTAGTTCACGGCGTCTCTTAAGTACAGGTGTGGTACAATGCAATTAGGAGGCGTATGGATCGATCCTAGTCAATTTCAGTTTCAGTTTCGGAAATGGTTACGGGTATGCCAACCTGCGCCATTTCATGTGTTGATAGACGGGAGTAGCTACCCGTATATCAACACGTATAATAGAATTCAGTTTGGCTTATGGGTACATCTGTATTACATGATCCAGTTCAGTTATATGCTTGTTACGTTTCAGATCAGTATTTGTATTATCAGTTTCAGTTAATTATTGCGTTACTATTTGAGCCTAATATTCCGTACTGGGCCTTCAGCTCATTCCGTAAAATTTTTGTATCTACAGGTTAACAGGTTACTTTGGGCGGGATAAAGAGAGAGCAATAAAACATAGGATGCTACCTAAAGAAGTCTTGTCACTTATGTTTAATATTATGTAGTTTGACTTTAAGACTATGAACCACCTGTCTTCCGTAACGCTATATGTTTTATAATTAAATAAATGAAACTTTGTCTTTTGTCTCTGATATGATATTGTGACACGTCAGCCCGTTCCGGGCCGGGGTGTTACAGCTATGGTATCAGAGCGAAGGCTCTTTCCTGTAGAAAACTTAAACATAGTAATTAGGCCTGTGAGGTTTTGGGTAGATTTAAGATAGGATTTTAGTTATGTTATCTATTCTGATTCCAACTGTCTTGTTTATTTTATAGATGCCTCCTCGTCGTCAAACCCGTAGGACCACTCGCGCTAATCCTATACCCAACAACACTACTGCAAACGAAAACGCAGTGGATCCAAATGTTGTTTCTGCTATCAATCAAGCTGTTGTTGGTTTGCTTCCAAACCTTATTGCTCAAACGGTTGAGGACGTTATTCAGCAAACTTGTACCCCAGAACCCAATCCAAATTCTGGTACTCAAACCGGTGAAAACGCTACAAACAATAATGCTAATGGTATACATGTATGGATCGAGAGATTCCAAAAGCAAAAGCCACGATCGTTTAGTCATGCAACTAATCCAATAGAAGCAAGAAATTGGATAGCCCATATTGAAAAGATCTTTGGAGTTCTTGGAGTTGCAGATCACTTCAAAGTTAGGTTGGCTACTTACAAGCTAGAAGATGATGCACAGACTTGGTGGGAAGGATATAAGCAAGTCAAAGGAGGAGATGCTTACGCTACTACTCTTCCATGGGCTGACTTTCGTACTATTTTCTATGATAAGTATTTCTCGACTGCTGACAGAGAAGCTCACATTAGGGAATACGCTGTTATTCGACAAAGGATCGATGAGCCTGCTTCTGAATTTATTACTCGATTCACAAGGTTGGCCAGTATTGTGGGAGAAGCGGCAGGTTCTGACGCAATCCAAGCTGAGAAGTGCAAGTGGGCTGTCAATGATAGGATCCGGAAGTCAATCATGTTTATGAAATTCCAGGACCTTACTGAAGTAGCTGATGCAATTAAGACCTTTGAGTTCGAGAGAAAGGAATTTTTATCACGAACTAGTGAAAGCAAAAAGAGAGACAGAGACGGATTTCCCAAGCAAGCTTCAGGCCAGTCTTCTACTGCTGCAAACCATCAAGACCGTAGGGTCCAAGCAAATCGAAACCAGGGAAATCAGATACGTCCTTGGAATCCGAGACCCCTTAATCAAGCCCCTGTCCAGAATCAGACTCGACTTAATGGAGGAACTAATAGAGCCCAACCAACGAATCAGAACATGAGCCCTCCATGCCAAAGTTGTGGCAAGAAACATCAGGGCATTTGCCGCAAAGCCTCAGGAGCATGCTTTCGATGTGGCCAGACTGGACACATGATCAAGGAGTGTACTATGCCAGAAACCAGGAGGATTACTGGAGGGAATGTTGCACCACCAAACACTAGGGGAAGAGTGCTTACACTTACTACCACTGATGCTGCTAATGCACAAGGTACTGTATCTGGAACCCTTCAGCTCGGTGAACGTAGTGTCTATGCATTATTTGATACAGGAGCGACACATTCTGTAGTATCTCACTTATTTACTAAGTACCTTCCAGTCCAACCTACTCTATTAGAACATGCTCTGACCATTTCCACTCCTTTAGAAAACTCTATCCTGATCACTAACGTCTATAGAGATTGTCCTATACGTATTGCATCCATTGTATTTATGGCAGATCTTTTTCCGATACATATGTGTGATTTTGATATTATCCTAGGGATGGATTGGTTATCTAGGCATCATGTAACTATAGACTGCCATTTTCGACGTGTTATTTTCGGTAATCTTCAAACGCCCAATTTTGTATATCAAGGGGTTTTGCCCCATAAATCTCTAAAGATTATTTCCGTGTTGAAAGCCCAAAAGTTAATATCGAACGGTTGTGAGGGATTCTTAGCATCAGTTAAGGATACTTCTGCTAGTATTAATAATATTGATAGCCATCCTGTTGTCCGCGAATATCCCGATGTATTTCCAGATGAATTACCGGGATTACCACCTGATCGTGAGATAGAGTTTACTATCGATTTAATTCCTGGAGCTGAGCCTGTCTCTAAAGCACCATATCGTATGGCCCCATTGGAACTAAAAGAGTTGAAGGAACAACTGCAAGAATTATTGAATCTTGGATTCATTAGACCAAGTGTTTCACCCTGGGGTGCACCAGTCCTATTTGTAAAGAAGAAGGACGGTAGTATGCGTTTATGTATTGACTACCGAGAGTTAAATAAGATCACAATTCGAAATCGGTATCCTTTGCCTCGTATCGATGATCTCTTTGATCAACTTCAGGGTGCTAAATTCTTCTCTAAAATCGACCTGAGATCAGGTTATCACCAGTTAAAGATCAAGAAAGATGATGTCCCTAAGTCCGCTTTTCGCACTCGCTATGGTCATTACGAGTTCTTGGTTATGCCCTTTGGACTAACCAATGCGCCTGCAGTTTTCATGGATTTGATGAATCGCATATTTCACAAATTCCTAGATAAATTCGTTATTGTCTTTATTGATGACATCCTTGTGTATTCTAAGAGTCGCGAAGATCATGAAACACATCTGCATGCTGTACTTGGAACGTTGCGACAAAAGAAGTTGTATGCAAAATTTTCCAAATGTGACTTTTGGCTTAGCCAAGTGGCATTTCTAGGTCATGTTATATCAGCAGATGGAATCATGGTAGACCCATCAAAGGTTGAAGCTGTTACTAAATGGCCTAGACCCACTTCTGTTACCGAAGTACGAAGTTTCTTGGGTCTTGCTGGGTACTATCGAAGATTTGTTGAAGGATTTTCTATCATTGCTTTACCTCTCACGAAACTCCTGAGGAAAGGAGTGAAGTACTCATGGAACGAAGAACAAGATATGAGCTTTGAAGAATTAAAGAAACGACTCGTGACAGCTCCAATACTCACCCTTCCTTCTGGTTCAGGAGGTTACCAAGTCTACAGTGATGCCTCAAAGAAAGGGCTAGGTTGTGTGTTAATGCAACATGGAAAGGTTATTGCTTATGCCTCACGCCAGTTGAAGCCTTATGAAGTTAACTACCCAACACATGACTTAGAGTTAGCCGCGGTTGTCTTTGCATTGAAGATCTGGCGACACTATTTGTATGGTGAGACTTGCGATATCTTTACAGACCATAAGAGCCTCAAGTACATATTCACTCAGAAGGAGCTAAATATGAGGCAAAGAAGATGGTTAGAACTTCTGAAAGACTATGACGCAAACATACAATACCATCCAGGCAAAGCCAATGTTGTAGCTGATGCATTGAGTAGAAAGAATGTTGGAAGTGTATCTAGTCTTCAAATTCACCCTCGAATTATTCAAGATCTTGAAAGGATGAACATTGGTATTCATGTTGGGAAATCTGATGGATATCTGGCTAGAATGCAGATAGAATCCAACCTCATTTCACGAATCAAGGATGCACAAAAGCAAGATGGAGAATTATGGGCGATTGTGCAAAACCTTGAGGTTGGCAAGCAATCAGAATTCCGCATAGATGAGCATGGAGTGATTTGGTGTGGCAAAAGGCTTTGTGTACCCAATGACTCTGTCCTTCGTGAGTCATTATTATACGAAGCTCACAACTCACCATTTTCTATTCACCCTGGATCTACAAAGATGTATCGAGACTTACGACAGAACTTTTGGTGGAATGGCATGAAGGAAGATGTTGCTCGATACGTAAGCAAATGTCTTATTTGCCAGCAAGTGAAGATTGAGCACAAAAGAGCAAGTGGACTATTGCAACCATTGGATATACCAGTTTGGAAATGGGATGAGATCACAATGGATTTTGTTACTGGTTTGCCTAAGACTTTCAGGAAAAATGATGTTATCTGGGTTGTAGTTGATAGATTGTCCAAATCGGCCCATTTTCTACCAATTCAGCAAGGATTTTCAGTTAGTAAATTATCTGAAATATTCCTGCAAGAGATTATTCGACTCCATGGCACGCCGTCTTCTATTGTTTCAGACAGAGACCCACGTTTCACATCAAGATTTTGGAAAGGCTTCCAAAAAGCATGGGGTGTTCAGTACTGCTTTTCATCCCCAGACAGATGGACAATCCGAACGAACCATCCAAACGCTAGAAGATATGCTCCGAGCATGTGCGTTAGATTGGAGTGGTAATTGGGATGAATACTTGTGCCTTGTTGAATTCGCTTACAACAATAGTTGGCAAGCAAGCATTGGTATGGCTCCATTCGAGTTATTATACGGTCGCAAATGTCGAGCACCTATCTATTGGGAAGAAGTTGGAGAGAAAATTATTGAAGGACCAGAGATAGTTCAAATCACAAATGAAAAAGTTACTATAGCTCGGGAACGATTTAAAGAAGCTCAGAGTAGGCAAAAGAGTTATGCTGATCAACATAGACGAACACTTGAATTCAAAGTTGGTGACCACGTATTCTTAAAAGTATCACCTTGGCGTGGAATTCGCAGATTTGGAATCAAGGGAAAACTTAATCCTCGTTTTATCGGCCCATTTGAAATTCTTGAAAGAATTGGAGAAGTGTCTTATCGATTAGCCTTACCACCTCAGCTCTCGCATGTTCATAACGTTTTTCATGTATCCTTGTTAAGAGGATATAATTATCATCCGCTCCATGTCATTAGTTATCCGTCACTTTCAATTCACGAAGATTTGTCATATGAAGAAGAACCAGAGGCTATCTTAGATAGACAAGAACGAGTTATGCGTAGGAAAGTAATTCCTTTCGTTAAAGTTCTTTGGAAGAATCACTCTGAACGTGAAGCTACATGGGAAACTGAAGAGTCAATTCGTTCAGTATATCCTGGTTTGTTCGAGTCTTAGAGCGCTTAGTCCAGGTAACCATGAATTTTGTTTTAACAAAATGTCTGATAGATATGGTGAAATATATATGTAGGACATGTTAGTCCAAATTGTCATATATGACTGTCTGTTAAGTTTCTGCATGATTAGATATGTAATTAACTTGATTGGTGGGAGGACCAGTAGAGTACAGTTGTAAGGTAATTGACAATTATGGTCATGAACATAATTGTGAATTACAGGTACAAATGTGCGCTTTTGGAATTCCTATTTTATAGATTAGGTTTATAATTAAATATATTAATAATCTAAATTGTTTGTTAGGATCATATATGAAAGAAATTATAGTGAACATGAACTTAAGTAAGAAACAATGACTTAACTTGTTACATATACCTAGTTTAATCGAGTAGTAAGAAGTTTAATCTAAGCAAGTATAAATCTCATTATGCCATATGTTATACAGTTTCCGTTTAGATACAACCTACAAATTTCGAGACGAAATTTTTTAAGGGGGTGATAGTTGTAATATCCGAATAATAATAATAATAATAAACATTCTAGAATTGGACAGCACATTAGGACAGTTCATATGTGAAGCTTAAAACTCACGCACACACACCACCTGCCTTCCACCTATCCTTTTCATCATCATTACAAACTCACATGCATGCATCCCTTTGTTTATAAATTGGCAAGAATGAAGACAAGAATGGTGCACCAAATAAATTCTGTACATTCAAGTGAGAGAGAGAGAGACAACCTCCGGTCACCTTCTTCGTCTCCGGTGACGGTAATCGAACCCCGACCATATTCCGACCAACCCGTCACTCCGACAGGTTGTTTTTCCTGTCCGATTCTTAATCCAAATAGTCCCGGTAATCCAACCAAACCAACCCATCACAGCCTACATCACCGTCTCCAACCACCCACACATCACACACGCTTGCAGACGTCGAACCGTTGTTTGCAACGAACCACCTTCGGCAACCAAAACACACGGAGCGCATACGATACACACGACAACCGCAGCCCCTGTTTACACGTCAATCTGTTGACCATGAAGATAAGCTTCAAGTCCATGCTATAAATTAAGACGAGGTCTCATGGTAACTCGTATCAAATTCTCTTTCACTTCTGTGTCGCTACTCTGTTTTGTAACAAGTTCCCGGCAAGAGTCAAGATCTTCGGAGAAGATAAAATGGAACCATAAACTTCAAATCATAGATACGTTTTACTACCGTACCAGTACTCCGTAGTTACCACCCTTCCCCTTTTAAACCACCGAAATTGACATCGTAACACTGCCAAAACTTCCGGCGAACCATAGTTCTTCAAGACTATTGTTCATCTCGAGCCGAAGGTAAAAACTTTATCGCTACACTTTGATTTACGTTTATATATATGTACGTAGACACCTAAAGTTGTAAAGAAATGAAAGATGGCAACCTGCGTATGTTTATCTCAAATGTAGAAGATAACTACTTCATTTTTATTATTTTATTATATAATTAAACCCAGTATGCAACTCACTAGTTGAAAATTTAAATATACTCAATCAACTAATATATATATATATATTATATTATTTTTTTCTTTCAACCAATTCAGGATGCTATAGACTATATATATATATATATCCTATTAATTTAATTATTAATTATACTAGTTAGTTATTTAAAAGTTTTACGTAAATTGTAAATTTGTCAAAGATGAATGTGTCTTGGTAATTTATGAGCCTTTAAAAAGTATTTAAAAAAAAAAAGAAAGGGATTTTTGGATTTAATCAAGTAAAATTAAAAGATACAACTAGTGATTTCATTAACTCTGTGTATAGATAAATCATGAGTTGCATACATATTTTTGTGTACAACAATTAGTTTCATTTAGCCAGATATAATTAACAATTTACAAGTTACTAATTATAAAAGCACAAATGTTTCCCAAGACTTGAGATATGTATTAACAACTACGTGTAAAAAAATCAACAAATCACGAAAGCATGATTTTTGACAGAATATAACTTGCATGTAGATAATTACTAAAGCTTGTAAACAAGTCAGCCTTATTGTGGAACATAAAAGGTACGGATCCTTACCCCTCTCCTTTGTTATCTGGTTCAATTGATATAAACCCTATTAATAATATATATAAATATTAAAACTCCTCCGTCTTTGAGCATCAATTCATTTGACCGTCCGTTCATTTCTCGTTCTAAATATATTAATATTGAAAGTAGATTATATAAATCATACGATACTTTTAATTCACTCATTATCATATGTTCCTAAGTATGTGATATTAGTATTATTAGTTATTATTTGCATCAGATTATATGACTCAGATTTTCAGTGCTCTGTTACCCTAAGCTACCGCTTCCCGTGGAGTGTCCCGCGGGCATGTTGTTGTGGCATCGACAATGTGTGCTCCACCCGTGACGGAGAGATTAGTTCACGGCGTCTCTTAAGTACAGGTGTGGTACAATGCAATTAGGAGGCGTATGGATCGATCCTAGTCAATTTCAGTTTCAGTTTCGGAAATGGTTACGGGTATGCCAACCTGCGCCATTTCATGTGTTGATAGACGGGAGTAGCTACCCGTATATCAACACGTATAATAGAATTCAGTTTGGCTTATGGGTACATCTGTATTACATGATCCAGTTCAGTTATATGCTTGTTACGTTTCAGATCAGTATTTGTATTATCAGTTTCAGTTAATTATTGCGTTACTATTTGAGCCTAATATTCCGTACTGGGCCTTCAGCTCATTCCGTAAAATTTTTGTATCTACAGGTTAACAGGTTACTTTGGGCGGGATAAAGAGAGAGCAATAAAACATAGGATGCTACCTAAAGAAGTCTTGTCACTTATGTTTAATATTATGTAGTTTGACTTTAAGACTATGAACCACCTGTCTTCCGTAACGCTATATGTTTTATAATTAAATAAATGAAACTTTGTCTTTTGTCTCTGATATGATATTGTGACACGTCAGCCCGTTCCGGGCCGGGGTGTTACAGGAAACCATTACAGACAACGATATATGATTTTTGCCCAAAACGATTATGCACTACCATTCCCCGGTAGCGTTATGACCGAGACAATATGCACCCGCCCGGCTCCCAGCCGACGGGTGGGGTCTGTCAGTCCCAATAGATCTATCCACATTTCCCCCGTTATGCTATCCAGCATATTCATGGTTTCCCCGGGACTTTACGTATCGTATAGTATGTAAATGAATTAACACTAGTATAACATGATAATTTATGAAATAAGTATGAGCATGTGTCTCCCCCGAAATGTAAAACGTAAAGTGGGGCCGTGAAACTCACCTGATGCTGCTTTTCGCACTAAGACAAGTAAACCTGCTCAATAGACGGCACCAAATACCGGTGACCTATCATGACGAGCGTATAAGGTGTTAGACTAACAACCCGTAGGTTGATTAGTCCCTAGCAGTCCAGACCATAACCGTGTATATATGAAATGATGTTTTAAACGTTTAACCGACCACACCAGACAAGGCTCGACATCCCATTGGTGACCCGACATCTCACATGTTAGCCGAAAGCAAGATATCATGCAACATATGCAATTAAACACTTAATGCGCGCAAGAGTTCACCTAATCTAACATAACAGTTAATTAGCGCATAACACAGTCCTAACACGTGTTACCAAGTCATTAGACATGTCCTGGGGTTCCTAACATGTTTCTAGGTGTCAATCCGTGTTTCGGGATGTTAAAATATACATACAGCAGCATTACATGCGATTAGGAAATCAAACTAGCATTTAGGATTGTAATCACTAGTAGAAGTGGCATTTAGGATTGTATTTGCTAGTAGTTGAGGTGAATAGGGCTCTAATCGCTTATATATAGGCGATTAGGACTTGTAAGTGCCTAAGCTTCAGGCGATTAGGAGCCTATTCGCATGAAGCTTTATGCGAGTAGGATCCTACTCGCCTCTGCACATCTGTAGTGCATTTTCGCGCGTCAAACTCTCCTAATCAGATCCGAAACATGTAAGAACACCCAATACCCAACCCAAAACATTAACCCAACTATTTCAAGCAAAAACCCCTAATTTATCATCACCCTAGCCGTCCCGAATGCACGCAGTTTCCCAAAATAGCATAACTTGCATGTAAGCATCACATCAACATATAAAACTTACCCTAAATAGCAAATACTCAGATTTCATCACATAACGACGTTATCCGACATTATCCTACCGTTCTAGCATCATCCTAAAGTAAACCCTATCCTTAATTAATCAACAAAACACAACATATCATCATCAATCCACCATAATCTCCCCAAACGGGTCAAACGCCTAATATCAATATTACACGTCTATGAACCTTCAAATCCCTAGATTATCATCATATTAACTTATCCAAATCAGAAACATATCAATAACACAAGAACAATCATGTTTAAACGATAAAAATCCTATCTTGCATGAATATATCAAATAAAACAAGTATAGATGTGTGGGTTTGTTTTGAAACCGATTTTAATAAGTTTTCAAAGACACAAACGTTTATAAATCAGGTCTGGACCTTTAGGGATCAAAACAATACTATTATAAAGGTTTAGGATGAAGAACTCACCTTGAAATGGTGAGATTATGGGTTGTAAGACTTGAAAATATGATTTCTTGCTCAAAAACGAGTTACAGAGGTTGGATAAGGTGTGGGGTGGCTTTGGGGTGTATTAGGGTTTCACAAATAATGTTTTGAAACATAAGGGTGGTATTTATAGGCGTTTTTAATCGTTCTAAGCAGTTCAGGCGAGTACGCAGCAGTAGAGGCGAGTAGGACTGCTACTCGCATGAAGCATCATGCGAATAGCCTCCTATTTGCTTCAAACTCCTCCCTACTCGCCTATCAAACTGGCGATTAGGCTATCACACATAGCCTAATCGCCTATAGCCTATGTGTCCGGGTTTTTGGCGCGTTAAACCCTATTTTAACATATGTAATCACGTTTTCACATACCGACAAGTCACATAATGATTACCAACATATAATGCACGATAACTAACACGTTCCCACCCGATCACCAATTCCCGGGACCCGAGACTTGCGTACGTGCGTTAAATCCGACGATTCCACGAATCACCGATCCTTGTTCACATGGTTATGGACCGACACCCAATGGTCCTTCGGACCATTGTAACGACTCCCGATGATTCCCGAATCATCGGTACGACTCAACCGACCCGGTCAAGTATGATATTAAGTAGTTGTTTTCAATGTTTTCGTTGAGATAGACTCGTATGTATGCAAAGTATGAAACGCATGTATGTAAAGTATGAAAAGTATTAACCTGAATATGCCGGGTGTCACAACAATTGGCTATATCAATGTTATAGAAGATTCAGGCGTACTAGTGCGTGAGATAACTTAGATCACCTTGATTAGATGACAACTTAATCCTTTGCTCCTCAGCCTACAGGGTATTAGCAGTCGTTTCTAGCTGTTGTTCCCCTCCCAAGGGCAGGTTCTTACGCATAGTTTCTTATTTACGTTGAGATTATCTAATACAAAGCTTCTAATACAATTATTTTCTTAAATACTTGAGTTATATACATTTATACAAATAGTTTTTTCATAGGGTCGGTTATGTTGCTAAATATGACATAGAATTCGGTTTGGTTCAGGTCGGGTCATACAACAAAAAGATAAAAACCAAAATTAAATTTCAAATACGTAATAAAAGTAAGTCAATGCCTATTAGAAATGCATGATAGAAGTACAATATATTCATGGTAACTCTCTACATGTTTTCATTTTTTAAAACTTAGTCACTAGTCATCATCACATCATCTAGAGAAACATTTCTAAACAATCTTTTTTTCAATATAATAAATACAATTATCGCTGAAATTCTCATCAACCAATATGTTTAAGGTAACATTAACAAAATAACCTATTCGGCTAATCATTTAATCCATAATCTAACCTAAGTAGGCTAAAATTTTAAGGTTCAATCGGAGGTCAGTGTCAAAAATTTCCCAAGCCAGTTGCAAAATTTCATGGTAGTTGGTGTCAAAATTTATTAGGGTTCATTCGATGTTAAATTATAGATATCTAGGGATTAGCTCGTTACCTATACCGGAAAAGCCACAATTAGTACCGCTTCCAAAAATGCTCGGTACGGTACTAGTATTTGAAGATATACTCGGTCAAATAACTATACCATACCGAAACGATACCGGTACAAAAAACGCAAAAAAAAAAAAAAAAAATGGTACCGAAAAAATAAATTACCGGGTAAGATACCGACACCATTTGCTCATCACTACATATGTCTATACTTAATAAATAAATAATTGATCGAGTCACATGTCGTAATTCTTTGAACCAATATTTTTTTCTCGCTTCTTTTATTTCTTCCTTGTTATAAAAAATAAATTTAATTTCAATACAATAATACAATCAATATTATTGTATTATTACATAAAGTAATTATACATAATTGTAATCATATCTTACCAGTGTTTTGAAAACCGGACCGGACCGGCCGGTCGGACCGGGCTCCGGGACTTGGACCGGTCCGGTTCGGGTGGTTGGACCGTTTTTGCAGCGAACCGGCTTCGGACCGGAAAACCGGCCGGTCGGACCGGAAAACCGGCCGATCGGATCGGAAAACCGGTGGTCGGACCGGTTTTTTTTTTATTATTTTTTTGATATTTTGGGTTTCGAAGTATTTTTTGGCCCGGTTCATTGGACCGGTCGAACCGGTCGGACCGGTGAACCGCCTGAGGGTCCGGTTCGGTTCTGAAAACCTTGTATCTTACCTCCAAATATCGTTTTACAAATCCTAAATCTTCGTTACGAACTAGTGCTAATTAGGATTTATACACTCTGGCCCACATCACCCACCAACAGGAAGCTGCCACATACCCAGAATGTGATGTCATACACCCCCAAATGTGATGTCACATGGTGTATGAATCCTATAACCCTTTTATTATTCTGACTATGTAATGCCCGAGTTTCTAACCAACATTTAGCTTTTATAAAATATAATTCTTTAAACTTAAAATAAATTAATAATAAAAAAGTCAAGTTGCTAGGGAAAAAAAGTATATATAGTTGAAGAGATTTAAGAGTCAGTTTCGGTCATTAACTGTCTTCAACCGATCACAGAATAATAAGTATACACAGTCATAAACCTTCCATCACCTCTTCATAAACCCCTGTTTCTTGATTTATACTTCATCAAACCATCACTTCTTTTTTCTTACCTTTTCTTTTACCTTCTGCATTTGTAGTTTAATATTTAATCAAACCCATTTCAGTTTTGGTCTAAAAATAACAATAATGTGTATTGGACCCTATTATTATTATTATGGTAATTAGGATAAGCCCACGGGCTCAGTTAGGTTTCTAGGGTTCCTTGTGATCTCTATATATTGTAACCTAACCTTTCAATAATATTATTAAGTATTCTATTATCTTACATGGTATCAGAGCCAGCCTAGGCTCTATACTGTTTCCGCTACACCACACAAATAATCAAACCCTAGCCGTCACCACTTTGAGAAAAACCCTAGACAGGGCGGCGTGCCGCCATTGCCGCCGCCGCCGCCCTGTCCGGCCATTGTTTGTTTCCTGTTCTTTTCTTATATTTCGTTCTAAATAAAGCCTTGGTTTCGGTTATAGATCCCAACCATTATTCCTGTATTCGCCCATTATTAATCTCCCTTGATCCATCTACCTCTCCCTACCACAAATCCGTTTGTCGCCACCTATGTTTGTCTTTTCTTCCCACCACCATCCCTTTGTTTCTTCTATTTTTTCAAAAGTCAAATACCGATTCATTCACACGCCACAAACATCCTCTGTTTCTTTTCTTTTTTTTCTTTCTCTTATTTGAGTTCCATCCCTCTAATATTTAGTTGCTTTCTTTTGCTTTATCTCTATTCCATTCTATTTCTTTTCTTATCGTTATTCTCTAGCCGGATCACGGTCCGCTTCCATCGATCTCAGCAGATTAAACGACCGTTTAGTCGGACGTCTTTCTTTGATCTAAGCATCTCACTTCTTCTCAAAACCGCCACCTGACAACGGTCACCGGGATTTCACCATCTTTTTCATCTCTTTGACAGCCCGCCTCACGACAAGAGTCGTAGGATGTCTATTTGTTCTTTCTTTTATCTTTTTTTTTCTTTCTTTCCTACACCCTCTCTTTTATTCTTTCTTTTATCTTTTGTATTGTCATGGCCAACAAAGATGACATTGCGACTTTATTGGGATCTAGTGGATCTTGTTTGTCAATATGGGAAATAAGAAACGAAACCAAACATAGGGAACTTATGGACCGAAGTAAAGTCATTATTGAAGAGTACGGGTCTGTTGTTTTTGGCAAAGAAGATTGCAGGAATACGGGACTAACCTAAAGGTTGGGGATTTATGGAAAAATTTTGGACTTACAAGTCATGTCAAGAACCGAGATCAAGACTAGTTTTTTATTTATTTTCTTTTTTGTTTTTATTTATGTTTTTTTTTCCAGTCTAAGCGTCCGATTTTCTACCGCTTTGACTGCGGGGGAGTATTGGACCCTATTATTATTATTATTATTATTATTATGGTAATTAGGATAAGCCCACGGGCTCAGTTAGGTTTCTAGGGTTCCTTGTGATCTCTATATATTGTAACCTAACCTTTCAATAATATTATTCAGTATTCTATTATCTTACAATGTGGTTTTCTGATTTGGGTATTTAGGTTTCTTGATTTTAAATATTTGTAAAAAGGAAGGTTTTTTTTTCTTTTTTTGGTGAAACATGTTGGGATTAAAGGGTTTGTTTACAAAGAAAACATTGGTTAGCCTCTTTTTAGGACAGATTCTTTCTCTTTTTATCACCTCAACTGGATTTTCATCATCTGAGCTTGCTAGAAGAGGTTTGCATTTCTAGCATTTTAAGCTTTATATGTATTTGTGTGGGCTACTGGGAGTAAAAGTAAAATTGCTCTAATTTTAACGTTAATTTTACTAATTTTGTGAAAATAATGTTAAAACGGTAGATGGTTAATCATACATCATGTGGTGGCGTTGATAGTCAGCAGTCAAGGGTGTACATGCACCAATCGGGGCTGTCCCGATTGCTAAGTGTTATGTGCCTTATGTCCGAGGCTTGATGCAAAACTATTATCGAGCTGGTGCTCTCACTGATAGCAGCCTTACTGTTCCTCCGGGTAGAAGTAAGACTGTCTAAATCTTACCCTCCTCTCAGACTCTACCTTAGCTTTGCTATTGATGGGATTTACCGAGTTTGATAATGATTGTATTTTTTTTTATTAAAAGGATTAAAATCTTGTTCTTGAAATCTGGTTGTTTAATGTATGACATGGTTACTTCCCAATGAATTGAACTATCTTTGATGGTATCAAATGTTTTAATTTATGTCTTCGTATGTAACATAGGAATCAATGCACCAACATCACAATCTTTAGCAAACTATGTTCTGTTGGCGATTGTTTATGGCGGAGTTTTGATTAGCAGAAGAAATGGGATGAAGGTTAGTAAACATTATTAATCTATATTTCTGCAATTTTTTTTACCGCTCTTCTTGAAGTTGACCAGTTTATATAAGATTCGCGCATTTGATGTTATTGAAATTTGTATGAATGTTGTTTTTCAGTAGACAAAAGAGAGTGTTTGGTGATGTTACAGTAAAGTTTTCCATTTCAAAGAAATAGTACCATTTTAAAAAAGATGCAAAAAAGATAAGAATGGAAAAAAAAGCCAAAATGTTTTCTTTTGTAGATTTTACTGTTTCAAAATCTGTTTTCTTACAACTAGGAAAGTATAATTTATAACAACCAATTAAAAAATGGTACTATTATTTACTTCTTGGGCTAGTGGACGTTGAAGCAAATTATCTTGGTAAGTCTTATACCACTACACATATTATCTACAGGTGACAAGTTCAACCCATTTAGTATGCATGTTGATTTGGGTTGTTTTTGAACTACACATATATGTATCGAACTTGATGGCATACTTTAATTGTGTGTATATACTAAAATCATTTACCTCTAAATGTATTAAATGCAGATGACTTGAACAAGTGGTAGCACGTCATTTGTTTCTATTTTTGTATTATTTTAGTATGCTACACATAGTTACATCACAAGTCAAGTTCAATGCAGTTAACCTTGTTTTAGTACAACGGACCGAACGGGTCGGAAGTTTCCTGTAGTGTATTTTAGTGCATAAAAACTCACAAATCATTATATTCAGAATCAGTAATCGAGTTCTAGTTATAGTTATGTGGAAACGGGTCAAATGGGTTGAAAGTTGGTCAAGGTATATCAAATGCAGAAAAAATCATTAATCATTATATTATTTTACAAAATAATTGTTTGTTAATTAATTATTTTTTTCTAACAGAAAAGCGTTTGGGGTCATCCGAATTCCTAAACCAATCAATTTGAGCCATTGCTTGACCGACCCATTTTACTATCTCTATATTAGAAGTTTTGATTTTAATGTGCAATCTTGAACAGTGGTGAAGGCATACCAGTACACATCATTAACAAGTGTTATGCTTCTGGATTGCTGGTCAATCCCATGTGTCATAATCCTTACATGGTTTTTCTTGAAGACAAAATATCGGTTCAAGAAAATTGTGGGTGTTGTAATTTGTGTTGCTGGTATTGTACTCGTTATATTTTCAGATGTGCATGCATATTGGTAACCCCATACCATTCACAGTGGAAACATATCAATTGGATTTGGAAAGGATAATGATGAAAAAAATCTAATAAATACAAATTTCCTAGACTTGGAAGTCTCGATGTCTAATTCATAACTATTGGCCAATAACAGTCTCAACTATTGACTATTGGCCAATAACAGTCCCAACTACGAAAATCATCAATATTGGTCCCAACTTTCGACATATTGGTAACCCCATACCATTCACAGTGGTTACATGCTGCTTCTTCTTCAGGTGTCCATGTGGAGAGAATTCTTTCGGGATCTTGATGAATGTATGATTTAAAATGAAGAAGAGCATGTCTCTCCTTATTGATGCACTTATAATTACTAGTGTGGTTGCCTAGTGAAGTGGCAGTTGTCGTCTTAAGCCATACGAACATAAGTACAAAATGAATAAAGAGGTACACAAGACGCACAAAACATTTATGGAAATTATTCTCACTCATTGTATAAATTTGTGTGGATGTTATCTTTGATCTTTGATGCATCAACATACATGCACACATTTATATAAACTCGAAAAAGTAGGTAGACTACGTCAAAATTAAATGTATATATACAAGTCGATTTTTCACCCAAGTTAAAAAAAATCAACTTTGATGTCCACACATATGTATTAAAAAAATATGTGGGGTGTGGAATAAGTTAACTATTTTGTCACAAATTAGACATCGAGACTTCCAAGTCTAGGAAATTTGTATTTATTAGATTTTTTTCATCATTATCCTTTCCAAATCCAATTGATATGTTTCAAACAATTTCATTCGATTTTCACTTTGTATATATAAAATTTTGGGTGGGACACACAAAACATACAAAATAAATTATCAAATAAAAAATAAACTTGACCTTTAATTACTCATCAAAGACTCGAAGTCACTATGTATTCATTTAGTGGGGTTATGTATTCATTTAGTGGGGTTGTTTGGTATCATCTGTCTGATTAAGTGCTGAATTATTAAAACAATCTGAATGGTTTCAGCACCTCTTATTAGCCGAATGGTTAAGAGCTTAATGAAACCATTCAGATGCTTTTTTTAGTTGAAACAAACACTTTTAATACTGACTGATTAAGATCTAAATAATTAAAATGTTTATTTAGAGGCTAACAAGACCTAAGGGAGTTGTATGGTGTTCCAGGTCGGAAGTGAAGCCTCCAGTACAAGAAGAAGATGATTTTGAGGACTAGAGACTTGACCGCGGTTTGGGAAGCCTGCTACATGCAGGGCTCAGGTGGAGTACCTTCATGCAGATGCGCATTGGGAGGTTTAGCATACTACTCGGTAGTGGCCCCGTTTCTCTATCAAGGAGTCAACACTTCAAGATCACTCTTGTCCTCCTCACAAATAATTAATCTTAATTATTAATTGTAATAATAAATTTAACCGCTTATACGGAGGGCCCCGAGATGTGCATATTCGCTATCTCGAATGGAAAACAACACATCGGTGGGTTATTCTGCTACTTCATTCTTCCCTCACAAAGGAAGCTATGCCCGAAACAATCGAACATACTTCTGCACATCAGATTCGGAAGGCGCTTGAAAATGCCTATAGTCATCGTTCCATTGAACGAATGCATACTCTACGGGATTCCCTGCGTCAACTTAAAAAGGGTTCGTCTACTGTCTCGGAGTATCGTCGAAGACTTAAAAAAATCAACTTTGATGTCCACATATGTATTAAAAACTATGTGGGGTGTGGAATAAGTTAACTATTTTGCCACAAAATAGACATCCAAAGACTTCCAAGTCTAGGCCATTTGTATTTATTCGATTTTTTTCATCATTATCCTTTTCCAAATCCAATTGAAATGTTTCAAACAATTTCATTCGATTTTCACTTTGTATATATAAAATTTTGGGTGGGACACACAAAACATACAAAATAAATTATCAAATAGAAAAAAAGTTGGCCTTTAATTAGTCATCAAAGACTCGAAGTTATTATGTATTCATTTAGTGGGGTTGTTTGGTATGATCTGTCTGATTAAATACTGAATCATTAAAACAGTCTAAATAGTTTAGCACCTCTTATTAGCTGAATGGTTAAGAGCTTAATGGAACCATTCAGATACTTTTTTTAGTTGAAACAAACACTTTTCATACTGAATGATTAAGAGCTAAATGATTAAAAGGTTTATTTAGAGGCTAACAAACACCCCTGAATTATGTAATTGGTCTTAAATCATATTGAGGTTCTTGATCATTCCTTTTTTAAAAACATGTTTTCATCATTTTCACATGCTAACGTGTTCATAATATAAAACCAAAAAAAAAAAAAAACTATTAAATTGGTCATTACATGCTTTAAAAATTAACAACAGACAAAAATATTTTGAATATACAGAAATACAGAATGCTATACAGAATAAAAAAAGAATTACAAACTTATTACAAGAAAATAGGTTTTCAATTCTATCACATTCATGGTTGTAGAAGTCGCTAGGCACTTCCAGGCTAGTCGACGGTTTCGAGTACTCAGACATGAAAATTATAAATAAATTAATTTTCGAGAAAGTGTATACATGGAAAATATCATATATTTACAAATATTTATAAAAAAAACGTGATTATCAATATTAATAAAAGGATTACATGTTTAAATACAAAAGTTTTTGAAAATTGATATCTATTCCTTGAAAATGTTATTCATTAATATTATAGACGTAAGAATAATGTTTTATATTTTTTAAGTCAAACTCAGCCCGAGTTGAGCATATAGATCCAGTTCTGGCCAAGGTTGACCGCCTTCGATCATTCGAGAAATGAGGCAGAGTCGAAGAAAACCGTCGCAACACCATACCTTGTAGCGAAAGCGACCACCTAGACCTTGTTCAACAACCATGATCACGATAGCTATGCTTATGGCTCCAACTCTTATCCTTATCAACAATCCCACCGTAAGGTTGCTGACCATCATCACAACTCTATCAATTATCGGATTACAACTACCAGGGATAAACCTGGTGGCAGGTAGCGGTTCCATATGAAATCCTTGGCCCTTGTTCATTCACATACCCATATTTGAGGCATAATGTTAATTCACATTGATGGTTCCTCAATTGCCTCATCTCGAATGGAAAACAGCAGATCAGTGGGTTATTCTGCTACTTCATTCTTCCCTCTCAGAGGAAGCTAGCTATGCCCGAAACAACCGAACATACTTCTGCACATCAGATTTGGAAGGCGCTTGAAAACGCCTATAGTCATTATTCCATTGAACGAATGCATACTCTACGGGATTCCCTGCATCAACTTTATAAAAAGGGCTCGTCTACTGTCGAATTGGTTGGAAGAATGGTACGAGTAGTCGAGAATCAACCGCTCTAATACGCACGTTACATAGAAAACGAGTCGAAGAAACAGAATATGCCCATTTGAACCCAACTAAAATTTCCTCTCAAAGTTTGATAATATTGTCATCTAACATTAATACCAAACCATAAAGATCATCAAATCTGTTACAGCAGCCATATGTAAATCTGAACAACGGGTAGCCCTGTTCACAGCCCTGTTTATACAATCAATAGTTTTATAACTAATTAAGGCTCTTGTGTTTGGTCCTGTATTCTTTCAAGTGCATGCATCAACACCGTTGCTGTTGGATTAGGCCCCAAAATCATCATCATCATCATACTCAGTTAATCCCACCTATAGCAAAGCTAAGGTAGGGTCTGAGAAAGGTAAGATGTAGACAGCCTTACCTCTACCCCTAAAAATAGAGAGGCTGCTTCCAGTGAGACCCCCAGCTCGATGTGGTTTGGTATCAAGCCTTGGACATAAGACACATAACACTTAGCAATCGGGACAAACCCGATCGGTGCATATACCCCTTTGTCTTTTGGCTATCCACGCCACCACATGATGCATGATTAACCGTCCATCGTTTTTAATGTTATTTTCACGAAAGTAGTAAAATAACGTTAAAACTAGTGGAACTTTACTTTTGCCCCCCAAGAGCCACACATATATACATTATATGTGCACACCGTAAGAAGGGGCGTTATTACTAAACACTCAAGCTTTCAAAGAAACTTATGCAAATTACTTTTCGATGATTTTTATTACTACTAAAAGCTATTTATAGCTAACATACAAAGATAATAGAAGCATAACTAAAGCCATGTTCTCCTACTTTTCAGTTAACAACCCAACCTTCACTTCAACAAACTCGGTCAACTGATGACTAAGTCTTCAACAATATCTAAAACCTATTTGACCCAGTTCAGATCCGGTCCGCTTCAGATCCGACCCGTTTGCTCCATAACTTGACCCGAACAGTTGCAACAGTCTCCTACATCACGAACAGCGGTCAACCCTATTTCACTATCTGTGCATTCAAGAATTTCATTAGTGTTTTTCTAGAGATAAATATAAGAAGAATGAAATATTACTTACAATTATGGATGTGAAACCCTTCGCAATTTTGCAAACTAGATTGACTGCCCTGACTGAGCCACTGGCAAGCTGGGTGGTTAAATAGATTGACTGAGCCGCTGGCATATTGGGCGGCAACATAGATTGACTGCAACTCAGATAGGCACCTGTGACGACGAGATACCGGGGGGCAACGTAGATTGACCGCCCTGAGCTGTAAAACCAGACTGCAACTCAGATTGGCCACCATGAGCCACTGGGAAACTGACCAAGTTGAACTGGAATAACTAGTCTGGGACGCAGGTTGACAAACAGGGTCTGCTTTGGTTGACCAAACGGGGTCTGCTTAGGTTGATTGAATGGGATCCGGTTTGGTTGATCGAATGGGGTTGAATACCTTTCTGTTGGAATATCATTCACTGTCGTTTCAGCAACTGTCTGAGTTGGGAATACATCAGTAGACGGGACAGCTCTAAAAGGACCATCACCAAATGGATTGTCAAATTGCTGCATAGAAAGTAGAATACGCGTACTTTTATGAAGCATATATCCAACAGCTAAAATTGTACCAATAAACAAAGAGCAGTTTTACCCGAGGTGCAGCACGAGGTGTGGTGGCTGCTGGAGTTGGTGTAGTAGCAGACGAAGCTGGTGGTGGTGCAGAGTCGCTAGAGTTGTTATATTATTCTTTTGTTAAAAAAGTTAATAAAAAAAATACTGACTGCACAATTACTAGGATTTATTACAATTTGCTAACTTTCAAATATTAAAAAAAAAAAAAAAAAAAAAAGCAGACTGGAAACCATCTTATTACCTTCCCATCAGGAGAAGCATCTTCAACTCTAGCATTGCTTCCTCTACAAAGGGAAACACATCGGAAGAGAAAGAGTCTGTTACAGAACCAAACAAGTCCACCTCAGCACTGCTTCTCTAACGGGGCAGCTATATCCAGACCAAACCTTTTATCAAGTATATATTCAGCAAGTATAATAATTAATTAGCAAGAAACTGTCGGGTACAACTGTACAAATAATGCATACACCAAATTCATGTACATGCAATTACAAATTACATACCATTGCAACAATAATTATAAACCTTTTCTAATAAAAACATTTTGAATACATTTCAAATGGCTTTACCCGTTTACCACACTTATCTTAACCAATCTGACCCATTCGAGATAAAGCATAAACCAAATAAACGGGTCAAAAGTGCCACATATACTTAAATCATTCAAAAAAAGACAACTGACCGAGAACAAATGAATATAAATAGAGGGTTAAATACCTAGAAGAATGATGGCCATCATCTCTACCAGAGCTTTGACTTTTTGCACCATACTCACCATCAATACTTTGACTTTTTCTGCGATATTCAGCATCGCCTTAACTATCTAAAAACACAGGGTAGTCCTGTTCACAGCCTGTTTATACACTCAATAGTTTTATAGCCGGCTATACAAATTATCACGCACTTCATCAATAGTTTTCTCGTTCAAGTGCATGCATCAACACCGTTACAACAGCGTCCTACTTCGCGAACAGCGGTCAACCCTGTTTCACTGTCTGTACATTTAAGAATTTCATTAGTTGTTTTCTAGAGACCAAATACAATAGATAGTAAGAAGAATGAAATATAACTTACAATTATGAATGTGAAACCCTTCGTAATTTTGTAGTGAACACCATCATATTCACATAAACCCAATCTTCTAAGCTATTCATAAGATGAAAAAAAGCACGTCTCCCACGGCGGTTAACAAGTAAAGGGATACACACCATCCAAAATCCAGTAATGAAACCAGTGGCCCCTCCAATATAAAACCATATTTGAAGATCATTTGTGCCTCCCTTGTCATCCATGTTTTCACTAGTGTTTGGTGGACCTTCTAATTCTTTGTCTCCTGGACAGTATTTGGACAGGGGAAGTCCGCATAATCCTGCATTTCCAGTGTAACTTGAAGGTTGAAAGGACTGGAGTTGGGTGCTTGATGGAATTCTTCCTGACAAGTTGTTATATGACACATCTAGATAGTTTAGCAATGTCATTTGAGACATGCTTGATGGTAGTCCTCCGCTAAGATTGTTTTTAGATAGATCCAAAATTAGAAGTTCTTTCAACTGACCAATTTTTGATGGAATCTCACCAACCAGAGCGTTCTTTGACAAGTCAAGTGCAATCAGGTTATGGAGATCGGTTAGTTTATCCGGGATTTTTCCGGTTAAATTGTTGCTTGATAAATTGATGATCTTTACAAATTCTAGAGTGCTGCCAAACTCATGCAGACTTCCTTGCCACTTGATCATGGAATGGTCAACATACTCGCCACCATTACTAATGTTAAGAAAATGCACATTTTTGCTGACTACTCCATCTTGAACCATGTAAGAGAGATTATTGAAACATGAGGGGATGGCTCCCTGGAGCTTATTCATTGACAAGTCTAGAATCTGTAGATTTGCTAATTCACATAAATGTGAAGGGATGGTTCCAATGAATTCATTTGATGTTAAGATAAGAGCATACAACCTTGATAACCTTTCCCCAATCCAACCAGGCACATAACCAGAAAACTTGTTGGCACCCAAATTCAAAAAGGTTAATCTTGTGACATTCATTAAAGATAAGGGCAATTTTCCCGAGAAGTTGTTATTGTATAAATACAAGACCTCAAGATTGATCAAATAGTTGATAGAACTAGGAAGCCTTCCAGATAGATTGTTATATCCTAGACTAAGAATTCTTAGTTCTGTAAAATGCCACAAACAGTCTGGAATTGGGCCAGTGAATGCGTTGTGTGAGAGATCAAGAAAGGACAAAGACCCGTTTCTAATCTGGCACAAAAAGACGATTTGTCCAGATAAATTATTTTTGGAGAGGTCTAGCATGTTTAAACCAGAAGGAACATTCGGTATATGACCATAAAAGTTGTTGGAACTCAAATCTATAACTGAAGTATAAGGGTCAAAATTTGAAAACATATCTGTTACTCTCCCGGTAATATTGTTGAAAGAGATGTTCAAATATGTCAAACGAGAAGGCCACGTGTTCCAAAAGTCCTCTGGGATGTCATCTGAAATTCGATTATTGGAAATATCAATACTCGAAAGATTTTTCATTGTCTGAATCCATTTGGGGAAACGAGGCCCGAGACTGCAATTACTCAAGCCAATGTAATCTATTCTGGAAATGTTTGACTTCTCAATATTTTCACTTATAGTTCCATTTAACTGATTCTGAGAAAGATATAGATATAGTAGGGATGAAAATTTTTGGATATCATCTGAAAGTGACCCTGTGAATTGGCTAGATGAGGCATACAAATATTGTAAAGTAACCGATGTGCATCCGGACAGGTTACTTAGGAAATCAGGTAAATTGATAGGCATCGAGTTTTCAAAGAAATACAATGATGTCAAACCACAGAGATTTCCAAAATATTTGGGAATCCCATCTAACTTGTTTATAGAGAGATCAAGTGTTGCAAGTGCATTGGTAGTTAAAGGGAACAACCAGTGATACATGGATGAGTTAAGATTGTTTTCTGCAAGAGAAAGGGTAGCAATAGATGAAGAAAAAGAAGAGTTGACAAATGAATAAGAATATGGGTGCATGACTTGCGAGAGGTCACAATCAGCTAAAAATAAAGCTGAGAGTTTTTTAAGACTTAAAATCACATTTACCCAATTGTTAACTTTGCCAAGAGAAGTACCTGACAGAACAAGTACCTCTAACTGAGACAAATGAGACAACCAATCTAGGTTTTCAATTGTGCAACTTATCAGGTCATTAAGGAAAAGCTTTTGCAAGTTGGTGAGGTTTCCAAATTTTGAAGGAATGGTTCCACTAAAATCATTCCCACCAAGGTCAAGATACCCTAATTGGGTCATGGAACCAATGAACATGGGAATCGTTCCATTAAACGAATTAAAAGAAAGATCAAGAGAATTCAAGTAGCTTAAGTTAAGCAATGAAGGGCTAATCTTGCCTTCAAGATATCCTTCGAACAGGTAAAGGCTTATGACACGGGAATGGTTGTTGCAGCTGACTCCACTCCAGTAACAACAATCACTGGTTGTTCCTTCTTCTTCTCCGGTTGTCCATGTACTGAGAAGGCCATAAGGGTCGTGATGAATGTATGATTTGAAATGAAGAAGAGCTTGTCTCTCCTTTTTGGGACACTTACCTGTACGGTGAACAGGGGAAGAAGTGGGAGGCTCCATAAAGAAAGATGCAGTGGTAAATGATTCCAAGAAAAAGAGTAAAGTAATAAAGAAGAAAAAAGGAAAGGTAAAGTGTTTTTGGTTAATCATATTTCTCATTTTTTGTTTTGTATCACTTCTAATTGTTTGATATATTCACAAATATGCACGGCTTTATTTATAGACACATAAAGTTGAAGCCTACCTCATATTTGATATCTACAAAATTGATTTTTTTTTCTATTTTTCATGTCCACATATTTTTTTGTTATTATAATTTTTTAAACAACAAATAAATAAAATCCCGGGTACCCGGGGTGACCTAATAGCAAAAGGCGATCACATACGCTCGCGATTGCGGACAACATCGGATAGCGCAAGTCCTCCGTCTCTGGTTTTGGGGAAAACCTGCCGCCCGAAGGCCCACGTACTACACAAAAACCCGGTTGGGATCGGATTCAAATTTGAGACATGTGGTCTTCGGCCTAAATCTTCACTCACACCTCAATTTCACTTGAGATGAGGATCACTAGCTCATGTCCATTTGTGTGGAAAAATTGTGTGGACTCAATACCATCGACAATGACATAAGTTATATAATTGTCCCAAACCGTACGTTCAAAGACATAATCTTCGCACATTTTTTCAGACCCAATTTATACGTAAAACCATTTCTTTTCACTTTCAAAGACTCAAGTCTTCGCACATGTTTTCAGACCCAATTTATACGTAAAAAATAAATTAACGAATAGAGAAATTGATCTTAAAGTTGAAGCCTACCTCATATGTGATATCTACAAAATTGATTTTCTTTCTATTTTTCATGTCCACATATTTTTTCTAGTATCATAATTTTTTAAATGGCCAATAAATAAAATCTCGGGACCCAGGGTAACCTAATAGCAAAAGGCGACCACATACGCTCGCAATTGCGGACAACATTGGATAGCACAAGTCCTCCGTCTCTGGTTTTGGAGAAAACCTACCGCCCGAAGGCCCACGTACTACACTAAAACCCGGTTGGGATCGGATTCAAACTTGAGACATGTGGTCTTCGGCCTAAATCTTCACTCACACCTCAATTCCAGTTGAGATGAGGATCACTCGCTCATGTCCATTTGTGTGGAAAAATTGTGTGGACTCAAGACCATCGACAACGAATAGACCAAATGTTCAAAGACTTAATCTTCGCACATTTTTTTAGACCAAATTTATACGTAAAACAATTTCTTGTCACTTTCAAAGACTCAAGTCTTCGCACATGTATTCAGACCCAATTTATACGCAAAACAAATTTTTTACACTTTCAAGTGCAAATATGTGCAAATAACATATAGAGTTAAATATGATTTTGTTCCATAAGGTTTAACAAAAATAACCATCTTCCTCCAAACATAAAAAATAAATTAACGAATAGAGAAATTGATCTTAAATTAACCGTCAAAGGCTCAAGGCTCGTATATCTTTACGTTTTTATTTTAGTAAATTACGGTCATTTTCACTTAAATGTTCATAACTTTAACAAAAAAAATATCTAGTAAATTTATGTGAGAATAAAATGTTTTAAAAACTAATGTTTATTGTCTGCATGTTTGCAGTCGTTACAAGCTTCAAAATCATGAAACAAAAATGCTTTGAATATATATAAATTAAGAATCATGATATTGCTTATACAAAATGCTATACAGAATAAAAAAGAACTGCAAAACTATTAGCAAAAACTATTGATTTTTATATCACAATAGCTATGCTTATGGCTGCAACTCTATCTGTAGCCACCATAAAGTTGCTGACCATAATCACCACTGTTATCCATCATTGGATTATAACTTCCAGGCAGCATACATCCGGTGGCAGATGACGGCTGCATCTGAAACCCTTATCTATTGTTCATTCCCATATACATCTCATACTTTGAAGCATAGTCTTCATTCTCGTACCTATACTTTGAGGCATACCTCCATAACCACCTCCAAACCCTTATCGTGCACTCATTCCCATCCCTGAACCCATTCTCATTCCCATTGCTGAACCTGCCATGGGGTTGAATCTGGCCTTAGAGCACTCGCTCCAACACGTCCAATTCCAAATCCCGAACCCATGGCCTTGCCCATGGTTACATTTGAACTCATCGGGGTTTTGATTGGTTTAACAGAAATGAGAAAAGCTATTAAATGTATGTGAAAATCAGTTGATATTAACTTTTATGGTAGCTCAAGCCCACCATCTCCGGCTCTAGGAAAAACCTGTCGCCCGACAACCCTCTGTAGTAAACTCGGTTGAGATTGGATTCAAACTTGAGACATGTGGTCATCGGCCTAAATCTTCACTTACACTCCAATGCCAGTTAAGCTAAGACTCATTGGCTCATGTCCATTTGTTTGTGGAAAATTTGTGTGGACTCAAGACTTACAACACTAATGACAACAACATAAGTCATATATTTGTCACAAATTATACATTCAAAGACTCAAGTTTTGATGGTTTGTATCTAGTTAGCGATCATTAAGAGTTGGCCTTGTCAAAGACTCACAAGTTTTGATACATTTTTTTCAAACGCAATTTATATGTTCCAAACAATTTCTTTACACATTAAAGTGCAAAATATGTGTATATTATATATAGAATTAAATTTGATTTTGTTCCATTCATAAACCTTTACATGATTGTTTTAGTAAATTACCGGTCATTTTCACTTGCTAATGTTCAAAACTTAAGTAAAAAATATCTGTAAATTTATATGAAAATAAAATAATTCAAAACTGATGTTTATTGTTTGCAAGTTTGCAACTAGTCATTCCGTGCTTCAAAATCAAGAGACAAAAATGTTTTGAATATATAAAAAATAAGAATCTTGATATTTGGTTATACAGAATGCTATACGGAATCAAAAAGAATTACAAAATTATCAGGAAAAAAAAAGTGTTTTTATATCACAATAACTATGCTTATGGCTACAACTCTATCTATAGCCACCATAAGGTTGTTGACCATAACCACCACCTCCTCTACCCATCATTGGATTATAGCTTCCGGGCGGCATAAATCCGGTGGCAGGTGGCGGCTGCATCTGAAACCCTTGGCCATTGTTCATTCCCAGACCCATATTCTGATGCATATTGTTCATTCCCATACCCATATTTTGAGGAATATTATTCATTCCCATGGACTGATTTAGACCTCCAAACCCTTGTCCTGCACTCATTCCCATTCCTGAACCCATTCGCATTCCCATTCCCATTGCTGAACCAGCCATGGGGTTGGATGCGGGCCTTAGAGCACCCGCGCCAGCACGTCCAATGCCAGAACCTGAACCCATGGCCTTACCCATGGTTACATTTGAAGTCACCGGGGTTTTGCTTGGTTTTTCCATTCTCTTTTCTTTACGGTTTATTGCCTCGAAATCAATTCCAATATCAGATAATGGATTTGTTTTAGCTGCACATCCAAAAACTTACATGTTTACAAATACATATTTGTAAATAAAAAAAGTCACACACACTTAGGTTGCGGATAATGAAGGAACCGCATAGTTACTTGAGAGCTTGAGAGAACCACCGTCAACCAAGCAAATTAAAAAAAAAAAAAAAAAAAACTGACTTTTATTTATTAAAAAGTTATTATTGTAGAAAATTAAAAAAAAAAAACTACAAAAATATATGTAGCCCAGGAAGGTATATTTATACAAGGTGTAGTTCTCACAAAAAGGTAAAAAAAAAAAGATTAATAATTGCTTGGTTCTCTTGGTTCTCAAGTAACTTTGTAGTTGTAGTTCTCACATGATCCTTTCCCTATATTTGTGCGACCGATAAAATCTATATTAACTAAATAATGAAATAACTCACATCCATCGATGTTCAAATTAACGAGCCCACGGTTCAGCGTATCAGTCCAAACAGTGGATTTGGTCTCAAACTTTTCCTTTTTCGGTTGTTGAGGAACTATAGCAAGTGCACCTGTTGAAGCAGTGACAGATGGCGGTTGGGTGGCCATAGAAGTAATGGACATTGACGCAGCTGGCGGTGTTGGGGCTGACATAGGTTGACCCTGAGGCTGGAAACCACCGTAAAGGTTATTATTATTAGGTTGACCTGTTTGGCCATTGGAGTTGGGGAACCCTGCCTGTGAGACGGTACCAGGCTGAGAATATATACCACCAAGAGATGCATTGTGAGCCGCAGGGAAGCTGGGCGGTAACACAAACTGGTTGACTTGAGCCGCAGGGAAGCTGGGCGGTAACACAGACTGATTGCCCTGAGCCGCTGGCAAACTAGGCAACGACATAGACTGACTGCCCTGAGTTGGAAAAGCAGACGACAACTCACATAGGCCACCTTGTGACGACGGATAATTTGGGGGAAACATAGATTGACTGCTCTGAGCCGGGAAACCAGGTGGCAACACAGGTTGACCACCCTGAGCTGAAAAAGCAGACGACAACTCAGATAGGCCACCCTGTGACGACGGGTGACCGGAGGGCAACATAGATTGACCACCCTGGGCCGGAAATTTTGGCGGTGGAAAAGCTGGCTGTGGCCTTTGTTGACCAAATTGACCTGGATAACTAGACTGGGATGTAGGTTGATCAAATGAGGTATGGTTTGGTTGACCAAATGGGGTTTGATTAGGTTGATCGATTGGGGTCTGCTTAGGTTGATCGAATGGGGTCTGGTTTGGTTGACCAAATGAGGTCTGGTTTGGTTGACCAAATGGGGTCTGGTTTGGTTGACCAAACGGCGTCTCTTTTTGTCGATCAAACGGGGTCTGGTTTGGTTGACCAAACGGGGTCTGGTTTGGTTGATCGAATGGGGTCTGCTTGGGTTGATCGAAAGGGGTCTGGTTTGGTTGACCAAATGGGGTCTGGTTTGGTTGACCAAACGGCGTCTCTTTTTGTCGATCGAACGGGGTCTGGTTTGGTTGACCAAACGGGGTCTGGTTTGGTTGATCGAATGGGGTCTGCTTGGGTTGATCGAAAGGGGTCTGGTTTGGTTGACCAAATGGGGTCTGGTTTGGTTGACCAAACGGCGTCTCTTTTTGTCGATCGAACGGGGTCTGGTTTGGTTGACCAAACGGGGTCTGGTTTGGTTGATCAAATGGGGTCTGCTTGGGTTGATGGAAAGGGGTCTGGTTTGGTTGACCAAATGGGGTCTGGGTTGGTTGACCAAACGGGGTATGGGTTGGTTGACCAGATTGGGAAGGAAAACTGATCTGTGTTGAAAGCTGATCAGGTCCTGTTGGGGGAAGTATACCTGCTAGAATGTCAATGGTTGGGTCAAAACCGTCATCAAATCCCATGTCATTCACTGTCGTTTGAGCAACTGTCTGAGGTGGTTCAGTGAACGGTGACGTCGACTGTTGAGATGAGAATACATCAGTAGAAGGGACGGTGAATGGTGATGTTGACTGTTGAGCCGAGAATGCATCAGTAGACGGGACAGCTCTAAAAGGACCATCACCAAATGGATCATCAAATTGCTGCACAGAAAGTAGAAGACAAGCATCAAAAGGTGTGTGCGGACAAACAGTTGTGTGCACGCTTGTGGTGAGTTTTTAAGACAAACCTGAGTTGTTGGTGATGCAGCCACGAACGTCTGACTTGGATTAGAGCTAGTTGGAGCAGGTGGTTCAGATGGCACGAGAGCCAATACATCTGAAGAGAATGAGTCCGATAGAGAACCAAATAGGTCCACCTCAGCAGTGCTTGTTGCTGACGGGGCAGCTATTTCCACACAAAACTTTTATTAGCAACGGTGGATTTGAGCTACAATTGTACTAATAAACAAAGAGCGGTTTTACCTGGGGGTGCAGCACGAGGGTCAAAAAAGTCAAACCCTTCAGTCTCCTCCTTGTCAGACATCACTGAAGGTATGGTGGCTGCAGGAGGTGGCTTAGCGGCGGACGAAGGTGGTGTGGCAGCGACTGGAGGTGCAGAGTCGTTAGAAAGCACGGCTGCTAGAGTATTGGCAGCAGGTGGGGGTGGTGTCTCACCCTCACTCACAGCGTTGTCATAACTAGGGGGTGCCCCAAGATTTTGTCCAGATAATTTTGCTTCAAGCCGGCTGCCCCAAAACCAAAATATATATATTATTCAGTTGTTAAAAAAAGTTAATAAATAAAAAAACGAGTGCCGAGTCCACAATTTTGTTCAACCATCTTATTACCTTCCATCAGGAGAAGCATCTTCAACTCTAGCATTGCTTCCTCTACAAAGGAAAATACTCATTTTTTAAATTTTATAAATAATTAATGTGTAAAATACAATTACAAATACTATATCATTACAATAATAATTTTTAACCTATACCAGTGTTGTAAAAGGCGGGCTAGGCGGTCGCTTAGGCGCCGCCTAGTCCCTAGTCGGCCACCAATATAGTAATAAGCCCCTAGGTGGAGATTTGGGCATTTTGGCCATTAGGCGGGCCTAGGCGGTGGTTTTTTTATATTTTTTTTTCGAAGTATTTCCTAGTATTATGTGTATATATTTGAACATCTTTTCAAGAAACACCTAATTTTGTGTATATATAAATAAAATAGTATAAAAATACCAAAACGCCTAATTCCGCCTAGTCCCGAGTCCCGACTAGTCCCTAGGCTGGACCTCACCACCCGCCTAGCGCCTTCTGCAACATTGACCAATACTAATAAAGAGATTTAGAAGGTCTTATACATTTTAAACCTTTACTTGTTTAACCATTTATGTTAACCAAACTGACCCATTAGAGGTAAAGCATAAACCAAATTGACCCATGTATATGTAATCGGGTCAAAAGTGCCACATATACTTAATCATTCAAACACAGACAACTGACCAAGAACAAATGAGTATAATTAGAGGGTTAAATACCTAGAAGAATGACGGCCGTCATCTCTATCAGAGCTTTGACTTTTTGCACCATAATCACCATCAATACTTTGACTATTTCTGCGATATTCATCATCGCCATAACCATCTCGCCCATAGCGGTCTTCACCATCACGTCCATATGAATCCCTATTATTCCAATCCCGTTCTCTACCATAACCATTACGGTCTTCATCTCTACTTCCATATTGACCTTCATATCTATCATCTCCAGGACCTCCGGATGTCTGGCGGAACCTATTTTGAGATAATAAAAATGCCAATCCATTACAAATATTAGTGTCATATATGATTATAAAAACTATATTATTTCAATAACAATCTAAATTTTTGAATAAAATATTTACGAGGTTTTATACTATTATGCATTAGAAACACATTGAACAACTTCCGACCCGTTTCCTTTTGAAGTGCCCGTTAGTTACCCGTTAGAGATAAAACATAGCCTGAATCAACCCACTTATAAGGAAGTGTGTCAAAATATAAAAATATTTATAAAAAATAAAAAAATAAAAAAAAACACTCACTTGTCCCTGCTGGCAGCAGCCTTCTCTCTTGCTTCTTGTATTTTCTCTTTATCATTCACAAGAGCAACAAGACTTTGAGATTTCTTCCTTACGTTGCTCCCTTGATCCCTCCCAGTAGAGTCGATATATTGGAAAGATGCCAAATTCTATCACAAAAATAAAAACAAACTTAAAACCTATAACCTTCAAATATGAAACAGAAATAAAATTTCAGGGAAATAAACATACTGATATTTGGTATCCGTGTTCTCTAATATCTTCAATAACTCGTTCAGACCCGTTTGCTACCAAATATTCAAGAACAGTCAAAGCCTGGTGCATAAGTCAATGTCTCTTGGTTAGAATATTTTGCTCAACATTGGGTATGAAAACCACTTAAAAGCAGAATTCTTGAAAATATGTATATATGGAAGCATTAAGTTGGATACAAACCAAAATCTATTAGACCAAATGTAGTGGTCTCATGAAAAGGCATTTGATGCCCACTTCTCACACGACCCCCCCCCCCCCCCCCCCAAAAAAAAATAAATAAATAAATAAAGGCATGTGAAATGGGGTGAATCACCACACCATTTTTTTTATTAAGGGCATGTGAAATGACGTGAACGCCACATCGTAGAAAACACCCATTTCACATGTGAACCACTACACATGGTCGTACTTAGAATTCATTTACCAAACAATTGGTACGAAAACCTACCAAAAAGCATGAATCTTGAAAATATGCTAGAATTAAAGAATGGAAAGACACCAAAAAGAACCAAAAAGAACCAAAAAAAATCATTTTCTCAAAGAAAAATTACTCCAAGGGTAAGTTTTGGCACGCTCTCTTCCATGAAAAAACTACCCGTGACAACAAATTGTGAGATGTTTAAAGCATTTATAGAAAAAGGATATGAATGTAAAACCTTGTACACATGGCGCCAGTTCTTCCCAGTATCGCTGACACGCTTCCAAACAACTGACATTATTATTTGGTAATCATGGCTGAACATCAAGACGTAAGATTAATTTATTTTGGCCTAAAATAATCATTTAATTCTTCATAATTAAAGAAAAACAAATGTGGCATACTAGTTTCTGGAAGCCTGTGCAATATCAGAAAGATGTGTTCCGTGTGGCCCCCATGACTCGTTGCTTGTAGCATCAAGAACCTGCAAGACATAGGAATGAAAACTTAACAATCAATCTAAAGGGAATTAGAAATCCCTTATAACTTAAATAGAGGTGGATGGTTAATCACCTTTTGTTCTATTGAAGGAACTTTAAGCACCGTCTTATTAACTCCTCTCTTACTGCATAAAAAAATAAAAACATTATCAAGCATAAATGCATAATCATATGAGGGAGTTATGGTTCACGCGAAACTTAACTATATTGTTACTTACATGTCCCTGAATGCCTTCTTCATTTTCACTTAGTGCCCACACACTGAGGCACACTGTTGAAGCTTATTCAGGTTCAGCTGGAAACAGAAGATGAGTAATGATTTTAATGAACATGGTTGTAGTATATATATATATATATAGTACATATATAGCAAAGTTTAAAAGAACGGAAACGAGCCTCGAGGAGTTTTCCCTTCGCCTCATGAGGCGTAAGCCTCGAGGCGAACCGAGGCGTAAGCTTGAGGCGCAGTCAAAAAATATATATGAAAATTATGTGTCTATAAAAAATAAAATACTTGACCTAGAAAAGTCTAAAACATCAAAAATAAAATAATTGACCCAAAAGGTCTAAAACACAAAAAAAAACACATCAAAAACACCCTAAACCACCTGAGGCACACATTTTCTAAGCACCTCAGCCCTTAGAGACGTATGTACAATCTGAACCCCATGAGGCGCGCCTCAGACTCGTTTTCTTAGAGTTTTGCCTCGAGGCGCAAATGATGTTGTAAGTTATAATAATCACCTTGATTGTTAAATGGTGGACAATTATAATAAACTAACAAGGTTATGGGAAAAAAAGACAGGTGAATAATGGCACTGGTAAGAAGGATTGAGAAAAACATAGAGTATGAACGACGTTTCAATGGCGATATTATAGTAATTTTGATTTTTCCTAATCTAATTGCACCTTCACATACTGACATACACTGATTTTATGATCCCAACACTAGAAACTGATTATCTACGGCTTGTAAACACAATTATAGAGAACATGTTAAAACGCATTGCCAAACACCCTTATAATCATATCACTATAAATTGAAGTAGATTAGAGCATAAAGACGAAGAACACGACCTAAATAAATAAAGAAAATCACCATATACTACACAACTGTTTCATAATTTCAATGCCAAAACTGAATTGAAATGCAAAAAAGATTAATACCCATTAAATGCAACATAACTTAAAATCATGTAATTAATCCTCAACTACAGATCAACAAGATAAAATCTTTAAACAAAGGGAAAATCAAAACCTTAATTCATCACATTACCACTTATTAGATTCTCAGCTAACACATGAACAGATTTGAATAAAAAAAACTTACAAAACATAACAAGTTTTAATCATCCAAGAAATTTGGAACCAACCCAGATCAAAAAAAGTGATCTTTTTCAATAAATCCAAAAATAATAATAATAATAATAATAATAATAATAATAATAATAAAACCCTAATTCCAGTGTTGTAAAAATCGGCCTAGGCGCTAGGCGGTGACCAATATAGGAATAAGCCCCTAGGCGGAGATCTGGGCGTTTTGGCCATTAGGCGGTCCTAGGCCGGCCGCCCGGCCTAGGCGGTGGTTTTTAAAAAAAAAAAAATTAATTTCTAAGTATTTCTTAGTATTATGTGTATATATCTAAGTATTTCTAAGTATTATGTGTTATATTTAACATATTTTCAAAAAATACCTAAATTTGTGTGTATATATATACTACGTATAAAAATACCAAAACGCCTAATTCCGCCTAATTTCACCTAGTCCCTAGGCTGGACCTCACCGCCTAGCGCCTTCTGCAACGTTGCCTAATTCATCACATTTATTAGATTCTCAGCTAACACATAACAGAACAGAACACATGAGCAGATTTGAATCAAAAACTTACAAAACATAACAAGATTTTAATCACCCAACAAAACTGAAACTAACCCAGATCAAAAAAGTGATCTTTTTCAAAAAAAAAAAAAAAAAAAAAAAAAAAAAAAAAAAAAAAAAAGATTAACATTTATTCAAAAGAGAAAAACACATAGCATCTACAGATCAACAAGATTAAATCTTTACACAAAGGGAAAACCAAAACCCTAATTCAACACATTCCCATCTTAAATTCTCAGCTAACACACAACAAAACATACATATTCCAATCAAAATATGAAATTTACATAACATATCAAGATTTTAATCAATAAACAAAACTGAAACAAACCCAGATCAGAAACAGATCTTTTTCAACAAATAACATCTAACCTGATCTGATACACTTGAATCTTGATGTAGTAAAAGATGAATAGAAATGATAAAAATATAATCTTGAATGGTTAAAAGAATACCAAAGAATATCAAGATTTATTGGGTTTTTTTTTTTTATTTTGTGTAGAAATTAAAATGAAAAGGAAAGGGTTTGGTGATTGTGTAATTGGTTGTCTGTTAACAATGATTTGGGGAAGGTTGTGTGAGTTTAAAGATGAGACCAGACAGCGCACAATTGCTCGGATAATTTCTGGATGTATTTACCTTTTTTTATTATTTTTTTTTATATATAAATGTAAAAAAAAAATATACCAAACAAAAATAATATCTTTTTATATTTAATAATAATAATATATTTGGTTTTTGAGAATAAGAAACTAATTTGTAGCTGGCATGCGACTATGTGAGCAGGTCTTATGTCAATATTATTCCACCACACATGTTGGTCAATATGCCAAAGAAGCTTCTTAGAATTGGGACTAATAACTTAATAAAGGATTAATAGTGTCATTATTAAAAGTAGGAGGTTTGATCGGAAATCAGTGGCGAAGCTTGGTTATGGAATCGGTGGGGGCCGGACTCAATTTTTTTCGATTGGTAGTGACCGGAAGATCAAATCGGTTGGGGCCGAACTCAGCCTGAACTCAATTTACCTACGAAAATCGCAAAATTCCACCACTGCGCCAAAAAACGGTGGGGCGGGCCCCCTCGGGCCCTCAAGAAACTTCGTCCCTGTCGGAAATATTCATGGTTTAACTTATTGGAGATGTGTAATGTAACTATTTAGGTATCGGGATATGGATTAAGTTCAGATAAAAAAAATCATGGGTTTAAGACAAGTGTGGTGGTATTAGATCATAGCTAGTGAGCTACTTTTACTAGTAAGATGTATACCAACTTTAAAAACTAATATAGTATATAGTTTCAAAAAAGCATGATAAGTGATATTTTGAAGTTGTTAGAAAGTTGAAATTATTTAACAGATGCAACTTGCAAATATAGTTTTGTATTTGATAACTCAAGTCAGGTTTTGATGATCGAGTTATGCAAACATGTATTTTTTAAGTATTTGGCAACTCAAGTCCGGTTTTTATGTGAGCTTATGATCAAGTTTTGAAAACTATTCGGGTTAAGTAATCGTATTCGTGTCTAAAATTGTCAACCCTAAAAAATGGATACAATTGATACCAACATGTATACCTGTAAACCTAGTATGTAATGAGTAGCAAGTACTTAATGAATATAAGACAATAATTGTCCGTTACAGAAGAATTATCATCCCAAGGTAGTTTAAAAGTGTAACTATCTAAATACGTATATGAGTTGCCAAGGTAGTTTAAAAGTGTAACTATCTAAATACATATATGAGTTGTTGAATTGGAAGTTGATGTTGATGCAAATTCTTCCTAGTTGCCAATTTGGAAAATCAACCCTAACAACAAAATGTTTAGAAAAATGTGTTTTTCAAATTCAGTTTAGTTTTAATATGTAAAAGCTTCTAGAATTGATTAAACGTTAGTTTAACTATACACAATTCCATAAAATCAATAATAAATGCTAGTTAATAACACAACTACTAAGTTGTGGTTGGCGAATTTATTTGTTAAGGTTGAAAGAACCATTAATAACTGATCTTTGTATTAGGCTTTATGATACCTTACAATATTCTGGAGATTACTCAGAATTTTAGTATCAATACTAAAGCCACACTTTGACAGTTATGAGTTTTTATTACCAAAACAAAGTCACTATTAACTTAAACTCTCATATTTTAGTTGTTATTATCAGAACAGAAACATTATAAAATAGAACAAGATGATACATACATTTTCACAACTTTGTTATCATGAAAATGAAAATTTAACAAAGGATAATGAGACCTATGCATTTCATCCATTGAGACCAAATTTTTTCATGAGCAATCATGAATAGGTTAATGAAGGATGATTTGTTATCAAATCTCATTCTTAGTGACTTTAAAGCATGTGTTAAATGCCCTAAACTTTAAAATGGCAGAAGGAATAAATGGGTTTCCATCACATGGTATAATTAACTGACATTAGTGGAGCTTAAAAAAAATATATCGACTTGTATCTAATCTGTTTCATACGGACCTAAGTCTTAAAGAAATCAATTCATATATACTTAAATAGTTTCCTTCTAAATATGTCCTTAAAATTTCATACGAAATCTGGACAATAAGGAAATCAAGTATAAAATATATGAAATATTCCCATTCACATGCATCGCTAAAACTTATCATATGGAGTTCCTAGAGACCTAAAAGATCAGTGGGAGTATTAAGTGTCCTAATTATAACTTGCATAAGTTGCAAGAGGTGGGGGGAAGTGACAATTTTGATCTTATCTCAAATTACACCTCTTGTATGACACTGCTCTATCACAACTTGTCTCCTTAAAATATAATGATACTCCTAATAAAGTTTCATTGATGCCTAACTATGGGAAGAACTTAGATTTCTTACAAAAACTAAAGTAATCCTCAATAAGAGAAACTAACAAAAACATCATTGAGTAGTTTCTCTATTAGAATCTATTGGTCTTCCAATCTTAGACCTTATGCATGCTAAGTTCCTAAAGATTTCTATGTTTAGTGGGAGCAGTAAAAGTCCTTATCATGACTTGCCAGAAGTACAAGAGGCGGGGGGAGAGACTCATTAAATTCTACTCCGAATTTAACTCCGATTGCACCTCTTGTACACCATACTGCACCAACTCTTATACACTTAGAAAATAATATTGCTCCTTATTTACCTGAGAATGAAAGCACCTAACCAAGAGCTAATTCATAAAATTGCATATGTATCATAATAAATGATTACTCGGCCAAGTGGGAGAATGTAAGAATATATTTATATATTCTATTATGTGGCCCTTATAATCATTTATCTAATAAATGATCAATGACCTAAATACCCCTATTGGTTTAACTGGTCTTTATGTGATGGACGTAATTACCCTTAATGAACCATTAAATAGGGTTTCCCCTTGGGTGTATATATAGAGATGATTAGGAGAGCTTAATGGCTAATGAATGAAACACCAATAACATAAACCCTAAGTTGCCTCCTCTCTCCTCTCTAAAACTGAGATCTATGATCTCCTTAGCCATCCTAACTGTACACCCTAAATGGAAACTCGATTATCCTGTAGATCAAGAAGTATTCCCTATCAGTGGTTGCTGGCTAATAAGGTACTGATTTGATTTACTTATTCATGTTTATGTATTATTATTAAAGAATTGATCAACATGGAATTTTGATTCCTGTAAGTCTTCAATATAGAATTTAGATGGAGTTATTAATTATGAGTCTACTGATAAAATTCCAACAACATTTAGTGACAGCTGCGTTTTGATAAGCAGCATATTATGTCATTATTATTTAGGTTGTTGTTAACAGTTCATTATGACTCCTCCATGAGATAAGTTTTGTCTGCTAAAATAAGGATATATCCCGAAGTTGACATATTGTTTTCTTTGAATACAACAAAGTTAGAATAAGAGTATTCAACTATTTTAAGTTCTCACTTCTTCTTTAAATTATAGTCTCTCGTTTCTTAGAGATATTGTAATACTTTATTAGATGCTTCACAATAATCTAGACGAGTCTAGTGTTCAGCAACATGAGCAATATCCAAACGAGTATAGACTTAAACTTACATAAGGCTTCTAATTAATGAAGCATAAGGTAGTAATCTCAATTATCCTATTAGCCTCTAAAGGAGAGCAATTTTGTATGTTACATGTGTAAGGACCCGTTTAGAGACAAAACAAATGTCTCGTTGAGTCTATCTCGGTGAATTTTTTATTCCTATAACATAAGAGGTATCTCCGAGATTCATTATGTCAAAGTATGCGCGAACAATGATTTGACTAACGTAACATATACTTGTCAAAAGAATGTTATCGATATAAGGACAAGTTTACATTAGTTGCTCCCACTCATCTTGAGGTAGGTGTATTAATCCACTTGGTACTTGATGAAAAGAATTGCATTATAATTTCATCTTGTTTAAATGCTTGCATCAACCCATAAATGGATTTCATTGACTTACAAACTAAGTGTTCTGGACCTTCAGTTTAGAACTTTCAGGTTATTTTATGAACATGTAGGTCAATGTAAGGGAAAGTTGTTTAATGTCCATCTAATGTAGCTCTTAAATTATTATAAGCTACTAGAACGGTAATGATCCTCAAAGAAACCTTTTGCAAGATAAGTAAGAAGGTTCTTTGATAATTTATTACCTCTTGAGTATAACCCTCAGCAATCAATCATACTTTTAGTGTGATAACGTTTCCATTCAGATTTAGTTTAGTTTAGTTATGAACACCCTTAGGTAATTCAACCAAAACCAAACGTTATTCTAATTTATGGAATCAAAGCTTGCCAATAATAGCTGTGTCCTATTTAGAAGATTTAATTGATGCCGATGATATAATTAGAAGAGGTAGGATCAGTAAACTTTCCAAACATCCATTTCAACTTTAGTCAGGTAAGGTACTTAATCATCAAAGTTAGTAGGCCTTTTAGACCTAGATGACCTCCTGAGTTAACTATTGGGTTTATAATGTATCATCTTGTTCTATTTTATAATGTTTCTGTTCTGATAATAACAACTAAAATATGAGAGTTTAAGTTAATAGTGACTTTGTTTTGGTAATAAAAACTCATAACTGTCAAAGTGTGGCTTTAGTATTGATACTAAAATTCTGAGTAATCTCCAGAATATTGTAAGGTATCATAAAGCCTAATACAAAGATCAGTTATTAATGGTTCTTTCAACCTTAACAATAAATTCGCCACTTACTCTCATCTTAAGTATTTGTTGAAATCTAAAGAAACTAATAGAACTAGACTCAACAATTATGTGTTAATTGGAATATTTATATTTGTGGAGTCAAATATCATCGATTTTCTACTACTTAACTTAGCCAGCTGTTTCCTTAGCTTATGGATTATCTCATTGCTTGTGCCTAGTCTAATGGCATAGTTTTGCAGTGAGACATCCGCTTGGGGAAGTTAGAGCTGGAAGCAGTACTCGTATTTTGTTTTCGGACTTTAAAACTATCCTCTCTATTGTAACTTATCTTCCATTTTTAAGTTGTAGTGGTAGTAAGGTGAATAACATCTAAATTTTTCAGTTTTTCTTCCTGTACGTATGTTGCTATCAACACACTCATTTTCCTTTGGTACTTCTGAGTGTTGTAGTTGATTTATAAGGCATCTAATCGTACTATGAAAAAGTTATTGTATAACGCACTGAAAATCTTTATTGATTCCATGAATAAGCCCTTAGTTTAATGGGTCATGTTATTCAATATTATGATGTATTCACGAATGCAGTTAACCTTTTAATTTGAGTTAGATTTATTGCATGCTTCTTTAAGAGTTCTATTGATTCTTCCATAGAAACAAAATTAGTCTTAGGAATTTCAGAATCTTTAATGGCTCCCCTGATAGCAATCATTAATTTGAGTTCTTGTTACCATAAGGGACATTATATTTGACTCATCCCACTTCTTAATGAAAATAAAATTTAGTTTGTTAGAAAATTAGCAGGAATGTCATGTCTTAAAGGATAATCAAGACTCAATAAGAGCAAATCATAGTAGGTTTTGGAATAAGAGTGGATTAGTTAATTTGAGATATAACCTTTTAGAAGAACTTTAGAGTGATTTGTTATGGGATATTCAAGTAAGGCAGACACAAATTAGGATCATTATATTAATGAAGGATCATTAATATGTGAGGATCATTGTTTTGATGAAGATGTGATAAATCTACTATAAACACCAAATATAATAGATTAATTAAAAGTTCTACTTAAATAATAGCACATCACCTTTGGGCAGAAGTGAAATCATTTAAGCATGATGTGCAATTAAGTGTAGCACATCACCTTTGGGCAGAAGTGGAACACTTAATTTATTAGGCACAATTTAGTTTTGCTGGGCATGTATGTAACACATCATCTTTGGACAAAAGTGAGACATTCATGTTAATTAGGCAAAACTAATTTGGTATGCTTAGTTAGACTTAGATAACTATATTAAGGTAGCACGTCACCTTTGGGCAGAAGTGGGACCTCTTTAGTGTTATCAAAGTGAAGCAAAACGTTTATTGATTTAGGTTTTGAAAACATATTAGTTAAGGTTTTTCAAAACTAATAAACTAATTAATAGCAAACCCCGAGAAAATTTTAGATTACCAGTTCTCAGGAAAGTAGGATTAGTTCCTGGGAAAAGAGGTTCTCGAGAAAAATAGTTAGTTCTCGCAAACAAGGAAGTTCTCGAGAAAATGGTTAGTTCTCGAACTTGTCATAGTTCTTGGTAAAAATTGAGTTCTCGGAAAAAAAACAATTAGTTCCCGGAAACAACAAAGAGGTTCTCGAGAAAATAATTAGTTCTCGACCTTGTTCCTAGTTCTCGGAAAAACTTAGTTTTCGGGTTGCCTTAGGTTCTCGAAAATTAGTTAGGTTCTCGGAGAAACAAATTAGTTTTCGGAAAATACAAGGGTTCTCGGAGTTAATGTTGGTTTTCGGATTTTATTCTTAGGTTCTCGGTTATGGTTTAGGTTCATGAACCCGGAAACCTGTTTGAGAACAACTTTTCAAAAAAATGTTAATCCGTGAACAATTGAATGCGAGAACCTTAATTCCATTAGTGCTATAATTTAGGGATTTTAGAAAATCGGTTTCAATTAATTTTAGGATTTCAGTAAATCTCTAAAGATTTTGAAAATTATGGTAACCCTAAAAACTTGGAGATTAAGTTACTCCCAAAATTTTAGGAAACAAATTTTAATCCTAGTTGTAATCAACTTATAGCGATTTTCATCAAAATAAGGATGAATTTTATAAACAATCCTATGAACATACAAGAACCGTTCATACTAATTATCAGATTTATTATTAAAGTTTCGATTGATAAACCAAAATATTTTAGTTTAATAAATCAAAGTTTTCGAAACAAATTTAATAATTATATGAGTCGTCGCAGTCATTAATTAAATCACACAGTTTATTTTTTTTTCTTCCAATATTTCGATGATTGTGTGATTTTATTAATGACTATCTCATGATTGTTCAAAAAAAAAAAAAAAAGAACGGCTATCTCGTGATTTGCAATGTGGCCGACATCATACATGGAATCAATTATTATTTTCAAACCACATTTTTTTTTCGTGATTTGCTTATCACATAGACATTATTTGATTTCAAATCGAATTAGAATTGATGTTATCAACATATGCTCTGATACCACATGTTGATCAATTCTTTAATAATAATACATAAACATGAATAAGTAAATCAAATCAGTACCTTATTAGCCAGCAACCACTGATAGGGAATACTTCTTGATCTACAGGATGATCGAGTTCCCGTTTAGGGTGTACAGTTAGGATGGCTAAGGAGATCATAGATCTCAGTTTTAGAGAGGAGAGAGGAGGCAACTTAGGGTTTATGTTATTGGTGTTTCATTCATTAGCCATTAAGCTCTCCTAATCATCTCTATATATACACCCAAGGGGAAACCCTATTTAATGGTTCATTAAGGGTAATGACGTCCATCACATAAAGACCAGTTAAACCAATAGAGGTATTTAGGTCATTGATCATTTATTAGATAAATGATTATAAGGGCCACATAATAGAATATATAAATATATTCTTACAGTGGTAAGTTTTACATTTATGTCTTGTTGATAGTATTTCTTCAGTTTTTTTTTAACGACCAACGAAACTTTATTAATAGGCTAGCAAGAAGCTAGCACACAAAAATCCGGAGGACAACCTAACAACCAATAATCCGGCAATAAAAAAAGGAACAAAACACTGCCAAAAAAAACAACCTCAACTAAACCATTCTAATACTATCGAACCTTCCCCACGAATCCCATGACATGTTCTTCATTCTTCCTCGATTTGTAATCCAAAGATATGACATAACTTTAATCTCATCCAATATTTTCCTCCCCGAAACCTGTTTCGTGTTAAAAAAACTAAGTCGTTTCTAGCCCGCCAGATACTCCAAAAAGTTGTAAGAATAACCCCATGAAAAGCTTTCTTTTGTCGATCCCCGGTCATAGCCGTATGATGTAATAACAACAAATCCTTCACGTGAAATGCAAAAGAGTTATGAATTCTGCACCATGCGAAGACAGCCTGCCAGACATCCGCCAACGCCGGACATCCTGTGAATGAATGTTCAACCGACTCCACCGCTAGATTACACATCCGACACTGTTGTGATTCTACGTGAATGTGCCTTCTAGATAACGCCTCTGCAGTAGGTAGCCGATCAAGATACGCGCGCCAGGCCACGATCCCCACCTTCTTTGGTACCCAGTTACACCAGATAAACTCAGACTCCTGCAGCTGATTCATTGCATTAAAAATACACCGTTTGACCCCCTTTACCGAGAAGCCCACTTCACCGCCTACAGACCAGGTCCAAGCATCCTTCCCAAGCGACGTTCTAACCTCGTTTAGAACCGACAACAGCCCAGCAAGCTGATCATGCTCAGCAGTATCCAGATTATGCCGCCTCCACTCCCAAACCAGCTGCAGATGATTTAGACCACCTGTGATCCGATCGGAAACATAACAGATAGTACTCCTTCAATAGTTTGAAAATTTACATCATCAATTATTTCCATTTCGTCCCGACAATGGCAAGTTGATCTAGTGGTTAGTCATTTGGTTTCTGAGGTCACAAGTTCAACTCTCCCTAGCATCACTTTGAAGGACATTATGGCAATGAAGTTAGAACTAGGCCTCTTCAGATGTCAACAGTTCAAAACGAGCCGAACCGGGTTTTACCGCAGTAAACCTTCGGGCGGACGGGTTTTCCTCAGAACTGGTGGCTGGCTTTTATGGAGGGGATGCATTTGCTCGATTGAGGGATCCTAGGATGCTTATTCGATGATCTAGTTGGCCGTTAAAAAAAAATATTTCCATTTCACATAGCATTTTTACGCATTTAATCCGGTAAACAATTGGTGAGTTTATTCTTCAACGCCATTCCCACATAAGATATTTACACATTTAAAAACCCATTTCATCAATTGGTGACCGAATTTCAGGATCAACAAGTAATCTTTTAAAGAAATGCTTACAACTGCTTTAATTTATTCTATTCAAATTATGTTGTATGTACTTGCTACAATAAAAATTGATGACATGTTTTCACATGACCAGAATTTCTTCTGTTGTTTTTACTTGATAACTCAAAAGAGAGTTGAAACCAGTTAAAAAAATGTTTATACATAACCTTTATAACAACTGTATTTATTGTTAGACTATGTGTTATGGGTCGATGTGTTTTTTTACTGGCCTAGGAATTATTTTCGCACACATATTCATACATCTCCGACTCACGCATATTGCCACTCACGCCCAAGCCCTTAATGTCACTTCATGGCGGTGTTTGGCGCCCCTATAAGAGGAAGTGACCATGGGCGCCACACCAATACACACAAGCCAATCTTGGAACATTTGCGCCAATCAATCGTAGTATGTTCACCATAGCCGCACGACATGACAAAACAGCCAATAATACGCTTACAAAAGTAAGATTCATTAATACGAAAACCAATATCCCTCAGCATCTATCAAACTACACATATATAAATGTTTAGGAAAAGTCTTGAGGTCAAAGAAAGTCAAAGTCAACCCACAGGATTGCCTGGTTGATCTTTCACCTGATAAACCGTCTCCAAACATTCCTTAGCCCTGTGAACCTTTGACTGCAAATAGAAACTCCCATTCGTCGCATTCCGTTCAAATAAATTATCATATTTCTGTAAAAAAATTCAACAAATATGTAAGATCAATGTTCTTATAACATTCATATAATGCAACAGAAATATAAGTATCATACTATCATACTTGGATAAAGTTCATATCCCCTTTATTACATGTTAATAACTTAATATGTTATACTTTAAGGTGGCAATTTCAAACGGGTCATTTCAGGTTAATTTTTTTGTATCATCTCTGATTGGTCAGATGATGGGTCAAATTGGTAATGTCAAAAAAATTACCCGAAAAATAAACCATCAAATGGATAAGGTCAATGCATAAAGCCTTCTAAATTATTATAGGGACTAGGGTTATCTTCAAAGGTCGTATATACTCTCATAAAAAGCGCAAAGACGTCGTTAAACTATTTTGATGTTAATTAAAGTCCTCGGTTTTTTTTTTTTTTTTTTTTTTTTTGCGTTGGCCATAAATATAAAAGGATGGTTTACAAAGACTTGCTTATCAGATCAAACAGAGTTTGAGGAGCAACCAGATTACTGTTTTTATGTATATATGTTTAGAGTGTTTGACCCAAAAGGCAATAACAAATTACAAGGACTTAATCAACTAAAGGAAAAAAAGTTGAGGGACTTGACCGCAATTTTTATGAAAGAATACAGGGCTTTTTATGAGAGTGATAGTCCATTATGTTATCACAAAAGTAGATTGCCTAATATAACTTTTTCTAACCTTATTTGACATACTATATATCAAATAGAAAAAGATATATATAAACCAGACAAAAGTTGTTTTGGAGGTCTGGGTCAACCAAATCTGATCTCTCCCGTTTTGGCCCGTTACCTAACCAGCGCATTTCCGCGGTTAAAGATTCATGGGTTTGGGCCAATAATCCTTGTTTTTCGGTGGCTGAAGTTAAAGGTTTTGTGAAGAAGCATAGAGACCCGGGTTATTTCTTTAAGTTTAAATGGGTTAACTGGGTTCCGTTGAAGTGCCAATTTCTTGCTTGGCGGGCCGAGTTGGATAGGATTCCCACTGTCGAAGCTCTTAAAAAAAGAAACGTCTTCATTCCCAATGATCGTTGCAAGTTGTGTGATGATGCCATGGAAACCGCGGACCATATTTTCTCCGGTTGTGGGTTCTCATACGGGGTTTGGTTTAGTATTTGGAAATGGTGCGGCTTAAACACGACTTTTGTTTTTCATACGAAGGACTTGCTTTCCTTATACAAGCTCGCTCCGGGAGGAAAGTGGGGTAAGAAGATAGTGCACGGGATTATATTAGTGACTTTTTGGATGATTTGGAGGGCAAGGAACGACAAGACTTTTAAGGGAGAGGAGCCGAAGGCCTCGGTTGTGATTGGGAATGTTAAATCTATGTCGTTCTTATGGCTAAAGTATAGGTCTAAACACAATGATCTCCTTTGGGAGAATTGGTGTTCTAGTCCTTTGTATATGTTGTAATTTGGGGGTGTGGTCCTTGTTTTGAGGTCTTCCCCTTGTGTTTTTAATGAAAGTTAACGTTCAAAAAAAAAAAAAACCTAACCAGCGCATTTTACAACCGCTTTACTTGAGTAGTAATGTGCATTGAATACAACATGGTAATATAAGGCGATGACTCAACTAGCATGTGCAAATTTTGCTGATCAATAGCTGGTAAAAAAAAATTAATATTAATTAAATTAAAAATAATATACAAAATAAAAAATACTAGCCTGTGCAATTTCCTCCCAAGATGACTGCTCGGTAACACCAAGAATTTGTCTGGCTTCTTGTTGAGTCATAGCTTTGCTTCCTCTACGCGCAGCATTCTGTAATGTTTCTTGAGCGACACCTGACTTTGAGGCATCTGCATATTTCATTTTTTACAAAAAAAAAAAATTATAATAAAGGGTTTTATAAGCCAAAAAACAATATTAAAAATAAGTAAACAAGTATTGATGTTTTGTGTAAAGTCATACAAGTGGGACAGGCAAGTGAACAAACATCATTGTAACTAATATTTACTCGCACTGTAGAATATTAATCACCTCAGCACCTTGGTTTTAAAAAGCGCGAAGCGCACAAAAGCGACAAGGTCTAAAACCGAGGCGCAAAGCGCAAAAGCGGTGGGCTTTTCGTACGTGAGGCGCAAGACGAATATATATATATATATATATATATATATATATATATATATTATTTATGTTATAGGTTTTTAGCATCATTTACCCAAAGTATAGATACAAATAAGGTTTATATATGATTTAACTTAAATGTACAACATTTTTAGCTACATGTATAACAATTTTAAGCACAAAAACACCCTTTGTACGAAAAGTGCGCTTTTATTGCGCTTTTTGGCCAAAAAATGTGCGCTTTTTGCGCTTTTCGTACGATGCTCGCCTAGTGTTACATAAGGCGCACGTATTGGCGCCTAGATGCGCTTCGCGCTTAGCGCGCTTTTTAAAACCAAGCTCAGCAGTCAGCACTAAAGCAAATGATCAAAAGTAAGCCAGAAGCAGACTTTATTTAGTGTTCTCGAAACTGTTTTCTCTTCTGTTTTATTTTAAATTTGGAGAAAAAAAATGGAGTTCCAACTTTTTGAGAGATTCAGCAGTTTCTAAGAACTAAGAAGTTAATCAAAACAAAGAAGAGGCTTGTGTTTATATATATATTTTTAATGGCAAACTAACCAACTCCTAAATACTCCTATACATGCACCTTGAAGGATTTGAAAGAGAGGCACCTTAACAACAAACCATGTCCGTTGGGGAGTGGGGACGGCTTGTGTTTATATGAATAGTAGTTTGAAAATAATAAAAAATTTAACTAAAGATTTTGATTATCAACCCATAATAATGATTTCTTCACCAAAATGCGAGAAATTATAATACATAAATTGCAATTAACATAATTCCTGCATTAAATACAAAACCGCACAATCTCCATATGTTCTTGTCCATAATACATATATTCTTCTAATGTTGTCACTTTTAATCTCATGGGCATCCATTTCTGTTTTGTGTTTTTTTTTTTTTTCTAAACAGTAAACAAATTTAAAAAAAGATGTATATGTTGGCAACAGATAAGGCATGGTATCAGAAATTTACTCTGAAGGGCTTGACGATATGCTTGAACCATTCCCCTGACCAAAATTCCAGAGCCCATTACAAGCAAATTTGCAAGAATTCTAGCAGCCTGAAAAAGGAAGGTTATATCATGATTCAAGATAACATTCCAGAACGCATTAAAAAGTTTATAATCAACTTCCCATCAACAGTAAACCGAACTTTTACTTATCAAAAGCTGGTTTCCTTTGCAACAGGTAAAATCTTAAGGTTTGAGGCTTCTTAAAGATAACTAGGTAGTAATATGAACCTTGGTTTTAAAAAGCGCGAAGCGCACAAAAGCGACGAGGTCTAAAACCGAGGCGCAAAGCGCAAATCGCAAAAGCGGTGGGCTTTTCGTACGCGAGGCGCAAGATAATTATATAATTTTTTTTATATATGCTATAGGTTTTTAGCATTATTTACTCAAAATATAGATACAAATAAGGTATATATATATGATTTAACTAAAATGTACAACCTTTTTAGCTACATGTATAACAATTTTAAGCACAAAAACATCATGTGTACAAAAAGCGCGCTTTTCTCGCTTTTTTTCTTGCGCTTTTCGTACACTGCTCGCCTAGGGTTACATAAGGCGCACGGATTTGCGCCTAGGTGCGCTTTGCGCTTAAGCGCGCTTTTTAAAACATAGATATGAACTGAATGAATAGAATGATGGACTAAAGAACATTGATAACGTATCATTGTAATATGAAAAATGCTTAATGGTCATGCTTGTAACATGTAGAATAGAGGCCGACCAGAAAGGCACTGCCGGTTATGCACTTCATAGAAAATCTACAATGCCTTTGCAGTTCTATGACACCTATGTTTAGTAAATAACTGTGATAACCTAAAGTGTGGACAATGGATTAGCATATTGTGTAGCAAAATGCATTTCAAGTCAAAGCCAATTGCTTTAAATATGATCACAACGCCCCCTATGAAACAAACGTACCCAATAGTACCTCACTCAAAGTCATAATTAGGGTCGGTGGAGGGTCAACAAAAGTCAAAACCGGTTTTTTTCCAAGACCAGTTCAAAGCAGGTTTCCAAATGGAAGAAAGAATTAGTTCCGGTGTTTGACTGTTTCGGTTCGGTTTCAACCAGTTTCAATGTTAGGGTTCCCAACCCGATCACCAACAATCCATCCGTCCGCTTCGTAGCCAGTTCTTGCCAAAACCGCTATAAATCCTGGTCCCGGAACCGGTTTTTTCGTACACGTCTAACATTATTACTACGCCCCTCTAAAAAAAACCTAACTAGCACCACGAAACACCTAGAAATAACTACCAACAAAGGTAAGACAAATCGATACGCCCCTAAAAATCCCTAACCTTTATCCGACGTCTCCAGGAAACCCTATCACCGATCATGTCCTCGTAGAGGTGCAAGTCTAACAAATTCTGCCTAATATGTTCATTGTTCATCCCTAACCCTTATCAATGATTGTTTATTTTCTTGAGTCACATCCTAAATAAATAAAAGTTCCTTAGCATGAAGAATCTATTTATAATAAGATCTTTAAAATAAGTTGCTGTTATAAACATAAAGCTACCTCCTTTAATCAATCTTTTAAATTGCATATGGAATTATAAACAGATCATCTAAAAATCAAGTAAGTTATTATTATTACATATAAACATAAGTACATAAAACTAATAAAGATGGAGAATTAAAACATACCATTGATGTAAATTAGAATACGTGTGAATGTTTTGTGATATTGAAGGAGAAATTGGGTTTCGAGGGAATAAGTTTAGGGGTTTGTTTGTTGGAAGCCAAAACAATAAACCCAAAAGAATCTTGATGAAAAAATAATACAATAAAAAAACAAACAATTGCAGAGATAAATGATTGAACAAGGAAGAACAAGGGCTTAAGACGATGGCGGTTTTAACTTTTTAGAGAGGAACAGCTAGGGTTAATAACATAGAAAGAAAAATATTTTTTGGTTGTTTAAAGGGGTGGCGGTGCAGCTTGTTATCCGTCTTCCCGCTATCTTGATGTAATTTGTAATGTTTTTTTTATTTATATAATGGAAAAAAAAAGTTGTTTAAAGTTTAAACTATTTTTATCACTAATATTTTTTTATATTTATCTGTAATTCTCTATTAGAATAATAAACAGGGTCGACCCGAAATGACCGAATAAGCTGAACGGATTAATCGAAGATTGATTGGTTAAGAAAATACATTAACCGGTTACTTTGGTTTCAATTGAGGCTAATAACCAAACCGAACTGTGTAAAACTCTAACAGTGTTTGTGTTCGCCGCTGCATTGCACGGAGCCACCTTTATAGGCTCTGTATTATTATGTTTTCATGATATGTAAAATATGTTTTCACACTTAGCAAAAAAAATTAGGCTACACAACTTATCCTATCCTATCAGAGTATGTTACGTTGTTATGATGGTATAGTGGGCTCAATATGCACAAGTCCAAGTCCTAAAAGACCTGAAATATCATTCACACAACAATTAGAAACTGAAAACCGAACCAAGAGACCAAAAAAAAAAAAAAAGAAATTCATACGAGTTTCAATGCATCATAAACAGGAAGTTTTGCTCTTTATAAATATGGTGTGAGTTCGAATCTTTGCTAAATGAAAACTAGAGTTTTTGTTGAAAGGATTCATATTTGTATTTGTTATGATATTCCCTTAAATAATAACTTGCATTGACAAAAAAAATATTAGAAGTAACCCCTTCCATAACTATTTACATGAATCAAATCTTGCATCATCTCTAATAATGCTAATCAAAATCTCCCCAAAAACCTATTATCATACACTCATAATTACTATCCTAGTACAATCAAACCCAACTAGAAAAATATTGTTGGTTTGGGTGATAAATAATGTCATGATTAGGAGGCATTGCTTCCAAACAATGGTGCAAATCTTCCAAACTCAAATGATCAAGCCAATCATTCCCATCATCAACAACCTCTGTTTGCATCAAACTATCCATTAATCCCATGTTATTTTGCTCACATGTACCTTTGACTTTAGTCAAAGATTCACCATCTGAATATTCAAATGAATCAAAGCTGTCATTGTTGTTACTGCAACTGTTATCTTTTTGTAACTCATCTAATGGAGATGTGGGATGAAGAGCTTGATTATGACCATTGTTGTCATCTTCTAGCACGATCATCTCGTTTGGATCGTTCTTCTTGTTGTACAGACGACAGAGAACCCAATCGTCGAGCTACAAACAAAAAAATTTAACTAATTAGGCTTTGAAATGAATCAGTTTTAAATGAAACAACGGCTGGCAATCATGGCGCGTTTAGTCGTTCTCCAAATAAGGTTGACTTTTTATTTGGGTCAACTCAATTTAGAGGACCGATAAATTTCGGTCTACTAAAAAATTAGCCAATACTTCAAAGCACGTCACTATTGTAAAACATGTTAACCTTAAAACATATTCAATATTACACCACTATAACCACCATCTATCTCCACCACCTACTCATTGTCGTTGCCACCACTGCCGTCACGCAACACCACCACAGGCGCCACCACCATCACCACCTCCACTAGCACCCATTAAAAGAATATTGTGGGAGGACTTTCTTTCTAAAGCAACTCATTTCAACCTGAGTCTACTTTGACCTATTTTGACCAAACCAAAATAATATATTTTTTTCTTGAAATGACCTGTTTAGACCCAAACTCATATTGCTCAGAATCTATATTAACTCAAACTCATTCTGACCCGACACCTAAACCTGCCTGACCCGTCAAGTTTGGCAGCCTTAAATAAAATCAATGAAATAAAAAAAAATGTAAAAAACTCACTCTGGACAATGTGGTAGAATTTGGCATGACAAGTCTATATTCATGCATGATCCAATTGGTCTTGATTCCTTTGACCCCTTTTCCTGCATAAAATACCAATGCCTTTTTTATCCCAATTGTTGTATTCGGGTCGGATTTTAACTTAATGGGTTTATCCGCCCCGGTTGCTTTCCAATACCCGTTTCCTGTGGCCCGGTTTGGTCTCGACCCGTTTGGGTATTTTCGGTCTCTTGGTGTGAAAAAATACCATTCCTTTGTTCCAAACAAAGCCATTTCTGAACAAAAGTAAGACATATTAGAGGTAATCATGCTTGTTTGAGGTGGAAATTGAGTAGTTAAACTTACAGAGCCCGTTTGTGTTCGTTTACGTGTGTTTATTTTTTTGTTTATATAGTTAACGAACAAACACGAACAAATTCGTTTGCTTATTTAATGTCTCGTTCGGTCGGGTCTGGTCCGTTTACAGCCATTTGCACAAGTTTAAATGTAGAAAGCTTGTTGTTGGTTGTTTTCGCGCGTATAGTAAACGAAAGAACACGAACACATTCATTAACTTAACAAAGGATCACAAACACAAAATATAATCCATTTATATTTCGCGAACCGTGTTTGTCTGATAAAAGCTTAATGAACGAACACAAACAACGCCTACTTCGGTTCAGTTAGGTCCGGTCGGTTTACAACCCTATCTACAAGTTTAAATATGTAGAAAGCTTGTTTTTGTTCATTAATATAGTTAACTGATGAACACGAACAAATTCATTTCCTTGACAAACGAATAAAGACACGAATTTCATCCGGTTGTATATTTATGAACCGTCCGTTCAGTGGCGTATCCAGGACGGATTTCTAGGGGGGTTATTTCGTAGATTTTCACGGTTCATTTCGCAGATTTTCACCGATTTTCACTGATTTTCATTAATTTTTCAAAATTTTCCACTAAATTTTTCAATTTTTTCAAAACCGAGGGGGTTCGGAACCCCCTAAAACCCCATGTATCCGCCCCTGCGTCCGTTTGTCCAATAAAGGCTTAATGAACGAATAGGAACAAGGCCTCATTCTATTCGGTCCGTTTACAACCCTATGTACAAAGTTTAAATTTAGAAAGCTCAAATTTGTTTCTTTACATCCATTTGTCTTCATTTATATAGTTAACGAATAAACACAAATTCATTTGCATAACAAACGAACACGAACATAAAATTCCGTTCAATTATATTTTCACAAACCTTTGGTCTATCAAAAATAAAAAATAAAAAGTTTAACGAACACAAACACAAACACGAACAAAAACAAGGACAAAACTTACCCGGAAGCTGCCAGGGATCATGTTTATAGAGATCAACATCCGCAATAATCGACTGCGGTGATTGTGATTTACGACAAAGGTAATAAACGATGAGCTCTTCGTCAGTCGGGTGAAACCGGAATCCAGGAGGCAAATTGAGCTCAGATTCAGCATCTCTAAACCTTCTTGATACAGATTTTGATGGCGATCTCATCTTTTACTAGTGAATTTAACAATAATAATTGAGCTGAATAGAATATAGATATATATAAGTTGTATGGTAATATTATTATTATTGTTAATAAAAGGCGGGAAAGAAAATCTGGAATATGTTGTTTGAGGAGAATGCAGGCAGCATTGACGGGTTTTATAGGAAGTGTAAGTGGATATTATTATGAATATTATTATTAAGATATTTGTGGGGTTTGGTTAGTGGACAAAGGAGATACAGAAGTATTTTGTGTTATCGACATGAAGAAGCTTCTTTCAAACTACACGTGTAAGTATGTTTTTAAGGATTTATGTTTTTTATATAAAAACTTGTACAGAGTATTAGATTTTTATCTTTTATAATTTTTAAAATTTGATTATGTAAGTTATCTCACGGTTAAATTTTTCACATGAACGTTGTTTTTCATTTTCGTTTTTTAATAGTACTATATATATGATGTTTTATAAAATTTTGAATATATTGTTACAGCATACTATTTTGTATTTGCATTTCGGTAAAGGTTTATTTAATATCGAATGAGTCAAATATAGTTGATATTTTTGTTATTTGTTTTTCAATAAATAATTTTGAATTTTGTGATTGATATTGCAAGTGCTAGTAAAGTAATAAATCGAATCGCTGTTGACCGAAATTCCGTCACATAACGCACTGAACCCCACTTGTTTAGTGGGGATGGGGTACAACCAGAAATGGTTATGTGTACCTCACTATCAGCACGGTAACACCGTCGTCGGTGGTGCTGGTAATGGATTCGTGGACCATTTGCTAGTTGTATCTAATGGACCGTGACCATGGTTGTGTGTGGGGGGAGGGGGGTTGTTTTTTATGTGTTGGATGGTTCAGGGTAATGTTGCATCCAAAACTATGTTTCAGTAAAATGAATTAGTGAAGTGAGAGCATAGGCCGCCTACCACTGGGCACAACTGATGGATTAATGCTAAAGATGGTTGAAAAAAAAAAGTTATACTTATCTATACATATAATAAATCAAAGCATTTTTAATGATATGTCATAATATTATGCAATCTCTCTTTTGAAAGATGTCACATAGAATGCAATCTATCTATACATATAATAAACAAATTACACCAAATTAACGAGTGTTTTATTATCTTTCCAACGAGTACCATAGTACTATATAAAAAACGGAGAAAAAAAACGACTATTTTTTGTAACCCGACAGGTATTGTGTCAGGTTTGGAATTAGTTTAAAAAAAATTGTGGGTTTGGGTCGGACCTGGGATTAGGTGATACCCGACCCAATTACCCTTTTTTTTATATTAGAATATGATAACTTATGGCAAAGATTTGTTAATAATAATAATAATATTCATTAATCATATATAATTGGCATACATCATTTTTATAGTTTAGATACTTCTAATTTTATTCACTTTACTTATATTTCTCAGCCCGGGATGCTTCCGGGGTATAAACTAGTTCAAAAATAAATAATAAATTATAAAATAGAGGTTGGTTTAAAAGGAAATTGTGAGATCACTAGTTTTACATGTAAAAAAAGTTTTAAAAAAAAACATTTTTACATTTTTTTTAAAGTTTTCATATAAACATATATAGAAGCTATTTTATAAAAAAAATTAAAAACAAGTAAAATGTTTTTACAAAAAGAATATCTTTCTATTTAACCGCTTCTACATGTGTTAATATGCAAATCTCCGAATAAGTATGAAAAAATTATTTTTTTCTCCATTTAAAATTAATTTTTATCTTTTATTTTTACATATATAACTAGTAGTTCTCCAACGCCTATTTTTTAAGTTTCCCCTACAACTTCCCACATAGATCATAAATATGTCGAGATTTATATTTTTCTAGTTAATTTATATAAAAACTTACATAGGTTTAAAGCGGTTTTCACAATTCTACATTCTAACTATCGTTTATCTTTTGATTAAAAAGAAAAAGAAACATATAAGTTTTAGGTGAATATAACGTACATGGTTATAAGTTAAATGGTATTTTTTTAATGAACGGAAGCTCGATCATCCGGGTACATCAATCGTAAAAGGTCATCCACGTCTGTAAACGCAAACGGTGCTGATGACTCGGCCCGCCATTATTTCAGAAGAAACTCATCGCCTGAAAGCCCACCGTGATAAACATCTTATCACCTAAAATACAATCCTTCAAGTTGTTTACCAGTCACCAGGGCTTTCTTGGTTAACTGGTCCTGTATATAACACGTATCCTCATCAAAACCAACATACAACTTATTATCCCTTGCAAGTTTATGTACAGAAATAAGATTAACTTTGTATTCAGGAATAACTAATGCATGTTTTTAAAACAACTCCATTAGCCAGATTAACATTTCTAATTTTAGTTACTAGGGCTTTAGTCCCATTAGGATGATTAACATGAATATTTAAATCAGGCACTTCAACAAAATTAGTTAATTCAACATCATTAGACACCATATGTTGACTAACTACTGAATCAACAATCCACCCAATTCTAATCTTATTCCCTACATTACTTGCAAAACCAAATATAGGTTTTCCATAAACATTTGCACAGAAAAAACTATTTGAAACATTGCAGCTCTGTGGGTTTTCCTTTGTCTTCTCACTCAAAAGACTCAATAGTTTAGAAAGTTATTCATTAGTCAAAGAAGTAGTTGGATTTTCAGACTCAATAGTAGCATTATTACTATTAGCATTACCCCTACCCCTTTTTGACTGATTCCCCCTTGACCTCATCCAAGGTGGATATCCAATGATTTCAAAACATTTTTCAGCCACATGACCATTCTTATTGTAGTGTGAACACTTTAAAGATGACTAATTAGTAATTTTATTTCCAAATCTTTTATTAAAATCAGCAAACTGGTCAGGCTAGCAAGAAAACTAATAGTCTGAGTTTTCTTATTAGATCCATTAGAGTTTCTATGTGAGTATGTGACTCCTCTCTAGACCCAATAGCATATGCCTCTTTTACAGAAGGCAGAGTATCCCTAGTTAACAAATTGGTCCTAACAGTTTGATAACAACCATCTAATCTTATTAGAACTGCATAAGTTTGATCATTTGACTAAAACTGTTAAAATCTTTTACAGTGTGACATGTACATGGAGGTAATTGGAGTATTTGATCTAATTGCTTCCACATAACATTTAACTTTTGATAATACTCGGAAACAGAAGTACCATCTTGACTAAAACTATTTATTTTTTGATACAAATCAAATACCACGGAGCCATCAATTTTATCATAAGTTTCTTTAAGTTCTTTCCATATATCAATAACAAGTTTAGAGAATACTTTTCCTAGGTACAATTCCTCAGACATAGAATTAAGAATCCAAGTAAGCACAATAGAATTACACCTATCCCATTGTTTAGCAAGCACAGGATCATCAATAAGTTTTACAAACTCTGCATTTATAAATCCTAGTTTATTTTTAACTTGTAAACCAAGAATCATAGCATTAGACCATACACTGTAATTTTCAGTTCCTTTTAGTTTAATACTCACAATAATTAAGTTTGTAGAGTCACTAGGATGAAGATATAGAGGGTCACCAACATCTATTTTATTAACTAAAGTCACACCATGATCAACAATAGGACCAGCATTAGGTCCAATTGCTGGACCCTGCTCTTGACCCTCACCTTCATTAACCATATCTAACAATCAAACAAGGAACACACAACAGTAGATCACACAAAGGAGACAAACAGCTCACAAACAAATAAGTCAACAAGATCACATATAACAAACCAAGAAGACACACGTTGAAGTTGTACGGGTAATCCAGACTACTGGTTCATCACTCAAAAGGAGCCAATGCAGGTCCTCGTACAGGAGCCACCTAAAGATCTAGACAAACCCTAAAGCTACAACAGGGATTCAAACTCCCTGGCACTGACTCCTTAGGACTGACTCTAGAAAATAAAAACAAGAACGATCTCACCAATATGGGCCCAAGTTAGGATTCTCCAACAACTCGTAGTGGAACAACCTTCACTTAGGGTTATTTCACCAGAGAGCACAGAAGATTGCCTTCCAGTAATATCCACAGATCTTGAGAGTAGATCCGATCCTCCAATCAAATGTCTAGCTCCTTTTCATAGAAACAAACCCTAGATCTGATCTTTCAGACCCACACAAGTTTATTCCAAACTGAACATCAAGATCCTCAAAGAATCAACGAAGATATACAATCCTCCCAAACACTTCAAAGAAAACCCTAATATCAGCGGAAGACACTCAAGTCTTAATCAAAGCCTAGAGCTCTGATACCACGTTACAAACATGGAATGATACCAGAAACTCAAGAATTTTATTAATCAACAAAAAGAGAATAAAAATATTACAAGATTAAACTCTCAGCAAATCTGACCTAAGAACTCTCTAAACAAAACAATCTCTCTAAACTAATCAACAATACTATACATATCTCACACAAGAACCAGATACAAGATGTATCTGATTATTAACAATATGAAACCCTAGAAAGTTTAGACGAAAGATAGAATACAGAGAAAACAAAAGAGAAACTAAGCTAAAAAATAGACAAGAGAAAAAAGGAAAGTATCTTCATTAGAGAAAACACAAGACCATTCATCATCGGCCCTTGGATCAATATCATGCACACGGATCGTAATCAAACGACCGAAAATACTTCTGAATAAACACAAAGGCCAAGTGGGCTAATAAGTCTTGGACTTAATACATGGGCTAATCTCTGGGCTAATCATCACAACAATATAAGACTTGGGCCTCAGCACATCATCAGCAGCTACTGGCTTTACCAATACTCGACCCCAACTCAGCCCATACCTCAAATATAAAAATAAACATAATAAGAAAGTAGGGGAGAGTTATCTTGAGAACGCTAAATATTGTGAGAACCGTGAGAACAAGTAAAAAAATCAATCCAAAAGAGGGTGGCGGCGCAGCTTGTTACCCGCTTACCAGCCGTCCACTTGTAATGTGTTGATTTTAATTTAATGATAATTAACTTGTTCTAATCAAAATCAAATTTTTTTAATACAAACCTCATTATAATCAAAATACAACACTAATAAATGAATTTTCTTTCCAAATACTTCATCCTTTCTTGCAAAAACACTTTCAAATTAACTTTTTTACACATGTGTAAATGAAACAGTTTACACATGTATAAACAGTGAATTTACACATGTGTAAAAACAATTTATTTTCATATACGTTTAAATTTTTACGCGTAAATTTTGTTTTTGAGATTGTATTTTAGTAATAAAGATAAGTGTAAAAAGAAATTTTGAATTTGATTGGTTTTAGATGGCGTTCTCGCGATTCGCACGAAATATATGTGTTTTTAATAGGGGTGTACAAAAGGCTCGCGGCTCGAGGCTCGCTCGAAACTCGCTCGAAAAAAGCTCGGCTCGAAGAGGCTCGTTTTGTTTTCGAGCCGAGCCGAGCTGGCTCGTTTTGTAATCGAGCCGAGCTCGAGCCAGGGGTGTTCAGCTCGTGGCTCGGCTCGATGACTCGACTCGATGGCTCGACATATGGCTCGACTTAGGCTTGTGTATGTGTAATTAATATATAGATGAAACTAATATATTTTGGCTTCAAACCCAATTCTAAAATTCAAAATTTGAAAATCTCGCTCATACTACCTATCTACCCCATCTTTTCATAATAAATAAACCATAACTTAAAAAAAAATATATATATATATATATATATACATGATTATGTGTAATTTTATTGTTTTTTAATTTAATAAATATTTGTAAAAAAAATAAAAAAATATAACGAGCTGGCTCGAGCTCGGCTCGAACATTTACGAGCCGAGCTCGAGCTCGACCAGAAAAACGAGCCGAGCCGAGCTGGCTCGGTTTAAGTTCGAGCTCGAGCTCGAGCTGGGCCTGGCTCGACTCGGCTCGACTCGGCTCGGCTCGTGTACAGCCCTAGTTTTTAAATTAACTTTTTTCTATATAGTATTATGTTATAAAAATAAAATGTAAAAGAATTGGAAAGATATAGCTGGATGTATGACATTTTAACAGTTATCATGTCAGAAGATCATGAGAGTGTCAATGCACAAAGGTTATTTGCAAGTTAAATAGTATTTAGATTTAAAAGTGATATTAAAAAAATATAAAAGTCGGTCACGCCCACCACTTGCAAATTTGCATTCTAGTTCATTGTATATGATAATTGGAATGGAATCTTTGACGCCTTACCTTTTTCAAGATCCCTTTCTAATTTCCAATTAAAACTCCAATTTAGTGGTATGCAATCAACTACGTAACTGATTAAGTTACCACTAAAATGGATTAATATTAATACGTGATTTTTGTTTGGATATATATCAAGATGATTAGGATTTAGGACTAGATCGCTAAAAGATAAGAAATCGTTTGTTATTCACTTAAACCAGTACACACTGGTAAATTATATAATAGTGCATAGCACTTGAAATGTAACGTGGTAATATTCGCCGTTTATGTTAACATTAGTGGCTGGATACTCCGAGCTGATGATTTATAGGACCACGTGGGATATTTGAGCTCAATATCCAAATGGGGTGCAAGACGATGAACTACAACACACTGCCATCACAACCTGCAAGATAATGAGACCGAAGAACCCTACCATGTTGATTTTCTGGAGGTATGGCTAAATGAGTGTTGTTAAAGTTGCTACAAATGTGGTGAGAGAGTAACATAATCCCATATTGTCTAAAGAAGTGCTTTTATAATATTTTAAAAAAGTTAAACACGCTCGTAGTGTCTCTACATAAGATACTTGCTATCCTGATAGAATGAACTAACATTGATCAAAAAAGACAGTAGGTTACTTGATTAAATGTAGATTCAGAACAAGAAAAGGTCAACGTCTATGAGTATTGAAAGAGTCATGGGCTCATGGCTGATCCACCAAATCACTTTTTGAAGTTGTGAAACCCCTGAAATCCTGGCTACCAACAAACGATTTTGTCTGATTCATGTTGGGGAATAACCGTAACAAACGAACAAAACCGGATAACAGAAATCTCTGAAGGCACGTGATCGCTTTCAGATTGAATCAATTCGACGGTTCTATCGAATATTCAACCGGATACAATCAGAGATTGAAAATTTTCTGTATGTTGTATTTGATATTATGAGAACAAGAGAGATTGATCAAGAAGGAGATAATCTCGTAATTAAACAGATCGACCCCAGCCAGGGGCTCTGCCCCTTGGACCCTGCCAGGGGCTGCCGCCCCTTGGACCCTGCTCCCAGGGGCGCTGCCCCCGGACCCCCGTTCCTTAGGGGCTTCGCCCCTAAGTTCATAATAAATTCAAATAGGCGTGCACTCCGCACCACCATACCTATATGATGTATTATTATGAACATATTGATCAAACAGTCAATCCAATTACACTAAAATATCCAACAATCCTCCCCTATTTTAGTGTAATCCTTGATTAACTAAACAAGTAATCTCAAACATTCAAACTTTTGCTTAAATGAAATGTCGTGACGATTGAATTTCACATTAGTACATTACACATTCTGAATATTCGAATACCAGGGTGTCGCTTAGGATTGAACCCTGGGAACTCATCTTGAATACACAAAGATAATGTACACAAAAGTTTACATACATAGTAGTTCTATCTTGACATAATGTTTTACTAGCCTATGTCCTTATCCTTCATAAGCATGTCAAAGCCAAGTCCCAGCTTCTTGAAGCGGCTAAACTTCATACTTACATAGGTAGCTCTTTTAGTCTTGCACCTGCAATGCAATTTGTCAAAAAAGCTATTAAGAATATATACATTCAACCTCCTTAACTTGCAGGTCTGAACACATACCTTGGAATGAATCTTCTAATGTGTTCCAATCTCTACATATTAAGCTTTCCGCATTGAATTCTGCATCTAGCGTTGTACTAGATGGGAATTGGGTATCTTAACATCAGAGATTTCTAGTGGACCTTAATCACATCCCTATAGCCGACCTTTTCACGAGATCTCTACTTACCGCTTTGGTTAAATGATCGGCTAAATTGTTTTGGGTTCTCACAAACACCACAGATATCACACCATTCGTGATAAGATCACGTATCATGCTGTGTCTAACACCTAAGTGTCTAGACTTTCCATTATACACTTGACTATATGCCTTAGACAAGGTAGATTCACTATCACATCTGATAGATAATGGTGTTATCGGTTTCGGCCACAATGGAATTTCATAAATCAAATTTCTTAGCCATTCAGCTTCTTTACTCGCTGCTGCTAATGCCACAAACTCAGCTTCCATTGATGAATTAGTGATGCAAGTTTGTTTCTTTGATGCCCAGCATATAGCACCACCTCCAAGAAGGAACACCCAACCACTTGTGGAAGAATGATCTTCCAAATTAGTAATCCAACTTGCATCTGAATAGCCTTCAAGAACAGACGGAAATCCAGTATAAGTCAAACCAAAATCTATGGTTCCTTTCAAGTACCTAAATACTCGATTTATTGCTTGCCAATGAATCAAACTTGGATTGTGAGTATATCTACTCAGTTTTCCAACAGCAAAAGCTATATCAGGTCTAGTACTAATCATGGCATACATGAGAGATCCAATAGCCTTTGAATATTCAAGTTGATTCACAGCAACTCCTTTATTAGGTACGAGTTTTACTGAAGGATCCATAGGAGTACCCATTGGAGAACTATCTTTGTGATTAAACTTTTCCAACATCTTCTCAATATAATGTGATTAAGAGATAGTAATACCATGTTCTCCACGTATGATCTTAATACCAAGAATCACGTCTGCCTCCCCCATGTCTTTCATATCAAACTTAGATGACAGAAATTGCTTAGTTTTATCAACTTCATTTTGGTCAGTACCAAAAATCAACATGTCATCAACATATAAGCAAATAATTACTCCTTTTCCAGAAGTATCAAATTTGCTATAAACACACTTGTCCGCTTGGTTTAATGCAAAACCATAAGACAACACCACATCATCAAACTTTTGATGCCATTGCTTAGGGGCTTGTTTCAGGCCATAAAGAGATTTTACCAATTTACAAACCTTATGTTCATTTCCAGGCATGACAAAACCTTCAGGTTGTTTCATGTAAATCTCTTCATCCAATTCACCATTCAAAAAGGCAGTTTTAACATCCATTTGGTGAATTACAAGATTATGTATAGCTGCAAGTGCCAACAATAATCTTATGGTGGTTATCCTAGCAACAGGAGCATAGGTATCAAAGTAGTCAATGCCTTCCTTTTGCCTAAAGACTTGGATGACCAATCTGGCTTTATATTTGTCTATGCTACCATCTGTAACACCCCAACCGATGGCGGAAACATCGGGATGTCACGTAATGATGATTGTTCAGTAGCTCATGGTGAATAATAGATTTCATTAAATGATTTAAATAAATTACATACAATAGTTCTAGAATTTGTACATCAAATTGGATAAAACTATACACATATCTTCAAGCATCAATTCAAATCTTCAAGCAAATAGAACCTGAAACATGTTAAGTTGAAAATGTTTTGGGTCAACAAAAGTTGGTGAGAATTACATAGGTTTTTGATAATTGAGTAAGAATGATGTGCAATTCACGTGTCATGTCAATCTAGTCCATATGTGAGAACATACTAGAAATAAATCGAGTGCATAATCAACCCTGATGACTGTTATAAAATGATACATACCATACGCTCATGGTCCAAAATGTTATACGATAACAAACACCCACGTAACCTTTGTAGGAGGCACGTATCCGGGTGGGATTGTCAGTCCAATAGATCTATCAATGTATACCGCCGGCTAATCAATGTTAATGATTATGCTAGAATGGTGCTTACTCTAATCATGCTCAAGACATAATGCAACATAGAAAACACATAGACACATTGATGATTGAATTGCAATGATGATGTTATAAACATGTTTCACCCCAAAAACGGTGATAAGTTGAAAAGGGGCTATGTAAAACTCACCTTGGTAAAATGTTATATCTGTTGAGAAATTTGGATAATTGTGTTGACCAAATGTATCAAGTATCACCCTATAATAAAGTAATAAATATGTCTAAGTCTATCAATCCTAAAAATGTATAAGTTTCTAGGGCTTCGAATTGGGGATAATTGCTTGTTTGATTAATATTAAAAATATTCGCCAATTGAGAGAAATTTAGTAAATAAATAACTAAAAATCTTTTTATGAAATTTAAATTTAAGATGGTCACAATAATGTGTTTAAAGTATAAAAATAATTTTTACAAAATTATTTTCCTTAAAATAGATTTTTAAAATCTATTTATTACAAATTGTCAAATTCTAACTTTAATATTTAAAAATACTAAAATTAAAGAATTTCTATTTTAAAAATCATATTTCTGTTCTAAATGGTTAAAAATAATTTGTATAAAATTTTGGTGCAAAAATGATGAAAATTGGATTTATTATGATTTAATTATGATTAAATCTAACAAAAATTGCTTAAAAATATTAAATAAATGATTTTACTGAATTAAAAATCATTTCTGAAAAGTTTAATGTTATAAAAACTTAAAATAATTTTTGTGGAAATTAATAAGATCGTTTTGATATTTTTATAGATTTTTATAAATAAAATAGAATAAACTTGATTTAATTATTATATATATTAAATAAATAAATTTCTGAAATCTAAAAATTGTAGTTTGAACATTTACATCAGATTCATATAAGATAATTTTTGTAGCATTTTTAAAAGTGTTTTAGTATTTAAAAATGAATTTATGAATTATAAGTAATATATATATATATATATATATTTGATAAACAAAAGAGGAAAAATAAAGAACAAAAAGGTTGGGGCAGCCGGGTTTCGAACCCGCGTCTGCTGGGAAACAAGGCAACAACACAACCATCTGATCCATGGATTGAATTGTTGTTGGATTCTGTTTCGAAATTATTTTATAACATAACTGGCCTGAGCCTTCTTCCCCAATTATAAACTTACGAACCCTAGTTTTCACAATCAATTGAATTAGACAACATTAACCCAATTAATCATGGGGTTAATGTTGTGTATGTTCCGAACAACAAAAACCATAACAGAAATTATACTTACAATCGCGATTTGGATGTAAACGATTGGTCAACGCAGAAAAGTCAAAACGAGAACGTATGCTTCAATTGTTGGATAATTAACAGAAAATGAGGTTTGAGAGAGGGTAATCGGCGAGTTTAGGAGGTGAATTGATGTCCAATTTATAGTGATTGTGTCTGAATCCTCGAATTGGTAGGTTGACCACTCATGAATGATATACGCGTTTAGAGTTTAATTGGGTATAATAGATTGTCAATAAACGTGTATTATGGTCTTAGATGGCCGATAATCACGTTTTTTAGTCAAATCTTTGATTATTACTCGTTAATCTTCCAAATTAATTGATCAAAGGAGAAGAAAGAAATAAAAAAGAAAAAATCAAATCTGCTGTTGCTGTGCGATGGGCAAGAAAGGAGACAAAAGACAGAATTGTATGTGGTGTTAAATATAATTAGCGCAGGGTAAGAATCAAAAAAATTGTGTGGAGCAGCTGGGAAACGAACGTGTGTGTGAGGAGGGGGGTCCGGGTTCGATACCCGTCATAAGCATCCCTTTTTTTTGTTAAATGAGAAAGGGAAGGAGGGTGTTGGGCCAAGGCTTGTGGGCCGGCCTGACGGGCCTGCTGTCTTGGGCCGAGCTACAAAGCTTGGTTAATGGGCTTCAGTTAAGGGTAAGGAAAACAAGGGGGGTTTGGGCTGAGTTGTTAGTTGTAATACCAACTAGTTTTATTATTTGTTAATATTATTATTATTATTATTATTATTATTATTATTATTATTATTATAAAGATAAATCCATTACATATATATATATATATATATAGGTTGCGAGTTAGGATAATTAAATATAGACTTGGGCACATTAGTGTGACGAAGGTAAGGACGTTTATATTAAGATTTGGGGAAAAATTCGCGATGTTACACCATCCACCTTCATCTTCCTTTTGAAGATCCATTTACTACCCAAAGGTTTACACCCAGGTGGTAAATCAGCCAATTTCCAAGTATTATTGTGCATTATGGAGTCAATCTCATCTTGGATTGCTTCTTTCCAAAATGCAGCATCCCTAGAAGACATAGCATCATTGAATGTCTTTGGATCCTCATCAATATTAAAACAATATTGATACTGATGTTCAACACCATTTCTGGTTCCTTCTACTAAATAAAGATGAAAGTCAGCACCAAATGACTTGGGTTTTCTGACTCTAGTACTTTTTCTGGGCTCAGTACTAGTATAAGGTACATAATCACAATTACCAGAATTGTCACCACAAGAAATTGTCTGTTCATAATTTTTAAGACACTGAGGCGTATCCTTCAATCGAGGAACAGAAGAAAATCTATCCTAATTCCCAAAATTAGCATCTCTTGACTCAATGACAGAGTGAACAGATACATAATCATTTGGTTCTATGACATAGAACATATAAACAGGGGAATGATTAGCATATCCAATAAATATGCAATCTATGCCTCTTTCACCAATGGTACTCATTTTGGGCTCAGTAAGCCGCACAACAGCTCTACATCCCCAGACTTTGAGAAAACTCAAATCTGGTACCTTTTTGTACCAAAGTTCATATGGGGTTACCTTAGACCTTTTATTAGGTGCTCGGTTCAATAAGTAACAGGCTGTCAACATAGCCTCACCCCAAAATCCATCACTTAAACCAGAATAGGACAACATAGAATTCACTGTTTCTTTCAATGACCTATTCTTCCTTTCAGCCACACCATTTTGTTGTGGTGTATAAGGAGCAGTTGTTTGATGTATTATACCAGTAGATTGGAAATACACTGGATCATAATACTCTCCACCTCTATCTGTACGAAGGTTTTTAATCAAACCATTTCTATGAAGCTCAACCTCTAGTTTATAAACTTCAAATTTATCAAGAGCTTCATCCTTTGAATGCAATAGATATACATAACAAAATCTAGTTGCATCATCAATAAAGGTTACAACATACTTCTTATTTCCTAGAGAAGGAGTACTATGAATGTCACATAAATCAGAATGAATCAATTCTAATACATTAGAATTCCTTTTGACATCTTTAAATGGTTTTCTTGTAATTTTTGTCAATTTGCAAGTATGACAATCATTACATTTTTGTATGTCAAAAGCTGGTATAAGACTCATTTTAGACATATCTTTCATTCTGCGATAATTAACGTGACCTAATCTAGCATGCCATAATTCTGATTTACTAAAATCATTGCTAGAACTAGTAGAAGCCATACAAACAGAATTATTAACAAAAGGGACATCTAAATTCAACTTAAACATGCCATTCAAATAACCAAATCCAATAAAGGTTCCATGTCTTGACAAGATATACTTGTCACTTTCCAAGACCTGCTTATAACCACAATTATTCAATACAATACCAGATACTAAGTTCTTACGAATCCCAGGTACATATAGAACATTATTTAATAGTAAAGAGTTTCCAGAAGTAAAGACTAAAAGAACAGATCCTATTCCTTTAATTGGTTCAGTAGCAACATTGCCCATCTTCAGTAAAGATCCATCTTCAATTGGCTTAAAATCCTTGAACCATTGAAGATTTTTGCAAACATGACATGTTGCTCCCGAATCCATCCACCATGAAATATCATCATCCTGCACATAAAATGCTTCAGAGATTATTGATACATAATAATTCTCAATATAATGATCACATGGTACCAAAAACGAACCTGATTGCTTTTCGGGATCCTTGGATCCACTTGTACCAGCCACGTTTTTGCCTTTTCCTCCACTCTTACCAGACCTGCAGTCTTTCTTGAAGTGTCCGGGTTTATTACACTTCCAACAAACCTTTTTAGGCTTTTTATCAGAACCCTTATTGTTGTTCCCTTCAAACTTTCGTTTTCCTTTCCAAGCCTTAGAGGATTCACCCTCCTCCACCATGTTCACAGAAGAACAACCAGCCATGGTTTTAGTACCAACACCAGAACCCTTTTCCATATCACGTATGTTTTGTTCAATTTGGAAACTACTTCCCAATTCAACCAGATTCATTTCCTCTTTCTTATGTTTCAGATTATTTTTAAAATCTTTCCAAGAGGGTGGCAGTTTATCAATAATACTAGAGACAGAAATCGCTTCATCCATCTTCATTCCATATTGATGAAACTGCCCTAGTATTCGTTGCAATTCATGATACTGTTCCATAACAGGCCTAGTGTCTACCATTTTATAGTTAATAAAATTACCAACCAGAAATTTCTTACTAGACGCATCTTCTGCCATGTATTTGGCTTCAAGGGCATCCCATAATTCTTTTGCAGACTCTACGTTTTGATACACATCAAATAAAGAATCAGACATACCGTTAAGAATATGACCACGACAGATGTAGTCTGCGTTTTCCCACTTTGAACGAGTTCTGGTTTGTTCCAGAGTTTCATTCTCAACAATCTCGGGACAAGGAGTGCTCAGAACATACACCACTTTCAGACTCGTGAGATAGAAGTGCATCTTCTTCTGCCAGCGTCTGAAATCCGGTTCAGAAAACTTGTCCAATTTCGTGAAGTTCTTTGTCATATCTTTCACAGATTCATTGTTCGTCATCTTCGGAAATTGATTCAATCTTTGTTGGGGAATAACCGTAACAAACGAACAAAACCGGATAACAGAAATCTCTGAAGGCACGTGATCGCTTTCAGATTGAATCAATTCGACGGTTCTATCGAATATTCAACCGGATACAATCAGAGATTGGGAATTTTCTGTATGTTGTATTTGAGATTATGAGAACCAGAGAGATTGATCAAGAAGGAGATAATCTCGTAATTAAACAGATCGACCCCAACCAGGGGCTCTGCCCCTTGGACCCTGCCAGGGGCTGCCGCCCCTTGGACCCTGCTCCCAGGGGCGCTGCCCCCGGACCCCCGTTCCTTAGGGGCTTCGCCCCTAAGTTCATAATAAATTCAAATAGGCGTGCACTCCGCACCACCATACCTATATGATGTATTATTATGAACATATTGATCAAACAGTCAATCCAATTACACTAAAATATCCAACAATTCACTTGCATCAGGTGCTTTTGAATCTTATGGTTTATTTTTTACTCATAATCATGGGAAACAAAGAAATTTGATAAGTAGGGGTGTTCAGAATAACCGCAAACCAAATAAAAACCGAAAACCGAACCGTAACCGTAACCAAAAAAACCAATCCGAACAACGAATTTGGTGTTTGGTTTGGTTTGGTTTTTGGTTCTACATTTTTTTTATTTGGTTTATTTAGTTTATTTGGATAACCGAATAAACCGGTAAAATAATTAATTATTAAATAAAAATAATAATATTTAATAACCCATATATAATATATAAGCCCAAGTATATGTTTAGTATTAATATCTCTTTATTTTTCGTATGCAGGTTCATTAGAGTTGGAGAAAGATTTAAATTTGAAGTTTATTTATATTTTGTGGAATTTACTATTTATAATTTCTATGATTTTTGTGTTTGCGTGGTTTGATTTATATTAATTTCTATCTTTCTATTCGGATTTCGAAACAGAGAGGTAGATAAGTTAGAGAAAAAAAAAACTTTGTTTCAATTTGGTTGAAATTGGTTTGTTTGGTTTTAAACCGAATTCAATTTGGTTGAATTTGGTTTGGTTTTCATATTCCTAATTTGGTTTGGTTTGGTTTTTGGTTTGGGGTACAAATTTTTAAAAACCGAATAAACCGAATCGAATAAACCAAATAAACCGTAAACCGAACCGATGAACACCCCTATTGATAAGGTCTGGATATGATAATCACAACACATTGCCATTACCACCTGGACACAATTCGTACTTTTGACCTTCCAAACAACCCATTAGATAAATTGCATTTATATGACACATGATAAAAGCATTTTTTTTTTTTTTGACAATTGATACATTTAGATAAACAAAGGAGCTGCATGGGTTCTTCGGTTTCGGTATCTTACTGTGAAGAAGTTATTTGAGTTTTCATATGAAGAAGTTAATTGACTGTTCACATGGAAGTATTGACTCTAACACCTAATTAAGAAGTTAGAGTCAACATATAGGTGGTCGAACTGGTCCGTGTCGGGGTACTAAATCGGGTGTGCATCAAACCGGGGTTGGATCAGCAACCGGGCCGGTTGAACCGGGATTTTAAGGGGTTGAATCAATTTTTTTAATATTTTTTAAAAGCTTACCCTATTAATTTTACGACATAATCCGGTCTTACATCCGGTCCAACTGGTCCAACCAGTCAGACCAGTGTACCGGTAAAGAGACTGGTTATTAGACATTAAGACCATATGTAGTGGTAGTGAAATTTGGAGCCACTCCCTTGTGCATTTTTTGACAAGTGTCACATGGGTTCTACAAGGGGCTTATAAGAGGTTTGAAATTATCAAGGGGTGTAATGGTGTGAGTGTATACAAAGATATTAAATTGAATTAAAAAAAGAAAAAAATAAATAAATAAACACATAGCAGTTGCATAAGAGACTTGGAGGATGGTGATTGGATGTTGCTTTGCCCCGTGAAAAATTTCACGCCATAACCAAAAACTTGCATTTAGCGCCCCTGGTGGCGGTGTGCAAAGCGCGAAAAGGGGCGCCAATTTCCCCTTTCACGCCCAATTCACTAACCACTACACATCGTCCAAGTTCGGTTTATAAAAACATTGGTTTATCATTTTTAAACTTTAACAATCATTTTCAAAATCTTCCTCAAATATATTTATATATTTATGCATTTTTAAACTTTATAACAATCAATTTCAAAATCTTTCCCCCAATATTTACTCAAATGCTGTATCGAACCATCTCTTTATTATTAAACCAATGCACTACTAAAAATCACATATACCAAACACATGGGTTCATGTTAATTCGAGCTCTAGATCAAGACAACATCTTTATCAGTCGCTTAATCGAAGCATGCTCCAACATTAATCTCTTAAACCATGCACTCTCCATATTCTCCAACAAATCTTTCAAGAACATATATCTTTACAACACCATGATCAAGGCTCTTTCAACCAAAACCCATATCAAAGATGCAATCTTTATTTACAACGAAGCTCGGGTTATTGGGTTAAGACCCGATTGTTACACAATTCCGTTTTTGTTGAAGGGTGTGGTTAAGTTGGGTGATCATGGGTTGTTTTTGGGTAAAGGGGTTCATTGTCACGTGATTGGTAATGGATTGGATGATGATGTTTATGGAGGAGTTGAGTTGGTTAGGATGTATGCTGGTTGTGGGTGTGTTTGGGATGCACGTAAGGTGTTTGATGAAATGTCTGTGAGAGATGTGGCGGTTTGGAACGCGATGGTTTCTGGGTATTGTAAGGCTGGTGAGGTTGAGAGAGGGAGAGAATTGTTTGAGGTTATGCCTGAGAGAAATGTGGTTTCTTGGACGGCGTTGATCGCTGGGTATGCTCAAGCGAATAAAGGTTTGGAAGCGGTTGAGGTTTTTAGTAGAATGGTGAGTGATGGTGTGAGCCCTGATGAGGTTACGATGGTGGCTGTGCTCTCCGCTTGTGCCCAGTTGGGTGCGTTAGAGCTCGGTGATTGGATACATGGGTATGTAGATAAACATAGGTTGCGCAAAAGTATGTCTCTTGGTAACGCACTTATTGACATGTATGCAAAATCAGGTAACATAAAGAAAGCGGTGGAGGTTTTCGAAACTATGAAAGATAGATGTGTTATAACGTGGACAACTGTCATTGCTGGATTGGCGTTACACGGGCTTGGAAAGCAAGCTCTTGACATGTTTTCCAGAATGGAAAAAGCGCGTGTTAAACCAAATAATGTTACACTTATTGCGGTCCTGTCTGCATGTAGTCATGGTGGATTAGTGGAAGCGGGTCGTTGGTATTTCAACAACTTGTTTCCAAAATACGGGATTAAGCCAAGAATTGAACATTACGGTTGCATGATTGACCTGCTAGGTCGAGCTGGTTGTTTATTAGAAGCGCAAGAGCTACTGAACCGCATGCCTTTTGAACCAAATGCAGCGATTTGGGGTTCACTTCTTGCAGCGTCTAGACTTTATGGAAATGTTGAACTTGGTCAACTAGCTGTTCAACATTTGGTTAAACTCGAGCCGAATAACAGTGGGAACTTTTTACTTCTTTCAAATATATATGCTTCCGAGGGCCACTGGAACGAGTCTGGATTAACAAGGAAAGTGATGAGGGATAGTGGTGTGAAGAAGATTTCGGGTTTGAGTTGCATTGAGTTAAATGGTAGAGTTCATGAGTTTGTTTCTGGAAATAGTTCACATCCTCAATTTGAGAGGATATTTGAAGTTTTGACCATGTTAAATAGACAAATGGATGTTATCAACATTTATATATAAACACTTTAAACTGTCTCTCGCTATATGCGAATAGCATTATGTATAAGTGTTTATACAGTTCTCTACTTAAAATTGGTGTTGCACTAAACGCTCCCCATATCCATGTGTGCACACATATACATGTTTTAATTTGACCATTGTGTGCGCGATGCGTTTTAGTGTCATAAAATGTTATTAACAATACAATAGCCAAAAATGGCATCATATAACTGTTTTAGATTTGGCCATTAAGAAAGACTGATTGAATTATCAGCATGCCATTATTAACAGCACTAAATATCAATCAAAACAAACTCAAAACTTGTAAGCTATGAAGCATCAGTTTCATTCTCCAAAACAGAGCGATGCGGAATTACCATTAGAGAATCTTGGTGTGTCCAAATGTTGAGGTAATTTAGCAACACAATGGTGATACGATTCATAAACGAACACCCAATTCGGATATTTTCATTACCCTTTTGTTAATAGCAAGCCTCTCGTCTTTTAAAGTTGACGCCATATTAGCAACCTGAACGATAAAAGTGGAACCAAGGCTTAGAAGCGAATTTCATACACATCCCTTCTTAAAATGTTCATAAAACATCCTTCTAAATTTCATAATATAATGTATACCTTTTAAAATTACTAAAATTATCGTATTTATGAGCTACTAAATAGTAAATAAAATAAAACCAGCCACTTATAAGTTATAAGTTATAACATTTTACTGAATGAATAAAGTAAACCTTGTAAGCTGAGATAATTCATGGTCATAGCATTGTTTTCCTATTTGTTTGTATGGTTAAACAAATGCTATAACTTATAAGTAACTGATTATTTTGTTAATTATTAAATGGATAAACATGATATGTTTAGTGTTCTATAATTAATCCTTCATTAAAAAAAAAGTAAAGATTATAATTGTGAAAATCTAATTCTTTTTTATTATTTTGTACACACTTTAAGAATTTATTAAAAAATAAGAAATTTAGACAAAAGTATACCTCTCCTCGCAGTCGCAAAGCTTCTCGACCAGGAATTTCCCGCAAATCATCCACAAGATCTGTTTCAAGTGCAAGAGATATCAAGTAAATTCGTATTTCTTCTTGCAAGAACACAATTTTATTTTACGGGGTGTTTTAATAATGATTATTTGATGAGTGAATTAGAATCCGCCCCTCTTTTGTTGAGGATTATTTTTCTTTTATTCCTTTTCTATGGATGTGTGGGGGCGGGGGTTGATAAGCTTACCGTTAGCTTGACATTCAACCTTGTGAGCCGTTTTAGCAAGGCTTTTAAACTGACCTCCAGTATTCCTACATAGTAATATAGTTTGAATGATTATTGCATGAGACAAACAAAATTACGTTGTCACTACGTCTGACGAAAGCTACAGCACGTAATTGGTTCTACACACATGTAATGATAACTTTGTGGGCCAGGGCAAGTTTGCTTAAGATTTCACCAAACTATGTTCATTACAGCTGATACGATTAGGGGTAGGGCTGTAGGGGTGTGCAAAACTGGGACCTAGGTCCGATTCGAGTCCGAGTCAGCCCAGTCCAAACCAGATTTAGGTGTGTAACTAGGCTTGAATATCACTAGCTTAAAAGTTTTAAGTTTCATTTCCTAATGTCGTTTAGTCTCAAAAAGGTTCTAAACCGGCACTGGCCTGACAAAGAGGCGGTGCAATATGATCCGATTCTTGGTTCTTGAACATTTTAACAATTTTCAAATTATAGGTTTCGCTTAAGTCTGATTTAGGACTGCTGCATAGCGGTTCAGTACTAAATCAAACAAGACCAATTTGGGGTTTTACAGACTCAAAGATATACATAGAAAAGGACATCATTTCAATTATGTAAAAGAAAAAGAAAAGGCACGCCCCACTTACGGTGTGCGCATATAATGCATATATGTGTGGCCCTTGGGGGGCAAAAGTAAAGTAGCACTAGTTTTAACGTTATTTTACTAATTTTGTGAAAATGACGTTAAAAACGACGGACGGTTAATCATGCATCATGTGGTGGCGTGGATAGCCAAAGTACATGCACCGATCGGGTTTGTCCCGATTGCTAAGTGTTCTGTGCCTTATGTCCAAGGCTTGATACCAAACCACATCGAGCCGGGGGTCTCACTGGAAGCAGCCTCTCTATTCTTAGGGGTAGAGGTAAGGCTGTCTACATCTTACCCTCTCAGACCCTACCTTAGTTTTGCTATAGGTGGGATTAACTGAGTATGATGAAAAGAAAAAGAAAAGGCCATCTGGTTCCAGATCTGCCCCGACCCAGACCAATGTGGGAACCAACTTATGAAAATATCCTGATCTATAGAAACAAGAACTGGACCAAATATAGCCGGTTCGGGTACGTCGGCTCAAGGTTTAGTTCTTCGGTTGCCATGAAACATGAAACACTTAAATTCTTGCAACTTAGGATTGGGTGTACGGTGTACCTTAGTTCACTATAGCCAAAAGTCATCCCTTTCTCAGCAAAAGCAGCCCTTTCAAGTAGCTTTTCACTCTCTTTCTTCATTAACTGAACCGAAAGGCTCAAATCATGTACGCTGTTTGCAGCTTTGACAATACGTGCCTGGATATACATTATAACAGAAAAAATGCTTCAGGAGAAGGATACGGCATTTAAAAGATCATATTTTTAAAGCTGATAGATCTTACGTAGCGGCAGCAGTTTCAACCATTTACTAGTGAATGAGTCAATTTGGGCTGTGTTTTATATAAAAACGAGTGAAACCAAAAAAAATTACTTGACAAGTAAATGGGTCAAATGGGTTGAAAGTCGACCCATGTCTATTTCTGATTCATTCAACCTCCTGATCCCTTTTATTCAAACATTTGGATTTTATTAGTGTAAAATAGTATAGAAAATCCAAAAACAGAGAAAAACAGGCCTTGGTGGGTCAGCCTGCCCCACCCGGTTTTATGAAAAAGTGACCCATTTCATAACCCAAACCCATTTGACCCATCATGCAACCTCTAACAATATGCCAATATATGAATCTAGACAAGGTACCTCCTCAGTCTGAAATCGACCCAATGTACGACGGAACAAGAACCTTCTAGGGCCTGCATGCAGGAAATCAAGGGATATAAATACACAAAATAATGACATTTACATTTGAACTAGAACCAACATGTTTAAAAAAGACCTTATAAGGTAGAGCATCTTACTCCATATCAAATCAAACCACCTTTCAGGTTTTAGCAAAATGAAATGATAAATCTTAATTATATGTGCTAATTGAAAGAATTGACTTTTGGTATCTAAGACAATTAAACGGAATACACATATATTTAGAGAAACAATGCTGCTTTCAAATAACCCTTGTGATTTATGGATATCATAAGAAGTACATGGTTGCTTTTATAAAAAATGATAAAGAATGCTACACTTATGTAACAAGTTCAATATTAAAAAAACGAAAACAATTATTATTTTGCTTGCCTCGCATTAGGAGAAGACCGGCTGTAATTGCAACTCCAGCAGACAATGCTGAGTGCTCTCTTGCAACTTTGACTTGATCTGTTAGCACAAAAGTATGGGAGAAGGATGATGCCATAACGGATGACCAAAACAAGCCAAGTGAAAGAAAGTTCAAGAAGCAGTTGCAGTGGAAAATAATGGAAAGTAAGAGACTGACTGGGTTTTTTTAATCATGAGAAACAACTTTGGTAAAAAAAAAATCACCTTTGATTTTACTGAAGACCAAATCTTCGTAACTCTTATAATGTGATGTGTATTGAAGTACATGATCCTGGAAGATAAACATGTAAAACAAAACTTAAAACAAGTTAAATAAAATGTTCTTAGAATTAGATCACAATCTGTATAAGTAGACTACTAACGCATATCTTGATCGTAAGTCGTAACCATGTTTTGGTTAGCATGTTTAAGATTCTATAACAACAATAACACACAACATGATGTAAAAGTAAACGGAAGCTAAAAAAACCTATTACCACATCCAACTACTGATCTTACTATTAAGTCATTTAAATGTTACAGCACAGCTTTTTCTTCAGATTCCACGTGGTAAAAAGGTTGCATATTTATACAACTACTGATGTCATTAATAAGTCATTCAAATGTTACAACACAAACCTTTGATAAACTAGTTGGGGGAGAGGAGTAAATTGTTAAGAGGATGGACAATATTTAATGAAGAACAATCAAATTTCATATTAGGTGAACCTCTATGGAAGCAAATGCATCGGAGTGGGAGCTTGGTTTTAAAAAGCGCGAAGCGCACAAAAGCGACGAGGTCTAAAACCAAGGCGCAAAGCGCAAAATCAGTGGGCTTTTCGTACGCGAGGCGCAAGAAGATTATATAATTTTTTATATATATGCTATAGGTTTTTAGCATTATTTACTCAAAATATAGATACAAATAAGGTATATATATGATTTAACTTAATTGTACAACCTTTTTAGATACATGTATAACAATTTTAAGCACAAAAACATCATGTGTACAAAAAGCGCGCGCCTCGGGGGCTTTTTTCCTGCGCTTCTTGCGCTTTTTGTACAATGCTCGCCTAGTGTTACATAAGGCGCACAGGTTTGCGCCTAGATGTGCTTTGCGCTATGAAGCGCGCACTTTTTAAAACCAAGAGTGGGAACCCATCAACCGAATGATTCTCGCACGGCATACCTAAGCTTATCAAATGTAGTGAAGACAGGCTCCTTTTTCTCTTACTTTAGGCTTTGGTGGTAGTTCCATTAAGACTTTAAGAGTTGATCACTGGTCCTATACAAATCTCAAGCTATAAAAGAGAAGCTATCAGCCTGGAAAACCAAAGCCATGTAGATGGGTGGGACCGTGGGGGAGTCAATCTTCTAAAATCTGTACTTTCTCATTTATCTATGTATTTCTTTTCTTTATACAGGTCTGTATCAGTTTATCCAGTGTTCTCCGCACTTTGGATAGCACTAGAATTAGATATCCCATGGGTTGGTTGGAATCAATCGATGCCTAAGTTAAAGAGTGGAGGTCTAGGCATTAGTAGCCTTAAAGCAAACATCCTGTGTTTTTCTTAAAATGGTGATGGCCAATTCGAGTTGTTGGTGATTGTCTTTGGGCTTCTGCAATCAATGACCATCCATAGCAATCTTCGAAGAATGAAAGTTTTTAACCCTACTCCTAAAATAGTACATCAAAGCCGTCTGGTAGGATATTGTTAGCTGTTTGGGACATTCATAACTTAGGTATGCAACTTCTCTCTTATGTTACAAAGAGAAATGGAAAGGCATTTCTGAATATTATTGGGACAATTATGCACTTAGACTTGTTGACCAAATCTCGTAAGCTGCAAGATAAATGGTGCAATGTTGTCAACAGGAACTGAAATTGGAGAAGGCAGATTCACAGTTCGAGAAAGCACCATAGATGGCCGTAAAATATTAAAATCCTTCCACCGTCATTATAAACAAAATGGAACTCACTTTTTCCCTATAATAACAAGTCTTCATCTGGAGAGGTGATAGAGATAGTATCCCCACCAGATTCAGTCTTAATAAAAGAACTATAAACCTCTTACATCCGACTCGTAAAGGTTTTGGTAAAATTCCGATTCAAGCCTAGGTCATTTCCATCTAACCTAGGTGTTACATATAATATCTAGCTCCTACAATAAACTGTTGATTACAAACAATAGGTTAAATACCTAAATAAGTATATATCATGTTCTTACTTCTTAGTTCTATGTTCCATTAACACTATCAAGTATGACCACATTCATTTGCTGAATCAAAACATAAACACAATCAAATCAATACAATCAATTGAACACACAATACAACACAGTACCTGAAGAGTTCGAACTTGAGAGGAGGAGTTCTGCTGCAACGATCGGGCAGATCGAATGGCTGAATCAGCTGATGCCTGTACCGTACGAGGCAGGTCCTCTGAAATGTACGACAGCCATGGTTTATCTACCTGTTGCTGGTGGTTATCCGACGTGGCATCGGCGGCGTTAGGCGGTGGATTGTCGTCGATCATCTTCTCCGATTAATATTATTGTTGTACCTTTTGTTCGCCCTATTTTTCAGATGAAGAGCGGATACTTTGCTTGTTTCACAATAGCTCCCTAAGGTTTCACTAGTGAGCTAATCAAGACCAAAGATTTTTGAGGACATATACCGGACAGGGATGACTTCGATACCGTATCGGTATCGAAATTTAAACGCACCAATCTTGAAAATAAATGTTCGGTACGGTACAATATCTAAAAGAAAAATTTTAGTAAAATAATGTATTATACCGAAACAAAAGCACCATCCCATGCTAAAAATTGGTACCAAAATTTGATCAGTATGATATCTTAAGGTATCGGTATTTTTCAGTAAGAATACCGAAATTCGCATCCTTAGTAACCGACATGAAACTGATCAATTTTTTATATGGTCGGTCTAATTCGTTTAGTAAATAAATCGTGTTTGGATTAATATGTCTAGCTAGGGCACGCCCGGTCCATGGGAGGGGCAATGTAGGCCGAAAAGTTTTTAATTTTTAATGTATATTTTATATATATAGTTTTTTTTTTAAATAAGACATAATTAAATTTAAAAATTAAAACCCAGTATGTTTTAAAATTCATTAACGTATCCTAATTAGTTTAGGGCCATACAAACAAATAAACCCAATTTTCATTTAATCCAACTGTATCATGTGGCCTAAATTTTAAAAAATAATAATAACTTAGGGGCCCATTTCTCTTATCGTTCAGGGCCTCCCAAATTCATAGGGATTCTTAGAGACAGCACGAGTTAAGACCATTCAATAAACATGATGTATCATCTATAATCTATAATCTATAAAATATAATAAAACAAGATGTCTTTGTCCACATGTCCCTCTCTTAAACCCCTTATTTTGCAATTTTCCCACCTATTTTTTTTTGCCACGTGGCAGTACTCTTCTCGTGCATTGTATTCTTTTTATTTACCCCAATTTTCTTATTGCCTTCTACCCTATTTTTTTTCCTGGCCACTATTGACGACGGGCATAACAGATTCAATCGTTTGATTGTTTCATGTTTTGTGTGTTCCTGTATGAGTCAAGAACATTACATCTTCTCTTTCCCAAATCCCTATCTCTCTTTTGTCTCTCGATTGCAAAGAAATAGAGATTCAACAATGGGGGTTTCTTGTGATTTAGGGTTTCAATCCTCTTTGCATCAGTTTACCACCAAAGGTATTTGTTCTTCAATCTTAATCCGGCATACGTTCTGATAACTGGATCTGTGTATATTTATTGTTAATTTTACTGCTTTTGTTGTTGTTGATAACTGGATCTTCGCAAAATTTGTTGTTGATAGTTGGATCCTCATTTTGAAATTGAAACATTAGTATTATTATCATAGTTAGGGCTTTTTTGGGCATCATAATTATAATGTTCTCAAATTGAAGCATTAGTGTTATATATCATAACTACCAATAACTATTATATAGAGGACCAAATTGCTTACATGTTTCCAAGAGGAGTCTAAACATTCCAAGAAATGTAAAAAAAAAAAATTGACACTTTGTTTATGTCATACGTGTTTTTGTTACTGTATAGGAGGAACCAAAGAATCCAACTTATGTATCCAAAGTGCTAAAAAGAAAGAAGAATCAAGTGATAAATACAAAATACGGAGGTAGAGACTCCATCAACAAACAAAATGGTTACAAGTCAGTGGGTTGTTCATATATGTTTTATTTTGTTCTTAAATGTATTTGATGTTTGCATTACTAATAAATGTTACTTTTGACATTCTCAAACCCCTGTATATATACAACAAGATCTAAAACTATGTTTATAGGATATTTATGCTCCTCTCTTTTGAGTGCTTTCCATAGCAAGGTGAGATGCCTTCCTACCCATAAGCTGAATAAAACAACATAGAATTTTTTTTTTTTTTTTTAATTTGGCCTACTTTGATCTATTTATGATAGAACATAACTAAAACCAACTTTTTCAAAAGTACATGGGTAGAAAATTTGCAGTAAAATCTAAATCTTCAAATAGAATATTTAAAGGTTTTATGAATTACGAATAGACTATGGAAAAGTCTCAAACCACTTAACCCATACCCCTTTTAGTTGTGTATTTTAATTTGACCCGTTGAGATAAAACATAACCAAGTCTACTCTTTAGGCACCTTTATTATTAAATACGACAACATTGTACACAAGAATACAAGGGGAAATGAGTTTAGAAAAATTACCTCTTCTGCAGAAAGAGCATATGTGCAAATGTGCAAATGTTACTAATGGGTTGAGAGTTAACCGTTAACCTAAAGAAAAGCAAAATTGATGACTGCAAGAACAATAACTATTATAACTTATAAGAAAGGCTTAAATCATACCATAGAGGATTTATATAATTATATCCACCATTACCAAGTGCTTGATGAACTTCTTTTCAAAGGATACTATCGTCTATCTATAACCCACCTTTCCATTTTCAATTTTTTCATCTTTTTATAATTGCAATAATCTGTACATTATTTTCACTAAGACCAGAGTATATGCATCCTTGTAAGATTTTCACTCAAACTATGGCAGTGTAAATACCTTGGATATAGTATCAATATGTTTTATTTGACCCGTTTGATATTTAAAATAGCCCAAACCAGCTCATTCATAGGTATCTGGTTTGAACTTGGCAACTTCATTTATTCGGTTTATGATCAATTAAGGAGTATTTTCTTAGAACTTGTAAGAGGTGCATTATTGGGATTCATGAGTTCCCTAAGGATTCGGATTTGGGCAGATTGAAAGGAAGCGACATTGTCTTAATGAAACTCTTAAATTTTTATTATTATGTTAGAAATTCAAATGAATTTTTTTTATTGCAGCTGTATTGTTAAGGCAAAAATTAACTGCACGACCGTCAATGTTATGAAAACCTAAAGCTATAGGTGATTCAAGGTGTAGAGCAGGTCAAGATACATTGATACTACAAGAACTGGTGTTCTTGCTGGATTGATTTTTATCAATCTCCATACACAAATATAAAGATATAAACATCGCTGTTTTTTTTCTTAATCTCAATTGATGCGGATAAGTCTTAAGAGTAAAAACAAATGTGGAATCAAATGACTAATTTTACATGAAGATGAAAAACATTTCTTTTATTTCAAAACATTATTTACAGACTTATTATGTTTGTGAAGGAGCCATGTTCAATGGTAGATTGAGCCCCTTTGTTTTGAAATGCAAAAGGTAAAGCAAGTTATGTTGTTTATTTTCATGCATGCGATACAAGTGAGGTGATGTTACCTATTCCTTTAAAGTGTAGCATGCCTTGATTGCTTAACTAATCGCTACCCATAATTGGGTTATTATATATTCATGCTTTGTATTCTTCTCTACTTCTAAGTGTTTTTTTTTTTTTTTTTTTTGCATTTCACTAGGGTTCAACTTCAAGGATTACTGAAGGCATGAAAACCAATGATTCGGAAAGAACAAGCAATGGCATGCTATCATGCTCTTCTGGATGGATTTGAAACACAAAACATGAACAATCCCATACAGTCTGTTTTTTGACATCACAAAAAATATATTTAAGCTTAATATGTTTATAAAGGATCTAATTATACCTCCTGCTAGAGTAATAACTTTTATGAATTTTTTTATAAAATTACACAAATTGTGTTTTGTGGGTGAATACAAAATTGTTTCTAATTATTCCTCCTATCAATCTAACTCCTTCATGAAGTTAGCTATAGTTTCAAACAACTTGTCTTAAAAAAATAAGAAAATGATTTGATAAAAATTAATGTTGATAAGTATTCTTTTTTTTTAAAAAAAAAAACCTAGATTTTGAACATAAAAGGAACTGTTACCCGGTAGATTGTATATCTTCCTAAATCACATTAATTTTTTTAAATCAAATCGTTTAATTGGAATGTTTCCAATTAACATAAAATCAAAACATTTAATTTGGTTACCATAAAAAAACCTCCATCTCCTATATAAATCCCAACTTTATGATAAGAAAAGTAACCCTATTAGCAACCTAGCTAAATAACGAAAGGTGTTTTTTTTTTCTTTCAACATATTCATGTTTTGTTTTTTACTCTAATTAGGGTTTTCAATATTATGTTTAATTTGCGATAACAATTAACAAAAGCCAAAGACAGTCACTAGCGAGAGTTGGTTTGTACTTGAAAGAACCGGGTTTTAGTCATGGCCAGTTGTATGTTGCACTATCAAGAGTAAAAAAGCAGGAACCGAGTGAAACTATTAATTTTAAATAGAGATGGAAAACCTACAAATAAAACAACAAATGTATTGTATAAGGAAATCTTTAGAAAGTTATGAACTGTAATTTAAATTTTACAAATTTAACGCAACATTTTTTCATTTTCAAATATTCTTACAACTTATTGTTTGACATATTTAACATTATTCAACCCATGTATCACACGGGTACTTAAACTAGTGTAGTAATAAAACTAAACAGCTCAACCATATAAAAATAAAAAATCTATATAACTTACAAGTTCAATCCGACAATCCCTTCAACTTGATAACAACTTTATTACAAGATACCCTTCAACCTTTCCGGACATGCTAACCTATGAAGATAAATATGTATATGAGTCGTGACCGGGTAACATAGTTTTAAGAATGTCCAAGTTTACAAATCGATTAAGGTTCCTTAAATCTAGCCCAAACCATTAAACTTTCATCCCGAAAGTACAACACAACCGGCAGGTTCAGTTTGCCATGTAAAAGTGGTAACCTTAAGTCCTTAACAACAATATGATGATGTTGTTGTAGTTTAAGTTTTTATGATAACTTATATAAAAATTACCTAATAATAATTGGGTACAACATTGTCCACATTTTGTGTTAAAAATTAAAATTGATTGTGAGATTTCTCCTTCACTCATTTTGTAATCAACCCTGCTACAAAATTCGGTTTCCACCTTCAACAAAACCAACCCCTCAATTCACAAACCGAAAGAGGGGGAATATTATGCACATCCCAAGAACAACCCCCAAATAATAACAAATTCATCTACCAAAATCAATAACCACATTAGGTTCTTGGGAAATTACCAGGTTTGATTGCAAAATGTCATGATTTCTTGTTCCTTTTAACAATTTCTAATGAGTTGTAATGAATGCAAGGACATTTTCAAATCAATTTCTAACAAGTTATACGTGTTACACCCATCTAGAGTTCTTGTCTACGTATCCTATGCATAGTTGCATGGAATGGCAATATACAATGTGGATGTGGACCTGGGCGTAAGTGGGTGTGGCACGTATAACGATAAAAAATGTATTTTGTACATAATTTGGTTTAAAAGTAACATTTGATTAGGTAACAATATTTATATGATTATAGATGGAAGAAGGGAGTCAATCAACAGGATATTGGTGTTATGAATGCTCTAGGGCAGTCGAAACGATCATGGAGATTGAAACGGTTAAGTGTTCGTTATGTCACGGCGGATTCGTGGAGGAATTGGACATCTCAAGGAGTGATAATCGCAACCACCACCACCAGGTTGAAGATTTTGAATCGGACAATGCGCTCTCATTGTGGGCCCCGGTCTTGCTTGGAATGATGAATAACCCTCGTAGAACTAACCGCGCTCGGAGATTCAGACAAATCGAGTCTGGTAATGTCAATGATCCCGAGCTAAATAGGGAACTGCAGACGGTTGTGAGGAGGCGTCGTAGGAGCTCCACCACCATCCTCCAACTGCTTCAAGGGGCCCGCAATGGAATGATAAGGGAATCAAATGATAATGATAATAGTAGTAATAATAACAATAATAATAATGATGTGGAAAGAGAGCGTGAGCGTGTTTTTGTCATTAATCCTTTTAATCAAAGGATTATCGTTCAGGGCGCTGGTGGGGGCCGAAATCCATTTGGTTCTGGTGGCCCACCACAAAACCAACCAATTGGGTCTTTAGGCGATTACTTTGTTGGGCCAGACATGGAGTTACTCTTGCAGCATTTAACAGAGAACAGCCCGGCCCGATATGGGACTCCACCGGCCCAAAAGAAGGCGGTGGAGACCATGCCGACGGTGAAAATCAAGGTGGATTTGGATAATTTTATTCAGTGCTCAGTTTGTTTGGAAGATTTAGAGGGTGGGAATAAAGCTAAAGAGATGCCATGTAAACATAAGTTTCATGGTGAATGTATTGTGACATGGTTAGACCTTCATAGTACATGTCCAGTTTGTAGGTACCAATTGCCTTCTGATGAATCAAAACCCAAACACGAACGCGAATCTTCGCGAGGTACCGCGGTCAACAGGCTAACCGGATCCGAGAGTGAAAGCGGTAACTTGGGTCTAGATGGGGATGTGGTAGGCAGAAATGAAAGGCAGATTTCGGTCACATTTCCTTGGCCATTTAACAGCTTGTTCATAAATCCATCGGTTTCACCCGAGTCAGGATCAGGGTCGGGGACGGGGCCAACGAGTCAAGATGGTGGTGGTGGTGGGAGCGAAAATGATCACTAAACTCTTGTTGTAAGCTTTGTCCATGTTGTCTATACGCCGTTACATAAACTTGTACATAGACCGGTTAACCATGATATCGATGCTCGTGTATACCTTTTTATAGGATATTATTGCATATATCCAATATGCATATAGATTCCTGTTGGAGCTTCTTAATATTATGAGTCCGATTTATACCTTTTAACCTTTTATTTTTATTCTTGTTGGGTGACAAAAGTATAGATGATAGTTTTGACACCTTTTATTTATTTACTAATCGATTTGGATTGTGTTTTATCTCACATCGTTTAAACTGGTCAAATTAAACAAACGTTACAAGAATGGGATAACGTGAAATTGGTTAAAAGTTCAACGTCTAGCACCGATTAAGAGATCCTATAGCAAGAACTAGCATAATAATATCCATAACTGCAAATGGAGATCGCTCACAAAATGGATGAAATGAAAGGTTCTTGTTCGGATTGTTGTTGTAACTGAACGATGACGTCGTGTTCTTAGTGGTGTTAGAATACTTGACAAAATTCAATCAAAAACGGATTGAGGGGCTATGAATCAGTGATAAGTTAATAAAGTTACGATGAATTGATGAACATGTAACATTCTGGCATCATCGTGATATCTCATTGATCAAAACGTTATGAATTTCAGAATTTAAACAACTATGGTGAACAATCGGTTCTGTTTTCAGAAGTCTAATCATTCATAGTTTTTTTTTTATAGTTGAAATAAAAGGAACCAATTACAATAAAATAAAATGGATAGGTACACATGCAACAAAATACGTCTTTAAAAATGTAAGTTACGTCTCCACGAGTGTATATGTTTTGTTGCTTAACATCTCAACTTTCCTTTAAAAGTATTACTTCCGAAACAACATAATTCTACAATAATGTAACGTACTAGCTATGTATAAAATCATAATTCATGGTTTATATTTTTTTTACATTTAACATGATCTTCTGTGTAAAGGTCTTTGTAAAAGACATAATGATAATGAATCCATGTCTTTGTCTCATTTTATGTATATATTTTTTTGAAAAATACTGTTCATTATTTCTCTTATTTATCTCATGTTTTTTTAAAAAGAAGCTATCTAACACCAACTTTAAGGTGGTGGAAGAGAAAATAAGAGAAATTTAACATAGTACCCGAAAGATCTACAAACAAGAGATGAGAAAATGCGGTAAGATTGAAAAGGATCGCTATCATCACTGGGCAGCACAAAGCAGTGGCTTTCTATGATTGTTGTACGACAACACAAAATAATGCCTTAGGATTGTATGCACACGGCTAACATAGTGATCGGTGACGATGATGAAAAAGAGGTAGCAGTGGTACTTTTTGAGAGATGAGACAAAGCGTGTTACAGTAGGTTCAGGTGACATAACCAAAGTAGTTTTTTCAAACCTTTCATCAAATGATACTAGACGATTTAGTCTAGCTACCATAGGTTCAGGTGACACCATAACCCGACAGTTGCGTAGACATGGTATCAAACTCAATACTACTAATAGCGGCATGAGGGAGCACCGGTTCTCAAAGCTTTACATATAACATGGTTTGCGCCGGACCATTCTCCATGTACAGTTATTTCTACCCTACCACCAGGAATTTGATAACACCAACCATAATGAATTAAAAAAAAGACTACAAATTATGCAAAACTTTAAAGAAAAACTATTGTATTGCAATACCCAACATCCCACCCTGCTTTTCTAGCTCATTGTCCCAAAGTACAAACCACAAAACCATAACTCTCCTATCATAACCAGATTTACAAGGCAGGACAACTCTACTCCTACTCTTAATCAAACGAAACAAAAACTACCATAAACGCCACGAAAGGAAATAGAAACAAAAGAAAAACATCAAACCAGAAACAGGAAAAAGGTATGAAAAACCCTTTGAAAAACGCTAAAACACTACCGACTGGGCTTCTGATTACAAGCCCTCCTATTTTACATTCCCTTTCCCCCAACCTTGTAGTAAATTGTCGAACATCCATTCATATCACCGCTGACCCATTCTCGGTATGTTTGACATCTTCTTTAACCAAATCCGGAGAGATGACCTCTTCTTTGTTCTTCTCAACTATGCTCGCTTTTTCTTCCCATGCCTTGAAAAAACACAACATTATTGTTAGAAACTATGTAAATGTAAAACTACAGTTTGTAAAGAGAAACTCGTCACATTGTCACCTACTTGTTTCTGAAATAGTTGTTTTGCCTTTTTCTCTTGAATTCTCTTTTGGCGTTCTTCGTAAAACTCAAAATCATCAAGTATGCATTGCTTGCTAGAATGATCTTTGAATATTTTGATCACCTGCAACCCTTGCTCTAATTTCACCTATAACAAAAATACACAAACATTGATATATGACAAGAGCTGCTTAAACAACATAGAAATATGATACAAATGTGTATATAAATGTATAAAGTGTGTATAATGTATATACCTCTTGGGTGTCTCTGCTATTGGTTACAGGCTTATTCTCGTTGTATTCAAGAACAATATGCTTCAACAAACTGTTTGGCACGTCTTTAACAATATGCCACTTAACGGGAAAGTAGCCAACCCATTTGTCTTGTTGCCAATAGTCTAAGCTTTTGTTGAAATCAACAGGGCCTACCATTTCAGCAACACCAACAAATTGACCACTTGTATTGACCTGTCAAAAAATCGTTACGCAACAAAACTAAATGGTAATAAAAAATTTCTTAACATTAAGATGATTAAAAGACTTACAGAAAAGAACAGAAACACTGGGCATTTTTCAGGTTTCTGTTGAGCCTCTTGGTATGCAGCTTCAAGTTTTTTATTTCCATTTTGTGTACTAGACCAAACATTATACTTTATGCTTTTATGAACATCGTCTTCACTGTATGATTTAATTATAAAAAACTTTGCGTCTGTATAAGTGTCGGGAAAATCTGCTAGGTTGTACTGCTCTCTGTCTGGAGCTGCACATGCCTTATTTTTCTCAACATCGGTAAGTGGCAAATTACCATCTTGCCCTTTAATGGGAACGGTGACTAGAATTGGGTCCTTTTGGTTCTTAACAATTCGGGCTCTTGGGCCCCGGTTTAGCTCATTCAGCCCATCACTGTTTTCATTGCTATAATTGAAAAAACCGTTGCCTCTTCCTCGAGGCTTGTAGGTGTTGTTAAATGCCAGCCAACCTTGCCCATTTGGTGACCAGTAAGCACTGGACCCACAACCCAAACCTGATCCGTAGGCACCACTGTATTGACCATATAACTTGTTTGGGTACATTCTGTTCATATATCCACTAGCTGTATTCGTTCCTTGCATAGGATTTGAGCTCTACAAAACAAATAAATACCATAAATAAAAATATAACATAGAGCAAAATAATAAGAGCAATACAACAAAAGGGAAGCAAACTATACAATTTTTCCCAAACTTGGCAACCAACTTTATTTATGATTGCAATTTGCAACAGCAGGAGATACTTTTTTTTCTTTTTTAACTACTACACAGCATACAATATTGCTTTGCCTGTTAATATTATAAAAAAGTATATTTTAAAATGCTTTTCACAAAACATTGAGATTTCATTTATGGCCATCTAATGTTGCAGCTACTGTAGCATCATCAATAAGCAACAATTAACGTGTAGAAATCAGTTGATACATGGTTGCTTAGCCAATAACCTGTTAGTTGGCTTTTGGTTTGCTCCTAAATTAAAGTATGTTGCTAAATAAAAATATTAGTTTTTTGTTTCTGAGTTGTGCGGTTTACAAAAAAATATATATAAATGAATAAAACGTACCACATAATGAGAATGAGGACGAACATTCTGATTCTTTGATGCAAAACCATTTGCATTCGTCAAAGGGACAGAATTGGTATTGTTTCTAACTTGTCCATTGGAATAAACAGAGCTGTCTAACCATGGAACCGAAGATTGGACTCTTGGATCCTGATACCCATTTTGCGTACCCCTGCCAGAACTGTAGATCGGATTCTGATATGGCACCGGTCTGACCGGTGCAGAACCAGCTATGCCTTTTACAGTGGAATTAGCAATTCCATTAGCGGCTTTGTCTACAGTCGACAGCGGTTTACCAGTGGCTGCAGATTTGGATATATCACCGTTAGGAGGCACAGCAACTTGAGGCATGGGTTGGAAGTAAGGGCTAGGATACTGGTACTGCTGCGCTCCATATAGTTGACCATCCTGAGCCGGTTGTGGAACAGGCGAACCAGCAGGAGAATACGGGACATATGGCGCATAACCATACCCAGGGTACATTATCGACCCGCTATCCCCATAAACACCCTGGTTATAACATATCCTAATTAGCACACAAACTATAACAATACAAGAACATATTAATTACAAAAATCATATGTTCTTACATGAGACGCATCGACACCATCGGGACTTATATATCTCGAGTAATCTTCCCAACCATTAGTGGTCCCATCATAACCTAACATTGAATTATCATCAAGAATATTAATAACAAACTTTATGTAGACTAAAAGAATAATCATTTTCTACCAAAGCACACGCTACAATAACATGTTTTTACTTTCATTTTAATTAAATTTCAATTGAATTACCTCCATAATAATAGGCAGAGGAACCATAACCACTGGGAAAATAAGCAACAGCTGGATCCATCACATCCGGAATCAACGGAGTAAGCGACCGATTAACCGGTTGACTTTGACCATTCACTTTGTCCCCTGAATCAACAGAGGGCTACAACAAACATTTAAAGCAAAATTAATATCCTAACAATACAAATAAGCACTAATTATGACATATTACCACATGAAGCTAAGCCCTAACCTTCTTAACAGGCTCTGGAACTTCCAAACCCTTTGATTGAGACTCCAACGATAAATTCTTCAGCAAATCAGCAGTTTCTATAAATAAAATAAGTAAAGGAAATCCACTTTTTATCATATAATTGTTTAATTACTATTAAGTGTGTGTGTGTGTGTGTGTGTTAAAGTAAATCATGTCATAATAAACCCTAGAAATTAATAAAACAACAACAACAACAACAACAACAACAATAATAATAATAATAATAATAAGAGTAAAGGAAGGATACGATCTGCAGGAGGAGCAACAGAGGCCATGATTGGATGATGAAAAGGATAGAATAAACCCTAGAAAGGGAAGGAAGGAAGGGCTTTTGAAAGATATAGACGAAACCCTAAAAATATAGAGAAGAGAGAGTTTCGGCGGCGAGGGTTTGGGTTTTTGAAGAGAGAGGGTTTTTATTCTTTTCATCAAAAGTTTTGGTGATTCAAATACCACCACAAGCAATATTATTATTTGCCCCCTGTAATATTAATAAAGTATGTTTCGCCCCCTTGGTATTATTTTTGTCTCTAAATATCAATACTATGGCAGACAATTTAAACACGAATACGATAACATGACACGAACCTATATGACTTTAACAGGTTTCGTGTCTTAAACAGGTCGACACGATAAGGCATTAACAGGTTTCGTGTCTAAACAGGTTAAAGACATGTTAACATGTTAAGCACTTGTTAAGACACGTTAATAATTTTAATTCCACCGTCCTCATTACCCGTCCACCGTTCCCGTCCATTTTCACTCGTCCTCCTTCTCAACCCTGACGCCACTCACTCTATCATTTATTGGTTTGTGGATACGTTTATAGGTTAATGTTTATAAACAAGTTCTTGTCTTATCGTGTTATCATGCCATACACAGTTATCATGCCGTGTTCGTATTTACTTGTTTCGTGTTCGTGTCTTATCCTAGTCGTGTCTTAACAGGTCATGTCTGACACGATATTCATCAGCCCTAATAAATACTTAAATAGTATCTATATCTTGACTTGAGATAAGACTAGATAATTCAACAAGTAGATGACTCTATAATGAATAAAACTTACTTAATGTGTAATAAAAACCTAAATTATCTTGTATGTTAACGTCTGAAGTTTATGAATAGTGGGGTTGGACAACTGTTCTATCATTTTAAATCATGTTGCAGTAAAATAAAATGGATCTTCACTATCGTAGCAATTACCAAGTGACGATGTTGCTAGTGATGGCGGTGGTTAAGCGACGCTAGTGGTTAAGTGACAACCGATGTATGGATTTTCACATATGTATATATAGCTGAAAAAAGATGAAGCAAAAACATAGTTCATGAAGTTGTAATAAGTGTTATTTCAAATTGTTTATTCACTAAAACATATTTGTATTTCAAATCCATCGTTAGTCAGAACGATAACTTTCAAAAAGAGTATTCAACATAACTATTTGCTAATACTATTATTTGTATGGCCCACGAGGCTTTTGTGTTTCAGAGAAGTACATTATACATTAACCATTTTCCCATATTAATCTTTCCAAGGCCTACAATGCTATTATGGCTAATACGAGGGGACGAGACGCTTCATTTGGTTTTTTTCAACTTCATCAATTTCTACCAATCATGCACTGTCATATCACTTCACTGATCAACTTCACTGGAATAGTTTTTTGGAGGCAGAACGTCACTGGAAATAAAATAGAGAAAATGACAAAAGAGGGAGACACAAACTCACGGGGTATCCATCCGTTAACAATCTCACGGAAACCCTCCACGGATCCACTACCAGCACCACTAGCGGCGGTGTTACTATGCTTGTAGTGGGATACCTGTAACATCCGACCTCTCTCACCACCAATATTGTCCGCTTTGCCCCGATGGGTTGCCCATCCAGAGTTCACGGATTTGTTTTTGGTCGCCCCGATGGAGACTTCCTAGGAGGTCACCCATCCTGATACTACTCCCACCTGAGCACGCTTAACTATTGAGTTCTCCTCTCATCCACTAACATTAAGCCCAAAACGCGTTGGTGATTTAAGAGGCTTTGGATTACTTATGAACCAAGGATCTCTCCTGGCCACAGCTGATGTGGGATTTGCCTAGGGTGTCATACAAAGGTCCATGTTAATCTTCTCATAAATCAGTACTGTTACAATACCCGTGAGCATTTCTGGTTGTGCCTAGTCCCCCTAACTACATGTAATATTAGCGTTGCTCATATAGTCGCAATTATGGCAATGTCTTCTACATAATAAACATGAAGAGTTGTTAAGAGGTTAAAAATGAAGAATAATTTAAGTATTTGCTATTTGTGTGTGGGTGCATGCGGCATGTGGCTCTTTTGATCGGGATATTTACAAGTGAAATGACATGAAGTAGAAGAAAAATAATACAATTAGGAAATGAGGGACACTGAAAATTGGAGAAGATTCCCATGTTCTCAAAATTATGGGTCTTTCTGTGACGTAAGTTGATCTTGACAAGTTTTTTTGACGCGCTATACATATGTGTTTTTCAAATAGTTGTAACTTGTAACATGCAAAGAAGTTGCTTTTAACCGAAAGCGATAAATAGGAAAACTTTATGTTGTGTAGCTGAGTAGGTTTCGGGGATGTGGATTTTAAAAGTAATATGGTTTCAACATTTGTACTCTAAAGTGAAATCTGATCATTTGATCAGTGAGTTTGATTTATCACCCTAGCCAAATTTACTTTTTTTTATCGGCGTAGTTCATCCGGGTAAGTCGCTTGCTAACGAACCTACCCACCCCGGTTCGATCACCCATGCATACATGCTTTTCAACCCCTCACCCGAAGGCTTCGCATGTTTTGCATACCCTGTGGATCGAACTCGAGACCTCCCGGGCAGGAACCCTGTTGTGGGTAAACCTTCCCACCTCCCTAGCCAAATTTACTAGTTGCTTCTTTAGTTTCGACCAATTTAAAAGGCAATACCTAAAGCTAAAAGAATAAAAAGTTGACATATGTTTACCCTATAAATGAAGCTTTCTTTGCACACTAAAGATTTGCTCTATTGGACCGCATTTATAACAGCCAATTCAAAGATTACAGAAGTGACTCAAAAGCTTAAACTTTCAAGAAAAAAAAGGGGCACAAAAGGTAAAAAGAGCCAACAAGACCTATTCAAAATCACCTTTAAAAAAACCCAAAACAAGTGTTTGTTTTGTAAAAACATTTGTTTATTAAAATTTTAGCAAAACAAGTTACGTTTAAATGGTGGGTAAATGGACAACAAGTTACATTTAAAAAACCATCACCAAACACCTCTTTAGAAGTAAAAACAACTAGCATGCATATAAAAACCGAGTGGTAAATCCCTAACTTGACAAACAAATATTATGATTTTGAGTCATTGTATTTAACCCATTTTTAATTCGGAGAATCAAACCCAATATGTTTAACCGGTTAAAGTTTAAACCGAGTTACACAGTTCAAGAGCTATTTAAACCATATCATACACCACACCACCCCACGTTACAACCAATCTTCTATACTCATCAACTTTAATTGTTTTGACTCATTTAAATATATGGGTTTAAATGTCCTCTTAAACGAATAAATATGTGCAAGACAACCCTGATAGGAAAAAAATACTCAGGTCATACTTGCTAAAATCAACAACTTAACCTCCCAACCTTGTACAATTTAGTTTTGTACGATATAATATCGGTATTTTGGGCTGATTTACTTCCAAATATCGTGTACTCTATCGATACTGTACAAAGCACTATCCATTAAAGGCGATTTTCAGGATTGGTATTGTTGGTAAGGGTACCGAGCTCATCCCTACTTACCTGTGGTCTGGTTTACGGGGTGTAAACAAGCCGAGCTACTTGACTAAAAGAAAAAACTCAAAACAAGCCGAGCTTGAACAAGTCAAAGTCCGAGCTTCACTTGCCAAGCTTGAGCCTTCTAACGAGCCTAAACGAGGCCTTGATTTATATAGTTTCTAATCAATACACTAATATATTGAGGGTCTGTTTGGTAGCCTTTTAATGAGGTTCTGAACCATTCAGCTCTGAATAGTTCAGCATTAAGATTGTTTGTTTCAACCTAAAAAAGACTCTAAATGGAATGGTTAAGAGTTGGATCATTCACACTTGGTGCATAGCTGAACCATTCAACACTTAATCATCAATAGTCTCTTAACCATTCAGACTTCTTAATGATTAAACACTTCTTAATGATTCAGCACTTAATCAACCAAACAACCCCTAAAATATTAAATATATATTTAAATATAATAATTTCTATTTATAAAAATATTAAAATTTACTATTTACTAAATTATATATAAAAGTATGCAAATTAAGAACTATAATTAATATAAATCAATTAATAAATTAAAAACGAGTTGAACCAAGCTGAGCTGGAGCTCAAAAACATTCCTAGAACCGAGATCGAGCTTTACAGGTATAGTTTAAACTGAGCTAAAATTGAGCTCGAGCTTCTATAAGTAAAACGGAGTAGGTTTATTAATTTTATTTTAATTTAGGTTGTTTAGACCCCCGTAGTGGGGCTCCATTTTGATGAAAAAAAAAATAGCGCCCCCCAACACCAAAACAGGGGGCTCTATTTTACAAAAATTAAGTTGGGCTTTATATATATAACGTCTGATTACATTTGCCCCCTCCAATCAATTATTGCCACCTCACTCTCTCTCTCTCTCTACTTTATTATTATTTTAATTTAAAAGTTAAAATAAAATATTAATTGGGGCTTTATAAATAAAGCCCCTACCAGTACACCCCTTTTTCATTTTATCTCTCCATGCTGACTCAGCAGCCACGTGGACCAATCAGAAAGGGGGGCTTTATATATAAAGCCCCCACTACGCATGGTCTTACTCGTTAGGTTTGAAGTAGACGGTTTGGTCCTTGAAGTTGTGCAGCCGAGATCTGGTTACGTGGATGTATAGTCGACATAAAGTTTTTGCCACGTGGCTGATGATAAGTGGTGGTGTTGCCGTCACCCGTGTTAAGATCGGAGAATGTGATTGGTCGGTGTTTTGGTTAAGTGACAGTAGGTGACTTTCACGTTCGAATTTCGTTTTCTCTTTGATTTAATAATAAGTTTGAATTTAGGCAGGTTTGGTCCTTTCAGAAATATTATATATAGTTTTTAGACAAAGACTTTGTTTCATTCAAGTCTCTCTTTCTTAGTAAGGTGAATTGGATTAAATAATCCCAACTTTGTCGGGTTGGAAGACAATAATTCCAATTTGAAAATTGGAATCTAACATGCGTAACTTGTCTTGGTTTTTATTTCACTAGACCAAAATTAACTGGGTTTAACTCAATTAGTTTTCTACCTACGTGGCATGCCGTGTGGCAGATGACGTGTAAAAAAGTCCTGGTTGACACGGAAGTGGCATGCCACGCAGGCAATTAGTTTGGGCTGGTGAAATTAAAACCAAGACAAGTTAGGGGCTGTTTGGTTGATTAAGGGCCTGTTTGGTAGCCTCTTAAAGAGGCTCTGAACCATTCAGCTCTGAATGGTTCAGCATTCAGACTGTTTGTTTTAACATAAAAAAAAGGCTCTGAATGGAATGATTAAGAGCTTAATCATTCAGACCTTGTGCATAGCTGAATCATTTAGCACTTAGGGGCTGTTTGGTTGATTAAGTGTTGAATCATTAAGAGGTCTGAATGGTTAAGCGCTGAATCATTAAGTTGGACATCTTAATGGTTAGTATTATTGTCCCACATTGGTAGGAGAGTCTCATTAAGGTTCAGCCTAGTTCAGTGCTTAATGGTTCAATGCTTAATGGTTCAACAACATCTCAAATCTTAATCAGACTTAACCATTCCATTCAGAAGCTGAAACAAACGTGCTGAATGCTGAATCATTTAGCACTGAATGGCTAAGAGCCTCATTAAGAGGCTTACCAAACAGCCCCTTAATCATTCAAAGCCTCTTAACCATTCAGACATCTTAACAATTCAGCACTTAATCAACCAAACAACCCCTAAGTGCAAAATCATTACGAGTTCTGAATGGTTAAGAGGCTATGAATGATTAAGTGTGGAATGGTTCAGCTATGCACCATGTTTAAATGCCACTTTAAAGTGGAAACAAGCACTTTTAATTAAAAACAAACACGTGTTCTGCCAAATGTTATACTGGAGTTAACTGCATAATCTCACAACAATAGTCATTAAGTCATTTGCTTATTCTTTTTTACTAATAAAATTAATCTATGCATATAAGCATGTTTAGTTGTTTACACAAGAAAAAAAAACATGCAAGTTAAAATTTAACTCCATGCCTATTAAAACTTTTTAGCTTATTCTTGTTAGGCCCCAAGCCCGGGTAAAAAGATGAGAGTGTATAGTAATGAAATTCGACAAAGGGCACCGAATTTCATTTAGCTTTGGGCTTTAAAAAAGATCGAGTCGCTCCTGCGCAGAATTCAGGTAATGTTTTATGATGATAGCTTCACGATTTTTCAATATACTACATTGTTTTTGTTTCTTGATTTTCCATAGGATCATCAAAACATAAAAAAAAGGAAAACGTATCGTATGAAAATTCAACAAGACTTTAAGAAACTAGAAATGGCATGTCATGTCATGTCATGATATAGCTTCATTATTGTGTGGTTTGGGATTTCGGCAACAACATGTATGCCGCTCATATCAGTAACTTGTGTTTGGTTATGTTTTATATTGGGTTGTGACTATGTAGCCAATTATTTCTTAGTTTAATCATCCTATTAATGGTTTCATATGCTTTTTCATATTATCATCTTTTCTCTAATAGACCTGGTTCATAGACAAAAGTAGAGAGTATAAGTGATCTAGAGTTCTATTGACAAGTCAACTCGGAATGGGACAAAGGGCGAGGTTATAAAAAAATCTAGCAAGTAACGTGTCTAGATAAGGTCTAGATTTTGCATAGGAGAAACCGTTGGGACTTTTGACTTCAGAGGACCCCTATATCTTGAATTGTAGGTGTGCACACGCTTATTTCTTGAATGCACGCTGACTTTTGTAATCGTCATTTTGTTTATATCAGAAACACTATTCGCTTTGTTGGTATCAATACGTCGATTTTGGAGAGAAAAATGAATTATCATTTGGGTCCTTTGGCTACTATTTTGTTGGTATAAGTTCAATATGATATCAACCGGGACACCCGTCGCAACGCGCGAGCATTCCCACTAGTAATATATTAAAAACTTAAACTTATAAATACTATAGATATCTTCAGCTTATGTGTTGTAAATATTTAAAAAACTTTAACTTCTAGATATCTTGAGTTTGTGTTGTAAACCCTCTCGGCTCTCCTCTCAATTTAGTGATCAGTCCGCTAGTTTCTTTGATCCCAGGGTCAGTGACTTTCCCCAGTGACTTTCCTCATGAACTTCCATTATTTGATCGTTACAGAAAAGCCTGTTGAAATCGATTGTATATGGATGTGAGAAACCATCATGACAGAAGACAATAAGTCGGTGCATTCGATCAAGTAAAGCACATGCCAAGTGGTGGATATAAGACTAAGGATGGAGTCCACCATAACTTTGGAATAAGATTCGATGTCATTCACTTTGATTCCCAAGATAGAATGTTAGATAGATAGACCCCCCTCCCCCTTACAATTCGGTATTCCACGTTGTATAACTATGCTTTATAAATAGTTGTATTTTAATCCATCCATAGTGGTAGAGTGGTGAAGAGGCCTTATGTTCACTTAGGTGATCAAGGGTTCAATTCCCACTTCCAACATTATGGTTTGGTATCCGGGTGAAGATCGAATACGGGTGGCGCCGGTTCGAATCTGACGGGCGGCGAGGTTTTACCGAGTTCTATAACACTGTCGTGCCTTCGGGCGGGTGGGGCTCGGGTTTCCGCGCATCGGGAGAAGGCGGGGGCTGCTGGAGGTCGAGTAGTCGATTCTTGGGCACGGCGCCCCGCAAGGGTGGTTGCCACACAGTTGTTCGCCGATAAAAAAAAAAAAGTTGTATTTTAAACATAAGACTTTGTGAAGTGATTTTTTTGTATCATATCTTATTTGATGTTTATTAACTAGGTTTATACCCGCCGCGCGTTGCCGCGGCGGGGACGGCCGGATTTCAGTGTTTTTAAGCCGTGCGCATATATTAGATGCGATGAATAAACGCTATAAACCTTGCCACCGTTTTAGACTCTTTAAATCACTACATAGGAACCAAACTAAGACTAAACTTAAAAATTCTATATTTATTACACCATCTGTTTTGATTTATCAATGAACTGGATTTCAATTTCTATATAATGTTACTGGCCTTATAGATCAAATAAGGAAGCAAAAAAATGCAGGCTACTATCCTTACTTTGGTTATCAGCCATAGTTAACACCAACCTCTATAAAGAACATATCTTAATCAAAGAAATTAACTATGACACAGTCAACAAAACTAAAGTTTAACAGATGAAAGATCTAAACAGAAAAGAAGCTCAAAAGGGTTTGACCAAAAAAAGTCAAAAGACAGAAAACTCACCAAAAGTAGGCAAAGAAATAGCATGGACGTGTCAAAGCCGCGGAAGGACCATAACAAAACGTCTCAGAAGGCAATATTTTGCAGTAATGCAATTCATAGCCGAACATCATAGACGGGTTTGGTAGAGCCGTGTAGAGAAATAACGGGCTCAGTCTAGATGTGGGAGATCATTTATCACATCGGTCGGTTGCGAACAGTAAATCGCCGTCACAACGATGCACAAATGGTACCTTTCACATAGATTGTCATCATCGCCCTAAATTAGGTAACTATTTCGCATATCAAGGAACCAGGGCATGGTAAAAAGCAACAAATAGAAGGGCCAGCACAAAGCAAGGCCGCAAAACGTATGTCATCATAGCCAAAGGTGCACCATCCATACCGTTTATGTCAGATGCTATAGTATGTTATTTAAGCAAAAACTGTTCATGACATAGTATCTTTATATTGAATAAAGGCTCAGGCGTGCAATGATAGGTCAACCGGTTGCGCTGCCATAGCGCCATCGCAGTCGACATATGCGTTGGACACGCAATCATCATAGCCAAGTAGCCACAAATGCAATCGGCAACGGGGAAAAGGTACTATTAACAGCGCAAACACAGCCGCCAAATACCGGCAATGAAAGCTAGCGGATTCCTAACCCAAAGCACCAAATAGCACAAATAATTTGCCACAAAAAGCCTCATCTAAGCTAACAACTGCTTTGTTCTCAATTTTCTACCAAATCCACCAACAAAGTCATCCAAGAATCACACAAAGAACCTCATTTAATCTCAAGAACCAACCTCTAATCTTAACCTAAAAAAATAAATAAATCCTTAACATAAGCACAAACCCTTTAGAAAACCCACAACCCTTTCACCAAGATTTAGAGAAAGCAATGAAAACCAAAAATTCCAAATAATTATGAGCCGTAGCAAGACAAATAGAAACCTGACACCAACTCACTCTTTAATACAAAAGGCTAACATACCGGAAACATTTAACATCACAGGAGCAATAAAACCCACGAAATACCAAACCCCGTCGCTGGATTACCGGTGCTAGCGCCGCCGCCACCAAGGGTTTCGCAAATGAACCCGGTAACAACGGACGTCGTAACAGAGAGCACCGGTAACATTGAGGCAGACAACGACCGGGGTTTTTATCGAGATGAGAACGGCCGACAACCTGTCATCGCCATCACGACAACGACAAAGGGATAATGACAAAGAAGAGATCAGCCTTAATCGGCCAAGAAAGTGGATTGAAAAGCCCAAATAAAATCAGTAAAACCTGCAACCGGTCACGCCGGTGACGACGCTGACAGGTGGCGGTTTACGCATTACTACTTGTAAGTGACGTCGGCTGACGTATGCGATGACGAAACCGAGCTTTAACGGCTTGTATTCAGCGAAACAGTATTTCGCTCACTCAGCAAATCTTACCTTTTGTATATATATATAATATCATGCTTTTCAGTTATTTTTATTTTCGGATGACATTTCATTTTTCTCTAAGTTCAACCTTGTTAAGTATGCATGAATTAATGAGGTTTGAAAAGTAGTTTGTTCACGCATGCCATGAGCAATCTGAAGTCAGATTGTGCATTAACGCAGGACCTATAATCTCTTTGTTCAAGCTTGTAGTGGACCCATTATAAGCCTTGCATCAATCGTGGGTCTTCTATTTTTGTTGCAGGTCAACAAATATTAATGAATGTTGAACGGTTGCATCAAACGAGTCGAGCCCGAATCGAGCTCGAGCTTGAGAAATTACAAACGAGTCGAGCCGAGCCCGAGCTTGACCAAGCTCGAACTCGAGCTCGATTAACTCTCGCTTGTAATTACTCAAGCTCGAGCTCGGCTTGGGCTCGACTCGTTTATTATTTATTAGTTAATATGTTAAATAAAAAATAAAAATAATAGTTCGTTTACGCTCGTGAGCTCGATAAGTGAAGCTCGAGCTCAGGGCTCGTTTACTAAACAACTTAAAATGAGTGGTAAATATTATTAAATATATATAAAAAACTAATATTACACTAAGCTCGATAAGGCTCGACGAGCCTAACGAGCTTCACATGCCAGGCTCGAGCTTGGGCTCACTAAATAAATGAGCTTTGTTTTAGGCTCAAGCTCGGCTCGAACTGGATAAGGCTCGGCTCGTTTTTAGCTTTTTACGTACCGAGCCGAGCTCAAGTAGCTCGCGAGCGGCTCGGCTCGTTTGCACCCCTAATTATAATGTTGTTAACCGTGTTGTTATGTGACCAGCAATGAAAGTGCAAGTATACTAAGGATGAATGCATGGAACTCGAAAGTTAGAATCTAGTGATCATATTCGAGATTATAACCAAATGATATGATTATATAATGATCACAAATAATTAGGGTATTCCATACGAAGCAAGGAATGGTTGAAGATAGAGCGAGGGCGCAAGTTGTGATTCTCGACGTGAGCAATAACATGCTGACATGTAAGACATCGGTTGGTGGACAAATGAACGTGAAGAACGCGTTCAATGAAAATATGTAGTAACATATCGAATTTATAGTCTTTATTGTACTACTATAGCTCAAGAATGTGTGTTACCCAGTTTCCTATTTTAGCAAGTAACCGCCTTTTGTTTCTGTTCTTGCAACTTTACCCAAAAGGGTAATTCAGGAAATCAAGAAACAGTTAAAAATCTCAACTAGAATTCAAAAAGCAACTAACTTTACTAGAATGGTCATTGTTGAACAAAAACCCTAATGTCAGTTTCCAGTTTCTACATTAAGCAAGACGCTGGCTTTAGTGGTGAAGCTTGACCCGAAACTTCGGGTGGTCGGAAGTCATTGGGGGTCGAAACCGTATATACCAAAAATTTTCTATATGAATACTATATAATCGGAACTTCCAAGCGAAAATTCGCGCGGCGGCGACGGGGAGGGGGGGGGGGGGAGCGCCCCGCCCCTTAAGAGCTGCGCCCGTTTTTTTTTTTTTGAACGGCCAACTAAACAACGCCGGGTACTTCGTACGCGGCCCCCCAGTGGCAAAGACGGGCACAGCCCGGCCCACCCCGGACGCACAAAGCCCCTAGTCTGCTTCCAGGGAAAACCCAACCCACATACCCGCCCGAAGGCACGACAGTAGTGAACTGGTAAAACCTGGCGAGATCAGGACTCGAACTCATGACCATAGGCCATGAGTCATCCATCATTTCTCATTATGTCCTTCGTGGGAATCGAACCTGAGACCTCAAAGAGAGATCCCTGGTCCATTCACCAACTGCGCCCTTGGTTGGCTTTTGTTTCGGTTCCTGAACATATTTCCATTTCGCTCAAAAGGATATTACAAAAACTTTACCAGCATACATTATTATATTAACAATCAACAAGTTGGAATGTCGTTCGGAGGGTGTGGATCTTTTAAGGCCGTTCTTCTGGCTACTGTCATAAACAGGTTGATTTGGGTCACCAAACGGGTCATTCCTACAAAACTAGCTAACTTAGGACGGGTCAGTTGACACTTTCTAAAACGACCCGTTTATTCCCAGACCTGTTTGCTGACCCGAACCTACTGTTTTGCCAGGCTTACCGACTCTAAACTCTCAATTGTGGTAATAATTTATACAAAGTAAAATTTTGAAGAAAAAAAAGGTGTTTCAACAAAGTTTATGACATTATTTATAAAAAAAAAGGTAAATTTTAGAAAAAAAGAAGTGTTTCCGGACAACCCAACCCACTTGACCCGTTTATTGTGCCTCGCTTAGACATATATGTATAAACCAAACACATTAAAGAAAGATACTTGACGACTGATAAACGTACAGTATATTTGTACGTTTATTGCGCCTCTTTTAGTATACGTTTATATGCAAGATAAACGTATAGTAAAACAAAAGCGTTATCATTCCTTTACTTTACTAAATCTGTCATGTACTCACTTACTTCGCAAGGATTGCGTGGACGAGTTGGGGGCAGTTCCTGCATAATTTACTCATTGTAGGTCCTGCATAAATTTCCATTTCAAAACGCGCATATAAAAAGCAACAAACTTTACCAGAATTTTCATTATGGGACTAAGAAGCAAATGCAGGTTTCCCAAGAAAGCGTTAAAACGCTAACGCTATGTCACATTACTGAAAGTAACAAATTTACCAGGATTTTCATTATGAGACCAAGAACTGAATGCGGTAGCAGAACAAGAGTTCGGGAAGGTCATTAATAGCATAAATTCTTACATTATAACATGAGAGAGCCAGCTTAAAGGAATTACAAAACAAAATCTAGAATGTAGCTCGGATATTTGCAGGACACTCGATCTTTATATCAAATTTAATGAAGAAATGAAGGGACAAACTTACAGCCGATCTTTTCTTATTCTATAAACATGGAGATTTTTACCGAAACATCATAGAATCGAGCAAAAGCAAGCACTATTTTCGTCTTCATTGTCTGTATCTCCTGTTTCACTGTCGTAAATATGCAAAATAATACAAGAATCAATCCCCATAGCAATGACTATATTATAAAACCGACAACTATACCAAAAATCCTAAGATCTTTAACTTTTGATTATCATAAACCGAAAATTCCCATGAATAAAAGCAACAATAATTCAAAAGTCCACAAGTAATTCGACAATGACCGCTAAAAAGTCTGTTCAAATTCATTTGACTTTAACAAGAATCACTGATTCTCAAACTTATCCTACAATTATACAAAGAAAAATCCTAAATTTTTTATCTTTGATGATCAGAAACAACTAAATCTCCTAGAATAAAAGCAATAATAATTCAAATTTTCACAAGTAATTCGACGATCACCGCCAAAAAGACTATTCAATTCTTTTGACTTTAACAAGAATTTTGATTCAATCAATTCTCAAACTTATCCTACAATTTTTTTATACTAATTTTTTAAAAATAAACTTGTCAAGTTACATTAAAATAGAAGGCAGACGTGCAACAAGTTGTGCCGCCACCCCTTTCTGAATTGCAAATCCTACAAATATACCAAAAAAAAAAAAAAAAAATCTTAAAATCTTTATTTTTGATGCTCAGAAACAATTAAATCTCCATGAATAAAAGCAATAATAATTCAAATTCAATTATTATTCAACTTCATTTGATCTTCAACAAGAATCACTGATCACTTATAAATTCAATCAATTCTCAAACTTATCCTACAAAAACACTAAGAAAATCCTAAGATCTGTAACTTTTCAATCTCCATAAACAAAAATCAATAATAATAAAATTCCCACAACAATTTATTCCCACATTAACAAAACAATAACCAAAGAAAGCATTTAGAACCAAACCTGGATTCAAACTCTCTAACATCAGCAAGTTCTTTACCAATATTATCAATCCACTGCACTTTCTTTCTATCGATAGGCGGCGATCCGGATCCCGATTGCGAATTCCCCTTATTCTTCATACAACTCCTAACAACATTAACCTCAATCTCTGATTCTTTCTTTCCATCTTCTGCAATCTGTTTCTCAATCTCTCCAACATGATTTTGATCAGATGAGTCAGCAGATGGATCAGTTACAACATGAGGGGCATGATGGGAATTTTCTAACTTTAAAGTGCTAGAATTATATAAATGAGAAGCAGTTGATGGTTTGCAGAAACATATGAATGAAGGACAGTGGATCTTGCAGAACAAAACCCTCATGAAAATACCCTTCATCAACTAACTAATCAATCATTAGAATAAAGTAAAAAAAATAACTCACCAATTCAATTGTTCATAGCCCATTAATCAAGAAACTATAAAAACCCCTAATTTGATATTAAAACCCTAATTTTTGAGCAAATCTAGTGACAAGATTATTAAAAGGTGAAATCTTGGGGGAAGATAAAGACTACCCAGATGAATTCAAGACAAATCTTGATGACCCAGATGGATTTTTTTTAATTTTTTTTAAAAAAAAATTGTTGCTAAAAGTAGGGAAATATTAATATTAATTGACACCAAGATTCCTTGCAAATGAAACAAGTTTCTTGAAAGTTAACTTTTTTTGATGCATAGAATGCATAGAATGAAAGAAAAGAAGAAAGACTTTGTTCTCACAAAACATCTATTTATTGTTATTATTATTATTATTATCCACAAATGTGTGTTTTATACTTTATGAGTGTTACTCTTTTTAAGAGAAGGGTATAAAACCAAGACAGTTTTTTTTTTTTTGGTCATCTTTATTATCATCTATCATCATGACGAATCTTGATTTACTATTCTACCCTCAATATTAGTGGATCCTGGATTTTTTTTTAACATGTTCATTTTTCGAATATTCGGTGAATAAGGTTACTTTTGTAGTTTTCGGAGGAGTATCGTATGCTAGATAACACACTAAAAATTTAATCTGTAGTCGTTTGAACTCGATACGCAACACTTAGCTTTTTTTTTTCCTTAGCATTGCACATAGATAAAGAATATGATGGAAAGCACAAGAAATTTCTTCATTTTTGTACTCTTTTGTGGATTCTTCCAACATGATCAAGAATATGATATTGTTGTCGTCTACCTATTTTATTGTAATTTAACATTCATGAAATGAAGAATTGTCTGATTATTAAAAATATTATTATTATTATTATTATTATTATTATTATTATTATTATTATTATTATTAAAAAATCTGATATTATTGGACTAAAAAGTCAAAAGTAGAGTAGCCAAGATCCAACCCTAACCAAAGAACTAAATAGCCAATTAAGTATGCTTGGTGGTGGAGTGGTTTGTGATGTATTTGTATTGTTTGAGATCTCAAGTTTGAAATATAGGAAGGACAAGTTTTTGTCATTGAAGTTGGTGGCTCAATGTAGAAGCAAAACTTCTAGAAACACCTAAGAGGAGGTTATGAGTTCAAGTCCCACAAAGAAAGGAGTAGAATTTTGCCGTTAAAAAAAGTATGGTCTAGCAATTAGTAATAACAGACAAATTAAGAACAAGTGAATAGGAAACAATAGATGATTGGAGTGAGCTGGCAGACAAATTATATAAAAGTAGTCAAAAAGTTAGGAAAGGGGTGCTAACAAAGAGCCACCAATTTGCTATATGATAGGCAAATTCCAAATTTTAGCACATTCTGTAATCTTTGTAACTACTTTTAAGGTCACAAGAATATGGCATAGTGTCATTCTTCAGTTGGCTATTGTCATGAGTCATGTTTTGCTAATCTTTTCTCTCACCTTTTCTTTAACTTTTTTTGCCTTCTCTTAAAAGGTGATTTCTTAATTCTTATTGAAAGATCGTCTTGATAATAACTAAAACTGTGTTCTATTGGTTCCAAAATGAGATAAAGTCACATGTTATAAGGCTGAGGGGTATGATTCGGTGAAGGGCATCGGTGAGCTGAGGTGGACACCCTCCCCCTCGGGGAACACCACACCCCCCTTCCCCCTTCGGTGAATTCGGTGCTATCTTACCGATCTCCCCGATCAATTTAAATATATATAATATTATAACTTTAATTTACTTTATATATAATATTATTACTTTACTTACTTTATATATAATATTATTACTTTTTTATATAATAATATAATAATAATACATATAATAATATAGAAGGAGGAGGGGGAAGAAGGGGGAACCATTTCCCCTATAAGGGGGAGGGGAAGGGGGAAATGATGTGGCGCTGACGTGGACAAGGGGGAAGGAAGGGGGAAGGGTGACCACACCCCATAGCCTAATGTTGGTGTTATGTAAGAAAGATATAATTATGAAATGCACTAAATTATTGTGCGTAGCTATCTTATGTCGTGTATAGTGGTGGATCTAGCCAAAAAAAAAAAAAAAAAAAAAAATCAAAGTAGGGATGAGCAAATGGTACCGGGTATGAGAACCAACCGGTACCCAATTTTAATGATTTTCGGGTCAATACTTTCATCACCGATACCAGTACCAAGCTTAACCCTAAATTAAGGGTATTCTAATTTCTTTTACCTTTCATTCATACAGTTTTGATAACAAACCACGATAATCAACAAATTTAAACAATTACCTAATATACGTGTTCGCTTTTTTTTTATAGCTTGAGATTGAGCTACTGCATCGCTATCTGCTCCTGCATCCTATAGGTTTGTCCTTTTTGGGTTTTCGCAGGTGTATCCTATACATAAGCTAAATCTGCCTCTGTTCGTGTTATTTATACGTCAGTTTTTTTCGTCGCGTATATATTCACATATATACTCTTCGTATATCTACTTTTACGCCTTCCAAAAAAAAAAAGCCTTCCAAAAAATCTACTTTTATCTTCTTAAAAATGGGTGAGAGTTTTTATGAATAAGATTTTGTTGGTCTTTGGAAAAAATGGGTGAGTGTTTCTTTAGAGTCAATATATATTGACATTACTTTTCTCTTAATGTTCGGTGAAACTTGAGAGTGTTTGTTTATGCACGTTTATCTTGACATCACTTATTTTTTTATTAACAAAGGTTGACAACTTTTTTATTTTTTTAATTCTTTGAAGTTGACATTTTTTTCCTAACTACCGGTGTGGTATGACATTTTACAGAATTGCTATAATAATGATTACAAACTCCTTTTTTTTAAAAAAATTTTATGAAGAGGCTTGTAGTTAAAATTATACCAGTGGGAGGTTTTATTTATAAAGCTTCCGTTTCTGATTGGTCTATGTGACAGCTGAGTCAACATGAAGAGAGGGAGTGAAAAATGAGTGTAGTGGTAGGGGCTTTATTTATAAAGCCCTTGTATTTTATTGGTTGTTTATTTTATTATTTTTTTAATCTTTTAACTTAAAATAATTAAAATAAAAGACAAATGAATATAAAAAAAATTACAAATAATATTAAAACACACAACTAATATTAATTATATTAAAAAAATTACAAATAATATTAAAAAACACACAAATAATATATAAAACCACAAATAATATTAATTTTCATCTTCGCTTTCTTCATACTCTTCTTCTTCTTCTTCTTCGTCTTCTTCGTCTTCTTCTTCTTCTTCACCTTCTTCTTCATCTTCGCCCTCTTCGTTTCCTCCTGCGTTTGGAATATACCGAACCGACCACGCTTGTTGGACCAAATCCGCCGTTAACGTGTCATGTGCTTCATGGTCACGAAGTTCATGTGCGTTGAGTATTCTTTGTTCCATATTAGCTTGCGGTAGATCCTGAGCGGCTTCCGGTACATAATTTTTGCATATCGCTTTACCTTCATCTTCTAATATCAAATTATGCATGATTATACATGCATACATAGCATCTCGCAGCTTGTCTGTGGTCCATGCATGAGCAGGATTTCTTATGTAATGCCAACGCTGTTGAAGAACCCCAAAACATCTCTCTATGTCCTTTCGCGCCGCCTCTTGAACCTTTTTAAAGTGTGCCCTTTTTTCATCGTACGGGTTACTGAACGTCTTAACGATAATGCTATACCTCGGATATATTACGTCAGCCAAATAGTATCCATGTGGGTAGTAGTTTCCGTTAGCATAAAAACACGCATTCTCTACCCTGCCAAAAATGAAATCCTCAATAATAGGCGACTGCTCAAAAACGTTTAAGTCGTTGCATGACCCCGCAACACCAAAATAGGCCGACCAAACCCAAAGATCGACTGAAGCCATCGCTTGAAGAATAATCGATGGTCCTTTTTGGTCACCACGTGTGTGTTGACCTCGCCAAGCGGTTGGGCAATTATACCACCGCCAGTGACGACAATCAACGCTACCCATCATTCCTGGTAACCCATGTTCATTCGTATGCACCTCGTAAATTTTTTGTAAGTCGTACCAAGTGGGCTTCTAAGATACCGGGCTCCGTACAACTTTTTTAGTCCTAAAAAAATAAATACAAAAATATATAAAAAAAATTGATCTAACTATATACAAAAATATATAAAAAGGTAAATGAATTTGCTTTAAAAAAACGTGATGTACCTTGGCAAAAATACTCCAAAGAATCGCGTGTTGTTTTCTTGTCCATTTTTAAATACTCGTCGTTGATATCCGTCGTGTTGCCGTATGCGAGTATACGCAGTGCCGAGGTACACTTTTGTATAGACGTGAATCCCATCAACCCCCTAGCATCCGATTTTTGTTTAAAGTAAGGAAACGCGTTTTTCAAATCTCCGGATATATGTAGAAATAAACGTTTGCTCATCCGGAAACGACGCCTAAACGTCTTTGGGTCGGGGTAAGTCGGGTTTTCATCAAAGTAATCCTTCATCAATCGAGCATTTGCCGATACACGATCTCGTTCGTATTACTGTCTAGTTTGTTTTGGACGTGTAGGCGCACTAATTTGTTCCATATATCTCGACGCAAGCACAAGCGCACTCGTAACCGCATCTTGCTCCAACTCTTCGTCTGTCGAATCACCCTCGTCGCCTAGAAACTCTTTGTAATATTCTCTCGCAACGGATGATGACATATTGGTAATATGTGTTTTGTGTTTGAATAATATGTGTTTTGTGTGTTTATATTATATGTGTGTTATGTGTATATATAAACCAAAAAAAAAATAGCCGTTCAAAGTTCAAAGAAACGATCATATGACCGTTAATTTCTTGCCTCCCTCCACGTGCCACCTTCCCATTGGATAACAAAAATTTGGTTCGGCGTTATTTATATAAAGCCCCGGCACATTTTTGGTATATAGCGCCCCTATGTTGTGATGTTTGGGACACTATTTTTTAATTTTTTTTAGGCAAATAACGCCCCACTACGGTGGGTCTTATGCTTGAGACTTCAAACAAGTTGAGCCCCCCATGTTTACATGCTTTACGCATACCATGGGTCCAACACTTATTTGTGACTCAAATAATATGTTTTCGGTTAATTTTTAATCTTGCAAAAACCAAAGGTATACCAACATATATATGTCAACTTATCATACACACTTAAACAGTGTAATCAAAATAAGAAGAGTAAGGAGGATATAAAAAATACAATAAATCACGAAATATGAAATAATAAGTCACAAAATATAATACAATGCTAAAAAATATAATACAATGCTAAAGAAAAAAAGACGCAATAGATCGCAAAAATGACACAGTACAATGATGAAAATAAAAAAAAATACACAATGGTCCACAAAAGACAAAATGATATAACGTAAATTTTAAAAACTACAAGCTAAAAATAAAAAAAGCAAAAACCTAAAAACTAAGTTCATAGAGTTAAATGAGACGGTTCCAATGCCGCCTGCATGGGTTTAATCAGTGGCGAGGCTTAGTTGGGGCGGGAGGGGGCGGCCGACCCCCTCGAATTTTCGTGCAGAAGTTCCGATTATATAGTATTCGTATAGAAATTTTGTAAATATAGGGTTTTGACCCCCCGAAACTGGTTTTCGACCCCCCGAAACTAGTGACTTCCGACCCCCCGGTGACTTTCAACCCCCGAACCTTCGGGTCAAACTTCGCCACTGAGTTTGATCGGAGTCCGTTTGATACACTTCATACGACTTCCTATTTTTCTTTCACTGTGTATTTGATACTAACCTACAAACAATATAACATTTTATAACGTATGATTATTATATAATCACTTTTGAAATACACATCTATCTCTGTAAAAAGATATTTTGTCATTGTTTAAGTTATTTTGCATCTGACTTTTTATAGAGATGGATAACATGAAGAATTATTAATACGATCTCATGAACCAATAACACTTTGAATTATAATTTAGAAGATAAAAAAAAATAATGTCGGTATTACAACCTTGAACCCATTCTATTTTTATTTTATTTTTTCTGATTTAAGGAGTAAAAGGTCTTCTTTAAAAAAAAATTTATTGGTTGAGACGTCATATACTTATTTTATAAAATTGTTTTAATATTCAACTAGTAGTTTTAGTTTTATTAAATAAATGAAAACATGATTAAACGAATATGCATATTCATTTAACTTAATTATTAATGGAGCACATTTAAAATGAGTGCACTTTTCTCATACAAACTATCTATTACAAATCATGCAATTTATCATTCATATACATATGATATTTAAATTCAGTTAAAGCTCTTTTAGTATGATTATTTAGTATGGAAATTACAAATGTGATGATTTATTTAATAAGATATTAAACTTTGAAATATAAGAATATGAAAATTGTTGATTACATAAATGGGCCATGCACTTTTTCTCCCTGTGTTAGAGACAAAAGCATGTCCTGATGCATATGATTGTGTTTACATGTTACTACCCATTTTCATTTTTAATTTCGCATGCATGTGTGTCAATCATACTTATTTACTTTATTGGAGGCGATTTTAACTATGTAAAGTTAATTGACATATACTACTAAAAAAAATCTTAAAAAAAATAGTTTTCTTGTAGTATATTAACATGAAACAATGCAATTTGTTAGGTGATATTTTAACTCTATAGTAATAAAATTGCATAGTGTTTTTCTTTTCAAAGTATTCGTTTTATTTTAACTACACTTATTTCAAAAGTATAATGATAATATATATAGTTTTAACAACGTGGCTTGTAGTAGTACCATGTGTTAAAAACATCTTTTATAATTTGTTGCACATATATAACTTATGAAAGGTGATATATATTCATGCATTTTGGCTTGAATTATGGTTAATTTAGGATTTCTACTTAAACACCATGGCCCTAAAATGGTTAATGCCTTAATGGTAGTCACGGTAGAGCTATGATGAACAATTGAACATGCCATTAGTATTTATCATTCGGTGGCCATAAGGTGAAAGTAATGGTATGAAGGACCCTAGAGCTACAACGGTCCATCATAGACCTATGGTTGTCCCTTTTTGGCTTGTATAATCGATGTTATAAACATGTTTAAAAAGGATTTTTTATATGAAATGTGTGTTTCATGGTATAAAACTTGTGTGAGGGAGGAAGGTACATATTATATAACCTTAAACTATCATAGGTTTCAACAATCACACATTCTTAACTCATTTTTACCTTAAACTACCCAAAACACCTTAATAGGTGGAAATAAAATGTCAAACTACCCTAGGTGCCAACTCATTACTTTCTCTCTCTAAACACTACTTTTCTCTCTATCTATGTCATACCCATGCAGACATGCTTCTTGGGTTGTACCAGTCGAGACTACCACCTGAACACCACTACCAGATGGAGCGAAAACAGTGTTGTCGTGCGGGTAGAGAGTAGCCGAAGTGGGTACCCAACGATGTACCGTTTGCCTTGGCTATGTGTGGGATGCATTTATAATAGGTGAAAAGACATATTGGGATCTAAAAGATGAAAATGCCCTGAAAAGGTAAAGCAGATGTTGGAGCATGAGTGATTTATAAAACGTATTGTCTTGTTGATAATATAACCAACTCAATTTAAAGACATTAATATTTTTATTAACGACCCGAATTAACCAATTTGTGAACTCTAAATTATTGTATATGACTTTGAACAACTAAAGAAACTGAATTCTGAACTCCTTTAATCAATATGAGTAGGAGAAAATTTCAACATGCTATTGTGGAAAGTCAAGGAAATGTGTGAAACATGGCTCTATAGTTTCTATTTCCTTCCATAGTTATATAGAAAAACACTGCAAAACTACCATAAGTATGTTACATTTGTAACACCTGACCACTCTGTTAAACAAATATTATCATCTTCATCTATGGTTGCTCAAATGGAGACTTTTAGCAGATCACCCATCTTGAAATTACTGTCACCAAGAACATTTAATAGTGGATTTCTCATCTGACCCATAGTCAATGCGTCCAAAATATGTTAGTTGCACTCAAGGCCCGACAATCCTTATAATTAAACTAATCATCTCGCATGTACGCACACAATGTTAGATTTGCCTAAGATGTTATAATATGCGTAGCTATCCACTAAAGTTCTAAACATCACAATAGGAGTTATTATCCAATTATAAGGGATTATTGTGACACTCGTCAATGTACAATCCAGGTCAAGATCCATACACGCCTTACTTAACTATGTCATTTCATGTGCAGATTAGACAGTATTAACATTTACTATACCGTCCCGAGTCTAGCAAAGCCTGAACTATTTCAGAAATTCAGTACATTATCCGTTTACGCATACAACACCCGATTTATTCGAAACAATTAGCGTTGAACAATCAAGCCAATCACACGCTCAACAGAGAGCAACGGAACATCCAATTACTACGTATGAACAAAACAACATTACACGTGACAATACCTAATTGGGAAATTACTCATTTCCACTCAAAACCCGAACAATTCACGATATGTTTTATGAGAATAACACATACGAAACCATAAAACACTATCAAGGTACAAACATATGTAAACATGAGTTAATTATATCCCACAATACATGTTTATGGACAATTAACATATGTATTGATAACATGATTAATATTATTATTGAAACAACATATGTTACTATCACTTTAGACTATACATGTATATATGTTGTCACTCGAAAATTGGTTCCTATACAAAGGATAACTAGTGATTTTCAATGATACAATTTATACACACACGTATATATATGCTACGGCCATATATATATGTACACACAAACATCTATCTAATCCAAAACAAGGCAAGTTTATTAATCTATATATGTATGTACACACACATAGCACATGTATCCATGTATATGCTCAACAAAAGACAAACTCTGTTCATATATATATATATATACACATACGGTTACACACATACAAGAAAACAACAAACTTGATCTTCATTCATGTGTCACAATCATGAATTACACTAATTAGGAAACATACAACTATGAACTTCATGGATGACCAAGCTTCATTTCCTCCTTCCCTTTTTCCTTTTCTTGGCCGAAACACACCAACACACAACCACACCTGCACATGATTGATTGGTTAATGAATGAGACAAGAAAACATTCTAATGCATGCAATTATCACAAATAAGCCTACTTTATACCCTTTTAGGCCCTTACCACTTCCTCAACAACTTTACATGCAAGATATCTGAAGAAACAAATAGTCTAACCTCCTTGTAAGGATGATAGCCTAGATGCAACCACAGGATTGATCCTTCACTAGCACTTCCTGGATTGAGGTAACCTGCAAATAAGATCGAGTGGGTAGGGAGACAACTACACAAGGTAGTAGTTTATAACAAAAACGGGGGTGAATGAGGATACTATCAAGTGTGATAGCTCTTAGGGTTAGCCAAAAGTGTCCTCTCTATTAAGGAGGTGACCCCTTATATAGAGGTGGACGTATGCCACCATTACCCAGAACCCTAATCATAATGGGCCAGGCCCGATTAGGGTTGTCTCCACTACCCAAGGATTATATTAGTAAAGTAGTTAAGATATAGCGATAAATAAGGGATCATGGAACGATTACCGCTTTTACCGCTTACGCGCGCGAGTATCTCTCCACGATTGTAGGAGAGTCGTTGCTGCTTCGCTGATATCACTCCGTGATGATAGGAAGGTGGTTAATGCTTTGATATACGGATTGACCTCTTTCATGCGCGTGAAGATCTTCCGCGGGCTGAATTCCGGGTTTGGGTATGCTCTGCGCATTTGTGAGCACCCAATCCCATCAAGTCCCCCCAGTCCAGCGTGTACCCTTTTCTCGAGTGTATGAGGGAAGGGGGTGGATGGTGGACTTGAAGAGTAAAAGCCCCTGGATGATAGCTCATCTTTCCTTGGTTGTGAAAATCTGGTAATCAGTGGGTCGTTGTTGCCAATTAATGGAGAATCAGAGCGTTGGTTGTACGAGACACGGATTGGTTGTTATGCGGAGAACGGAGCACTTGGCATGCGGAGAGCGGAGAACGGTACTTGAATTTGACGTTGAGTCTCCGCGTTGTGCTTACGTGGCTCTACAGCGTAGGACAGCTGTTGAGTGATGAGTAAAGGATGGTGGTTAGCGTCTGCCACAAGCTATACTTGTGTCAGTGAGCGTCCCATCGGTTATTGTGGACAGCTGTGTCAAGCGCGTGGCTTAGCGCGTGATGCGCGCGTGTGCAGTCAAAAATAGCTGTGCATAGCCACGTGTCGTTTGAGAAAACGTTTCCTCTTTCCCATGCTGACGTCAGTGGCAGTTATAGCCCACCCTATAAAAGGATTTCAAAATATTTCAAACCACACCATTCTCACACTTTTCATTGCAAATCTCCCAACTATCCTTCTTCTCTTTCTTCTTCTGATTAGCCGTTATCTTTACTCAATCATCAAGAATGTCTCAAGAAGCATCTGGCACTGCTGATGTGACCAAGATGACTGAAAAAACCGAGAAGGGCATATCCACAACCGTTGTCAAGTGGGATGCCTCTTCTTTCTCCTCATTCCTCGATCAGTATGGAATTGAGGCTGAGTGGGAGCCTGAACTTCCTGCTGCTGGTAAGACAGCGTTGGACGCTCCCCCTGGTAAGATTACTTTGTATGAAGCGTTCTTTTCCCGGTGTTGTTTTCGTCTTCCCACTACGAAGTTCTTGGTGAGTACCCTTATGAAATATGGGGTTCACCCAACTCAAATGACTCCGTTTGGGTTGTCCAGACTTGTGCATTTTGAAGCGACCTGTCGGTCGCTCGACCTAGAGCCGTCTTTTGATATGTTAAACGTGTTTTACGTTCTTGAGGAGGCCCGAGGTGGACACGGGTGGTATAGTGTAGCTCCTCGTAGAAATCGGACACAGATTGTCTCAGAGAGCCCCAAATCAATGTACGACTGGAAAGAAAAGTTTTTCTATGTCCACCGAGGGGTGATTCCCGTAGCCATGCAATGGATGAGCATTGGTGTGAAGGAAAGGATTGCGGAGTTCCCACCTATGAAAGATTTCGACAGCCGACCGTGGTATGACACTCTGTGTGCCCATTCCACTCCGCTGTCTATGGAGAAGTGCCCAGAGGGCGTACTTGTGATGCTAGGGCTCAGCCGTTTAGGTAACCCGGAGGGGCAAGAACCCACCGCTGTCGATGCCAGTAAGTACACGTGAATTTCTTCTCCATTGCCTCTGTCTTTCATTCTTGTTTTTATACTTTATGTCTATGTCTTTGTAGGAATGACAAAGTTCGATCTGTTCGATGCCCGAGGTTCTGCAAAACTGAAGTATGTTGCTTTGCCCCAAGGAACTCCCACAGTGATTGAGCGGCTGGCTCGGAATTTTTTGATGCCACAGCTCAAGGATGCTCCTCAACACTATACGCGCACAGGTTACATCCTATACTGCCTCTCAATATTCCATATAATATGTCTTGTCTTGTATTGTGGGAGATTCCTGCGCCGAAAAAGGGTGCGTCGTGTTTCCACGCATTGCAAACTCTGACCCGCGTGCCCTTTGTTACAGGCGCAGGGATTTGCCCAGTCAAGAAGACCGGAAGTGGGCCAGTTGAAACTTCCACAGGTCGTAAAAAGATATCTTGTTCAGGTATATGAGGTCATATGTTATCCGATTATGTATTAAGTTTGAACCTTGTTTATGTCTTTCCTTAGGTGCGGGTCCGAAGCGTCAGCGGAAAGACTCTCGTAAAGGGAAGAAGGTGGCCTCCAGCTCTACTGTTGTTAGAGAGGATGACGAGGCCACAGAGTCAGATGATGATGTTAAGCGCCAGCGTACGCGTGGTCCTACACCCGTTGATAACTCTGTTGAAGTTTCTGATGAGCTATATCAGAAACGTATTGAAGATCTTGCTCAGACGCAAGTTCAAATTTCAAGACCGTCTGCAGATGTCACTAAACCAACTTCGTCCACCGTGGTAGATGAGTTAGCCCCTAATACAGGGACAAATGTCAAACCTGTTGGGCCAAAGATAATGGTGAAGCCTCCGCCTAAACGGAAACCTGTGTTGATCAAATCTATCAAACAGACCGCTGGTAAGTGTCTGTTATAGAGCTTATGTTTAAGTTCTGTATATGGGACACAAAATCATCCCTTTCGTCTTTTGTGTTCGTAGGTAAAAGTGCTGCGCCACAGGGGGCATTGAAAAAACCCATTCCAATCGTAGAGAAGGTGAGTGAGCCTATCCCTGAGGATGTGCAGGGCCCCAGTCCATCTGAGTTGGAAACTCGAGGATCTTCTCAAGTAGAAGGGATTGTGGTGTCCCCGAAGGGAAGTGGAGATCCTGGTCAGAACCCTTTGGTTGAGCTGTCCCCTGTTGATGTGGATACAACAATCATGGCCACGGATATTGCCCAAGGAGAAAAGGGTAGTCAGCCGGATTCATCTAAGGCGGATAAATCAGTACCTACGAATGTCCCTGCGGATAAGGTTTCCACAGAAAACATGCGGACCTCTTCGACTCCCAAGGGGGATATCACCAAAACTGCTCGCGGGTCTGGGAAAGCAAGTGGGAGCGGAACGAGGGTTGCTCCTCGTGATTTTGATCCAAACAGGCCCTATCAGCCCCGATGGGATATAAGGCAAACGACCCGCTTTACCAATCCTTTGCTTGCCGAGGATTTTATCTCCTATGCTGTTCCGCCTAGCGAGCGTGATTATCAAGACAGTATTGACCGTCGCTCATTGTTTTCCGACATGAGCCTGAATCTTGCATTGAGCCTCAGTAACTTCGGGTCAATGCTGCGACGAGAAGAGGAATTCCAACGTTCTTGGCAGGCTCTCAGGAGTGCTGAAGAGGCGCAAAGGGAACGGGAGGAAGAATTCCAAAAATTCCGTGCAGGTGCCCATTCTGAAGTTGAGCAATTGCGGGATCAACTTCGATCTGCTGAGGGTGAGATTCAGAGAATGAAGAAGGAGAAAGCTGACGCTGCCAAGGGATGGAAAGATTCCTGTGAGCGTACCAATTTAGAATTGGAACGTGGCCGGAAAGCCAACGAGAAGTTGAAGAATGAAGTTGCCCGCGTTGTTCGCGAAGCAGAGGAGAAACAAAAACTGCTGGATGCGAAGCAGTCTGAATTGTCTGAAACTATCCTCAAGCTGAAAGAGCAACATGAGAGCCTAGTGTCTGTCACTACGCAAGTTTCCGGACTAGAATCACAGGTGAAGAGCCTTGAGGAGGAAAAAGCACAACTTGGTGAAACGAATGCTTTATTGGATTCCTCGCGTGTGCAGCTAGAAGTGAGCCTTCAACAAACGCAAAACGAGCTCCGAACTGCTGTGCAAACTTCGCAGGCCGCCCGGGAGCGTTTGACTTGGATGATGCAACACGGTCTTCAAGGGGTTTGAATTCCTTTGACCTTTATTGTTAGTATATGTGTTGCAATATTGTTTAGTGCTTTATTTTTGTCTCTGTTTGATCCATAGGTTTTTAAACGCATATGGAACGAGCCGAAGTTTGGCGATGCTGTTGCGAAGATCGGTGCGTCTTCCATGCGGAGTGGCCAGCAGGAAGGGTTTGTTGAGGGCTATCATCATCATGCGGCCGGTTTGGCTCTTGAAGATGGAGAGCACTTTGGCAAACCTTATGAAGAGGAAGCCATTGCTGCGCAGCAGGAGTTTGAGGCTCTCACCTTCGATGTCTTTGACGTGGTTGATCATTGCCTGAAGTCGGATGATCCAATAGGTCAGCTGCGTGGATATTTTGAGGAATCTGATCGTCTTGGTGCAGAGCTCGAAGAGAAAGAGCGTAAAGAGGAAGAGATGCGGAAGGCCGCTGCACAAGGGGGATGTGAATCGTCCAATGCTGCTGCCGGGTCTGGCGCGCAGAATGAGGAGGCAGACGATGATGCTTACATAGATTTGATAGACTATAATTAGCTTTCATTGTAATGTGTCAAACTCCTTTGCTTGGTGTGTTTTGTACTTGAACAATTGGATTTTTTCTCATGCCTTGTTATGCCAAGTTTAGATAATTAATCCTTTGTGTTAAGTGTAACTGTTGAACTGCCATGATGAATAGATGACGTCAGCTTTGGAAAATTGTGGTGCCAATTGTCCTGCTGATGTAATCTGTCAGTTTTTGGCGGCGCTGCAGCTGACTGATGTGACTGTTGACATCCGCACTTGAGTATTAACCATTAATGGCAATTAATGGCCCTCCTTATTTTTTCTATAAAAGGTTAACCATGGATTAGCATTTTCCATTAACATTTCATCTTTTACTACTTTATTTCATGGCTTCTCCATTAAGAATCTCCAAAACTGAAGTTGAAGCTTTGCAGGGGATGCTGTCACTTGCTGATCATCCCCCTGTAATCAAGGTACCTCCAACTCCCATGCACCAACTAGCTACTTACTGTGGCTATCTGCTGTTCACTGAAGATTGCCAAGTGGACCAACCGGTGAAAAGTGGTCCGATTGATATTCCGGTGAAGATGAAACAACTAAGTGAGCTCCATGATCGCCCCAAGATTCCCAAGTTAAGGCTTCGTCGAACTGCCACCGGTTGGCAGCATGCAACTTAAGATTTCTTTCCTTTATGTAATGTTTTGCTACATAGCCCTAGGCGCATGTATTGTGATGGCTTGAATCACCACTTTTGTATGTTTCTTTTGAACTGGTGATAATATGTAAGTACGCCACTGTTTTGCTTAATGAAATGTGTATCTTGACCATCGTTGGCATTATTTGTTGATCAAATAGAATAAAATAGACTAAAAAATTCTTTTATTAAAAACGGAATGGTCATAGCCATTGTTTATTACAGAACGAATAAAATACTTCATAAATAACATTTGCGCAGTTGGGCCGCGTTCCATGTGCGTGGAATGGGGGTGCCATCTAAGCGCTCTAAGGCATAAGCGCCCTTCCCCAGCACTTCTTGAATTATGTATGGCCCTTCCCAGTTAGGTGCCAATTTGCCTGACTTTTCTGCGCCTGATGCCTCGTTGTTGCGGAGAACGTAATCACCTGCGCCGAAAACTTCTGCCTTCACTTTTGCGTTGTAATATCGTTCAAGCTGTTTTTTATAGTTGGCTTCTCTGACAGCGGCCATGTCTCTGCGCTCATCTAGTAGGTCTAGATTGAGTTTTAGCTCTGTGTCGTTGTCGTGATGGTTTGTCAGTAGGATTCGCGGGGACGCACAATACATTTCCGCAGGAATGACAGCTTCTGTTCCGTACGTGAGGCTAAACGGAGTCTCTCCGTTACTAGTCTTGGATAGTGTGCGGTTGGCCCACAAGACATGCGGGAGTTCATCTACCCAACCAGTGCGTTTCGTTCCAAGTCTAGTCTTGATTCCTTCCACCACGCTTCTGTTTGCGCGTTCGACCTGTCCATTACCTTGCGGATGTGCTACCGAGGTGAATATCTGCTTAACATTCATGGAGGATAGCCATTCTTGCAAGTGTTGGTCTGCAAATTGTGTGCCATTGTCACTGACGATCTCCATAGGTAACCCGAAACGACATATGATAAACTCCCAAATGAATTTTTTAATGCTTTTTCCATCGATGGAGGCCAAAGGCTTGGCTTCCACCCATTTGGTGAAATAATCAATTGCGACCACCAGATACTTGACATTTCCTGGAGCTGTGGGAAATGGGCCGACGAGGTCGATGGCCCATTTTTGGAAAGGCCATGCAGTGGTTACAGGTATCAAATTGTTCTTTGGGCGCAACGTTCCTGGAGCATGACGTTGGCAAGACTTGCATTTGCGCAATTCCATCTCGGCGTCCCGGTGCATTCCGGGCCAGTAATAACCCGCATTCATTAGCTTTGCTACCACCATCCTAGGGCCAGCGTGCAGGCCGCAGGACCCTTCGTGTATGTCTTTGATAAGGTAAGTGGCTTCTGCGGAGTCAACACATCGTAGCAATGGCCCTAAGTAAGAACGACGGTACAATATGCCATCGGTAACTTGGTAATGCAATGCTCTGTTTTGTAATTTACGAGCTTCTGCCTTGTTGTCTGGGAGTGTCCCGTTTGTGAGATAAGCCCGGATTGGAGTTATCCAAGATGTTGCCCCGATCTGTGTGACATTGACCTGTTTTTGAGACACGGACGGGCTAGCCAAAACTTCCACTCGCACATCCTTTGCTAAATGATCAAAAACAGTGGATGCCAGCTTGCTTAGGGCGTCCGCTGGTTTGTTTTGACTCCTCTTGATGTGGTGGATCTTGCAGTATGTGAAGTCTCGCATGAGGGCTTTGGCTTGTTCCAAGTACAGGATCATGGATGCTTCTCGTGCTTCATATGAACCGTCGATATGATTCGCAACAAGCTGAGAGTCGACGTGGGCGTCTAAGTGTTGTACACCCATTTTTTTCGCAATTCGCAATCCCGCAAGCAACGCCTCGTATTCCGCCTCGTTGTTTGTTGTTGGGAAGTCTAAGCGAATTGCATACGTGAAGTCCTTCCCTTCTGGTGTAATTAAGCGCAAGCCTGCTCCAGCGCCATCGTCATTGCATGCTCCATCGGTGTATAACTCCCATTTCTCCGCTGACTCTGAATTAGGAGTTGTAATATGTGCTTGTTGGCACTCGGTGATGCTTTCGGCAGGAACTTCCGCGGCGAAGTCCGCAAGGATCTGCCCTTTGAATGATGTTCTTGACTTGTACTCGATCGTGTGTTCTCCCAACTCAATGGCCCACTTGGCCAATCGTCCCGACAATTCTGGCTTGCGCAAGATGTCATTGATGCGAAAATCTGTCAGGACGATAATTGGGTGTCCTTGGAAATATCTTCGCAGTCTTCGTGACGCGTGCACCAATGCTAGCACCAACTTTTCCATCATTGAGTACCGAGTCTCTGGATCGAGTAAAGTTCTGCTGACATAATATACCGGCGTTTGGACGCCCTTTCGATCAACCACAAGAACAGCCCCAATTGCCTTGTCCGTCACGGATAAGTACAACGTTAATGGCTCTTTCGGGAGGGGAGCTGTGAGAACGGGCAAATGGCTCAAACATGCTTTCATTTCTTGAAATGCGGCCTCGGCCTCATTGGTCCACTTAAAGTTGGATTTTTTGAGACAGTTCTTCAGTGTGTTCACAAAAGGGAATGACTTGGACGCATAATTTGAAAGGAAACGATTCAAAGCCACCAAGCGTCCCATGAGTGTCTGGACTTCCTTGATAGAAGATGGAGACGGCATTCTCTCGATTGCTTGTACTTTGTCCGGGTTTGCTCGGAAACCATCTTTGGTTACGATCACTCCCAGGAACTTGCCCTCCTCCATTCCAAAAGAGCACTTGCTCGGGTTGAGCTTCATTCGCACTGCGCGGAGTTGATCAAAAGTTTTCTGGATGTCTAGCAGCATTTGGTCTTCTTCTGTACTTTTTATGACCAAATCATCCACGTAGACCTCGAGATTGACCCCGATCTGTTTGTTGAACGCATTGTCCATTAAACGCTGGTACGTGGCTCCCGCGTTCTTCAATCCAAATGGCATTTTGGTATAACAATAAGTTCCTGTATCCGTGTGGAAAGACGTTTTATCTTCGTCTTCCTTAGCCATTTGGATTTGATGATACCCTTTATATGCGTCCAGGAAGCACTTGAATCTGAACGGTGCCAGGGAGTCCACCTTTAAGTCAATCTCAGGGAGCGGGTAGCAGTCCTTTGGACATGCCTTGTTTAAGTCCTTGTAGTCCACACACATCCGCCAGCCTCCATTTGACTTGCCGACCATGACTGGGTTTGCGACCCAAGTTTGGTATCTTGTTTTCCGCAGAATGCCTGCAGCTAATAGCTCTTCTACTTGCTCATTCATGGCCTTTGTTTTCTCTGGCCCCATACTGCGCTTCTTCTGGACGACTGGTTCGACAGATCTATAGACGTTAAGCCTGTGCTCCGCTATGTGTCGCGGAACGCCTACCATGTCTGCGGGTTGAAATGCGAAGACGTCCATATTTTTAATTAACATTTGCTTCAAGTGCGTGCGTATGGTGTCAGAGATTACTGGGCCTATGACAACCGTCTGATCTGGGAATTTAGGGTTGATGACCCATTTTTCCGGATCAGTACGGTCCGCTGGCTTCATTATCTTGGGAGGCTTACATGTTTCTGTGACGTGGCAATTTTTGTTTCCACGTATGAAAGCCACTCCTCCTCGCGTCGGGAAGCCGACCATCTGGTGTGGTGTGGACGCATTGCTATTGAATTTAGCCAAACCTTCTCTCCCTATGAGGACATCATGTGATGAAGTCACTGGCAATACCATGAAGTCACATGTCTCCGTGCGGGAGAGTTGTCCGTCTGTCCATGTGACAGGGAGTGTGAGTATACCCAATGGGATGATCACTTCATGTATGAACCCGGATATTGGCTCTGTGGTCGGGACTAGCTTCGCTTTGTCTTCGGCATCTAATTGATCAAAACACTGCCGATACATGATGTCAGTGCTGCTGCCATTATCGAGGAACATGTATCTTGTTCGATAATGTCCAATGATTCCTGTGATGATCAATGGTGTTGTGGCAGATGCACCTCCTTTGACGCGTGGCATAACGACCGGTGCCTCCTTCCAGGAATCATCCTGTGTTGTCGAGTAAGACCTTTTCTTCTGACCCCGGTGATGAGTCATGTAGCAATTATGACGACCCGAGCGTTGTGCATAATGCGTGTTGAGGTTCTTTATCTTTTTGTTACTAGCATCCGCATCTCCTTGCGAATCTCTGGATTTTTTCCTTACATTCTTCACTAGATGTGAGAGCTGGCCTGACTTGATTGCCTTCTCAATCTCCATCTTTAGACTATAACAATTGTCCGTAAGATGGCCATAATCTTCGTGATACTCACAATACTTTGAGGTGTCAACGTTCTTCCGATCTTGACTGAGTTCCCTGGGTTTAGGGAACTGAACTTGTTCGGTCTTCAACACTTCTGAAGGTGTTTTGGACAATGGTGTCCAATCGTAATTCTTCTTGCTTGACGGTTTCGAATCTCGTGAGTGCTTGTTATTGAGGAGTTGCCGCGCGTCTTGTCCCGAAGAGTATTTCCCTTCGTCCGCGGAACCCGAAATTCTTGACCATACCGATTGCTTTCCCTTGCCTTTGTCGTACATGCTCATGCCCTGATTGTTGTTATGATAAAAATTTTTTGAGCGTGTAAACGACCGTTCTGATGACGCATATGTCTTTGCTGCTTCTATCAGCTCATCCCATGCGTCGGGCACACCATCCTTTCCCGTCAGACATCTCATGAGATCATCATGTCGCACTCCGTGGATAAATGCGGCTCTGGTGAGTTCTTCGCCACACCCCAATTGTAGGGCTTCCTTATTATATCTTATGATGTAATCCTCCAGGCTCTCATTATCCTTCCGGGAGCACAGCAGAATCTGAGCCTTGTCCTTCTTGTGTTTCCTCAGATGGGAGAAATGATTCTTGAATTTCTTGATCAGATCATCAAAGTCAACAAGACTGCCGACCGGTAAACTTTCGTACCATACCCTTGCCGCACCTGTTAAGGTTTGGACAAACAGATGGCACCAAGCTTGAACCGGCCATGGTTTAGAGCTGCCTGCGCAATCGAATGCGTGCAGATGGTCATCCGGATCGCGCAGACCATCATATTTGCCAATCGTATTTGGCAATTTACATTCAACTGGCATAGGTGCCAATGCGATTCTTGCGCAGAATTTGGATCTTTCCGCAAATGTTTTTGGGCGGTATGGCTTATGCAAATCATCGTCTGGGTGGGGCTGGTTACTAGCCACAGACTTGTTTCGTGGCCTCTCAGCTTGATCAGAGTTGATCTCATTCTCGGATTCATAACCGTCAGGTTCCCCAGTCAGGTTGACGTGGTCCTGAACGTGAGTAATCTTACCACGTTCTCCACCACGTACCGCCTGGCGGGGTTTAGCTGTGTGACGAAAAGCTGGTTGTTCTTCGTTGTGAGAGTCTTCTTCAGCATCAAAGTTCAAGGTTTTTCTTGCTTCCAACCTAGCTTTTGCGATTAGTCTTTTCTGGTATTCTGCTATAGTTTTGGCATTTTCTTGAGCCAACCATTCTTCCAGATCTTCGACAGGCTCTTCAGCCGCTTTCTTTTGTGCTGCTACTGCAGACTTCCTTGGTGCAAACATTGGGAAGGTAGTGGTAGCCTGTCTTTGATTCACGTTCTTGGTCACCGTTGTTGGTGCAATAGTGTCTTGATTTGCTTGAACTCCATCGTCGACATTGATGGGATCAGCACGTTGTTCAGTTCCAGAATCCATTTGCACTAGTTTGAAAGATTGGTAGACCGTAAGGGATGGCGCCAATGAAGAAACAAATAGTCTAACCTCCTTGTAAGGATGATAGCCTAGATGCAACCACAGGATTGATCCTTCACTAGCACTTCCTGGATTGAGGTAACCTGCAAATAAGATCGAGTGGGTAGGGAGACAACTACACAAGGTAGTAGTTTATAACAAAAACGGGGGTGAATGAGGATACTATCAAGTGTGATAGCTCTTAGGGTTAGCCAAAAGTGTCCTCTCTATTAAGGAGGTGACCCCTTATATAGAGGTGGACGTATGCCACCATTACCCAGAACCCTAATCATAATGGGCCAGGCCCGATTAGGGTTGTCTCCACTACCCAAGGATTATATTAGTAAAGTAGTTAAGATATAGCGATAAATAAGGGATCATGGAACGATTACCGCTTTTACCGCTTACGCGCGCGAGTATCTCTCCACGATTGTAGGAGAGTCGTTGCTGCTTCGCTGATATCACTCCGTGATGATAGGAAGGTGGTTAATGCTTTGATATACGGATTGACCTCTTTCATGCGCGTGAAGATCTTCCGCGGGCTGAATTCCGGGTTTGGGTATGCTCTGCGCATTTGTGAGCACCCAATCCCATCAATATCCTACCCAAAATACATTTGATCATGTGACAAAACTCAAATCTATACCCACATGCATACATTTGGCCATATCCATATCAAAGAGAAGACAAAATTTGTGTGCATGTATGCCATTAGAAACAAACAACACATAGATCCATAATTATACTAAACTAGGCCCTTTTCTTTATGCATAAACCTTCCCACGTCATGATCTCTTACCCAAACCATCCCTTCCCTTCTTTCCTATAACTGGCTGAAGCCACCACACCCAAACATTCATGAGTCACTTTCACAATGTCAAAGATTTACACCATTTAAGGATGTACTTGATCAATCACAAGGCCTAGAATGGTTGACTTACTTAAAGCTCCATAATCATCCAAAAACACCTTTCAATTTTCGGACCATATAAAGAGACCAAGAGCTCACCATCTTTCACGCACAAATACTCATAAACTCTCAAAGATCAACAACATTCCTTTTTTCTTTCTTCCTTACCTTCGGCCGAACCCCAACCCAACCAAACACTTATCTTTTCTTTTCTACTACATCTCGGCGGAACCCAAGAGCACCAAGAATCTTATCCAAGTGTTGTCTCAAGCCACATTGTGTTTAAAATCTAATAGAAGGTCACTATCATTTGGAGTTCATCTTACATTCATTCGTTATGTTAACTAACTCCATTTCAATTTAACTTTTAAAAGTAATCGGCCCATATCCATTGCACCCGATCCATGTTCCCTTGTCACATATAATCGGCCCTTAACCCTTTAAAACATGATAATGTGGAAGTTAAAAACATATAATGTGTTAGTTTGGTTTCAATCTCATACATACATAATCGCATATATACATATATATCACGCATGAAAAATCGACATATGTGTTGGATACACATAGCCGAGGGATGTATATGTATATGGGTCTTATATCTTATCGAAAATCCAACTTTTTAGAAACTAAACATATACGTATACATACATTAACAAAACCTCATTTTATACATAGATATACAAGATAATGCATGGTGTTTACACTTACACATTTGTAACCATCTTTTACATTCATAAAGAAGCCTATGAAAGTCGAATTTGTTATACAAGAGTCGGATTTTGATCAAAGTTTTATAATAAAGTTTTGAACCTCACCAAAAACATATGTTCAAATAGCTTCAACATGTGTTAATTACACCTTTAACATAATAACATTAGAACATATGCTAAAACACTTATATTTACAAGATCTCACTGCACGTGTTAGAATGGGGTAATATTCTATAACCCATGACAAAATGTGGGGCCCGTTTTGTCAATAATAAAGGTGTTTGTACAACAATAACTCCTGGTTTTCATAAAACCGTACACTTACAAAAGTACAAAACAAGATACGTAATAATTGTCATGTGCAGTAGTTGCTCTAGTTTCTGCTTTGCTAGACCACAAACCCAAACCATCAGGTGAGTTTCACGGCCCCGTTTTATTGTTTTTACATTTTTTTGGGATAAACATGCTACATGTAACACCCCAACCGATGGCGGAAACATCGAGGTGTCACGTAGTGACAATTGTTCAATAGCTCATGGACTAAAAATGCAAATTTTGATATATTGATTAAGTAGTTTATTACATTGAAAGAAAAAAATACAAGATACAATGATTCTAAATGACAACTAAAACTGGAATACAATGAATCCAAAATCTAAGTAAAAATTCTAAAAGCTTAAAAGTCATCTCATAAATAACCTGAAACATGTACGAAAATAGTATATGTCAATACAAAAATGTATTGGTGAGCATACCCTGTTTGAATACATATAGTAGAAAAAGAGTTTCGCAATTCACGTGTTATACTGTCTACAATTTAGTGTTCAAGCTATGTACAAATGCTACCCAAAATCAAACCTTTGTTTAATGAATCAAGAGTCACATATATATAGTATTCGCTCATAGTAGGCGATGAATAATCGTTCACACATAAGAATAATCAAGTACTATTTATTGCTATGCTAGGCCGCCCAACGGTTAATGATTAAGGTCATAAGTACACACTATCAGCGTATCAACAAGTAAAACACATACAAGAATTGCGATTGTGAATATATGATAAAACATGATTAAGTGAGTGAAGTAATAAGCGTACATGAGTCACCCCAAAAGTGTAAAACATGAAAAAAGGGGAAAGATATACTCACAGTTTGCGAAAGCGATCAAAATCCAACTTAAACGGTCGTGACTTAAGTAATGGGAACTCCGAGGAATTCAACCTATAATGTATATGAATGCTAATAAGGAAATGTCTAAAAGTCTAAAGTATCTAGGGTCTATGGCATTAGGGTTTGCTAAGTCGATTTGGGGAATTAGAGTTTTTATGACAAATCGCATTGTTATAGAAGTTGTATATTAAAAATAATATACCAAAGTTCGTAAATATGGTTTAGGTAATATAATTATTACCAATTAAATATTTAGATAAAAATATGTTTCAATTAAATATTTATGAGTTACACCATGATCCAACAATGATAATAAAGACTTTCAAACATAATAATTTTTCTGTTTTATAAGCAATGTATTTATAAAATAGATATTAAGATGTATAAATAAATATATAATTAATTATATCTAATTAAACATAATTAAGTCTAAAAATACAAGACATGATCCAAAAATGCTATTTTTATAGAAAATGGATACTTTCTGATGTAAATTAATGAAAGTAATTTTCTCATAATTTTTATAAACTTATTTATATTTAAAACTGATTTTATGAGATTAAATCATGTTTAAATGATTAAAAATAGGAAAATTAATAAAAATAAGTGTTTTTTCTGAACCAATAATTTTTATTTCAATTCATGATGATGAGAAATAATTACTCAAAAATTTTGAGATTAAAATCATTAAAAATGGAATTTTAATCAATTAAATATGATTAAAACATATTAAATAATAAATATTACGAAAATAAAATATTTTCCAGAAATAAAAAAATATGATAATTTTCTATGAGGGGTCAAGAAGCTACTCCTAAATTTTCATAATTTTTAGGGCAAAAATGAATATATTATGAATATTTTGTGATTAATAGAATTTAAATGGTTTAATAAAGGAATTTTAAGGATAATAAGACATAAAAAAAACAAGAAACTGATGGGGAACAGGTTCGAACTCAGGTCATCACAACCACTACACCAAATGATACATTTGTTGATTTATTTGCAAATTAATAATATTTAAGATAATATTCCTACTCATCTTCTTCTTCCCCAAATCATACATAAACCCTAACCCTACCCTAAGATTAATAACCCACGATTCAGGTACAATTAGCAACTAAAACCATAGGGCTTTGAAAGATTAATGCTTAAACGATAATATGGCATAAAAATGTCGGACTTACAATGGTGTATGATATTGAAAACGAGGACGCCAAGTCTGGAACATATAACCGAAAATTAAGGAGCTTTACAAGATGATTTGCGTCGTAATCTGTGTTATTTGGAACGAGAGAGAGTGCAGAAACGAAATGGTTCATTCGATTTATATAGAGGACGAGTAGAAATCGAGTTTTAATGTGTTTTACGTTTCCGGCGGTTACACCATTGAAACCCGATTAAAACATCATAACAACGCGTTACTGTTTTGATTAAAAGTTGGAGTCGGTTAATAACTGATGGAGAAACGTAAACGGTTCAAAACGGAACGTTAAAAAGCATCTTATATCGTCGTCGAAGTGGCCGGAAAACTCGCCGCCGGTGAGGCCCTCTGCCGGAAAACACAGGAGCAAGAGTAGGAGGCAAAACAGATTTTAAACTTTCAATATTTGGCAAATTCAGTCCCTGCAGTTAGTTTTTGATATAATAGTTAGTTTTATTCAAATTTAGTTAGTTTTCCCTTTATAAAACTTAACCAAGTTAACTAAATTTAACTTAAAACTTTTATAAAACTTGAAATTTTTATAATATGCATTCCGGATGACGTTTCAACATACGCATTTGTTTAAAACTTATACCCGATCCACAATAAATGTAAATGATAAACTTTTGATTCGCTCTAAAATTAAATTTAAAAACGTCGAAACTTACATGGACTGTAATGGAAATATTTGAAGGGCTATTATTATCAACTAAATGAAAGACGAGGGTGACGGATGTCACACTACATTACTAGATACATTACATTTGGGTGAATTTCTATCATGACTACCATGTGAAACATGAGATACACGGTTCATGAGCTCAACAGTCCTTGTACTTACATTTTACACTGTAACCATTAGCTAACAATAGCCATGGAACACTTAAATAGATCTATTATGTTGACACCCCCACTCTTGGTTAGTCGCTCTAACCGGTCACATACAAAAGAGTGTTAGTTTTCTACCATTTATACGTTGTCTTTATTGTATAATGCGCGAGGCACAACAATCAAGAGGTTTGGTTATGGGACTTATGGTGGGCACAGTAATCATTAGCTTAGTTAGCTTTGATTGGTCATACACGAATTTCACAGACTTTACATTTAGTACATTAAACCTGTGAACTCACTGACTTTATGTTGACAAATCTTTTACGCATGTTTTTCAGGTAATTGATTCATGGAGCTCGGGGATTTAAGAGAATGGTTTGAGTGAGCACTATGTGGTACCTGTAACACCCCAACCGATGGCGGAAACATCGGGGTGCCACGTATTGATGATTGTTTCAGTAGCACATGGTATAAATTGAATTTTAAATAATTTATTCAAAACATAATATCCAATATAAAATGATGTCTAGGAATTCAATACATAATATCAAATAACAAAACTTCAATAGCTTCAAATAATACTTCATGTTAAATCCTCATGCTAACTCAAGCCTCAGCTTCATTGTTACCTGAAACATGTTAATTTTGAAAATAATTTTTGGGTCAACAAAAGTTGGTGAGAATTACATAGGTTTTTGATAATTGGATAAAAATGTTGTGCAATTCATGTGTCATGTCAATCTAGTCCATATGTGAGAACATACTAGAAATAAATCGAGTGCATAACCAACCCTTGTGACTGTTATAATGTGGTACATCCCATACGCTCATGGTTCACTTGAATATGTTATGCGATAACAAACACCCACGCTACCTTTGTAGGAGGCACGTATCCGGGTGGGACTGTCAGTCCAATAGATCTATCAATGTATACCGTCGGCTTGTACGGAGTTAATGATTATGCTAGAATGGTGCTTACCCTAGTCATGCTCAAGACATAATGCAACATAGAAAACACATAGACACATTGATGATTGAATTGCATAAATGATGTTATAACATGTTTCACCCCAAAAATGGTGATAAATAAAAGGGGCTATGTAAAACTCACCTTAGCAAATGTTATACTTCTTGAAAAGATTGAATAATAGTGTTGCCCAAACAATGCCAAATATCACCCTATAATAAGGTAATAAATAAGTCTATCTAGTCTACAAATGTATACATTCTAGGGCTTCGAATTTGGGGATAAGTATTCGTTTGATTAATACTAAAATTGTTTGATAATTGAGAGAATTTTTGTAAATAAATAAACAAAAATTCTTTTTATGAAATTTAAGTTTTATATGGTCACTATAACGTGTTTAAAGTATAAAAATAATTTTTATAAAATTATTTTCTTTAAAATAGATTATTAAATCTATTTATTACAAATTGCCAAACTTTAACTTTAATATTTAAAAATACTAAAATTAAAGAATTATTATTTTAAAAATCATATTTCTGTTCTAAATATTCAGAAATAAATTGTATAAAATTTTGGTGCAAAAATAATAAAAATTGAATTTATTATGATTTAATTATGATTAAAACTAACAAAAATTGATTAAAAATATAAAATAAATGATTTTTTGGAATTAAAAATCATTTCAGTAAAGTTTATCATTGTACAATCTCAGGATAATTTTTGTGGGAATTTATAAAATTGTTTTGATATTTTAATGGATTTTTATAAATATAATAGTATAAATTTGATTTAATTATTATAAATATTAAATAAATGAATTTCAGAAAAATAAAAATTGTAGATAAAACTTTGACATCAGATTTGATAAAGATAATTTTTTTAAAATTTATAAAAAGGTTTTAATAATTAAATATGAATTTACAAATTTAATTGTAATATATATAATTTGGTTAGTTAAAAAAAACTAAAAAGAAGTGGAAAAAGGGACGCCCAAGCCGGGGCTCGAACCCGGGTGCCCTTGGTCATAAGCAGCGATCACAACCACTTGGCCTAGGCCTGTGGTTGTGATTTAGCTCTGTTTAAATAAAATAAATATGCTACATCAATTCAGTTTATCCCCAATTCAAGATTACGAGCCCTAGCTTTTCCAATCGAACAATCCACACATCTTTAACCCGATTAATGTTAGGGCTTTCCTTGTATGGATGCCGATCAACAAAACCCTCAAACAAAATTGAACTTACAGTGTTGTTTTGATCTCGATTGCTCAGTCAACTTAAAAAGTCAAACTGTGTTCGTGTGGGTAGTTCAAAGGATGTTTCAGAGCAATTGGTGGTTAAGAGAGATGTGTGAGCGAGTTGTAATGGTTCGAGGATGGCCAATTTATAGTGCCAAGCACTGGTTCGATGTTATGGTAAGGATTGACCGAGTATTAATGAGGGACGCGTCTTGGGTTTAAATTAGGCAACGATTAACTGTGATTGCTGTGTGTCCAAGTCATACAAGGCCGGAAATCACCAATCCTTTCCATTCTTGGATCCAATTACGCGTTTGAATTGATGATTAATGGGATGGGTTGTCACAGTTGACTTTCTGTGTCAACTGTGATCAACCTAGGTCGGGTTAAAAGGAAAAACGAACAGGATTAAGAACAGATAAGATGGTTGGATCAGCTGGTTAAGTGTGTTTGTTTGGGCCGGCTTGGGCGCGGGTTCGATCCCCGACCCAAGCATTATTTTTTTTGATAATTTTCCAAGGCTTATCCTTTTACACACAATATGTATAAAGCATTAGGGTTTCAAAAGTGCGACAAAAATAATTAAATGCCAACAAAAATACTGAAACTTGACGTTTTATTAATAATGATCGTGTAACGTACAAGTTTAAATGCGTAATGTTACAGTCTCCCCTACTTTTAGGAACTTCGTCCCGAAGTTGGAGTTGGAGAGTCTGGTGGAAAGAGATGTGGATACTTCGACTTCATCTGGTCTTTGCGTTCCCAAGTGAACTCTGGGCCTCGTTTAGATTCCCAACGAACCTTAACGATCGGAATGCGACTGCGCTTGAGTTTCTTGACTCCTGTATCAACAATCTCAACGGGTTTCTCGATAATGTGCATGCTTTCATCAATTTGCACATCCTCAAGAGGAACATGAAGGTTTTCGTCCGCTAAGCATTTCTTGAGATTCGAGACATGGAAGGTCGGGTGAACATTGCTTAGCTCAGGTGGAAGATCAAGTTTGTAAGCCACTTTTCCAACTCTGTCAAGAATTTTGAAGGGGCCTACGTATCGAGGAGCTAGTTTTCCCTTTCTACCGAAACGAATTACTCCTTTCCAAGGGGATACCTTAAGTAGTACAAGGTCCCCGACTTAAAATTCCAAGGGTTTACGACGTTTATCATCATAACTCTTCTGACGACTTCTAGCCTTGAGAAGATTATCCTGAATAAGTTGGATTTTGTCTGTGGTTTCCTGGATTAGTTCAGGTCCTGTGATACGGGCTTCACCAACCTCGGTCCAACAGACAGGTGAACGACATTTACGACCATAGAGCGCCTCGAATGGAGCCATGTTAATGCTGGCATGATAACTGTTGTTGTATGAGAACTCAACCAAAGGGAGATGAGAATCCCATGCGCCACCAAAATCAATAACACATGCCCTGAGCATATCCTCAAGTGTTTGGATGGTCCGTTCAGTCTGACCATCTGTTTGAGGGTGATAAGCAGTACTTAGGTTCAACTTGGTACCCAAAGCATCTTGCAAAGAATCCCAAAAGTGAGAGGTGAAACGACCATTGCGATTAGAGATAATGTCCAAAGGTATACCGTGACGACATACGATTTCACTTACGTACATCTTTTCCAACCTTTCTACAGAATACTTCTCACGAATAGGTAAGAAGTGGGCTGACTTAGTCAAACGATCGACGATTACCCAAATACTGTCAAAGCCTTTGGGTGTACGAGGGAGTTTGGTGATGAAATCCATAGCTATGCTCTCCCATTTCCATACAGGAATTTCTGGTTGTTCGAGCATACCAGATGGTCGTTGGTGTTCAGCCTTGACCTTTGAACAAGTGAGGCATTTTGCAACGAAAAGAGCAATGTCTTTCTTCATACCAGGCCACCAATAAGAGTAACGGAGATCTTGGTACATCTTGTCAGCTCCAGTATGAATAGAATAACGAGACTTATGAGCCTCGTTCATGAGAAAAGTACGAAGATCATCACGGTCGGGAATCCACAGTCGATTAAGAAAATAAAGAAGACCATCAGGTTTGGTTTCAAGTTGAGTCTCAGCACCACAAGACATTTCTTCATACATGTTACCTTGGGTGACTGAAGTATGTTGAGCCTGAAGAATGCGATCTTGAAGATCAGTACGAACTCTCGCACATTGAAGTTTGATACGCTCTTTACGACTAAGTGCGTCAGCCACAACATTCGCCTTACCAGGATGGTAGCGAATTTCGCAATCATAGTCGTTAAGTAATTCAACCCAACGTCGTTGCCTCATGTTAAGATTCTTCTGATCGAAGACATGTTGGAGACTCTTGTGGTCTGTGAACACCACACATTTGGTACCATAAAGATAATGTCTCCAAATCTTAAGAGCAAAGACAACAGCGCCCAATTCAAGATCATGGGTGGTATAATTCTTTTCGTGAGTCTTGAGTTGTCGGGACGCATAAGCAATCACCTTTCCTCGTTGCATGAGAACACAACCAAGACCTTGGTTCGATGCATCACAGTAGACCACAAAATCATCATTACCATCAGGTAAAGACAAGATAGGAGCTTCACAGAGTTTCAGCTTAAGAGTTTCAAATGCTTCCTCTTGCTTTGGTCCCCACTCGTAGGGTTTACCCTTGTGAGTTAAGGTGGTGAGAGGAACAGCAATCTTGGAGAAGTTGGCGATGAATCGACGATAATAACCAGCCAAACCAAGGAAAGAACGAACTTCCGTTGGAGTGGTAGGAACACTCCAATTCTTCACAGCTTCGATCTTTGCAGGATCAACGTGAATTCCGTTCATATCAATGACATGTCCCAAAAACTGAACTCCTTAAGCCAAAATTCACATTTTGAGAACTTGGCATACAGTTGTTCCTTCTTTAGGAGACCCAAGATGGAGTGAAGGTGTTGCTCGTGATCGGATTTTGATTTAGAGTAAATCAAAATATCATCGATGAAAACGATCACGAATTTGTCGAGGTAGGGTCTACAAACTCGATTCATCAAATCCATAAACACTGCGGGAGCATTGGTTAATCCAAAAGGCATAACCATGAATTCGTAGTGACCATAACGCGTGCGAAAAGCTGTCTTGGGAATATCTTCTTCGTGGACTCTAAGCTGATGATAACCAGAACGGAGATCAATCTTCGAGAAGTGGGTTGCTCCTTGAAGTTGATCGAAGAGATCGTCAATCCTAGGCAGTGGATAACGATTCTTGATGGTGAGTTTGTTGAGTTCACGATAGTCAATACACATTCTAAGAGAACCATCCTTCTTTTTAACGAACAAGACAGGGGCTCCGCATGGAGAAGAACTAGGGCGAATGAACCCTTTATCAGAAAGTTCCTGTAGTTGACTGGCAAGTTCTTGCATCTCAGAGGGTGCAAGACGATAAGGAGCTTTGGCGACAGGATTAGCACCAGGAACAAGATCGATTCTGAACTCCACTTGTCGAGCAGGAGGTAAACCAGGTAGGTCCTCTGGAAAGACTTCAGGATAGTCTCGTATAATGGGAATGTCTTGGATACTTTTGCCTTTGTCCTTCTTCTCTACCACGTTAGCTAAGAAGGCTGTGTACCCCTTTCGTAAGTACTTTCGGGCGGTAGTACAAGACATAAGCTTAAGCTCGCCACAGGGTTTCTCACCATAGATCTTCAAAATATCACCAGATTCGAGAGGGATGCGTATGACTTTCTCAAAGCACAGGATTTCGGCACGATGGGTTGACAACCAGTCCATGCCTACTATAACATCAAAACTTCCAAGATGCATGGGGATGAGATTGATAGGGAAGGTATGACCGTCGAGGTTCAACAAACAGTTACGAATAATAGAGTTGATCGAAATAGACTTCCCATTAGCTACCTCTACTACTAAAGGCTCCTCTAGATTAGTGTGGGGTAAGTTAAGTAAAGGTTCAAACTTCAGTGACACAAATGACTTATCAGCTCCCGAATCAAATAATATGGATGCATAGTGGTTATTAATGAGGAACGTACCATTCACCACTTCGTTGTCATCACGAGCCTGGTTAGCATTGAGATTGTAGGCGCGACCTCGAGCACCTTGATTCTGGTTGCGGTTCTGGTTTTGGTTTTGGTTGCGGTTTTGGTTCTGGTTCTGGTTTTGGTTACGATTAGGGCAATTGTTGATGTAGTGATTAGGGCTGCCACACTCGTAGCATTGACCACGAGCAGGCCTGTTGTTTTGTTGGTTGGGAGCTGGGGTATTGTTGTTTTGGGTAGTAGGAGGGGCTCGGCAGACGTTCACCAGGTGACCATATCTTTGACACTTAGTACAAAAAACGACATGGCACCTGTGCTGGATGATGGTACTTGCAAGTGTTGCACAAGGGGTGAGGTCCGGTGTATGGTTTCTTGGCTGGGTTCTGGGCAGCAGGTGGAGTAGCAGCAACCATGTAGTTTTTAGCCTTGCGCTTCTTGTTGTTTGAAGTCTCAGGCTTGACTTCAATAGCGGGCTGAGGAGTGTCCTTGGCAACCGTCTTCTTGGTGCCCTTGCGAAAGAGAGTACCGTCTTTCACGTGGTTATCAGTCAGTGTGGCCGCTAGACGCTTGGCTTCTTCCAAAGTAGTAGGATTCCTACCCCACATGGTGTCCTGGATCAACATGGGCAAGCCACCAATATACTTCTCGATGGCTATGGGTAGGGGAGTGACCTTGTGAGGCAGTAGTAGGCTTAACTCGTGAAAACGAGTGTTGTAAGCCAAGTTTTCCCCGCTGTCTTGGGCCAGGACATGAAACTCATCCTCCAGTTTCTTAACTTCATTACGCGGGCAGAACTCATTCTTCATAATTTCCTTGACTTGATCCCAAGTCATTGCTAGTGCAACCTCAGCACCACGGGTGCGCTTTTCCTCATTCCACCAGGTGAGTGCTCGCTTGTGAAGAACACTCATGGCATAGCGAACCTTGAGGTTATCAGGACATTCACAGTTTATGAAGGTATTCTCGATACCCTCGAACCATTGCAGGAGGCCAGTCGCTCCTTCGTCCCCGCTGAACCTGGGAGGATTGCAGGTATTGAAGTGCTTGAGGGTGCAGGTCTGATGAGCGTTCCCGTTCCCATGACCATTACCATTACCATTCCCGTTTCCGTTGTGGTTCCCATGTCCGTTTCCGTTCCCATTTCCGTTGCTACCGCTTCCATTGCCGTTTCCATTGTTGTTCATCTGGATGACTTGAGCCACCAGATTAGGAACTAGGGTCGCCATTTGCTGCGCCATTTGTTGAGAAATGATCGCAGCTAATTGAGTATCGAAACCGTTGTTGTTGTTGTTGTTGTGGTTAGCGTTCTGGTTGTTGCTAACAGCATCATCTTGGTTGTCACCATTGTTATTGTCACCATTGTTAAGACGACTGCTGCGACGAGGAGGCATGATCTGTATGAGACACAATGAAATGAATGAGATTATATGAGGAATGTAATCATTTATTCATTAGTTAAAACGAATAAACGAAAACGTTGACTTATCAAAGATTCCAAATTCTAATAACATATGAAGACATGCTTTAGCCTATAAGTGAACACTCATCCCGAGAATTCCCAGGTAGGCATCCGGGTCCCTCGTCTGATTGGGATATATGCGCAATGCCAGCCTAGACAGAAGACTCAGAATACAGGCGTTCACCCTTCCAGATTGCACGTGTTCGTTATTAAAATTTAGAACTTCGACGAGATCTCAAGGGGGTTCAGGTTAAACCTGAGGATTTTGTCCTATTATTCTAAGGGTGGATCAGGATTGCAGCAGACGAATAAGAGTAGTCACTTGTAGGCTTAAGGTTATATAAGGTATAGGATAAGGATAAGATTTGGGAAGCAATTAGGGTTACAAGTAAGAGGAGCAAGTACTGTTTAAGTCCCTAAAGTTATAGTCTAGATTATTTCTAATAACCTAATTCCCTATAACCAAGGCTCTGATACCAATCTGTAACACCCCAACCGATGGCGGAAACATCGGGGTGCCACATATTGATGATTGTTTCAGTAGCACATGGTATAAATTGAATTTTAAATAATTTATTCAAAACATAATATCCAATATAAAATGATGTCTAGGAATTCAATACATAATATCAAATAACAAAACTTCAATAGCTTCAAATAATACTTCATGTTAAATCCTCATGCTAACTCAAGCCTCAGCTTCATTGTTACCTGAAACATGTTAATTTTGAAAATAATTTTTGGGTCAACAAAAGTTGGTGAGAATTACATAGGTTTTTGATAATTGGATAAAAATGTTGTGCAATTCATGTGTCATGTCAATCTAGTCCATATGTGAGAACATACTAGAAATAAATCGAGTGCATAACCAACCCTTGTGACTGTTATAATGTGGTACATCCCATACGCTCATGGTTCACTTGAATATGTTATGCGATAACAAACACCCACGCTACCTTTGTAGGAGGCACGTATCCGGGTGGGACTGTCAGTCCAATAGATCTATCAATGTATACCGTCGGCTTGTACGGAGTTAATGATTATGCTAGAATGGTGCTTACCCTAGTCATGCTCAAGACATAATGCAACATAGAAAACACATAGACACATTGATGATTGAATTGCATAAATGATGTTATAACATGTTTCACCCCAAAAATGGTGATAAATAAAAGGGGCTATGTAAAACTCACCTTAGCAAATGTTATACTTCTTGAAAAGATTGAATAATAGTGTTGCCCAAACAATGCCAAATATCACCCTATAATAAGGTAATAAATAAGTCTATCTAGTCTACAAATGTATACATTCTAGGGCTTCGAATTTGGGGATAAGTATTCGTTTGATTAATACTAAAATTGTTTGATAATTGAGAGAATTTTTGTAAATAAATAAACAAAAATTCTTTTTATGAAATTTAAGTTTTATATGGTCACTATAACGTGTTTAAAGTATAAAAATAATTTTTATAAAATTATTTTCTTTAAAATAGATTATTAAATCTATTTATTACAAATTGCCGAACTTTAACTTTAATATTTAAAAATACTAAAATTAAAGAATTATTATTTTAAAAATCATATTTCTGTTCTAAATATTCAGAAATAAATTGTATAAAATTTTGGTGCAAAAATAATAAAAATTGAATTTATTATGATTTAATTATGATTAAAACTAACAAAAATTGATTAAAAATATAAAATAAATGATTTTTCGGAATTAAAAATCATTTCAGTAAAGTTTATCATTGTACAATCTCAGGATAATTTTTGTGGGAATTTATAAAATTGTTTTGATATTTTAATGGATTTTTATAAATATAATAGTATAAATTTGATTTAATTATTATAAATATTAAATAATGAATTTCAGAAAAATAAAAATTGTAGATAAAACTTTGACATCAGATTTGTTAAAGATAATTTTTTTAGAATTTATAAAAAGGTTTTAATAATTAAAAATGAATTTACAAATTTAATTGTAATATATATAATTTGGTTAGTTAAAAAAAACTAAAAAGAAGTGGAAAAAGGGACGCCCAAGCCGGGGCTCGAACCCGGGTGCCCTTGGTCATAAGCAGCGATCACAACCACTTGGCCTAGGCCTGTGGTTGTGATTTAGCTCTGTTTAAATAAAATAAATATGCTACATCAATTCAGTTTATCCCCAATTCAAGATTACGAGCCCTAGCTTTTCCAATCGAACAATCCACACATCTTTAACCCGATTAATGTTAGGGCTTTCATTGTATGGATGCTGATCAACAAAACCCTCAAACAAAATTGAACTTACAGTGTTGTTTTGATCTCGATTGCTCAGTCAACTTAAAAAGTCAAACTGTGTTCGTGTGGGTAGTTCAGAGGATGTTTCAGAGCAATTGGTGGTTAAGAGAGATGTGTGAGCGAGTTGTAATGGTTCGAGGATGGCCAATTTATAGTGCCAAGCACTGGTTCGATGTTATGGTAAGGATTGACCGAGTATTAATGAGGGACGCGTCTTGGGTTTAAATTAGGCAACGATTAACTGTGATTGCTGTGTGTCCGAGTCATACAAGGCCGGAAATCACCAATCCTTTCCATTCCTGGATCCAATTACGCGTTTGAATTGATGATTAATGGGATGGGTTGTCACAGTTGACTTTCTGTGTCAACTGTGATCAACCTAGGTCGGGTTAAAAGGAAAAACGAACAGGATTAAGAACAAATAAGATGGTTGGATCAGCTGGTTAAGTGTGTTTGTTTGGGCCGGCTTGGGCGCGGGTTCGATCCCCGGCCCAAGCATTATTTTTTTTGATAATTTTCCAAGGCTTATCCTTTTACACACAATATGTATAAAGCATTAGGGTTTCAAAAGTGCGACAAAAATAATTAAATGCCAACAAAAATACTGGAACTTGACGTTTTATTAATAATGATCGTGTAACGTACAAGTTTAAATGCGTAATGTTACAGTACCATTGTCTTGAGTCAAGTCTTAAAGACAATTTAACAATTTATGTTTGACATTTGATTTCGTATTTCAGAAAATGTATATTTCCTTATGTAAGACAATTTGGAATATCTTGGTATCAATCACGATTTATCTTACGTGTTGCTCAAACCTTGTGCTTGAAAACCTTTTGAATTCACATTCCCGTGTTTCCGCCTTGGCGGGGCGTGACAATTATATTGCGGTTTATGAACAATGTAGTCACATTATGTATGCTACTATTCGTTGGTTAGTTTGCAAATAGAAAAATGAGATGAAATGTATCATGTTTGTATAGGTAACAACACCTTTTAGGAGTCTTTTAACTTGGGTAGGCGAACTGAGGATGCGTCACATGCTAATAATTTTGTTTTTGTTAATAGCATCAGATACCTTTCTATAATCTACACATGTATTTAAGAAATGAGTGACATTGATTCATCAAACATTCTCGAAGATCGAGGTTCTTACGTGAGTCAATAGTAAGCGATCGAGATTCAGTGGTGGGGTGGTATTTGTCTATTAGCAAGAAAAAATATTTGGGAGTCTGAGACTAGCTAAACGAAAGATCAAGGTTCTTACGTGAGTCAATATAGTAAGCGATCGAGATTCAATGGTGGGGTGGCATTTGTCTAAACTTGAGCTTGCCACGTTAAACATAATAGAGCTTGATATCGAGCTTGACTTGTTTTGAGATCTCTAAACTATATATGGGTTGCAAGAAATGCGAAGGTTTTTTTAGGGGAAGTTCATTCCTGTTAGGAGGACGGCGGATCTCATTAAGGTTGACACTTTCATTTGGATTAATAACCGGTCAAAACCGCCTACAATCTTTAGGGATAAATGGATTGATTTCAATGTAACCGAGTTACTATAATCCGTCTTTTCTTTTTCTTTTTGGTGGCTGTATTTTTGTTTCTCCAGCTTCTTGTTGGCTCTCTCTCTCTATATATATATATATATATATAGGGGAAGGTTATCTTGAGAACGCTAAATATCGCGAGAACCGTGAGAACAAATGAGAAAACCAATCAAAATCATTTTTTTTCAATAAAAACCTAATTATAATCAAAATACAACATTAAAAAACGAATTTTCTTTCCAAATAATTCATCTTTTCTTGCAAAAACACTTTCAAATTAGCTTTTTACACATGTGTAAATGAAACAGTTTACACATGTACAAACAGTAAATTTACACATGTGTAAAAACAATTTATTTCCGTATACATTAAAATTTTTACGCGTAAATTGTGTTTTTGGAATTGTATTTTAGTAATAAATATAAGTGTAAAAAGAAAAATTTGATTTGAATGGTTTTAGATGGCGTTCTCACGGTTCGCACGAAATATAGGTGTTCTCAAATTAACTTTTCCCTATATATATATATATATATATATATATATATATATAGTGTTGTTTTGGCCGTTGAAAAAAACAATCTTTCCCTCTTGAGACATTGTATGCTGTTTTCTTACCATATGTTTTCATTATTATGAGTTTCGACATTTCAAAGATGATGTGATTGGAATGGTGGTGGTCGCCGGTTGTTAAGAGTGTGGTGCATTGATGATGTGAGGCCCAATCCCAACTATAAACTTCCCTCATTATTATACTTGTTTAAAGTTAATAAAATTCAAATGATACTATTATAAAGAAAATAAATATTTATCCCGAACCGATCCCGTACCGAACCGAGGGTTTTCGGTATCGGTACTCACATATAGAGGTTTTCGGTTTCGGTATTTCCGGTATCGGTATGGGATCGGTATGGTATCAGTATTTTAAGGTAAAATACCAATACCATACCGGTACCGTACCGATACCGTACCATATGTTTTCGGTATCGGTATTGGGTTTTGAGAGTTTTTGGGAACGGTATTTTCGGGATCGGTATCGGTTGATACCGATACCGTCCCGAGCTCATCCCTACATGAACAACCCACGTTATCCATCTTTCTGATCTCAACATTTTTTTCTAAATTAAGAGAGAAGCAAAGAATATTTCAAATCTTTTTGTGATGAATTTTATTGAAGAATTTGACCCCAAAAATAACTATACATATCTAAATCATGTTATCTTATAAAAACAAACTTAGATATGTATTTAAGATACTTTTACCACCCAACACATATATGGGGCGAAGAGCAAAAGATGGAACCTAAAGAAAAGGACTTCCCTACATACATTTTCCGAAAACACTCCATTTTTCACTCTCATTCCTCTAACTCCCAAAACAACAAAAACATGCCTTTAGAAAAACTATCAATGTTGATGTTGGTGGTGGTGACAACGTTGTCCTTAGCGGCATCACGACCGCAAACTGAGGACACAAAAAAGAACACTAAAGAGGAAGAGGATAGAATGGCTAAGATGTTATATATTTCTAGAACAGCCACGCCACCGTCAGACACCACGGATGAGTCTCCCGAAGGTCCAATCTCATGTACCGCGGCGTGCATGGATATTTGCATGGTGTTAGAGCCGTCCAGCGATGTGGCTTGTGAAATAGCGTGTGAATTTGGATGCAAACAAGTACGTGGCCGAGGGAAAATTGTAGGCCTTCAACAAGTACATAAGCACAACATTGCAAACGTTAACCATGAGCATGACCATTAGATTTGTCTTTTACTTTTTTTTTATTTGATTAACATAAGTGATTAAAAAGTTTAGTTTAAAACTAGAGATTCCTAAAGTTTGTTCAAATGTCGCAACTTGTATTGTAACATTGTGATGTACTAGTTATTTTTTATGAGGTTCTTTATATAATAATCTTAGGTATAGGTATGAAGGGAACAACGTACAAAAACAAACATGACATTGGTAAGAAAGATTACGTAAGAAGGAAGAACAGATAAGTTCTTCAACATATGTTTGGTGTATCATTGGGATTCCAACACACATGGGTGGACTTACCATTGGTGCAGGGGTAGCGCCTGCTATTCATCAACTTTTTTGGCTTAGTGGAAATTTTCCTTCTTTTTTTTTTTACGTTTTTCATATTACACTACCCCCGAATTGTATTGCCATTACCCTGCAAAATGTTTTTGACGTTTGAACGTTACCCCTAAATTTTTTGGGTAGATCCCATGTCTGGTACCCACCCCTGACTAGGGATGAGCTCGGGACGGGATCAGTACCGAACCGATACCGATCCCGATAATACCGATACCGAAAATTCCAAAAAGCCAATACCGATCCCGATACCGAACACATACGGTACGGTACGGTATCGGTACGGTACCGGTATGGTATCGGTATTTTGCCTTAAAATACCGATACCGTACCGATCCCGTACCGATACCGATAATACCGAAACCGAAAATCCATAAATATGGATACCGATACCGATCCCGAAACCCCTCGGTTCGGTATCGGTTCGGGACGGTATCGGGATCGAGACGGGACGGGATTGGTATTCGGGCTTGAATGCTCATCCCTACCCCTGACCCCCTTAGAGAGCCTGATGGGATATTATTATGACATAAGAGGCTTGTCTCTATCATTTTCATAGGACCATAATAGTAAGGAAGATGTGTGCCTTAAAAGCATTCATGGCATCTCACCTTCTCTTATCTTTACAACATTTCATGAAGTCATTTAAATCACGTTATCACTATGTAGTTAGGGACCCAATACTTAACTCTCTTATCTGAATGCCAACTCTCCCCTAAAGCCTAAAGGTTAGCATATTTACATTTTCACATACTTATTCATAACACATGTTATCAACCCATCTTTCTTGCACCTCACACACATTGTTACATTTATATATGTCATACGAAATTACGAATAGGTGGATTTAACTTAAAAGAAGGTAGTCCATAAGCCCAGTTTCAATTCAAAATTTCATATTTTTTAGTGTAGGCCCATTGCACTTTTATGAAGTCTTGGGTGCAACCGTGCAAATTCTTAATTTTTGTTGTAAAATCTAAGAACTTTTATTAAACTATGAATCTATAACATGATATGTACATAACTAGTCCTAAACATGTTTTTTCAAAAGTTTGTTTTATTTTGGGTTGTATTCTTGTCCATAGTGCATTAACGATTTAAAGAAATAGTGGGGTAGGCGGCTATGTAATCACATTCTATATCACACTTAGAGGATTTGCGTAGGTTCCCCATCCCCTACTTCATATTATAATAAAAATCACTACTTTTTTATACCATTACCATTACTTTTTCTCTCTCATTCACTCACAATCACTTTCAACAAATATTAAAAAATTAATGCACGAAAACTGTGTTCCCCCATATATCCTAAAATCTCCCCAAATATACCGATAAACAGTATGTTCCACATCTCATTCACTCACAACAATCACAACCCCATCTCAAGTGCTTCACGCCTGTAAGCCCACCCAAGCTTCTGTCCAACTCCCCCTCTAGCGCCCCTCTGTGGCAATGTTTGCACTCCACACGTGTGGATGTGACACTAATATCGCCTTAATGGAGCTAAGAGCATAACACATAGCCTTATAACAATATATATATATATATATATATATATATATATATACACACACACTATTATATAATGCATCCTAGATGGGCATCAAGGTAATTTCTCTACCATTTTAAGATTGCATATGAAGAGGCATAAGCATACATCTCTATATTTTAGCCTCTTTCTTCCCATTATGCCCCTTTATACAACATATCATGCTTATGGTACATGTGACTAATGCACGGTTAATATCTTCTCCACAATACACATTATATAATTTATACATATAACTCTAAATATACATTTTATTAATATATAGAAATATTGTAGACGCTTTTAGACATATAATTATTTCTCATAGAATTCAATTATGTATATTAGACGAAACAATCGCCAACATGAGAAATGACATATATACGTTAGGAGCATATTCGGGAATATACCACAAAATCGACCAGTTAGTACTACGGGATGGCAAACTCATCCTACACGCCATTCTTTATTTTTTTATGGCTTCATTTAGAGTATTTAGCTACTTTTTTTTTTAGAAACTGAAATCATGTCTTCTGATTCATGTTTTCAGTATTCTCCCGCATCAACTTTTATTTTTTATTTGTGCTTTCGATATCAAAGGACTTCCACCAAAATAATTGTCACACAAGAATACATGATGACTTTTAGTTTAAAATTATTATATATGTAATAAAAGTTTACGAATACAGCCCCGCCGCAACGCACGGGTTCCTGCTAGTATATATATATATATATATATATATATATATATATATATATATATATATATATATATATATATATATACACAAATACACTTTATTATTTTCATACTACTAATGTATTCTTGGTCCCATTAAATTTTATAATTACGTTAACTATTTTTCATTAAAACAAAATACGAAAGTTACATCATGATAGCAGGTAGACGGGCAATAAGCTGCGCTGCCACCCCTTTTTGAATTGCAAACCCTAGTCTACTAAAGACAAAACCTTGCCCCCCTGGGGATGAAACATTGTTGTGGACGACCCGTTGGACCCTGGTCAAGAAACGAATAGCTTCTGGCGCCAGGGAGCCAAAGGTGTCGAAGGCCAGAGGGATAAAGACATGTTGTTCAAAATAAAACATACAACTTAAAAAAGGTTTGGAATCTATATCCAACTTGTTTATTTTTATTACATTAAAAACTCAAACAAAGTTCAAAGTCATTGCAATATGAAAGTCAACATTAATATTCTCCAACTGTCAATAATCATTAAGTCATTAACAAATCTTAAACAACCACCCTGATGACATATACATACACAAATCTGTATCTATAACCTTCACAAGGCGATATGGTATTCAACACCGTCTTACTTGCATCGGTTGCCACCGTATCTGCCGACGTATGGCAATCGGTAGCATGTTTCTCTGACCGAATCTCCATCGAAGAACTGTTAGATTTGGTCATTTGTTTTCCTATTCATCAGTTGGGCCAGTTTGTGCTATGTTTATGGAGCTTCTTCTGTCTTCCTTTATATCCTGCTGAGTCATATTATTATTATTCTTACACCTATGATGATGAAGAAGAAGATGATGATGATGACGACGACGATGGGTATTTGAGTTCTGCTGGTGGTTGCTTTTCTGGTTATGATTCTTACTCTGATGATCATTTCGATTAATTTGTTCGATCAATAGATGTGACGGTAACTGATGTGTCGGTTATTGGAATGGTTTCGGTACGTACAAAGTACAAACCATGTTCTGTAAAAAAGAACGTGAGAACCAAAGTGTTATTTATAAATAACTCAATGCTATTTCATACTGTTATAATACCACTTAGTTATCTATTATTAGCACTTTGGTTCTCACGGTTTTTACAGATTATTTATGCATAGTAGTTGTTCATGTTGGTAGGTTAAGATTTGTATATTTTCATTTGTTAATTTGTTACATTGGTTCGTTTATTTTTGTTTTGTTAAGGTTCACTTATATATTAAGCGGTTTAAGCGATTCTCTACTTGTTACTTTTTTTTTAACAGGCAACAGCACTCTACTTGTAATAGATTTTTAGATCGCTTCATGGAATTGTTTGGATTAAATACTTTTGAATGATATTTATTATTATTGAGATTATGAATGTTTTGTAAGTCTGATTTTACTACTTATTGCTTCTTATATTTTTTTTTTCTTAGTGCTTTTTATATATATTTTTTTTTGTTTGTGCTCATTTTTGTTGAAACCTTACTTTTCTAACGAACACACACGCCCATAATGTTTATAACTGTTCGATTAAACGCACACAAATTACTAGTTATTCATTAGGTTTGTAAAAAACACTAAGGATAGTGGGTGTAGAGACAACTCAAATGGGTTGTACTTGTCACATAAGATGTCACCTAAGTAAGGTGGTTGTTCTCTTTTTTAAGACAACCCAATGGTATGGAGACAACTCTCCCCCCTTTTATTATTAATTATTTTTTTAACTTTATTATTAATTTTAATTATATTTCAAAATAACAAATATTAAATATAAAGTTAAAATAAACGTTAAAATTAATAAAAAAAAGTTACAATAAAAACATAAAGTTAACAAAAAATACAAGATTACATAACATTAAAGGGAAATGAATTTAAATACTCACAACTTTCACTCTGGCCAATAACAGTACTCTTAACTTGCAACTTATTTTCTTCTATCACCCCCAAACTAACGGAGGTCTAACCTGGTTAGTCTTCGTGGCCAAAATGTAAAAAACTATACGTTGGGACATTTTTTAAACTTTTTATTGTTATTATTAAAAAAATATTATTATAAATCCCCCCCCCCCCCCCCCCCCCGTTCTCTATGTCTCTCTCTCTCTAAACCACCACCACCATCACCTAACTTCATCTCAACCCCCTTTCTCTCTCTAAAACCCTAATCCCCAAAATTAATAACCTTTTTCTGTAACAACCAACCAACTACACGTAATTGATAATTCTATCTCAACATACACAGATCGAAACCCTAGAAATCGACGTAAAATTGAACCGAGGGTCTTAATTTTATGAAATCGGGATGAATTTCCAAACCCTAGAAATTGAACAATATGACAAAAAAACGGGGAAGCGGGAAATTAAACCTAGAATGTTCTTTCCATCTGGTGGTTTGGTTGGTTGTCGTCGTGTAAGAGGATATGGATCACCGGAAACTTACCGGTGGCGGCGGAACACGGTGGTTGTAGAGATACGAACGTTTATGGGAAACTGATGACGACGAAGGCGAGGTGAATAGGCTCGATGGAGCACGTAACGCTGGTGGTATGGTTGTGGTACTGATGGAGGAGGTGGTGGTACAGTTGAATCATCATCTACGGCATGGTGTATGGGATGTGTAGGCGATGGTGATGGTGATGGAGGAGGGAGATGGGGTGGCTTGACAGATTGTGCAGGTGTAGTTGGAGTCTCTACGGCATGGTGTGTGGTAGCTGTCGTCGCCGTCTTCATTGTCTAGATCGTTGCTTCGATGGAGATATGGTGATGAGAAGATAATAATAATAATAATAATAATAATAATAATAATAATAATAATAATAATAATAATAATAAGTTTTAAAAAATGTCACTTAAGTTTAGGTTTTTACATTTTTGCCACGTAGACTATCCCTTAAGTTTAGTTTTTAACATTTTTGCCACGAAGACTAACCAGGTTAGACCTCCATTAGTTTGGGGGTGATGGGAGAAAATAAGTTGCAAGTTGGGAGTGTTATTGGCCAAAGTGAAAGTTTTGAGTATTATCCGCCAATATGCGATAGTTGGGAGTATTTAAATCCATTTCCTCTAACATTAAAAAAACTAGTCATCTCGTCCGTTGTTCCAAATGTATTCAATTAAATCGACTTGAAGATGATAATGTATGGGCTCGATACGTAACGAGAATTTGTTTAACTCTTGCTGCTCCAGGCTAACCGGAATAGTATTCTCCTCCACCGCGTTTTCGTCGTACTCACAAATAACTCAACCTTCGTCTTTGAGGATCATGTTATGCAGCAAGATACAAGCATACATACAATAACGTAGTTTTTTTGGGTGTGAAAGCACGTGCAGGGTTTGCGATGATGTGCCATCTCACCTATAGAACCCCAAATGTTCGTTCATGTCCTTTCTCGCCGATTCTTGATACATGGCAAATTTCTTTCTTTTTTCGTTGGGAGGGTGTTGAACAGTTTTAACGATCGTAGAGTAGGTTGGGTATATTCCATCAACAAGAGAATACCTGTAACGCCTTGCTATTTTCTAAAGATTTATTAAAGAAAAAATAATAATAATAATAATAATAATATTATATTCATAAAACAATTTTTAAAATTCGTTAACAACAGTATTTCGTTAACAAGAAATACAATTTTTATTCATGGATAAATTAAATTATTTAAGTTCGCTCTTACCATATCTGAAAATAACTAGTGGGGAAGCCCGCGCGTTGCCGCGGGTAGTTTTATTTTTTTGGCGGACGTTGTAATGAGGGGTTTATGTAACTTATTTTTAATACTAATTTGCTAAGGCAGTCTTGAATGCGGAAAAATCTGATCCACATTCCTCTTTGATAGTAAAAGGTGAAATGTAACACGTATATGATAACTATAGTTTTATGGGCCCAAGGCATATACATGAACGTTGTTGGTATGTTAAAAAAATATGTATCTTATATAAAATCTTATGTTTCTTCGGTATTCACACCGGTTAAAATTTTGAACTCTCATAATTGTCTACTTAAGATGACCTGAGCCAGAAGAAGCTTATAATGCTACCAAACTGATAACATGCAAACTTACACAACTCACTATGTAAACCTATTTTTTGATCCTACCCGGGTTTTATCAATTTCCCACTTTCATGCCTTTGGGTGGGTGAGGGATTGGGTTTTTCCCAGTTCGGGAACCACGTGCCAAGTCTGGCTTCCAATAGGAGTAAGATTTGTAGAAAAAACTCCCATTAAGAGTCGGGCATAATATGTTGTGTTGGTCGTTCTAAAAAAACTATTTTTTGTTACCTAGTCTGCCCTTTTTATTAGCCATCCATTATGACAAAGTTACAGTTAATGATAAAGAAATATAGAAACAACGTTTAGTTCATCTTTTAAAGATGCCTTTCAGCAACCAAGCCACGACTTTTGTCACAAAAGATATAATCATAACATCACAAATCACTGCTATATAAACCCCAAAACATAATAAAAATTTAACCTTTTCAATTATTAAATCATACCCACAAAGGTTTCAACCCAATAACATTAACCTATAAAAACACAACTTAAAACCATACCTGAAAGGTGAAGGTGTAGCGATTGAACTTCCTAAGGCTTTTGATTTAAACCTTCACAGGCTCAAAATTTGGTTACTTTAGCTGTTACAAAAGCACAAGGGATTGGAAACTTATATCACATTCATTGCTGAATTGAAGACAAAGTCGATTGATTTTCCTAATAGTGCAGGTTGTAAATCAAACAAATGGATTAATAACCCTCTTTTGATACGTTTTGGAATTTCTTGTCTTCATAATCCATCAAGTTTTGCATCAGGTACTCGTCCACAGGGTCTGTTAAAAAAGATCACCAGCAAAAGCAAATAAATAATCATCATCAATAATTCTTCAAATTTTGTAACTAACGTAAATGGAATATAATTGGATTTTAAGATTTAACAGAAGAGAAAAAGGGTTACCTCGAGATTTTTCTTCTTAAGCCTATCATGGAATGGGTATTTTTCAAGCTGCTCCTTGCCATTGCCTGTGAGGTAGAAGATATCCATCTGATGTCGTGCTGCAATATAATTAAATAAAAAAGAATCAGGATATGATGAATGTATATAACCATGTGGGGAAAAAAATATGAAAGATTACGTCTCAAATCTTAGAAGTTTAGCCAAACAGTTCCTGTTTGTTGCATCCTCAATGATACCGCCTAATCCATTCCAAAACTTAGTGTACAGGCCTCTCTTCTCGCCATTCTCCTTTGATTCTTCCACCTCTGCAACACAAAACAGCATAAATATAACAATCAATTATAAAAGTCATTGTTATGCAACTATTTGACCAAACAGATTACCAACCATATTACCAGACCAAGCCAAACATCCCATCAATGTAACTACATGACATAGAAATAATAAACAGAAATAACATAACATAAATCAACTAAAGAGAGGAACTGATGGAGGCCAATTACAACAAAAGATTTAGGCATATAAAAGTAAAATAAACGAGATACATACCTTCAGGCCCAATCGCCGCCCATTTCTCGGCCTGTGATCCGGTTGACAACGTTGGAGACATTTGGTCTGCCCGGGTGTAACACATAAATGACCTACATGAACAAAACAACTAACTGTAAAGTAAGCATATTGACAAAACAAGTGCTACAACACAAAACTCACAAATTGTTTCCTGGAAATAAACTCACTACGGTTGACGACGGTGCGGTGGTTGGTAGTGGGAAAACTAGCAGAATAGGTGGTGGCTGCGCATCGGTTGATGGTTGGTTAAGGTAGTGTAGTGGCTTTAGAGAAAAATAGTGAGCGAAGGAAACAATTTGGGAGGTGGGTGGGGGCAAATGAAGGTATGGTAATGGTAAGCGACTATTGGTTTCTCTAACCGATGCAAAACCATAACTTCAATTGATTGAAATCCCCATGAGTTAAATGTTGTCGTTCATTTTCAATGGATCTTTGGTTGCATTAGTGATATATACAATGAGCATTATAGTTTGTACATAAGGGCACAAATGGAAGAAAGTGATCAAAGATTACACATTTGTGAAGAGTCCTTCCAACTCCCATCTTAAAGTTAGTGTAAAATTACATTTGAAGTCATCTCTCCTCCTTAATAAGGTAACATAGATAATAACCTGTTACAAGTAATAACGTGCCAAATAACTGACACTTAGTAAATTCTTATATATATGTATGGTCCAACCACTCGTTTCAAGTCGGTTTATATAAACAAATTTAACAAAATAACTATTTTAGCGGTCAAACAAGTTATGTAATTTAAACGAGACTCGAGTCGGTGATAAGTTCGTATACGCGGTGTCCACATAACCTACACACCAAAAACCCTACCTATATAATATCCTATCATCTTCTTCCTCCTCATTCTAGTATCCACAACCCTAGCTAGCATCACTACTTGAGCCTCCCTTCTCCTCCACTTCTCTGCACAATCTTTTCACATACACATCCCTACTACAACCATCAGAGTATTCATCTTATTCTTTCCCTTCCTCAATAATCAGTGACAATCAAGAACCACCACCGAGCCCCTCCCATTCCTCCCTCCCTCCCTGATCAGCGCCGCCATCAACCATAACCCCTCTTTTTTTTCCTGACTATCCAAGCAGCGGCACCAACACAGGGAACAAGTCTGACACCTTATCCATGACCCGACGCACCTCAGGATGCTCCGAGTGCAGATTCCGATCAGATTCATTATTGTGAAGCATAGAGATTTGGTTCCATATTAGCTATGGTGACTGCGACGGTGGTAATGTTTGGTTGTGGATATGGAGTAGCAATGACGTAGGGTTTGGATCTCGGTTTTTATCCCGACTGGTCTACGAACGAAGATGGCCTCAGTGTTGGGATGTTCTCTTTTCAGGTACTTTGTTCGATTAGTTATGGTTGTGGGTTCGTTTTCAGTGAGCTTATGGCCGGTGGTTGCGAACGGTATTGTGTGGTTCGATTCCGGTACGGTGGCTGGCAATGGTCACAACAACAGAGTTCCGACCTAGATGCTCAGGTTGAGTTTTGGGTCTTGCTTCTTGTTTGGTTTTCTTTTCGGGTCAAACCGCCAAGAGTTAGTTTTTTTTTTTTACGCGAGACAACGGATCAGATCTGGCCAAGTTCGGTTATGGTCAATGGTCGGTCAACAGGACAAACTTCTGGTCAATATTAGTCAAACCTGGTCAAGACGTGTGCGTGTCGATTCGCGAACATGGAACGGGAAGGTATATCGCGCTCCGTGTCTTCAATTCATTTATTTATCTTAGTGCTAAAATTATAACTATAAATATACATAATGTTAAAGAGAAAATGTTGCATAGACGAACCGAATCGACTTGTAGCAAAACTATATTTTTTTATAATCCGGACTATAGTTTACAACTAGCTTTTACTCGTGTATATTATTTCAACGACTATCAAATATCGGACTAAATATTCACAGTACTTATTAACACATATAGTTCTCGTCACCATATTTTTTTTAGCAACTTGAACTTGTTGTCGCATATAAAGACTTGGTTAAGTTGTAATGCGTCCCGTGGGTTTGAACATTCGAATAGCCGAAGTGTACAAAACTTATGTATATATTTATATTAACAATACGATTATTCAAGTGTTGATATTCGTCAATTTAACATGTTATTTTTGAACTATCTAGTGTGGAACTATCTATAATATATATAAAGATTACTTGTCAACATGTTTAGTCCCTCAGTTTTTATAATTATATTAAGTTAACACTTGTCGCGTCTAAAAGTTTAGTCTGTGGTGTATAACTGAGCTTTGGGAAAATATAGACAACTTGAGTTGTCTGGTTTCTTACAGAAACAGAGGAAACTCTGCCTAAATTTTATAAAATATGATAAACGATTCGGCATTCCAAGTTTATAACTATGTGTAGACAAGATTATGTTTTTACAAATAAATCCTAACTTTCAAATCTTACGCCGTCAAAAATAGAAATATTTATGTTTATTAACAAGTACATATATATACTACCCAATTACGAGACAAATTAACATTTGAGTCAAGCTACGTAAATATTATTTTGTTATACAAAATGTGTCTTTATCAATAACTTCAATAATGTATTTAATTCAAATAGCTATACATACGAATACATTTTTGTGAAACCAAACCAAGTTACTATCGGTTCGTTAAGTCATACACTTATTAAGACACGCATTCTTTCAATACGTGTCTAGGTAGTTGGATAAACTATCTTTACAACCATAACAAAAACAAGCTTATTTGCATTAGAATTTAAGGCATCGTTTATTTGTAATAGGATACAAGAGTTCAATTAATCCAAGTTCAGACTTGTTGCTACTTGCTAATCTATATCTATAATACATTATATCTCTACTATCTTATTAAGGAGGAGAGATAGGTACGAAGGTAATTTTACATAATTTTTAAGATGGGAGTTGAAGAGTCCCTTCACAAATTTTCAATATTTGGTCATTTTGTTCCCTTTATGCCCTTGTGTACAACCTATAATGCTCATTGTATATATGTGTAATGCATACTTCATATCCATTTCAACATGTAACCCCTATTCATAACACCTAATTAAACCCCAATTCAATTTCAATAAAACCCAAGCTTTTCATTGAATCCTTCTACACATCTATTTAATAATAACAAGCAATGTTTGTGATGGTTCTATTAGGCTTTGTTGGAGCTTATAAATATTGTAGTAATTGGACATTTTTTGTCTTTTTTTGGTTTGTTGAATTGTATAACTCTTTAAAGCATGATGTCTAACCTCATATAATATATGTATTTGTTGCCAATAATTCTATCTCCTTCTCTCTGTATATTACAACTAACTAAAAGAAAACTTAATATCCTGATTTATGTATCAAATACTTTTAATTTAAAATTACCATTTTGGTAAAAAAAAAATATTTTTTAACTTGGGTTACCTTTACATACTTAGTTACGTTTAAAAACCGCCGCAACGCGCGGGGTAATTTACTATATTATTATGGTTTTTTATGGCATCTATAGTAATCTATATCTATATCTATATCTATATCTATATCTATATCTATATCTATATCTATATCTATACTATCTATCTATACTATATTATAAAGCATTTAACAAGGACTTCTTAAAAAATAAGAAGTACAAGTATATTTGCTTATCATACAATACATAATGCACATCTTAACTACTTTTTAGGGGTAAATTTGTCTTTTAAACTTGTCTTTAATTACACCACATTATAGTTAATTAACCATAGTATTATTAAAGACTTTACATTAGTCTTGTATAATTAATCCATTAGTAATATTAAATGGTTGTAAATGAAAATATTAATAATTTTTATAAGTAAATATTATTTAAATTTAGTATCACCTTATTTAGATATAATATTGGTGGTGGTACCCAAATATAATAAGTATTCAAGACAGATCAAGTTAGAAAAACACTTTCTAAAAGAGACTCGGCGACACCCGCCTCATCGCGCGGGCAATTTGGGGGCAAAGTTAATTTGCTTATGGTACAACATACAATGCACATAATAACTACATTTTGGAGGCAAATTGGTCTTAAAAATACCATATTTAATCTAAATGAATTCAAGAGCGACTTTACATTAGTCTTGTATAATTAATCCATTAGTAATATTAAATGGTTGTAAATGAAAATATTAATAATTTTTATAAGTAAATATTATTTAAATTTAGTATCATCTTATTTAGATATAATATTGGTGGTGGTACCCAAATATAATAAGTATTCAAGACAGATCAAGTTAGAAAAACACGGGGGCAAAGTTAATTTGCTTATGGTACAACATACAATGCACATAATAACTACATTTTGGAGGCAAATTGGTCTTTAAAATACCATATTTAATCTAAATGAATTCAAGAGCCATTAGATGTTTATGATAGTTCATGACATTTATTTCTACAAGTACTTTGAGCATATGAAATAAAAAAACATATAAAAAACAATTTATAATCTACATGTTTTGTTATCATCTTTTATATAGAATTAGATACTTTATAAAACTTTGAATAATTTGACATCATGAGAGCTTACCCTACTAAACAACGTAAAGTTGCACTATTCATAGACTAACGTCCTTTATATTTTTCTTTAAATCCTTTTATATGGCATAGGTCAAACCTTTTTATTATAATATTATCTTGTGTTTAGAAGAAAGAAAAATAAGAAGTTCCTTTATTTCTATTTTTATATACGCTTCAATGTAAGCTTCGTTTAAAACAGAGTTGGGTGTGATAATGTACAAGTCATCTAAGCATAGGCGAACAAGTCATTACAGTTTTTTTTTAGTTTGTTATTTTCATTTTTATGTGGATTTGTTACGGTTTCGACTTACTTAGCTTTTTCTATGATAATTTTTAACTTTTTTTAAAATGGCAAGTAAACTTCTCGCCCTGCGTGTGCGTGATTCAATGTTTTTTATCTACTTTTTTGTTTGGTGTAACGACCCCGCCGCAACGCGCGGGTTTCTCACTAGTACATTATAAAGGAGGAGTGATGTACCATATTAGAATTTTGACATTGGTACAATTTTTAAAGCAACAAGTATAGGAGAATAAAGTTTATTTCATAAGGGTATTATAGGGATATTGGGGATAATTAAGACACTTAGAGGGTTAGTAGAGTAATTTTATCTTTTGTTTTTAGTTAAAAGCTAAAATATCACTCCTATAGTACCCCTAACTCCCTTCACCTTCCCTCTTAGGCCATATGAAGAGCTCTCCTAATCAATTATTCATTGATTGTGTTTTATTTATATTAATCATTCATAACAAATTCCATTGATAGTATGGAGAGTTTTATCTTCATACTTATCTAAATTCCTTTCATATGCAATTTCATTGTTAATGGTGACTAAAGAGCCGATTAGAACAAGATCCTCGCGCACAAGAAGATTTTGTTAGTAAACATAGTGGTTATAAATCAGAGGTAACTTTTTCTTAAACTCAATTCTACTCATGTCTTTATAGTTTATATAAATCAATTTTATACAATATATTTGGTTTATTTCTTATTTTGACTTGTGAATTGTAGGTCTGTGGACTCAAATGGTCTTATGATATCCGTGAATTACATTAGGTGGAACTGATAACAATGTAGGTAAATAATATACTTATCATATTGATCTCTTTTTTGTTAGTAACTGACTTCACTTATTTTCCTAATAGTTCTTTGTGTTTATATAGTTTTTTTTGTTGAAACCAACATTTGACTCAACCTGTTTTGAACTACTGTGAGAATACAAGTGCTGTGAAAGTAGTTGCTTGGTATCCACATCTTCATGGACTTTTGACTTCTGGTGATGGTACTGTAGATCGATGTATTCGACTATTTGGTTTTGGAACACAATCATTAATTCTCACCTGAGCTGCATCGATACTGGTAGTCTGGTAACTTTTCTCATAAAGATTTCTATATTTTTTTTCAAAGTTTTCAAAATCATTTCAATCATAATATTCACCTTTAATCCACCAACTCAAACATCATAATATCGGTTTTGAAATTCCACAAGCATTTTATGATTTTGATTGTCAATCCTAGAAATCGCAGGCCTCAAATCCATGGTTGATACCTAAAACTACAAGATCAAACTTCAGGGAGATTATTTGATTTGCTATTGTTTGCATTAGTTACTCTTTTAAGGTAACTCTCCATAGTCCATAAATTCAATTGGTTTATTGCACTATATTATCTAAATAATGACATGTTAACAGCAGCATCAGATCACTGAGTCAAGATACTTCGGTTTGAAGCAATTTCATGTTTCGAAAGGTTTTTCAAGATCTTTAGCTTCAAATAATATGGATGACACTAGGGGTGAGCAAAGTAACTGCCATAACCGAAATAATCAAACCGATTTTAACCGATAACCAACATAACCAATGGTTATCGTTATTAAATTTCTTTAACCGGACGATCGCTTATGGTTATGGTTATGAAGCTTTGGTTAACCGATATAACCGAACCGAATTTGCAATGTTAACTTTATGTGATAGATTTACGTTTTACATTAACTGTGTAGAGGTTTTTACTATAATAAAAGTATGTTATTAACAAAATGATCTTGATGAAATGCTCTTTTTTTGTGACGAATTAAAATTATAATCAAAGGCTAAGTATGTTTTTTTTTGTTAATATCTTATTAAAAGGGATCACACATTGGAAGTATAACTAGAAAGTGTAGTCTTTACCTTGTATAAAATAGCACAAACTAAGTCCAACATTGTAGGTTTCAGTTTTTTTAGACCCATTGACTTTTAATTTTATACTTTACCCTAAAGTTAGTTTTAGTTTATTTTTTTGGTTAATAACCGAAATAACTATAACCGAATTCATAACCAAGTAACCATAACCGAAGTTTGGTTATGGATATGGTTAGGATTTTTTTGTAAAAACCGAACCAAACCAAACCGACCCATGCACACCCCTAGATGACACAAAACAAAAATACCCGCAGCAACGCGCGGGCAATCCTACTAGTACTTACACAGTGAATTTCAGGTGAGTTTACATAGCCCCTTTTCCATTCACTATTTTGGGGTGAAACATGTTACAACATTTCAATTTACAATTCAATCATAAGTGTCTATGTGTTATTCTATGTTGCATTATGTCTTGAACATTACTAGGGTAAGCACATTATTCTAGCATAATCATTAACATTGATCAGCCGACGGTATACAATGATAGATCTATTGGACTGACAATCCCACCCGGATACGTGTACCTCCTACATAGGTAGTGTGGGTGATTGTTATCGAACATATAACATAATCGAGTAAACCATATGCGTATGGGATGGACCACAATATTCTAGTCACAAGGTTTGATTATGCACTCGATTTACCTAATAGTTTTGTTTTCACATATGGACTAGACTAGCCATGACACTCGAATTGTACAACATTTTTATTCAAACCTATGTAATTCTCACCAACTTTTGTTGACCCAAAATATTTTCAAACTTAACATGTTTAAGGTTATAGCTTGCTTGAAGATTAGAGTTAATGCTTGAAGATGTGTATCTAGTATTTTTCATTTTGATGTACAAATTCTTGTAGAACAATTGTATGTAATGTATTTAAATCAATTATTGAAATTTATTATTTACCATGAGCTACTGAACAATCATCAATACGTGACATCCCGATGTTTCCGCCATCGGTTGGGGTGTTACAATACCCGCGCCTGTACTCCACCCCCGAAACTGTAAATCTGGTATCTGGATCAGTTCATTTTACAACATCGTCAAAAACTAATGATTGATTAATGACATTAATATCGTTATTCGTTCCGGGAACACCAAAGAAAGCATGCAAAATCCATAAATCTTGGGACGCAGCAACCTCTAGGATTATCGTTGGATGACCTTGATCGCCTCACATAAACTACCCACGCTAGGGCTGCAAACAAACTGAACTTTCAGCGAACAATTCATGAACCGTTCGGCGGAAAGTTTGTTTGTGTTCGTTCGTTTAATAGTGATTCTTTCATAAAATGAATGAACAATTTATAACTACATATCACCCCTGCATAAAGAATTTGCAATTTAACAATCTTGGTCACCTTAACTACTTCTTGGAACTCGGGGTTTCTTACACGAACAAGTCCCTTTTTTTTACGATCTTGACATTCTTGCTCGAGTTAGACCCTAAACCCTTGTCTACTCCACTTGCTACTATTGAGACATTATTTGGTCTTGGCAATGTTTTCCTTATAATAACTCATCGGCCTTTTCTAGTGTTGTTAATCAAGCAAGTCAATTTCTTCATGCTCCTACTTTGTGTTATTTTCGGTCATTAAGAGAACTCCTTTCTTATGTTAACGACACTCTTCCTTATGTCTCATTTTCCAGCACCCTCATACCACATCGCTCCTTAGGTATTTGGATTGGACTTATTATATTGAAACAAACGATTAACATATGACCACTCCGTTTTTCTAGGTGGTTAACTAAATTCGTGGAGTACTAAAAAGCAACCAATGGTGTCCCAATCGAGTGTGAATCCAAAAATTGTTTCATGGAGTGCTAAAAAGTAACCAACCGTGTTTTTTTTGTGCCACCCTAAATTTCTTACTACCAAGTTTCAACTGGCTGACATATTTACTAAACGCTTACTTCTTCCTCTTTTTGAACATTTCCGTGCCAAGCTTTTTGGTCCTCCACCTCCGCTTAACGGGGATATTAGCGATAAACATAATTTATGGATCATAGGAAATGTTTATTGTAGGGTGGTTTGTTAACTTGTTACTCATGTTTATCCTAGATTAGTCTGTTATAGGGTTGCACAAAAAACATGGTTTCGAGCCCAACCCAAAACCAGTTCCTACCCTACCCTAGTGCGGGTACATACCGGCTCCATACAGAGATAAGAAAACAAAACTAGTTCTACCTTTACCAGACCGAAAACCGAAAAAAGACCCAGAGAAACCGTTCAAAACCCGAACATACCCGAAACCGGTTCAGGTTCTAAAAAAAACCAGTTTTGTGCATCTCCGTTTTGTTATGTAGTGAAATTAAGGAAGTGTCCAACATGGGCCTCCAATGAGAATGTTGAAGTCTTCGACTCGGGAGAGTTTATTCTCAAAAGTTGTTTACGAAAAAGTCATTAAAGGGGCTTATAACTACAAGCCCAATGATTCTACCCTTAGGCCCAATCAAAACAAAGAATTAAGTTTAGCCTTTGAATTTTATCACACGACTTCTAGACTCTAGTTCTATAAGATAGAGACCTTAGTTTTAGTCTTGATCTCTATTGTTTATTGAGTTAGTTAGTGGCTGATTAATCTCGACATCTCGCAATAATAGCAAATCCATTGATACCCAAACAAACGTAAAATTGTGACTAACTCCCACAATATTATCAGATCATGAAACTACTCTAAACTTTGGTTACAAATTACTACCCAATACACGGTATATATAGTTAACCTAAGACGTTAAACTATAACTAGGATTACGATTAATTAATTACATAACAATTATTTATAACACATATTAACATGACACACACGTATAGGATACTAAACAATTATCCACTACTCAACTAATGTTGCGTAACTTATAAACTTCTAAACATATGTTGATTTTTTATTTCGTTACATGACATGTCAGTAATATCCAAAAACTTTTTTCCAGACTTTCCCTCCAATCCGTTTAATCCTATGATGTATGAATCTACTTACATTTTCATATTCATCAACCTACCTTTATTTTTCATAACAACTCTATTTATTTTAATAGGGGTTTTTTTTTAACAGCGACCGTTAAAATACCACCTATTTAGCGGTTGGGACTAGGCAGCCGTAGACACGGCTGTAAGACCGGCCCCAAATCAGAATCCACAGGGCTCCACGAAGGGGCACAACACCAGCTAACGGCACCTCTTTGTGTCCCCATGGGAAACCATACCGCCGATTGCCACTTGATAGGCGTTGCGCCGCCACAAGAGTTGAGACTCTCTGGCGTAACGCATGTTGGGACGAAAACTCGTGTTGACTCGGATTCGAACTTACGACCTCTAAAGGAGACCTAGCTCTTATCTTCATTACCTTTTTCACTCCACCCAATTGTGGAGACCTAATTGATGGGAAACATTAAAATTTAAAAAGTTTAGTCTATTAAAGTTTTATAAGTTCTGAAAAGTAAAAACATTTATATATTGTTGAAATTATTTAAAAAAAAAACGTATAAATACTTGATATTATACATTCATTTCAATTTTTTTGTAAAACAAATAAAGTTTTTATATGAAATGTCTGAAATTGAAAATGAAAATGAAAATGAGATTAAAAATAATAATTATTAGCCCAACCCTACCCCAAACCATCACACATAGACACACATTTTCACGTCCATGGAATCATGGATCAACACCCAAAAAAATAATTATTAGCCGAAATGCACAATGTGTTTTAGCCCACCCAAAACTTAAGCATAACCAAAAGCACTCAAGCACATAAGCCAAAGTTTAGCTGGCACATAAAATCCTTGAAAGCAATACGGGTTCATAAAAACATCCGGATCAGACCAATAAACATTAGCTAAAGTTTAGCCGATTCAAAGGCTGCTAAAACTTAGTCATCGCTTTACATGTGTTATGTTATTATTGGCGTTTAATGGACCTCATTGTACTTTTCAAAGAATTTTGTGCCGGATAAAATCCAAACTTTTTAGCCAGCTCGGTTGGCATTAGTGGCAGAGCTTGAACACATAGATACGAGGGGGTGGGGACTCAAAACGTACAAAATTTTCGAACGAATGCGCGTAAATTTATGCTACTGAGCGAAAAAATTAAGCATAATCAAAAGCACTCAATCACATAAGCCAAAGTTTAGCTGGCACAGAAAATCCTTGAAAGCAATACGGGTTCATAAAAATATTCGAATCAAACCAATAAGCATTAGCTAAAGTTTAGCCTATTCAAAGGCAGCTAAAACTTAGTCATCGCTTTACATGTGTTATGTTATTATTGCCATTTTTTAGACCTCGTTGTACTTTTCAAAGACTTTTGTGCCGGCTAAAATCCAAACTTTTTAGCCAGCTCGATTGGCATTAGTGGCAGAGCTTGAACAAATAGATACGAGGGGAGCGGGGACTCAATACGTACAAAATTTTCGGACGAATACGTGTAAATTTACCCCCCCCCCCCCATGTGCCGGATAAAATCCAAACTTTTTAGCCAACTCGGTTGGCATTAGTGGCAGAGTTTGAACACATAGATACGAGGAAGGTGGGGACTCAAAACGTACAAAATTTTTGAACAAATGCGCGTAAATTTATGCTACTTAGCGAAAAAATTAAGCATAACCAAAAGCACTCAATCACATAAGCCAAAGTTTAGCTGGCACAGAAAATCCTTGAAAGCAATACGGGTTCATAAAAACATCCAGATCAGACCAATAAACATTAGCTAAAGTTTAGCCGATTCAAAGGCAGCTACATGTGTTATGTTATTATTGCCATTTGTTGGACCTCGTTGTACTTTTCAAAGACTTTTGTGCCGGCTAAAATCCAAACTTTTTAGCCAGCTCGGTTGGCATTAGTGGCAGAGCTTGAACACATAGATACGAGGGGGTGGGGACTCAATACGTACAAAATTTTCGGACGAATACGCGTAAATTTACCCCCCCCCCCCCCCCCCTTTCTATTTTGATGAATTTCCCTAAAATAAAAAACATGTGGTTGTGTGTGCAAGTGCGGTCCTTGTGCAAGGACAAGAGAAGAAAGCCAAGAGGAACGGAAGACCATGTGATTTAGTTATCATCTGAAGGTGTACGTGCATGTAACTTTTTCAAGGTGATAGAATCTGCAATCATCAAGCATTGTACGCATCTTCTTGTTCTTAAATGGCGTGACCATGTTTTTAGCTTATACCCACGTTACAATTTTAGATTTGCAAAGTGATATTGATGCTTGTAAAGGGTTAGAAATGATGAGAACGTTGTTAAATAAATGCATGAAAGCTTAACTTGGAAATTGGTGAAGAAAATTGCATATTAGAATGGGGGATATACTCGATCATAAGAAAATTCTCTGCTTCATATATCACAAATACGTTTTTAGCGCATTTGTTGTGGATAAAATTAAAACTACAAGGTTAAGCATGGTTGAGTGGGGTGGGGAATTTAAGGATGAGTGACATCCTAAGAAGTTTTTACCTAGACAATTAAAATTACATCCGTGATCTACTAATAAACAGAACAGGCACAGTAATTGAAAAAATAACACAATAATATAATGCATATTCCAAAAACTATAAGCTAAAACTCCAAAAAACGAAGAACTAAAAACTAACGTCGTAGGGTTCGATAAGACGGTTTCAATGCCGCTTGAATGAGTTTAATCGGAGTCCGTTTGATACCGTTCCTACAACTTACTATTTTTCTTTCGCTGTGTATTTTATCCTAACCCTGTAAATTATAGATATAAAACAGTTGATTTAAGTGATAAAAAGGATTTATTTAATCATCCTAACCGTTTTCATTAAGATTAAGGTGTGTATGGAATTGAGTTTCGGGTTATTCGGGTTTGGCATAAAAAAGGGGTGGCGGCGCAACTTGTTGTCCATCTACCTTCTATTCTTATGTAACTTGGTCAGTTTTAAGAAATGAAATACGAGAGTTTCACAAAAAAAAATGAATGAAATAAAATAAGTAGAAAATATGTTATTTACGTTAGAAATAAGTCTAGTTTAAAATTTAAATAATCCCGAAAGGTCAAATTCGTAAATATCATTTTTATTCCAAAACTAACACGATTCAAATATTCAAAACTCAAAATCAAACTCGCTATTCGAATTTGGTTCAAAACGAATTCCATCTTTTGAATTTGATTCGAATAATAAACACTCCATCAAATTATTTGACTATAAGAATAGTTTTATAAACACCTATGTAAAGGGTTCTTTTATCGCAACTCCAACTGAATATAACGTAACGGGTAACTAATATAACATTACTATTATTATATTTTATAACAAATATCATCAAATACACGTTAGCTTGAAGGAAATACTTAAGGAACTGGACCAAATATCAAACCGGTCCCTTTACCAGTTGTTGACCGGAAAAAGTTGTATATGTTTTACATATGTTGTTAAATGAATTGTAAATTAAAGACCTTTAATGTTTTTAGCATAGGTGTTAATTTCAAAACTTTTTGAACATGTAGCTTTTCATCTACTTTATACTTTAGCATCTCATATCGCTTGCAATAAGGTTTCTATCATTTTGTACTCCTTTGTAGAATGAAACCAATGTGTCTATTCTTGAATCTATAAAGTATATAATGAAAGCCTATATGTCTATCTATTAATCCCATCCAAATAGACGCAACACCGAGTTTAAGCATAAGTGCACAACCATCCAAATTATTAGCAGAAAACAAAGTGGATGAGTTAGGGTTGTTTGTTAGGCTTTAAAATGATTCCTTTAAAAAATTACATTTGAATCATCAAATGTGTTTAATTCACAAATAGGAAACCTCTTAATGAGTGAGCATTCATCATCATCATCATACTCAGTTAATTCCACCTATAGCAAAGCTAAGGTAGGGTCTGAGGAGGGTAAGATGTAGACAACCTTACCTCTACCCCTAAGAATAGAGAGGCTGCTTCCAGTGAGACCCCCGGCTCGATGTGGTTTGGTATCAAGCCTTGGACATTAAGCACAGAACACTTAGCAATCGGGACAAACCCGATCAGTGCATGTACCCCTTTGTCTTTTGGCCATCCACACCACCACATGATGCATGATTAACCGTCCGTCGCTTTTAACATTATTTTCACGAAATTAGTAAAATAACGTTAAAACTAGTGCAACTTTACTTTTGCCCCCCAATGGCCACACATATATACATTATATGCGTACACCGTAAGTGGGGCGTGAATGAGTGAGCATTAAATGTGTTAAATTTCAAAATGATGTTGAATGGAATTTTACCCCTTTATCAATTCACCTGCGTTCATAACCCTCAATCGGTCACTCACGCACCACTTCTTTGATCCACCACCACCAACTAGTCAGACTGAGCCAAGTTAAGCCTCTTACTGGTTCATGCATTTCCGCATGAAGGTTTATGCATTTCACGATTGCGAATCGTCTCTTGATTCTTTTCCTCGCTGATATTTAAAAAAGCGTGTGGATATCATATTTATAGTTTTGACTAGTTGCTTGTTATGTGTCCTCTAAAATCGTATTGGGTAATATCAAACAAGTATATATTGGGTTCCGGATTTTATTTTTGGTCCAAATCCATGCCGGACGGCACACCATATGTCATCGTTACTTCAAAATCTCAAATGCCCGTTATTTTTTTTTATAAAGTTTCTATTATTTTTAAATTAGTCGTTCAACGGCTATATGTCTCAACCCATACATCTCTATAGGGCTGTTATTTTTATCCGAACCACGAGCTGAATTCGAAGCCACCCGAATTAGACACTACCCGAAAAACCCTAACCCGAATAACTCAAACTCGATCAATCTGAACCTTAAATGGATTGGTTATCGGGTCACTTTTTCCCAGCAAAAAACCCAAACAACCCGGCCCAAAAAACCCGAAATCCGAAACCCGACATATAACGTCTTTTTTATAAATGCGTTTAAGTTTAGATTCTTTGGCATATTAAACATTAAGGGTGCGTTTGGTTCACATGAATTGAATGGAATTCAATGGAATTGGAATTTGAATTCCAACTCTTTAGGTGTTTGGTTCATTGAATTTGTTGGAATTGGAATTTCAATTCCAAACTTGTGTGTTTGGTTGACAAAGGAATTGGAATTGGAATTTGGTATGAATTCCTTCAAATTCCTTTACCTAAGGGAATTCAAAATCCTTCCAATATTAGAAGGAATTCAAGTCAATTTATTGGAATCTTCGAACGGTTGGCATCATTTTGACCCGAACCGATTCGAACCGTACCATTTCAACGCGAACCGCTTAGATCCGAACCAATTCGGACCGTACCAGTTTCGACCGGTACCATTTCGACCCGAACCGTTTCGTACTATACCAGTTTCGACTGGTACCGTTTCGACCCGAACCGTTTCGTACTGTACCAGTTTCGATCGGTACCGTTTCGACCCGAACCGTTTCGTACTGTACCAGTTTCGATCGGTACCGTTTCGACCCGAACCGTTTCGTACTGTACCAGTTTCGACCGGTACCATTTTGACCCGAACCGTTTCGTATTGTACCAATTTCAACCGGTACCGTTTCGGACCGAACCGTTTCGGACCGTACCAGTTTCGACCGGTACCATTTTGGACCGAACCGTTTCGGACCAGTTTCGACCGATAGCGTTTCGACCAGTACCGTTTCGCCCGTAACGTATCGGACCGAACTATTTCGGACCGTACCAGTTTCGGCCTGTACCGTTTCGGACCAGTTTCGACCGGTATCGTTTACCGTTTCGCCCGTAATGTTTCGGACCGTACCAGTTTTGACTGGTACCGTTTCGGACCAGTTTCGACAGATACCATTTCGACCGGTATCGTTTCGACCTGTACCGTTTCGCCCGTAACGTTTCGGACCGAACCATTTCGGACAGTACCAGTTTCGAGCGGTACCGGTTCGGACCAGTTTCGACCGGTATCGTTTCGACTTGTACCGTTTTCGGACTGTACCAGTTTTGACCGGTACCGTTTTGCCCGGTACCGTTTCGCCCCGTACCAGTTTCGACCGGTACCGTTTTCGACCCGAACCGGTACGGGTCGAAACGGTTCGGGCCGGTACGGGTCACAACGATGCGGGTCGTGGGGCAAGGGTGATAGATTCCAATTTATAACCAACCAAACACAATAATATAGGATTTTAGAATCCAATTTCCAATTCCTTTTGGAATGTTTGAATTCCAAATCCAATTCATTCCAATTCCAATTCCTTCACAAATTCCAATTCCAAACAATTCCGCGAACCAAACGCACCCTAAGTTTTAGGACTTGTAAACACTATTATATTATGTTGTCAAATGATGTTTGAATTTTTAAAATATTTTTCTAAGTTACACGATAAATTTTGATGATATTTTTGCAAGAAAAAAAAAACATTTTTCATATTACATCTAAACCCGAAAACCGAACAACTCAACCCGAACTAACCTAGACCCGAATAACCCCGACTCGACAAACCCGAACTTTAAATGTTTTAGTTATCGGGTCACTTTTCCTCAGCCAAAATCCCAACAATCCGACCCGAAAAACCCAAAACCAAAAAAAATAAACCTAAAAACACCCCTACATCTCTACACACGTGTGTGAGGGCAACCGCTGTCATTCCATTCACGGCCACATAGTGCACCGGCAACGCGATATGTCATGGTCATGGGTATGATGTGGCTACCCACCTTTTCATGACCACACTCCATTACACGCGGTCTAACAAACCCACAAACCATTTGGGTTCGGTTTCCAAAATAACAATAGCATGGTTCCCAAGAAAAATGTAATGAGAGCAAAGGACTAATTGAAGGGTGTGATGGTCGGTAATTGAAACCGTGGGGTTCACATTTGGACAATTTCTGACTTAGGTGCCTACACTTTATAAAAAGTTTATTGATTTGTATGAAAAGGTCCAAAGATGGTAAAGCTGCATGATGACGTGTCTTCCACTCACGTGCAGCTCACGTCCAAAACATCTTTTCTCAATAATCATTCGCTTTCTCCAACTGACACCATAAAGCTAATAGCTTTGACTATTGGACCAAAATGCACCCTCACCTTTCAAAGTTTGCAATTTCTACCCATAATGTTTTGATTGTATAACTACCCAACAGATTGTTTTTACCGCTCTGCACAAATCACACATCGACTGTGAACAGAAGAGATGTTGAGTTTATAAGGAATACCGGACGTCCGGACCTCAAATACAACCAACGCATTTTGGGCGTACTAAATATAAATGATGAGTAAAGTACACGGATGGTCCATGTGGTTTACCAAAATTTTAGATTTGGTCTCTAGTTTTCCAAAAGTACATGGATGGTCCATGTTGTTTCACCAAGTCCCAAGTTTAGGAACCTAAATTTGTTACAAAGTACAAACCACGGGGACCATCAATGTACTTTTGGAAAAAGTTGAGGACTAAATTGTTGGAGTTTATGTGTGTGAATGTGAGTTGTCCTACATTGGTTGTGGAATGAAAAGTGGATGAGTTTATAAGATAAAACTAAATTGAAATAAATAAATGTTAAGTCAAATTATACTTGGGAACCTACCCGTGGGCACAAGGGGGTGTAAAATGGGTTCTAGTTAGAGGAAATTCTTAAACCAATGCGACGCCCGCACGACCTGCGGACACGAATGCAGCTCGAAAAATCCAGGTCCGCGTGACGCTGGGTTTTGCTACCCGTTTCGATTTTATTTATGTGACTTAAAGAATGCTTCGAGTCTCCTGGTCTTAAAGCTGCAGAATTGAATGAAAATTATTATGTAGCTTGAAACTCATGTTTTTCGAGTTCTATATAAACACAGATGTTGGTCTGTCCAGAACACACTTGATAATGCTCACACTAAAACATCTCGCAAACACAGCAGCAGCCAAGTTCAATTACTTTTCAGGCAAGTGGGATAGTCCGGCAGTGCACCGTCGATGTTCGAACCGGCATACCCTGGGAATAGACGACGAATCTGTTTAAGGGAACTGTGTTAAACACAAGGCCGGTTTTCTGTCATTCATTACCTGTTTCTTCTTCTCAGTATTTTCTGTAAGCCTTTTCTAACATAAATGTATTACAAATTGTAAACCACATGAACCATCTATGTACTTTTGGAAAGCTAGGGATCAAATCCAAAATTTTATATAGCCACACGAATAATCTGTGTACTTGAGTATAAATCCGCAGTTAAGCATGCTTAAATATCACCGACGCGTGTTGGGAAGTCTCCACCTAAGATAACTAAGTAGCTAAAACAATTTTCATAGAAGACAGAAATGGATCGGATCCCAACTCTCTAGGCTTGTGAGTAGAAGAAATATTCATGTAGCCTCGGTGTCTTGTAGATTTGTGATGAGTACGAAACAAGTGAACATAATTTTTCCTCATGCTACTTCTCTAAGGTTATATGGCAATTGGTTAGTAATTGGTGCCTATATTTGCTTTTTCAGTTCACGACTTGTTATGTGTCCACAAAAGAGCGAATATGAGTCGGGTTAGAAACAAGATTATTCAAGAGATCATTATGACAACGTGTTTGTGTACATGGACAGCAAGGAACGGATTTGTTTTCTCAAACAAGGAGGCAAACGTCTTGAAAGTCTTTTAAGACATAATCGCTAGGTTATTTATGGATTATGAATAGATCTCCGTGTAAGACACTATCGTGGATCGATTGGAGTAATTTTTCTTTGTAAGCTCGCGTTTCTTGCCGATGTCAATCTCACGGGTGCAGTCACGGTTACGGAGAAGAGAGGGAAACCAGGTGCTTCATGGGTGGTGCTGGTGGTGGGTAGAGTTCACGAGTGGTGGTCCAATTGGCGGGCTACGATTGGTTTGTTACCGGTACTTTACGGATGTTTCACGGTAAGCACCTTGTCCCCTCTTGCAAGCTTGCAAACTGCCAAAAACAACCAAATTCAACAGATAAAAGATTCACTGAAAACTTGCAAGATGCTGTTTCTTGCAAAATTGGGATAAAAAAAATACACCCTCACTTTTCAAGATTTGCAATTCCTACCCCTAACTTTCTGATAGTATAACCAAATAGCTAAAAAACCATTTCATTCATTCATTTGGCTTACAAACTGCCCACCAAGAGCAAATTCAACAAATAAAGATTCACTTAAAACTTACAAGAGGCTGCTTCTTTCACACTTATGAGAAACTTTGCCACTTCCCATCAAACCCACAAAAAAAAAAAAAAAAAAAAAAAAAAAAGACCAAAACTTCTCCCTAAAAGATGGATCCAACAAAAAAAGAAAAAAATATATAACAGAAGATCTTCTAATGTGATCAAGGTCAAGGGCAATTAGGGTTTTTGCCAGGGCCTCCATAGTAAAAGTAATGACCCCAATCGCTATTGCTTCCGGTTTGAACATCATAACAATTAGATTGTTCGGTGAATGTTCCGAGATCTTTGGGAGACTTAAGGTTATTTTCTTTATCGACGACTTGAATGTTTCTGAAGTAACTTGCTTTACCAAACCCTTCTTCTGGAAAGCGGCCACTGCCCATTTGTGTCGACGTGTGATGCCCGTCTGGCTCGGAATTCACCACCTCGCCGCCCCATTCGATCATTGAAGCGCTGTCAGCTAGATATGAAAACAAGAAAGATGGCCAGTATCCTAACACGTATCCGTTCCCAAATTGCATCCACCAGTTTCCCTCTTTTTGATCCTGGATAAAGAAAAATAAAAAAAATACCAAACGGGCGGGTCAGGTAAATCATGTTAATCCTAAAAGTAATACGAAAGAAAAATAAAAAAAATACCAAACGAACGGGTCATGTAAGTTGTGCAACAGTGGGTCGGATTTGGGTTGGGCACACGTTTGGTCCACCTTTTCGTAATTTTATAAACAATGTTGTATCGAATATGATTACAAAAACACTAGTATTAAAATAATAAATAAAATAAAATAATATCTAATAAATAAAATGATTTGAGACGACGTAAGCATTTGAATGTAAGTTAGGTGACTTTTGTCCCGTTCCATTCCACCACTAATCGTTTATGCATATTTTTTTTAAAGGCTTAGTTCAGTGAAAATCCTTGTACAACCCTAACCTAGCGGTCCCAAGTTTGAATCCCTACCCACACACCGGTGACGAAAATTAAGGCATCTGATTCATAAACATGGAAACTAAAAAATTAAAAATGACAAGATTCTCATTTCTTTTAATAAATATTTTCTGCAATGCTCAAGAACCACACCAACACAATAATTGATTAAATTTAGCATCAACTTTATTTAATAAAGAAAAAGATAATATAAAGTTGTCACCTTTCTTTAAGAATGACTATAAAGGTGCACTAACACACCTTTGAATAATGCATAAAATCAACCCAACTAAGTTATTCCCACTTAGTGATTATCTTGAGTTAATTAAAAAAGATTAATGCCCATTTAATCCCATAAACAATATTATTTAATTAAGCATGGAACTTACCTTCCAGACAAGGATACTAATATCATATTGTGAATTCCTAAATGCAGAAACAGGAGATATGCTTGCACCCATTGCTATATTACTGTTGATTTGTATAAAGCCTGAGCATAGTAGATTGTAGCAGCCAGTAGCTTGATATGCATCACTCTGCAACAAAACATGATTAATAAAAGGTACCCCAAAAAAAAAAAAAAAAACCTCTTGATTGTAATTAAAAGAGTTAATGGCCAAAATCGTCCCTCATGGTCAGTTTTGCTACATCAGTCCAAAAGCGAAACTTTTTACATCTGGGTCCTTCTGTTTTACATTTTGTTGCCAATTTCGTCCCTGACGCTAAACCTAGTTAACTATTGTCATTAACTTTGGGGGTATTTTTGTCTTTTTGACTGCCCCCCTTTTTACATCTGGGCATTTTTGTCTTCTGTGGGTATGAATAACTCTGTTTAAATTGGGTTTTAAAAGGGGCGCAGCGAAAAAGACAAAAATACCCCTAGAGTTAACAACAATAGTTAACTGTGTTTAGCGTCAGGGACGAAGTTGGCAACAAAATGTAAAACAGAACGACCCAGATGTAAAAAGTTTCGATTTTGGACTGATGTAGGAAAACTGGCCTCGGGGACGATTTTGGCCATTAACTCTAATTAAAAAGTTAAATAAGCATTATAGATAATATACTTACAGTCCAGTAGGTGAAGAGCCTTGTGTTGTTATCACCATAAAGATCTGGACTGACCTGCAAATGGTTATATATATTTATTAAACAAGACTCAATAATGGAAGAATAATAGTGATCTCAAATTAATATATATAACTCTACATGATTTGTTTTCTAGCCATTAACACTATAAACATGCCAAAACATAGACATTAGTAGTTTAGTACATGACCAAAAAAGTATAAATTTATATGATGATTCTAGATAAATTAGTTCTTTTGGCATCCAAGAATTATGGACAGTGAGACTACCTGCCATCCTGCTTCAATGCTGTTAAGATCTTGGCCAAAAGAACCGCCTAATATCCAAATTTGTGACAAACTAAACTCGTTCGATTGTTGTATTTTCGGCTCCCAAACGTTCATGGTTGCCTTTGCTCCGTAGTATCTATCTCCCTCCACATAAGCTATGGCATGCTATATAACCATAAACAAAACTTTAAAACCTATGAGAAAGGTGCAATTTTAGCATAAATCATCTTCATTATCTTTTTTTTTACCCCTATATGATGTCATAATTTGGTAAACTATGTTCTTACTCAGTAAATGAAAAGGGTATTAAAATTAATATAAAATTCCAACAATCAAGCCTTAAAAAACATGAAAAGAGTGTAACTAACATGGGACATTCTCATTGCCCCTTATTTTGTCATAAACTGATAATCATAGCAAATAAAGAAATAATTAACTAGCTAGCTAATAAAGGGACACTTAAATCTTGAATTACAACCAAAAAAAAAAAAAAACTTTAAAAATGGTGCAGTTAGACATGGGGTTATAAGGAAAAGTTCATTTGCCACTTTATTTTGCATAAAGATGGAAAATCATGGGCTTTGCCTTTTGTTTCATCCATCATCTCACCTGATGTCTTAATTACCTCTTTATTTTGTTATAATGATGGCAAATTATGAAATGAATCCTTTTCTCTATCCATTTATGCCCAAAATCATATGTAATTATCAAAACAAAGAAGGATAATCTAATCTTCAAGATTGCAATAACTACCCTATAATAAAGTGCATTTAACCTCAATTTTGTCATAATTAAGACCATGCGTAATGAGCATTATAGGGCCCTGAATCCCTCAACAACCCCCCCCCCCCCCCCCCCCCAATTGGCGTTTCTAGTATATCGCCCAATGAGGAGCCAAAAATTGGAAAGTATTGATTTAAAAGGCATTAAGGGACGTTAACGGTTACGGACGGTCCAAGGGAAAACAAAACGCATTAAGGGGTGTTAACGGACGGTCTAAGGGGAAACAATAGGCTTTTTCTTTTCTTTTTTTTTTTTTTTTTTTTTTGTCTTTTTTCCATGATATTTGTTCTTGCTCACCTGATGACCACTTTCATTATCAATATCAGGATCAGCAGACTTAGGGATGCTTCTAGGCACAGGAATGCTTTTATGCTTCTTCTTCCCATGCATTTTAACAGAACTTGCTCTCAACACATCTTCTTCTTTTGTTCTTCTTATTGGTATAGTGTCTTCAGGGCACATACCATTAACATGCCACAGTTGATGGATATTATTCTCTCTTTCTTTAGACTCTGTCTTCATCTTGTTCTCATCATACAGCCCTTCAGGATGATAGTTAGGCCTCATCTACATAATTTTTATTTAAAAAAAAAACATTATTTAAAAAAAATAAAAATAATAACTTTTAACAAAATCTTGAAAATGTTGAAGAAAAAAAAAACCTGGATTTTATGGTCTTTAAGGAAAGGATGATCAAAAGCTGGCTGGTGAGAGATGTGTACACAATCAATAATATCTCCATCTGGGCTCTGTTCAAATCATGAAAATAAATGAATAATCATTAAATGAATATCATTTACTGTCAGCCCTAAATGAATATTATGCTCTAATATTACCAAACTTGCATCAAGAAACACATTTTTCATAAAATAAAGCTAAAATAAGTAACAAAGACATAACCTTTTCTTTTAAAGTTAGCATCTTTACAACATTTTGCACCCAAAATCAAATATTTCAAACAATCACAAAATAATAATAATAATAATAATAATAATAATAATAATAATAATAACAATAATAATATTACCAAACTTGCATCAAGAAACACATTTTTCATCAAAGAAAGCTAAAATAAGTAACAAAGACATAACCTTTTCTTTTAAAGTTTACAACATTTTGCAACCAAAATCAAATATTTCAAAAATCAAAAATTAATAATAATAATAATAATACCTCAATGGATTTGACAGGTTGTTTGTTGAGGCGTTTCAAGTGTTTATGGACTTGAAGCTTCTGTCTGGAAGTAGGTGACTGCCTGGCGCAAGATAGCAAGGCAAGATCAAGGAAGAAGAGAAAGAAGAGGATGGACACTATTTTCATGCTGCTTCTGCTAACGTGCGCAGCTGGCATTGTCAATGGGTGGAAAAGATTATTAAGTCCGAAAAGATTATAAAAGAAAGGTGTTTTTTCTTTTTCTCAATTAGACTGTCTTGCTGATTGTGTTAACATGCACCATGTGTGATGAGTTGAGCAGAAAACAGAAACAGACCCCACAGTGTACAGGTACTCTGCTTATCCTACGCACCCCTACAAGCTCCTAGACACTTGCCTTGGGAGTGTACACTCTTTTCTCTCTCTCTCTCCTCTCACTTTATAGATTTTCTCTAGATTGAATTTATGGGTTAATTTCTGCATTGTAGGGCATGTGAAAAGGGTAAAGACCTGAAAAACAAAAGGTAGGATGAGGGTATATTTGTAATTTTGTATTATTATTTTTTTGAAAGGTCAATAAATCAAACCCGAGCCCTTTCGGGGTACCTTTTCCACAAATCAAGTACTCCGAGAGTAACCCGAGTTTTCAAACAACAATTTCGGGGAAAACCTGGTAACCTACCCGTCCGTAGGCACAACGGTAAAATTACCGGTAAAACCCGTTTGACTCAAAAATCGAAACCAAGATCCCCGGGTCTTCTATCATTTGTCTACTAATGGCTCTACCACTACACTACATTAGTATTCACAAAAAGACTATTAAGTAATTTTGATTACACAAAAATCGTATGACGTAACACAAAAAATAAAGTCATTTTATACATCAAACGAAAACCATAACACTATCAATGTTGTTTGGTCGTATCGGTTTGAATTGCCATGGATCGTTACTCGCTATAGCTTATGATTTAAAAAAAAAAAAATCAACGTTGAACTCAATTTTATTTTAAACAAAACTATATTGTAATCCAGAAAAATAAATTACTTAAAACACAACCGAGTATTTAGCTTCTTTTTTTTTAAGTTTACCAACAAAGGTTATTTAGAAAAAAAATAAGTAGGTTAAATATATACACTATCTGTAAGGGTGAAATATAAACATGTTCAAACAAACTATTACTTTGTTTGCTTTAAGGACTTGTAAGTTATTAGTCATAAAGTTTAAGATTGTTATTGATTGAACATAATTGTGGGTTACTTGAGACCGGTTTTACAACTAAAGAGTGTAAATGAGTTGAGACATTTGCTAGCTACTTGGTATTCATTTACTTTAATTTCAAATTGAGCTTCGTTTAATTAGCTCAAGCATGAGCTTGAGTTTAATAAAGTTCATTTAATAAAATAGCTCGAGGTTGAGTTTTATGTATCACGTCGGCTGCCTCTCAAGCCTAAATAAGGGTCTGTTTGGTAGCCTCTTAATGAGACTCTGAACCATTTAGCTCTGAATGGTTCAGCATTCAGACTGTTTGTTTTAATCTAAAAAAGGCTCTGAATGGAATGATTAAGAGTTGAACCATTCAGACTTGATGCATAACTGAACCATTAAGCACTTAATCATTCAGAACCTCTTAACCATTCAGACCTCTTAATGATTAATCATTTAATCAACAAACAGCCCCTAAGTCTATCAGATACACGTAAATATAATAACATGTATTGTATAATACTTTAGGGCCGGCTTAACCATATTGGGGGCCTGAAGCGAAATAAAAATCCGGGACCCTATTTATAAAAAATAAAATACTGAAAAAAATTACAAAATTTATCTAGTAACCTAGTTCCCTATAACCATGGCTCTGATACCAATCTGTAACACCCCAACCGATGGCGGAATCATCGAGGTGCCACGTAGTGACGATTGTTCAAAAGCACATGGTACTAAAATGTAAATATTATTGAATAAACCAAAATTGTCTTACATGAAAATGAAAATTACATTGTCTATATGAAATGTAAATATTGAAATAACTGAATTGAAATAAAGCACTAAATGTCTCTTGCTAAAGCACTAGATCAAACCGCACCTGAAACATGTACAAAAATAGGTTTGGTCAACATTTGAAATGTTGGTGAGCATTCCTAGATTTGATATATATATATATAGTAGGTTAAAAAGATATACAATTCAAGTGCAAGCTACAGTGCAAATATGTAAACTATGTATCATACAAATGAGCGAAATCAACCCTGTGACTGTATAATGTACTGTATGAACTGTAGTGTACTCAACCAATAAATGGATGATAACTTAACAATGGCCACGGATTCTCCGATGAAAAAGGGGGAGAATCAACCTAGGCGGGTTGTCAATCCAAATAGCGCTATCCAATGTTAAGGTCGGCTTGTACCATGTTAATGATTTCACTAAGTACAAATGTAATCCACATGTAATGTCTAAGCATAAAGCACGTTGTAAGCAATGCACATAGTACTAGAATTGTATTGTAAAAATGTAAACTTGTATTTGAAATTGTAATAGTGTACATGTAACACCCCAAAAATGTATAAAAGTAAAAGGGGGATAGGAAGTACTCACAGTTCACGTAATCACTTGAATTTGAACTTGGACAACGAAATACGAATTGAGATTACTCCCAAATGATTAACCTAAAGTAATTGATAATGTGTAAGGGAAATAACTCTAGGATACATGTATTTCTAGGGCTTCGAATTGGGGATAACGTTTATTTGTTTAATAAACAAATTGTTTATTAAATATAAGAAATTTAGTAAATAAATAAATAAAAGTCTTTTTGTAAAATTTTAAGTTGAATATAGTCACAACATAAGGTTTTAAGTATGAAAATAATTTTTATAAAATTATTTTCTTGAAAATAGAATATTTAATCTAATTATTTCAAATTGTCAAAATACGACTTTAATATCTAAAAATATTAAAATCAAAGAATTTCTGAATTAAAAATTGTATTTCAATTCTATATGAATAGAAATAATTTATGTAAAATTTTGGTACAAAAATATTGTAAAATGAATTTATTATGATTTATTTATGATTAAAACTAACCAAAATTAATTAAAAATATAAAAAGGCCGGTTTTTCAGAATTAAAAATTATTTCTGAAATGTTTATGAATATACAAGTTTAGGATAATTTTTGTGAGATTTAATAAAATCGTTTAGATATTTTTATGGATTTTTATAACTATAATAGTATAAATTTGATTTAATTATTATAAATATTAAATAAATGAATTTCAGAAAAATAAAAGTTGTAAATAAAACTTTTATCTCAGATTTAATAAACATAATTTTTTTAGAATTTATAAAATAGTTTTAATATTTAAAAACGAATTTATAAGATTTATATATATAATATATATATTATTTAGTTTGTTGTCTTTAAAAATGAAAAAGAAGCAAAAAGGTGGCCACAGCCGGGTCTCGAACCCGGGAGCCTTTGGTTACGAGCCTTAGTCACAACCACTTGGCCTAGGCCAGTGGTTGTGATGAACCCCGTTTAAAAATAATTAAATACGTTATGTCAAACAAAGTTTATCCCCAAATCATAGTATACGAGCCCTAATTTTCCAATCGATCAATCCACACATCCATAACCTGATTAATCTTAGGGCTTTCGATGTGTGGATGCCGATGATCAAAACCCACAAGAATAATTATACTTACAAACGCGTTTTGAGCTTGCACGATTCAGTCAAATAAAAAGTCAAACGCACGATCAAATAACACAAACAGAGGATAATTGAGAATAATTGGGGATTGAGGAAAAGATAATGGCGAGTTGGGATGGCTCGCAGATGGTGAATTTATAGTGTGATGGCTCGCACGTTCGAAATGGAAATCTTTGACCCGGGTTTAATGTTTGACGCGTTCATGTTCAAATTGGTAAACATTAATCGTTAATTGAGGTGTGTCTGAGTCATGATAGGCCGAAAATCACGATACTTACCATTTATGCATAATTAATTTGCTAAATCAAAGGTTTGTTTTTAAAAAAAAATGTTATACCCTGCTGCTGCTGCTGTTGTCGCGAGAAGGAAAAGAAAAAAAAAGAAGCAGCGAGTTTAGATGGGTTAAATACAATATGGATTGAGATTAAATCAAAACTTGAGTGTAGCTCAGGTGGTGGTCGCGTGTTGGTGTTACAGCTCCTGCCCGGGTTCGAGTCCCGGCAGGGGCGTTTTATTTTTTTTGTTTAACTGAATGGAGGGGAAAGGGAAGTGGGCTGGGCTAGACTATATGGGCTTCAAGTGGGCTCAGCAACACACAAAAAAAAGAGGAGTAATTGGGTTATGTTATGGGTTTAAGTGTGGTTAGAAAAATAAAAACAAAAGTGTATATATATATATATATATATATAAAATCTGAATTTTTATTATTATTATTATTATTATTATTATTATTATTATTATAAAAGTGACGGATGTCACAGCATCCCCTACTTTTAGAAACTTCGTCCCGAAGTTATCAGAAACATAGGGTTATGGATGCTTGAATAGAAATTAAGATAACTGTGGTTTGGAAAATTCGAATGGTTTGAGTAAGAGATTTGATAGGTGTGAGTTAAGGATTGGATTAGGTTTGTCTCGAATAATAAGGAGAATGAGAATCTAGTAAATCACTAATCTTTAGGTTTTAGGAATCCTAAAATGAATGTATAAGTTGGTTGACTATAAAAAGACCAAATGACTACCAAGCAACTAGAGTTTGTTCCTGGTCCGACTTCCAGTCTCACTTTCGATGCATCATTAGTGTTTGTATACAGGGTGTACCGCAGCTAACCCACCACACCTTTGATACCTTGAAAACGTACTGGACATCTTCCCAGAAACTCTAATAGAATTTCACACTACCCTAACGCACCTGTAAATTCATGATTACGTTCCGGACCGGAATCATCAATTTACCTTACATTAGGGTTTTATGTCCTTCTATGACCCCACCGATTGTTGAGCAGGTTCGATAGACTCCACCAGCCGTGGAGCAGGTTGTAGGGCCTCTCCCGACTGTTGAAAAAAGGCATGATGACCTCTATCAATCGTTGAGTATGTTCGATAGCCTCCACCAGTCGTGGAGCAGGTTGTAGGGCCTCTCCCGACTGTTGAAAAAGGCATGATGACCTCTATTAAGTGCAGTAAATATTATTCACATAGATTGATAGCATGTTTATGCAAGCAAGTTTGTAAGTACTACAACCATTAAGTGTAAGTGTTATCATGAATAATTAAATGTTTACGAGTATCATGAATAATTAGATGTTCAATGCGTAGTCAAATTAAGGGAAAAATCTAGTTTCATGTAATAACCAATGATGTTTTCTTAGAAAAGCATCTGTAAGATCAAGTATCAAGTCCAAACGTTTCAAATAAATGTAAGGTAGAGTCTTGTATGATTAAAAATAAACGTAATCAATATAATAAATTTCCAATCTGTGTTAATACACAATAATACGCAGGGAAATTTCTAGATGTTGTATGCTAATGAGTGCGACAAAATTGGGTACAAAATGATAATAGGATCAAGAAATTGAAAACACGGGTATTGGATTTCTCGAGTCTTGGGAATATTTCATCCATGGCTTAACTAGTGGGATTAACGTCATCTTGATCAGTTGTTTCGTTTGTATTGATATTGAAAGCTCGTCCATGTGCCACCAGGTTTACATTGTTCAATTTGGGACATTGAGGTAGCATGTGGTTAGGGTCTCTACAATGATAACATGCCCGACCGTTAGTAATCTGTAGTGGTCCCTGGGCAGCTGTTTGATGATTACTCTGTGTCCCGACCATTACTCGACAAGTGGAAACAAAGTGTCCAAACCTTCCACATCTAGTGCATTGACGGCATGGAAGATTTGCAGGGTGATGATATTTGCAGGTGTTGCATTGAGGATGGATTCCCGTGTAGGCTTTCTTGATAGGAGGCTGAGCCACCGGATCAACAACAGCATGGTTCTGATTATCGCCCATTCGTTTCTTAGAGTTCGAAGCAGTAGTGGCGGCCTTTGCTAAAATAGTCTTAGATTGTTCAACAACATTGGTGGTTTTCTCAGTAGGTGTCTTGGTGCCCTTCCTAACCAAGTTTCCTTTCCTTACGTGTTTGTCTGTTAATGTGGCTGCAACTTGGATGGCTTCTTCTACCGTAGTGGCTTTGCCTCCAGTGACAACGTCTTGAATCAGGTCAGGTAATCCCTCAATATATTTTTCGATTGCTCGAGAGACTGGGGTGACCATATGTGGAACCAGTATGCTAAGTTCGTGATATCGATTATTATACGCAAGATTCTCACCACTGTCTTGTTTCAGTCCATGGAACTCTTCCTCCAGTTTCCTGATTTCGTTCCTAGGGCAGAATTTGGCGATCATGAGTTCCTTAACCTCAGCCCAAGATAAAGATAAAGCAACATCAGCTCCTCGATTGCGCTTTTCGCCATTCCACCAGGTTAACGCTCCCTTTTGAAGGACACTGGTAGCATAGCGAATGCGGAGTTCATCAGGACATTCACTGTTCACAAAAGTACTCTCCATGCTTTCAAACCATTGGAGGAGGCCAGTAGCACCCTCCTCACCAGTGAATTTTGTGGGGTTGCAAGAGTTAAAGTGTTTGAAAGTGCACCGAAATTGAGTCGTACTCCCTGTGTTGGCACTGTTACTATTCTGGGTTATCTCACCGACAAGGTTTGGGATCACTGCAGCAATTTGCTCGGCGACTAAAGATGCGAGGCGACGATCAGAACGTCGTCCAGAAGCACGAACAGGGCGTTGGCTGGCATCACGGAGCATGCGGCGAGCAGACATCTATGAGGTAGTCAATGAATAATCATGAGATTAGGAAATGTGAGTGTATAACTATACAAATGATTATGAAAGTATGAACTTGTAAGCAATGTATGAAAATCATGATATATAGGATATTGTATATGAAAGGAGAGAGTATTATTGTAAAACTTGCATAAATGTTTGGAGTGCCCTTGTCTAGCTGTAAAGCCCAACAAGAACGTTGACTTTTCAAAGGAGTTTGAACCCAATGGTGATCAAAGAAGACATGCTTTAGCCTATAAGTGGACACTCACTCCAGGAATCCCCAGGTAAGCATAACAGGTCCGTAAATGGATTTATGCGCTATGCTTGCCTATGCCAGAAAACCCAGTGTACAGGCGTCCACCCTTCCAGATTGCACGTGTCCTTATCACACTCATAAAAGTTCAACAACTTCGAAGGAGTAAAATAAGAGTAGGTATTATGCCTAAGAGTGTCTTCATGAAAGGTACTGTCCCTGTTCCATAATGATGTAGACTTTCCACTTCTTGTAGGACACCATCTCTATGCACCATGACGAAAGATAAGAAGAATGGAGAAAGAGAAGAAGGGAAAGATAGAAGAAGGAAAGTAGAGGGAAATGAGGGTAAGGTAATTTAGGAAATATAATGCATGAAAGTTGAAATTCGGTTATAGTCTAGGCCTATTTTATCTAGTAACCTAGTTCCCTATAACCATGGCTCTGATACCAATCTGTAACACCCCAACCGATGGCGGAATCATCGAGGTGCCACGTAGTGACGATTGTTCAAAAGCACATGGTACTAAAATGTAAATATTATTGAATAAACCAAAATTGTCTTACATGAAAATGGAAATTACATTGTCTATATGAAATGTAAATATTGAAATAACTGAATTGAAATAAAGCACTAAATGTCTCTTGCTAAAGCACTAGATCAAACCGCACCTGAAACATGTACAAAAATAGGTTTGGTCAACATTTGAAATGTTGGTGAGCATTCCTAGATTTGATATATATAGTAGGTTAAAAAGATATACAATTCAAGTGCAAGCTACAGTGCAAATATGTAAACTATGTATCATACAAATGAGCGAAATCAACCCTGTGACTGTATAATGTACTGTATGAACTGTAGTGTACTCAACCAATAAATGGATGATAACTTAACAATGGCCACGGATTCTCCGATGAAAAAGGGGGAGAATCAACCTAGGCGGGTTGTCAATCCAAATAGCGCTATCCAATGTTAAGGTCGGCTTGTACCATGTTAATGATTTCACTAAGTACAAATGTAATCCACATGTAATGTCTAAGCATAAAGCACGTTGTAAGCAATGCACATAGTACTAGAATTGTATTGTAAAAATGTAAACTTGTATTTGAAATTGTAATAGTGTACATGTAACACCCCAAAAATGTATAAAAGTAAAAGGGGGATAGGAAGTACTCACAGTTCACGTAATCACTTGAATTTGAACTTGGACAACGAAATACGAATTGAGATTACTCCCAAATGATTAACCTAAAGTAATTGATAATGTGTAAGGGAAATAACTCTAGGATACATGTATTTCTAGGGCTTCGAATTGGGGATAACGTTTATTTGTTTAATAAACAAATTGTTTATTAAATATAAGAAATTTAGTAAATAAATAAATAAAAGTCTTTTTGTAAAATTTTAAGTTGAATATAGTCACAACATAAGGTTTTAAGTATGAAAATAATTTTTATAAAATTATTTTCTTGAAAATAGAATATTTAATCTAATTATTTCAAATTGTCAAAATACGACTTTAATATCTAAAAATATTAAAATCAAAGAATTTCTGAATTAAAAATTGTATTTCAATTCTATATGAATAGAAATAATTTATGTAAAATTTTGGTACAAAAATATTGTAAAATGAATTTATTATGATTTATTTATGATTAAAACTAACCAAAATTAATTAAAAATATAAAAAGGCCGGTTTTTCAGAATTAAAAATTATTTCTGAAATGTTTATGAATATACAAGTTTAGGATAATTTTTGTGAGATTTAATAAAATCGTTTAGATATTTTTATGGATTTTTATAACTATAATAGTATAAATTTGATTTAATTATTATAAATATTAAATAAATGAATTTCAGAAAAATAAAAGTTGTAAATAAAACTTTTATCTCAGATTTAATAAACATAATTTTTTTAGAATTTATAAAATAGTTTTAATATTTAAAAACGAATTTATAAGATTTATATATATAATATATATATTATTTAGTTTGTTGTCTTTAAAAATGAAAAAGAAGCAAAAAGGTGGCCACAGCCGGGTCTCGAACCCGGGAGCCTTTGGTTACGAGCCTTAGTCACAACCACTTGGCCTAGGCCAGTGGTTGTGATGAACCCCGTTTAAAAATAATTAAATACGTTATGTCAAACAAAGTTTATCCCCAAATCATAGTATACGAGCCCTAATTTTCCAATCGATCAATCCACACATCCATAACCTGATTAATCTTAGGGCTTTCGATGTGTGGATGCCGATGATCAAAACCCACAAGAATAATTATACTTACAAACGCGTTTTGAGCTTGCACGATTCAGTCAAATAAAAAGTCAAACGCACGATCAAATAACACAAACAGAGGATAATTGAGAATAATTGGGGATTGAGGAAAAGATAATGGCGAGTTGGGATGGCTCGCAGATGGTGAATTTATAGTGTGATGGCTCGCACGTTCGAAATGGAAATCTTTGACCCGGGTTTAATGTTTGACGCGTTCATGTTCAAATTGGTAAACATTAATCGTTAATTGAGGTGTGTCTGAGTCATGATAGGCCGAAAATCACGATACTTACCATTTATGCATAATTAATTTGCTAAATCAAAGGTTTGTTTTTAAAAAAAAATGTTATACCCTGCTGCTGCTGCTGTTGTCGCGAGAAGGAAAAGAAAAAAAAAGAAGCAGCGAGTTTAGATGGGTTAAATACAATATGGATTGAGATTAAATCAAAACTTGAGTGTAGCTCAGGTGGTGGTCGCGTGTTGGTGTTACAGCTCCTGCCCGGGTTCGAGTCCCGGCAGGGGCGTTTTATTTTTTTTGTTTAACTGAATGGAGGGGAAAGGGAAGTGGGCTGGGCTAGACTATATGGGCTTCAAGTGGGCTCAGCAACACACAAAAAAAAGAGGAGTAATTGGGTTATGTTATGGGTTTAAGTGTGGTTAGAAAAATAAAAACAAAAGTGTATATATATATATATATAAAATCTGAATTTTTATTATTATTATTATTATTATTATTATTATTATAAAAGTGATGGATGTCACAGCATCCCCTACTTTTAGAAACTTCGTCCCGAAGTTATCAGAAACATAGGGTTATGGATGCTTGAATAGAAATTAAGATAACTGTGGTTTGGAAAATTCGAATGGTTTGAGTAAGAGATTTGATAGGTGTGAGTTAAGGATTGGATTAGGTTTGTCTCGAATAATAAGGAGAATGAGAATCTAGTAAATCACTAATCTTTAGGTTTTAGGAATCCTAAAATGAATGTATAAGTTGGTTGACTATAAAAAGACCAAATGACTACCAAGCAACTAGAGTTTGTTCCTGGTCCGACTTCCAGTCTCACTTTCGATGCATCATTAGTGTTTGTATACAGGGTGTACCGCAGCTAACCCACCACACCTTTGATACCTTGAAAACGTACTGGACATCTTCCCAGAAACTCTAATAGAATTTCACACTACCCTAACGCACCTGTAAATTCATGATTACGTTCCGGACCGGAATCATCAATTTACCTTACATTAGGGTTTTATGTCCTTCTATGACCCCACCGATTGTTGAGCAGGTTCGATAGACTCCACCAGCCGTGGAGCAGGTTGTAGGGCCTCTCCCGACTGTTGAAAAAAGGCATGATGACCTCTATCAATCGTTGAGTATGTTCGATAGCCTCCACCAGTCGTGGAGCAGGTTGTAGGGCCTCTCCCGACTGTTGAAAAAGGCATGATGACCTCTATTAAGTGCAGTAAATATTATTCACATAGATTGATAGCATGTTTATGCAAGCAAGTTTGTAAGTACTACAACCATTAAGTGTAAGTGTTATCATGAATAATTAAATGTTTACGAGTATCATGAATAATTAGATGTTCAATGCGTAGTCAAATTAAGGGAAAAATCTAGTTTCATGTAATAACCAATGATGTTTTCTTAGAAAAGCATCTGTAAGATCAAGTATCAAGTCCAAACGTTTCAAATAAATGTAAGGTAGAGTCTTGTATGATTAAAAATAAACGTAATCAATATAATAAATTTCCAATCTGTGTTAATACACAATAATACGCAGGGAAATTTCTAGATGTTGTATGCTAATGAGTGCGACAAAATTGGGTACAAAATGATAATAGGATCAAGAAATTGAAAACACGGGTATTGGATTTCTCGAGTCTTGGGAATATTTCATCCATGGCTTAACTAGTGGGATTAACGTCATCTTGATCAGTTGTTTCGTTTGTATTGATATTGAAAGCTCGTCCATGTGCCACCAGGTTTACATTGTTCAATTTGGGACATTGAGGTAGCATGTGGTTAGGGTCTCTACAATGATAACATGCCCGACCGTTAGTAATCTGTAGTGGTCCCTGGGCAGCTGTTTGATGATTACTCTGTGTCCCGACCATTACTCGACAAGTGGAAACAAAGTGTCCAAACCTTCCACATCTAGTGCATTGACGGCATGGAAGATTTGCAGGGTGATGATATTTGCAGGTGTTGCATTGAGGATGGATTCCCGTGTAGGCTTTCTTGATAGGAGGCTGAGCCACCGGATCAACAACAGCATGGTTCTGATTATCGCCCATTCGTTTCTTAGAGTTCGAAGCAGTAGTGGCGGCCTTTGCTAAAATAGTCTTAGATTGTTCAACAACATTGGTGGTTTTCTCAGTAGGTGTCTTGGTGCCCTTCCTAACCAAGTTTCCTTTCCTTACGTGTTTGTCTGTTAATGTGGCTGCAACTTGGATGGCTTCTTCTACCGTAGTGGCTTTGCCTCCAGTGACAACGTCTTGAATCAGGTCAGGTAATCCCTCAATATATTTTTCGATTGCTCGAGAGACTGGGGTGACCATATGTGGAACCAGTATGCTAAGTTCGTGATATCGATTATTATACGCAAGATTCTCACCACTGTCTTGTTTCAGTCCATGGAACTCTTCCTCCAGTTTCCTGATTTCGTTCCTAGGGCAGAATTTGGCGATCATGAGTTCCTTAACCTCAGCCCAAGATAAAGATAAAGCAACATCAGCTCCTCGATTGCGCTTTTCGCCATTCCACCAGGTTAACGCTCCCTTTTGAAGGACACTGGTAGCATAGCGAATGCGGAGTTCATCAGGACATTCACTGTTCACAAAAGTACTCTCCATGCTTTCAAACCATTGGAGGAGGCCAGTAGCACCCTCCTCACCAGTGAATTTTGTGGGGTTGCAAGAGTTAAAGTGTTTGAAAGTGCACCGAAATTGAGTCGTACTCCCTGTGTTGGCACTGTTACTATTCTGGGTTATCTCACCGACAAGGTTTGGGATCACTGCAGCAATTTGCTCGGCGACTAAAGATGCGAGGCGACGATCAGAACGTCGTCCAGAAGCACGAACAGGGCGTTGGCTGGCATCACGGAGCATGCGGCGAGCAGACATCTATGAGGTAGTCAATGAATAATCATGAGATTAGGAAATGTGAGTGTATAACTATACAAATGATTATGAAAGTATGAACTTGTAAGCAATGTATGAAAATCATGATATATAGGATATTGTATATGAAAGGAGAGAGTATTATTGTAAAACTTGCATAAATGTTTGGAGTGCCCTTGTCTAGCTGTAAAGCCCAACAAGAACGTTGACTTTTCAAAGGAGTTTGAACCCAATGGTGATCAAAGAAGACATGCTTTAGCCTATAAGTGGACACTCACTCCAGGAATCCCCAGGTAAGCATAACAGGTCCGTAAATGGATTTATGCGCTATGCTTGCCTATGCCAGAAAACCCAGTGTACAGGCGTCCACCCTTCCAGATTGCACGTGTCCTTATCACACTCATAAAAGTTCAACAACTTCGAAGGAGTAAAATAAGAGTAGGTATTATGCCTAAGAGTGTCTTTATGAAAGGTACTGTCCCTGTTCCATAATGATGTAGACTTTCCACTTCTTGTAGGACACCATCTCTATGCACCATGACGAAAGATAAGAAGAATGGAGAAAGAGAAGAAGGGAAAGATAGAAGAAGGAAAGTAGAGGGAAATGAGGGTAAGGTAATTTAGGAAATATAATGCATGAAAGTTGAAATTCGGTTATAGTCTAGGCCTATTTTATCTAGTAACCTAGTTCCCTATAACCATGGCTCTGATACCAATCTGTAACACCCCAACCGATGGCGGAATCATCGAGGTGCCACGTAGTGACGATTGTTCAAAAGCACATGGTACTAAAATGTAAATATTATTGAATAAACCAAAATTGTCTTACATGAAAATGGAAATTACATTGTCTATATGAAATGTAAATATTGAAATAACTGAATTGAAATAAAGCACTAAATGTCTCTTGCTAAAGCACTAGATCAAACCGCACCTGAAACATGTACAAAAATAGGTTTGGTCAACATTTGAAATGTTGGTGAGCATTCCTAGATTTGATATATATAGTAGGTTAAAAAGATATACAATTCAAGTGCAAGCTACAGTGCAAATATGTAAACTATGTATCATACAAATGAGCGAAATCAACCCTGTGACTGTATAATGTACTGTATGAACTGTAGTGTACTCAACCAATAAATGGATGATAACTTAACAATGGCCACGGATTCTCCGATGAAAAAGGGGGAGAATCAACCTAGGCGGGTTGTCAATCCAAATAGCGCTATCCAATGTTAAGGTCGGCTTGTACCATGTTAATGATTTCACTAAGTACAAATGTAATCCACATGTAATGTCTAAGCATAAAGCACGTTGTAAGCAATGCACATAGTACTAGAATTGTATTGTAAAAATGTAAACTTGTATTTGAAATTGTAATAGTGTACATGTAACACCCCAAAAATGTATAAAAGTAAAAGGGGGATAGGAAGTACTCACAGTTCACGTAATCACTTGAATTTGAACTTGGACAACGAAATACGAATTGAGATTACTCCCAAATGATTAACCTAAAGTAATTGATAATGTGTAAGGGAAATAACTCTAGGATACATGTATTTCTAGGGCTTCGAATTGGGGATAACGTTTATTTGTTTAATAAACAAATTGTTTATTAAATATAAGAAATTTAGTAAATAAATAAATAAAAGTCTTTTTGTAAAATTTTAAGTTGAATATAGTCACAACATAAGGTTTTAAGTATGAAAATAATTTTTATAAAATTATTTTCTTGAAAATAGAATATTTAATCTAATTATTTCAAATTGTCAAAATACGACTTTAATATCTAAAAATATTAAAATCAAAGAATTTCTGAATTAAAAATTGTATTTCAATTCTATATGAATAGAAATAATTTATGTAAAATTTTGGTACAAAAATATTGTAAAATGAATTTATTATGATTTATTTATGATTAAAACTAACCAAAATTAATTAAAAATATAAAAAGGCCGGTTTTTCAGAATTAAAAATTATTTCTGAAATGTTTATGAATATACAAGTTTAGGATAATTTTTGTGAGATTTAATAAAATCGTTTAGATATTTTTATGGATTTTTATAACTATAATAGTATAAATTTGATTTAATTATTATAAATATTAAATAAATGAATTTCAGAAAAATAAAAGTTGTAAATAAAACTTTTATCTCAGATTTAATAAACATAATTTTTTTAGAATTTATAAAATAGTTTTAATATTTAAAAACGAATTTATAAGATTTATATATATAATATATATATTATTTAGTTTGTTGTCTTTAAAAATGAAAAAGAAGCAAAAAGGTGGCCACAGCCGGGTCTCGAACCCGGGAGCCTTTGGTTACGAGCCTTAGTCACAACCACTTGGCCTAGGCCAGTGGTTGTGATGAACCCCGTTTAAAAATAATTAAATACGTTATGTCAAACAAAGTTTATCCCCAAATCATAGTATACGAGCCCTAATTTTCCAATCGATCAATCCACACATCCATAACCTGATTAATCTTAGGGCTTTCGATGTGTGGATGCCGATGATCAAAACCCACAAGAATAATTATACTTACAAACGCGTTTTGAGCTTGCACGATTCAGTCAAATAAAAAGTCAAACGCACGATCAAATAACACAAACAGAGGATAATTGAGAATAATTGGGGATTGAGGAAAAGATAATGGCGAGTTGGGATGGCTCGCAGATGGTGAATTTATAGTGTGATGGCTCGCACGTTCGAAATGGAAATCTTTGACCCGGGTTTAATGTTTGACGCGTTCATGTTCAAATTGGTAAACATTAATCGTTAATTGAGGTGTGTCTGAGTCATGATAGGCCGAAAATCACGATACTTACCATTTATGCATAATTAATTTGCTAAATCAAAGGTTTGTTTTTAAAAAAAAATGTTATACCCTGCTGCTGCTGCTGTTGTCGCGAGAAGGAAAAGAAAAAAAAAGAAGCAGCGAGTTTAGATGGGTTAAATACAATATGGATTGAGATTAAATCAAAACTTGAGTGTAGCTCAGGTGGTGGTCGCGTGTTGGTGTTACAGCTCCTGCCCGGGTTCGAGTCCCGGCAGGGGCGTTTTATTTTTTTTGTTTAACTGAATGGAGGGGAAAGGGAAGTGGGCTGGGCTAGACTATATGGGCTTCAAGTGGGCTCAGCAACACACAAAAAAAAGAGGAGTAATTGGGTTATGTTATGGGTTTAAGTGTGGTTAGAAAAATAAAAACAAAAGTGTATATATATATATATATATATATATAAAATCTGAATTTTTATTATTATTATTATTATTATTATTATTATTATTATAAAAGTGACGGATGTCACAGCATCCCCTACTTTTAGAAACTTCGTCCCGAAGTTATCAGAAACATAGGGTTATGGATGCTTGAATAGAAATTAAGATAACTGTGGTTTGGAAAATTCGAATGGTTTGAGTAAGAGATTTGATAGGTGTGAGTTAAGGATTGGATTAGGTTTGTCTCGAATAATAAGGAGAATGAGAATCTAGTAAATCACTAATCTTTAGGTTTTAGGAATCCTAAAATGAATGTATAAGTTGGTTGACTATAAAAAGACCAAATGACTACCAAGCAACTAGAGTTTGTTCCTGGTCCGACTTCCAGTCTCACTTTCGATGCATCATTAGTGTTTGTATACAGGGTGTACCGCAGCTAACCCACCACACCTTTGATACCTTGAAAACGTACTGGACATCTTCCCAGAAACTCTAATAGAATTTCACACTACCCTAACGCACCTGTAAATTCATGATTACGTTCCGGACCGGAATCATCAATTTACCTTACATTAGGGTTTTATGTCCTTCTATGACCCCACCGATTGTTGAGCAGGTTCGATAGACTCCACCAGCCGTGGAGCAGGTTGTAGGGCCTCTCCCGACTGTTGAAAAAAGGCATGATGACCTCTATCAATCGTTGAGTATGTTCGATAGCCTCCACCAGTCGTGGAGCAGGTTGTAGGGCCTCTCCCGACTGTTGAAAAAGGCATGATGACCTCTATTAAGTGCAGTAAATATTATTCACATAGATTGATAGCATGTTTATGCAAGCAAGTTTGTAAGTACTACAACCATTAAGTGTAAGTGTTATCATGAATAATTAAATGTTTACGAGTATCATGAATAATTAGATGTTCAATGCGTAGTCAAATTAAGGGAAAAATCTAGTTTCATGTAATAACCAATGATGTTTTCTTAGAAAAGCATCTGTAAGATCAAGTATCAAGTCCAAACGTTTCAAATAAATGTAAGGTAGAGTCTTGTATGATTAAAAATAAACGTAATCAATATAATAAATTTCCAATCTGTGTTAATACACAATAATACGCAGGGAAATTTCTAGATGTTGTATGCTAATGAGTGCGACAAAATTGGGTACAAAATGATAATAGGATCAAGAAATTGAAAACACGGGTATTGGATTTCTCGAGTCTTGGGAATATTTCATCCATGGCTTAACTAGTGGGATTAACGTCATCTTGATCAGTTGTTTCGTTTGTATTGATATTGAAAGCTCGTCCATGTGCCACCAGGTTTACATTGTTCAATTTGGGACATTGAGGTAGCATGTGGTTAGGGTCTCTACAATGATAACATGCCCGACCGTTAGTAATCTGTAGTGGTCCCTGGGCAGCTGTTTGATGATTACTCTGTGTCCCGACCATTACTCGACAAGTGGAAACAAAGTGTCCAAACCTTCCACATCTAGTGCATTGACGGCATGGAAGATTTGCAGGGTGATGATATTTGCAGGTGTTGCATTGAGGATGGATTCCCGTGTAGGCTTTCTTGATAGGAGGCTGAGCCACCGGATCAACAACAGCATGGTTCTGATTATCGCCCATTCGTTTCTTAGAGTTCGAAGCAGTAGTGGCGGCCTTTGCTAAAATAGTCTTAGATTGTTCAACAACATTGGTGGTTTTCTCAGTAGGTGTCTTGGTGCCCTTCCTAACCAAGTTTCCTTTCCTTACGTGTTTGTCTGTTAATGTGGCTGCAACTTGGATGGCTTCTTCTACCGTAGTGGCTTTGCCTCCAGTGACAACGTCTTGAATCAGGTCAGGTAATCCCTCAATATATTTTTCGATTGCTCGAGAGACTGGGGTGACCATATGTGGAACCAGTATGCTAAGTTCGTGATATCGATTATTATACGCAAGATTCTCACCACTGTCTTGTTTCAGTCCATGGAACTCTTCCTCCAGTTTCCTGATTTCGTTCCTAGGGCAGAATTTGGCGATCATGAGTTCCTTAACCTCAGCCCAAGATAAAGATAAAGCAACATCAGCTCCTCGATTGCGCTTTTCGCCATTCCACCAGGTTAACGCTCCCTTTTGAAGGACACTGGTAGCATAGCGAATGCGGAGTTCATCAGGACATTCACTGTTCACAAAAGTACTCTCCATGCTTTCAAACCATTGGAGGAGGCCAGTAGCACCCTCCTCACCAGTGAATTTTGTGGGGTTGCAAGAGTTAAAGTGTTTGAAAGTGCACCGAAATTGAGTCGTACTCCCTGTGTTGGCACTGTTACTATTCTGGGTTATCTCACCGACAAGGTTTGGGATCACTGCAGCAATTTGCTCGGCGACTAAAGATGCGAGGCGACGATCAGAACGTCGTCCAGAAGCACGAACAGGGCGTTGGCTGGCATCACGGAGCATGCGGCGAGCAGACATCTATGAGGTAGTCAATGAATAATCATGAGATTAGGAAATGTGAGTGTATAACTATACAAATGATTATGAAAGTATGAACTTGTAAGCAATGTATGAAAATCATGATATATAGGATATTGTATATGAAAGGAGAGAGTATTATTGTAAAACTTGCATAAATGTTTGGAGTGCCCTTGTCTAGCTGTAAAGCCCAACAAGAACGTTGACTTTTCAAAGGAGTTTGAACCCAATGGTGATCAAAGAAGACATGCTTTAGCCTATAAGTGGACACTCACTCCAGGAATCCCCAGGTAAGCATAACAGGTCCGTAAATGGATTTATGCGCTATGCTTGCCTATGCCAGAAAACCCAGTGTACAGGCGTCCACCCTTCCAGATTGCACGTGTCCTTATCACACTCATAAAAGTTCAACAACTTCGAAGGAGTAAAATAAGAGTAGGTATTATGCCTAAGAGTGTCTTTATGAAAGGTACTGTCCCTGTTCCATAATGATGTAGACTTTCCACTTCTTGTAGGACACCATCTCTATGCACCATGACGAAAGATAAGAAGAATGGAGAAAGAGAAGAAGGGAAAGATAGAAGAAGGAAAGTAGAGGGAAATGAGGGTAAGGTAATTTAGGAAATATAATGCATGAAAGTTGAAATTCGGTTATAGTCTAGGCCTATTTTATCTAGTAACCTAGTTCCCTATAACCATGGCTCTGATACCAATCTGTAACACCCCAACCGATGGCGGAATCATCGAGGTGCCACGTAGTGACGATTGTTCAAAAGCACATGGTACTAAAATGTAAATATTATTGAATAAACCAAAATTGTCTTACATGAAAATGGAAATTACATTGTCTATATGAAATGTAAATATTGAAATAACTGAATTGAAATAAAGCACTAAATGTCTCTTGCTAAAGCACTAGATCAAACCGCACCTGAAACATGTACAAAAATAGGTTTGGTCAACATTTGAAATGTTGGTGAGCATTCCTAGATTTGATATATATATATAGTAGGTTAAAAAGATATACAATTCAAGTGCAAGCTACAGTGCAAATATGTAAACTATGTATCATACAAATGAGCGAAATCAACCCTGTGACTGTATAATGTACTGTATGAACTGTAGTGTACTCAACCAATAAATGGATGATAACTTAACAATGGCCACGGATTCTCCGATGAAAAAGGGGGAGAATCAACCTAGGCGGGTTGTCAATCCAAATAGCGCTATCCAATGTTAAGGTCGGCTTGTACCATGTTAATGATTTCACTAAGTACAAATGTAATCCACATGTAATGTCTAAGCATAAAGCACGTTGTAAGCAATGCACATAGTACTAGAATTGTATTGTAAAAATGTAAACTTGTATTTGAAATTGTAATAGTGTACATGTAACACCCCAAAAATGTATAAAAGTAAAAGGGGGATAGGAAGTACTCACAGTTCACGTAATCACTTGAATTTGAACTTGGACAACGAAATACGAATTGAGATTACTCCCAAATGATTAACCTAAAGTAATTGATAATGTGTAAGGGAAATAACTCTAGGATACATGTATTTCTAGGGCTTCGAATTGGGGATAACGTTTATTTGTTTAATAAACAAATTGTTTATTAAATATAAGAAATTTAGTAAATAAATAAATAAAAGTCTTTTTGTAAAATTTTAAGTTGAATATAGTCACAACATAAGGTTTTAAGTATGAAAATAATTTTTATAAAATTATTTTCTTGAAAATAGAATATTTAATCTAATTATTTCAAATTGTCAAAATACGACTTTAATATCTAAAAATATTAAAATCAAAGAATTTCTGAATTAAAAATTGTATTTCAATTCTATATGAATAGAAATAATTTATGTAAAATTTTGGTACAAAAATATTGTAAAATGAATTTATTATGATTTATTTATGATTAAAACTAACCAAAATTAATTAAAAATATAAAAAGGCCGGTTTTTCAGAATTAAAAATTATTTCTGAAATGTTTATGAATATACAAGTTTAGGATAATTTTTGTGAGATTTAATAAAATCGTTTAGATATTTTTATGGATTTTTATAACTATAATAGTATAAATTTGATTTAATTATTATAAATATTAAATAAATGAATTTCAGAAAAATAAAAGTTGTAAATAAAACTTTTATCTCAGATTTAATAAACATAATTTTTTTAGAATTTATAAAATAGTTTTAATATTTAAAAACGAATTTATAAGATTTATATATATAATATATATATTATTTAGTTTGTTGTCTTTAAAAATGAAAAAGAAGCAAAAAGGTGGCCACAGCCGGGTCTCGAACCCGGGAGCCTTTGGTTACGAGCCTTAGTCACAACCACTTGGCCTAGGCCAGTGGTTGTGATGAACCCCGTTTAAAAATAATTAAATACGTTATGTCAAACAAAGTTTATCCCCAAATCATAGTATACGAGCCCTAATTTTCCAATCGATCAATCCACACATCCATAACCTGATTAATCTTAGGGCTTTCGATGTGTGGATGCCGATGATCAAAACCCACAAGAATAATTATACTTACAAACGCGTTTTGAGCTTGCACGATTCAGTCAAATAAAAAGTCAAACGCACGATCAAATAACACAAACAGAGGATAATTGAGAATAATTGGGGATTGAGGAAAAGATAATGGCGAGTTGGGATGGCTCGCAGATGGTGAATTTATAGTGTGATGGCTCGCACGTTCGAAATGGAAATCTTTGACCCGGGTTTAATGTTTGACGCGTTCATGTTCAAATTGGTAAACATTAATCGTTAATTGAGGTGTGTCTGAGTCATGATAGGCCGAAAATCACGATACTTACCATTTATGCATAATTAATTTGCTAAATCAAAGGTTTGTTTTTAAAAAAAAATGTTATACCCTGCTGCTGCTGCTGTTGTCGCGAGAAGGAAAAGAAAAAAAAAAGAAGCAGCGAGTTTAGATGGGTTAAATACAATATGGATTGAGATTAAATCAAAACTTGAGTGTAGCTCAGGTGGTGGTCGCGTGTTGGTGTTACAGCTCCTGCCCGGGTTCGAGTCCCGACAGGGGCGTTTTATTTTTTTTTGTTTAACTGAATGGAGGGGAAAGGGAAGTGGGCTGGGCTAGACTATATGGGCTTCAAGTGGGCTCAGCAACACACAAAAAAAAGAGGAGTAATTGGGTTATGTTATGGGTTTAAGTGTGGTTAGAAAAATAAAAACAAAAGTGTATATATATATATATATATATATAATCTGAATTTTTATTATTATTATTATTATTATTATTATAAAAGTGACGGATGTCACACTTAATGAGACTCTGAACCATTCAGCTCTGAATGGTTCAGCATTCAGACTGTTTGTTTTAATCTAAAAAAGGCTCTGAATGGAATGATTAAGAGTTGAACCATTCAGACTTGATGCATAACTGAACCATTAAGCACTTAATCATTCAGAACTTCTTAACAATTCAGACCTCTTAATGATTAATCATTTAATCAACAAACAGCCCCTAAGTCTATCAGATACACGTAAATATAATAACATGTATTGTATAATACTTTAGGGCCGGCTTAACCATATTGGGGGCCTGAAGCGAAATAAAAATCCGGGGCCCTATTTATAAAAAATAAAATACTGAAAAAAATTACAAAATTTGCTAGAAGGAGGGATTGAACTTCAAACCTTGTGATTAACAACCATATGCTCTAACCAACTGAACTATCCCGTCAATATGCTCTTATGTGGGTTTATTTTTATTATATATCATCAAAATTAGGAAAATTATGAGGCCCTTAAAACTTGGAGGTCCAAAGCAAAAGCCACATTTAACTTGGGCTTAAGTCGGACCTGAATACAAATATCATAATAAAAACAATATTTATCTTGTTACATGCATAAAGTTATAATATATTTATCTATAAGCCATTATACACACAAATAAAATAATCAAGCATTTAACAAATAAAAAAATATATACAAGGCGCCCTTCAAACACACAACTCAAAGCGAAGATTGAACTCAACTCGGCTCGTTTATACTCGTATGCGTTTCACAATATTTTAACAATCAAACAGTCTTTCATAATTAATATAATTTTTCCATCATCTTATCGCGTAAACATTTCACTAAAGACAAACAGTAGGGTGAGTGCGTTTGGTGCAAGAGGGGAGGGATGAGGTGGCTAACCATAGTATGTTAACTCTATTCATCTTAAAACAAAAGTGTCTTGCCCCCACCCTTGTGGTGGAGTGGCATGGGAAATGAAAGGTATAGCTTAACTTCTTTAAGGTGTCAGGTTCAATCCTTGATCCCACCAGGTATTACTGATTTTTCACTGCCGTGCCTTCGGTCGGGTGGGAGACAAGTTTTCCCTGAAATTGGTGCATTGGTGGGTTCTGGCTATCCAGCGCTACCTGTGGGCGGACACCTAAGAGGCTAAGACTCGTCCTCAACCATGGACGTATAAGCTGTTTTTGTAATCAATTGGTAGGTGCCCCAGATTAAAAAAAAAAAAACAAAATTGTGTTTAACTGCTATGATACTACGGTTGGCGGGAATGGTTGTTGCATTGGCATAATAATTACCGAAAAAGCCCTTCAAAGGACAGTTTTACATATGCTTAGAAACAATGATTTTTTGGTCAAAGAAAAAAGTCAAAATTGTGCATGAATTGGAATCCTATGAAATAAAAATTTAAAAAAAAAAACTGACACAGCAGATAAACAGAACGTGGAGTCTCATCCACGATAATGTTTTTCCCATCTTATTCTCATGACAAAGATTCTGTCTTTCTGGCCCTCCAACTTTCATTTTTTAAATATTAACCCCTGTACTTTTTTATTAGTAGTTTTTGGCAGAATTTTACCATATAAAATTCACAAGTAAATTAAAAAATAGTATTACTCCACATAAGCATAATGACAGTGTTAGTCAACATCGACAAGCACACGCCGTTCAAAAAATAAAATAATTCCCTAATGTTTTAAATATGGTTTCACATTGATACACTTAAAATATAAGTGTGAAGATGTTTGGGCAGAAATTAGTTACAGAGAAATGATAATATTAAACTTAACATATATTAACTTATTAATTAAATACCAATTTGGATCTATCTCATAATGTTTTTATACTAGTCATGAAATTAGATTATATATTAAGATTGAGAATAGAGTTTTACATAATGACGGGTAGATGGGCAACAAGCTGCGCCGCCACCCCTTTTTAAATAGCAAAACTAAACCTACTAAAGACAAATCCTTGCCCCTGGGGGGTCGAACAATTGCTATGAACGACCCGTTGAACTCTGGCAAGGAACCGGATGGCTTCCGGTGCCAACGCCCCAAAAGTATCAAAGGCTAATGGGACAAAAACATGTTGATTATCCTCACAAGCTTTGGCATGCTTCTCAATCTTCTTGGACTCGGCTTTCCGCATCGCCTGCCCGGTCACAAACCCAGTATCTCGAAAACCGACAAGCGGGGATACCCCTGTAAGGTCCACACAAGCGTGTTTCCCGCCCACCCATCCAAACACAAGCACATCTGCTGGGCGGAGAGTAGATCTCCCCTCTATCGGGTCCGTTAGGAAATTAACTGGTGCCTCCTTTTTCGCCGATATCCCTGCCCGCCTAAGTATATCCCACAAGGCATCCCGAACAAAGTCATAGCGATACTTGAAACCTGGCAACTCTTTGCAATGGACCGCGTGTTCCCCATATTGGTCCAAACAAGCCTTCCGACAAACTGGGCAAGTTTCATCGTCTGGGAACATAGGAATCATTAGGCGGTATTTAAGAGTCGTCTTATATTCAACTGCTGACATCCGTTGCCCCAACCCTTCAATAGGAATGACAGTCAGGAAGTCCTGGGCTAGGGGTCCTTGCAAGCATTCCACCACTAGTTGAAATGTGATAAAAAGATCATGTATAATTATATATACTTTAGTTTTAAAACTTTCATGAATAGTACTAACGGAGTTACTATTTAACTCCGTTAAGTTACTATTTAACTCATTTAATTGCTTTTTAACTTAACGGAGTTACTATTCAACTCCGTTAGGTTACTATTCAACTCAGCTAAGTTACTATTTAACTCAGTTAAGTTGCTATTTAGCTTAACGAAGTTACTATTCAACTCCGTTAGGTTACTATTCAACTCCGTCAAGTTACTATTTACTCTGCTTTTTTTATTTTTTTTCCTAAATCCGTTTTTTCCTCCATTAAGTTACTATTTAACCCTATTTTTTTTACTTTTCTTCACTTAACTCTGTTAGGCTACTACTCAATTCCGTCATGTTACTACGCAACTCAACTCCGTCAACTACTATCCAACTCCGTAAAGTTACTATTCAAGGCCGTCAAGTTACTATTCAACTCCACTCAACGCCGTTAGGTTACTACTCAACTCCGTTGGGCTACTGTTCAACTCCGTTAGCTTAACGGAGTTACTATTCAACTACGTTAAGTATTTAACTCCGTCAAGTTACTATTTACTCTGTTTTTTTTTTCGCAACTCCTTTTTTTCCTCTGTTAAGTTACTATTTAGCTATTTTTTTTTAATTTTCTTTACTCAGCTCTGTTAGGCTACTACTCAATTCCGCCATGATACAACTCAACTCAACTCCGTCAACTACTATACAACTCTGTCAAGTAACTATTCAAGGCCGGCAAGTTACTATTCAACTTCGTTAATTATTGGTTCGCCACATCAGATCCGAAAGCCAATATTCTTGCAACTTATACACCAGTAACAAACACTGGAAAATTAAAAGCAAGGTTGTTGTAATACTAAAAGAAATTGCGTCGTCCTTCCACTGTTGCGCGTTACATACACAGAACTAGATACCGGTTTAACCTAGGCGCAACGCGCCGCCTCGATTACCACTAGTTTGAATAAAGTAGAATCAATTTAAATGAAACTTACACTGGGTTAGGTTTGTAAAATTATAAAAGGTTTTATATAATATAAAGTAATTATCCTATAGGTTAATGTATCAATGCTGATGAATAGTAATTTTATACTTTTAAAAAGGTTATATATAGTAAAGTGTTTGGTATTTGTATCAAAAGAATGTTGGTCCAGTTGTTTGGGTTGAGTTTTAGCTGCAGTGATGTTCCCTTTCGATTCCCTTCAGCCACGGTATTTTATTTGAAGCTTTTGCATTTCGTTTTTAACTAAAAAAAAGGTTGGTGGTTTACACGTGTTCTATATGTAGGCTATGCACGTATGGTTTTAGTGATACAAATACACACAAAATAAACCTCCGATTAATTTCATCCCTGTCCCCAATTTTTTTAATGACACTATTACTCTATTTTACATGATAAACTAGGTATTAGTTACCCGCGCTTCGCCGCGGGTGCGGCTGTTGTTCGAAACGCGGCGAGAGCTCCTGTTGCGTTGAGTGTTTGGCGGACGTTAAAGATCGCGCGTCGCTGTGGGAGCTCCTGTTGCGTGGAGGGTTTCGTGGACATAAAAGATAATATTAAGTGACTGTTATTCTTGTATGAGCTTCAAAAAAATACTCGTGACTAAAAGCTAAAAGTTTAGTGGTCAAAGTTTGAAATCCTAAAAACTAAAATTTTGGCCAAAGTGTAATAGTTGAGTGGTCAAAGTTTGAAATCCTAAAAGCTAAAAGTTTGGTGGTTAAAATTTGAAATCCCAAAACCTAAAAGTTTGGTGGTCAAATTGGAAGAAAATAAAGTTAAGTTAAAAGTTAGTGGCCAAAGTTTTAAATCCTAAAAGTTAAAAGTTTGTTTGTCTAAGTTTGGTGATCAAATTAGAAGAAAATAAAGTTAACCTAAAAGTTAGTGGCAGAAATAAAGTTAACGTAAAAGTTAGTGGCCAATATATATATTAAAACAAAGACACTGTTAAAGTGTCTTTGAATTAATATATATATAGATAATTTTAAACTATTATTTTATTCTGGTTTAAACTTTGTGATCTCCACTCTAAAAGACATAATTCTCTACCATAGTGTTAAGTCCACATTGACATAGTGTGTAGTAATGTAATTAGAGACCGAAAAAATCACCAATGCAAAGAAATTAGTTTGTATCGTTCTATTTATAATTCTAAGGTTTATTTATTAATTACACTGACTTATTATGTATAACTAACTAGATTATACATCGGGAGCGTTTCAGTGCTGAAAAATTTAATATGACACATTCATTTTACATATAAAATAGACTGATTTATAACTCTAATATTAATATCTAACCTAAAACGATGTACAACTCCAATCCTAACACCTAACCTAAAACAATGTAGAACTCCAATGTAACTCTAATATTAACACATATTCTAAAGACTAAACAAAAGTACAACTCTAACATACTAATATTGATGCCTAACCTAAAACAATGTATAACTCTATTAACTTATTCGGCTCTGGTTGAAATAGAATTCATATTTACTGGTTTGAACATAATTAGTGACTTGCCTATACATGATTAATGAATTACATGAACACATGTTTTTTCTTGTATAAACAATACCCAACAAAAAAATAGTCGTTTTTTTTCTTCGTTTTTTATATAGCACTATGGTACTCATTGAAAATATAATAAAACGCTCGTTAATTTGGTGTAATTTTTTTCTTTAAAAAATCTCGTAGATAAAAGATATTAACGTTTAAAAATTATAGGAGTAAACATGAGAGAGAAAAATCCAATTTTGTTTTTAGTTTTTTTCCCTAAAATTAGTTAATGCCCAAGCCTCAAATGTACGGAACGGTCTTTAGTTCAAATGAAAAGTCTTAAAAACGTACGGAGACGTCTTAAGTCTTAGATGAGTTGTATGGAATCTTAAGCCAAGTCTAACGTCTGAAGCTAAAGGCTCACGTCTGAGCTGAGACCCTTGAACCTTTTAAGCCGAGTTAAGAGCTAAAGGATAGAATCTTAGCTAAGACGCTAAAGATTGACATGGACGTTTCAGGGTTTGTTAAAGACATTTCAGGCTTGGCGTCTAAGGTTAAGACTCTATAAAACTCAAGCGTCTAGTAGTCTTTTTCTCCTATGTGTCACCATTTCATTGGTTGGTTTGTGAGACCATTACAAGTTAAGGAGTCTTATTTAAAACTTTTGGGACAAATGTCAGCTTCTTAATAGTATTGGATAATGTGAAATCCCTATTTCATACGTTTATATTTGATATTTATATTTGGTAAATGTTTATATTTGATTATTTTCCAAAAAAAAACCTAGTGATGTGTGATTGGGAAAGAAGTAGCTCTTTGGAACAAAAGTAACTTTCGGTAACTTCGATGCGTATTCAACGGTCGTTTATAGATTTATGATAATTTTAAATTTTTTTTTGAACGGCCAACAAATCAATTCCGAGCACTCTCGGGCACCCTTTTGGCGAATCAGGTACTCGAGAGTACCCGGGCCACCAATTGCCACCAATTCCCGAAAAAACCCGACCACTCACCCGCCCGAAGGCACGACGGTGAAATAGTCGGTAAAACTGGTTTTCTTTGGTATAAACACAGGGTGTGTCGGGGATTTCTAGATTGTGAGAAATGGTGTAATTTTAATGTAATGTAACTGTTTGTTCGTTTTTGGTTTCCTATTCCATATTGGAATAGGGTGCCTTGGTGTTTTAATGAAAGTTAACCTTAAAAAAAATAGAATGAAAAAAAAATATCCCATCCTTCTAGTGAAATGATAGAACGGAAATCCTCTCTTAAAGGAGATTGATAGTTCAAAACCAAGAAGGTGCAAAAATGGGGTGTAATAAAAAAGGTGTGAAAATAGTGAATGAAATTAGTTGTTAAAAAAAGTAGAATGAAAAAATAAACAAAACTTATTTTGTATATAACCTTTTACTAAAAAAATATCAAACCAGCAAGATGCTAGCCAAGAATAACACCCCAATTGAAAGGTCTTTACAAGCTAAAGAGATCAAAAAAAAAAAAAATTATCAATTCGAAGACGTGTTTTATGCGCATCAACTTGTTTGAGATAACCAATTCGTTTCGAGCTTTCCAAATGCACGAAGATGCTACCAAAATCACATATTGTACCATTATATTCTTTATGTCATCACCTTGTATGTATTTGACTATTTTTATAGCTCCAGCGGATCCCTTACCCAAAACGTGAAGATTAAATTGCTTTAACTTTTTGAAAAATGTTAAAATGCAGGCATGTGTAACTTGGGTATGCATTTTACTTTTATTCAATAAAGATAGCTTATTTTTTAGAATATAATGTAATTCATATAGGAAACAATTAACAAAGATGCTGGTTCACCTTTGTGAATTATACATTTTTAAGATTGCACATTTTTTTAGTAAAAAAGTAATGCTTATATTTGAAAATTATTGATTTGTTTTTATGGTCCAAAAACTAGTTCAAATCTTGAGAAAATCTATAATCTTCAATTTCATGTTTTGAGAAAAAAATAAAATAAATACAAAGTTTTACAAAATTTGATACATCACAATCCATCCAAAATTCCAAATGCCTTTTCCAACATGGCTTTTTTATGACTTTGTTGTCTTCTTTCAGATCTTAAGAGCCTCACCTTCACATATTGGAAATGTGTGATGTCCCCTTCAAACATTACAGGCATTAAATATCCATATTTATAGTTCTTTTATTATTGTGAAATGATTTATTCCAAAAAAAATCTTAACCAACTTATGCTAGACCGTCTTAGTTTTATCATGTAATAGGTAAATCATATCCATTTAGATTTAGATAACAATACAACCAATTTGATCTAATAGCATTAATTAAGTTGTATCGTCATCTAAACCTGAATGGATATTGATGATTTCGTTTTGTTGTTATCTTAAATCAAGACCACATATTTGGGATTAGACAGGTCTCACTTCTTAAATCAACAATCTTCAAAACTAAATCAACTATACATAATTGTAATTTGGCAAAAGTGGTATTGAGGGCACTTAGCATCTCTTTTGGTGTGAACCTTTCTGTATTCTCCTACTACAAACTATGCTATTTGAAAAGTGGTAATGCGGGCACTTAACAAATCGTGTTTGATCGTAGCGAGTATAAAGATTATGCCTTACTTTTTTGTAGGATTAATTGATTGTTGCTTGATGAGAGCTCTACATTTGAAGCTTCAACATAATCACTCCTTAATAGCTCTTTGCTACAACTTCTCTTTTGCTCGCCCCTATCTCTAAAGGGCCCTAAGCCAACGGATCTTGCCTCCTTGTCTGGGTCGATACCATCATATCGTCTAAGTGAGTAAGTGACAGACTTGAGCATTCATTTCTAAAGTTGATGCTCGTCTATATAAAAGTGAGACTTTTCTCTAGACCTATCTATCGCATAAAAAAGATCTGTCTTATTTCAATCATGTGAAATGTATGATCTGTTATACTCATTACGATCAAACAAGACTTGTTAAAATCCAATATGTGGTGAAATTTATGTAAACGTAAATTTTGTTATTTATAGCATAGTGGCATCTTAGGGGTTGGATAAGGCTTAGGGACCATTTGGTCTTGGGTTCGATTCCCGCAAGGATGTTTTTTTCCAGATTGGTGTGATCAGGTGGTTCCGCACTTCCGCTGGTGGCACGATGATACTCCAGTTGTCCGTCAGTAATCCCAATTAGCCATTAAAAAGAAGAAAAAAAAAATCTAGTGTGACAAAAAAATTCTCCATCTTGCCCTATTATAGGACTATTGCAACCTATTATTACTTGTTACAAATCCAATGTAACCCTTTAAAATCTAGTATTTAGTGTAAGACATACACATATGACATATGCCTCCATTAAAAGTTAAGGTGACTCGTAATACCCATGGTGCCTCATAACATCCATTCCAACACATTATAGCTTAATATGACCGCTTACAACTTAACATCCCAATATGACATATCGTAATTCCCATCTTTAAGTTAACTTTTTGTCTCATTAATTTAGTCAATTCTTCTCAACTTGTGCTTATAAATTGTTCATTTTTCTCATCTTAAAGTAGACTTTTTAGTTCTCAATTGTTTACAAGTTAAAGTAAGTTTCCTCCATAGATTTATACTTACTTTAATACAAAGACAATTCCATGTTATTCAGAAGTGTCTCTATTGGTATTCTTATCAGTAGTTCAATTTGTCTCATCACCTGTTGGTATATGGAAAACAACAGCAACTAGGACAGATTAGTTGTATCATATTTTAAAGATAAGTTAAGAGTAGTTATATCTATCTGTTTTATTGTACTTATCTCTACAATCAACATTAGTTTATTAGTTTCATAATAATATGGTTTTAATCTCTCTTTAGAAGAGATATCCAAAAGTAATTTAATACACAAAAAGTTCAATGTCAATATTGTATATTTTGTTTTCACCTTTTAATTTCTTTTGCTTATGATTCTACAAAGTAATTAATTGGTGGTGGTGTTGTATGTGCTGAATTGGTATAAATCATAAATGGGTCCTATATTTTCATGTGGAGGGCGGATATGGATTGAATCCCTACGGCTATGGCTCTGAGAAGTAGGAACATACAAAATTCTAGTCATAATTGTGTGCTGTGTGATTCGGGGGTTGAGTCTACAGATCATTTGTTCGTCTCGTGTTTGGTTGCAACTTTGGGTTGGCAACATATCAGCTCGTGGTGTCGGGTGCCACAGATCATTTGTTCGTCTCGTGGATTGAATCCCTACGGCTATGGCTCTGAGAAGTAGGAACATACAAAATTCTAGTCATAATTGTGTGCTGTGTGATTCGGGGGTTGAGTCTACAGATCATTTGTTCGTCTCGTGTTTGGTTGCAACTTTGGGTTGGCAACATATCAGCTCGTGGTGTCGGGTGCCACAAATTTATGCTAGCTTTTCGTTTAAGGATTTGTTGGAGTTACATGATTTCTTTGGCTTGGCGGAGCCGGCTAAATAGGCTTTTCATGGTATCATCATTATGGCATGTTGGTGCTTGTGGAAAGTTATGAATGCTAAACGGTTATCTAATAAGATGATGAAAGTTGAAATCGCTTGTCTTTTTTTTTTAAATAGATATAGGCTTAAGTCTGTTTCTTGGGTGAAGTAGTGTAACTTCCTTTTTTGATGTAGTTGTCCTTCGTTGTTTGTGTTTGCTGCCCAATTTTTGGTTGGAGTGGTGTTGTGAATGAAATTTGAGTTACAAAAAAAAAAAAAAAATAGTTTCTTTGTTCTTTTGAGATTTGATGGAAGGCACTAAAAAAATTAGAAATAAAAACCAGTTATTGCTTTATTACAGGACCAAGTTTTAGTGTGGTTGAGCCGGCAATCAAACTAATTTCATTGAATAAAATGGTTTACAAGTGATTTACAAGTCTGGCTCAATCACTTCGAGAGCCTAAAGCAAATAAAAAAATCCGAGTCCCTTTTCTACAAAGAATTGGATTCATATTTTCGATTTCATTTTGACTATACAAGAAACTTTATAACATCCAACCAATTTATAAACTAGATAAATATTTTCTTACAAAATAAAGTTGGTAACCAACTTATAAACTACATTATGGCATAAAATGAGTCGGGTTCGGGTTAAATAAAACAACAAAACCCAATAAATTACTGTGGTAGTTTCAACATTTTTAGGGTAGCTTTTTATACAACAATAACTTTTATTTATATTGATGAATGTTAGGATCCAAGTTTAATTGTTATGAAAGCTAATGAATGAAATAGTAATGAGCCAATGATCTCCAGCCCAGCTGGTTTAAGGTGGGAAGGTTTACCTTCTTGAAGGATTCCTGTCCGGGTTTGGTCTCAGGTTCGAATCTCACGTTCCACCGAAAAAATAACCACTTGGGTTTGAAAGGAGAAACCCGTGTGGTGCTATGGGATTCGATCTTGGGCAGTGATCACTTTGCAACACAGGATTTACCGTTGAAACGCTACTCTAAAAAAATGAAATAGTAATGAATGATAAATATAAATGAAAAGTGCAACGGAATATAACTTTAATTCATAACAAATAGGAGAATGTTTTTATAAAAATACTTGTAATTAATCGTCACAGATTAATCAGTACAAGATTACAACTCCCCCTCATCCCGATCACTCATATTTGTTCGTACAAGAATGTTGTGTGTTAAGTGACGAATAGAATAGTACATGCACTGTTCTATTTATAATACAAATCAAACATTTGTTGTAATCTAAGCTGGCGTTACCTAGACAATGATAGCTAACAAACTAACTATAACATCTGCTAGGCTAAACACTATTCTATTACATATGTTGATCATCATCTGTTGAAGTCTAAACACTGTTGAAGCTCCAACAGACCTTGTTCGTCAACAGACCTTGTTGTCTTCCCAACAGACCTTGACTTCAGCAGTTCTTTAATTCTTTGTCAGATGTTTTTCTTCAATAGACCTTATATGTAGCAGACTTTACAGCAGCAGTTGTTAGGTTATTGTCATTGGGAGGATCTGTTCTTCAAGTACTGTTTTATTGTGGATCATAAGATAGAATATTTTAGCTTTTCCATCATCTATTCTTCTATGGGTTCAACAAAGTTCAACAATGAAAAGTACTTGAAAATTGGAATTATAAATTAGTTATTTCTATGTTATTTTTTTCGTTAACACAGTAAAAGTTAAGGTCATATAAAGAAAAATGGATTCTCATTCTTTTTTTAGCATCTTCACCACCCTCTGTTATAATGGCTCAAAAAACTTGAAAAAGATAAAAAAAAAACGGACAGGTGGGATTCGAAATAGAGTTTTTAGCATTAAATAACCATTGTAATGTTTTGACTCCTACCACTGAACTAGCGAAGTGTTGGATTTTTTTTTTTTTACATTTTGCATGGGCACCATAAGAAAAAGTGTTAAAAACGCATGTAGGCTTCAATGAATTGATTTTAGCAGTTTCGTGCACTCAATTAGCGGATCCACTGTATGGTTGGGCAAGTCGGTGAGTTAGACAACGAGGTGGAAGAAAATGTGGAAGGTGATTGGGATTTGTCTTCTGAAATAACATATCTAAATGACATGGCACCATGAGGTGTGCTATGTGGAAGGAGTGTGGACAATTTGGACGATAACCAGGACCCGCTATTTGAGATAATGAATTCTCTTCTAAATTCACAACCGTAAAAAGTGGTTCAATGAATGCTAAACGGTTATCTAATAAGATGATGAAAGTTGAAATCGCTTGTCTTTTTTTTTTTTTTTTTTAAATAGATATAGGCTTAAGTTTGTTTCTTGGGCGAAGTAGTGTAACTTCCTTTTTTGATGTAGTTGTCCTTCGTTGTTTGTGTTTGCTGCCCAATTTTTGGTTGGAGTGGTGTTGTGAATGAAATTTGCGTTACAAAAAAAAAATAGTTTCTTTGTTCTTTTGAGATTTGATGGAAGGCACTAAAAAAATTAGAAATAAAAACCAGTTATTGCTTTATTACAGGACCAAGTTTTAGTGTGGTTGAGCCGGCAATCAAACTAATTTCATTGAATAAAATGGTTTACAAGTGATTTACAAGTCTGGTTCAATCACTTTGAGAGCCGAAAGCGAATAAAAAATCTGAGGCCCTTTTCTACAAATAATTGGATTCATATTTTCAATTTCATTTTGACTATACAAGAAACTTTATAACATCCAACCAATTTATAAACTAGATAAATATTTTCTTACAAAATAAAGTTGGTAACCAACTTATAAACTACATTATGGCATAAAATGAGTCGGGTCCGGGTTAAATAAAACAAAAAAACCCAATAAATTACTGTGGTAGTTTCTGTTAGAAATCGATACCAAAGACCCACACGAATTAAGCCAAAACTTGTTTCTTATTCTTTTATTGTGATATATGATTGAATTGCTTGACTTACAAAATCATCCATCTATTTATAAGCCTACAATCCTTGGTGATCAAGGAACTAGCCTTGGAGAACAAGGAAACTAGCATTTATTCCTTGTCCACCAAGGAACTATAATAATCTAGAAACTTCTTTTGACTTAAACTATGAAATCTATCTCTAAACCTAGTTTACAAGATTGACAACTAAGTCCTTCTAGTTACCAAACCTTGCATTACAAGTTTAATTTATCATTCACCCCCTAATCTTGTAACACCAACAAGTCCTTTCATATCATTGAACTTCAAACGTGGCAACGCTTTAGTAAGAATATCGGCCCTTTGTAAATTCCCACTTATGTGCTCCACTTGAATTTGTTCTCGCCCAATACATTCTCTTATGAAGTGGTACCGGGTATGAATATGTCTGCTCTTACCAAAGAACACCGGGTTCTTCATTAATTCTATCGCGGATGAATTATCAACTTTCAGAGTCACCTTTTTCTCCTTTTCACCCGTCACTTCTGATATTAAACCTCTAAGCCATAATGCTTGACAAGCTGCTTCCGTTGCTGCCATGAACTCTGCTTCACAAGACGATATTGCAACCGTCCCTTGTTTCTGAGAAACCCAAGTTATCGGCGCATCGTTATAGTAAAACACTACTCTTGTTGTGCTTCTACCATCGTCTATATCCATCGCATAGCTGCTATCGCTGAAACCAAGCAACACTCGGCTTCCACCCTTCCGATACATAATGCCGAGATCAATGCTTCCTTTCACGTACCTCAACACTTGTTTTACAGCTTGCGCATGAGTTTTAGTAGGGCTCTGCATAAAGCGGCTCACATATCCGACCGAAAAACTGAGATCCGGGCGTGTGTGAGTCAAGTATCTTAGACTCCCAACCAGTCGTCTATACTCGGTAGGGTTGACCTCCGCGCCTTCAACATTCATTGATAACTTCAGACCTGGATCAAGCGGAAAGTGAGTCGCATTGCTCTCCCACATTCCAAATTGTTTTAGAATTTTGGTCGCATATCCTTTTGCTACCGGGCAGACCTTGTATTTCGAAATCTTTCTTTGCGCATCTTTCTTTACCTTGAACACCCACTTTACCCCGATGGGTTTAATCTTCGGTGGCGGCTCTACCAGCTTCCAAGTATTGTTCTTCTCAATTGAACTTATTTCTTCCTCCATAGCTTTCATCCAATGCTTCTCTTTTATCGCTTCTTGAAAAACAATTGGTTCATCGTCAACAGAGGATAGTAACAATTGATCATCTCCATTCAATTGATGCGTTAATCTTGGTATTTCTTCGACCTCAAAATCTGCAAATTTCTTCGGAATGGTTGAGGTTCGATTCGACCTTCTTAGCTGAGAAACCTCCGCGGACTGCGCGTTCAAATCCGCGCGTGACGCGCGAGATCCTCCTTCTTCGTTAGCTTGCGCTGACATTGCGCCCTCGTCAAACATTCTTGGTGCGAAATCACCCGTGTGCGCAAAGTTGTCTGTATGCGCAAAGTCTTCCGCGTGCGCGTTATCGCGAGTAGGTTGCACAGACGCTTCAGACTCGTGCACGTCTTCTTATGTGGGCTGCGCTGGCGCTTCGGACTCAATGACGAAGTCTGGCCATGCGCTCTCTTCGGTATCAGTGCGGGACACGTAATCCTTCCAGTCATACTCTTTCGTCTCTTTGAACTTTACATCCCCGTCTCGAACTATGTGTACCCGTCCATTGATCGGGTCAAACATCCGATGCGTATTCTCTCCTGTTTCCGGTTGATATATGAAAGATCTGGTTTCCTTCCCTTGAGCTTTTCATAGGGCGTTGAGTCTTGCAATGCCTTCGTTGGAGAGCGATTCAACAAATAAACTGAGTGCATGATTTCTTCTCCCCAAAAGACTTGTGGTAAGGACATGGCCTTTAGGATGCTTCGAGTAGTATCGATTATTGTGTGATTTCGTCTTTCAACTACCCCGTTTTGTTGAGGGGTATAGGGAGTCGTGTATTGCCTTGCAATTCCTCTTTCCTTACAGAAATCTCCTAGTACATGCGATGTGAACTCTCTTCCATTATCGGTTCTCAAGGTTTTTAAGCTTGTCCCAAGTTTCCTCTCCACTCCTTTGATGAACTCGATTAGAATTCCAGGAACTTGGTCTTTGGTTTTCACCATGTAAGCCACATAAACCTACTGTAATCATCTACAATCAGTAGCATGTACCGGTTTCCTTCTTGAGTCATTGGTGAGATGGCTCCGCATAGATCGGCATAGAGTAGCTCAAGCGGCTTTGACGCGCGATATTTGACTTCCTTTGGAAAAGCTCCCCTTGTTTGCTTTCCTATCACACATGCGTCACATATTGCGGATGGTCTCTTGATGAATGGTAGCCCAATCGAGATTCTTGATAGCGTCCTCAGCGCATCAAAATTAAGATGACCGAGTCTGGCGTGCCAAATCCAACACTTGTCATGCATGTTAACCTGTAAACATACTGGCGCAACAACTTTTAGGTTAATCTTATAAACACGATTGGTTGAACGAGGTACCTTCATTAGAACCGATCCGTTTGGTTCAAACATCCACAATACGCCATGCTCGATCGTTATTTTATGTCCTGACTCGTCCATTTGCTCGACACTGATTATGTTATTCTTCAACGAAGGTATGTAGTAAACATCCTTCAAGATCCGCTGCTTACCCGACTTGCCTTTTAGGATAATTGTGTCGCGGATTTTGATCTCCACTCATGAACCATCTCTGAACCGAACCTTACCTTTTATTCGGTTGTCTAAACTCGAAAACCAATCCTTGTTTCCCATCATATGATTGCTCGCCCCGTTATCGAGAAACCAAGTATTGTTTTCTCGCGGACTCTCATCATACTTCTTCAAGTCAACTCGGTCTTCATTCAAGTACACTCCTTCATGGGTTGCCATATAGAGCACCGGTCTGTCGTCAAGGGTGAGGTTATTCTCTTCGGTTTTGTTTCGGGTGGGGCAATCGCTTGAAAAGTGGCCCAACTCGTCACATCGGAAACACTTAAGTTTCGAACGATCCTTTGTTGTCTTCTTAGTGGTTTCCTTCTCCCTTATGTGACCCGAACCTCTGCCTCGACCTCTTCCTTTACCCCTTTGTGAAGATGAACCTTCGGCTGACGCTCCTCTTCCGCGGCCGAAGCTCTTTCCTTGCTTCTTCTTAGCCTCCCACTCCTCGTACGTAAGAAGAAGATGTTCATGCTTCGTGGTTTGATTATCTTCGGACCCTATCCTCTCTTCATAGGCCTTAAGACATCCAACCACGTCGTCAAACGTGACTGTTTTAAGATCGATCACCTGCTCAAGTGACGCGACCATGTGAATAAACTTCTTTGGCAATCCGTTTAAGAACCTCTTAACAAGCTTCGATTCTTCTATTCTTTCTCCGAGTGTTGATGCTTTAGAGGCGATACTTGCAATTTTGCATGAGAATTCGTCCACCGTACCGGTCTCTTTCATCTTTAGGTTTTTGAATTCGAACATCAAGGTTTGAAGCCGCGCCTCCATCACCCGCTCGGCTCCTTGGTGTCGGTTTTTAATTGCTTCCCACATCTCCTTGGTCGTAGTCAGGTTTCCGATCTGGAGCACCAAATCTTCGGGTATTCCTTGGAATAGAAGTGCTATTGCAATGTTGTTTTTCTTCGCGTTAGCAGCTGTCCCTGGTTCTATCATCTCCCAAACACCGTTAACGTTCAGGATTACCTTCATCTTCATCGCCAAACTGTATAGTTCAATGCAGTTAACAGTGGGATGTGGAGAGATATTGTGTTGTGGTCTTTGGCTGTAATGATCTGTCGATTAGCATCGTCTCCCATTGTAAACGATTTATGCACGACACGTCTTCTTCTGCCGCAGCCTGCTTCCGATCAGACTAAACCCATCGCTAAGATTCTTCCGATCGCAAATCACTTTTGGCAATCGGTTCTTGTCTAGCCGGACTTGCTGATCGTTATCGAACGTATTGTTACCCAACCCTAAGCTCTGATACCAATTGTTAGAAATCGATACCAAAGACCCACACGGATTAAGCCAAAACTTGTTTCTTATTCTTTTATTGTGATATATGATTGAATTGCTTGACTTACATAATCATCCATCTATTTATAAGCCTACAATCCTTGGTGATCAAGGAACTAGCCTTGGAGAACAAGGAAACTAGCCTTTATTCCTTGTCCACCAAGGAGCTAATAATCTAGAAACTTCTTTTGACTTAAACTAGGAAATCTATCTCTAAACCTAGTTTACAAGATTGACAACTAAGTCCTTCTAGTTACCAAACCTTGCATTACAAGATTAATTTATCAGTTTCAACATTTTTAGGGTAGCTTTTTATAGAACAATAACTTTTATTTATATTGATGAATGTTAGGATCCGAGTTTAATTGTTATGAAAGCTAATGAATGAAATAGTAATGAGCCAATGATCTCCAGCCTAGCTGGTTTAAGGTGGGAAGGTTTACCTTCTTGGAGGATTCCTGCCCGGGTTTGGTCTCATGTTCGAATCTCACGTTCCACCGAAAAAATAACCATTTGGGTTTGAAAGGAGAAACCCGTGTGGTGCTATGGGATTCGATCCTGGGCAGTGGTCGCTTTGCAACACAGGATTTACCGCTGAAACACTACTCTAAAAAAATGAAATAGTAATGAATGATAAATATAAATGGAAAGTGCAACGGAATATAACTTTAATTCATAACAAACAGGAGAATGTTTTTACCAAAATACTTGTAATTAATCGTCACAGATTAATCAATACAAGATTACAGCTCCCCCTCATCCTGATCACTCATATTTGTTCATACAAGAATGTTGTGTGTTAAGTGACGAATAGAATAGTGCATGTGTGACACCTGGCAAATTAGGGTTAACAACGTTGTCTAGATGAAAGTCTACCTTAGCGAGTCACGCGTATATTGTACGTAACTGGGTTAGTTAAGTCGGGTTATGGTTCGGGAACTATTAGTTAGTCTAGAAGATCGTTGGATGTTGGTCTAGAGGTTCATTAGATGTCGGTCCTTAACCAAGTGTACAAACGGTGACGATTTGTAGGATCGTCAGGGCATACGGAACGTACGAGTCTCGAGTCCCGGGAATTGGTGAACGAGTGTAAATATGTGTATTTACTTGTGTTATGTGTTTACAATCATTATATGACTTGTCGGTACATGAATATGCATTAACATATGTTAAAACGGGGTTTAACGCGCAAAACACACAAGACCAAACCCTATAGGCGAGTAGGAGGCCTACTCCCCTATAGGGGAGGCGAGTAGGGAGCCCCTTAAGGGCGAGTAGCCCTACTCGTGTATACCTAAGGGCGATTAGGCCCTATTCACTAGAACCTTCAGGCGATTACAAGCCCTAATCGCCTGAACTGCTGCACAATCGCATGTAACGTGCTGGAACGACTAGGAACGCCTATAAATACAACACTTAACCTCCTAAACTCCCTAATATCAACCCTAGTCGTCCCATAACCGCCCCAAACACTTAAACAACCTCTGGAAGGCGATTTTGATCAAAAACACAAGGTTTCAAGGTCTAACCATCAATCTTTTACAATTCCAAGGTTTGATTCTCATCCATAACACTTTGTAAATGTTTTTAAGAAATCCCTAATGGTCCAGACCTGTTCATAAACGAAAAAGCTTTCTGAAAATCGTCAATAAGGGTTGTTAAACGGATTATAACTAATTAACATGCGTTATGGGTATGTATGATTTGAAAGATAGGATTTTTATGGATCTTGATGATGTTTTGATGTATTGTCATGCTAGGTCAGAATTAATATTATGAGTATGATGATAGAAAACTCAGTAATCGGATAATAGGGTTATGATTACATGCGTTAATTGATGTTGCATGCTATGTGAATAGTGTTTGGATTGTTTTGGGTTGCATGCAGGACTGATTATACGAGGTTGAACGAAGGGTTTTGGGTTAAACATGTTTAGGATAGTGTTTGGGATGATATTGGGTAGTTACACACGTTCTGGATCTGATTTGGAGCGTTAAACGCGCGAAAAACTGGAACAGCATGGTTACAGGCGAGTAGCAATGCTAATCGCCTATAACTCATGCGAGTACAAGGCTAATCGCCTATATATAGGCGAGTAGAAGCCTATTCACTAGTAAGTTCATGCGAGTAGAAGCCTATTCACTAGTAAGTTCATGCGAGTAGCCCTAATCACTAGTAAGTTCATGCGAATAGCCCTAATCACTAGTAAGTTCAGGGGAATAGCCCCTAATCGCATGAAGTAAAGGGGAATAGCCCCTATTCGCCTATAACAGGGGCGAATAGGATGTCTAATCACTAGTTGACTTTCCTAATCACTAGTTGACTTTTCCTAATCGCGTGTACTGCTGCTGTAAGTGTAAATTAGCATTCCGAGACCCGATTTAACATGTAGTAACATGCTAGGAACCCCGTAACATGTCTAATAACTTGGTAACATATATTTGGATGTATTTCGGTGATACGTGAACTATGTGCTATAACTTGTTGTGTGTTAACGTATGTTAAGTATACTTGCGTTATTGTATGTTTTGGAGCGTAAACATAACACGGGGAGTCTCGGGTCACCAATGGGATGTCGAGTCTTGTACTTTGGGTCGGTTAAACAGTCACGGTGTTTTCAAACAAACTTGGTTATGGTCTGGACATCTAGGGACTAATTAACCTGCGGGTTATTAGTCTAAGTACTTGTAACTGTTGTATGTTAGGTCGCCACTGTACGGGACTAACATAGCAGCTGAGTTTACTCGGGATTAGGAGTAAAGCAACTTAAGGTGAGTTTACGGCCCCTCTTTTAAACTGGTTTACACTTTTCGGGGGAGAAAACATGTGTTAAAACAATTATGTGGTAACAACTGTCATACTATGGGTTTCTAACGTATACTACACGATCTTTGGAAGTCCCGGGGGGAACCATGAATGTGCGGGTTTGCACAACGGGGAAATGTGAATAGCGCTATTGGGAGTGACCAACCCCGCTCGTCGGCTTGGAGGGCCGGGCGAGTGCATATTGTCTCAAACAGGAACAACAGGAACATTTGGAACTATTCGGGCACAACAACTGGTATTCGAGTTAGTAATGGTTTTCCAATCGTGGTAGTAACAAAACGTACGCCTAGCTAGCGTATACTGGTTTTCTATTTGTTATAGTATGGACAGGTGAACTTGGTACTTGAACTGCAAACCTGTAAACTCACCAGCATTTTTGTGCTGACGTAAACTTTTACATGTTTTCTCAGGTCGCTAAGGTAGCACAATGGAACTAGGGCGCACGCGTCTGCACGGCGTCTAGATAGAGTTGCATGATTTCATAAACATTGAACTTTGGTTATTTATGTTGAACTTTATTTTGAATAAGCTTCCGCTGTAAACGGGATTTTAAAACTATGTTTTGGTATTGCATTAATTACATTTAGACTTGTTTATTGTGATCGTTGGTTTGGATCCTGGTTTGTCATGCGCCTCGCGGTAAAACTCCGCAAGTGGATTTTGAGGGTGTGACAGATTGGTATCAGAGCCAATGGTTATAGTGAACTAGGACTGCATGTAGAGTCTAGTCTATAGCCGAGTCGCACACACTAGACGATCACATGGTACTAAATGTTATAGTGGTTTACGTATGGTCTTGTCGGGGTGTCTCTAAATCGTTGGTCTTTCTACGTTACATCATCCGTTCTATCTTAGGTTGGGTTACCTGTTTTCTAAGCAGTGTGGTCTGTTGGAGTAACTCGTGTGTTCTTGAGATTTGTCCAAGGCTCGGACATCTCCCTTTCGCACTCCAATAGAAACACTTGTCATGAACTACCGTAGTATTACGGTGTGTAGCTAAGAGTCTATGTTCGGTGATTTGATCTTTGAACTAGGAGAACACTTGGAGGACCATGTAGAGCGTTTTATCATTTTGGGTGCACACAAAGTCATAAAACGAAATGCATGGAAGCACTAGTGAGCTCTGGGTTTGAGGGGATAGTCCTGGATTGGATCTGGCTTTAATCTTGTGAACATTAGTGGTTATCTTTAACTGCGAAACTAAATTTTCTCGTTCTTTCTGCCAGAATCATGTCTGGAGTGCGTGGAGGACGAGGAGGTGGTCGAAATGGTGGACGCGGTGGTGGTCGTGGTGGTGCTGGTGGTCGTGGTGGAGGTATTAACCTGTCACAGGCTGATCTGAATAACTTGCTCCAGGCTGCCTTTCAGTTAGGGCACAACGGTGGTGGTAAGATGTTTTATCCATTTTCTTTGCCTCATTGGTGAGCCTTGTTTACGTATTTCGTGGTTTCTCATACGTTTCATTTCAGGTGGTCCTGTTGACCCACCCCCACCCATGTGCACCTATAAGATGTTCCGGGACTGCAAGCCCCAGGAATTCTCTGGCACCGAGGGTGCGGTCAGTTTGCTTAGGTGGTTGGAGAAAGTGGAGTCGGTATTCTTGATGTGTAACTGTCTCCCAGAAGATCGGGTGAAGTATTCGGCTGCGTTGTTTCAGGACGTGGCATTGACTTGGTGGAATGGTATCACCCAGAACATGGGGATTGGGGAGGCATATGCTATGCCATGGGAGAACTTTGTGCAGTTGTTGAAGCGGGAGTATTGCCCGAGGGAAGAGGTACAGAAGCTGGAGCATGAGGTGTGGAACCTCAAGATGACTGGGTCGGAAATTGAGAAGTATACCGTGAGGAGGAATGAGTTGGCAGTGTTATGTCCCGATTTGCACGTGCCAGAGTATCGTAAGATTGAACATTATGTCTCAGGGTTGGTGCCGGAAATTGCAGGGTTAGTGGCTGCTGGAAATCATCCTACTTATGCGGAGGTAGTTCGATCGGCACATAGGATGACTAATTTAAAGGTGAACGAGGGGATTTTGCCGGCGAAAGGTTCGACTGCTAAGGCTCCAGAGAACAATAAGCGCAAGTGGGAAAACGACGGGAAGGGATCTGGGTCTACGCAGCAGGGTAAAAGGTTTGATAATGGGGGTTCATCGTCTTCGGGTAATAAGCAGGGTGGTTATGCGGGAAAACTGCCCAAATGCAACAAGTGTGGACGCCATCACCTAGGGAACTGCGACAGTAACCGTTGTCACCGCTGCCAGCGAACAGGCCACTATGCTAAAGACTGTCGGGTTACACTTCCATCGACTCAGGCTCCGACCAACAGTTCAGCTCCGACTACTCAGGGGACTACAGGGAAACAGGGATGCTACAACTGTGGTGACACTGGGCATTACAAAAAGGATTGCCCAAAACTGAAACAGGGTGGAAGCAACGGGAATGGTAACAACGGGGGCGGCGGCAGAAACGCACGTGCCTTCGTCATTGGAGCTGCTGAGGCTAGGCAGGACCCTGATACAGTCACCGGTACGTTTCTTCTCAATAATCATTCTGTTAGCGTGTTATTTGATTCTGGTGCCGACAAGAGTTTTGTATCCATGGACGTTAGTCGACTGCTAGATGTAGTATCTGTACCATTAGAGACCAAGTATATTATTGAGTTGGCTGACGGTAAAACGATTGAAGCTACTAGTATTCTTCGGGAGTGTCAGTTAGAGTTGTCGGGTTTATCGTTTCCCATCGATCTTATGCCGGTACCATTGGGTAGTTTTGACGTTGTGGTAGGAATGGATTGGTTATCTTTGTATCGCGCGGAGATTGTCTGTTACGATAAGGTTATTTGGATTCCTCTCCCTGATGGAGAATTTCTTTCTGTATACGGTATCAAGGGTGGTGTTTCGCTAAACATCATCTCTAGCATGAAAGCCCTTAAGTGTCTTCGAAAGGGTTATCCAGCCGTATTGGCGCTTTTATCTGTTTCCTCCAGTGATGAGAAGAAGATTGACGACATTCCGGTGGTACGCGAATTTCTTGATGTTTTTCCCGATGATTTATCTGGTCTTCCTCCTCATCGTCAAGTCGAGTTCGGTATTGATCTCGTACCAGGGGCTGCTCCTATTGCTCGGGCCCCCTATCGTCTTGCACCTCCCGAGATGCAGGAGTTGTCTAGTCAGTTACAGGAGCTCTTAGACAAGGGTTTCATCCGACCAAGTTCTTCCCCTTGGGGAGCCCCGATTTTGTTTGTCAAGAAGAAGGATGGGAGTTTCCGATTGTGTGTAGACTACAGAGAGCTGAACAAGTTGACCATCAAGAATCGTTATCCTCTTCCACGTATTGATGATCTGTTCGACCAGCTTCAGGGTTCTAGTTATTATTCCAAGATCGATTTGAGGTCCGGTTATCACCAGCTGCGCGTCAGGGAGGCTGACGTTGCAAAGACTGCTTTTCGAACACGTTATGGCCATTTCGAATTCTTGGTCATGCCTTTCGGTCTCACGAACGCACCGGCGGTTTTCATGGACTTGATGAACCGCGTCTGTAAACCGTATCTGGACAAGTTTGTCATTGTGTTTATCGATGACATTCTGATCTACTCCAAGAACGAGACCGAACACGGGGAACATCTGCGGTTAGTTTTGGAACTCTTGCGACGGGAACAACTTTACGCCAAGTTCTCAAAGTGTGACTTTTGGTTACGCGAAGTCCAATTCCTAGGACATGTGGTTAATGAACTAGGGATTCATGTCGATCCAGCAAAAATCGAAGCGATCAAGGACTGGGGAGCACCAAAGACGCCAACTGAGGTGCGGCAATTCCTAGGCCTTGCGGGCTATTATCGTCGTTTCATTCAGGGGTTCTCGAAGATTGCTCAACCCCTCACCACTCTCACTCAGAAGGATAAGAAGTTCGACTGGGGTGAATCACAAGAGTCCGCGTTTGAGGAACTGAAGTCTAAACTGTGTTCTGCTCCTATTCTGTCGTTACCTGAGGGTCCTGATGATTTTGTCGTTTACTGTGATGCTTCCATTCATGGACTCGGTTGCGTGTTGATGCAACGCGAGAAAGTGATTGCGTATGCTTCTCGTCAACTCAAAGTGCACGAGAAGAACTACACAACTCATGACTTGGAATTGGGTGCCGTGGTATTCGCGTTGAAAATTTGGAGACATTACTTGTACGGTACCAAATGCACCATCTACACCGATCATAAGAGTCTCCAACACATTTTCGACCAACAACACTTGAACATACGGCAGCGCCGTTGGATTGAACTTTTGAACGACTATGATTGTGCTATTAAGTACCATCCTGGCAAGGCGAATGTTGTAGCAGACGCCTTGAGCAGGAAGGAATCTTCTAAACCTCGTCGCGTTCGGGCGTTGCAGCTCACTATCCATTCGTCGTTACCTGATCAACTCCGTTCTGCCCAATTGGAAGCTTTGAAGGAGGAAAACCTTAAAGCTGAAACCATGCACGGTGCCGACAAGCACCTAGAGCGAAGGCCTGATGGCCTGCACTACTTCGCAGAACGCATATGGGTTCCTTTATTCGGGGGACTACGGGAGCTTGTTCTTGATGAGGCTCATAAGTCCCGGTATTCTATTCATCCTGGTTCGGATAAGATGTACCAAGATCTAAAGGTGCTTTACTGGTGGCCAAACATGAGGTCGGACATAGCCTCATATGTGAGCAAATGCTTGACCTGTGCTAAGGTCAAAGTGGAATACCAGAAACCGTCGGGTCTCCTGCAACAACCTGAAATTCCGGAATGGAAATGGGAACGGATTACTATGGATTTTGTCACACAACTTCCTAAGTCACCAAGCGGGAACGACAAGATATGGGTGATTGTCGATCGGTTAACGAAATCAGCTCATTTTCTTGCTATTAAGGAGACCGACACCATGGATCGTTTGGCTCGTCTCTACTTAAAAGAAGTTGTTTCTAAGCACGGGGTACCTGTTTCTATTATCTCGGATCGTGACTCCCATTTTACTTCTCACTTCTGGAAGTCTTTGCACAAGGCTTTGGGTACCCAACTAGACATGAGTACGGCTTACCATCCACAGACTGACGGTCAGAGTGAGCGTACGATTCAAACATTAGAAGACATGCTGCGGGCATGTGTGATCGATTTTGGCAAGGGTTGGGAAGCTCATCTGCCGTTGGTAGAATTCTCGTACAACAACAGTTATCACACGAGCATCAAGGCTGCTCCGTTCGAAGCACTGTACGGACGGAAATGCCGTTCTCCTCTTTGTTGGGCTGAGGTGGGTGAGAGTCAACTCACTGGGCCTGAACTAGTGTACGAAACTTCGGAAAAGATCGTACAGATTCGAAATCGGTTGGCGGCGGCACGGGACCGGCAAAAGAGTTATGCTGATCAGCGTCGCAAACCACTAGAGTTCCAAGTCAATGACAAGGTACTTCTAAAAGTCTCACCGTGGAAGGGCGTCATACGCTTTGGAAAGCGTGGCAAACTCAATCCGCGATATGTCGGCCCATTTACGATCCTGGAACGGATTGGGCCGGTGGCATATCGACTTGATCTACCGACGGAGCTCGGTAACGTACATAACGTCTTTCACGTGTCAAACTTGAAGAAGTGTCTGGCTGACGAGTCTCTCATCGTTCCACTAGAAGAGATCAAGGTTGATGATCGTCTTCGGATTGTGGAAGAACCTGTGGAGATCCTTGATTACAAGATTCGTAGCCTACGTCACAGCAAGATTCGTATCGTTAAGGTTCGGTGGAACTCGAACCGGGGACCGGAATATACATGGGAACGGGAGGATCAGATGAAGTCTAAGTATCCTCACCTCTTTCCTAAGGAAGCGTTCGAGTCGAGACATGTCTCTTCGGCAGCTGAATGAATCTCGGGTCGAGATTCCTTTTAACGTGGGGATGATGTGACACCTCGGGTAAATCTCTCTCTTGATTTCTACTCTCTATTGATTCCTATCTGTTTATTTATTCCCTTCGTTGTTTCTTTTGTTACTTACGCAATTTTCGGGACGAAAATTCTTTTAACGTGGGGATGATGTGACACCTGGCAAATTAGGGTTAACAACGTTGTCTAGATGAAAGTCTACCTTAGCGAGTCACGCGTATATTGTACGTAACTGGGTTAGTTAAGTCGGGTTATGGTTCGGGAACTATTAGTTAGTCTAGAAGATCGTTGGATGTTGGTCTAGAGGTTCATTAGATGTCGGTCCTTAACCAAGTGTACAAACGGTGACGATTTGTAGGATCGTCAGGGCATACGGAACGTACGAGTCTCGAGTCCCGGGAATTGGTGAACGAGTGTAAATATGTGTATTTACTTGTGTTATGTGTTTACAATCATTATATGACTTGTCGGTACATGAATATGCATTAACATATGTTAAAACGGGGTTTAACGCGCAAAACACACAAGACCAAACCCTATAGGCGAGTAGGAGGCCTACTCCCCTATAGGGGAGGCGAGTAGGGAGCCCCTTAAGGGCGAGTAGCCCTACTCGTGTATACCTAAGGGCGATTAGGCCCTATTCACTAGAACCTTCAGGCGATTACAAGCCCTAATCGCCTGAACTGCTGCACAATCGCATGTAACGTGCTGGAACGACTAGGAACGCCTATAAATACAACACTTAACCTCCTAAACTCCCTAATATCAACCCTAGTCGTCCCATAACCGCCCCAAACACTTAAACAACCTCTGGAAGGCGATTTTGATCAAAAACACAAGGTTTCAAGGTCTAACCATCAATCTTTTACAATTCCAAGGTTTGATTCTCATCCATAACACTTTGTAAATGTTTTTAAGAAATCCCTAATGGTCCAGACCTGTTCATAAACGAAAAAGCTTTCTGAAAATCGTCAATAAGGGTTGTTAAACGGATTATAACTAATTAACATGCGTTATGGGTATGTATGATTTGAAAGATAGGATTTTTATGGATCTTGATGATGTTTTGATGTATTGTCATGCTAGGTCAGAATTAATATTATGAGTATGATGATAGAAAACTCAGTAATCGGATAATAGGGTTATGATTACATGCGTTAATTGATGTTGCATGCTATGTGAATAGTGTTTGGATTGTTTTGGGTTGCATGCAGGACTGATTATACGAGGTTGAACGAAGGGTTTTGGGTTAAACATGTTTAGGATAGTGTTTGGGATGATATTGGGTAGTTACACACGTTCTGGATCTGATTTGGAGCGTTAAACGCGCGAAAAACTGGAACAGCATGGTTACAGGCGAGTAGCAATGCTAATCGCCTATAACTCATGCGAGTACAAGGCTAATCGCCTATATATAGGCGAGTAGAAGCCTATTCACTAGTAAGTTCATGCGAGTAGAAGCCTATTCACTAGTAAGTTCATGCGAGTAGCCCTAATCACTAGTAAGTTCATGCGAATAGCCCTAATCACTAGTAAGTTCAGGGGAATAGCCCCTAATCGCATGAAGTAAAGGGGAATAGCCCCTATTCGCCTATAACAGGGGCGAATAGGATGTCTAATCACTAGTTGACTTTCCTAATCACTAGTTGACTTTTCCTAATCGCGTGTACTGCTGCTGTAAGTGTAAATTAGCATTCCGAGACCCGATTTAACATGTAGTAACATGCTAGGAACCCCGTAACATGTCTAATAACTTGGTAACATATATTTGGATGTATTTCGGTGATACGTGAACTATGTGCTATAACTTGTTGTGTGTTAACGTATGTTAAGTATACTTGCGTTATTGTATGTTTTGGAGCGTAAACATAACACGGGGAGTCTCGGGTCACCAATGGGATGTCGAGTCTTGTACTTTGGGTCGGTTAAACAGTCACGGTGTTTTCAAACAAACTTGGTTATGGTCTGGACATCTAGGGACTAATTAACCTGCGGGTTATTAGTCTAAGTACTTGTAACTGTTGTATGTTAGGTCGCCACTGTACGGGACTAACATAGCAGCTGAGTTTACTCGGGATTAGGAGTAAAGCAACTTAAGGTGAGTTTACGGCCCCTCTTTTAAACTGGTTTACACTTTTCGGGGGAGAAAACATGTGTTAAAACAATTATGTGGTAACAACTGTCATACTATGGGTTTCTAACGTATACTACACGATCTTTGGAAGTCCCGGGGGGAACCATGAATGTGCGGGTTTGCACAACGGGGAAATGTGAATAGCGCTATTGGGAGTGACCAACCCCGCTCGTCGGCTTGGAGGGCCGGGCGAGTGCATATTGTCTCAAACAGGAACAACAGGAACATTTGGAACTATTCGGGCACAACAACTGGTATTCGAGTTAGTAATGGTTTTCAAATCGTGGTAGTAACAAAACGTACGCCTAGCTAGCGTATACTGGTTTTCTATTTGTTATAGTATGGACAGGTGAACTTGGTACTTGAACTGCAAACCTGTAAACTCACCAGCATTTTTGTGCTGACGTAAACTTTTACATGTTTTCTCAGGTCGCTAAGGTAGCACAATGGAACTAGGGCGCACGCGTCTGCACGGCGTCTAGATAGAGTTGCATGATTTCATAAACATTGAACTTTGGTTATTTATGTTGAACTTTATTTTGAATAAGCTTCCGCTGTAAACGGGATTTTAAAACTATGTTTTGGTATTGCATTAATTACATTTAGACTTGTTTATTGTGATCGTTGGTTTGGATCCTGGTTTGTCATGCGCCTCGCGGTAAAACTCCGCAAGTGGATTTTGAGGGTGTGACAGCATGCACTGTTCTATTTATAATACAAATCAAACATTTGTTGTAATCTAAGCTGGCGTTACCTAGACAATGACAGCTAACAAACTAACTAACTATAACATCTGCTAGGCTAAACACTATTCTATTACATATGCTGATCATCATCTGTTGAAGTCTAAACACTGTTGAAGCTCCAACAGACCTTGTTCGTCAACAGACCTTGTTGTCTTCCCAACAGACCTTGACTTCAGCAGTTCTTTAATTCTTTGTCAGATGTTGTTCTTCAATAGACCTTATATGTAGCAGACTTTACAACAGAGGTTGTTAGGTTATTCTTATTGGGAGGATCTGTTCTTCAAGTACTGTTTTATTGTGGATCATAAGATAAAATATTTTAGCTTTCCAATCATCTGTTCTTCTATGGGTTCAACAAAGTTCAACAATGAAAAGTGTGTAAACATGAAGGTATAAAACAGGTTGAAATAATAAGTTTGGAAGACTGGCTGCAGCAATATTAGTATTAGGTATATGAGGATGTACTGTGACTTCGATCAAGTACGTTTGTAAACATGAAGGTATAAAACAGGTTGAAATAATAAGTTTGGAAAAACCATGTTCATTTTCAATTGTATGATGACGCAACATTCCTAAAATCAGGATGTGATCAAAGTTAAACACAGAGTTTAAAACTTAAGTCGTGGGTAAAACTGTTTTAACGCAAAACGAGTAATACCTTATAGTGTCACACCCCAACCGATGGCGGAATCATCGAGGTGAGACTTAGTGGTAGATTGCTCAAAGACTTCATGACACTAGATTTTGTGACAATATAGTTTAAAGATAGAATTTCATTTATCGTCTAAAAATAGAAATACAAGTAGTTCATATAACGAAAAATACAACAACAAGAATATGATAACTTGAACTAGAGTGGGTTTCTATGTCCAATCCTAAGTAGTTTTCTTGAATGTCCTGCATTAAATATTTCCTGCAACATGTATAAAATATCCGTCAACACATAAAGCATTGGTGAGCATACTAGTTTTGACATACATACATAGTATAATAAAGTTTTGCTTATAGGCATATGCAAGAGAACCATACAAACGGCGACTAGCCACGAAGAATTTTGCTTAACATGACCCATGTAGGGGGCGGATAGCCAATCCTATAGCGCTATACATGCAAGGTGGGTTGTCAACTATATGAACATTTGTATGTTAGAGTAAATAATTCTACATAGCATAGCGTACAAGCATATAATAGACTTTAGATTGCGCATGATAGAATTTAGAATATGATAGACTTTAGACTAAGCATAATAGATTGTAGAGTTTAAAATCATTTGAGTTTTGATAGTGATACATGTTGAGCCCCAAAGAATAAAGGATAAAAGGGGGACAAGTATGAACTCACCTTTGGGTGCGTTTTAGCAAGGTTCCAAAAGAATGAGTCTTGGGGGATTAGTTCCTTAGCCTTGGTTAACTAGAATTAAAAAAAAATAAAGAGTCTTAGGTTCGAGTTTAGATTATAGATTCAAGAGAGTCAAGCAAGCCTTTTAGGCAAACCAAGCACAAATTGCCTTTAGGGCAATCCGGATGGTCATGAGAGTCAAGTAGTGCCTTTAAGGCTAACCAAAACACAAACCACCATAAAGGTGATTCGGATGGTCAAGAGAGTCAAGTATTGGTAAGGTAGGGATGTATCCACAAATCTTCCAAGTTATTAGATTAGTAGAGTTTTGAAATTATATATTTTAGTATTTACATAATATAACTATAGGGTTAAAGTAGTGTATGGTGACTTAGTTTGGAAGAGCCTTGGCTTTCCTTTGTCAACCATTAACCATAGCACAAGTCCATTAAGTTGTTGGTGAACTTGGTTGGTATCACTTCAACTAACCTTCTAGTGCATAAAAACAATAGAAGATGAACCACCTTTGTGGCCTCATTTTGGTGTCCTACTCATATTCATTTGCCATAGCAAACAAGAGCAAGGTCCTAGAGGTTTCCCCAAGGGGTTAGAAGAAGAAAAGAAGTGAAGAAAGAATAATAAAGTTGGAGTTTATGAGAAAACTCACTTAGAAGTGGACCTTCACACTTGAGATTTCTTTGAAGAATTGGGAGGTTTAGAGAGGATTTAGGAATGAGTAAGTGTTAAAATGGGTAGAAGTGGTGTATTTATAGTTGGGGTAAATGGGTTGGGTATTTAATGAATTGATTAGGGTGGTTAGAAGTTAATTAGTGGGAATTATATCTTTAAAAGAAAAAAAAATAAATAAAATCATAAAAAAAAAAAGCGTACGAAACTATTTGATTTGAACATATTATATGTTGTTTGTTATTATTTGAAATTAAAAGTCATGTCATTTTAAGTTGTGGTTTTTCTTTTTTTTTAGTAAAAGTATTGTATACATGTTTTTATTTTAAATAAATAAATAAATAAATAAATATATATTAAGATCTTAACTAAATGAGTTTCTTGTTATAACGTCTAAACTGAATAGGGTAAATTATAATGGTGACTCGTCACGAATTGGTAGGAGTAACATAAAAGAAGCGAATAAAGGCGAACTTGGAATTTGTTAAGTATAGAATTTAAAATACAAGAAAAGTAAAAATCACGTGATGTTACATATAGTGTAAGAATCATGAGCATAAGTGAAATAGTGTAAGCTGTAATGCGATAATATATCGAACAAAAGTTTTAGTAATGATGATAAGGGATTCAAAAGCGAATAATCAATGAATAATGACATATGAAACATCAAGTGATTAAATGGAATCTTCAAATGATAAACAAACATAAATATCAATGATATAAAACATTGGAATTGTTTCTATAGGAAACTTTGACCAACTCAAGTATTTGAAATTTCCTAGTGACTTGTGGGGGCGTACTTTAGCCTATAAGTGAATGCTCATCCCAAGAGTTCTCAGGTAGGTATACGGGTCCCTCGTCTGATTGGGATTTATACGAAATACCAGGCCTAGACAGAAAACTCGGGATACAGGCGCTCACCCTTCCAGATTGCACGTGCCCCATCAATAGTGAATTCCAAAACTTTAGCGAGATGAAAAAATAGATCCTTGAGATTTGGATTTCACTCCTAACTCAAAGATGTATTTCAAAATTGAAAACGATTGTGGAATGAAACCAATCACTAAGTTAAGGATATCACTCCCAGCTTAGTGGTTAAGTTCCTTTTTGAAAGAAATACTCTTTGAGGTGTAGACGTCACTCCTATCTCAAAGATATATTCCTAAGATAAATAACATATAGATGAGTGAAACTAATCACCAAGGTATGGATGTCACTCCTAACTTGGTGATATCGTTTCGTTTGTGAAATACGAGTATCTTCTTCTTAAGCAACACATCGAAAGAATAACAAGAAAAAGAATCATAGCGAAAATATCTTGAAAGAAAATAATAGGATAAAGAGAAATAAACACGAGAGGACTCGTGAATGTCAGCTTGGTTATAGACTAGGCTAAAAGGCATTCTAATAACCTAATTCCCTATAACCATGGCTCTGATACCAATCTGTAACACCCCAACCGATGGCGGAATCATCGAGGTGTCACGTAGTGACGATTGTTCAAAAGCACATGGTACTAAAATGTAAATATATTATTGAATAATTTAAATTCTCTTACATGGATGAAATGGAAAAAATACAAAATTCTGAACAAAATAGGAAATTTGAAATAAATTATTGAAAGCAAGCACTAAAATCCAATGATATGAACTAAGATCAAACTGCACCTGAAACATGTACAAAATAAGTTTTGTCAACATATGAAATGTTGGTGAGCATTCCTAGTTTTATTACATATAGTAAGTTGGAAAATGTTATACAATTCAAGTGCAAAGCTACAGTGCATTTATGTAAACTATGTATCATACAAATGAGCGAAATCAATCCTGTGACTGTATAAATGTACTAAAATGAACGGCGGTGTACTTATCCAATAAATGGATAATAACTTAACAATGACCATGGATTCTCCGATGAAAAGGGGGGAGAATCACCTAGGTGAGTTGTCAATCCAATAGCGCTATCCAATGTTAAGGTCGGCTTGTACATGGTTAATGATTTCACTAAGTACAAATGTATTCTACATGTAATGTCTAAGCATAAAGCACATATGTAAGCAAATGCACAATGTACTAGAATTGTATTGTAAAAATATGAACTTGCATGTGTATTTTGTATAAGTGTACATGTAACACCCCAAAAGTGAATAAAGACAAAAAGGGGTTAGGAAATACTCACTTTCGCCAAATGACTAGATGACTAAGCGAGCGTGAAAATGCGAGCAATCCAAAGATTCAACAACGAAGCTAGTCCAATTTAGAAGAAAAGAAACCGAATAAGAAAAATATCCAGCTTCCAATTCGCCAATTACGAGAGCTTATAATCAAAGCTTCAAATGTAGAAGTAATATACTATAGAAGAAAGGTATGAGAGTAAGTTTAATCGAATTGAAACAATCGATTTAGAGGTGCAAAGTGTAATGAGTCATAGGTGGGTTTTTATACTAGTTTTGGATTCAATTAGGCTTTAAAATTGGTCAACACAATAAAGTAAGGTTTTAAGATGAATTGACTATTTGACTAGGACTTTGACTAGGATTTTGACTAAGACTTTGACTAGGACTTTGACTGAGAATTTGACTAGGATTTTGACTCAGACTTTGACTAGGACTTTGACTAAGACTTTGACTGGGACTTTGACTGTTTGACTGTCTCAGCGGACCGCGAGGGCTAAAAAAATATTTTTTCTAATTTAATCAATTTTAAGTTATAGACTTGTTTCCTTCTGTTTCTAAGTTGTTTTAGGACCGAAAATTAAGGGCTTTGAGTATCAAGGTCTGAAACATACGTGCTCGGGTGTAGATGTGAGTATAAAACGTGCATACTTTTACTTATAAAAATTATAAGTTTTATAAAATTGTGAATTTTGGTCCTATTAAAATACGAGGGTTAAAAATGAAAATTTTGAAATAGTTGAGGAACCAATTATTTACATTTATGAAAAGTGAAGGGTGCGGGTTGTCACAAGAGTTTTTAGCATTAAATAACCATTGTAATGTTTTGACTCCTACCACTGAACTAGCGAAGTAATATTTCTAATATATAAAGTAGATATTATATATATATATATATATATATCAATTATCCAGATGGGCCTAAAAATGGAGGCCCAAAGCAAGAATATTTGCTAAATGGGCCTTAGAAAAGGAGACTCAAAGCCTTAGCTTAGGTTCTTAATAAATTAGGTCGGCCATCATTATTTAATTTAGAAGAATCATGTAATTTTTAGAAGCTACTAAAAATGTAAATTATAGGAAAATTATGTAGGCATGTATTTGATTTAGGTAATTTTGTAAAATTAGTAGAAATTTCTGGTTTTGTTTGTGTTTGTACATTTTCACAGATTTTGGATACATTTATAAATTTTCACAGATTTGTAACGAAATTATCGCACTAAGTGTTGGCTTTTTATTTTTACATTTTGCATGGGCACCATAAGAAAAAGTGTTATAAATGCATGTAGGCTTCAACGAATTGATTTTAGTAGTTCCGTGCACTCAAATAGCGGATCCACTATATGGTTGGGCAAGTCGGTGAGTTGGATAACGAGGTGGAAGAAGATGTGGAGGGTGATTGGGATCTGTCTTCTTAAATAACATATCTAGATGACATGGCACCATGGGGTGTGCTAGGTGGAAGGAGTGCGGACATGGGGTGTGTTATTCGAAATAATGAATTCTCTTCTAAATACACAACTGCAAAAAGTGGTTTGATGAAGTACTTTGAGTTCAATTGTGGTGGAGTATGGACAAGGATTGGTTCGATGGAGTGTGCAATACTATTAATACGTCGCTATTAGTATTGTTTCCATTTATCAATTTCACTTTGGTATAAAAAAAAAATTTAATCAATCTTCAATGTTAACATCAACCAGCAACAAATACAAATAGATGGTATGTGTAACATCCGACCCCTCTCATTACTAATATTGTCCGCTTTGTTCCGATGGGTTGCCCATCCAGAGCTCACGGATTTGTTTTTGATCGCCCCAGTGGAGACTTCCCAGAAGGTCACCCATCCTTGAATTTCTCCCACCTGAGCACGATTAACTGTGGAGTTCTCCTCTCATCCACTAACATTAAGCCCAAAAACATGTTGGTGATTTAAGAGGCAAGACATTACTTATGAACCAAGGATCTCTCCTGGCCACAGCCGATGTGGGATTTTTCCTGGGGTGTCACATTCACCCCCTGTTAGAGTCTCATCGTCCCTGATGAGATATGCACTCACCATCTCGAACGACACAGGAGTGGCTCTGATACCATCTGTAACATCCGGCCCCTCTCACCACCAATATTGTCCGCTTTGCTCTGATGGGTTGCTCATCCAGAGCTCACGGATTTGTTTTTTGTCGCCCCGGTGGAGACTTCCCAGGAGGTCACCCATCCTTGAATTTCTCCCAGCTGAGCACGCTTAACTGTGGAGTTCTCCTCTCAACCACTAACATTAAGGCCCAAAACGCGTTGGTGATTTAAGAGGCAAGACATTACTTATGAACCAAGGATCTCTCCTGGTCACGGCCGATGTGGGATTTTTCCTGGGGTGTCACAGTATGTGACCAAAGTGATAGCATCCTAGGTTAAATAAATATATGAGGTTTTGGATGTCTAGTTTATAAAAACTTCACATACTGAAAAATGTTTTACTTTCATATTTGCTTCACTAAGAATCTTTTGTTTTTGTTAGGGTTCCTATACACTAGATGGTAATACATCGGAGTCATGAAGCTACATATTGATTTTTGCTAAGTTGTTACGCCTACTTATCTTAATTCGTATAAGTATCAACACTTTCCAAGTCATGAGCTGTGTTACACCTTAAGTATTGGATTTATTTGTTATGCATTAGGTTTAATGGAACCATGGTGTTTTTCTAAGCTTTAGTTTGAGAATGCTCAATGGTCGGGTTCTACAGATGGAACACAAACTTGGGGTTACTCACAATGGATAGCCTCGTGCCTTATTTGACAAGGCATCTTGGATTGTAGATCCGCTAAATCATCGATTTCTCTATCTACAAAACCGCCAACGTCCTTTTTCTTAGATAGTAAATCCACATGTCACCATTTGTCATCCATGTAACCCATCGATAAAGCCAACACATAAAACAAGCAACCATATCACTCGCTATCTACATTTGAGATAGCATATTTTATTAGTATTCCGCTATCTCAGATAGGGGAACCACCAAAATCCCTTACACGAATTTCGTACACACCAAAAGTGTGACAACCGGCAACTTCCGATCTACACTGACGTGATTTTTATTATTAAAAATAAATATTTATTATAAATATTATTAATTATTAAGTTTCGGGAGTTAACTGATCGTTTTAACAAAGGAAAAGGTGATCGATTTAACTAGCGCGATTTAAACGCGTGTATCGAACGTACGCGTCGGGTGACGAAAATATTTATATTTTTGCTCAGTTTAGCTATATTTTAGATTTCAAACAAAACCGACTAAATTTTTATAATTAATTATCGAGCGTAAATATAAACCGGGACGTTTTACGTTTATACGGGTTTTAAACGCGGTATACCTCACCTACCAACAAACCCTAGCTATTTAAACCCTCTTATCCCCTTCCTTCTTCATTTTCTTGCAGCCGCTACCCAAGTGAAACCCTCCCACTCTCTCTCTAGAAATTCTGTACCCATCTCTCTCTAGACCCTTTTATCTCCTCCTTCCCTTTTCTCTGATAACCGGCCGACCATCGCCACCCCGATGTAACATCGCGTGATTTCTACTTTTCTTGTATTTTAAATTCTATACTTAACAAATTCGAACTTCGCCTTTATTCGCTTCTTTTATATTACTCCTACCAATTCGTGACGAGTCGTCATTATAATTTATTCTATTCAATTTAGGCGTTATAACAAGAAACTTATTTAGTTAAGATCTTAATATTATTAATAAAAACATATATATATATATATATAATACTAAAAAAAACATAATATGAAAAAAAAATGCCATTTGACTTTATGTAACAAGAATACACCAATTCAAATATTTCCGTACGTTTTTTTTATTTATGATTTTATTAATTTTTTTTCTTTTAAAGATATAATTACCACTAATTAACTTCTAACCACCCTAATTAATTCATTAAATACCTAACCCCTTCACCCCAACTATAAATACACCACTCCTACCCATTCTAACACTTGCTCATTTCTAAATCCTTTCTAAACCTCCCAATTCTCCAAAGAAATCTCAAGAGTGGAAGTCCACTTCTAAGTGAGTTCTCTCATAAACTCCAACTTTATTCTTCTTTCTTCACTTCTTTTCTTCTTCTAACCCCTTGGAGAAACCTCTAGGATCTTCCCCATATTTATCCACAAAAGTGTGATAAGGGTAGAACACCTAAAAGAGGTTCCAAATGTGGTTGTTTTCTGAATTATACTATATAATAATATACTTTCAAGTTTCTATCTTACTAGTTTATTATTAATCTTTGGAAGGTTTGTGGTTACACCCTACCTTACCAACTCTCTTGACCCTTCTTGTGCTACGGATTTATCCACACTAGAAAGGGGAAATCCCGTGTCCAAAACCCATGTTTATTCCATAAGCGAAGTGGTTATGACATGAACCTATCAAATGGATTCACATTTCTAACTTTATACCATCCGAATCATCTACGATGGTTTTGTGCTTGGTCTAACTTAATCTCATGACCATCCGGATTGCCCAAAAGGCAATTTGTGCTTGGTTTGCGCAAAAGGCTTGCATGACTCTCGTGAATCTATAATCTAAACTCAAACCTAAGACCCTTTATTCTCTAATTCTAGTTAACCAAGGCTAAGGAACTAATCTCCCAAGACCCGTCTTTGGAACCTTACTAAACGCACCCAAAGGTGAGTTATACTTGTCCCCTTTTTTACTCTTTATCACTTTTGTGGTGTAAACATGTATCATATGCAAAACACACTAATGCTTTCATAAACACACATGCTCAATCTATTAAACATACTTATATGCTACTTGCCATGCTTATGATTCTTAGATACTTAGACATAAATCATTAACTATTATTAGCCCACTTAACATGTATAGCGCTATAGGACTAGCACACCGCCCCCTTTATGGGTCATTGTTAAGATTTAAACGGCCTAACATGAATATGTTAGGTATACGCTGTGGTACTCGCGGGTTTGAGTTATGTCTTTAGTATGATATGTATGTGCAATGCTATAGTATGAGATTTGAGTAAACCATTCTAAAATACTATGTATGTAAACCAAAACTAGTATGCTCACCAATGCTTTATGTGTTGACGGATATTTTATACATGTTGCAGGAAATATTTATTACAGGATATTCAAGAAATCTACTTAGGATTGGACTAGAAACTCACGCTAGTTTAAGTTCTATATTTTGATGTCGTATTTCTCTTTTCATGAAAACAATTTGTATTATGTTATCTTTTAGACGATGATTATGCTATGAACGAAATTTTATCTTTAAATCATATTGTCACAATTAGTGTCATGAAGTCTTTGAACAATCTACCACAAGTCTCGCCCCGATGTATTCCGCCATCGGTTGGGGTGTGACACCCGATGGTAAATCCCGATAGCCGCACAGGTCTGGGTGGTTTCGGGCTGTGTTCGTGGGTTCAAGGATGGAGGTGACGTGGTGATTTTGAACCCGAAGACGAACAATAATGAGGTTCTTGGTAACCAGGGATGGCTCACGCAGGTACAACGACTTCAAGGTGGTTCACGGCAGATTCATGGTGGTTGTGAGGTGCAGGTAATGGCCGATGGTTGAGGTTTTGGGTCGGGTCAAGGCTTGTTGCAGCTCTGGGTCTTGGTCATGAGTCGGGTCAGGTTGGGTTCGTTTGGGGTTTCTCGGGTTTGGTGGGTTTTGGTTCGCCCAGGTGTTGGTGGTTCGTGGTGGATGCCGGTTCAGTAGGGTGGCGTCTGGTTGTGGTGGTTGCAGCCGAGGTTGGTTCAGGTACGGGATAATGTTGGTTTTGGCTCGATTTGGTTGTGGTTTGGGGTTGTCGGGTCAGATCTGGTCGGGTTTCTGGTGGTTCGATCGTGGGTTACTGTGGTGGTCTTGGCAGGGGTGGTTAGGTTGTGTGGTTGTGGCAGTAGTCGTGTTCGAGGGTCGTAGATCGGGTCGGTTGCTCTCGGGTTAGATCTTGGCTCGAGTTTGTCTCGTGTTCATGGCTGTGGTGATGGTCGTTTGAGCTGAAACAGATGTGTTTGAAATATTATGAAGGTTTGGTCCGGGTCGTGTCTGGAAGCAGATTCGGTACAAGATCTTATTCGGCTTCGGCTTCGGGTTACGCGGGTGTGATTCGGTACAACTTATATTCGTGTTATTATTACCTTATTTGTAGATATTATATAATTATAAATATGTTGATATTGATGAAATAGCTGTAACTCGTGAAACGAACCGAAACACATAAAAAGCGGAAAGTATAAATCGGATAAATGGTTATGGTATAATAAATCGTGACTTATAATATCGATATTAGACTAAATATGTTGGGCTATATATAAATAAATGTAGTTTATATAAAGTTATCGAAACGTATAAAGTCTCGTTTGATTGGAATTTGCGGATAAATGAAATGTGGTCTTGTGTTTGGTATTGATTTTGGGAAAATTGTAGGCGACTTGTGTTGCCTGGTTTGTATAAAAACAGAGGAAACTCTGCTGAAATTTTATAAAATTTATAAGCATAAACGTAGGCGATATTTGTTGTATATTTTCATTATAAACAATCTTCAACTATTTTGACAAAGGTAGTTTTCTACAATATCACAAAAGGGTTTTCGACAAATGATTTCTTGCAACATTTAAAGAAAAACATCGAACAATATTTCCAAAACAAATACATAATATTTATTGAGCGTCAATTGTGTCAATCTTCAAAGATTTTGGTAACTAAAACATTTCTATCTATACGGTTTTGAATTACAAAACGCTCGGCTTATTTGAGAAAGAATTATATAAAAATTTATGTTCGAAACCTTTAAAGACATAGATTTGGAAAAGAAGCGACATTATTATTAATCAGTTTAAATAACTATACTTACACTTTTACCAACGACTATTTTCCTTAAAGTAAACGTGCAAGACAAATGCATTTATTCGACTAACGAGACGAGCTACGGCTCAGGATAAGTTATACATTTCGAGGCATTAGTCCAACGTGGGTTACACACGAATAGTGACAAGTGCGCAACTTGGGTACTATGTCGTGTGTTAACGCATAAGTAAGATAAGTCACGATCGGTTCGTTGAGTTAAAGCATATTAGTACTCGAGTTAATACACACGAGTCTAGATAGTTGGATAAACTATTTTTTAGTCGGATAATAGGCTAGGCTTATATGTGATAGACTTTTAAGGTGTCCTTTGTTTGTAATAGGGCACGGGGAAGCCGGTTAAAGCTTCGGGCTTTGTTTGCTAGCTAAGCGAGGAAATTAAGGTGAGTTCATGACCCCACTTTTTACTGTTTTATAAATGTTTTTTTTGGGGGGGGGGGAGACATGCTTCTTTTATGAAAACCTGAGGAATTCAAAGCGAACAAGTTTTTGAGAAATGAAATGGGTGTGTGAGTGTCACAGCCCCACTTTTACTGTTTTGCTTTCGGGGGAGAAACATGCTACGTACTTACACTCTAAAGGTCATATTATACTATGGCTATGGATATTTACTATACGGGCGTTTCATCAGGGAGTCCCATGGGGAAACAATGAGTATGTGGGAACACATATCGGGGAAATATGGATAGACCTATTGGGACGGGCAAACCCCACTCGACGGCTGGGAGCCGGGCAGGTGCATATTGTCTCTACTACCAGGGTCACCGTTGATGACGGTGGCTCATGGCTGGGCAAAAACAGGAAAACGTGTCAGTAATGGTTTCCCACTCGTAGTAGTTAAAACACTTAACGTCTAGCTAATGTTCTTATAACATAGTATTAACGGGAATGATCTTTTCAAACTTATAACAACTCTTTTATAAAACTTATGAAGTCACCAGCATTATATGTTGACTTTTTAAGTATGTCTTTCAAGTTTAAACTTTGGTAACAGCACGGTTGGAGTGGGTGACGTCTTGGGATCGGGGATCCTAGAGGGTTAGAAATGGCGTTCAGGAAATAAGAGTCTTGGGTGCATCTTTCCGCTGCGTGGCGAAGCTACCAAACGTCACAACCGGCGAGGGAAAAGTCGGGGTGTGACAAAAAGCAATTTCTTTGGTGGTTTCCACCACAAGTGTTTGTCTAAAAAAACATATAGTTCTAAAAAGGTTATAAACTCATGCTTATTAAACAAGTAGCATCAAATTTTCAAGATTCATCATTTCACACAAGAAGGAGAAATGGCCACCCATGGTGTTAGTGGCAATTTATTGATAATAAGACTTAATAATCCTTTCAAATACAAATGAATGACAGCCTTATAATATTTTCTTTCTCTAACACGCATATATAAGATCAAAAATAACTAGATGACAACATAAACAGATTGGAAACTTGAAATATAATGAAAAAACATGAAAGGTGGACTAAAATACTATGTGTAAATAACTCGTTATCATTTTGCAATGAACACCATCACCTTTACATACACCCAGTCCTTTAAGATGCCAAGAAAGCGGAAAAATAGTTTTCTCCCATGCGAACTAACAAGTAGAGTACCGCACACAATCCAAAATCCATTTGCAAAGCCAATAGCCCCACCAATATAAAACCATCTCTGAATATCGTCTTCACTTTCACCTTCATTTTCATAAACTAGGGGTGACACCTCTAACTCTTTATCTCGAGGACAATATTTGGTTAAGGGAGGTCCACAAAGTCCTGTATTTCCAATGTACCTTGAAGGTGCAAAGGACTGGAGTTGAGTGCTAGATGGAATTCTCCCTGATAACTTATTATATGACACATCCAAGTAATCTAGTGAAGTCATTTGAGACATGTTTGGTGGCATTCGTCCTGAAAACTTATTTCTTGATAAATCCAAGATTTGAAGTTTTCTCATCTGAGATATCTTTAGTGGAATCTCTCCGAATAAATTGTTCATAGATAAGTTCAGTGCAATCAATTCTCGGAGATCGATTAGCCCATATGGGAATTTTCCTGTTAGATTGTTGCTTGACAAATCAATGTACTTTAACAATCCCAGGATGTTGTTAAATTCACGTACATATCCTTTCCACTTGATGAAAGCATGATCAACATACATATGCTCATGGATAAAACGTTGCACAGTTTCATGAGGTGACAATGCATCTTGAACCATTGCAGTGAGATTATTGAGACATAAGGGGATGGTTCCATAAAGGTTGTTTGTTGACAAGTCCAAAATTCGAAGATGAACTAATTGACATAATTGTAAAGGGATGGTTCCAAAAAAGTTATTTGATGCTAGGCTAAGAGCATACAACTCCAATAAGTTTTCCCCAATCCAAATAGGTATGTAACCGGAAAACTTGTTGCCCCTTAATTGCAAAAAGAGTAACTTAGTGCAATTCTTTAAAGATGGGGGTAGTTTTCCTGAGAAGTTGTTGTTGTATAAATACAAAACCTCAAGACTGGTCAAATACTCAATAGAAGCAGGAAGTCTTCCAGACAAGTTATTTTGTCCAAGATTAAGAACTTTGAGTGCTTTGAAATTCCACAAACAGTCTGGAATTTCTCCGGTTAGTGAATTGTCCGAGAGATCAAGAAAGGATAAGTGTCCATCAATAACTTGGCATATAAAGGAAATTCCTCCATGCAATTTGTTTTTGGAAAGGTCTAACCATTCCAAAGTGGATGGGACATATGATATGGAACCATAAAAGTTATTGGAACTCAAATCTATTCTTGAGGTATCGTTAGGGTTAAAATTAGATGACAAATCTGTTACTTCCCCGGTAATGTTGTTGGCAGAGAGATTCAAATATGTCAATTGAGAAGGCCACGAGTTCCAAAACTCCACATGAATTGTGTCAGAAATATTAGTATTGGCAATATCAACGTAAGTAAGATTTTTCATTTTTTGAATCCAATTGGGGAAATTAGGCCCTAACTTGCAAGATTTCAAGTCAATAGATTTTATACCGGAAAGGTTTGACATGTGAGCTTTAGAAGGAACTCCCTTGAGTGAGTTGTTTGAAAGATTTACATTTGCAATATTTGACGTTCCAATGTTTTCAGAGATTGTACCAGTAAGAGAATTGGAAGAAACATCAAGAACTTCAAGATTAGGTAGTCCCCATACCTTTTCACTTATAGTGCCGTTTAATTGGTTACGAAAAAGGTACAAATATTTTAGGGACGAAAACTTTTGGATATCATCTGAAAGCGATCCTGTGAATTTGCTACTTGAAGCATCCAACTCTTCTAATGTAAGTGATGTGCATCCGGTCAAATTGTTCAGAAAATCCATGAAATTTACGAACATCGAATTGTTATCAAATAATAAAGATGTCAAGCTACACAAATTCCCAAAATATTTGGGAATCAAATCCAATTTGTTTCCAGAAAGATCAAGATCTACAAGTCTATTGCTAGTAAGTGGGAACAACCAATGGTACATAGATGAGTTGAGACTGTTGTTTTTGAGATATAAGCTAACGATAGATGAAGAAGTAGAGTTGACAGGTGAGGAATACGGATGATTGACCTGCCAGAGGTCACACCCCCCTAAGCTTAAACATGACAATTTCTTAAGACTTAGAATCACATCCACCCAGTGGTTTGCTTTGGCTAGAGAAACACCATCCAATTCAAGATGGCGCAGACGAGAAAGATGAGACAACCAGTCTATGTTATTAAATGTACAATTGCTAAGGGAATTAAGTGAAAACGTTTCCAAGTTCACGAGGTTTCCAAGTTCTGGAGGAATGGATCCTGTAAAAGAATTTTGTGAAAGGTCAAGATACCTTAACCTAGTCATGGAACCAATGAACATAGGAATGGCTCCATTAAAGTGATTTGTGGAAAGGTCAAGATGTCTTAACCGAGTCATGGAAGCAATGAACATAGGAATGACTCCATTAAAAGAATTTACGGAGAGGTCAAGATAATTCAAATAGCTTAGGTTAAGCAATGAATGACTAATCTTACCTTGAAGATAGCTAGAGCTCAAGTCAAGGCTTGCGACATGCTCGGTTCTGCTGTTGCATGTGACTCCACTCCAATTACAACAATCATTAGTTGCTTCATTAATTTCCCATGTAGACAAACTGTCGTCGGGATCTTGATGAATGTATGATTTGAAATCAAGAAGAGCTTTCCTCTCCTTGCCGATGCCTTGAGGAGATGCACCTTTTGTTGCAGTTGTCATCCTTAACCCTAGCAACAAAAGTGGCAAAACAAACAAAACAAGCTGCATAAGTTTATGCCAAATATTATTTTTCATATTGTTGTTTCAATATGTGTAGGTCTCTTTTTATCCGAGACACCAATACCCATTTCAGCTTTATATAAACTCAGGTTAGCAAACAAACTTAAATTGGATGTATGAAAAGTCTTGGTCAATATGTATTTATGTTTTCAGAATGTGTAGGTGAGAAAAGGTGTAACATTAAATTAATGGGCCATTGGTCCATTCAGCTAGTTCTGTAGTTGGAATATACTTTATAAAGAAAAAAAAGCATATTTAATAACTTGATTATTCAATGAGTTTTTACTAATCACTATACGTTATACCAAAATTTGAAAATTTCGTTTTACCAAAATACATGCAAAAAATGGTTGTTTATAGGAAACACAACACCCACACCACTCAACTTGGTAATCACTATCTCATTACCAATCAGAACCAAGATTAGTAAAAATGAAGGACAACACATCTATTACGACATGTAATGAACTATAAATATCACAGTTTTTTGCCCATTTTTAACAAATAACATTAAATTATACGCTTATACAAATCAACTAAAATTTTAGTACCGATGTTAGACTAGTAACTGGGTTAAAAATTGTTACATGTGTTTCAAACCATTCTCATTTGTCATTGTAGTGTAGTGTATATGTTACATGGCATATTATAACATGTTTTGTAAGTTCTTTAATACATAAAATTCAAAAGTAAGTGTGTGTATATATATATATTAAAAATTTGTCAATAGATGTACTTTTTAGCTTATTTTACATAAACATTGTTTGGCGTCAAAGAATGCTCATCAACAATTTCAAATTACTGTTGGGTTTTGTGGAGCCTTGATTTGGGCTTGGGTTAGAAGACAATTAATTGGCAGATTAGTTAAAGACAAGGGTCCGGCCTGTTTGTTTTATTTAGCCCATAATTAGTTTTCTTGTTCCCCAAGGGTTAAACCCTAATCTTGTATTATAAATATAATGTCTTGTAGTTGTAATTCCTCATCACGAGTGAGGCAGAAAGCAATAATAAAATATCCTGGTTGCAGCCCGTGGACGTAGGTCAGCTGACCGAACCACGTAAATCCTTGTGTTCTCGTGTTCATTTATTTTTATCTCTTGCAGTATTGTTTGTGTTTGGTGTGTTGATCGAAAGATCGAATCCTAACAACTGGTATCAGAGCCACGACTCATTACACACGGGAGAAACACAACGCAAGAGACAGATCGGTTAGTTTTTTTTGGGCAGCCGGCTATTAAAATTTTATATCGATCGTTTGTTCGAGACTTCAGTTTACCAAGAAACAAGAAACAAAGCTCATGCCACTTTGCCACCATCCTAAAAGGTGCCGCAATTAATACCAAGACAAAAAGGTGAAGTTAATTTTTTTTTTCTTTTCTCGTGATCGGTAAGAAAAAAAAGGAGTTCTTTTTTTGTTTTTTTTGTTTATCTCGATAAGTAAAGAAAAAAAAAGAATGTTTGTTTAATTTTTTATTTTTATTTATAAAGCCTTGGTTATTGGTTTAATGGGATTGCACCTTGGTTGGCGAATTTACTTGGCAGTTTAGTCGGGTGGTTTGGTTGACGTTTGGTTAACTTTATTTGTCCAAGATTATTTTTCTGGTTTTTTTTTTCTAAGATCCAAAGTCAGGAAATTACTCAGTTTGAGACAATGGCTGAGAGTAGTAAACTTCAGATTGAGAAGTTTGATGGAAAAGACTTTGGTTAGTGGAAAATGCGAATGGAGGATTTGCTGGTTCAGAAGGATTTGGACATGGTATTGGGTGACAAACCGGAGAAGTTAAAGTAGGACGAGTGGGAGGCCTTGGATAAAAAGGCTAAGGCAGTTATTAGATTGTCGCTAACGAAGGATGTTGCGTTCAACATTCTGAAGGAAACCACAGCGCGTGGGATTATGGATGCACTTTCTAATATGTACGAAAAGCCTTCGGCAGCTAACAAGGTTTTCCTGATACGTGAACTGGTGAACACGAAGATGAAAGAAGGAAGTTCAGTTACAGGGCACATCAACAACTTGAACTCGATTTTGTCAAGACTTGGGTCAGTTGGTATCAAATTCGAGGATGAGGTTCAGGCTTTACTACTGTTATCATCATTGCCAGATAGTTGGTCAGGGACTGTTACAGCGATTACTAGTTCTACCAGCGAGTTCACTTTTGATGGGATTCGGGATCTTATTCTGGGCGAAGATGTCAGACGAAGAAATTCAGGTGGATCATCAAGTGAATTACTGAATGTTGGCAGAGGAAGGAAGAATAACAGAGGTAGTGGGAGCAAGAACAGGATGAGGAGTCAGTCTAGGGCTCGAAGCGATGTGACTTGTTGGAACTGCAAAGAGGTTGGACATTTTAGGAATCAATGTCGAAACGAGAAGAAAGAAGTTAACACTGCATCAGACTGCTCAAATGATGACGCATTAATATGTAGTGTAGAGAGTTATGTGGATTCCTGGGTCATGGATTCTGGTGCTTCATTTCACGCTACCCACAGCACTGAAGCATTGCGGAATTTGAAGAAAGGTGACTTTGGTAAGGTAAGACTGGCGAACAATGATATTCTTGATGTTACGGGCATGGGTGATATGGATATTGTAACTTCAGCCGGTTCATGGACTTTGAAGGATGTCAGGGTGATTCCAAGCTTAAAGAAACAATTGATTTCAGTTGGGCAGTTGGATGAACAGGGACATGAGGTTAAATTCGGGAACGGGCTGTGGAAAGTTATCAAGGGAAATCTTGTCATAGCTCGAGGAAGAAAGCGGGGTTCGCTTTACATGGTCAGTTTACCGTCTGAGGGAGTGACCGTCCCAGTTCAGAAGAAAAACAAAGTCGGGTTCACAGAGTCTTGTGGGCAGAAGAAGGTTTGTTTTGCAGATGATAAACCCAGAGCCACAGGTAAGATTCAGGTTGAGCGTGCTAGGAAAGGTTCAGAACTACCAGTCAGGGGTTTTCGTGGCAGTGGGAGCATGAGTTGTGCTTCAGTCAGAGTTACTAGACGACAATGGGTTAAGAGAACCAGTATTCCAGCTGTCGAAGTCTCTCCAGGTGATTATCTGCTTTATTCGGAGAGTGTTTATTCTCAGGGTGTTTCAGGATCCGGCAGTTTGTGTCAGTGGGAGCCGGTAGAGACAGAGAATGGGTTAGCGGCAGGCATAGCCATGACTGATGTGTTGGAGCTTAGGGGAGCTTCAACGGGCCTTCAGGTTAACTGATGAGAAGGCCGCTGCAACCAGGAAAACGAGGAACATTACAAGAGGTACAAGTGTTCACAGCGGATGGCAGTTTGAAGATTATCAAGCCTCCAAGTGGGAGATTGTTGGATTTTGTGGAGCCTTGATTTGGGCTTGGGTTAGAAGACAATTAATTGGCAGATTAGTTAAAGACAAGGGTCCGGCCCGTTTGTTTTATTTAGCCCATAATTAGTTTTCTTGTTCCCCAAGGGTTAAACCCTAATCTTGTATTATAAATATAATGTCTTGTAGTTGTAATTCCTCATCACGAGTGAGGCAGAAAGCAATAATAAAATATCCTGGTTGCAGCCCGTGGACGTAGGTCAGCCGACCGAACCACGTAAATCCTTGTGTTCTCGTGTTCATTTATTTTTATCTCTTGCAGTATTGTTTGTGTTTGGTGTGTTGATCGAGAGATTGAATCCTAACAATTACAGTACGTAAAAATGATGGGGCTAGCTTACTTGACAGAGACTATTACTTCTTAGTGGGAGGATTTAGGCTTAATTTAGAGGTGTACAAAAAACCGGTTTCTGAAAAAAGAGAAGGGGGACCGGAACCAATTTTTTAAAACCGGGTTGAGCCCGAATCCCGATTTAAAACTAGTTTATTTGTCGGTTCCACACTCTCAACATGACAACCGATTTTCAAGAAAAAAAACGGTTTTAAAACCGAGCCGAACCAGTTTGAGATTTTTCTTTAAAAAATGGTTTAAAAATGCTTTTTGCTCCACTATAAAAAAAACTGGTTTTGGTTTGTAAAAAAAATGATTTGTGCACCTCTAATTCACTTCCCAAGCAAATATTGTATTATTTGTAAATATAGTAGTTTGGATGGTAACATTAAAAAAAAGTAAAAATGAGGTTGATTGTTAATACTTAAAAAACGATACAAAAACTATAGTTTAGTTTATATTTTACGTGTACTTTAAAATTGGTATTCTGAAATAGATGTAGGGTTGGTTTGTATTGGTGTATTTTGCCTATTTAATACAGAGAAAGTTTACGGTACAAAATTATATAGCGTACAAAACGTATGAAGGAATGATATTCGGACACGTGGAAGCGGTTACCAAATTACCTTGTATTTTAATTTTCTAGAAGGTGAGGGTATTATAGACTTTTATTTTTTTATATTCTTTTTTTTTTTTTACTCTTCTCCAAAATCAAAAGACGGGAAACCCTAACACTATGATAATTCTATAATTTCTGGTTGAGTATTTGTCTAACTCGATCGATCAGTTATTTCGTACAAATTATAATCGATAATCGTTTTATTCAATTTTATCATTTTTTAATAGTTTTTATTATTTCTTTTCTTTTTCTCCACATTTTTTCAAATTTTAACTTTTTCAAAATTTGCATTGATAATTTTGGATGAAGAAGCTGATGTTAAAGTCAAGCCAAAACCTAACGAAGATGAAGATTACATCTCTTGGATAATAGTTGTTGGGTTTTATGTTTTGATTTTGTAGTCACGTAATTGTGTTTTTAAAATTAACTTTTGTACATATGTAGTTGTGTGTTATGTTTTGAGAGAGGCGATTTATATTTCAGACCAGTAGTTGCGTATTATTTATTGCTATCATTTTGTTTTTTATATATAGTTGTTTTTTTTTACAATTTGTGTCTGAAGTTGTATGTATTTGCGTTTTTAGACTGAAGACTATTAAACCTTTTTTTAAGATTTTTTTTTTTTTGTAGATATGTTACTTGCGTGTAAATTTTATTTATACTTACTTTTTATATATGTTTATATTTATGAAACATAGGTTTTTCATTCAAAAACACCATATTACAAGAAAAATAGATTTAAACTATTTATTAGATAAATAAGATTGAAATAAATATTTATGGAGAATATTAATATACTTTTAATTTTTGCACCTGCGTGTAAGCCGGTTCTGTAAAAATATAGTTGTAATTTTTGCACCTGCGTGTAAGTTGCTTATGCATTTGCGTTTAATAATTTACATATTAATTTATAATTGCCTTTTATTAATAATAGTAGTTGCGTTCTTTTTTTTTTAGCAAAAATGTTTGTATTTGTCTTTGTTTTGTTTTATCTCATAATTTGCGTTTAAATTGTTGTGCATTTGCGTTTAATTTTTTTTCATGACACTTCATATAAGTTATTTCAAATTGAATCATAAAGCATGCCAAAAAAACATAAATATTAATATTACTAAGAAAGTTGTTCCATTACATTATAATTAAAAGTAAACAGTTAAAAAAACTAAGGAGAGAAATTAGTCATATCCTCATGAAGAACCTCCATATACTCTGGGTCCTCCAATTTGTACTCATCAAGGTCTCATTCTTCCTCTTCGTAGTCTGATTCTGGGTCCATACCAGACCACAATTCAACCTGTGCTCTGACCATCGACACAAGTTTTGAACAAAACTTTGAACCAGTTTGGTTTATGTAACACCCCAACAGATGGCGGAAACATCGAGGTGTCACGTAGTGTCGATTGTTCAATAGCTCATGGACTAAAGTGTAAATCTGAATACATTGATTAAATAATTTATTACATTGAAATGAAATTACAGGATACAATAATTCTAAAGTGACAAGTCTAGCTAAGATACAATGTAGTCAAGACTGAAATATAAAATCCAAAAGCCTAAAAGAAGCGTCTCAAAACAACCTGAAACATGTACAAAATATTTTGTTCAATACAAAAATTGTATTGGTGAGCATACCCTGTTTAAATAAATATAGTAGAAAAGTGTTTAGCAATTCATGTGTCGTATACTGTCTGCAATTATGTAATAAGTGGTATCCGGGTCAAATCAACCCTAAGAGAAGTAAGCAGATATATATAGTATGCGCTAGTAGTAAAGTAATACATAGCAATGACGAGGACTCTCAACAGAGTCACAAGGGTATAAACCATAGTACTATTCATTGAAATGCCAGGCCGCCCAGCGGTTAATGATTTGACAGGTCATAGATACACAAAATAACACAAGCAAACACACATAAGAATTGCTATTTTAGTAAAAGGAAATATAAACTTGATAGTAAGTACATGAGTCACCCCGAAATATAAAATAGTAAAAAAAGGGGAAAGATATACTCACAGTTTGCGAAAGCGAGCAAAATCCAACTTAAGCGGTCGTGAGCTAAGTAATGGGAATACCGAGGAATTCAACCTATAATGTGTAAGAATACTAATAAGGGAAAAGTCTAAAAGTCTATGGTAACTAGGGTCTAAGGCATTAGGGTTTGCTAAGTCGATTTGGGGAATTAGAGTTTTTATGATAAGTCGCGTTAGTGTAAAAGTTGTATATCTCAAATAATATATGAAAGGTTGTAAATGTGGTTTAATTAATATAATTATTATCTATTGATTTTTTTTAAATAAAATTATGTTTGAATAATTAAGACTAAATAATTTAGTTAGTTACTATAACTAAATTAGAATAAACACAGTAATCATAAATAATTAAATAAATAATTTTGAGTTACACAATAATCCAACCAAAGATAATAAAGACATTAAACCATAAGAGTATTTCTATTTTATAAAAAAAAAATATTTATAAAATAGATGTTTAAATTGTATAAATAAATAAATGTTTCATTATGTCGTAATTGATAAATAAAACTAATGATACAAGACATAATCCAAAAATGCTATTTTTATAGAAAATGGATTCTCAAAGATGTAAATAAATGAAAATAATTTTCTCATAATTTTTATAAAGTTATTTATATTTAAAACTGATTTAATAGGATTAAATCATGTTTAATTGATTAAAAATAGAAAAATTAATAAAAATAAGTGTTTTCTGATCCAATAATTTTTATTTTAGTTCATGATGATTAGAAATAATTTATGACAAATTTTGAGATAAAAACCATTAAGAATGAATTTTTTTATGAATTAAATATGATTAAAACAAATTAAATAATAAAAATTACGAAAATAAAATATTTTCCAGAAACAAAAATTATGACAATTTTCTATGAGGTGTCAAGAAGCTACACCTAAATTTTCATAATTTTTGGAGCAAAAATGAATTTATTATGAATATTCCAATTTCTATATATATAATATATATTTTTAAAGAAAAAGAAAAAAAGAAATAGGAAAATGGAAATCAAAAGGAACCAAAAAATGCAGTTTTGCTTCCATGGGGACTCGAACCCTTGACCCTCATGTGAAAAGCATGCAACTTAACCACTAGACTACATAATATGTTTGTTAATTTTATTCAAAACAGATTATATTTATACAATAACCAATGTTCATCTTCTTCTTCCCCAAATTCTAACATAAACCCTAACCCTAACCTATGATTCAATAACCCGATTCAAGCTCGATTAAAAGTCTGTAATAAGGGGCTTTTGCAGAGGTATAACTATACAACAAAACGGCAAAGAAAAATTACACTTACAACATGTTTGAAGATCGCAAATCAAGGATAAATGGCCGAACAAAAAATCCGATTTTTAGAGCTTCTTGGACACGTTTTGCGTTATGTTTTAGTTTGGTTAAGTCGTAAAAGAGTGCAGAAGATGATTGGATTAATCAGTTTATAAGGTTATCAAGAAAATGGCGTTTGACATGGATCTTTAAAGGTTCGAACGGTTACAACTAGAACCCGATTAAATCATGTTAAAAACACTTTAATACTACCTAATGTGGTCCGTAACTGGTGAATAAAGATGGGGAAACGAAAAGCCACCACAAAAACGTCTTAAAGCTGCTTTAAACTCGCTTTGCCGAGTCGCCGGATTCGTCGCCGGCGGCGACTGTTGGCCGGAAAACGAACGGACAGGAAGTAGTGAGGGGGAAGCTTCAAAATGTTCCAGATTTTGACAATATTGGTCCCTGTGGTTATAAAATTGGTAAAACTTAATAATTATCTTTAGAACTAAACCAAAACTCTTTTTTTTTTTTAAACTTTCTAACTTTAAAAAAATTTTAAAATAAGTAAAATCTATGAAATTTTTATTTATTTATTTATTTTGTAACGAAAAGTATGAGGACTAGTTTTGCGGTTACATAAATACAAGAAGGACTAAAGTTGTACCAATGATAAAATAAAAGGGACGGTTGTCACAGTCTCCCCTACTTTAGAAAATTTCGTCTCGAAATTTCTTTCAAGTGGATGTTTCTATGAAATCAAGGCGTTGTAAAAGTCAAGTAGGTTGAGAGAAAAAAAAAAATTATCCTAAGTAAAAGTTTCAAAATCTTTGACAGATGACCCGTGGTTGGAAAGTTGAGAGTTTAAATGAGAAAGGTTTCGGGAATGTGTAACGGATAAGGGCAGAGATACTAATGAAGCAGTCTCCCATACTTTAAAAATGTTTCTGCCCGAGCTTTATTAAATACAGGCAACAGATGTTCGACTAACAGGGAGTGTAAAAGTATACAAAGTTTAAGGGTTTCTGAAGAGGTGGTCAATAAGAAAAGCTTCAACAAAACTAATTGAAACTTATGTAAAATGTTCTTATTGAAAATTCTAGTTATTAGTCAACGATCTAATGAAGAGGTGACTAACAAGTAATGGGTAGGTTCTTGGTCCGACTCCTAGTCCGCTCCCGCAGTATCGTTTATGCTTATATATAGAGTGTACCGCAGCTAACCCACCACACTCCCGATACTTTGGACTCGTACTGATTGTCTACCAACAGCCTAAATAGAATTACACACCACCCTCATGTACCTGTAAACCCATGATTGCGTTCCGGACCGTAATCATCGATTTACCTTACACTAAGGTGTTATGCTTTTCCAAGGAATAAATGCGTGCAACCAATATGTAATAGCCACTGTAAAGAAATGATGTTCAATCAAGACATGGTTAGAGGTTCTTCCCTTCTGGGTTTTCCCTTTAACCGTAATGTGAATAACATGTAAGCATAAGACATGGTTAGAGGTTCTTCCCTTTCGGGTTCACCCTTAACCGGTAGTTTCTGTTTACATCGTTGGCTTTAAACACTCATATTGATAAACTCCGAGATTTACACCGTTCCCCTCGGATTAAAGGAATACTCTAATCCGAGTCGTACGTGGGCACTGGCTTAGATCCCATACGAGTTATCAACTAGTATATTCGTTGGCCATGACGATGAACAAAATAATGTAAAGTATAACAGGGTTTTGCTCAAAACAGGAAAGAAAATGTGCATACCAAATATGCGTTAAGTAAGCATATAAGTATAGCATAAAATTTCGACTGAAAGAATAGTATAACATAAATCGAGTAAATCGCACAATTTTCACAAAATGAAAGTAAACGAGTTGAATTAATGCAAAATAGGCAATGTGAAAATAATCACAAATAACGTGTTAGAAATAACTATGAATAAAAATGGTGCAAGATTAAAATAATGAAATTTACGGCAAATGAATGTGCACGGAACGGGTGTATAGCCTACTGGCATGTGAGTTAAAATCTTGTAATTTAACATATACGTGTTATACTATTTTAGCAATATTCTAATAAAAAGATATGTCCATTGTGTTGTTAAACCAAAAGTTTTGCAACTGAAAAAGTATAAGTGTAAAAGATAAATTTTCGCAGTTTACTCGACTTTGTGATATGGTTGAAAGAATAGCAGTGATGCATGAGAATAAATTTTTAGAAATCGAAGTGTGTTTTAGATTCAAAACAGGTTCATTTGCAAAATCTTCATAAATACACATTTTCATGTGTTTACGAGAAGTCGAGTTTGAAAAATGTTATAAGGCTTATTATTAGTTGCAAATTTCTCTTGAAAATATATATTTATATGAAAACAACGGGTTACATTTGTCCTTTAAAATATGCAGTACAAGTTTGTAAAATGCAAAATGAAACCATTTCATGAACTATGTGTAATTCTAATATGCTTTAAAAGACCATGATTAAAAATGACGTGAATGATAAGATTAAAGTATGTAATAGATTACCAACATTTAAAAAAATTCATAATCGACGAGATGTAGAAATAGATCCTTGAGATGTGGATTTCACTCCTAACTCAAAGATGTATTTCAAAATTGAAAACGATTGTGGAATGAAACCAATCACTAAGTTAAGGATATCACTCCCAGCTTAGTGGTTAAGTTTCTTTTTGAAGGAAATACTCTTTGAGGTGTGGATGTCACTCCTATCTCAAAGATATATTCCTAAGATAAATAACCTATAGGGGAGTGAAACTAATCGCCAAGGTATGGATACCACTCCTAACTTGATGATATCGTTTCGTTTGTGAAATACGAGTGTCTTCTTCGCCAAGAAAAAAAAATATCGAAAGAATAACGAGAAATAATCATAACGAAAATATCTTGAAAGAAAATAATAGGAAATAAGAGAAATATAAACGAGAGGACTCGTGAAAGTAAGCTTAGTTATAGACTAGGCTAAAAGGCATTCTAATAACCTAATTCCCTATAACCATGGCTCTGATACCAATCTGTAACACCCCAACCGATGGCGGAAACATCGAGGTGTCACGTAGTGTCGATTGTTCAATAGCTCATGGACTAAAGTGTAAATCTGAATACATTGATTAAATAATTTATTACATTGAAATGAAATTACAGGATACAATAATTCTAAAGTGACAAGTCTAGCTAAGATACAATGTAGTCAAGACTGAAATATAAAATCCAAAAGCCTAAAAGAAGCGTCTCAAAACAACCTGAAACATGTACAAAATATTTTGTTCAATACAAAAATTGTATTGGTGAGCATACCCTGTTTAAATAAATATAGTAGAAAAGTGTTTAGCAATTCATGTGTCGTATACTGTCTGCAATTATGTAATAAGTGGTATCCGGGTCAAATCAACCCTAAGAGAAGTAAGCAGATATATATAGTATGCGCTAGTAGTAAAGTAATACATAGCAATGACGAGGACTCTCAACAGAGTCACAAGGGTATAAACCATAGTACTATTCATTGAAATGCCAGGCCGCCCAGCGGTTAATGATTTGACAGGTCATAGATACACAAAATAACACAAGCAAACACACATAAGAATTGCTATTTTAGTAAAAGGAAATATAAACTTGATAGTAAGTACATGAGTCACCCCGAAATATAAAATAGTAAAAAAAGGGGAAAGATATACTCACAGTTTGCGAAAGCGAGCAAAATCCAACTTAAGCGGTCGTGAGCTAAGTAATGGGAATACCGAGGAATTCAACCTATAATGTGTAAGAATACTAATAAGGGAAAAGTCTAAAAGTCTATGGTAACTAGGGTCTAAGGCATTAGGGTTTGCTAAGTCGATTTGGGGAATTAGAGTTTTTATGATAAGTCGCGTTAGTGTAAAAGTTGTATATCTCAAATAATATATGAAAGGTTGTAAATGTGGTTTAATTAATATAATTATTATCTATTGATTTTTTTTAAATAAAATTATGTTTGAATAATTAAGACCAAATAATTTAGTTAGTTACTATAACTAAATTAGAATAAACACAGTAATCATAAATAATTAAATAAATAATTTTGAGTTACACAATAATCCAACCAAAGATAATAAAGACATTAAACCATAAGAGTATTTCTATTTTATAAAAAAAAATATTTATAAAATAGATGTTTAAATTGTATAAATAAATAAATGTTTCATTATGTCGTAATTGATAAATAAAACTAATGATACAAGACATAATCCAAAAATGCTATTTTTATAGAAAATGGATTCTCAAAGATGTAAATAAATGAAAATAATTTTCTCATAATTTTTATAAAGTTATTTATATTTAAAACTGATTTAATAGGATTAAATCATGTTTAATTGATTAAAAATAGAAAAATTAATAAAAATAAGTGTTTTCTGATCCAATAATTTTTATTTTAGTTCATGATGATTAGAAATAATTTATGACAAATTTTGAGATAAAAACCATTAAGAATGAATTTTTTTATGAATTAAATATGATTAAAACAAATTAAATAATAAAAATTACGAAAATAAAATATTTTCCAGAAACAAAAATTATGACAATTTTCTATGAGGTGTCAAGAAGCTACACCTAAATTTTCATAATTTTTGGAGCAAAAATGAATTTATTATGAATATTCCAATTTCTATATATATAATATATATTTTTAAAGAAAAAGAAAAAAAGAAATAGGAAAATGGAAATCAAAAGGAACCAAAAAATGCAGTTTTGCTTCCATGGGGACTCGAACCCTTGACCCTCATGTGAAAAGCATGCAACTTAACCACTAGACTACATAATATGTTTGTTAATTTTATTCAAAACAGATTATATTTATACAATAACCAATGTTCATCTTCTTCTTCCCCAAATTCTAACATAAACGCTAACCTTAACCTATGATTCAATAACCCGATTCAAGCTCGATTAAAAGTCTGTAATAAGGGGCTTTTGCAGAGGTATAACTATACAACAAAACGGCAAAGAAAAATTACACTTACAACATGTTTGAAGATCGCAAATCAAGGATAAATGGCCGAACAAAAAATCCGATTTTTAGAGCTTCTTGGACACGTTTTGCGTTATGTTTTAGTTTGGTTAAGTCGTAAAAGAGTGCAGAAGATGATTGGATTAATCAGTTTATAAGGTTATCAAGAAAATGGCGTTTGACATGGATCTTTAAAGGTTCGAACGGTTACAACTAGAACCCGATTAAATCATGTTAAAAACACTTTAATACTACCTAATGTGGTCCGTAACTGGTGAATAAAGATGGGGAAACGAAAAGCCACCACAAAAACGTCTTAAAGCTGCTTTAAACTCGCTTTGCCGAGTCACCGGATTCGTCGCCGGCGGCGACTGTTGGCCGGAAAACGAACGGACAGGAAGTAGTGAGGGGGAAGCTTCAAAATGTTCCAGATTTTGACAATATTGGTCCCTGTGGTTATAAAATTGGTAAAACTTAATAATTATCTTTAGAACTAAACCAAAACTCTTTTTTTTTTTAAACTTTCTAACTTTAAAAAAATTTTAAAATAAGTAAAATCTATGAAATTTTTATTTATTTATTTATTTATTTTGTAACGAAAAGTATGAGAACTAGTTTTGCGGTTACATAAATACAAGAAGGACTAAAGTGGTACCAATGATAAAATAAAAGGGACGGTTGTCACAGTTTATCAGTGGCTTCTCAGACAGGTTTTTAAGAAAACCCATATGAGTAGAGAAAGATATCTCCTTAATATGAAATTCTTCAACTCTCCCATCATCAAAAGTTACATCCACCTCAAATCTTTCTTTAAAAAAATTCCCATCTTCTCACTCCCCTCAGCTCACAATTTTTAAACATCTTCTTCAACACATCAAAAAGTTTGTCCACCTGTGTTGAATGGCTTAGATGTGGAATACCTAAAGCCAACATTTTTTTTAGTAACTGCTTGCTACAATTTTGTAGCACACTTTCTTTACCTTTGTAAACAAGTCTTTTGTTATTACTCATGAGCAGATTGAATTTTCTCTGCTCATACCACCATGTGCTTAGGGTTATGTTGGCTGCCATTTTTGTTTAGATTTTGAAGTTAGTTTAGATTTTTGGGGGTTTTTAAGAGAGAATGAAGGTGTGGAGGTGCCCTAAAATGTTTACAATTTATGTTATTTTATAGTGTTTAGTTTCTATAGTACATAAAAGGACTTTTGCCGTTTCAAAAAATTAATTTTATAAGTTCAACAATCTGCAGTTTCATCATGACTATCCACATTTCTCTTTTTTTTGTCAGTTGTGAAATGACATGTATTTGATGTTCTATGATAATTTTGTCATTTTTAAACCGTCACTTTTTATAATACATTAATTTATTCTTACTTTTTTTTACAAACTTTTATATTTTTCAAATGTAATTTATATTTTAATACTTATATTAAATGTAATTCTTAATGTGTGTTTTTTAAAAAATCAACTTGCGTTTTAGATTATGTTAAAGTTATTTAACTTGCGTTTAATAAAATAAGTTTCCTTTTAATGTGAACACTTTTTTTTGTTTAATAATTTTGTATTATTAGCGTTTTATTATTAATAAAAGTTGGTAATTTCACTATTTGCATTTGAAGTTGAATGTATTTGCGTTTTATAGATTGATGAAAAAAACACAATTTCTACAACAATCATTGAACATTCTGTCTATATAACAAAGAATATTCAAAATATGAACAAAACCTCTGAAAAAACATCAACCATGCAAATTTTTATATAATTTTTAATTGAAAAAATTATGTTTTTTTTTAAGTTAGTATCTTTTTTTTATAAAGTGTTGTGATAATATAATATAACATGCGTTTTAACTTACCATAGTTTTATAAAGTTATCATTTTTTGAACAATTTGTTTAACATTTGCGTTTAATTAGAATACCATTTGCGTATTAAAAAAAGACCCAATTTACATAACAAATGTTAAACAAATATAAAGGACAATAGATAAAAATGTATCTTGTTCAAACAAAAGATAAATGTATGTTGTTTTTCATTCTTCTTTTTTCTTCTTGTCACCAAGGATAAGATCATCTTGTCTTTCTTGCACTTTTTCCTTGATATTTTCGAGCACTTTTTTCTTCTGGGGGAATTTGTCAAATTTCTCTGCCATTTGTAGAATCTTTTCCCTTTCTGTGTTGTATTCATTAAGGGTAATCTTTCCGCAGTATTTACGCCTCAATCCTTTAATTTGCTTATCTTGCTCAGCCCCTTCTTCCTTAAAACCAGATGACCATTGTTCCACGCTCTATTTTTTATTTTTCCAGTTTGGGGAATTTTGTGTTTTCTGGGCATGCGTTGGTCAGGAAGATGCATAATAGTTTACGCTGCAAATAATGTGAATAATATATTAGTGAATTTTTAAGAATAATCACAGTTGTTTTTAAAAATATTTACGGTTTGTTTTTACCAGTTTCCCTGGCACTCTCTGTATTTTTGGATGGTTTGACCTCCAACTGTTGAGTTGTCAATTGGCTCAATGGTTAAATCGTTCAGATTGAAGCATACCATGTAGAAATGTCAGTTTATCAGCAGTGGGAAGATGATTATATCAACTTCATCTATTTTTCTTACATCTGCTCTATCCATTATGGCTAGGACATTACCGGAGAAAATATCAAATGTTTTTTCCATTGATTTTCTACTGGTATAGTATTTCTTGGGTTGCATGTGTTTCAATAAATCAAAACAGTGTGTTTTAAATACACAATACTTGCGTTTGTGTGTTAATATTAATTGCGTTTAATTGCATCATTTAGTCTATAAGTTGCGTTTTAACAATAATAATACTTGCGTCTAAATAAAAAAAAACATACCATGGTTTGTGTGTTGAGGAACAACCTATGAACAGAGCTTTTTCCTTTATTATTTACTTCCTCATAATTCAAAATCTCTGCCCATGTGTCAACTACACCTTGGTGTAGCCATATCCCATCGGACAAACTTTCCATCACTACCTTTTGTGCATCCAGCCATATCGACTTGTATACATGAGTGCTGCATTTTTTTTAGAATAAACAGTCAAATAAGATCATTTAAGATGCAACAAAACATTTTTATACTATTTTTTCAACTTAAAAACGGCCTGTTGTTGGCGTCATGATGTTTTGAAAGACTACCATCTCCTCCCGCGTTAACTTCTCCACTATGCAAACTTGTTTGTTAATGTACGGGGAAAGCAATGGTGGTGCAGGGAATTTCTCTCTTTTCCCTCGACCCTTTTGATCCTCTTATTTACCCTTACCCTTATCTTGCTGAATTTATGGGGATGTAGGTTTTGGGATTGGTTGAGCCTTTGGTGTCTCCACATTTTCTCTGCATCATCAACCTGACAAGTTGGATTTTTTGTTATAACATCATAAACCCATGTATCATCATCCCCGAAATCATCAATTGTATCATTGAAAACATTTTCTTCTTCTGGATCAACCCTTTCAGCTTCAACATTTTGACATTCTTCTAGCTTCAACATGTTACCTTCTTCTTCAACCTCAACCCCACCAGCTGGATCATCATCTTTATCAATATCATCTTCATTTTGACCTTCTTTATCTCCTTCAATTTTATCCTTCTCAACATCTATTCCATCTCCACCCATCAACTCACTGGATATGGTGTCGTCCTTGCCCATATCAGATGTTTTGTTAATCATATCATCACTGACATGGTTAGCAACCAAATCATTTTTGTTCAAGCTGATGTTATCAACTTTCTCACCCTCACCATCATCACCTCTGGTATTATCATCTGCTTGATTATCAGTATCAGCTTGTAAGTGATTTTCAAAATAGTCCATGTTATCAGCAAATTTGTTTTTTTCAACCTCATCATTAGTTTCAGTTGCAGTTGCATCCTTCTTTGAAACTTCATCCCATTTGTCGCACCTTTCCAGCAAAGATGGAATCCAAGAGTATTTATTCCTTATTACTCCAACCATTACATTCATTTCTTTCTCAATTTGTTGGTATCTTTTAATGTTTCTATCAATCAAGGACACTAATTCCTGAAATGAATGGAAATAAAATGTTTAAAAACACACTTGCGTATAAAGTTTCTTAAACTTGGGTCTAAAGAACTTTAACAATAAAAAAAATCAAACATAACTTGCGTTTTAATTATTACTAATTGCGTTTTACCTCTCTGGATTTTTTGCTTTCATTATTTTCCTCACCCTCCTTTCCCAAATCCATCTCATTCCAATTTCTGTAAATCTCATCTTATTCACACGATAACTCAAATGCATCATCGAAGTCATGCAAACCTGATCTTTTTGGACTTTCAGCCCGATGTATTTTGTAATCTCATCGAGGCTCATTTGTTGTTGCTTTTTCTGTTCCGGTAAGAGGATCAATGCATTAGCAACTTCATTTTCAGTACCCGGGCTAACTTCAGTCACATCATGTTTTTCTGCTGCAGCTTCATTTATATGAACTGTAAAAGGACCGTTGTCCTGTACATACTCTTCCGTTTCAGCCACTAAAGATGAGCTTATGTAATTGATGGCCGGTCTTCTTAATGCAGCTTCTAATTGTTTATGTGTATGGAACTCATGTGTGAACAGAATCTGTGTCAAGCAACATAACATTATTTTTTTTGTATTTAGAATGTATTTTGAATTTATAACATATACGGGTTTTTTATTAGTTACTTACTGTTAGCAAAGCTATAGGACCATTTTACAGCTCCTTATACCCACTCCATTCAGATTTTGTCCCTTTCAAACATTCAACCATATATGCGCACCAATCATGTTCGGAATTTCATCTTCACTGTCAATTGACTCCAAGAACCTTTGGTTTATTGTAGTCGACTTCGTTATTTCTCCAAAAATTGTGTTCCAGAGCACCAAAAAATTTAGTTTAAACAAGCGACCACCGTCTTGAGTTGCTTTTATCAGATTCACGATGTTGGCAACTTTTAATTTGCTATAGGGAACTGATTCTTGAATTCATCAAATTTTTTTGCAGACCCTTTTCTTGGTCTATTCTTCTCTGTTACGGGTATTTTACCCATTGGGATTCCGAACAGCTCATGCACCGTTTCGTCTGTTATGTTAAGTTTACGATCACCAACATTCACCGGGCAAGTTTCATGATCAAAGTTCATGATCAACCAGAATCCCAAACTCGTTGCAGTTGAATCATAATCAAACGCCAAAATTGATCCGAAGCCCCTTTTCCTTATGTATTCCTTCTGTTCATCCGACAAGATCTTTATTGTTGACATAAACTCTACTGGTGAGCATCTCATGCTTATTCTTCTGTGCATGTACTCAAAATATTGTCCGCTCTTACTCTTTTCATGAAGTTTCTTCTTTTTTGCAGTTTTTTAAGATTTTTGCCTTTCTTCTTTTTCTTACCATCATCTCCGGACGAAGAAGAATCAATAACTATATGTTTTTGTTTCTTTTGTTTTTTGGACTTTTTCTTTTTCTCCATTACCTCGTCGGATGATGATTCATCAACAAGCATATGCTTCTTTTTCTGTTTTTTTTTATTTTTTCCTTATTACCACAACTTCCTCGGATGATGATTCAACAATAAGCACACATTTTCTCTTGTGTTGTTTTTTTTTTGTTTCTTCTTTCTCTCAAGATGTTCATCAGATGATGTTGACTCAACAACTTGTCCTCTTTTCCTCTTAACAGGTTTGTTTTTTATCAATGTGCTGATAGGTTGCTCATTTTCATTATCAGGGACAAATGGAACAATTGCATACCTTGAAGTATCTATATTTTTAAAGGAACATATCAAAACGCAATTTATTGTAATCGTGCAGGTACAATATCTAGTAGTTTAAAAAATACAATAAACATGTTTAAAACAACTTGCGTCTAAAACAAATAACATTTGCGTTACTTATTTGTTACACATTCAATGCTTGTATATATCAAGAGAAATACTGTATAGTCAAATAATATCATACGCAAGTTCATTTTACATTAAAACGCAAATTATATTCAAATCAAAAAACCAAACATGAACTTCATTTTGCGTCTTAATATGGCTCACACATTACAATATCTAGCTTCATATATATACATCATCATTACAAAGTATTTCTTTTTTTAATACACCAAAAAAATATGAAACAGGGTTTTTTCATAATCCCTCACTAAGGATCGCTAACACTTCTTGTAGAGTGTACCACACATCATTGTTTATGTTGTTGTCCCCTTCTTGTTGTTCTTCCATATTCACATTTTGTTGTTCTTGTTCTTGAACATTATTACTGATTTCAATAATAGCTTCATTTTCTAAATCCCCTGCACCTTCAACATTTCCTACTGGAGCAGGAACTACATGGTTTCTATTCCTACGCTGATACACCAAACCATAACGTCTCTGACCTTGATCTTGGTTGTTCATGTTATTAAATGCGTCTAATACATAAATATCTATTGCTTGTTGTATAGGATCATCAACAACAACACTTTCTTTTAATAAAAGTAGGGCATCAACAACATCTAGTTCATCTAGGTGCTCTTTGAGAGAGACATAATGTTTTGACATTGTAATCTTAATTTTTGAAAGCTGAGTGATAAAAATAATAAAATCAAATAATCTTTTTATATAGAAGACGAAAGTGAAATGTATGATCGTTTCATATTCTTTTATTATAATAAAGGTTAATTGTGGTAGATATAGTATAAGGTTTTGATTAGTGTGTATATATTATTTTTTTTACTGACACAACCGACTGATTTAAATTGCCAGTAAATCATGTTATAAGGGTCTTTATCTACTTTACTTGATAATATATAACAAAACAAGTTACATTTAGATGGTGGGTAAGCGGGCAACAAGTTGCGCCGCTATCCCCTTTTGAATCGCAAAGCCTATCCTGTTAAATACAAACCCTTGGTTCTTAGGGCTCAGCGAGTCACTGTGGACCACCTTCTGCACTCGTTTCAGAAATCGTACTGCCTCAGGGGCTAGGGATCCAAATGTGTCAAAAGCAAATGGCAGGAACACATGTTGATTCTCTAAACAGGCTGCTTCGTGCTTAGCGACCTTCTTAGCTTCTGCCCTCAAAACTGCCTGCCCCGGTACAAAACCGCTGTCTCGCAAACCTACCAAGGGGGACACCCCTGTCAAGTCAACACAAGCATGTTTTCCCCCAACCCATCCAAACACAAGAACATCCGCAGGACGCAAGGTAGATCTCCCTTCCCGCGGGTCAGTCAGAAAATTGACTGGTGCTTCTTTCTTGGCTGAGACTCCCGCACTTCGAAGCACATCCCATAGAACATCTCTGACCAAATCATGGCGGTATCCAGACATGCTTTTTTGCAAATGGGGCATGGTTCACCCGAGGGGAACAGAGGTATCATGAGCCGGTATTTGAGAATAGCCCTATATTCGATTGCCGACATCCGCTGCCCAAGCCCTTCAATGGGCACGATAGTCAGAAAATCTTGAGCATGAGCCTCTTGAAGGCATGCAAACACTGCCTTTTGTCGCGGAGTCATATCAAAGTGCCCCTCCATAGTCTGCACGTGTTTACCATAAAGAGCACTCGCCGAGGTTTGTTGAGGTTTCTTGGGGGCGGTCTCCTTATCGGTATAACCGCCTAGATCAATTTCCGGAAGAACAGTTTTAATATTACCAAGTGTGAGGGTGTAGTCAGAATCCACCCCCATCACACCAGCACTCCGCAGGATGTGGTCCTGGCTTATGAAGTTGCAACCACGGGACCTCTATATGACATATTGCATTACATGAACACTTGTTTGCACTTTTGTTTTCATGTTTAAATTAACAGATATATAAGTTGAAATATAAATGGTGTTGGGTTTAAAATCTACATAATATGCATATATACATGCAGGTAGGAAGGGTATGCAAGGAGCACAACCGGGGGTCGTGTTTGATTGGGTGCAACGGGTAAAGATTTTTATTGATGCAGCAAAGGGACTGGATTATTTGCATGACAAGGGTCATCCTTAAATAATTCAGAGATATTAAGTCTAGCAAAGTGTTGATATTTGAGGATTTAAGAGCCAAGATTGCCGATTTTCAACCATTCAAAACAATCACCTCGATATGGTTGCACACTTGCATTCTACTTGTGTTTTAGGAATTTTTGGCTATCGTGTGCTGTAATAATACTTATATTATAAACCCTTTTCACATATATCCGTCTACCCAACAGCAAAGTGGACGGGATGGTTCGACTCACTGGCTACATTGTTGGGCAAGTCTATTACAAACTTACAAATCACAACTTTTAATTTCTAAATAGACAGTGACCTTCATATGATAGTGTATACAATATCATATTATTACTACATGCTTTTGTCATGTAAATGAACTTAATCATTTAGCAAGGTGTCTTCAATGGCACGGTTATGTAAATATGCAATGACCGGACAACTTACACAAGAGTGATGTTTATGTTCATATTGGTCTGTTACAGTAACATACATTTGGTTCATTAAAATTTGTTCAATAATGGGAACATGGTTTTTGTGGTAAACTGCAATCGGTTGTAAGTGGCGGTGCACATTTCTTTTCTTTTCTTTCTACGAATACTTGTTAAAATATAGTGTGCACATTTCTATTCTTTTTGCGTAACTTGCAGTAAAAAACCTAAGTATCATAATGTTGTATTGCAACCCATTTGTGGATCCCGATACAATGCGCGGGTAAACCCACTAGTAAAGAAAAAAAGCATATTTAATAACTTGACTACTCAATGAGTTTTTACTAATCACTTTGCGTTATACCAAAATTTGAAAATTTTGTTTTACCAAAATACATGCAAAAAATGGTTGTTTATAGGAAACCCAATACTCACACCACTCAACTTGGTAATCACCATCTCATTACCAACCAAAACCAAGATTAGTAAAAATGAAGGACAACACATCTATTACAACATGTTATGAATTACAAATCACATTTTTACCCATTTTTAGCAAATTATAAATAACTTAATAATAATAAATAACTTAATAGGGGAACAAAATGAATAGTAACTATATTTATGGTACGTGTCTTTTTTTTGTTTTTTTGTTATTGTATTTGAAAACATATGGTTTAATAAGAACTCATAAAATTGTGGTAGTGGTAGAGCGGTTTGTGGTCTATGTGTGTGCCTAGAGGTCTTGGGTTTGAAACCCTTATGAGTCTTTTTTTTATACAACACTTATTTATATATTAATAGATATGATTCAATAAAAATTCATAAAATGTGGTAGTGGTGGAGTGGTTTGTGGTCCATGTGTGTGCCTATAGGTCTTGGGTTCGAAACCTTTATGAGTCTTTTTTTTTTACAACAATTATTTATGTATAAATGCATATGATTCAATAATGATTAACAAAATGGGTTAGTGGTGAAGTGGTTTGTGGTGCATGTGTGTGCTTTGAGGTCTTAGGTTCGAAACCCGTTTCAAACATTTGATTTTTTTTCAACACTTATTTATTTATTTATAAATACGTATGATTCCATAATAATTCACACAATGGCTTGGTGGTGGAGTGGTTTGTGGTGCATTTGTGTGGTTTGATGTCTTAAGTTTGAAACATGAGGGTTTTTTTTTTTTTTTTTTTTTTTTTTACAAACACCTATTTATTAATAAATATATATGATTTCATAATAGGTCACAACATCGCTTGGTGGTAGAAGTGTTTTCCACATCCGGTTTTGGATGTTGAGAAAATGGTGGTAAGTTGTGAGAATTGAGATGAGGGATGTTATCAAAGTTAATAAAGTTTGTCAAATATTCAGGATTTAAAAATATTAGTATGATCTTAGGAGTACCACGGTTTTACAAACCCCGCCCCCAAAACTCGGGGGGTACACACTAGTAACATTAAATTATACGCTTATACAAATCAACTTAATTTTTAGTAACGATGTTAGTAACCGGGTTACAAGTTGTTACAAATGTTTCAAACCATTCTTATTTGTCATTGTAGTGTAGTGTATATGTCACATGGCGTATAATATGTTTTGTAACTACTTTAAAATATAAAACGTCAAAAGTGTGTGTATATATATTTAAAATTTGTCAATAGATGTACTTTTTAGCTTATTTTACATAAACATTGTTTTGCATCAAAGAATGCTCATCAACAATTTCAAATTACAATACGTAAAAATGAGTCAAGTGGTGCTAATTCACTTGAAAGAGACTCTTACTTCTTAATAAGAGGATTTATGTTTAATTTAGAGGTGTACAAAAAACCGGGTTCTGAAAAAAGGGGGGGAGGGGATCGGAACCAGTTTTTTTTTTTAATCGGTTTGAGCCCGATTTAAACTAGTTTATCTGTCGGTTCCACACTCTCAACATGACAACCGGTTTTACAACCAATTTTCAAGAAAAAAAAAACGGTTCTAAAACCGAGCCGACCCGTTATACCGATTTGGGATTTTTCTAAAAAAAAATTGTTAAAAAAACACTTTTTGCTCCACTATAAAAAAACTGGTTTCAACTTGTAAAAAACTTTTTGTACACCTCTAGTTCAATTCCCAAGCAAATGTTGTGTTGTTTGTAAATATAGTAGTTTGGGATGTTAACATTTAGGGTATGTTTGGCAATGAGCTTTTAAAAGCTTTTAGGAGCTTCAAGTTTCAAGTTTTGAGAAAAAGCTCATACTCAATAAAAAACCTTGTTTGGTTGAAGGAGCTGAAAGCTTTTAGGTTAGAGAAAAAGCTTTATAGTGAAAAACTACTACTAGCTTTTAAGAAAAAGCTCTACTAGCTACAAGCTTTTAATTAGTAAATGACACAAATACCCATTCCATTTTAAAAATAAAATAAAAATCTTCTTTACAAGTTTTTAATTATGTCCATTTTGGTCATTTTATATATTTTATTAAAAGTTTCAGTTACTCTGCCAAACACCAAAATATATTTAAAAAGCTTACAGCTACCAGCTTCCAACTACCAGCCTTCAGCTAATTTTGCCAAACATACCATTAGCCGTTCAAAAAAGTAAAAAAAGTAAAAATGAGGTTTATTGTTAATACTTAAAAAACGTTATAAAAACTACAGTTTAGTTTCTATTTTAAGTGTAATTTAAAATTGGTATTCTATAATAAATCTAGGGTTGGTTTTTATTCGTGCATTTTGCCTATTTAATAAAAACATGAAATTAACATAAGCTAAAGGGTAAAGATATTTGATAAATACATGCTATTAAGATGAGCTAAGGATACATTAGATATAGACATATAGTTCCGATACCTTGTATTGTGCGACTGGTCAATATGCATTTATAAGACGAGTTTTCTTGTCCGAAGATTTTTCAAAAAGTCGATTTTCATACAACTTTTGAGGTCCACATACAAGACTAACTACCATGGAAGAAAGGGATACTTGTCCAAATTAGACGTCAAAGACTTTGAGGTCTTCCCTATTTGTATTTGTTAGCTGTTTTTTTCCATCATAGTTTAACAGGGCCAAACTAAAAATACTACATATTTATAACATTAATGATAAGATGTATGACATAACTCAATAACTAGAACGAAAACAACATGACATGTGACTTATAATTCAACATATACTTTACATTCACATTGTTATACCTTGTATATTTACACTTTTGAAACAACTACACTTACAATTAGAGGCTGTTTAGTAACCCCTCAGTAGTCATTAAGAAACTATCTCTTAGTGACCCATTAAGAAGCTAAATAACCCCTATTTGTAAGTGTAATTGTTTCAAAAGTGTAAATATGCTTTCTTGTATTTTCATGATTCTAAACCGCCCCTACATCAATTATTTTCTTGAATTTTCATGATTCTAAATTCTCAATACTATTAAGGTGTTGAAAACTCTATCATTAGATATATTTTTGTGAAATAGCTAATCTATACATATAATATTTAGAAGCATTTTGGGACACTTGTCAATCTCTCACACCCCTAGCAATTAATGAGAATCCTACATGGCACAATTTGGGAATTTATAAAATTTTCTTTTTTTTTTAATAAAAAATCGAGTAAAATACATATACCCTAAAAAAAAAAACACGGACATAACACATTCATATTATCATCGCCTCCTTCTACCCAAACCCTAATCTCACAAGGGCGATTCAAGGCGATTAATCTTAATCTTTCTCTCCAATCCAAGGTAACTGTATTTTGATTGTTATTTCACTAAATAGATGTTCATTGATCGATTATTCTTTCTTTTGTTTCACAGATTTTCAATCTATGTTTTTAAACTTTAGATTAATGTTAATCTTTTTCTCTGTTTTATGTTTTAATATTGTTCTTTTTTTTTCGATTATTATTGTTCATTCTTATTAATCGTTTTGTATTTCAGATATGATTTAGGGTTGATGTTTTAAGGTTACGATTTAAAGTTTAAGTTGATGTTTTAAGAAATCTAAGAATGGATTGTTATGCTTTTAGGTTTCAATTTAGGGGTTTATGATTTAGGTATTGATTTAGGGCTTTTTTTTCTTTATAGAAACCTTAGAACCGATTTTTATGATTTCATTTTTGATTAGTGGTTTATGTTTTAGGTATCGATTTTAGAGTAATGTTAATCTTTTTCTCTGTTTTATGTTTTACTTATTGTTCTTTTTTTTCAATTATTATTGCTCATTCTTATTAATCGTTTTGTATTTCAGATATGATTTAGGGTTGATGTTTTAAGGTTACGATTTATCGTTAAATTGATGTTTTAAGAAATCTAAGAATGGATTGTTATGCTTTTAGGTTTCAATTTAGGGGTTTATGATTTAGGTATTGATTTAGGGCTTTTTTTTCTTTATAGAAACCTTAGAACCGATTTTTATGATTTAATTTTTGATTAGTGGTTTATGTTTTAGGTATCGATTCATGGTTTAAGGAATACTTTAGGTTTGCATTTAGTAAAAATTGTTCAATTGATTTAGTGTTCAATTTATGTTATAAGGAACCTAGGAATGGATTGTTATCATACATTGTTTGGATTAGGTTTGCATTTAGTAAAAGTTGTTCAATTGATTTAGTCTTCAATTTAGTCTTCAATTTATATTCTTTATGTTATACTCATATAAACATTACTTTGCTGATATGTATTTGCGATTATCTTTTGTGGTTGCTACAGGTGCATACACGTTTGGAATACAATGGTTTATGGATTTTGGATTGAGTCGGAGGGTAACAACCGTGTTTGTATTGTAAGATATCTGTTACATGCCAAAATGTATATAGTACAGTATGTTTATACTTTTCCTAATAATATTTTAATGTTTGTAATTCTTATCAGGCGTTACCAAAACTCTATCAAAAGTGGATCGAAGATTATGGTTATCCTACCGGTAACACCAAAATCCGTACCTTGGACTCTAAAGTCTATGATATTAAAGTGTTGAATATTGCTGGCAAGTGGTTCTTCTACAATGGTTGGAGAACAATGATTACTGAATTGAAGTACCCATCTGGGTGTAACTTTCTATTTCAGTATGAGGAAAATCTTCGCTCTTTCAGGATGATAACTTTCCATCAAGATGCAGTGTATGCAGCTGGTAACTTTTTTTACTGCAGATTGTCCGATCCTTATACCAGTGAGAAGCGTCTGGTATGTGTTTTTTTTAATCAAATAACATCATTATATTTTATTATACAATTTTTTGATATAAAAACTTATTTTAACCCCTGTCAACATTTTTGGTTTTTTTTCCAGCATGTTAGTTGTTACGTTGTTCATGGTTTAATGAACAGACAACTCCCGTTGGACCCAATTGCAGTTAGAGCTCCTCCACGTAAAAAGTTTAAGATCCAGCTAACAGTTGATGATGGTTTCTTTTATGTCACTAAAGGATGGCTTTTCATTAAGCAAACTTTTTCAATCACACCTGATCATCTCATTGTCTTCGAAATCATTGATGAGGTCTTCTCTGTTTTCTTAAATATAAATTTTAAATGTTTAGCTTTATATTTTTTGCTCGCTGTATACGTCATAAGGCTGATAAAATTTATATACTTCTTTTTTGTTTAACAGAGCACATACAATATGTCGGTTTTTGAGAAAAACAAGCTTACTCTTCCTCCTGAACTTAAATGGGAAGCTGAAGTTAAGGAGGAGGATGATGATGAAGATTACTCTGATGAAGATATCATTGTCGTTTCTACTGATGATAGTGAGGAGGTTGTCGTTTCTGATTATTTCAGCGAGGAGGATGAAGAGGACACCGATATGGAGGAAGAGGATGATGATTCTGAGGAAGAGGACGATGTAGGTGTGCCAGTGGTGTTCGTTGTTGACAGGCACTATGTAAGTAATAATATTTATTTTTTAAATGTATTAACTTATATGTATTTTAGTCCTGTTTACATACTACACTGATTTTAATTAATCGATTGTTTTAGGGTTTTCATTTAGGATTATGATTTAGGTTTTAATTAATTCTGTTTACAGAATTATGATTATTATGGAAAATATGTTTATGGTCTCTATTTAGCTTTCATGTTTTAGGTTTATGATCCAATTGATGTTTTATAGAAACCTTAGAATCTATTGTATGTGATTTAGTATTTGATTAGTGGTTTATGTTTTAGGTATACATTTATGGTTTAAGAAATACTTTAATGGTTTGTTACTATTTAAGCGTTCAACTTAAATGATTATGCATTTATGTTATAGGTTTCTATTAAGCTTGAATGTTTTAGGTTTGCATTTAGTAAAAATGGTTCGATTGATTTAGTCTTCAACTGCTGTTTATAAGGAACCTAGGAATGTTTCAGGTTTTCATTTAGTCTTCAATTTATGTTATTGGTTTGTAGTATGTCAGAAAATGGTTCAATTGATTTAGATGTATTTTAGTCCATCACTGGTTTATTATAACTCTTTATATGTTAGTGCAGCCATATTAGTGGTTTATAAGTTGACGACCTCCTAAAACATGTCAACTGTTGTTACTTAGTATTATGTAGATCTTAGATGTTAGGCTTATAACAGATATGGGTCAACTTTTGTTGGTTATTAAGATGTTAAAAACGGGTGAAGTGGTCTAAATGTTAGATTTTACTTTATGGACAAATTAACCACACCTGTTGTTACTTATGTAGACTTCTCAAACAAATATCGGTCAACTGATTTATTTGTTAGATCTCAAGTGATTTAGATTCATTTTAGTTTTAGCTACACACACAGGTCAAATCTGGTCAAATTATCAGATTACACGAATTGGTTACCAGTTGGTATAAACTGCACTGAAATGGTGTTTACTTGTGATATTGGTCAAATGGCATTTACTATGTAAGTGCAATCATTGTATTTTTTAAATCTATTAACTTAAATGCATGTTAGTCGAACAGTTTTATTATACGCCTTTAGATGTTATTGCAGCCATAGTAGTGGTTTATAAGTTGATGACCTCCTAATATGGGTCAAGTGTTGTTACTTAGACTTAATTAGATGTTAAATGTTAGTCTGTTGTCAATTATGGAAAAACTGTTGTTTGTTATTTAGATGTCCACTTATGTCATATCCAAATGAGATGACAAGCTATATTTATATATTATTATTGTATAACTTTCTATTATTTGTTATTTGCGTAGCGTATGAAGACCCCTTGGGCAAGGGACAACGGGTTGTGCAAGAAGAGGGCTTTGACCATTCGTGATGGTGAGGGTTTTAGTTGGGGAGTGTCTGTTGGGAGGGAAGGTGAACCTGGAAAGTACCGTTACAACATAAGAGGTATGTCAACTTTCGTAGGTGATAAGAACTTTCAGCTTGGTGATCAAATGCATTTCCAGTTTTTCCAAAAGCAAGGTGTGTTCGAGTTCTCTAATGTTGTTAGCGGTAATGGTAGTTAGTTTGGTTAGTGGTGGTTGTTATGTGGTTTGAAGACAATACTTTTTGGTGGGTAACTTTTTTAAGTTAGAACATGATCTATCGTTGGTAGTCACAAACATTTCCACGTTTACTGCTCATGTGGTAAGTCGTGGTTTTTGGGTTTATATATATGTTGATAAACAATAAATAAGTAGGTTATGTATATTGTAATGTTTTTGGGTTGTTTAGACAGTAAGTTAGCAATGTTTGGATAAGTTAGTAAATCTATTATCTAAGAATCTAAAATAACTGAATGTTCATCTTAAAATTTTACATTTTGATACAACTAAACTATATTTTGTAACATTGGTTGTCCAAGTCTTTTTAACAAAAAGGTTTTTTTGAACATTAATTTTGTAAACTTTTGGTAGGTTTAGTTGTCATGTATGATTGTGCATATGATGCTTGGTTTGTCGTGATATATGTTTATGCTAAACCTTTATTTGTTGTTTATAAAGTAAAATCTGAATTGTGAACTGTTTAGGTAGTAGTAATACAATTACAATCATATGGATTTTTATAAAAAAAAAAAGTCATCATACATTTTTATATCAGAAAATTTTTTTAACAATCATGTGACATTTTATATTTTTAAAATTTGATAATTTTTTTTAAAAGTCAAATTTTAGCAACATTGACTTTTCCAAGTCAATCATATTAATGGCAGTTTTCCTAAAATATTTTTATTTATTAATTGGTAATAAATATAAATTCCGTGTATATTAAGAAGTTTAAGTTATCTCAATCATTGTTAACAAAATAAATTTAAGATTATTACAATTAACTAACAATCAATATAATTTTATCATCAAAATATTTTTGGTACATTTCAATTATTTAAAACCAACCCTTTATAAACTAAAACCAGTTTTGTAACATAAGAGGTATTTAAATTCAATGTTTGGCTATTTTAATTAAATTGTATTACAGTTTTACAATTCTTTTAAATCGCTTATTTTAAAAAACGAATAATAAACAATTTTTTTTCAAAAAATATATTCTTTATGAATAAACGAACTTTACCTATAAAAATTGGACAAACTTAAATGTAAATTACTTTTCTTTTATAAAGCCGTTATTAAAAAAATTTATAACAAACAATTTTATTAAAAAATATAAAATGAATTATACTAAGTTTAAAATGTACCATACCAAAACGAAATTTAACTTAATAATGGAAACAGTTAAATGTAAATTAATTTTCTGGTCAACTGTTATATTAATGTTGTCATAATTTAGGAATCTTTAGTCAAAAAGTCATCATACATTGTATGACTAACTTTGAAACATTTTTATATTACCAAACCTTTTTTAGCAATAATTTACATTTTATATTTCTTAAATGTGTTATTGTTTATTTTTAAAGTCAACTTTTAGTAACGTTGACTTTTCAAACTGAATTATATTAATCACAATTTTCCAAAAATACTTTAAATTATTATCCTTAACTAAATAATGTAAACATGTAACAATGGTAATTATTATTTTCTTTTTTAAATCAATAAACGAAATTGAACTTAATAATGGAAAACTTAAATGTAAATTGATTTTCATTTCTAACTGTTACTTTTAAAAAAAATTTCACAAACAATTTTATTAAAAATTAAATTTTACTTATACACAGTTTCCAATGTACCATACCAAAAAATCGTATGCATGTAAACAAAATTTAACAACATTAACTTTTAACTTAAAAATGCAAACATATAACAATGCTAATTATATTTTCGTTATAAAATTAATTTAAACGAAATTTAACTTAATAATGGAAACACTTAAATGTAAATCAATTTGTGGTCAATTGTTATATTTATGTAGACATAATTTAGTAATGTTTACTAAAAATAAAAAAGTTTACATTTTTATTACATTTTTTTGTTAAACCTCTATAAATACATATTAGATTAATCTTACCTAATACTTAGATACCATAGAGTTGTAACATTATGGATCCAAACAACATTACTTTTTTGAATGACATCACTTGGCGCATGACTAAATATACTATCAAAGTTAGGGTGCTTAGGCTTTGGAAGCGAGAAAATCGAAAGAAACCTGGAGAAATTCTTTCTCTTGATATGGTTCTTATGGATGAACAGGTTATGTTTTTAACATATTTTTTTTAATTTGCTTTTTTTCTACACATTTGTTTGTTGCAAAAAATTGGTTGTTAGTAAATTTTTTTTTCTTTTCAAACAGGGGTCGAAAATGCAAGCTATTGTATGGAGTAGATATATGAAGAAGCATGAAAAATTCTTACATGAAAATGAAACCTATTATATTTATAACTCACAACTTGCTGAAAACAAATCTACTAAACATTTTTCTAAAGAAGATATGCTCTCATTTACTTTTGAAACTAATATTTCAAAGTGTAGTAAGTTTGATGGAAGCGAATATGGTTTTAATTTTTCATCTTTTGAGTCAATTAAAGGTGGAAATCTGTCTACAGAACAAAGAATTGGTTTGTTTTTATTATACTAACGAAATGTATTTTAATCCTTTTCTATATTGATTATGTATTCGTATAAAACTGTTTTAACTTTTTTTTAAGATTTCATTGGCTATGTTGAAGAATGGACTCCACCAGAACCAACTGAAACTAAAGCTGGTTGGAAAAGCAAGATGAACCTTGTCTTGATCGATCTAGAGTATGTATTTCATATCTGCTACGAATATGTTGGTATAAAACCCTTTATAATTTTCCTTTTAACATACATTCTGTTTATATGTAGTGGCATGAAAATGACCTGTTCTTTGTGGGAAGATTATAGTCATGAGATGTTTGAATACATCAAGCAGAATGAAGATGAAGTTCATGTAGTCCTTATTGTTCAATTTGGAAGCTTTAGCAATTATAAAGGTATGTTATATATTACTTTTTTTAGAAATTCCGATTAGATATTTTTGTATACCGGTATTTGTTTTACCTGTTTTAATATTTTTTTTTCAAAGGCAATGTAAGTGTTCAAAATGCTTTCTTTATCACTCGCCTTTTTATTAATGAAGACATTGAAGACATTCGTTCTTTCAAGAAAAGGTAGAATAGTTATATTTTTTTGTGTTTTATTTATATGTTTTCAGTTGTTTAAAGATATATAAATATTTTTTTTTAATTACAGTTATATTGAAAAGTTTATCTCCATCGAATCATGTTCTGCTCAATGATCCCTGGGATCGTCTGGTAGTATGAATATGTCTGATGAATTTTTGAATAAAACAACTTTTACCAGTATTCGTGATCTTCCATTGATAACAGAGGTTCGTATAAAATTAATTTTTTTTTTGCCTAATAACTTTCTTTCCAAATACATTTCAAGGTTATTCGTGCCATTTTTAATTTTGGTTTTGTAGGTTAACAAACAAGTAATTGTTGTTGGAACAATCAAGGGGGTGGATCCTAACGAAGATTGGTATTACCTTGGTTGCGAGTTCTGCAACCACAAGGTTGAGCCAACTTTGAGTTTACCAGATGATGAAGAGGTGAAGGACGTAACTTCATTTAAACAAGTTTTGATTTGCACGAATAAAGGTTGTCCAAAACAGATTGTCTCCGGTGATCCAGTGTAAGAATTGTATTCTCTATACATAAGTTATAATTGTATGATATTTTTTTTTTTTTTATGTTTTAGTATTCATGTTTACGTTTACTAATTTTTTTACATATAGATCTGATTTTTTAGTTTTGGTGTTTTAGGTATAGGATTCCAATAAGGGTACAAGATTGTACTGGAATTACATCCCTTACATTGTTTGATCGAGAAGCAAAAAAAATGTTGGGCATGTCAGCGATGCAGCTTCTTGAGAAAAGCAAACAGGTAACCTATTTTTTTGAGCTTTAAACAATATATGTAATTGTACTTTGTATTACTTATATGATGTATGATCTAGGTTTCTATTGAAGAGAAAGTAATTCCTGTTGAGTTTTATGAAATTGAAGATAAGAAATTTGCTTTCAAAATTAAAGTAGGGCAATTTAATATTGATAAGCATGTTGATGGTTATGGTATAAGGAAGCTTACAAATGATTCCGAAATTGTAGCTTCTCTTGAAGAACGGTTCCTTGACATTCAGGTTATGATTATGATTTAAATATTTTCGTTATAATTACTGTTATGAATCGTTATTATTTTTGTTGTTATTTAGTTATTGTTTAAACCCTTTTTACGTTACTCGGTTCTTTATTACATTTTTTTTTAGATCGAACAACCTCTACTTGAAAATATCGATGTAGGTGACTCTTCAACACAGAATACGGTCTCTTTGAAGGTTAGTAGTTTACTTGGTCAATCATGTGTTCAGATTACATTTTAATGTAGTTTACTCTAACAATTTATACATGGCTTTTAAAATTGTAGGATTCTGTTGGAGATAACACTACTCCAGAATCATCTTCTAGAGTTAGTTTGATTCGTGATGAAGCTGAGATAAAGCGTAGCTTGGACAAAGTTTACGAAATGGATGATGATGCAAGTCAGTCAACAACTAAAGTCCTCAAGTCTGAAAAGTTCATTTCCCGTAACAAATCACCTGAGAACACGGTCTTGATTCCTAAGGTTGAAAAATAGGATCAATTACCCGTTTTTTTTTGAACAATGGTTTATTGTCAGGATTTTTATTTCCTGTGTGTTGACATTTTGTTTTCATTTGTGTTTGGTTTGATTTTGAGACAATTTTCATCTACATAAATTGCGTGTTTACATTTGATGTTTGTTTATTATATTGGTAAAAATTCTACATGGTTGAATTGTTTTTTAGGATTTTAAGATTATTGTTGATAGTTTATAAGAGACCCTGTACTCTTATATGGCTAGCTTTATGGTGCTTTATCAAGAGTAAAAATCAGGACTGGCGTTAAGTTACTTATACTTGACGCGGATGACAAGGTGAAGAATAAAACAAAAATGTTTTGTATAAAGAAATATTTTGATGATATTTGATTAGAAGCAGGGCAGGAGTGAAATTACTTATACTTGATGCTGATGGCCAAGTGAAGACTAAAACAAAAAATGTGGTGTATAAAGAAATATTTAATGATATTTGAATAGAATGTGTATTGGTTTCTTTTAAATCTTAATAAAATATTTCTCCTACATTTTTTTATATGTTTTACCACTCGAAATAATTGTACGTTAGTGAACCGCGTGTAACGCGGGCAAAGATCTAGTATATATAAATCTAAGAGTGAAATTTACGAACCCTCACCCTTGAATTAACAATATAATAATATAATAACTATGAATATAATAAGATATAAGGGCAATTCAACTAATAAAATTTATATAACTCAAATTCAAATATCGGATCTATACGTTTCAAACATCACAAAGTAGAATTCAGAGTTCGAAACTATATTCGATTTCATATTCAAATTCGGTTTGTCTTGATTCGAATTCAGGTTTTTTAAGTTTAATTCGTGTGCCCTTAAGTCTAGTATCTTTGGTTCTCTTTTCTCTACATAAAACTCGGTAGAGTGAAGCTACTCTACCTATAATATAATAAACAACCCATCTACAACCGTATACTTATTGAAAGGCACTTCTTGAACACAACTTCAATAGCATAGTTGTAATTCAATTCTTCAACATACTTAAATCCTCCGGTTTACATCATTAAAGGTGCACAAAACTAGTTTGGCCCAAACCGGTTCGTACTGAGAACTGAAACCCTTGACCCACCCAAATCAGTTTGGGTCGGGTTCTAAATCAGTTTTGCTAATAAACTGGGTTTTTTCAACGGTTATAAGCCAAGTATTTTTCAACTCCCTCAAATCGGTTCGGGCTCAAACGGGTCTAGCCCATTCCGGTTTTTTGTTGGGCAAGGTCACCTCTAGTTGATATAACATTTTTAAAATCGGCCCGAGAACAAAGCCCACAACTTCACATATTCACATAGGATGGATTGAGTGTTCAACAATCAACATTACCAATGGCCCAATAGCATGATAATACAACATAACAAAAAGCCCAAAAGCCCAATACTCCTTCAAACCCTATATCCCAATCTCAACCCAATAATAATAATAATAATAATAATAATAATAATAATAATAATAATAATAATAATAATAATAATAATAATAATTCCAAATTCCAAACACAAACCGTCAAGTTTGACAAATTTCCCAATGGGCCCCTCCACTTTTCACCTTGTTGAATTTCAACAAAACACTTTTCACTAATCCTCTCAAGTAGAAAACAATAGACCAAAGGTGTCTGCACAATAATCTTTCCCCACGCGCATCTCCCTCACACTCCCTCCACGCGCCAATCAAACACCATCTCAAGCATCATCAACCATTTATAACTGCTCGTGTCTTCCACGCGCTTATTTCCACGTAAGCAATGTGAACGCATGCTGTTATTTTTATAACATTATTTACAAAACCACTATCCAATTTCCCCCAATTTTACTCCCCAAAAAAAGCTTTTAACAATAATATTATTATTATTAAAAATATTATTATTATTTTCACTGTGTGTTTTCTAGTGTGAAACAAACAGGTGTAAATAGCTTCCTAACGAATCGATTAGGGTTTTATAAGCAAAAACAAAAATCTGTTAATTGATGTTGTTGAAGCTGTTTATCGTTGCATTCTACAAAACCCTAACTGTTTGATTGTGTTAATTGGTTACATACTGGTGTTGTTTTGCTGAAAATACTAAATTAGAGTTAACGAAACCCTAGTTTCTACAGAACTTGATTTTGGGGGTTGGAAGGTTACAGGATGTTATTGGCAGTTGGAATCAGTTCAGTTAAGTAAGTTTTTTTGCTTCAATTGGTTATTATTATTATTATTATTATTATTATTATTATTATTATTATTTTGTGTTATTTAGGTTAAAGTTTTGTGTTTTTGTTTGTAATTGTTTGTTGAATTGGTTTTGATTTGATTGTTTTGTATGGAATTGTGTGAAGTAGTTAAAGGTTTAGAAGGGAAAGGGGGTAGGGAAGAAGCTATGGATGGGGAGGATAAGAAGGTAATGTTGGCATGCGTAATTTCGGGGACGCTTTTCGCGGTGTTGGGGTCGGCTTCGTTTGCGATACTTTGGGCGGTTAATTGGCGGCCGTGGCGGATTTACAGGTACTTGTTCGGTACTTCGGTATTTTAGTTTGGCTTTATGGTTTATGGTTTAGGGTTGTTGTTTGAAGCAATGAGATAGAAAAGATATATTGGTATTGTTATTGTTAGTAATGATGAGTTTAGAAGCATCAATAGTTTTACTTTAGGGGTTTAATTACAAGTTTAATGGATGGTATAAGAGTATATAAACATTGGAAGTTGTTATTGTTCCCGTGATTATGCCATTTAGGTCTTATATAATGGAAGTGTTAAACCTAAAGTGGGAAAAACACCAAATGAGAAGAATGTATTAGATTAGTGAAGAGTTTTGTATAATAATAAACTCAAAACCTCGTCTTTTTCAAAAGTTAATTTCCCCATAGTGAGCCAAAGGCCGGTTAATGGTCTGATGCAGAAAGCATATGATAGACCATTTTACGGTTTTACCTCCTCTAGTTATCTATGATGCCTATGGCAATATGTAAAGGAACTATTACATCAACACTATTAGTTTGTTTTTTGACATTATTATTTTACTGCTTTATGCAATCGTACTTGATTTAAGTTATTATATGACCCCTTTTTACAAATATCAGTTGGATATATGCAAGAAAATGGCCGAGTTTCTTACAAGGGCCTCAACTGGGAATATTATGTGGCTTTCTTTCCCTGTGTGCATGGCTAGCGGTCATTTCTCCAATTATAGTTTTGATCGCATGGGGATGTTGGTTAATTTTAATATTGGGGCGAGATATAATCGGCTTAGCAGTCATCATGGCTGGAATAGCTCTGCTCTTAGCATTCTATTCAATCATGCTTTGGTGGAGAACACAGTGGCAGAGCTCAAGTATGTCTTGCTTGTTTTTTATTTTTTTTCCAATTTATTTTTTTTAAATATGAAAGAATAGAAATGACGTAGCTTTTTCATGTTTGTTTTCTTGAAATAGGGGCGGTTGCCGTTCTTCTACTTCTGGCTGTTGCATTGCTATGTGCATATGAATTGTGTGCAGTTTATGTGACAGCTGGCTCAACTGCTCAACAACGGTATTCACCTTCTGGATTCTTCTTTGGGGTGTCAGCAATTGCTTTAGCAATCAATATGCTCTTCATTTGCAGAATGGTCTTTAATGGTATGTTGTTTTGGAATTGGATTTAGCAGAGATTAGTTTTTGTGACGTCCTGTCTTCATTGTTTTCTTGGGTGTCGATTTATACAGGTAACGGTTTGGATGTTGATGAATATGTTCGAATCGCATACAAATTTGCTTACTCTGACTGTATTGAAGTGGGTCCTGTTGCATGCTTACCTGAGCCACCAGATCCAAATGATTTGTATCCTAGACAGTCTAGAAGGCAAGTACAATATTTCATTCCTGAAAGAAAAAAAAATTGGTCATCAAAGGATCCGTATTTATTAGAGGTGACAAGATGGGTGGTCGGGTAACAGGTCTAAAGGGCAATTTTAGTACAGGTCAGGTTGACCTTGAACCCTTTTTATACCTAGAGTTTGAAACTGATATGAACAGTGATAATCCAGCTTCCTGAACAAAATGTTTTAAAGGGATTATATGCTTTAATGCACTTTGGATGACTTTTTGCCTGTTTACTTTATAGATAGAATTAATCTGAATTGACGCATTCATTTGTAAATCGGGTGAAAATTGGCACTTATGTTTGTTATGAGAAGATTCGTCTTCTATTTCTAATAAGATAACTCTACTTATAGATCTGTGTAGTCTGTTCATAGTAAAAGATAATATTTTCACAAATTATCCAGCAACCTTTTTTTTCTAAAAGCTTTGTTCATTATTTCAGGGTGTCACACCTTGGACTTCTTTATCTTGGGTCACTTCTTGTGCTTCTTGTGTATTCTATATTATATGGTTTAACAGCAAAGGAGTCCAATTGGCTTGGGGCTATTACATCAGCAGCAGTTATAATTCTTGGTATATGTTGAACTAAGTCACTAACACTGTGTAATTAATAAATAAATTCTTACGCCTAATTTTTTTACATTATTTAATTTTATTTCTTAGATTGGAACATGGGTGCCTGTTTATACGGGTTTGAGCTTCTTCAAAGTCGTGTCATTGCTCTCTTTGTTGCTGGCATTTCTCGTGTTTTCTTGATTTGCTTTGGAGTTCATTACTGGTCTGTTTCTCTCTCACCACATGATTACACGTTACCTATATTTTTTTAAAGTTTTTGTATCATCAACAATATCTTTTTGGTAATTTGTAGGTATCTCGGGCACTGTATTAGTTACGCGGTTGTGGGGTCCGTTTTGCTTGGTGCAGCTGTAACCCGTCACTTATCTGTAACAAACCCGTTAGCTGCAAGAAGAGATGCTTTACAAAGCACCGTGATCCGTTTAAGAGAGGGGTTTAGAAGAAAGGATCAAAACTGTTCATCAAGCTCATCAGAAGGTTGCGGGTCAAGTGTCAAACGAAGTAGTAGCGCCGAAACGGGCCACCTCGGTAACAGCACACGTTGCATGGGTGACCCGAACAGCTGGGCTCACATGGAAGGTGTCAACAGTGAAAAAAGTTTAGATAGTGGAAGGCCGAGTTTAGCCATACGAAGCAGTTCGTGTCGTTCTGTTATTCAAGAGGGTGTGGTTGGCCCATCAAATTTTGACATGAATGCCTCGTTGGTGGTCTGTTCTAGTAGTGGGCTCGAGAGCCAAGGATGTGAGTCTAATGACTCAGCCAATCAACAGGTGCTGGATTTAAATTTGGCTTTAGCTTTTCAAGAAAAATTCAATGACCCAAGAATTGCGTCTTTACTGAAAAGGAGAGGACGGGCTGGAGATATTGAGTTGACTAATTTATTGCAAGATAAGGGTTTAGACCCGAATTTTGCGGTAATGTTGAAAGAAAACGGGTTGGATCCAACGATACTAGCATTGTTGCAAAGAAGTAGTTTAGATGCAGATAGAGATCATCGTGATAACAATGAGATCATGATCACTGATTCAAATGATATTGATAATGATTTGCATAATCAGATATCATTATCTGAAGAACTTAGGATTCGTGGGCTGGAAAAATGGTTAAAGCTTTTTAGATTGCTTTTGCATCATATTGCTGGTACACCTGAACGAGCTTGGGTTCTTTTTAGTTTTGTTTTTATTGTTGAAACTGTAATTGTGGGACAGTTTCGTCCGAAAACTGTTGAAGTCATTGGTGCAACACACCAACAGGTAACATTGGGAATACCTTTTTAGTCAAATGTTTGAATTTTAAAACTTTTAGGGTTATTTTTGTCATTTAATCTTTATATACAAAATGAATGCAGTTTGAATTTGGGTGTGCGGTGCTGTTATTATCTCTTGTTATTTGTTCAATTATGGCGTTCCTTCGAGCTCTACAAGCTGAAGATATGGTGATGACTTCAAAACCACGGAAGGTACAATAATATTGCAATTCAGAGTATGGTTAACCTTCAAAATCAATTTTTTTAACTGTGATTAGTAATTGCTGAATTTTTCTGTGGAATCTGTGATTATTTTTTAGTACGGTCTTATTGCTTGGCTACTGAGCACTTGTGTTGGTCTTCTGCTATCCTTCTTGAGGTACAATTGTTTATTTTTTCTCCAACTTCTGTCTTTAATGGGTGTCAATTTGTTTACTAATGATGCATGTTACTTGTGCAGCAAGTCATCTATTCTTCTTGGGTTGTCTTTGACTGTTCCACTCATGGTAGCGTGCCTTTCTGTTGCAATTCCCATTTGGATACGTAATGGCTACCGATTTTGGGTATCAAGAGATAATTATGGAAATCAAGTTGGAAGTTATCGTTCTCTTTGGATGAAAGAGGTATTTGTTTAATCTAAATATCTTTTTATCTTTATGACTAGCTACTTGTATTGGTCACTCGAGTATTCAAAAGGTTTCACTGTGGCCATGCAAATGTTAGAACAACTTTACTGTCCACCTTCCTATCAATTTGTTTTTTTTTTTATGCCAATAAGAGTAAAAAACTTGTTGGGAAATTGTAAAATGGCAAAATGCCTCTGAATCTACTCGAATATATTTTTGTCAGTTCATTTAAAAGTGATTCTTTTGAGTAGATTTAGGTGCGTTTTTTGTCATTATACAACTCTAGACGTAGCGTAGCCTAGCAAAGCTTTAATGTTAGGGGCCTGTTGTCATTTTCACAATTTTCTGGATAGTTTCTTCCCGGGATTGTATAAACGGAAACAAATTGATACTCGGGTGGCCTGTAATGTTGTTTATCATTTGTGTGGCCATAATGAAGCTTGTTGAGTACTCAGGTAGCTGAAGCATATGCTACTTTTTATTGTGAGATGTTGACTTGTTGACTCACATAGGTTTTACGACATAATTTACCTGATGAAATCACTTCAATGTAGGGGGTTGTTCTTTCCATCTGCATATCACTATTCATTGGATCGGTATTAGCTCTTGGTGCAATAGTGTCTGTAAAACCGTTAGAGGATTTGGGCTACAAGGGTTGGGCCGGCGGTCAAAACAGTATCAAATCACCATATGCATCACCGCTCTACCTGGGCTGGGCCATGGCTTCTGTAATTGCTTTAATAGTTACGGGCCTGTTACCAATTGCATCCTGGTTTGCCACATACCGGTTTTCTCTTTCCTCGGCCATATGCGTAGCTATATTTTCAGGTAAAAAATACGAATAAAAACTATATTCTAAACCCAAACAAGACTTTATTCCTATACCTTGTTTGACAAAGTAGTTGTATTTTCATTCTTGTTTGTTACAGTTGTTTTGGTTGCATTTTGTGGTGCATCATATCTTGAGGTTGTTAACTCTAGAGACAATAATGTTCCCCAAAAAAGTGATTTTCTGGCTGCATTACTTCCTTTAGTGTGCATCCCGGCTTTGCTATCACTTTGCTCTGGTTTGCTTAAATGGTAAAGTCTCTCGTATTCATAATCTAAATATATAATCTGACATTAAATAATGAATTACAATTATTTAAAATGACTTGCAGGAAGGATGATAACTGGAGACTTTCACAAGGTGTTTATGTGTTCGTCATAATCGGTCTTCTTCTTCTTCTTAGTGCAATTTCAGCTGTTATAGTCATAATCGAACCATGGACGGTAATTTCAGAAGATTTACATATTTACCCCATGATTTATGTATATTTTATTAATTTAAATATTCTTTTAAATGGTAACAGATCGGGGCATCATTTCTTTTACTTCTTCTCCTCATTGTTCTAGCTATCGGTATCATCCACTTTTGGGCTTCAAATAACTTTTACTTAACCAGAATGCAAACATTTGTTGTTTCCTTTCTTGCGTTTCTACTGGCCCTTGCTGCTTTCTATCTTGGATGGCTTCAAGGTAAATAAGAAGTCCTAGATTTGGCAGTCTTTTTTTCTCTAAAAGGTTTAAAAAGACGTATAATGCAATCTTGTTATACTTTTACAGGCAAATTTTTTGTTGGAGCTTCTGTGGGTTACTTTTCATTTTTGTTTCTTCTGGCTGGCAGGGCATTAACTGTAAGTCATATATATAGAATAACCTTGATAAATAAAAAATGAATTGTTATTTTGGTCCTGAGGGTATTAATTTATTGAGATAACATTGTATAAGGTCATTTTTAAATTTTCTAATAAATTTATATATAATTTTTTTATTCTTTTCTCCATAGGTGCTTCTTTCTCCTCCTATAGTAGTGTATTCTCCACGAGTGCTACCCGTATATGTCTATGATGCTCATGCAGATTGTGGGAAAAACGTCAGGTTTGTTGGAATCTCCAGTTTGTCTCTCGTAAATTCGCTTTTTCATGTGGTCCATCTTCTATTGTTTTAAAGCATGGCTAGTACCTCATATTTTTCTGTGTCAACAGTGTTGCTTTCATTGTTCTTTATGGGATCGCGTTAGCAATTGAAGGCTGGGGCGTTGTTGCAAGTTTAGTAATTTATCCACCTTTTGCTGGAGCGGCTGTTTCAGCAATTACGCTTGTTGTATCATTTGGGTTTGCCGTCTCCCGTCCATGTTTGACTCTTGAGGTTTGACTTTTGACCAAAACTTTCATTCTTTTTTGACTTCCATCTATTGAATCTAACTGATTTTTGCACTACTGTTAACAGATGATGGAAGATGCTGTACACTTTCTCAGTAAGGACACCATCATTCAAGCAATCGCCCGATCTGCCACCAAGGTATGTTAGAAGATTTTTCAGTGAAATTCTTAGTAGTTAGTGTTCTTTTTTTTTTTTTTTTTTTTTTAAATGAGTTCTATTCTTTACGCAGACAAGAAATGCATTATCAGGAACGTATTCGGCTCCACAGAGATCTGCCAGCTCAGCTGCTCTTTTAGTTGGCGACCCCAACATTACACGTGATCGAGCAGGAAATTTCGTCCTCCCGAGAGCAGATGTCATGAAATTAAGAGACCGGCTGAAAAATGAAGAATTAGCTGCAGGATCTCTTATTCTAAAAATAAAACACGGGATATTATTTCAACATGATTCAACCAATGATATGGGTTATAGAAGAGAAATGTGTGCTCATGCACGAATTCTAGCTTTAGAAGAAGCAATCGATACAGAATGGGTGTACATGTGGGATAAATTTGGTGGTTATTTACTTCTTTTGCTTGGTTTAACTGCAAAAGCTGAACGTGTACAGGTGAACATGATTCATAATATTACATTTTCATGTGATATTTTAAGCATTTACATTATTTATGTAACTTTTTATATTGGTGTTTTTTACCATGGGGTAGAGGTAAGGCTGTCTACGTCTTACCCTCCTCAGACCCTACCTTAGCTTTTGCTATTGGTGGGATTAACTGAGTATGATGATGATGATGTAACTTTTTATATTCTGTTTTTTAGGACGAGGTTCGGTTAAGACTCTTTCTTGATAGCATCGGGTTTTCAGATTTAAGTGCTAAAAAGATCAAAAAGTGGATGCCGGAAGACCGTAGGCAGTTTGAAATTATACAAGAGAGGTAAGGACCCGAATCAAGTTCTCCCTCTCTCTTTTAATTTCAGAAATCTGAGATATTGACTCTTTTTTTTAATGTAGTTATATAAGAGAGAAGGAGATGGAAGAAGAAATATTAATGCAGAGACGTGAAGAAGAAGGGAAGGGTAAAGAGAGGAGAAAAGCTCTTTTAGAAAAGGAAGAAAGGAAATGGAAGGAAATAGAAGCTACTCTCATATCATCTATTCCAAATGCTGGAAGTCGTGAAGCCGCCGCCATGTCGGCAGCCATTAGGGCTGTTGGTGGTGATTCGGTTCTTGATGATTCATTTGCACGTGAACGGGTTTCAAGTATTGCACGGAGAATTCGTGGGACTCAGTTAGCCCGTCGTGCCCTCCAGGTAATTTGATTCAGTTTCTGTTTTATTAGAATGGTTTATCATTGTTTCTTTATTTGGTTGTTGGAACCTAATGGCTGTTATAAAATCATCGTTTTGGTCATTAGACGGGAATCTCAGGTGCGGTGTGTATTATTGATGACGAGCCGTTAACAAGTGGTAGATACTGTGGTCAGATGGATCCCACTGTTTGTGTTAGCCAAAAAGTTAGTTTTTCAATGGTGGTTATGATCCAGCCCGAGTCGGGCCCTGTTTGTCTGTTGGGTACCGAGTTTCAGAAGCAAGTGTGCTGGGAAATTCTCGTTGCAGGTTCTGAGCAAGGAATTGAAGCGGGTCAAGTTGGGCTTAGGCTCATAACAAAAGGGGACAGACAGAGTATTGTTTCAAAGGAGTGGAACATCGGTGCAGCGTGTATTGCTGATGGAAGGTAATTTATATGCAAATTATTATAACGGATTGTATTCATATATCCTTCTGAATGTTTAAGACTTCATAGTATTACATTTATCCTTTTATTGTCATATTTACTCTTTTCATAGTTAGTTTCACAAAAAATAAATAAATAAAATAAATAAAATGAAACAATGTTGAAACTTGGCCACAGAGGTCAAACTTGGTTACAGGTATTTGCAAATTATTATATGTTTTATATGCATATTATGATCATTTTCAGGTGGCATACGGTTACGGTTACCATTGATGCTGACTTAGGGGAGGCGACTTGCTATTTAGATGGTGGTTTTGATGGATACCAAACAGGGTTACCGTTACGTGTCGAAAACGGCATTTGGGAGGAAGGAACGGAAGTTTGGGTCGGTGTTAGACCACCAACCGATGTAGATGCATTTGGGCGGTCTGATAGTGAAGGATCCGAATCCAAAATGCACATAATGGATCTTTTCCTTTGGGGAAGAAGCTTATCAGAAGACGAAATTTCTGCTCTTCCTGCCGCCACTGGTTCTACTGAGTACAATATGTTTGATCTCCCTGAAGACAATTGGCAATGGACGGATTCTCCCCCTAGGGTACATGTTTTTATCACCTTTTACCCTTTGAGTTATCTCTTTTATATTATACTTACCAAATTGTGTTTTATTGGTTTAGGTTGATGAATGGGACAGTGATCCTGCTGAGGTGGATTTATACGATAGAGATGATGTAGATTGGGATGGTCAATATTCTAGCGGGAGAAAACGAAGATCAGAACGTGAAGGAGTGGTGGTTGGTATGGAATCTTTTGCAAGACGATTAAGAAAACCAAGAACGGAAACATGTGAAGAAATCATTCAACGTATGCTGTCGGTTGAACTCGCAGTTAAAGAAAACCTTTTGGCTAAAGGAGAAGCTCACTTTACTGACCAAGAATTCCCGCCAAATGACCGCTCTTTGTTTATAGACCCTGACAACCCGCCTTCTAAATTGCAAGTTGTATCTAAATGGTCGAAACCAACTGAAATAGTTAATGAAAACCAGTTCGGTTCTAATCCACGCTTATTTTCCGGGGATGCAAATCCTTCTGATGTTTGTCAGGTATGAATGAAAAATTTGTTTGATAAAATTCACTTGGTTTATTTGTTTTTTTTTTTTTTTGCATGTTGTTTGATTGCTTTTGAACAGGGCCGGCTGGGTGATTGTTGGTTTTTGAGTGCGGTTGCTGTCCTGACCGAAGTTTCTAAAATATCGGAAGTTATAATTACACCAGAATATAACGAGGAAGGAATCTACACCGTTCGTTTCTGTATTCAGGTACAGTTTCTGTAGGAGTTCTTGATCCCGTGTTGGTTATAGAGATAATGTATACATAAGTCACCAAAGTATGCAAAATGTTACATTAAGGCCACTCAAATATTAAAACGACATTACATGCCACTTAATATTATATTGGTGTTTACGCATTCGTTAAAAAGTTTCCAGAAAATTGATACTTGGGTGGCTTTATTGTAACCTTTTAAATAACTGAGTGGTGGTTTATACACACATTATACCTTAATTATTGTATATAACTTAATGATCTTTATGTATGAAGGGAGAATGGGTCCCGGTTGTGGTTGATGACTGGATTCCATGTGAAGCACCCGGAAAACCGGCTTTCGCCACAAGTAAAAAGGGGAATGAGTTATGGGTATCTTTATTAGAAAAAGCGTATGCCAAACTTCACGGGTCCTACGAGGCCCTAGAAGGCGGGCTAGTCCAAGATGCACTTGTTGACCTAACGGGCGGCGCGGGTGAAGAGATTGACATGAGAAGTTCCCAGGCACAGATTGATCTTGCTAGCGGGAGATTATGGTCTCAGTTACTACGGTTTAAACAAGAAGGATTCTTATTAGGTGCGGGAAGCCCGTCAGGTTCCGATGTGCATATATCTTCAAGCGGGATTGTTCAGGGCCACGCTTACTCATTGTTACAAGTACGAGAAGTTGATGGACATAAACTTGTTCAAATTCGAAACCCGTGGGCTAACGAGGTGGAATGGAATGGGCCATGGTCTGATTCATCACCAGAATGGACGGACAGGATGAAACACAAGCTTAAGCATGTCCCTCGGGTATGTTTATTGACTAAACCTATATCTATATTTATGATTGATGATGTATACATAGACAGACCAAGTTTTAATATGATTTGTTATGTTTTGTAAACAGGCAAAAGACGGTATATTTTGGATGTCATGGCAAGATTTCCAGATTCATTTCCGTTCGATATATGTTTGTCGGGTTTACCCTCCCGAAATGAGATACTCGGTCCATGGTCAATGGCGAGGTTTCAGTGCCGGTGGCTGCCAGGATTACGACACGTGGCACCAAAACCCACAATTTAGAATCCGAGCCACCGGTTCAGATGCATCATGTCCTATACATGTCTTCATTACCTTGACTCAGGTAAATACTTGTTTCTAAACAACTTGTTATGCAATGTAAATTTCTTTGGTTGGGGTAATTATGTAATTTCGTTGTTTTTTAGGGGGTGAGTTTCGCGAGAACGACACCTGGATTCAGAAACTATCAATCTAGTCATGATTCGATGATGTTCTACATTGGAATGAGAATAATCAAAACACGAGGACGCCGTGCTGCTTATAATATATATTTACATGAATCAGTAGGTGGGACCGATTACGTGAACTCTAGAGAAATATCTTGCGAGATGGTGTTAGACCCCGACCCCAAAGGTTACACAATAGTACCAACAACAATACACCCGGGAGAAGAAGCGCCTTTTGTTCTTTCCGTATTCACCAAATCATCCATCACTCTTGAAGTTCTATAGAACGCAACGCTCAGAGCCATTTATCGGTTTAAATTTTCACGATTTGGACCGGTTCAATAAATTTGAAGAAATTCGACTGATCAGGTTGTGCAGGACCGTGGTTTCAGTTTGGTGAACCGTACGTATGGTATTCAAATGTCTGTTGCCTAAAGGCTTCCTCTAGGGTTCCATATTGTGTGTTGCAAGTGCTGCCATTGTTTGATGAAGCTTTTAAGGGTGCAGAGAAAGAGGGTTTTCGGCTTTTGCCTCTCGGGGTGGGGCGGTGTAAGAATGTAATGATGTAAATGAATAGGAAAAGAGAATAGAAAAGTTGAGTTAGAGAGGGCACTAGGTGCAGTTTTGAGGGGAGGTTTATATATCTGCATTATGTACATGCTGACCAGGTTTTTTTTATTATTGAAATGTGATATATCTGCATCTAATTTGACCATATTCCGGGTCAACCTCTTCCGTTCAGTGGCGGATCTTGAACGAAAAACTGGGTAGGGCTGAACTCAATACTGTAAAAAATTTTGGAAATTTTCGGTAAAATTTACACTACGAAATGAAAAAACTGTGTGGGCCGAGGCCCGGTCTGTCCTTAGTGAAGAACCACCCCGGCTTCTGCACGCTCACGCCTTGAGCGATTGAACAAGGAGTTGGAAAAAAAAAAGCTAAAACAGATTTAGTAACGACTTAAAAAGATGAAATAGAATATGATGTATAAAGTTTGTGTTAGGTCGTGACTTGTTAAGGTTTACATTAGGGTTTTATATAAAAGTGTATACAATTTTTTACCTTACAATAAAGGGTTAAAAGGATGGAAGAGTTGTTTTTTATGTGTTAATTTTTTTTAACGGCGAAAAACTTCATATATATCTATACTATATTAAGAGGAAGGGTAATATGGGAAACACATGTGTGAAAAAGTTACCGTGGTGAAGGAATAGGGTCCTAAATCCTTGCGCGGATTACGACCCTACCCCATAGAAGATATCAACTCCAAGAAGCCCGCGGAGCAGGTCCTGCATAGACACCGGTCCCGCAGGACAATTCAACGGAGTGACATCATCAACATAAAGGAATCTCCGCGTGGGACAATCGGGAAACATCGTCTTCAAGTACGGATATGTAAGGACAATTATAATTTAGAATCATCCGGTCAGATTCAGGGCGCACACTGCGCCAATCAGAAGACAACACGTGTCAGGGGTGGTTCAACAACCCCTGACGGTGAACAACACTCATCAAGACTTTAATATAAACTTGTTCTTACACTATGGTACAACCATTCTCATGCTTTGTTTGTAGACTTGACTTTTGACATTTTCCAGTTTGTACAACCATTCTTTCTAGATTAGGCCGAGCAAGGATACAAACAAAAAAACCCCAAGAGGGCACAAATTACAAAAGATCTAAAACGCATCTCATTTATCCCAGTCAATCACGGCCGCCTTATATATGTTAGAAATCTAAGAAAACACATCCTCCTTAATAGCTTCCACTGACTCCTTAACGGAGATGAATCAGTCTTCAAAGACCTTGGAGTTCCGAGCCATCCACAATCATGGTTGCAGAACTCGCTAGGCGCTACCAACTCGGTCGACTGAGGAGTTGCGAGTATTCGGCCTAGTCGGACGAGTACTCGGGGGGTCGAATCGGCATATGCAGGGAGTACTCAGAATATTCGGCCAACTCGGCTATACTCGGTGTCCCACCCTGTAGCGAGTACTCGGTCAACTCAGGCGACTTTTGCAACTATGTCCACAATATTATAAGCATTAAATACATTCAGTATCTCTTAAATGTTTGGTATAAATATCTTGGAGTTGTCCCTGATGGGACATCCTTATGCTAAATGAGGTCATGGTGGTAAATAACGTACTCTACAATTAAAGCATTGTGAATTCAAATCGTGTAAGACACTTCTAATGTATTTATCCTAAAAAAGCGTTATAAGAAAACATCTAAAGTTTACAAATACAAATAACTTTTCTGTTTATACAATATGCACATGCCTGAAATTTTCATTATATACATTTTTAGTGTGTACTTTTGTGGGTTTAATAGTTAGGTATGTACATTTTGAGCACCCATTTTAATTATTTTATCAACTTTATTTTCCTTAAGGTAGGTTAGTTTATGCATTTCAATATGTTTATTTTGATACACTATAACGTGAATATGAAATATTATAGACAGTGTATTACAATTATAATAAGAAAATGATTATCCTTATTTCTCAAAGTGTGTATCAAAGTTGTCTATCCGGGTCGGATTTAGCTTGCTAGGTCCGAATATGAGGAGTCCGGATTGTGTAGGGTTCACCCACAGTGCTTTGCCTATGTGGCAAGTTGTGTGGATTGCATGTTTACTTGAACTCGAATTATATTGCAAGAAATTCTCTATCAATAAGGTTACGACCCAAACTATATACACAATTGAGTATATATTGACCTCATGCAAATCACGTAATTCGCTCTTCCAGTGCAGCTCTTATGTAATTATTTCATAGGTGATAAACAAGTACTGGTTTGTACATGGGTAGTCAGTGGCGAATCCAAAATGATTTCCAGAGGCTTTCTTCATTCTTGTATAGATTTTCACCGATTTTTCAAATTTTTCCACTAAAATTTTCAATTTTTTTTCCAAATCGCTCTGGATCCACCATTACGGATAGTGGTTACAAGGAGAAGTTGAGACCATTCATGAAGTGCTCATAACTCTTCTTTGCGGAAGTTGATATCCAAACCAAACCGGTAACCGATATTTTACTTGATCAAATTATTATTATTATTATAGTAATAAACCATTATTCATCTATAATTATAAATTTTAAAACTGTTTTAAATTAAAAAAACAGCAATTTATAAACTTATAACTATATGTGCATAAGTTATCAAACATCTCGATTGTCTTACCAAATTCTAGAAGCTAACATAAAGTATGAGTGAATGTGAGTTGTAAAGTAACCATGTGTTTGCATTATTAATCATAAGAATAAGAATGTGAGAGCAATGGGTCTAAAAAGTCAAAACTTAACAATGTAGACTCTTAATAAACAAGAAAGACAAAAGTGATAACATAAAGTGAAACAACAAGGAGAAAGGTTAACCCATTATTTCTCTCTTCCATTTAAAACAAACCAAACTTTTTCCCATAATTTATCTAACCACTCTTTACCCAATTTTCACATTACAAAAGACTCACATTTTCACATCATAAAAAACTTATTTAAGTATCATAAAGAAACTTCCAAAACCAAAAAAATAATTTTGCTCCTTAAAAGTAAAATAGTAAGATAGATAGTCACATGTGAATAAAAAACATACATATATGCATCAGTATATTCACATGTGACTATCTAAATCCCGCCCTTTCACTTTTTAATATAAGAATACCAAATTAGGGTCATAATCTTTTTTTTTTAACGGCTAATTACATCCTCACCTAATATTCACTCTTATCACATGTGAAGAGATTCGAACTCCTGACCTCACCTTGTACACCCTCACCCCACACGATTGGGCCAAAGCCTCCGTGGCAATTAGGGTCATAATCTAATAACGGTTTCAAATAACTACAACACACGCCTATTTGCAAAATCTTTTTTTTTGAACGATCAACTAAAGTATTGCCGGCTACTCTGTACGCGGCCCCCAATGGCCGAAAGGGGCCCCAGACGGCCTCTAGTCCGTACGGACAGAGCCCTTCGGCCCACCCGTCTCCTATTCCAGGGAAAACCCGGCCCACAAACCCGCCCGAAGGCACGACGGTAGTGAATCGGTAAAACCTGGAGGGATCAGGAGTCGAACCCATGACCACAAGGGTTAAGGGTCTCTCCATCACTTCCCAACCACCTACCCCACCACAAGGGTGGGGGTATCCATCACATGCCTCCCGTAGGAATCGAACCCGGCTCCCCCAAAAAAAAAACCGACCCTTTTACCACTAGGCCACATAATGCTTATTTGCAAAATCTGATTGAAGTATTCATATTTCGAAATAGAATTCGCTTAGTCATGTCGGATGCCAAATGAAATATCTTGGATAGAGAACAATTGGCTCTAGATTGTCACGTGTCTCATTGTGTATTTGTTAAATCGAACAATATATAAAAAAAAACATATTTCCCCAAAAAAACAAACAATAATTTAAAATTAAAAAAAACTGAAGACATTTTTTTTAACGTACAACTAAGTAGAAGCCAGGTACTTTGTACATGACTCGCAATGGTCAAAGGAGCCATAGCCGGTCTTTACCCAGACGGACGAAGCCTCTAGCCCACCAGCCATCAGTTCCAAAGAAAACCCGACCATCCACCCGCCCCGACAATGACATAATCGGTAAAACTCAACGCTCTTAAAAGTCAAACCCATGACCTGTCAGCCATAGATCTTTTATCACTGAGCCTCCGTACTACTCCACCTAAATACAGTTAGACAGGTGTCATAAAACAATTCCAAAATCATGGGCAGCGGGCAGCAAACGGGCAGCTATCCTTCTGTTATTTTAGGCCCACTTCTACTGAACACCCCTTCTATAAAACCCTAATTCTCAAACCCTCTTTCTCCACTATCAATATTATTATTATTATTATTATTATTAATATTATTCTCTTCAACATTTTCTTGCAATGGAGATGAAGAAGCTTTTCGCCGTAATGCTGGTGATGATGATGATGGCCGTCGCCGCCGTCTCCGCCATGGATGCTCCGGCACCTGCTCCGACGTCCGACGCCACCACCGCCGTCGTTGTCCCCGCCACCGTCGCCGCTGTGTCTGCTTTCGTTTACGCTTGCTTTTTTTAATTTAATTAAGTGTTAGTGTTATATTTACTCTATATATATGTCTATACATACTGATGTTCTGTTATACATTTAATTATATTTGAGTTTGTTTAGATCTTTGAATTAATGTTCGTTTGTGTTGTTTATTATTGTTTTGATATAATGTTTGATTCTGATCATGTTAGATTTTTTTTTAACGGCAGATGTTTTTTTTTTTTACTCTTAACCTTCATTCACAACCGGCACGGCCTCAAAAACGCGAGACCGCTCAACTAGTGGCGGATCTAGATTAAAATTTTAGGGGTAACATAAACGAAATAAAAATACGATACTAAATGTTCAATTTTTTCACAAACAATATGCTTTTTTTCTTGTTTAGTACTATATTCTCACCAATGCTCTATCAAACCATTTTATGGCAAAACGTTTCCGCCCATTAAGGTGATAACTCTAATGGGTGCTCTAGTTTCTTTTTTTTTTTTTTCCATTCTTGATTCCTTTTTCTTATTGTTACCCATTTAAAACTAGGGGTGCAAACGAGCCGAGCTCTACCAGGCTTGAGCCCGGCTCGTTTATTATTTATTAATTAATTTATTAAATGAAAGTAATAGACTCGCTTAGGCTCGCGAATTTGATAAGTGAAAAGCTCGGCTCGGCTTGTTAGTAGTTTGTCAAGCTCGAGCTCAACTCGTTTAGTAGTTAATATATATAATAAAAATAATATAAACAATAGACTCGTTTAGGCTCGCGGGCTCAAGAAATGAAAAGCTCAATTCGGCTCGTTGATAGTTTCTCAAGCTCGAGCTTGGCTTGTTTAATATTTATTATTTAATATATTAAATAAAAATAATATAAATAATAGACTCGTTTAGGCTCGTGAGTTAGATAAGTGAAAAGTTCGGCTCGGCTCGTTGATAGTTTTCAAGCTCGAGCTTGACTCGTTTAGTATCTATTAGTTAATATATTAGATAAAAATAATATAAATAATAGACTCATTTAAGCTCGTGAGCTCGATAAATGAAAAGCTCAGCTCGACTCGTTTACTAAACAACTTTAAATTAGGGGTAGATAATATAAAATATTAATAAAACTAATATTAGGCTCGATAAGGCTTGACAAGCCCGACAAGCTTCACATTCCAGGCTTGTGCTCGGGCTCGATAAATAAACGAGCTTTGAAAGTGTGTTGGGTTTTTAAAAAAAATTAAGGGGTAACGTTACATAATTTAAGGGGTAACGTAATACAAACACCATAAAAATACGTAAAAAAGTTACACTGCGCAGGAAAAGTTGAGGGGTAGCGGACGCCACCCCCATCATATATTATATCCGCCCCTGCGCCCAACCAACTACATCATATACAAAGGGTATACGCACCAATCCTTCCACTCAAGGGACTTTATTTTAGTTCTGTGTTTAAACCATCAAAATGACAAAGACTTCACATTACTTAAAATATCTAGAACTTTATTTTCTACCTTGTTAAACCTCTTGTCGTTTCTCGCCTTCCAAACCTTCCAACAAGTAACTATCACAATACCATGAATAAGTTATTTCCCCTTGTCTCCATTGTACATTTTAACGGCAGATGTTGTTAGTACTCTCGTCTTTACGTAAATTATTCTAAATTATTCAACGGTTGATTTATTAATTACTGTAATTCAAGTTAAAGTGTCTTTCTAGTTATCACAAAAATCAAATAATTAAGAACTCTAATTTGCACTCACACAATATTATGGTCAATTTCATTAAACAGAATTACAGAAACTGCTGTGGACTATACACCCCACTATAATTAATTTTCCAATAATATCAACCAACCGAATGAATAATTTCTTAAATTATTGTATGATATTTTTAAGGCTGGTGGGTATGAAGTTGGTCCATCACTTGAGGATGGATCTCTATATAAGCCACCACGTCACCGGGTGTTCGGTGGCTCATCACCCAAGTGAACTACTTTTGGGTGATTTTGGTCCGTCACCCTCATCTTCTCATTGACGCAAGTTCCATGACTAGCCCCAAGCCCCAAAGGGCTGTAACGGGCCAGGTACAAGCCCCACACCCACTACTCCACTAGCTAAAGAAAACTAAAATGATATTATTCATGCCGACAACATCAACGAGCGAATAGTGTCAGTGTTTTACATCTACAAGAGAAGAGGTGGACAAAATATCTGTCACTAAACCCACACCATCGCCGGTCTCCCCCTCCGATCAGTCACCCCTTACCGGAGTTAGAGAGAGGAGGTTAACGCGACGCCGAAAGGTGGAAGGGGGAGGGGAGGAGAAGGCGGAGGGGGAAGGGGGAGGTGGGGCGGCAACGGGCTGGGGGAGGAGGAGGAGAGGAGGGAGGAGAGGGGAAATGAACAAAAAAAAATGCTTACGTATAATTAGAAGTAGGTTTTATGAGTTATCGAGTGTTAATCCTATACAAATTTTTTTCCCTGAAAAAACGACATACTCCTTTTACAGTATACATATTTTGTCACTTTATATTATATTTGCATATCCGGTGAACCTCCCGTGATATTCTAGTATATGAATAATCATATAGTAAAAAGTTTATAAAAACAAGAAGCTCACTGATTGAGTATTTTCTTTAAAAGTTGTTTTTCATCAACTATTATATCATGAAAGATTGTAAATCCTAAACCAGTTATTGCACAAGTTGTTGGAGTTAAAGTTATATTACCGATTAAAAAATATATTAGTGGATATTAACTAGTAAGAAATCAACTAATATATTTCTTTCTAGATCGTAATTCTGTATTACTCCTTACAGATGATTAGGATTTTAATTAACGTAATGCTTGCACAAAACTGCATCATATTTAAATTAAAAAAAAAAAAAGAAAGATAAATGTTATATAGTCAATTCGGTTTTACTTATCGGCTCTTAGTTTAAAATCATAAACCAAACCATAAAATCGTTACAATGTTAAAACAAAACCATGTACATCTTCTTCGGGGTTAAACCATCTTAACATGTTTCAATTTAAAAGGTTTGATTGGTGCAAACAATTTATAACTTTTTTTAAACAACTAACTAACTTAGTCCCGAGTCACTTCTATTAATCATCAATACCAACATTTTTCCACTTTGAAATCAAACAACTAAAAAATATATTAGATGTTTGATTTCAAAGTGGAAAAAAACCTCAATTATTGATTTTATATTTATCTTTTATCAAAACTAAACCAAATCTTGCATTTGTTCCTTGTTCAATATATCGTTTTCCCAAATTAACCTTTGGGAATACCATTCCCACTTGATGTCTACTTCAAAGGTCAAATCTTACATTATTACTCATTTAAAGAATTTTATATTCTTTAATGGAGGTCAACTAAAATCAGGTCAAAGGTAAAAGGTATAACATTATCATCCCATATTTTCTACTTTTTGTCCATGTAAAACATTGATTACTAATAAATATATGTGTAAACAAGTTGAGTTGTTTATAAGCTATTTAAGATTGTTTCAATAAAGTCTTGGATTGACTTGGGTTTACATGAGCTCGAGCCTTGCTCTTACGTAAATTGAAGCTCGTTCTAGCGTCATATATCAAGCTCTAGCTTGAACTAGAGGTTCGTATACCGAACTAGTAGGTATATATGTATATACTTAAAACAATATAATCAATCAATCGAACCCACTAAATTCCCACCTATAACAAAACTCTTAATAGAATATGGGAAGAGATGGACCAAAGCAAACCTTACCTCTATCCCTAAGAATAGAGATGTTGCTACAAGTAAGACCTCCGACTTCATAACCTTTACTAGACAAGTAGTGAGTCACAAAGGATTTACACAACATAAGGTAATATATATATATTTGGGAACCAAATGTATAGAAAGTATAGTAGTGGCATCTAATAGAGAAACTATAATAGTGACATCTAATACATCAAGAAGCACATAGTCATGAATTTATAATTTTGGTCATAATTCTCTGGTTCTTCTCTCAAACATAATTATACATAAAATTCTCAGTCTCTGATTGTATCCGATTGAATATTTCGATTGAACGGTCGAATTGAATCAATTTGAAAGCGATTATGTGCCTTCAGAGATTTCAATTATCCAATTGTTTTGTACGTTATTACTGTAAATCCCCAACACTCATCCCAAGTCAGTTTGGGTCTGCGTCTACTGCTTCCTTCCATAGTGAGGGTGTCTACGGTTCTTACTATAAATGAGTCGACTTCAAACCATCCTGAAGTTTAAGAGGAATATACTCATGATTTGAGATCAAGCTTTAGACATAGAGTTTAAAATAAGGCGAGACCGAGCTTTCCTAAATTAAATAATCTAAGCTTGAGCTTGCGATCTCAAGCTTGGCTCGACTTGCAGTTTATTTGAGCGAAACCCCACTAAGTTATTCTAATGCAAAACTGGATGAAGTTTGATTTGTTTTAGTGATTCTTTTAAGTTATTCTAATGGAAAAATGAAATTGTTATAAGCTCATTTTGATAATGTTTTTTTTTTAATTTCTTATGATATATTTTCATAAAGATATAATTTATTAAAACTAATTTCCAACCGTTTTTGTATATAACCCACTCTCATAAAATTAATAATAGTAAAATCAATATAAACAATACATTACTTTTAATTTTATGTGATAATTTGTTATTTCATTTATTTATAGTTATTATTACCTAATGATTATCATGTATAGTGTGGAGAGTGGGACTTGAAACACGGTGTAAAAATGGTCTTCAAGCCCGGAACATCACCCCTAGGAGCTTGAAACATGGTGTGGCCCTAAGGGATTGGAGAATCCCATGGGTGTGGGGCGGGTCTTGCAAGAATGTGATTAGTTATTTTTTTTAAGTTATACACATAAACTTTTTAAAACCTAAGCCCCCTTTCAAGCCCTTCACTATTCATAGTCTTATAGGGATGCAATAACCATATTAATAACAAGATAAAAATGTCATGGAAGACAATCAAAAATAGGAAATTTGTGGTTCATTGTATTTAATGTCTTAAATCTTAAATTGTTAATTACTTGTTAGACTCGTAAAGTGAAAACATCAAATATTTTTAGGAGTGTTTTTTTAATAAAGTTTTTAATTAAATAAGATATGATACCTAAAAAAATGAGAGTTTATAAAAAACGATCGAATTGATAGGTTCAACCAAATTTAAGTGGTCATATCTCTCATTTTTCTTCTTTATTTATATTACATTTTCAATTCATGTCCCAATATAGACAGTCATTTTCCAAACAAAACGTCACATTTTCAAACCAATCGACATGCCGTTTACATGTTCTCGTCATTACGGTTTCAATAAACGAACAAAATCTATCCAAAACAAACAAAAGACAATGCTTGTTTTAATCCCAACCGACAAACTTATGTGATTCCAAAAAAACCCGTAAAATATCCTACAAATTCACAAATATATTAATCAGAAATAACTGCATACTATTTTAAACTGGTTACAAGTTCTTTCTAACAATTACACATTAGTGTAGGAAGTCTAAAAGTTAGATATTTATAGTGACACGCTGGGGTGACTCTACTGTATAAAAAAGTAACGCCTACCTCACCATTTAGGGCCCCTACCTATAAGGGTCTCATAGTAATTGAGTGCCTTTTAAATATCGTATACAATACATGTGTACCCTCATATTCCTAGGCAAAACAACTAATGACACATAGTGAAATCCCTAGGCATGAACAAGGAAGGAGGCAAGGGACCAAATGACAAATGACATTTTGGCATCATGTGCAATATACATAATCATGGCTTGTTCACCATCATAAAGGGGTGGTTGGTTGGACCTTTGCCTTTCACATGGGTAAGATTGTCCCACCCTCCACATGTTATCATATTTTTCAACCTTATATTATTAATTGTAACAAGAGTATATGAATCTAAACTTATGGTTAAAAGCATTAAAAATATATATAGAATGATAAATCATACACCATATATCAAAAGATATTTTCAAAACAAAAATCATGGAGAACAAAGTTGGATCTTGTGGACATACTAAAAGATCCTAGTACAAGTTGGTTGGGTTTCACACATGACACATGATTTACTAAAAAAAACTCAAAATATCCTAAACTTCAATTTAATATTTTACTCGATATCGATTGTTTTTAACTAATAGTTTTTTTAGCTATGAGTGGGATTATACTGGGTATGATTGATTGATTTTAACTAATGAGCTCTTAGTAGAGAGTATAATATCTTATTCACACTATATAATAATATAAAAGTGTGTGTGTTTTTTTCTTTGATATATGAATATTGTAATAAACATCTTTATCAACAGATTTAACTAACAAGCATCTAATAAGCAGTATATCTATCTTATTCGATCATACTTTATGATATTAAGTGTTTTCACTTTCGGATATAAATACTATTATTAACCTTTATCCATTATTTTCAACTAATAAGCTCTTAAGTCTTAGGGGTTGTTTGGCAACCTCTGCGTCCTTAAGTGATGAACCATTAAGAGGTCTAATTGAGTAAGAGGCTTGACATAGTTCGGCTTGACTAGTTGATGGTGGAGAAAGTGGCGGTGGGTTGAGGAGGTTGTGGATGCGTGACCGCCTAAGGGTAATGAATACATATGAATGGATAAAGCCCGTAAAGGGGTAAAATTTCCACCCAACATCATTTTAAAGCTTAATGATTAAGAGGCTCATTGGCTGATTCAACTGTGTTCTGTCAGTAAAATAAACACACTTAAGAGGCTACCAAACAACCCCTTATATTTGATTCCGTCATGATGTAGATATGCAAATATTGTTGTTAGTGTTGTAAAAAGCTACGACTTCATGATCTATGTATTTTTCTAAAAGATCTCCACTCTATAATCACCAAATACTACAACTATGCACCTTTGGTTAAATTCAGTGTACAAGTATTTCTGAACATATGTGACAACATCTCTAACCTTTTGAATTAACAAAAACCTGACATAACTCTCTATCAGCAAAATTTAAAAGTAAGCCTGAGTATCATATCAAAGTGAAACGAAAGTGCGGTACATCGTTCTAAATATCACGGGCGCATTGTCATCCAAGATAACGCATGTAATTCAGCAGCCACGCGATCAAATGATTCTCTATTCCTTACTTCCATAGTAGTTCAAAAGCCCAACAGACAGTGGATGCTTCCGCATAGCGTAATCGCATTTACATTACACATAAATTTTCAAACACCGGCGTAACACAAGAAGTTTTAAAAAAGTGTCGCTTGATTGATATACTGCATCCGCCAATTTTTGTAAGTAGGGTTAAAAAAATGCGAGAACTGATAAATTAATCACAAAATCCTTACTTTCTAAATATAACATCTAGGAATAGTAACCCAATACCTCATCAACAAACTTCTTCAGCAAATATGACGTCGTATATGGATTGCACTGCACGAATAATCAAAAGAGGTCAATACAACGTTCCGAAAAGGTAAGTTACCTGCAATTTTATAGACCAGATAAATAGTTTATTTTGCTCATAAATATGATAAGCAGTTTGAAAAGTAGTGCCAAAAACACTAAAAAACAACTCATTGTTGTATCAAGACACAATAAGCAGACGACAATCCCAAAAACTATTAGCAGTAAATCATATTATTCTTTCAACCGCTATGTTTTTACCTTCTTCTTTGGGGATATTAGGTTGATCTACCAAAAGCTGTTCAAAAGCATGTAAATCACCAATGCTGCAAAGTAAATCAAAAGCATATTCCATATTAACATAAACAGGAAAAATACGACTTTCAATCTGTTTACTTATGATGGGTAGATGTGCTTCTGTTTTATTTGAACAAATGGGTAACACTACGATTGTTTGGGTTCGTTCATTTAATTTAAACCAAACAAACGAACACAAACACTTAAACGAACGGATTTTCATGTTCATGTTCGTCCATTAAGAAAATGAACGTGTTTGTTTATATTAGTTTGTTAATACTCTAAACGAATGGTTCACGAACATAAAGAACACAAACAACCACAAATGGACACAAATGAACATAAACGAACACAACCAACATAAACCAACGGTCCAACACGAGTTAAAGTAAACATGAATTTCCAAATTAAAGTCTAAAGTACCATCATATTACATCAAACGTTTCAATATTAAACGAATATGAAAATCAAATTAACTTTAAAGTAATGTTAGTAATAACTAAATTTGAATGAATGTTTATACGAACATAAACGAATAAACATGTGTAAATGAACGTTCACAAATGCATATGAACAAACTCGTTATGTGTTCATGTTCGCTTATTTTATTAAATGAAAAAAGAAGTATTTATGTTCATTTGTTTATAACATGCGAACCAACGTACACGGTAAAATCCATTCATTGCTCCCGCTGAGGCCCCCGTTTGTTTAAATGAATAAACATATGAACGGTCCATTAAACGTTAGGTTCGTTTACAAGCCTAGGTTCAACAAGGAAGGAAACGGGTCAAAAGTCCTTCAAAGTGTACTTCTAATGTTAGAATAAATATAACTTATGTTTATTGTATTTATTTGTGGCCATCATTATCATTTATATAAGATTGATCAATTACTATAATATCCCTAAGTTTATAATTCGCAGTTCTTTGATGAGACGGAATTATCCTTAGTAACATTATTAGGGTGTCCCCGAGTGTCAGGGGCGGACTTACCTTGGGAGGAGGGGTAGCGCCCGCTACCCCTCAATTTTTCCGGCGTAGTTGAAAATTTTCGTATTTTGGATTTTTTTCGTATTACGTTACCACTAAATATCAATGAATGTTACCCCTGAAATTTTGTTCTAGATCCGCCACTGCCGAGTGTATACATAGAGAGCTCATTAGAGGTTGAAGGGGTTGGCAAATCATACCACCATTAAAACACACTAAATCGTCCCCTACCTCTCTCAACCGAGTTCATTATGCAAGAACACATAATCCCATCAGAATGATACACCCTAAAGGGAACCCGACCATACTGACAAAGTGTCATCTTCCTAATCAACATCTAATGCATAAAACCTCCTAAACTGTTATTCTTAAAAAAAAAGTGCTCTTACTAAAATGATACGATGATTATACTAATATCTGACAATACATAATTTATGATAAGATTAGAACTTGAGTTTTGCTAACCATATCCTGGCTATGGTTAAGAAGTTAACAACCACCTTTATCTTTAAATAAAAAGTTAAAAAACATCAACCACCAAAAGATTACCAACCAAGTCAAAATTATTATCTTCAATAAAACTACGACTGCCGATCATTAATTGTCTTGTGAAAACAGTTTTAACCATAGCCCCAAGGTATATGGTTTGTATATAACTTAAAAATTGGACAAACGTGTTTTGGGTCAGCCCCAACCCGGCCCGTACAAAATTACCCATTTTGACATGTCAACCAACTGCGCTTATCTGCCCATTTCGCCACCTTTGTTAAAACTTAGGAATTTTTTTTTAAGAAACATACCTTGGCTTTAAGGCAAGACTAGCAAGCGCAGAAATCACTGATGATTTAAGCAGGTACCTGAAACATTAGATTAAAAACAATCAAAATAGCACCTTTTTGCAAATCATGTTGTAAAACTTGTACTATGGTGGGATCACTCGTTAATTTCGACCTAGGTAAGGAAAAAATGTGGATAAAATTGGTAAAAAGTGTATGAATTCCTACTCTGATTGATACATCTCATGAAGAAGCCGAAGCCCTTCTAAGCAGTCTGCAACACTTGGTTTTACGCCAATGCGGTGATTTAATTGTTTCTTTGAGAACTGAATAGAACCACCTTTTAGTTGTTGCTTAGCATCACGAAAAGTCTTCGCAAGCGATAAAATAATAATATTTAATTCCTCCCTGATGACATCAAGATTAGTTTGGGTTAGAGCAGGCAAATGAGTAAAAAAATAACTATCTTAAAAAGCAACGATTTAAATGGATCGAAATTCACCCAAACTGTGTACATAATGCTTTAAATCAACTAAATCATTTTATTCAAAAAAGTTAAGATGTTTTTTAAGTAGTATGTTTTTGTTTGTAGAAGACTTGAGACCCTCAATATAATAAAATTTCTGGAGAAAAAGTATTTCATGCCAAACCGACCCATTTCGACCCTTAAAAAAAAAAAAAAAAAAAAAAAAAAAAAAAACCTTCACCCAGCCTGACCAACCCACCCATTCTACCACCTCTAGGCTCTAGTCAAGGTAAACTTGTTTAAAATATTCCTTAATTCAGAAAATAAACGAAAATGTCAAATTGAATCTTTAATGTTATCGATATTTTTCAAGAAACCATCAGACACCGAACTTACAGAGTTTTATTCATTGAGAGCATGATCATCTGTAGGGATTCCATCTGCTTTCTGAAGATTGAATCTTTAATGCTATCCATATTTTTTAAACAACCGTAGTTTTTGGGATCGTCAAGCAACTGATCAGAGATTAAAAAACATGTTCAGCATGAAGACTCTTAAACATAAATATATACTTATTTTTGCAGAATGTGAACAACCTGCAGCCTTCCAATAATAGAGGAAGCGTTCCTGAACTGTGAAATTAATCTAGCCTGGAGATCATCCCATCGGTCCATGTCATCTTTTACTTTTTTAAATTTCTGCTGATATTTTTTCACCGTTGCCTCCATTATTAACCACTTATGCTAAATAATCTCTCACCAATATTTCACTAAGACACACGATTATGCAACCTGTCAAATGCCGAAACTCACTATAAATTATTTAGAAGACCGAACATACTTAAAAATGTTAAAAGGGTGTTTCCGTGCACATCGTAAAAGGTAAATCATTTTACATTAATCTTAATGATAAGTTTTCTAACAAGTAGGCCTGACAAAACGGGCGGCTGGGTTTTAAAAAGCGCAAGGCGCATCAAGGCGCAGCCTAGGGCGCCTTAGGGCTTTCGCCTACCCATTTTCCCAAAGGCGCAGAAAAAGTGCACTTTTTTGACATTTTTTCAGTCGCTTTTGGCCCTGAGGCGCACGCCTCTCGTACACTAAGTATTTTTATGCATAAAAATGTCGTACCTTAGTGTTTTTGGCTTGTACATATAGGTAAAATCATATAAAAACCTTATTTATATAATTAGACAATTAGTGTGCGCTTCGGATACGAAAATCCCACGCTTTTTGTGCTTCGCACGATGCGTTTAGACCTCGTCGCTTTTGTGCGCCTAGCGCTTTTTAAAACCAAGACGGGCGGGTCAGGAAACGGTGAGGACGGGCCGATTTAAAACGTGCCATATTTGGTTCGGGTCAATCCGGGTTCGATTCTAAATTTCCTATTACTAAATTTACTCGGCTTACGCTTATCGATTTTGAACAAACCACAACTGCATAAATATTAAAACTGATCACCACACACTCTGCAACTGTTTAGTAATCTCAATTACATAACATAAAACATGTAATTATAATTTACACAAAGGGAAAATAAAAACCCTAGTTCATCACATTACCATCTTAATTGGATTTTAGATGCTTAGCTAACACATAAGAAAAACATATGACCATATTAGAATCAGAAATTTACAAAACATAACAAGATTTTAATCATCCAGTAAAACGGATTGTTTTAAAGAAAAGGCATGGAACCTGATTTCTTCTTCTTCTTTTTTAAGTAGAAGGCTTGAGCGGAAATGTTAATAGTTGTGAGACTTGGGTTTGGTTATTAATCTTAATCAAAACTGTAATCGAAGTGATCGGTTAATCTATTTTATTAACTAATCAACTTTTGGGTTATTCGGTTAATTTCTTAGTCTTTGATTTGGTTTTTTTTTTTTTTGAACATTCAAACGAAACTTTATTCCACCAAAACAGAGTACAAAATGGATCACCCAGGCACATTAAGCGAGTAGCTACCTGGGCCAACCCAAAATAACAAAAAACATTACATTAGACATTGTAGTACCTATAAAGCTAACACTGCTAACACTGCTACGGCCCAAATACAACTTTCAGCCGGCCCAACAAAATTCCGCCTACCCACATCTTCTGTCCCCTGTTTAGCCGTTATCGAACAAAGAGAAATCCCACCATTTTTCCCTTTCCAGCCCGTGCAGTTTACCCCGTTTCATCATCCACCAAAACGATTCGAGCTTGATGTCCTCCAATAGCCCCGGTGTAGCCGTATTAACATCTCGAAACACCTTATCGTTTCTCCTAATCCATATCTTCCAAATCGTAAGGCAAACAACAGCATAAACAGCCTTTGCTTTCTTACCGGTTCCGTTCGCGCCATTAAAGAACTCAATAACTTTGTCAATCGGCTCTTCTGTTTGTAAGCGTTGCACCTTCAGCCAATCCCCTACATTCCACCAAATCGCTCTTGTCCACACACATCCTGAAAAAATATGGTTAGTCGTCTCCAACTCAATCCCGCAGCGTTTGCATATGCCATCCCCGACCTGGACTCCTCTATAAGATAATGCTTCAGCCGTAGGGATCCCATTCTTAAGGAGCCTCCAAATAAAACACATTACTTTGGGTGGAACAATCGTACTCCATCTGAACGAGGGGGCCTGCTGACCGCCCCATTTAGAATCAACAATTACCTCCCTGACCCGACTGACAGAGAATTCCTTGGCAGCCCCAGCAACCTCCCAACACCAGCCATCCTTTTCTGAGTTCAGCTTCTGACTACAAAGTCTTAACCACATCCGATGCATCTCCCCCCATTCATTAGCCGACGATGGTAATCTGCTCCATGGAATATCCCACCACACCATCCCATTGATGATCCTATAACAATCGCTCACCATCAACTTCTTTTTCTTGCATAACAGTTTTAAAGCAGGGAAGTCCTCGTCTAGGCGTGAGTTTGCGCACCATTTATCTTCCCAGAATCTTGCTGAATCCCCCCTTCCCACAGAGCATACAAACCTGTTCGCAACATCAATGCCTCGTTCCGAAAATGACTTTTGAATCGCTGAGATGTTAGACCAAACCCCTGCTAGAGTTTTCTTGCATGGTATGAAGCCTGAATTTGTCCTCCCCTCATGAAATGACTTAATGACCTTACACCATAATTGCTCGCCTGACATCTTGAATCTCCACCACCACTTGCATAACAAGGCGACATTTAAATCTTCTATGCTGCCCACACCCAACCCCCCTTTATTTTTCGGTTTTATGATGTTTTCCCATGCCACCCACCTTATTTTGTTCCTTGACGATGCCCCTCCCCACAAGAACTTTCTTCTAAGACCTTCAAGTGATTTTGTGACTCCCGCCGGTGCTTTGAATAATGAAAGGAAGTAGTTCGGAATCGCTCCCAGTACCGCCTTGATTAAGACCGTCCTACCTGCAAAAGAGAGAAATTTTGCCTTCCAAGAAGACAATTTAGAATGAAACTTTTCAATTACCGGCTTCCAATTCACCAATCTTTTCATATTGCAACCCATCGGAAGGCCCAAGTACACGAACGGTAATTCGCCTTTCTTGCACCTGAGATGCCTCGCCATGTTCTCCACTTCCACAGCCCCCACATTAATGCCATAAATAAAGCTCTTCAATAAGTTTACATTCAGTCCTGACGTGATAAAGAAGCATCTCAGAATTCTGTTCAAGTTCATCACGTTCTCCTCCGATCACACACCCACAAATAGTGCATCATCCGCATAAAACAAGTGTGACAGTACCGGCCCGTCGTTGGGTAGCTTGACGCCACTAAAAGTCCCTTCCGTGACCGCTCTTGTCATCATGACATTCAACGCCTCCATCACCATCGTGAACAGAAATGGAGATAACGGGTCCCCCTGTCTCAGTCCTCTTTTAAGTTGAAATTCTTCAGTAGGCGAACCATTAACCAGTACCGCCGCTCTACTAGTTACTAGTAAGCCCATAATCCATAACTTCCACTTAGTTGGGAACCCCATGTGGTGCATAATAGACACGAGGAACTTCCAAGACACGCAGTCGTAGGCCTTCTCGAAGTCCGCCTTAAACAAAAGAAGCTCTTTCTTGTTCCGTGTAACACCCCAACCGATGGCGGAATCATCGAGGTGCCACGTAGTGACGATTGTTCAAAAGCTCATGGTACTAAAATGTAATTATTATTGAATAATCAAAATTGTCTTACAGGGAAATGGAAATTACATTGTCTAAATGAAATGTAAATATTGAAATAACTGAATTGAAATAAAACACTAGATGTCTCTTGCTAAAGCACTAGATCAAACTGCACCTGAAACATGTACAAAAATAGGTTTGGTCAACATATGAAATGTTGGTGAGCATTCCTAGATTTGATATATATAGTAGGTTAAAAAGTTATACAATTCAAGTGCAAGCTACAGTGCAAATATGTAAACTATGTATCATACAAATGAGCGAAATCAACCCTGTGACTGTATAATGTACTGTATGAACTGTAGTGTACTTATCCAATAAATGGATGATAACTTAACACTGGCCACGGATTCTCCGATGAAAAAGGGGGAGAATCAATCTAGGCGGGTTGTCAATCCAAATAGCGCTATCCAATGTTAAGGTCGGCTTGTACAATGTTAATGATTTCACTAAGTACAAATGTATTCTACATGTAATGTCTAAGCATAAAGCACGTTGTAAGCAATGCACATAGTACTAGAATTGTATTGTAAGAATGTAAACTTGTATTTGAAATTGTAATAGTGTACATGTAACACCCCAAAATGTATAAAAGTAAAAGGGGTAGGAATACTCACAGTATACGTAATAGCTTGTAATTGAACTGGACAACGAAATGTGCGTTGGAAATATTCCAAAGAATCAACCTAAAGAATTTTAATAATGTGTAAGGAATAACTCTAGGATACATGGAATTCTAGGGTTTCGAATTTGGGGATAAACGTTTATTTGATTAATATTAAAAATATTCGCCAATTGAGAGAAATTTAGTAAATAAATAACTAAAAATCTTTTTATGAAATTTAAACCTAAGATGGTTACAAGAATGTGTTTAAAGTGTAAAAATAATTTTTATAAAGTTATTTCCTTTAAAATAGATTTTTAAATCTATTTATCACAAATTGTCAAAATTTTAACTTTAATATTCAAAAATACTAAAATTAAAGAAATATAGTTTTAAAAATCATTTTTCTGTTCTAAATATTTATAAATAAATTGTATAAAATTTTGGTGCAAAAAATAATATAAAATTTCTGTTCTAAATATTTATAAATAAAACTAGGAATGCTCACCAACATATGAAATGTTGGTGAGCATTCCTAGATTTGATATATATAGTAGGTTAAAAAGTTATACAATTCAAGTGCAAGCTACAGTGCAAATATGTAAACTATGTATCATACAAATGAGCGAAATCAACCCTGTGACTGTATAATGTACTGTATGAACTGTAGTGTACTTATCCAATAAATGGATGATAACTTAACACTGGCCACGGATTCTCCGATGAAAAAGGGGGAGAATCAATCTAGGCGGGTTGTCAATCCAAATAGCGCTATCCAATGTTAAGGTCGGCTTGTACAATGTTAATGATTTCACTAAGTACAAATGTATTCTACATGTAATGTCTAAGCATAAAGCACGTTGTAAGCAATGCACATAGTACTAGAATTGTATTGTAAGAATGTAAACTTGTATTTGAAATTGTAATAGTGTACATGTAACACCCCAAAATGTATAAAAGTAAAAGGGGTAGGAATACTCACAGTATACGTAATAGCTTGTAATTGAACTGGACAACGAAATGTGCGTTGGAAATATTCCAAAGAATCAACCTAAAGAATTTTAATAATGTGTAAGGAATAACTCTAGGATACATGGAATTCTAAGGTTTCGAATTTGGGGATAAACGTTTATTTGATTAATATTAAAAATATTCGCCAATTGAGAGAAATTTAGTAAATAAATAACTAAAAATCTTTTTATGAAATTTAAACCTAAGATGGTTACAAGAATGTGTTTAAAGTGTAAAAATAATTTTTATAAAGTTATTTCCTTTAAAATAGATTTTTAAATCTATTTATCACAAATTGTCAAAATTTTAACTTTAATATTCAAAAATACTAAAATTAAAGAAATATAGTTTTAAAAATCATTTTTCTGTTCTAAATATTTATAAATAAATTGTATAAAATTTTGGTGCAAAAATAATAAAAATTGAATTTATTATGATTTAATTATGATTAAAACTAACAAAAATTGATTAAAAATATTAAATAAATGATTTTTCAGAAATAAAAATCATTTCTGAATAGTTTAATGTTATAAAAACTTAGGATAATTTTTGTGGAAATTAATAAGATCGTTTTGATATTTTTATAGATTTTTATAAATAAAATAGAATAAACTTGATTTATTTATTATATATATTAAATAAATAAATTTCTGAAAACTAAAAATTGTAGTTTGATCATTTACATCAGATTAGTATAAGATAATTTTTGTAGAATTTATAAAAAGGTTTTAATATTTTAAATTGAATTTACAAGTTTAAATATAATATATATATATATATGGTTTGTTGAAAAAAAAAATGGAAAAAGAATCGTCCAGGCTGGGACTCGAACCCGCGTGGGTCTTCAGACGAGCATCACACACAACCACCTGGTCTAGACCAGTGGTTGTGTTAGATTTCAGTTTATAATAAATAAATACCAACAGAATTTGATGTGTTCATCCCCAAATTATGATCATTACGAGCCCTAGTTTTACAATTGATCGAATTACACAACATTAACCCAATTAATCATGGGGTTAATGTTGTGCAGGTTCCGATTAACAAAACCCACCAAAGTAATCGTACTTACAAAGCTGATTTGATTAAGAACGATCGGTCAAGCCAAAAAGTCAAACGCGATCAAAATCATAATTTTTAGATTGATTGGAAGAGAATTGAGGATTGGGAAAAGAGTATGAGCGAGTTGTAATGATTGAGGAGCGTTCAATTTATAGTATAACGATCTGGGATGAATAATTGGTAAGGTTGACCCACATTGAAGTCCATACGCGTTTTATGACTAATTGATTAATAATTGATTGATGATAATTGTGCATCAAGGTTAAACAAGGCCGGTAATCACGTTTCCTAGTCAAACCCTTGATTATTACACGTTAAAAGAGCTAATTAATTTGGTCAATAAAGAAAAAAAACAAAATAAAAAAAAAAACAATATTGCTGTTGCTGCTGCACGCTGTAAAGGAAAAGGAAAAAGGGAGGCAGCGAAACAAGGGTTAAATACATATAGGGTTGGGTTTAAATCAGATAGAAGGTGTGGAGCAGCTGGGTAAAGCGTGTGTGTGTGTGCGTGGTGACTCGGGTTCGAAACCCGGGTGGAACAAAATCCCTTTTTTTTTAAACAGCATATAGAGGAGGGTGTTTGGGCTTCAGCTTTGGGCCGAGTATTGTACTGGGCCGCTTTGTTTGTGTGGGCTGCAATATTCAAGGGAAAAGGAAAGGGTTTGGGTTTGATGTTGTGGGCTAAAACAAAGCTGATTTTTTTTTTTTTTTTAAATCTGAAATTTATTATTTTTATTTTTATTATCATTATTTTTATTATTATTATTATTATTAAAAAATATATATATATATATATATATAATGAAAAAGTGACGGGTGTCACAGCATCCCCTACTTTTAGAAACTTCGTCCCGAAGTTATCAGAAACATAGGGTTATGGATGCTTGGGTAAGAATTTAAAATAACAGTGGTTTGGAAAATTTGGGTTAAGGCACGACGTAAATTTATAGGTAACAAAGTAAACTGTTTCAAATGATTTGGATGGTAGGTTTGATAGGTGTGGGTTAAGGATTTGGATTAGGTTTGCCTCGAATAATAAGGAAAATAAGGATCTAGTAACTCAATAAGTTTCAAGTTTTAGGAATCCTATGATAAATGTACGAGTTGACTGACTATAGAAAAACTTATTGAACTACCAGGTAAACAGAGTTTGTTCTTGGTCCGACTTCCAGTCTCACCTTCAATGCATCATTAGTGTTTGTATACAGGGTGTACCGCAGCTAACCCACCACACCTTTGATACCTTGAAAACGTACCGGACGCCTACCAAAAACTCTAATAGAATTTCACACTACCCTAACGCACCTGTAAATTCATGATTACGTTCCGGACCGGAATCATCAATTTACCTTACATTAGGGTTTTGTGTCCTTCTATGACCCCACCGATTGTTGAGCAGGTTCGATAGCCTCTACCAGCCGTGGAGTAGGTTGTAGGGCCTCTCCCGACTGTTTGAAAAGGCATAGCGACCTCTACCAATCGTTGAGTGTGTTCAATAGCCTCTACCAGTCGTGGAGCAGGTTGTAGGGCCTCTCCCGACTGTTGAAAAAGGCATGATGACCTCTATTAAGTGCAACAATTATTATTCACATAGATTGCAAATTGATAGCATGTTTATGCAAGCAAGTTTGTAAGTACTACAACCATTAAGTGTAAGTGTTATCATGAATAATTAAATGTTTACGAGTATCATGAATATTTAGGTGTTCAATGCGTAGTCAATTTAAGAGAAAAATCTAGTTTCATGTAATAACCAATGATGTTTTCTTAGAAAAGCATCTGTAAGATCAAGTATCAAGTCCAAACGTTTCAAATAAATGCAAGGTAGAGTCTTGTATGATAAATATAATAAATACACAATAATACGCAAGGAAATTTCTAGATGTTGTATGCTAATGAGTGCGACAAAATTGGATACAAAATGAAAATAGAATTATGAAAATGAAAACACAAGTATTGGATTCTCGAGTCTTGGGAAGATTTCGTCCATGGCTTAACCAGTGGGATTAACGTCATCCTGATCAGTTGTTTCGTTGGTATTATTGAAAGCTCGTCCATGTGCCACCAGGTTTACATTGTTCAATTTGGGACATTGGGGTAGCATGTGATTAGGGTCTCTACAATGATAACATGCCCGACCGTTAGTAATCTGTAGTGGTCCCTGGGCAGCTGTTTGATGATTACTCTGTGTTCCAACCATTACTCGACAAGTGGTAATAAGGTGTCCAAACCTCCCATATCTAGTGCATTGATGGCATGGAAGATTTGCAGGGTGATGATATTTGCAGGTGTTGCATTGAGGATGAATTCCCGTGTAGGCTTTCTTGATAGGAGGCTGAGCCACCGGATCAACAACAGCATGGTTCTGATTATCGCCCATTCGTTTCTTAGAGTTCAAAGCAGTAGTGGCGACTTTTGCTAAAACAATCTTAGGTTGTTCGACAACATTGGTGGTTTTCTCAGTAGGTGTCTTGATGCCCTTCCTAACCAAGTTTCCTTTCCTTACGTGTTTGTCTGTTAATGTGGCTGCAAGTTGGATGGCTTCTTCTACCGTAGTGGCTTTGCCTCCAGTGACAACGTCTTGAATCAGGTCAGGTAATCCCTCGATATATTTTTCGATTGCTCGAGAGACTGGGGTGACCATGTGTGGAACCAGTATGCTAAGTTCGTGATATCGGGTATTATACGCAAGATTCTCCCCACTGTCTTGTTTCAGTCCATGGAACTCTTCCTCCAGTTTCCTGATTTCGTTCCTAGGGCAAAATTTGGCGATCATGAGTTCCTTAACTTCAGCCCAAGATAAAGATAAAGCAACATCAGCTCCTCGATTGCGTTTTTCGCCATTCCACCAGGTTAACGCTCCCTTTTGAAGGACACTGGTAGCATAGCGAACGCGGAGTTCATCAGGACATTCACTATTCACAAAAGTACTCTCCATGCTTTCAAACCATTGGAGGAGGCCAGTAGCACCCTCCTCACCAGTGAATTTTGTGGGGTTGCAGGAGTTAAAGTGTTTGAAAGTGCACCGAAATTGAGTCGTACTCCCTGTGTTGGCACTGTTACTATTCTGGGTTATCTCACTGACAAGGTTTGGGATCACTGCAGCAATTTGTTCGGCGACTAAAGATGCGAGGTGACGATCAGAACGTCGTCCCGAAGCACGAACAGGGCGTTGGCTGGCATCACGGAGCATGCGGCGAGCAGACATCTATGAGGTAGTCAAATAATAATCATGAGATTAGAAAATGTAAGTGTATAATCGTACAGCTGAAGATGTGATCTTGTAAGCAATCATGATATGCAAAGTATTGTATATGAAACGAGAGGGTATTATTGAAAAAGCTTGCATAAAATGCTTGGAGTGCCCTTGTCTAGCTGTAAAGCCCAACAAGAACGTTGACTTTTCAAAGGAATTGAACCCAATGGTGATCAAAGAAGACGTGCTTTAGCCTATAAGTGGACACTCACTCCAGGAATCCCCAGGTAAGCATAACAGGTCCGTAAATGGATTTATGCGCTATGCTTGCCTATGCCAGAAAACCCAGTGTACAGGCATCCACCCTTCCAGATTGCACGTGTCCTTATCACACTCATTAAAGTTCAACAACTTCGAAGGAGTAACAATAAGAGTAGATATTATATCTAAGAGTGTCTTCATAAAAGGTACTGTTCCCGTTCCATGATGATGTAAACTTTCCACTCTTTGTAGGACACCATCTCTATGCACCATGATGAAAGATAAGAAGAATAGAGAGAGGGAAGAAGGGAAAGCTAGGAGGAGGAAAGTAGGGAGAAATGAGGGGTAGGGTAATTCAGGAAATATAATGCATGAAAGTTGAAATTCGGTTATAGTCTAGGCCTTTTTATCTAATAACCTAGTTCCCTATAACCATGGCTCTGATACCAATCTGTAACACCCCAACCGATGGCGGAATCATCGAGGTGCCACGTAGTGACGATTGTTCAAAAGCTCATGGTACTAAAATGTAATTATTATTGAATAATCAAAATTGTCTTACAGGGAAATGGAAATTACATTGTCTAAATGAAATGTAAATATTGAAATAACTGAATTGAAATAAAACACTAGATGTCTCTTGCTAAAGCACTAGATCAAACTGCACCTGAAACATGTACAAAAATAGGTTTGGTCAACATATGAAATGTTGGTGAGCATTCCTAGATTTGATATATATAGTAGGTTAAAAAGTTATACAATTCAAGTGCAAGCTACAGTGCAAATATGTAAACTATGTATCATACAAATGAGCGAAATCAACCCTGTGACTGTATAATGTACTGTATGAACTGTAGTGTACTTATCCAATAAATGGATGATAACTTAACACTGGCCACGGATTCTCCGATGAAAAAGGGGGAGAATCAATCTAGGCGGGTTGTCAATCCAAATAGCGCTATCCAATGTTAAGGTCGGCTTGTACAATGTTAATGATTTCACTAAGTACAAATGTATTCTACATGTAATGTCTAAGCATAAAGCACGTTGTAAGCAATGCACATAGTACTAGAATTGTATTGTAAGAATGTAAACTTGTATTTGAAATTGTAATAGTGTACATGTAACACCCCAAAATGTATAAAAGTAAAAGGGGTAGGAATACTCACAGTATACGTAATAGCTTGTAATTGAACTGGACAACGAAATGTGCGTTGGAAATATTCCAAAGAATCAACCTAAAGAATTTTAATAATGTGTAAGGAATAACTCTAGGATACATGGAATTCTAGGGTTTCGAATTTGGGGATAAACGTTTATTTGATTAATATTAAAAATATTCGCCAATTGAGAGAAATTTAGTAAATAAATAACTAAAAATCTTTTTATGAAATTTAAACCTAAGATGGTTACAAGAATGTGTTTAAAGTGTAAAAATAATTTTTATAAAGTTATTTCCTTTAAAATAGATTTTTAAATCTATTTATCACAAATTGTCAAAATTTTAACTTTAATATTCAAAAATACTAAAATTAAAGAAATATAGTTTTAAAAATCATTTTTCTGTTCTAAATATTTATAAATAAATTGTATAAAATTTTGGTGCAAAAATAATAAAAATTGAATTTATTATGATTTAATTATGATTAAAACTAACAAAAATTGATTAAAAATATTAAATAAATGATTTTTCAGAAATAAAAATCATTTCTGAATAGTTTAATGTTATAAAAACTTAGGATAATTTTTGTGGAAATTAATAAGATCGTTTTGATATTTTTATAGATTTTTATAAATAAAATAGAATAAACTTGATTTATTTATTATATATATTAAATAAATAAATTTCTGAAAACTAAAAATTGTAGTTTGATCATTTACATCAGATTAGTATAAGATGATTTTTGTAGAATTTATAAAAAGGTTTTAATATTTTAAATTGAATTTACAAGTTTAAATATAATATATATATATATATATATATATATGGTTTGTTGAAAAAAAAAATGGAAAAAGAATCGTCCAGGCTGGGACTCGAACCCGCGTGGGTCTTCAGACGAGCATCACACACAACCACCTGGTCTAGACCAGTGGTTGTGTTAGATTTCAGTTTATAATAAATAAATACCAACAGAATTTGATGTGTTCATCCCCAAATTATGATCATTACGAGCCCTAGTTTTACAATTGATCGAATTACACAACATTAACCCAATTAATCATGGGGTTAATGTTGTTCAGGTTCCGATTAACAAAACCCACCAAAGTAATCGTACTTACAAAGCTGATTTGATTAAGAACGATCGGTCAAGCCAAAAAGTCAAACGCGATCAAAATAATAATTTTTAGATTGATTGGAAGAGAATTGAGGATTGGGAAAAGAGTATGAGCGAGTTGTAATGATTGAGGAGCGTTCAATTTATAGTATAACGATCTGGGATGAATAATTGGTAAGGTTGACCCACATTGAAGTCCATACGCGTTTTATGACTAATTGATTAATAATTGATTGATGATAATTGTGCATCAAGGTTAAACAAGGCCGGTAATCACGTTTCCTAGTCAAACCCTTGATTATTACACGTTAAAAGAGCTAATTAATTTGGTCAATAGAGAAAAAAAACAAAATAAAAAAAAAACAATATTGCTGTTGCTGCTGCACGCTGTAAAGGAAAAGGAAAAAGGGAGGCAGCGAAACAAGGGTTAAATACATATAGGGTTGGGTTTAAATCAGATAGAAGGTGTGGAGCAGCTGGGTAAAGCGTGTGTGTGTGTGCGTGGTGACTCGGGTTCGAAACCCGGGTGGAACAAAATCCCTTTTTTTTTAAACAGCATATAGAGGAGGGTGTTTGGGCTTCAGCTTTGGGCCGAGTATTGTACTGGGCCGCTTTGTTTGTGTGGGCTGCAATATTCAAGGGAAAAGGAAAGGGTTTGGGTTTGATGTTGTGGGCTAAAACAAAGCTGATTTTTTTTTTTTTTAAATCTGAAATTTATTATTTTTATTTTTATTATCATTATTTTTATTATTATTATTATTATTAAAATATATATATATATATATATATATAATGAAAAAGTGACGGGTGTCACATTCCGTTTGGCCCATGTTACCAGCTCATTCGCAATAAGCGGGCCATCGAAGATATTCCTTCCTTTGATGAATGCAGTTTGTACCGGTGAAATAATACTCCCGAGAACCTTTTTCAAACGGCCCACCAAAACCTTAGAGATGATTTTCCCTATTACCCCAATGAGAGAAATGGGTCTGAAGTCGGAGAATACCATGGGATCCTTTACTTTCGGGATCAAGGCAACAAAGGACGAGTTACATGAGTGATGTATTGACCCGTGAACGAAGAACTCATCCATTATTTCGACTACAAATTTTTCAAGGTCCTCCCAGTAGTGCTTGACGAACCCAAAGGAAAACCCATCCGGGCCTGGAGACTTCTCAACTCCGCATTCCTTTATAGCCTCCCTTATTTCTTCTTTGGTAAATGGAATTACAAGCCCATTTGCCTCTGCTTCTGAAATCCTCGCAAAGCCTTCCCCACACATCCGTGGCCTATTAGGCATAGGTTCATCAAATTTCTGTTTAAATATTTCAACTGCCCTCTTTTTAATAACACACGGTTCCTCAACCCAATTCCCATCTATGTGTAGTCCATTGACCCTATTCCGTACCTTCCTGTTATTTATCGCACCATGAAACAAAGCCGAGTTTTCGTCGCCCTTTAACACCCATTGCAGTTTTGCTTTTTGTCGAAGATCTTTGAGTTTGTTCCATTCCCATTTATTAATCACCAATCGCGCATCCTTCCAATTCTTTCTTTCATCCACGTCAAGGGGCCTACCTTCTGCCACATCTTCTAATATTTTAACCTGATTCCGGGCATTAATAACTAAAACCAAGTTTGAGTTAAATTGTTTTCTTAGAAATTAATAGTACATGTAATGAAGATATAAAAAGGGGTGTGAAATTAACCGTTCAAAAAAAAAACATGTAATGGAGATATAAAACATAAAATACATAAAATGAATGTATAAAAGCTAGAAATTTATCAAAATATGAATGTTTTAGTTCGGTTAATTTATGTTAATTGAGGGTACACGAGAAAACCAATAACCGATTTTCGGTTAATTCAGCTTTTGGTAAATTTTGGTTTGGTTTCGCCAGGTTTTCATTAAGTTTCGGTTAACAATTCGCTTTCTCACTTTTATTGATACCTCCACTCTTATTTGAAAGAAAATCTAAAATGTGAAACATTCCGGTTTGGTAATAGAAATTAATTGAGTATGGAGTTAGTTTAAAAAAAAAAACCACACTAAGGTGCTGTTTGTTTTTTCTGCAGGAAAGGTCTGTGGTTTGTGGACCACATTTGCAGGAGAACATGTGGACCAAAGGTCTGCAGTATGCAAGAAGAAGACTGTTTGTTTGTTAACGTCTGCAGGCTGCTAAAATAAAATGAAATTTCAATAAACTGATTTTTTACAGCAGTCTGGTGGTGTACCGTGGTGGTGGTGGTGGACGGTGGACGGTGGTGGATGGTGGATGGTGGTTGTGGACGGTGGTGGTGGTGGTGGTGGATGGTGGTGGTGGACGTTGGTGGTGGTGGTGGACCGTGGTAGTGGTGGACCGTGGTGGTGGGTGAGGAGAAGAGAAGAGGAGAAGACCTTTGAAGACCTTGGAACAAGTCTGCACCAAGAAGATGTCAGGAAGACCTTTTTGAGTGAAAGGTCTTAAAAAACAAACAAACTGCAAACCCCAAACATCTGCGTGCATCTGCGTGGCGTGGACAAAAGAGGTCAGAAGTGATTCTAAAAAAAAAAAAAAAAAACAGCCTCTAAGTTTAGATTGGTGTGGTATTATGTAATGGCTTCTTGATTACCTGATTGTGTGTACCTGCATAAGAAATGACTATATTGTATTTTAAAAAATATATCAAATAATATTTTAGAATGTTAAAAATTTTCAAAATTATAGAAGACTTATAATGTAGTTGAATACTTGACATTTAAAGGTGGTTTTGTAAGTGAGCTTAATGTCATGGTCCAAATGTTCAAAAGTCACAATGCTAGGGTTTGTACGTGAACGACTGAACATGCCTAGCAGATGCCTATCTGGCGAACACACCACTGGTTGAGAGTTGTTGTCGCTCTCCTATGAGTTCGAGGCAAGACAAAACCAGTGACCCAGATTAAAAGTGGGATGGATTGGCTTGTCCCCGGAAACTAGGGAAACCACACGAGGATCTAAGGATAACCCCGTGACAAAGTGGTATCAGATCGTAGAACGATTATCGGGTAGTTTGGAACATGAATCTAATCCCGAAAGAACTTCAACATATGGCTTAACTATGGTAGTGGGAGAAGATCCAAATCAACGTTGATGGGTGGCGGTGCACGAAGAGTGAGCATTATGATCTTCATTCCCCGGGAGTGTCAAGGTAACATGTTGCGGCAATTGTAACAGTACTGATTTCTGGGAGATTAACATGGACCTTTGTATGACACCCTAGGCAAATCCCACATCGGTCGTGGCCAGGAGAGATCCTTGGTTCATAAGTAATCCAAAGCATCTTAAATCACCAACGCGTTTTGGGTTTAATGGTAGTGGATGAGAGGAGAACTCCACAGTTAAGCGTGCTCAGGTGGGAGTAGTATCAGGATGGGTGACCTCCTGGGAAGTCTCCACCAGGGCGACCAAAAACAAATCCGTGAGCTCTGGATGGGCAACCTATCGGGGCAAAGCGGACAATATTGGTGGTGAGAGGGGCCAGATGTTACAAATGGTATAAGAGCCACTCCTGTGCCGTTCGGGATGGTGGGGCAAACCTCATCGAGGACGATGAGTCCCTAAGGGTGGTGATTGTAACAGTACTGATTTCTAGGAGATTAACATGGACCTTTGTATGACACCCTAGGCAAATCCCACATCGGCCGTGGCTAGGAGAGATCCCTGGTTCATAAGTAATCCAAAGTCTCTTAAATCACCAACGCGTTTTGGGCTTAATGCTAGTGGATGAGAGGAGAACTCCACAGTTAAGCGTGCTCAGGTGGGAATGGTATCAGGATGGGTGACCTCCTGGGAAGTCTCCACCAGGGCGACCAAAAACAAATCTGTGAGCTCTGGATGGGCAACCCATCAGGGCAAAGCGGACAATATTGGTGGTGAGAGGGGCCGGATGTTACAGAAAATCTGTTACACCGCTAAGTAGCTGCCGAAATCTATGGAGCTATGCATGATAGCCGGAAAGGGTAATGGACCAACCTAAGTGAAGGATCAGGATGATCTAGGGTGAACATGGTCGCTGCACGTCAGGATCACTTTTCAACGAGCATCCCAGAATCCAGTAAATTAAAGTGAAGCCAAAATCCATTAAGGGTTAAAGATGCATTGTTCGTCAGCATGCTGAAGCAAGTATGGGATTGCCAGGCATATGCACGAGGAAATGCATGAACTGGTGGAAGGAGAGTGTCGCAGACATAATGTTCAATAGTCGTAATGCTAGGGTTTGTACTTGAACATTTGAGTTTACCGGCCAGCCTGACACTTCATTGGGGACAAACTCAGCGGATTAAGGTGGTAAATGTGCCTTAATGAATGTCTATCCGATGAACGCACCACCGGTCGAGAGCTATTATCACTCTCTTGATGAATCCGAGCAGGACAAAACCAGTGACCCACACTAAAAGTCAGACAGATTGGCTTATCCCTAGGCAATTGAGGACGCCACATAGGGATCAAAAGATAACTCTGTGATTAAGGTCAAGTTTCGGGTAACACATATACCAATGGTTATTTTTCAAGGACATACTACCACAAATGGGTATACTTGATACCCAATAACCCGATGAGTAACGAGTATTTGGGTGACCGATGAATACAGGCTAAGACTGTCCGTTTGTGGCTAGAGGTGAGCCATGACTTTATCCTCTCATATTGCGCCATGTCAGCGCCTAGTTGGTCGCTTGATAAAGCTGCCGGTCGCTCACCTGATGTTGTTGTGGCTAGAGGTGAGCAACAGCTTTATCCATTTTTTTATACATTATTATTTTTTAAACTTTATTATTTTAAACATTAATAAACAAAATAAAAAACGTTATATTACAAAAAATTAAAAGCATTAAAATACACTATCCAACTTTTAAATAATAAATAAAAATAATAATAAAAATATAAATAAAAATATAAATCATATCTATTTATAATAAAAACTATTTATATTTTGACAACTCACATGTAATGACAAGATATGGTTAATTACAAAAATAACCATCATCTCTACTATATCTACCATTTTAGTTATTTTCATCACAAGAAATTGTCTGCAAACTCCACACATATCACGAAACCCATTCTCATTTTATTATACTCAATCTTCTCTTCCCCCACAACTCCACTCTCATCAAATACCAAACACAAAATAATAATTAAAAAAAATCCAGAATAGCCCTCACCATCAGACGCGAGCTGGGTCGCTTCAGCTCGCTCGCGGCAGCGTTCACCCAGGTGTGTTGTGGTTCAAGCGAGCCACGTGGGTTTGTGGTTCGCGGCTACTCGCTCGCGAGCCACAACGGATAGTCTAAGTTATCGACCCCTTTCTTATTGTCATGCATGAGATTAGTTAAGATTGTAGTTGTCTTGCCCGTTGATGTCTTTAAATGTGTGAGTAATGAATGAAAAGCCGGTGTTGATACCTAACAATATATTTCGTGAAATAGGTCTTTAAGAAGATAGAAACCATGATGTATAATTTTATGAACATACCTTTGTGTGATGATGTACAAGTTATCAAACTACAAGCCTTCAAGGCTATAGTTTTAATACATCAAAGTTTCCAGATGTTAATATGATTAAAATACACAATTCTGTTAATAACTCTTAAAACATGATGTACAAAGTTTATAGTTGTTTATTGGGTTATTGGGCTTAAGGGTTTAGTAAACAGGTTGAGATGGAAGACTTGTGAGTTGTGATCAACTAGTTTAGTGCTACTGGCTAGATCAGTTGGCGGCTACAACAACCAAGATCAGCAGTGGTGGCAAACACACTCAGGTTTGCATTATCAATTCTTAACCAAGACCAGTGGCAGACATACTTAGAGCATCTACAACGCCGATGATGTGGCATGGTCCGAAATTGAGGACATCAACCCCACTGACCAATAGGTGTTGTAGGCCAAGTCCGCAACAACCCCCCCCCCCCCCCCCCCCCCCCCCCCCCTTAACAGATCACAGATTCATATCATACCATCAACATGAAATGCTACAACATTCAAACAAAGACTAAAACACATTCCACAAACATCATAAGACACCAACACAACTCTGTACAACAATCACAACGACAACGATAACCGCCATTTCAAACCACAACACTCACATTGTAAAGCATAAACCCAACACCATACACTTAACACATAATTAGCAACAGCCATACCAATAGCATGATCATTTCCATCCAACACTTACTTACAAACAAAACTCTTTACACCACAATCACAACAACTATAGTCCGATAATCGCCATCATGAAACCGCAACAACAATATCATACATTCAAGCCTCCTATCCTTCATTCTCTAAGCTAGCAATAGCAGCATCAAGATCCTCATCCAAAACAATATCCCAATGACCATCCCACCTAATAAAAAACTCAGTATCTTCCAAATACTTAACCCTATGCACATCACCACTAGGTGTAAACAACACATCCCCTACCCCTAACTCATACCTCTCCCCTTTACTCAAATTCCACACTATCTTCCTCCCCTTCATCACCACCACATCATGCCCATACTCATGATGATGTGCCGGCTCTACGCTCCCGCCCGTAAACCGCACCATCGCAGACGTCGGCGTTTCCCTAATTATCCTCATACTACCTCCTGGCATTATTTCCACTGCCTTAAACTCCCTCCCATTAGCCATATCACATATTGAACAACAATTTGAAAACCTAGGGTTAGGGTTAGGGTTAGGGTTAGGGTTTAGTGTTCCTATTTTGGGCATTTCTGTAACAGATTTGTCTAGAAATGATTGGATATTATCAGGCCAGGGTTTATTGTTAGAGGCAGGGCATGGGGCTTTAAACGGAGTGTTGATAAAGTTATTAAGGGTTTGAACGGCGGTGTTAGGGTTGGCGGAGATACCGGAGAAGGCGATGACGTTAGCGTTGTTGATGGAACGGGCGTTGATGGCGTCATCAGGGGTGAGGCAAGTGGCGGCGTAGACGGAGGGGAATTTATTGGCGAAGATGGAGACGCCGACGCCGGTGCCGCAGGCTAAAAGGCCGCGGGTGGTGGTGTCGCCGGAGCTGATGGCGGTGGTGATGACGTGGCCGATTTTGGAGCCGATTGTGTAGTGGTTGTCGGTGCCGAGGTCTTGGACTTCGATGTTGAGGGAACGGAGGTGGTTGATTAGAAGGTCTTTTATGGCGCAGCCGAAGGCGTCGGCTCCGGCGACGAATTTTAGACGGTGGTTGTCGGTGGTTTGTGACATTTGTTTTAGATGACGGTGGTCGGTGGTGGTTGGTGGAAGATTAGTGGATAAGGACGAAGGACTGCAGGTTTAAGTGTATCCATGCAACTGTGAAATTTTATTATATAATAATAATAATCAGTTCGATTTTTTTTTTTAATATTTTGTACTACGTATTATGCATGACGTCACTTTTATATGGCTCAAAGGAGTAGAGCGCAACCCGGCTGAACTCAAGCTCAGCTCGTTTATTATTTATTTTTTAATTTGAATTATTATTAACTATAGATATTATTTTATATATAATTTAGCTATTTTTTTCATAATTTCATAAAATATAATTATTATTAATTACATATATTGTTAATATATTAATTAAAAATTATAGATATTGTATGCTCGTTAAAGCTCGCGAGCCGGCTCGAGCTTGATAACCGAAGCTCGGGCTGGGTCTCGGTTAGGGTCGGCTTGTTTCTAGCATTTTCGAGCCGAGCTCGAGTAGCTCGGCTCGTTCGCACACCTAAGTTTATGTATAAATATTTATGCTTTTGGGTATAATAAAATCATATTTCAAACATTTTTAGTTGAGTAATTAGGGTTGTGGGAGTGGACTCAGTGACGTTCAGCAGATCGACGAGCACCACTCTACACAGATCGGAAACTTTTATTTATCTTAGATTTAATTTAAGATTAGTTGTGGTATGGGAAGCGTGTTGTATTTCCAACGATTTGACAAGTTGTGATAAGTAAAAGACAAATAGTGAGAAAAGTTAATGTACTGCTGATGTAGAGAAGTGAGTGGTTGACAAGTGTGGTAAGAGTCGCAAGCACTCCCACCACCCTTATGTGAGTGTAAAACTGTAACTACAATGTCTAATTGTTATATATGGTAGTCCAAGTTGAGTTGGAAATACTTGCTTCTCGGTTGTGAGTACTTGTTTTCAATGTGGCATCTTAATTAGGTGATAGATCACCATTACTCATTTACTCCATTACTATGATGGTTGGTGTCAAGGTTTATTTTGAAGTACTTGATTCTCAATTGCAAGGACTTGCTTCTGGTCTAGTGCATCTTAGACCGACGTAGGTTGATGTCAGGATTGAGATTATACCAATGATGCATGTTGAGGAGTTGCCGTTCATTTATTATCTATTAACAAGATTAAGATTTCTATGTATTTGGTATGAATATACTAGGTGTTGTGCATTGCCATTTTGACTTAGTAGTTCATAACCTTCCAAAAAAGTTCATAACTTTACATAAATATCTTTCTAAACTTAGAATGGTGAATTAATATTGGAATTACATGTGTAGATAAGTTATCATAACTTGTTTAACAAATGCGCGCGCCTGCGTTGGGGGGGGGGGGGGGGGGGGGGTTCATTTAGGTATTTGGTAGATTTTTGAACTGTGAATATGACTTGACTATGCCGTTGTTTAGCAAAGGTTGCTTGAAACTCGCTAAAATCAGATCGATTTGTAAAAAAAAAAATCACACTCAAGCCAAGGTTGGGCGATTGGCTCACTCATTAGCTCTTATCTAAAAGTAGGAAACCCAAGCACCGACACTTGAACCCAATCCAAACAAGGTATCTGACTATCTAGGCCAAGTCAAGCCTAACCAGGGTAGCTCGGTTGTAAATGAGTCAAACTCGAACTTAGGTTTTCAGCTCAATACATCATACAAATATTCAATCCTGTTTACCTGACACTTTTAAGATTTAATCCGAGCTAACGTTGGCTTGACTCGATTCGATTCGGCTGGTGAACAGCCCTAACAATGGGCCTTGTACCAAATAATCCTGCTAAACTTAGAAACCATATTTCTAGTACTTTTGATAATAATGAGTTTAAGACAAAACAAAACCAGTACACTTCAAATGGACAAAATCACATATCAAGTACCCACATAATAAAAGTTTTAAATCTAGTCATAATCATGCATAAAAGTGAAGCCACTCCACATGGTTATCGATTACTAAAATTGAATCATAAATGGCACAATCCAGGAGCTGGATTCTTGCTGGTATGTCAGGGGATAAAACCCCAAAGATGAATCAATCCTATCCTAAATAACTGTAGTTCAAAGGATATTACAACAATTCTACCGTTTCGTTTCAAAAAGTATAACTCATAAGACTTGCACAATTTCACTTGTGCAAGTAACCAAAATCTGGTATTATTCGCTTGACGTCTTTGTGTTCCTGCAAGAAAAATTACAACCCAGCTTTCTTCTCCAGTTTCTGAATTTGGTTGAGGAAGATCCATGTCATCTGTAACACCACAAATCCACCAATCAGAAACAACTACCCTTTAAATTTGAAGATCAAATCTTGTTTTTCTCCATTCGAACTTTGATCATGTAAAAACTAAATAAAAATGTCTTTTCAAGTAGTTAAAAGACTTAAAGGATTTAATCATACAGAAAAAGGTATGGACTTTATCGCTAAGCTTTAAAGTCGAGGGCTTAATCATGAAACAATAAAGTCTATACAATTTCCCGTAAATTTAAACTTTGAACAAAATAAAGCTATAGCCGTCCACTTATGTGCAGATAAGTCTATAAACTTTGTTTTTGCGTGATTGAACTTCTTAATTTATAAAACATAATAAACGATCTATAATAGTAAGTTGACAAAATTTTATCATTCAGAATCAAGTTTAGGGACTAATCTTGAAAAAGAGTAAAAGCCAATAGTTCTTTTTCAAATCATACACTGGTTTTAGAGCAATTGTTGAATAACCCTAAGGACTTTTTTCATTTCACAAGTAAAGCCCATGTAACTATCTTTTTCATATAAATATATAACTTGACGAAGAGAGAGTACCATGACATGTGGTGCAATCCTAACGCAATATACTGGAAACCCGGTATAGAACTTGAAGGGTCCACCAGCCTTGAGGGTTTTCATGGCACAATCCATAGATCCTGTGTAGGGGAATTTTCCCTCAGCATCAGGCTGCATTTTTTGTATTTGAGTTTTCACGTAATCGAAAGGCAAACTGCAGGCAGCAGCAAAGAACCCTGATACAGAACTGGCCCCTGAAAAAGAAAAACATAAGCGAAAAACCTCTAGTTATACTCCAAAAAAGACACCGAGATTACTGCATTAAACGCCAGCGATCATCACAATATCTTGATAGAACATTTTAGGTCCACAAGACAAGATTACCCAAACTCATCTTTTATGGTATTTGAGCAATATGTGAAGGTCCATTAATTTTGATGGTGCAAAATAAAAAACCAGCTTATATTTCTTTAGCGATTTTAGCAACCTATCTCATATTAACTGATTTTACATGTTAATTGCTGATGAAGTATTGCTAATCATCACATGAGACGAACATATGTTAATTTTATTATTTAAAAGTTTGAAAAAATGTCAAATGACTCAGATCAGATGTCATATTAGCAACTCCATAGGAATCAGCAAAAAGTGACCGGCTACTAGTTGAACAAGTAATTCGATGCTACACTCGGTGATATTACAACAAAATTCTACCGCTTATTGGCTGCTTAAATTATTTTTGAGTAAGTTTCTATTATGTGCAATTTCCCGAATTAGAAAAAAAAAAATTAGAATTAAGCAGAGCTCAATCTTACCTAAAATTGTAGCGGCCTCACCAAAACCAAGATTATCCTTAAAGAACTCCACACTTTGATCATAAGAAGCAAGCATTCCCATGTTCAATGCCATAGCCCTTACAACTGTGGGACCTGCACCTTTCCAGAGAGCCAGAACACCTTCATCTGCACTAATCCTATACAAAGCATGAAATGCATTTGTGTAGTTACGACGTTGGGCAGCGGGTAAGGTTGCATCAGCCTGCATACGGATGAGTGCCAGATCAGCAGGGCTTCCCACACAAGCTCCGATTGCTCCAGCTGTCAGCCCACATAAAGCTTTCTGATATAAAGGCAGTGGCTTTCCATCGTTGGCCTCAAGTGCCTTGTTGGTCAGAATCCTATCAAGTAATTCAAAGGTCAAAATAATAACTACATGAGAAATTAAGTTAATACTACTGAAACATGTGTAGCAGTGTGCCAGTATGTTCATCAATGATTGTACCTAAATGTACCAAGTCTGGCAGTCGTATATGTAGCTTGTCTAAGCAATCCAGCAGATAGACCCTACTCAAAATAATACACTTAGTCACACACGTACACACATGTACCATTTTAAAACTGAAAGACCATAAAGAGACCAAACCTTATAGAAGGCACCAATTCCCTCATTCTTCAGCATAGTTTTTGTGACCTCGCCTGCAGATCCTTGACCCAATTGAATCCTCACCTATAAATAGTGCATGACGTCACCCAAAAAGTCAACACAATATACAATTCAAATCAAAGAGCACCAGATTCAAGGGGCGGATCTATTAAGGGCTCAGGGGGTGCCTAGGACACCCCTCAACTTTCTTGGTGAAGTGCAAAATACCCCTAAACGTACGGTAAAAAAATAAAAACTGAATTCTTCTTCTAGATCCGCCACTGAGAGCAGAAGCAGAACCATCGAACTCAAACAAATATACATTTCGAAACTGTCCCCAAAAATAACACGTATCGTACATTAAACTCTACCAGCATGCAATCAAAGTAAACTACCGATTTACTATAAAGAATTTCGATAAAGCCAGTTCAAGCATTTCATCGAACACCTCCATTGCATGACAAAAAAAACACTGAAAACATATCATCAACGCAAAAATCTGTCATTCACGTTACTACAACATGAATTACAATTACAGAGCATCTACATCATGAATTGAAAACCTAACACAAGATCAAGCACCTGCATCTATCACTAAGGAGCTAAACATCAAACAATAACAATAACAATAGCAATTACGAGTACCTAATCTTCATCTCAACAGCAATGTGCTTCATAATACTTTATACACATCCTGAACGACAGAGTATCTACATCAATAACACTAGATCGAACACCTACATCTATCAATAAGGAGCTTAAACATCAAACTGTTACAATTTCGAGAGCCTAATATTCATCTTACTAACAGATCTGAATATTAACAGTATATATAATAATAATAATAATAATAATAATAATAATAATAATAATAATAATAATAATACCTTGATCATATCGATAGGTTGGATGACACAGGTAGCAAGCATACCGGAAGCTCCGCCGTTAACAAACGGCTTAACGGTCGGCCAAACGCCGCCGATTGGCTTTGGTTTCTCCTCTCCCATTTTATGACGAGATTTGTGTAGGGAGGAGAGAGAGTATATTGTAGAGAGAGAAACAAATGAAATGCAGACGGAGGAGATGCAATGGAACAGCGACAGGTATTTATACCCTGATATTATTCTCAACGACCTCTGAATCTCTTATTATGTGATTTTCTTGGAATACTCGTATGTGTCCCTGTGTTTTTGGTTGAATTACGAAACTGCCATTACTGGGTTTGTTGACTATAATGCCCTTGAGATTGTTTTTGACGAAATTATGAGTTGAAGGTATGATTCTTTTGATAACACACATAAAAAGACAAGTTCGTTGTATTAGTGAACAGTGGCGAAGCTTGACCCGAAGGTTCGGAGGGTTGGAAGTCACTAGTTTCGGGGGTTGAAAACCAAGTTTCTGGGGGTCGAAACCCTATATGTCCAAAATTTTCTATACGAATACTATATAACTGGAACTTCTACGCGAAAATTGGGGGGGTCGGCCGCCCCGCCCGCCCCTACTAAGCTACGCCACTGTTAGTGAAAGTGCTTTGTTCTGTTTCTATCAATAGACAATTGAAATCTAGTTTAAGCCGAGGTATGAAAATACATGAGCAATGAAAAGACATTCTGTTCTGAACAAGGGGTTTAGGATGGTTCAAGAGAGAACTAAATAAAAGTAAACAACGGATTTAGGCCTTCATTTCTAGAATGGCCTCGAATTTCTAGAAAAAATTAATTATATATAAGTAATTTATGCTTTCTGAATTGTTTGTATGAAAGTTCGTGGTCTATAATTATGCATACACACATAAATAATATATGAATTATAGAATTAAAAGGAATTTTCATTAACCAAAATCCATATATAATATTTTTAATATGTTACTATGAATTTATTTACTAATACTAAACCAAGACTCTCTAAATTTTGATGGGATGTTGTTCATGTTTATAATTTTTTTTAATAACTTTTGAAAGTGGTTGTAAGTGAAAAAGAGAAAAAAAGTAATGATAAAAATATAAAAGAGTATTGTTTAATTGAAAAGGAGAAAGAAAAATAGTGTTTTCAGTCTAGGGGTGTTCAACGAATCGAATAACGAATTTTCGAATTATTCGAATCAAATTTCTCGAATTTTTAATATATTTACTTGAATTCGTATTCGATTTAGTTCAAATTCACCATAAATAATAAATTGTTTTACTTTTAGTTTTAAAACTAATACAAACTCATTATTTTTAACATATAAAATACAAATTTACAAAATTGATAAACAACAATATGTCAAATACGGGAATAGTAAAAATAGTAGATAGTATAGTTTGTTAGAGTTTTACGATGTATAAGTTAAATATGTAAAATATGGTTATGGTAAAAGTTGTAGACACTACGGGTTCTTAGAGTTTGACCAAAATTTAGAAGTTCTTTTTTTCAATGTGTATATAATAATGTGTATGTGTGTATATATATATTTAAAAAATATACATGTATAATTTTTATTCGAATTTCGAATCGAATACGAATTTATAAATTCGTATTCGATTCGTATTCGATTTACTTGACTCGAATTCGAATCGAATCGAATTCGAATTCTTAACAAACGAATCGAATTCTTGGTAATCGAATCGAACTAAATCGAATTTCGAATTTTTCGAATTCGAATCGAATTCTGAACACCCCTATTTTTCACCTCCATTTTTTACACTTCTTTTTTACATCCCCATTAAATGCTTTTCACCAGGTTTGAACTTGAGTATTTTATCCAAACATCAGTTAGACAGTTAGTGTTACCACTAAGCTATGACCCAAGTGTTTTCACCTTTTTAACGAGTTCTTTCTGTTATAATAAAGCTGACGTCGCCATGTTGATGAGCTGCCTTCACATGTTAAGCTTGTTGTGCCGTTTAAGAAAAAAAACAATATGCACTGCTAATATATTTGTTTTAGTTACCTTACCAATAATTTAATATTTGAGTTTATTTGAAGCAAAGTTGGAAGAGAACCCCTTTGCTTGAAGTGGACAATTGGCCAATTGGGCATGCATCTTCAACACTCAAAGGGCACAATGGTCATTACAACGTAGTGGGTGGGTCATGGGTATGAGGTGGGTATGTGGGGAATGGGCCTAGAGGGTATCTTTAGTGATTCCTACGATGACAAGTTGTTGTATACACACAATGTGATTGGCGATGGGCTCGGTGGATATTCTTGTAAAGTGAGGGTAGTTTTGGAATTTTGTATTTTTGGGACACTATTGTTTTGCAGTTCAAAAAATAATATAAAGAATAGCCACCACCCCATAGGAAGTCAGCCACTCATGTAGCATCATTTAGCAAGTGAATTTCCAACATTGTCCTTATTTTTATAACCAATCACGACAACAACCTTTTTGATATCCACGTCACAACTGTCACACCGATGATAAATCTTGAGGTCAATTTGCTTAATTTTAAATCGCTTTGGCTTTAACTTATTACTAAAACTTTAACCTTTTTTTTTTTTTTAGAAGACAAATTTCATTAAACAAACAAAACGAAAGGGGATCTCCAAGACGGAAGACCCCACTACAACCAATTACATCACATCAAAATAAAACTTTTCAATCGTTCTAACCCACCGATCCCTTTTTACATCTATTAGAAAACCAAAGGAAACCCAACGCTTTAATATCCGAAACAATTTCCACCACATTCCTGCTATGATCTTTGAATATCTTCTCATTCCTTGCCTTCCATAGCCGCCAGCACGTTAACACTAAAATACCTTGCAGAGCCATTTTCTTAACCCCCGACCACTTCGAACTCGAAACAATCTTTAGAATGTCATTGACCGAAAAGAAATAAAAATACTCGAAACAACGCTTTAACTTAACTCACGATTTCATGGCCGTTAAAAAAAAAAAAAAAAAAAAAAAAAAAACTCATGATTTCATGAGTAAAACTCGGGCTCGAGCTGATATAAAGGTACTCGGGTGCCCCATGCGGTAGCTCAGCAACACTGCCGCAAAACGGTTCGTATATATTTTTTTGAACGGTCAACGAATCAATTCCGAGCACTCTCGGGCACCCTTTTGACGAATCAGGTACTCGAGAGTACCCGGGCCACCAATTGCCACCAATTACCGGGAAAACCCGACCACTCACCCGCCCGAAGGCACGACGGTGAAATAGTCGGTAAAACCGGTCGGGATCAGGACTCGAACCCAAGCCAATGGCCGGGTCATCCCTCATTTCCCCTCCACCAATATCCTCCAAATGTAGCTAGTAGGAATTGAACCCAAGCCTCCCATAGGAAACTTTAGGCCCTCAACCAACTAGGCTACAAGTGTTGGACAAACGGTTCGTATATTGAAATTGTTAACTAGAGATGAAAAGAATCAGGGTGGCGACAACATCAAGATGAAAAAAAGAACAAAAATAAAAAAATAAAAAGAACAAGACACAAGTAGGGGTAAGCATTTCATGGTTCGGACCCACGAGAACCTTAGAGCCGACCCACGAGAACCTTGGACTCGAACCCTTTTAAATATATGGGTCGGTTCGCGGTTCTAGATTTATATGAATTATCGGTTCCGGGTCAGGTCGGTTCCAAACCCACGGTTCTAATATAAGAACCACAAGAACCATTTGTATTTTAATTAGACCATACCTTATTAATAGATTGACAATGTATGAAAAAAAAATTATAAAAATAATCCAATAGATATGTATTGTAAACAGAAAAATAAAACAATACTCTTTTTTAGACTTTTCATTATTCTTTTTTACGTGTTATTGTAATCGATTTCACGTAATGTTAATACAATATTAAAAAAAAATATTATTTATAAAAATAACAATGTATTTTTCTTTAAATATTTTTCGGCTTGATGTATATGCATAGATGTGATATATTATATGTAACGACCCTGGCTGACGGAGCCGGGTCGTCGGGTCGGGTTATCGGAGTTACGCAGAGGAATTCAGGATAATAACAGTCTTTAGTCTTCCAGGATCCACGTCATCATATCTGTTGGGTTACCTGAACACATGCCAAAAATAGTTTCTGTCAACATAAAGTTGGTGAGGTCGTGTATTTTATAAAGTGAATGGCCAGTTCGTTTATTGATAATTCTTTTATTTAAAATATTCTTTTATAAACATGCTTTACAGATTATAATTTCTGAAGGGGAAACTATATTTCTATTATACCAACTCTATTATATATCAATTCGATTATATCTCAATTCTATCATATCGATTATATTTCGTGCTATTCCTATCGATGGTACCACTCTGATTGTGGTAAAATACATGTCCCTGTCCTCTACTTGGACAAGAATGGTTTTGGTCCTCTACTTGGACATTCCTACCCTCTACCTGGATAAGACTGGTTCTTACCCTCTAGTCGGTACAAGAAAGGAAATGGCGAATACCGTCCAGTACTGTCCTTGTCGTTTCTATGTCCCCTTTTCTATTATACTTCTTTTATTTATATTGATAATCTTTTATTATGTAAAGCATTTCTAGGTTTAATAAATGACATGTATTCCCCCGAAAACACTTAGTAAAACAGTAAAAGTGGGGAGTTCACGATACTCACAGGTTTGCGTTATATCTTCTGCTAATCATCTTATTACAATTATATTTCATATATATATATATATTGATACGTGTTACGCGTGGGACTTGTTAGATTGTAATACTTAGGATATATATCATATATATATATATATATAATTTATATATATAGAATTCAGTATATATTAGATAGTCCTAAACTCGGGGTTTATTATTGACACGACACGGACATCCTAAATCTAGCTGGCCATTACAGCTTGGCATTCAGAATAAATACAGCTGGCCATTACAGCTTGGCACACGAACCTAAAGAACTCTAAACGCGTACTTACCCGGATGATGGTTCGGCAGAGCATATTATTATTAACCCGAGTCTAGTATATCGTCAATATATTAAATTGTGTATATATAAACGTATATATTTTATATATGATTATTATTCTCTTATTATTATTATCAAGTCCGTACGTTATCCGTATTATATATATATATTAGTATAATTCTAATAATATTCCTCGTCTAGCTATTGGACCGGGTTCTATTCCGGGTGTTGACCGAGTCACTGAGTTGACTCGGTATCGGTCTCATACTCCAGATTCGATTAATAGTACCTCGCAACAATCATAATTATTATATTAATAATTATCCAATAGATTGTATAACCAATTAACCAATGGAGTTATAAGTAAATCCTAACCGAATACTTACCGAGTATTAAACCGGGTTCGTATCTTTATCTGAACATTAACCGGACTCAGGCCGGAGAGTGACCGGAGGCTGACCGGAAATTACTATACTCACCGGAAACACATCGGGAGTTGACCGAAGACCCGATCAATCTGTTACAATACATAAACACACATTCATCAACATGTATACTTATATATATGAGATAACCGGACGAGTTTGGGGGTGGCTTATCGAGTATAAATCGGGAAACAGAAGGATGATACCTGTTACTTATCAAATACCTACTATGATCCGAAGAGCATAAAGGTTCAATAGGTGGTTTTGGGTTAACAGTACCCGATACAATCAAGGACAGAAAGATAGGTAGGAATCGATGGGGTATTGAGATGGTTATTAACAGAAACACAAAAGGGTTCCCGGTGGTTTAATCGCCGGACGACAATGGTTTACCGATGACAGTCACTGGTTCCGGTGACTGTCCGGTTCGTTAACTGAACAGAAGGGGAAGGTCACGGGTTCGTAATAGAAACAGAGGAGGAACATGGTGGTGTTTAGTGGTTGATGGTTGGGTTATTATCGAGATTCATAATCAGAGAGGAGGGTTCGGGATTGATGATGGAACAATAATAGTGACTTACCAGAGAGAAGGTGCAGGGCAGCGGTGGCCGGAGACAGTTTATTCATATATTATTAATAATACAAGTTTATTCATTTATATTTATTAAATTCTATAAAAATATCTAAACGATTTTATTAAATCTCACAAAAATTATCCTAAACTTGTATATTATTAAACATTCCAGAAAATATTTTTATTTCAGAAAAACCGTTTATTTTATATTTTTAATTAATTTTTGTTAGTTTTAATCATAAATAAATCATAATAAATTCATTTTTCAATATTTTTGCACCAAAATTTTATATAAATTATTTCTAACTATCTAGAACTGAAATACAATTTTTAATTCAGAAATTCTTTAATTTTAATATTTTTAGATATTAAAGTCATATTTGGACAATTTGAAATAATTAAATTAAATATTCTATTTTCAAGAAAATAATTTTATAAAAATTATTTTCATACTCAAAATCTTATGTTGTGACTATATTCAACTTAAAATTTTACAAAGAGACTTTTATTTATTTATTTATTAAATTTCTTATATTTAATAAACAATTTGTTTATTAATCAAATAAACGTTTATCCCCAATTCGAAACCCTAGAATTTCATGTATCCTAGAGTTATTCCCTTACACATTATCAAATTCTTTAGGTTGATTCTTTGGGATAATTCCAACTCATATTTCGTTGTCCAAGTTCAATTTCAAGCTATTACGTAAACAGTGAGTATTTCCTATCCCCTTTTTGCTTTTATTCATTTTTGGGGTGTTACATGTACACTATTACAAATTACAAATAAAAGTTTACATTTTTACAATACAATTCTTGTACTATGTGCATTTGCTTACAACGTGCTTTATGCTTAGACAATACATGTAGAATACATTTGTACTTAGTGAAATCATTAACATGGTACAAGCCGACCTTAACATTGGATAGCGCTATTTGGATTGACAACCCGCCTAGATTGATTCTCCCCCTTTTTCATCGGAGAATCCGTGGCCATTGTTAAGTTATCACCCATTTATTGGATGAGTACACCACCGTTCATACAGTACATTATACAGTCACAGGATTGATTTCGCTCATTTGTATGATACATAGTTTACATATTTGCACTGTAGCATGCACTTGAATTGTATATCTTTTTACCTTACTATATATATCAAAACTAGGAATGCTCACCAACATTTCTTATGTTGACCAAACCTATTTTTGTACATGTTTCAGGTGCAGTTCGATCTAGTGCATTAGCAAGAGACATTTAGTGCTTTATTTTAATTCAGTTATTTCAATATTTACATTTCATTTAGACAATGTATTTTCCATTTCCATGTAAGACAATTCTGGTTTATTCAATAATATTTACATTTTAGTACCATGTGCTTTTGAACAATCGTCACTACGTGGCACCTCGATGATTCCGCCATCGGTTGGGGTGTTACAGATTGGTATCAGAGTCATGGTTATAGGGAATTAGGTTATTAGAATGCCTTTTAGCCTAGACTATAACCGAATTTCAACTTTCAGGTACAACATTTCCTAAATTATCATTCCCCTCATTTCCCTCCACTTTCCTCCTTCAATCTTTCCCCTTCTTCTCCATTTCTCCTCATCTTTCATCATGGTGTATAGAGATGGTGTCCTACAAGGAGTGGAAAGACTACATCATCATGGAGCGGGAGCAGTACCTTTCATGAAGACGCTCTTAGGCATAATGCCTATTCTTATTTTTGCTCCTTCAAAGTTGTTGAACTTTAATGAGTGTGATGAGGACACGTGCAATCTGGAAGGGTGGATGCCTGTACACTGGGTTTTCTGGCATAGGCAAGCATAGCGCATAAATCCATTTACGGACCTGTTATGCTTACCTGGGGATTCCTGGAGTGAGTGTCCACTTATAGGCTAAAGCATGTCTTCTTTGATCACCATTGAGCTCAATTTCTTTGAAAAGTCAACGTTCTTGTTGGGCTTTATAGCTAGACAAGGGCAATCCAAGCATGTTATGCAAATATTTCAAATGATATACTCCTATTTCACATACAATATCTTGTATTCATAATCCTTTATGCAATTATACACTTACATTCATTAATCTCATAACTTTTCATTGACTGCCTTGTAGATGTCTGCTCGCCGTATGCTCCGTGATGCTAGCCAACGCACTGTTCGTGCTTCTGGACAACGTTCTGATCGTCGCCTTGCTTCTCTAGTCGCTGAGCAAATTGCTGCAGTGATTCCAAATCTTGTTAGTGAGTTAACCCAAAAGAGCAACAGTACCAACATAGAGGGTGCAACTCAATTCCGGTGCACATTCAAACACTTCAACTCATGCAACCCCACAAAGTTTACTGGGGAGGAGGGTGCTACTGGCCTCCTCCAATGGTTTGAAAGTATGGAAAGTACCTTCGTGAACAGCGAGTGTCCTGATAACCTCCGCATTCGCTATGCTACCAGTGTCCTTCAAAAGGGGGCATTGACCTGGTGGAATGGTGAAAAGCGTAATCGGGGCGCTGATGTTGCTCTATCCTTGTCTTGGGCTGAGGTCAAGGAACTCATGATCGCCAAGTTCTGCCCTAGGAACGAAATGAGGAAACTAGAGGAAGAGTTCCATGGGTTGAAACAAGATAGTGGTGAAAATCTTGCGTACAACACTCGATATCATGAGCTCAGTATTTTGGTTCCACACATGGTTACCCCGGTCTCTCGAGCAATCGAGAAATATATTGAGGGATTGCCTGACCTAATTCAAGATGTAGTCACTAGAAGCAGACCCACTACGGTGGAAGAAGCCATCCAGCTTGCAGCCTCCTTGACTGACAAGCACGTCAAAAAGGGAAATTTGGTTAGGAAAGGAACCAAGAAACCAGCTGAGAAGACCCCCACCCCTACTACTGAATCGTCAAGAGTTGCTGTAGACAATACCGGTTCCAACACTAGGAAGCGGAAGTCCAGGGGTAGAAACTATGCTGTTGTGGCCCTAGTAACTCAGGCTCCAATAGCCCAGACTCCAATGGCTCAGGCTCCTCCTGTTAAGAAGGTTTATAGTGGAAACTTACCCAAGTGCGCCACCTGTCAGTGCCATCACCCCGCAAATTTTCCTTGTCGCCACTGTACCACCTGTGGTAGGTACGGTCATGTAGCTGCCACATGTCGATCAATGTTTCGACCTCAACCAATCAATGCTCAACCTGTTAACCCTCAACCAGCCAACCCTCAACCAGCTCGCCAAAACCCACAACCTATAGCATATGGTCGAGCTTGCTTCAATTGTGGTGATCCAAACCACCTTAGAAATCAATGTCCAGCACTTGTCCCAGCAAACCGTGCAGCAAACCCAGTGGCTCGTGGTAGGGCTTTCAACATCAATGCAGCAGAAGCCCAGGAAGCAAATGATGTGGTGAATGGTACGTTTTTACTTGATGGTCGTTATGCTTCGATTTTATTTGATACTGGTGCGGATAAAAGTTTTGTGTCGTTAGCATTCGAACCTTTATTATCTCACACTCGCTCTAGATTAGGAGCGCCTTTCACTGTCGAGGTCGCGGATGGTAAACCCATCTTAATTGATTCCATCATCCAAGGTTGTACCCTTAGCCTAAACGAACATGACTTCACCATTGATCTCATACCCATGAAATTGGGAAGCTTTGATGTTATCGTGGGTATGGATTGGCTTTCTAAACATCATGCCAAAGTTGTCTGCTTTGAGAAATTTATTCGGTTTCCTCTCGCATCGGGTGACTTTTTACGGGTTTATGGTGAGAAACCATCCAGTGGTCTTAAACTCATGTCTTGCACTCAAGCACAGAGATATCTACGCAAGAAATACGTAGCTTTCTTGGCCCATATTGTGGAAAAGAAAGGTAAAGACAAGAGTATCCAAGATGTTCCTGTTGTTCGTGAATTTCCCGAAGTCTTTCCTGATGACTTACCTGGACTACCACCGGTGCGTCCTGTTGAATTTCGTATTGATCTTGTACCTGGTGCTACGCCCGTTGCAAAATCTCCGTACCGCCTTGCACCTTCCGAGATGCAAGAACTTGCGAGTCAACTTCAAGAGTTGGCAGACAAGGATTTCATTCGTCCCAGTTCATCACCTTGGGGAGCTCCAGTCTTATTTGTAAAGAAGAAGGATGGATCTTTCCGTATGTGTATTGATTATCGGGAGCTGAATAAACTCACCATTAAAAACCGGTACCCTTTACCCCGCATTGATGACCTTTTTGATCAACTTCAAGGTTCGACTTGCTTCTCAAAGATCGATCTTCGTTCGGGATATCATCAACTACGAGTCCATGAAGACGATATTCCAAAGACAGCTTTCCGTACACGCTATGGGCATTACGAGTTCATGGTTATGCCTTTTGGACTAACGAATGCACCCGCTGTCTTCATGGATCTCATGAATCGCGTGTGCAAACTCTTCTTGGATAAGTTCGTAATCGTTTTCATCGATGACATTCTCATTTACTCTAAAACCAAATCAGCCCACGAACAACACCTTAGACAAATTTTGAGTCTTTTGAAGAATGAACAACTGTATGCCAAATTCTCCAAGTGTGAATTTTGGCTTAAGGAAGTTCAATTTTTGGGACACATTATTAGTGATAAGGGTATACACGTGGATCCAGCTAAGATTGAGGCTGTTAAGAATTGGATTACACCCAAGTCTCCCACGGAAATTCACTCTTTTCTTGGCTTAGCAGGTTACTATCGTCGATTTATTCTCAACTTCTCCAAGATTGCCTTACCTCTCACTTCCTTGACCCATAAGGATAAACCATATGTATGGGGACCCAGTCAGGAAGAAGCATTCCAGACATTGAAGCAGAAACTGTGTGATGCTCCAATTCTCACCTTACGTGACGGCAATGAGGATTTCGTGGTTTACTGTGATGCCTCTGACGTGCTTGTCGTGGTACACGTTAAATTTCCCAATTACAACTAATGTATAGTAGCAAGAAGGTATCGAACACAGGGAGTTTGTGGAAAATGTGTAAATTCTAGTTTTGTTGATTGACTACAATTAAACTACTTAAATAAAAAGTAAACAATTAAGATTTTGAGTGTTTTGATTTTAACTAAAATAACGACTAATTATTGATTCAAACTTAAAAGCGTTTCTTCAAATTATGGAATAATGATCATTCAAGGATCCAGTTTTTCTAAACACATGTGTGAATTTCCACTAGAAAGAGTTACATAGACATAACTCATGTAAAAGCAATTGTTGTGGTAAAAGGGAACAAAGTACTCGGATTATATTAACGCGAGGTTGTTTCCCGATGACCAATTAATCAATAACCAACCCCAATCCTTCCCGTGATATCTCGGTTGTTAGCAACACCAAGAACGAACGATAAAGACTAAGAATTAGCAAATTAACCAACACACTACAAACAATTGTTCATACATCATAATAATCAAGCAAAGTACCAAATTATTATTCTAGAAATATAAGAAAAACACACACAAGAGTTGTAGAAAAAACCTTCACCACGAATGATCACCAATTGTTTAGCCTCGCATGACTTGGTGAATCATTATCATCTTCAATCAATTGTTCATAATGATTACAAACATCAAAACAATGATTAGACAATATTCTCCAATGATTTCTTGCAGCCAAAATCGCCAAAATGTGATAAGAAACGTTTCAAGTGGAAAGTGTAATGATAAGTCTCCCATAATGGCCCTTTTAAAGAAGGAGTTACAAGTTTTCTGCAGGTCCACCGTACCCCTACTGTCCCACCGTAGGGGTACGGTGGGTTCTTTATCTTGACGGTGGTTAGGGTCTGGCCTACGGCGAGAAAAAGTGGCCTGAGGCCACCGTAGCCCTACGGCCTGGCCGTAGGGGTACGGTGGTCCTGTGTAATTTTTTCATTTTTCACCTCTTCTTTTCCATCTCATTCCAATGCGGTCCGGTCCACTCCCAAGCCCGTTTTTCGCCATTTTTAACTCCTTCTTACACCTGCAACCAAGATAATCGTAGTTACCCAATTCCAAGCAATAACATGAATAAATGTGGATAAAATAAACGTTTTAGCACTATTAAAGGGTGTTCGTTGAACCACCCGTCACATCCCCACACTTACCCATTGCTTGTCCCAAGCAATCTACTACCACTTCTTTCCACATATAGGCGATCATTTCAAAGTCAAGTTAAATGTGCAATCCTCGTAATAACCCATCCTCAACACCCCAATTAACACACCCCTCACAATATCTCTCCTCTCGGTATCAAATAAGCTCTAGCAAAGATACGCTAGACACACAAAAGGCAAACGGGTAGTTGTACAACCATAAGCTTGTACCTAAATCAATAATCCTCCTAACATGAACATGAATATAAATCAAAGGGACTTTACAGTTGTAACTTGGCTAGGTGTGAAGGTAGGGAATGGGATATATATAAAAGTAGCGCAAACTTTACCCGGTCTTTTTATTACAACACAAACACACGCGAACAAAGAAATACTACTATATACAAGCACAAACATAACTTAACTTAACTTGCTCTTTCTTTTTTTTTTTTTTACATCAATTTTCTCAGTTTCTTCTTCCTTTTTTTTTTCTTTTTCTTTTTCAATACATCAAGAAACACAAATACATACACATACGAACACACTAAACTAAAACTTCAACTTGTAATACTAAAAGTAACACACTAACACTCTATTTAAACACATAAGACCGGGTCAAGTTGGGTATTGATTTAAGGAACTAGCTAAAGGGTTAACAATCGATAGGCTTTTAAGCTCAAATATGGGCAACTAAATGTCCAAACCCCCGCCCCTCTCGCTACCTTGCTCATATTTGTAATGTATGAGGTCCAACCCCCCAAAACCCACACTCGCACTCACATGATGAGGCTACCTAATGCCCTTATCATTTTTACACTCATGTTCAATCAAGGATTCAAGCTGTATTCAGGCACAAGTTCTAGTGCACCCCCACCCGTTGCCACTCTCACAAAAGAAGAATTTATTTATTTACATGTGTGGCTTCAACTCTCACCAAGAAAAAGAAACAGGTATTAAGGGTTGCCGATGTGTCTAATGGGGGTTAAATCAAGGTGTTCCGATTTTTACAACATTGCACTTGACCTCAATTTTTTTTTTTTTTTAAATCTTCAAAAATTTCCTCCCATCCCCACACTTGGGATGCATTGTCCCAATGCATGGCTTTGGAAAGAAACGCTCGTACACTCAAACCACAAATTTCTTTTTGTATTTTTTCATTTTGTAATTTTTTTAGATTTTTCATTTTTTTTTAAACACAAACACACATCCAACTTCCACACCCCAAACTCATCAACAATTCACATGATTCAATACACCACCCAACCACCCAAAACCCAAAGGTAAAAACACAAGCATAAACAACAGAATATAAAATTATGTACAAGAAGCACGACCTGATCAATAGTAGCGCGGCTGCGGCGGCCCGAACACCGAAGTGAACAAATCATTCCATTCGCCAAAGCCGAATGCTCCATCACTGCTTCCTCCTTGATCTGTGGGTTGCTGCTGCTGCTGAGGGTTGACCCATTGGGAATGGTGGACTGGTGGAGTCGGATAGGAGATGCTTCCATCATATGGCGGTAGGGACCCATAATCCACCGCCACTAAAATATACAAAAAACCGTTTGAATTAGGAAACGGCCCCATAAAGTCGATGCCCCAAACATCAAATATTTCCACAACCAAGATTGGTTGCATTGGCATCTCATCCCTTTTTGATATACTCCCCAACCTTTGACAATTTAAGCAATTCCGGGCGAACTGGCAAGCATCCTTAAAAATTGTAGGCCAATAAAACCCACATGAAAGCACCCGGTAGCCAGTTTTATGTCCACTAAAATGCCCACCACAAGCGGAAGAATGAGCATGTGTCAAAATTTCTTTAACTTCCGCCTCGGGGACACATCTTCGAATCACTTGGTCGGGTCCAATCTTGAAAAGATCCGGCTCATCCCAAATATATTGTTTCACTTGGACCATGAATTGTTGTCGTCGTTTCTTGGTCCAATGATCCGGAATAGCACCTGTGGCCAAATAATTAACATAATGAGCATACCACGGTGCGGCTTGGGTTGATACGGCTAAAAGTTGCTCATCCGGAAATCTTTCATTTATTTCAGTCATATCGTCACTCCCTTCCATCGGAATTCGAGACAAGTGATCCGCTACAACATTTTCGCTTCCTTTTTTATCCCGAATCTCCAAATCAAACTCTTGGAGCAACAAAACCCATCTAATCAATCTTGGTTTGGCGTCTTTCTTCTCCATCAAATATCGAACCGCACTATGGTCCGAATATACCACCACCTTGCTCCCCCAAATATACGAACGAAACTTGTCCAAAGCATACACCACCGCTAATAGTTCTTTTTCGGTTGTGGTGTAATTCAGTTGCGCTTCGGACAAAGTTTTGCTCGCATAGTAAATTACCACCGGCTTCTTGTCAACTCGTTGGCCCAAAACTGCTCCAATTGTAGTGTCACTTGCATCACACATTATTTCGAATGGCTTCGACCAATCCGGTGGTTGCAAAATAGGAGCCTTGACCAAGTGTTCCTTCAAAACAGTGAAAGCTTGCAAACATTCATTAGTAAAATCAAATGGAACATCTTTCAAAAGCAAATTACATAAAGGTTTGGTAATGACACTAAAACCTTTAATAAACCGTCTATAAAAGCCCGCGTGTCCCAAAAATGACCTTACCCCTTTCACATTCTTTGGTGGTGGCAATGATGAAATAACCCGGATTTTTGCCTTATCCACCTCTATACCTTTCTCTGAAATCACATGACCCAACACAATTCCCTCTTGCACCATGAAATGGCTTTTCTCCCAACTAAGCACTAAATTTTTCTCAACACATCTTTTTAAAACTTTTTGTAACTCGTTGAGACAAGATTCAAAACTAGTGCCAAATATTGAGAAATCATCCATAAACACTTCAAGCGACTCTCCAACCATGTCCGAGAAAATACTCATCATACATCGTTGAAAAGTTGCCGGAGCGTTACACAATCCAAATGGCATCCGCCTAAAGGAAAAAGTACCATAAGGACAAGTGAAGGTGGTCTTATGTTGGTCATCCGGGTGAATTGCTATTTGGTTGTACCCCGAATACCCATCTAAAAAGCAATAGTATTTTTGACCCGAAAGTTTTTCAATAATTTGGTCAATAAATGGGAGTGGGAAATGGTCCTTGGAAGTGGCGGCATTCAACTTTCGGTAATCAATGCACACCCGCCACCCGGTGACGGGTCGGGTAGCAATTTGGTCACCACTGTCGTCTTTAATTACTTGAATGCCGGACTTCTTAGGGACCACTTGAGTAGGACTTACCCAAGCACTATCCGAAATGGGATAAATAATTCCCGCATCCAACCACTTAATTACCTCTTTCTTTACCACTTCCCTAAGGTTCGGGTTCAACCTTCTTTGCGCTTCTCTCGTAGGCTTTGCATCCTCGGTGGTAATGATCTTGTGCATGACAATGGATGGACTAATTCCTTTAAAATCGGCAATCGTCCACCCAATAGCTTCTTTATTCTCCTTCAACACTTCCAACAAAGCTTGCTCTTGAGCCATCTCCAAATTAGAGGCAATAATGACCGGTAATGTGTCATTATCCCCTAGAAAAGCATACTTCAAATGGCTTGGCAAGTCTTTCAGCTCCAACTTTGGTGGCACTTCTAATGAGGGTTTGGTGCCCGAATCAATCTCCACTGGCAAACTATCAAACTGGTGGGACCATGGTGGTCGACCCTCCTTCAAGGCTAGCACATCTTGCTTTTCTTCTTCATTCTCCAAATCAACCGCATGTACCTGTTCAGAAAAATTACAAGCACACAGTTCCATTCCGTCTTTCTCATACTCACATGGATTGCATCCCTCAATAACATCTGCCATGAAACATTCTTCAACACCGGAATCATTAGTATTGTTAGTAAAAACATTTAAACGCATTTTCCGGTTTCCAAATGTCATGTCGACCGTACCAAATCTACAATCAATTACCGCATGTGCGGTGTTCAAAAATGGTCGACCCAATATGACATTTTGTTGTTGTTTTGACTCGGCGGATGAATAATCCAATACCAAAAAGTCAACCGGGTAATAAAATTCATCAATTTTAACAATGACGTTTTGAACCATCCCCCGGGGTAACTTATGGGACAAATCGGCTAAAACAACCGTTGTCTCCACCCTAGCTAATGGACCAAAGTCATATTGATCATACAACCCACCCGGCAAAATACTCACCCCGGCTCCAAGATCTAGCAACGCCTTTGCCATTTGAAAATTACCAACTTGAATATTTATTAATGGCGTGCCCGGATCTTGGAGCTTAGGAGGAAGCTCCCCGTTCAAAACTGCACTCACTTGACCCGTAACATTTACCCGCTTAGGCATTTTTTTCTTTTGTTGCCTCTTTTGTGTACACAATTCTTTCAAAAATTTAGCGTATGCGGGTACTTGTTTTATTGCATCAAGTAAAGGAAGATTTATTTTTACTTGTTTAAACATGTCCCACATTTCTTCTTTTTGGGGACCTCTTGATGCAATAAAATTTTTCTTACCCGGGTCAAGTAGAGCCGATGGAAATGGAACTTGATTCGGCTCATTTTCAGTTTTCTCAATCTCACTTGCTTCCGGTTTTTTAACATTTATTTCTTTTTGTAAAACCGGTGAAACTTCATCATTGTCACTTTCCTCATCCGTGACATCTTCAACCACCCCCTCGACAAAACTTGGTGACAAGTCCGCTTTAAATTCTTTCCCACTTCTTAAAACACTTACATGATTAACATTAACATTGTTACCTCGTGACGAGCCATGTGACGGATTTACCTGCGTATCGCTAGGAAGTTTGCCTTTACCTTTCTTCAACTCCGCCACATCAGTTGCCAATTGACCCATTTGAGTTGTTAATGCTTGAATGCTTTTATCACGAACTTCATCCTTTTGTATTCGTGCTTCATCAAGTTGGTTTCGCCTTTGCATATCTTGTTGCATAGCTTTAAGCATCTCCATGACCTCATTTCCACTTGACGAATCATGACCCGAATTCCGTTGTCCAGTTTGAGCCTGCCCTTGATAGCCACTATTGTATCCGCCTCTATAATTCCCTTGGTTGTATTGTTGACGAGGCACAAAGTTACCTTGAGCAGCTTGAAAATTCGGGTTGGCTTGATTAGAAGCATTCCCATATCTAAAGTTGGGATGATTTCGTAACCCGGGGTGGTAAGTGTTGGAGTTCATGTCATAGTTTCTCCCACCCCCTTGAATAGCATTCACTTCTTCACTTGGTGTTTCTTGCACACCCACTCCACAAACCTCCGCCGTGTGGCCTATCTCTTGGCAAGTGCTGCAAACATTATACAATTGGTTAGTATTTTGCACATTACCTCCCTCAACCGCATGTACCTGTGGTCTTTGAATCACATGTCTTGCCCTTCTTGAAGAATGGGCCTTCCTTTTTGAAGTCACCGCCATTTGCTCCAAATATGCCCAATCATCTTGTTCAAAATTTGTACCAAAAGTACCATTTGTGATGGACATAAGATCCCGTGCATCCTCCGATGTCAAACCTTCATGAAAAGCATTTAACAACTCCCATAGTTGAATACCATGGTGAGGGCAATTTCGTAGCATCATGTTAAACCTCTCAAATGCTTCATGGAACATCTCTCCCGACTGTTGTTGAAAGCTTCTCAACCCCCTCCTCGCATCATTGGTCTTTTGTGAACTATAAAATTCATCCAAAAAGATTTGTTGCATATCGGCCCATGTGAAAATTGATGCGGATGGTAGAGTGTGAAACCATCTTTTTGCTTTATCTTCCAATGAGAATTGAAAAAGTACCAACTTGACATCATCCGGGGTAAATCCTTGGCCCCCAATAGTGTTGCAAATTGAATCATAAGTCTCCAAATGAAAGTACGGCTCTTCCGTTGCTAGCCCCTTGAATTTTGGTAGACTTTGAAGTGCGGTTGTTCTAACTTCAAAAGTTCTTCCATTTGCATTTTGTGGAATCACTATGGGTGATGGATTATTAGTGATGATAGGCCGAAAATGTGCCTCAATTCCCCGTACAACATCACGGTGGAGTCTTCTAGGTGCTCCCAATGGCGCTCTTGGTTGACCCATTTGCCCTTGCATTGCACCTTGTGGTGCAAATTGTTGTTGATGTTGATTCGGATGCATAGGTTGTTGTTGGTGATTTGGCCTTTGATGTTGAGCTTGCATATTTGGAGGCGGCATTTGATTGAGTGGCGTGGGATGCTGAAACTGCAATCCTTGTGGTCTAACATGTTGCACACCAACCGGTAGTCTTGACGGGTCTTGATATTGTAAAAGTGGTTGACTTGCTTGACCCGTTTGAGCTTGCGAACCCACATATGCACCTTGTCCTCCATAGTAATGACCCTCTTCATTGTACCCACTAAACTCCTCATCATCATACCCCTCGTCGTACACATCTCTTTGAAATCTTGAATTTAGACCACCTTGAAAAGATGAATGGTAAAAACCCGATTGATTAGGTGGTTGATAAGAAGAAGTGGTGTGGACAATTGTTGAACCTTGTCCTTGTGGGTGTGGAATGGTAGAAGATGATTGACCCGTAGTTGGAAAAAAATGGGAAAATGGTGGAATGGTACATGATGGATTAAAGTTAAGGTTTGGATCAAATTGGGTGGAACTCGGTTGGGTGGTATGGCTTGGTGTTTCAGGATTAGTGGACAAGTTAGGTAATGTGGTGTTGGGTGAAATGTGTGAAGAAGTAGGCATGAATGGTGAGGTCGTTTGACCCGTTGTTGGTATGTGAGAGTCTTGCATTATGTTTCTTGGGGTGAACGGTGAAGTAGGTGAATCAATGACTTTGTTTCTTCGAATCAAAACTCGGTTCTTTCTCAAGGTTCTTTCAATCTCCGGATCAAACAAAAGTGGTGATGACTCGTGAGAGCCCCTAGTATGCATACACTTGATGTACCTGCACACTAAACACAACCCGTGTAAACCCGGAAATAACAAATAAAGCTAAAAACTTAACACACGTTGCGCACTACTCCCCGGCAACGGCGCCAAAATTTGACGTGCTTGTCGTGGTACACGTTAAATTTCCCAATTACAACTAATGTATAGTAGCAAGAAGGTATCGAACACAGGGAGTTTGTGAAAAATGTGTAAATTCTAGTTTTGTTGATTGACTACAATTAAACTACTTAAATAAAAAGTAAACAATTAAGATTTTGAGTGTTTTGATTTTAACTAAAATAACGACTAATTATTGATTCAAACTTAAAAGCGTTTCTTCAAATTATGGAATAATGATCATTCAAGGATCCAGTTTTTCTAAACACATGTGTGAATTTCCACTAGAAAGAGTTACATAGACATAACTCATGTAAAAGCAATTGTTGTGGTAAAAGGGAACAAAGTACTCGGATTATATTAACGCGAGGTTGTTTCCCGATGACCAATTAATCAATAACCAACCCCAATCCTTCCCGTGATATCTCGGTTGTTAGCAACACCAAGAACGAACGATAAAGACTAAGAATTAGCAAATTAACCAACACACTACAAACAATTGTTCATACACCATAATAATCAAGCAAAGTACCAAATTATTATTCTAGAAATATAAGAAAAACACACACAAGAGTTGTAGAAAAAACCTTCACCACGAATGATCACCAATTGTTTAGCCTCGCATGACTTGGTGAATCATTATCATCTTCAATCAATTGTTCATAATGATTACAAACATCAAAACAATGATTAGACAATGTTCTCCAATGATTTCTTGCAGCCAAAATCGCCAAAATGTGATAAGAAACGTTTCAAGTGGAAAGTGTAATGATAAGTCTCCCATAATGGCCCTTTTAAAGAAGGAGTTACAAGTTTTCTGCAGGTCCACCGTACCCCTACTGTCCCACCGTAGGGGTACGGTGGGTTCTTTATCTTGACGGTGGTTAGGGTCTGGCCTACGGCGAGAAAAAGTGGCCTGAGGTCACCGTAGCCCTACGGCCTGGCCGTAGGGGTACGGTGGTCCTGTGTAATTTCTTCATTTTTCACCTCTTCTTTTCCATCTCGTTCCAATGCGGTCCGGTCCACTCCCAAGCCCGTTTTTCGCCATTTTTAACTCCTTCTTACACCTGCAACCAAGATAATCGTAGTTACCCAATTCCAAGCAATAACATGAATAAATGTGGATAAAATAAACGTTTTAGCACTATTAAAGGGTGTTCGTTGAACCACCCGTCAGCCTCTAACCAAGGCCTTGGTTGTGTTCTCATGCAACGAGGCAAGGTTATAGCATATGCATCACGACAACTGAAAAACCATGAGAAAAATTACACTACCCATGATCTTGAACTCGGAGCGGTCGTTTTCGCACTTAAGATTTGGCGGCACTATTTATATGGTACAAAATGTGTGATCTTCACTGACCACAAGAGTCTTCAACACATTTTCAACCAGAAAGATCTGAATATACGACAACGACGATGGGTCGAGTTGTTAAACGACTACGACTGCGAGATTCGCTACCATCCTGGCAAGGCGAATGTTGTAGCCGATGCCCTTAGTCGTAAAGGTCATGCCCAGCTTTATTGTGCTTAAGTCCAGTCTGATATCAAACTCTGCATCATTGAAGCCCAACATGTCTCTGTTACTGAAGGCAACATGTACGAAGAAATGTCGTGTGGAGCCGAAAATCAATTGGAAACCAAAAATGGTTTACTTTATTTCATGAACCGTCTTTGGATCCCTGATCGTGACAACCTGCGTACCTTCCTCATGGACGAGTCCCATAAGTCTCGTTACTCCATTCACCCTGGTGCAGATAAGATGTATCAGGATCTGCGTACTTTGTGTTGGTGGTCCGGTATGAAGAAGGACATAGCTCTTTATGTGGCTAAATGCCTTACTTGTTCCAAAGTCAAAGCTGAGCACCAACGTCCATCTGGTTTACTTGTGCAACCAGAAATTCCAGTGTGGAAGTAGGAGAACATTGCTAAGGACTTCATCACGAAGCTTCCACGCACCACTCGTGGGCATGACAGTATCTGGGTTATTGTCGATCGTTTGACCAAATCTGCTCACTTCCTACCCATTCGTGAGACCTACACAGCTGAGAAGCTGGCTAAGATCTACATCAGTGAGATTGTCAGCCGTCATGGTATTCCTCTAGACATTATTTCCGATCGTGATAGCTGGTTTACTTCTCGCTTCTGGCAGACATTTCAGTCCGCACTTGGTACACAACTGAATCTTAGCACGGCTTATCACCCGCAGACGGATGGTCAAACTGAACGAACCATCCAAACATTGGAGGATATGCTTCGAGCGTGCATCATCGACTTTGGTGGTAATTGGGACACGCACTTACCCTTGGTTGAGTTCTCGTATAATAACAGCTACCATTCCAGTATTAACATGGCACCGTTTGAGGCACTTTATGGTCGCAAATGTCGTTCCCCTGTGTGTTGGAGCGAGGTTGGTAAAACACAAATCACCGGTCCCGAACTGATACAAGAAACGACAGACAAAATTCTTCGCATTCGTGAGAACTTACAAGTTGCTCGAAGCAGACAGAAGAGTGATCGCATGTCGAAGTGCTAATCAAAAACTAAATAAAAACTACTCCTTAGCTACAACTGACTGCAGTATAGGAAGTAGGGTTGTCGAACCTCAGGGAGTTTGTGGAAAGTGCTAAGTTACTAATTTCTAATTAAATTAAGATTAACTAAAGTTATTTTATGAACTTTAATGTAAAAGTGCTGCAGTGCTGCAAACGAAGTGATAATAGATTTTTTTAGAAAAGACAATAATATGGAAGAAAACGGTCACTCCGGGTTTCTGATTCGGTAATTATCAACTGAATTATGTTAATACCCTACCTAGGAAATCACATAGACATGACTTTGTTTAAGTTGTTTAACCCAATTCAGCTATCATAACATTAATTGCAAAGTTAAATTAATCCTAGTGCAAGAAAACCAAGATACGATAACATAATGCAATAATATTAATCAACCAAACTGTCTAGATCAGTCAAACATACAATTAGACGCAAAGAACCTTAAGGTGTTCGCAAAATCTAATCCAAGTAATAAGTATCAAACATAAAACAATTGATAACATAACCAAATCGTTCACCCGGAGAAACCGCAAGATGATTAGCCTTGCATCTTCATGATTTTCGCTTCAAGAATTGTTCTTAATCGTACTAGCATTAACCGGGATGAATGAATCTCTTCAAGATACTCAAAACCCTCCTTTGGAGCTCTCAAATTCGTCCCTCCTGTTGCCTCCACGAATTAGGGTTTGTGTTGTGTGTTATCCCCTTGAAAAATACCAAAAATCTAATAAAAAACCAATATTTCCGTCAGACATGTCCCCCACGCACCCTGGGGAGATCAGCCCTTCTCCTCATGGTGCATGAGGAGTGAATCAGCAACATGGGCCTAATCAGCTTTGGGCTTGGCTTATTTCTTTCACTTGGGCTTCATTTTTCTTGGTCCATTTAGCTTAATTCTTCAACTAAAGATCATCATTGGCCCAATTCTTCATAGCTCTTTAAAATAAACTTCTTTTATCTTCAACGCTCGAGCCCGAGTGTTCGGTTCCTGATATTATTTCTTCAATTCACGTCCTTTTTCGCCGAACATCTAAAATCAATAAAAATTGCATAAATAATAACTAAAAATACTAAAAATATATACAACCTGTAAAATTACCAAATACTCAAAACCATGCTATAAACTCCCTAAAATAATAAATAAATGACTCGAAAAACTATTAAAATGCTAAGGAAAAATGCATGTGTTTTATAACACATCAAAGAGCTATGCCGATCAAAGGCGCAAGCCTCTAGAATTTCAAGTCGGAGACATGGTACTTCTCAAGGTTTCACCTTGGAAGGGTGTATTTCGGTTTGGAAAGAAAGGGAAACTTGCACCACGGTTTGTAGGCCCTTTTAAGATCCTTGAGCGAGTTGGGAAAGTGGCTTACAAGCTCGATTTACCACCAGAGCTCAATAATGTCCATCCAACGTTTCATGTTTCTAATCTCAAGAAGTGTTTGGCTGAAGATAACCTCCATGTTCCTTTAGAGGATATCCAGATTGACGAGTCAATGCGCTTCATAGAGAAACCTGTGGAGATTATGGATCGAGACGTCAAGACGCTTAAGCGAAGCCGAATTCCTATTGTCAAAGTTCGTTGGGAATCCAAACGAGGCCCAGAGTTTACTTGGGAGCGTGAGGACCAAATGATGTCAAAGTATCCTCATCTTTTTCCAGAGACTACCACTTGAAGGAATTTCGGGACGAAATTTCTAAAAGTAGGGGATGCTGTGACATCCGTCACTTTTCTTTGTATTTTTCTTATAATTATATGTACGTTATACCGCAATTAATAAGACGTGACATTTTCATCATTCTCGAACGATTAAAAAAAAATATTCTGTGATACCCTTGGGTTCGTTTAATCATTATATATATTAATTATAATAAAATAATAGCTAAAACCTTGTAAAAAAAATAAATGTTTAGGACGGGGTTCGAACCCGCGTCCTAAACCGGTTCACAACACCACACGTATCAACCACTGGGCTACACCGATCCCTTGTTTAGAAACTCACTTGAAAATAATTATATTTCATAACTAAGTTCGAACAGTTGACTAACAGAAAGTCAACTGTTTTCGTCAATCATCATCAATCAACTTCTTTGACGCGTAATTGATCCAAATAAGGAATGAAATTGATTTGCTTGACCAAATCGCATCATTCACACGCAGGAATTCAGTCAAAACCTTCCAAACCTCGATCAATTGCCGCGTCATCTTCAAACCGAGTTAATAACTTACCAAATCTACAATCCGAGCCTTCCTTTATAAATTGGACGTGCCTAGACCATCTCAAATCGCCGATAATCATTTCTATACCCTCAATTTCTGTTTTAAACCTGTTAATCAAAGCTTATTGAATCGCGTTTGACGTTTTTCCTTGACCAAGCCTCGAACCCGATCACGAGTTCTTTGTAAGTTTCTTTTTCGTGGGTTCTAACTTTCGGCACTCTGTGATCATTAGCCCCAAAGATTCAGGGGCTAATGATCACCAATTATGATGATTTGAAAATTAGGGCACGAATTGATAGTAATTGGGGAAGAACACTGAGCGCTATTAGTGTATTTATTTATTTTTGAACAGAGGATAAACAACCAACTGATCTAGATCAGTTGGTTTACCCTCCTTGTTGCAAAACTTGAACCGGCCTCTTGGCCAGGTTCGAACCCCTCGAGAAACAATCTTTTTTTTTTCTTTTCATTTAACCATTAATCTAATAAACCTATATAAACAATTCCAATACAATATAATTCGTTCTCGTGGTATGGCTCAGTTGGTGGCCACGCTTGTGATAAAACCCGAACCGGCCAGAGGCCCGGGTTCGATTCCCATAACCAACATATATTTTTTTTTGCCATTTTATATATATACTTAACATATTTAATCTCTTAAAATAGTTTTTAAATACTAAAAGTGTTTTATAAATTCTACAAAAATTATCATATGATCTCCAAATGATAAAGTTCATCACCCAAATTTTAGTTTTTCAAAAATAATTTATTTAACATATATTATTAATAATACAAGTTTATTCATTTATATTTATTAAATTCTATAAAAATATCTAAACGATTTTATTAAATCTCACAAAAATTATCCTAAACTTGTATATTCTTAAACATTCCAGAAAATATTTTTATTTCAGAAAAACCGTTTATTTTATATTTTTAATTAATTTTTGTTAGTTTTAATCATAAATAAATCATAATAAATTCATTTTTCAATATTTTTGCACCAAAATTTTATATAAATTATTTCTAACTATCTAGAACTGAAATACAATTTTTAATTCAGAAATTCTTTAATTTTAATATTTTTAGATATTAAAGTCATATTTGGACAATTTGAAATAATTAAATTAAATATTCTATTTTCAAGAAAATAATTTTATAAAAATTATTTTCATACTCAAAATCTTATGTTGTGACTATATTCAACTTAAAATTTTACAAAGAGACTTTTATTTATTTATTTATTAAATTTCTTATATTTAATAAACAATTTGTTTATTAATCAAATAAACGTTTATCCCCAATTCGAAACCCTAGAATTTCATGTATCCTAGAGTTATTCCCTTACACATTATCAAATTCTTTAGGTTGATTCTTTGGGATAATTCCAACTCATATTTCGTTGTCCAAGTTCAATTTCAAGCTATTACGTAAACAGTGAGTATTTCCTATCCCCTTTTTGCTTTTATTCATTTTTGGGGTGTTACATGTACACTATTACAAATTACAAATAAAAGTTTACATTTTTACAATACAATTCTAGTACTATGTGCATTTGCTTACAACGTGCTTTATGCTTAGACAATACATGTAGAATACATTTGTACTTAGTGAAATCATTAACATGGTACAAGCCGACCTTAACATTGGATAGCGCTATTTGGATTGACAACCCGCCTAGATTGATTCTCCCCCTTTTTCATCGGAGAATCCGTGGCCATTGTTAAGTTATCACCCATTTATTGGATGAGTACACCACCGTTCATACAGTACATTATACAGTCACAGGATTGATTTCGCTCATTTGTATGATACATAGTTTACATATTTGCACTGTAGCATGCACTTGAATTGTATATCTTTTTACCTTACTATATATATCAAAACTAGGAATGCTCACCAACATTTCTTATGTTGACCAAACCTATTTTTGTACATGTTTCAGGTGCAGTTCGATCTAGTGCATTAGCAAGAGACATTTAGTGCTTTATTTTAATTCAGTTATTTCAATATTTACATTTCATTTAGACAATGTATTTTCCATTTCCATGTAAGATAATTCTGGTTTATTCAATAATATTTACATTTTAGTACCATGTGCTTTTGAACAATCGTCCCTACGTGGCACCTCGATGATTCCGCCATCGGTTGGGGTGTTACAGCTACGAGTTAAATAAATAAATAAGAAGCGTTTAACCGAGATAATAAAAGTTCAATAATTATTATCTATATAATCGGTTGAAACGGTTTGTCGCGAGATTCGAACTTGAATATTTTATTAAGTAATCGGGTGGTCAGGTCCGACCCGACCCATTAAAGAGACCCGTAACACCTCGGGGTGTTACAATCTCCCCCCCTTAGGAAATTCCGTCCCCGAAATTTGAGTGATCTTATCCTTTACACCCTTAATCTATAAGGATGTTACAATTAGAACCAAAATACTTGTCATTGAGACCTGATCGGTTCTTATGGGTTGCGAGGAACTCGATCTTATATCAATCCAATATTATATATTAGAAATGTCAATCTGTAAGACTACATCTTGATCATATTTCTAATTACGTTTTAACCTTTCTTGCTATAGTCATGTTATTTCAGATACATGGATTATCTGTACTATTTTGATATGACTATTTAAGGTTCTTGGTATAGATTGATATTTTATTTATATTGTGAATATTCTTCCTATCTCGTTTCTCATTAGAGTGAGAAATAGACTGAATATTATTCTTATATAAAGACGATACAAACATACTTTGAGATTCTGGTCGTCTTTCTTCTGAAAGATTTACAACTTCCACCAAACATTTCTAGAGTCTCCAAGTGATACGATATATTCATCGTTTGATATTCGGATTCATTTACAATGATGGATTCTAGATAGTTCTTAAGAGATAGATACGGAAGTCCGTTCCTTATCACGACTTGAACGGGATCCGAGCTACTACCTCTTTTATTCGAACTTTAGAATTTCCCATCATTGTAATTTCGATTCTTAAAGAGTAGGAATAACCTTTGGTAACTATCGGATTATTTCTTACAAATTCTGTCCTTTAAGTTCTATCTATATCGATGTAATATAGTTGATCTCTAGGTTATCTCTATTCGTGGATAGACTTAGGAGGTTTCTTAGATCATTAGACGTACCTTCCGGAGTCTAAAGGTACCGGAAAAGACTAATTGAACTTGTTGAATTACACGATTTCAACAATTCCTTTTCATTATCTTGATCTACCGAAATTGGTTATTGAGATTTCTCTTAAATCATCGATAATAATCTTACTGACTATTTCATTGATGATTGACTGCATTGTATCTCAATACATATTATTTGACTTTTCTTATTGTATTATCGTGTGTAACACCCCAACCGATGGCGGAAACATCGGGATGTCACGTATTGATGATTGTTTCAGTAGCACATGGTATAAATTGAATTTTAAATAATTTATTCATAACATAAATATCCAAAATAAAGTGATGTCTAGAAATCCAAATACATGATATCAAATAAAGCAACAACTTCAAATAACTTCAAACAAAAACTTCATGATAAATCCTCATGCATACTCAAGCCTCAGCTTCATTGTTACCTGAAACATGTTAATTTTGAAAATATTTTTGGGTCAACAAAAGTTGGTGAGAATTACATAGGTTTTGATAATCGAATAAAACTTGTACAATTCAAGTGTCATGGCAAGTCTAGTCCATATGTGAAAACATACTAGAAGTAAATCGAGTGCATAATCAACCCTTGTGACTGTTATATTGTGGTACATCCCATACGCTCATGGTTCACTCGATTATGTTATGCGATAACAATTACCCACGCTACCTTTGTAGGAGGCACGTATCCGGGTGGGATTGTCAGTCCAATAGATCTATCATTGTATACCGTCGGCTGATCAGTGTTAATGATTATGCTAGAATATTGTGCTTACCCTAGTCATGTTTAAGACATAATGCAACATAGAAAAACACATAGACACTTTATGATTGAATTGCATATAGAATGTTGTAACATGTTTCACCCCAAAATGGTGATAAATAGAAAATGGACTATATAAAACTCACCTTAGTAAAATGTTATGTCTCGTGAAAACTAGAATATGTGTTGCCCAACAATGCCAAGTATTACCCTATAATTAAGGTAATAAATATGTCTAAGTCTTTCTAGTCTACAAATATATTATAGGGCTTCGAATTGGGGATAAGTGCTCGTTTGATTAATAAATAAAATGTTAATAAATAAGAGAAATTTAATAAATAAATAAACAAAAATCTTTTTGTAAATTTTAAATTAAATATGGTCACAATAATAAGTTTAAAGTATGAAAATAATTTTTATAAAATTATTTTCTTAAAAATAGAATATTAAATCTATTTATTTCAAATTGTCAAAATATAACTTTAATATTTAAAAATACTAAAATTACAGAATTATTAAATTAAAAATTGTATTTCTATTCCAAAAAAATAGAAATAATTTATATAAAATTTTGGTACAAAAATATTTAAAAATGAATTTATTATGATTTATATATGATTAAAACTAACAAAAATTGATTAAAAATATTAAATAATTGATTTTCCAGAAATAAAAATCATTTCAGAAAAGTTTATTGTTATAAAAACTCAGAATAATTTTTGTGGGAATTTATAGAATTGTTTTGATATTTTTATAGAATTTTATAAATAAAATAGAATAAACTTGAATTATTTATTATATATATTAAATAAATAAATTTTTGAAAACTAAAAGTTGTATGTTAAACTTTTTCACTAGAATAACATAATATAATTTTTGTAGAATTTATAAAAGAGTTTTAGTATTTTAAAATGAATTTTTTAAAACATATAAAGGAATATATATATATATATATATATATATGTTTAATTAAAAGAATGTTTGTTGATGCCGTGGTTCGAACCCGGGCCCTAGGCCGGTTCGTTGGTTTTAAATCACAAGCCCAGACCAACTGGTCTGGACCCTGAGAACGTTTAATCTTGGATTAATTTAATTATATAATATAAGAAAATTCTGATTTATATTTAATTAAAATGAAAAGATTAAAACCGTTTTACACGGGACTCGAACCCGCGTGAGTGGACAACCAAACATCAGACACAACCACCTAATCTAGATCAGTGGTTGTGTTTGATTCCAGTTTATTTAAAATATAACACCTCATGTTGAAACGTGTTCTTCCCCAATTTCACGATTTCGAGCCCTAGTTTTTACAATAGATTGATTCACACAACAATAACCCAATTAATCATAGGGTTATTGTTGTGTGATTGCCGAAGATTAAAACCCATATGAAAAACATCACTTACAATAACGAATCGTGTGATTTAACTCGGTCAACAGAAAAAGTCAACACGAACACTTTTGCTTCGAATGATGGGTTAATAACAGAAATTGAGGTTTGAGAGAGGGATTTCGGCGAGTTGTGAAGGAATGGGGAGGTCCAATTTATAGTGAGAAGGTTGGATCGATGGAATTGGTAAGTTGACTCGGCCTTTAAAGTGATGACGAGAAATTGATAAGATTTTGGTATGTTTGACCATCAAGACAGCTTGCAAGGGACGCGAAACCATAAATCGTTCATCAATCATTCCTAAACGTGTTTGAATTTTGGTTAATTATGGTAGATTGGCTTCACAGTTGACTTTCCTAGTCAACTGTGAAGAACCATACTCGTGTTATAATAATTATAGGTTGGGATTAAAACAAGAAGTGTGTGTAGACCAGATGGTGAAGTTGTGTGTGTTTGTGACCCGGTTTGGGGCGCGGGTTCGATTCCCGGCCCAAGCATATATTTTTTTGACATTTTATTATATATATATATATGTATATTATATATAAATAATATAGTATTAGGGTTCCAAATGCACCTCAATAATAATTAAAAGTGAATAATAATAATGAAACTTGACGTTTTTATTCATGATAATAGTAACGTACAAGTATAAATGCGTAATGTTACATCGTGAATGAGGTCTTTCACAATTCTACAGTCAATATATGTAACTTTATCTTTATAGTCTTTGAATCTACTTGTAACAATTGTTGTTATGATTCTTGGACTTAAGATTCTTATGATAATGCATCAATTATTTTTTCTCAAAATCATGATTATCATTCGGGATTTATATACTTATTGCCTTAAATATTTCCGTATACTTTCTTCTTATCACTATTCCGGAATTCGTTAGCACTCTCGATTAAATATTCTATAATTTCTTTTTATTATCGATTTATTTTCTTTTATTCATCGATTTATATTCTTTTATTTATCTATTTATATTCTTTTATATTTTCGATTAAAGTCTATATTTTCAGTGTCTGAATACACTTTCAAGTAAATTTATATATTGGCAATCTATCGTATGTTCTTAATCCAACTTATTATAAGCGAAGCTTATTTCATCAGAATATTTGTATAGATAGTTCTTGCCAGAATAGTGATTTCTTAAATGATTTCTCACAGCCTTTATCTCGGAACAGGAATTCCGTCATTCCTTGGCCAGAGAGTTTCACTGGAAAATGAGCATAATTCTATTCATTTTTTGTTTTCACTTCGATTATACCTTGCGAATCTCTACGCGATTTCGCTTGGTATTTATTTCTTTTAATAATTCGTTGGATTCTACCATTTCTGGTTTCCGAATCCATAAATATTTCTATTTGTTATATTTTTGGAATTTTAACAATTCTTTTATCACTTCATAAATTTCAAACTTGGTAACACTTGACCGTTTTACCAGTTTGATTGTACTATAACTCACGTGAGTTTTTATACAGAAGTGACTGCGAAGATTTGTTCATAGTAGTATATATCCTTTCAAAGATGGCTTGGTGACAAATGTCCGGATATGCCTTTCTTAAGGGTCCGGATTTCCTTTGTCACAAGGGTTGCATAAAGGACATACAACTATCTTTGATTGGCAATTAAAAATCAATCGACTGATTTCTATGATTCATAGAATTTAACCAATCGGTGGTTTTTATTCTGCGAATATATTCTCAGTCGTGTTCACAAAGGAATTTCAACTATATTGCCAGTTTTGTGGTCGCATTCTCCATATATAATACGCTGATAATTCCGATTTATATTTCTTCTTATTATTTATTTTCTTATTATTTCTCTTAATTTGTTCGTGACCCAAACATACTGTGATCTCGATAAACTCCTACTCGAATGTTCCTGTGCCTGTGGCGTTCATAATTATGTTTGCAACCATAATTACTATTCCACCTCACCTAACATTCCAGTATTCGTTTATTTTAATCACAATAGGTATGTGTCCTTTACATATTATTTCGATATTCTGTTCTTTGTTTTCTCTTGGGTTCGAAATTATATATATTTTGGAAGGAAACATGTTGACTCGAGTCTAACGAAATAGACTGTCAATCGTTCAAGGATTTGATCGCGTCAAAAGATGTCCAATATAACCATCCAATCTTTTTAATCTTTCTGACTTGTTCGTGTCATAGGATTAAGATGGTACTTATATTGTCGCATAATCGAGCGAGTAAGAATTCGGTTTCGTCCGACAGATTCCAAAGTATTTTTGTCACGAATTTCGAGAATAATATTTTTGTCCAAAATATTATTTAATTCTGGAAAGGATCGAGGATGACATATAACTGAGATGTTTATATAATTACAAAGATGGGTCTAGATTATAAAACGGAATATTTATAATATTTATCGTTTATATCAAAATAATATCGAGGAATTATACAATCGAACATAGATATAAAATTATACTGAAAAGGCTCTTGATATATATATATATATATATATATATATATATATATGAATACGGATTCGATTAATAAATCTCCATGAAAATACCATTAAATGCGATATGAAATATGTTTCGGTAAAATAATATGGTCGTGGTTCTTTCGTACAAAACTTTTAGGGAGGATTTATAATAACAATACTGGTTCGAGTTTCGTAATAGTATCCGTTTCTGAAAATGAAATTAACGATTCAAAAGAGTCATGGTAAAAAAATTTCTTAATGTCGGAATTCTTAAATTTTAATAAACAAATTCTTATTACCGATTGATAAAACAAAATAGATTTCTTAAAATGTTGTGGTCAAATTTTTAATGTTAAACGAATTATACTGAATTATCTAAAAACGTGATAGTTAAATTAAAACAGATTCGGGGGACGTTTTAATAATATAAGGAGTGTTAATACTTGTTTTGGATAAAACGAAAGTTAACGTATTGATAAGTTTTCTCAATTTTATAAATCGAATAAAATGTTTATCTAACAGCGGGGGTATATATATTTTTACTAAAAATTGAAATACTGTTTTATTATAAAAATAGTAATGACTAAAAATTAATTCAATAAACTAAAGAGTTATACCGAAAAGATTTAAAACAACTTAAGTTATCGAGGAATTTGTCCGATTTCTGATTAAATAATCGAAGGACATTCTTCAAAAACATAATGTTAGTATGTCTCTAGCGTATTGGAATTTATAAAAATTTCGGAATTTGCGGTGTAAACATATATTCTTGGAAACTTGATCATAGGAATGTCCAAGTTAGAGCGTATATTTGTATTTTATTTATAAATACTGGGATAACCGTAAGGTTGACGATTTGAATAATTACTGAGACTGGAATGTTTCGATAATTTATACGAAATTTTTGGAATATACGACGAATGATTATTAATCAACGAGTTTTTCTAGAGAGTGAAATACGATTTCTGACTCTCTTACAAGTCGATTAAATTATCGAGAAATGATTTTGTGATATAATTTCTATTTATATATATACTTTTATAACCTTATTCATTCCATATATATATATCTGGATTTATTTTATGATTTCTTTTAATATCATGATTTCTATTATGTATTCTTTCTTATTTCATATGGCCTTAATATAAGATTTCCCAGAAATTAATGTGCATATAAATTCACAATTGTGTACAGAATTGTCAATTTACTCCACAAAATCATTCTAGTAATATCATGTAGTGGATTCGTTTTAATTTCTAGTATACTGTTATGGTTCTCACCAACTTTATAATGGTTAGGCATTTTAGGTACCCAAAAATTTAATCGCCTTATATTCTTTTACCTTATATATATTTCTAATCAAGATTTCTTTTAAAATACATTTCTGGTAGATCCTGGATTAATAAAGACTTCAAGACTGTCATTAAGCGCCGCTCTGATACCACCTGTAACGACCCTGGCTGACGGAGCCGGGTCGTCGGGTCGGGTTATCGGAGTTACGCAACGGAATTCAGGATAATAACAGTCTTTAGTCTTCCAGGATCCACGTCATCATATCTGTTGGGTTACCTGAACACATGCCAAAAATAGTTTCTGTCAACATAAAGTTGGTGAGGTCGTGTATTTTATAAAGTGAATGGCCAGTTCGTTTATTGATAATTCTTTTATTTAAAATATTCTTTTATAAACATGCTTTACAGATTATAATTTCTGAAGGGGAAACTATATTTCTATTATACCAACTCTATTATATATCAAATCGATTATATCTCAATTCTATCATATCGATTATATTTCGTGCCATTCCTATCGATGGTACCACTCTGATTGTGGTAAAATACCTGTCCATGTCCTCTACTTGGACAAGAATGGTTTTGGTCCTCTACTTGGACATTCCTACCCTCTACCTGGGTAAGACTGGTTCTTACCCTCTAGTCGGTACAAGAAAGGAAATGGCGAATACCGTCCAGTACTGTCCTTGTTGTTTCTATGTCCCCTTTTCTATTATACTTCTTTTATTTATATTGATAATCTTTTATTATGTAAAGCATTTCTAGGTTTAATAAATGACATGTATTCCCCCGAAAACACTTAGTAAAACAGTAAAAGTGGGGAGTTCACGATACTCACAGGTTTGCGTTATATCTTCTGCTAATCATCTTATTACAATTATATTTCATATATATATATATATTGATACGTGTTACGCGTGGGACTTGTTAGATTGTAATACTTAGGATATATATCATATATATATATAATTTATATATATAGAATTCAGTATATATTAGATAGTCCTAAACTTGGGGTTTATTATTGACACGACACGGACATCCTAAATCTAGCTGGCCATTACCGCTTGGCATTCAGAATAAATACAGCTGGCCATTACAGCTTGGCACACGAACCTAAAGAACTCTAAACACGTACTTACCCGGATGATGGTTCGGCAGAGCATATTATTATTAACCCGAGTCTAGTATATCGTCAATATATCAAATTGTGTATATATAAACGTATATATTTTATATATGATTATTATTCTCTTATTATTATTATCAAGTCCGTACGTTATCCGTATTATATATATATTAGTATAATTCTAATAATATTCCTCGTCTAGCTATTGGACCGGGTTCTATTCCGGGTGTTGACCGAGTCACTGAGTTGACTCGGTATCGGTCTCATACTCCAGATTCGATTATTAGTACCTCGCAACAATCATAATTTTTATATTAATAATTATCCAATAGATTGTATAACCAATTAACCAATGGAGTTATAAGTAAATCCTAACCGAATACTTACCGAGTATTAAACCGGGTTCGTATCTTTATCTGAACATTAACCGGACTCAGGCCGGAGAGTGACCGGAGGCTGACCGGAAGTTACTATACTCACCGGAAACACATCGGGAGTTGACCGAAGACCTGATCAATCTGTTACAATACATAAACACACATTCATCAACATGTATACTTATATATATATGAGATAACCGGACGAGTTTGGGGGTGGCTTATCGAGTATAAATCGGGAAACAGAAGGATGATACCGGTTACTTATCAAATACCTACTATGATCCGAAGAGCATAAAGGTTCAATAGGTGGTTTTGGGTTAACAGTACCCGATACAATCAAGGACAGAAAGATAGGTAGGAATCAGTGGGGTATTGAGATGGTTATTAACAGAAACACAAAAGGGTTCCCGGTGGTTTAATCGCCGGACGACAATGGTTTACCGATGACAGTCACCAGTTCCGGTGACTGTCCGGTTCGTTAACTGAACAGAAGGGGAATGTCACGGGTTCGTAATAGAAACAGAGGAGGAACATGGTGGTGTTTAGTGGTTGATGGTTGGGTTATTATTGAGATTCATAATCAGAGAGGAGGGTTCGGGATTGATGATGGAACAATAATAGTGACTTACCGGAGAGAAGGTGCAGGGCAACGGTGGCCGGAGAGGTTGGCCAGAGACAGCAGCGGAGGCGGCGACGACCGCCATGGCTGTCCGGTTGCTGCTTCTGCTTTGTCAGTCTTACACACACACACACATATGTGTGTATGCATTCGTGGGTTTTGCAGACCAAGAGAGAGAGAAAAGGGATTTTATAGGACAATTAAAATAGAGGGTGTTTGGCAAAGGGGATAATAACTGGAACTCGGGTGTTTGGTAACTGGTATTGGAGCACACAAACGTGTTTAGCTACGAGTTAAATAAATAAATAAGAAGCGTTTAACCGAGATAATAAAAGTTCAATAATTATTATCTATATAATCGGTTGAAACGGTTTGTCGCGAGATTCGAACTTGAATATTTTATTAAGTAATCGGGTGGTCAGGTCCGACCCGACCCGTTAAAGAGACCCGTAACACCTCGGGGTGTTACATTATAATATACATATATATATATAATCCAAAATTGAAGTAAATATATATGTATGTCGCTTTGATGTGTGTATGTGTGTATTTATTATGTATCCATAACATATTGACCTAATGTTTTGAATGATTGAGAATGACAAAATTGTTACCAAAACATATGTCAAGAAACGAAAAATGATTAAAAAAGGCAACCCGTGAACTATTGTTACAACTATACGGAGGAACTCTTTTACGAGTATGATAAAAGAATAGGAATATGTAACCCTCTAAAAGCCTATTACATTAAAAGGTTCTAGAGGGTCAGACCCTTTACCCGACCCATGAGAACCTTTAGGACCCAGAACCACATAGTCTTTTAAGGTTTGGTTCGTGGTTCCTCATTTCAACAATAAAAGGGTATACGGTTCTAGTGGGTCCGGGTCGGTTCGGGTCGGTTCCTGACCCTTTGCACAGCTCTAGACACAAGATATACCACCCTTCAACTTTTTTAAAATGACATAACTCACCCCTTAAGTTTATAATTTGATAAAAATCAACTTTCTAGCTTGACAGAAATGCCCCCTCTAATCTATATCTATATCTATACTATATTATAAAGCATTTCCCAAGGACTTCTTAAAATTTAAGAGGTACAATTTTGATTCCTTATGGTACAACACACAATGCATATAATAACTACCTTTTGAGGGTAAAATTGTCTTTTAAATACCATATTTAATCAAAAGGTAATCAAGAGTCATGAGATGTTTATGAGACCTCATGATATTCAATTCTACAATTATTTTAAAATATTAAATAGAACACATATAAAAAATAATTCATAATACTACATGTTTTGTTATAATCATTTATATAGAATTCGAGAAATCAATAATGAAAGTCGTGTTTTTAGTCATGTGGTAACGATTTGAATTATAAAATTACTACGTATGGCTAATCTAATATAAACTATACAGTCACCTGATTCTATGATCGGAGAAGAAAGATTATGTTTATAATGAATTTCGAACGAAGATATTAAGAAATATTCATATAAAGGAGTGGACAATAACAAAAAATAAGTAATTAGTTAATAAGGGTTCGTCTTCTTGATTACTTCAACTCAAGTCCACATTTCTAGCTAAGTAAATTTTTCGGTTATTTATTGAAAACCATTTGGACTGATGTTCCTTACTGATTAACCACACGGGAACAAATGAATATTGAAACCAATCGGTTTTTGAAATATCTTAATCGAAAGTTTTGGTTTTGGTTATGGCTCAAAACCGAAGTGAACTGAACAACTTGTACACACCCTTAAAATCACCAATTGAAGTGTTGTGGTCTCCGCCGCAATGCGCGGGCACCCCACTAGTTCTTAACAAAAAGGCGTCCTTTCTAAATTCTTTTTAACTCTTAAACTTTTGACATGCATTCCATTCTACCCCCAAAATTCTCTATAATGTTAAAAATAACCCTCTAACTTTGCAAATCTCACTTTGCCCCTTCAAGTTTCTAAAGTTTTGAGCCTACCGTAAAATTAACATCTTATCTGTTTATTTTTTATAGATGTGTCGGCACAAAGTCGAGTTAATTTTGCTTGAAAACGAATCGGTCAAATATATACATCTTGATTCAACGATTAAATTCGAGTTGTTCAACGTTTTGACGTAAAGGGTCGATAATAATCTATACCTAATCACACCGCATAATAAGTGTAAATTTGAGTAAGTCTACATTTCAGCGTAAATTTGGTATACTTTTTAGTATAATTTTTTGGTTTGACTATATTTTTGACGTAATTTTGGTGCCCGTTTTCGTGCTTTATTTTATATGTTTCGTATGTACGACTCGAGTCACATGTTATACATTTAATTAGTCTACCCTATCGCACCGCTGCAGCACGCGGTGGGTAAAAAACTAGTTATAAATATGAAACAGGAGTTTAAAGGATAAGTTCATCAACTTGAAGTTCACTTCTTTATTGGGCCTAAGCAACGTCATTGAACCTGAATTTTGAAAATAGTGATGCTGGTGGGCTATTGCGTCACTTTTAATTGGGCCTAACCAAATCGACACTCTGTTTTGTGAAAACTTTTTGTTGGGCCAAAACCTCTTTTCATACACATGAGGTTGTTAATAGGTTCATAACAATTTTTGTAATATGGTATTTGAAATACTGCATTGTACTAGGAATCTGTTAGGATACATCAGAGAGTAGGGAGATAGTCGAAGTGCGGTCGGACCAGAAAATCGTTCAGCCAGTTGGATATTCTCTTACTCGTAGATTGCAGGTGGAAAACGGGTACAAAAGATGTAATGAAAAGACAAAGCTTCAAAGTTACTACTTACTTTGAATATGCGGAAATGAACACCTTTCACTTCACTGAAATACAACTTATTTTTGCAATACAAAATTAACTAAGAAATATTATTTAATAAGTTTTAAAATAAATTATCAGTCATCTGGTTCTTAGTACCGATCGTCTGACTCGTCTTCATGTGTGTAGTGAAGTGAATTTTCAATAAATTCTCTTATATCCCGTGTCTATATCTACGTATTTGTGTGTTCTTGAGTTTTTCCGAGGAAGTGCATGTGAAAGAAAGCGAAAGCCAAATTGGTGGACAATTCATATTAACAAGGGGGAGGGGTGCAACCCACTTTTTTTTTTTTTTTTTTTTTTTAACTTCACTTATTTCTATTAGTCATGTACTGTCACATCACTTTTACTTCACTGAAATAGTTTTTTTGTAGACAACATGATGTGGTTCCAACCATTAATCGATTGGCCTAAGAAAATAGGGAGAATACTAAAAGAACTTTGGAGAGGGTATTAGACTAATTTTTCTGCATATATTTCTTCTCAAAGCAAAGAGCCTTTATAGGCCTACAAGTAATAACTACAATGAAAGCTAGAGGCTAATTATTGGAACATAACACTCACTACCTTAATTGAGTTTGACTTTAAATAAATTAACTTTGACGCTAAATAAAAGATAAATAATGCAAATCACTAATTAAGCCATCCATGTTCAACATGAAATCATGAGTTGAGTGGCGTTACAACCCAAACAGAAGAACTCATCCAAAAAGACTAGTCTGATGGGAGAGAGAGCCCACTTGGGTTATAAACCCCACATTGGTTGCCCATACAACCGATGTTGGACAAGTACCATACCTTGTAATGGGTTCAGTCCATAACAATCGACCCTCCTTAAGCGCCAACGTCCTCGTTGGTCACGGCTGGCTCTCTCCAGGCCACCACTCCGAGTTTGGCTCTGATACCATTGTTACAACCCAAACAGGAGAACTCATCCCAAAAGACTAGTCTGATGGGAGAGAGAGCCCACTTGGGTTATAAGTCCCACATTGGTTGCCCATACAACCGATGTGGGACATGTCCAATACCTTGCAATGGGTTTAGTCCATAACAATTAATTGATACGAACTTAATCGTTAACCAATTGATCCAAAGAAAATAGATAGGAAACTTGAAAGAAATATAGAGGGATATTAGACTAACTCATAATTCTCATTCATGATTATAACATTAACATACTTGTCATTTTATAGGCTTACAACCAAAAGAAATTAACAAGCTTAACCCACTACTAAACTTAAGCAAATAATGAATACCCACTACTAAACTTAAGCAAATAATGAATACTTAATTGGAAGAAGTGGTCTAACACCACTAATTATGTATTATTCTTTGACTCCTACTTTATTGGAAGAAGTAGTCTAACACCACTAATTAGGTATTATTATTTGACTCCATAAATGACTCACAACTACTAGGATGTTGAACGTGGCATGCATGTGGTCTACTACATGGGTAGAACATGTCAGGCACATAACAATCCACCCCGCTCGAACTCGCCTTGTCCTCAAGGCGAAAATCCAATTAGGCCATGGCGGCCGCCATTCGGTTCGTTTAGTGGCAGTTCTAGGCGTCTTAACGGGGTACCACGGAGGGCGCCATTCTGTTCTTTCTAAGGTTCTCAAACGAAGGAAGTCAACAAGGAACCATTTCGTGACATGTACTTTACTATTCCACTGTTGTATCATGTCTTCACAAGATTGTTGAATGATGCCTTGAGTTTCCAAACTCCATTCTTGCACAGTGTCGGAATTGGAAACAAAAGCACTAACAAAGCAATTTCTTTTACTCTCTAAACACGTTACTAAGGGAATAGAAGAAAACTTAGGTAGAGAAGGAACGGGCTTTGGTTCAGACAACACCCATTTTTGGGTTTGGTTCGGTGTAGATGGTGGGGGCAATGATGCTGGTTTCGGGGCTGATGTCGGTACTAAATAAGTAACTTGTTGGGGTTCGGGTGTAGGGATTGGTGGTGCAGTTGCGGAAACGGGTGGTGGTGTAGGAGTTTGGAGGCCTTCCCGAGCGATTCGTATCGATCGAAGCTCGTTGAAGATGGTTTGCAACTGAGACTCGAGCCTCACCAAGGATGAATTCATCCATTGATAGAACTCAATTTCGGATAGAGTGTGAGACGCCATGGGTCCGGGGGATCACGACGGCTCTGATACGAACTTAATCGTTAACCAATTGATCCAAAGAAAATAGATAGGAAACTTGAAAGAAATATAGAGGGATATTAGACTAACTCATAATTTTCATTCATGATTATAACATTAACATACTTGCCCTTTTATAGGCTTACAACCAAAAGAAATTAACAAGCTTAACCCACTACTAAACTTAAGCAAATAATGAATACTTAATTGGAAGAAGTAGTCTAACACCACTAATTATGTATTATTCTTTGACTCCTACTTTATTGGAAGAAGTAGTCTAACACCACTAATTATGTATTATTCTTTGACTCCATAAATGACTCACAACTATTAGTATGTTGAACGTGGCATGCATGTGGTCTACTACATGGGTAGCACATGTCAGGCACATAACACAACACTTCACTGAAATATTTTTTTTAGTTTTCTTTTCTTTTTAGTAACCATTTCATTAACTACTATAACTGTTGCATTAACTTAAAATAAAATAAAAATACATTAACTAATAAAAAAAATACAAGAAACGTCAATTTAAAAAAAACATACAAATAAAAAAAAATCTACTCGTCGCCTTCGCCTTCCACCCAATAACGATCCCAATCGTATTTCGCCGCAATTTCTTCTTTTCGTTTCAAAACCAATTCCAATGTTTTACCTTTGAGGTGGTCGTGTGGTTTTGAATACATATTCAAGTCGTGGTCATACTTGGGTGGGGGTTGGCTTTGGGGTTGTTTGCGTTGTTGGTATTGTTGGTAAAACGATCGTGGTACTTGGAGTGGTTGATTTTGTAGAAAATTCATCACGGGCCTATAACCTTTCACCGCACCCGAGCTCGAACTCGAACCTCTACCTCGACTACTGGAATCCCCTCCTCTTGATTTAGAGGATCCTCTCATACCCTTTGCCATGCTCTTTGATTTTCTTGGATCCATTTGTTTGTGTTTGAAAGTGGTTTAATTAATCCAAAGTTGAGAGAGTTTGTGTTTTTTTCACCTTAACCGTTCCCTTTTTTTTATATACCAATTTTTTTAAATGGTCAATGAAAATAACGGTAAAAAAAATAAGACCGTTGCATTTAAAAACATATACTTTAACCTTTTAAATTTGGACCGTTGCATTTAATAACTTAACTTCACGCCCGTTAGATATAACCAATAAAAGGTTTACGGGACCCCTACCAATACCCACTATGACGATGTTACCGTGCTAGTAATGAGGTACCCGTAGACAAAACTTGGTGTGCCCTGTCCCCTAAGCAAAAAGGAGATGTCTGAACTTAGGCAAAAGTCGTACACATACTTTAAATCTGGTACAAAATATTTTATATGGATATATGGAATTACTTAAACTATTTTTTCATGTTTCAAAAATGACTATAAATTATCAGTTCTCTTTCACTTTCTAAAAAATTGATGAATCCTAGCTAGGTAAACAAATAATATTAGCAAATATGAGGCTAGCCCACTTAGTAAAGATGGGATGTCTAATGTTCAATCTTTAGCAAGATGAAATTTAAAATTATTGATGTAATAGTAAAAATTAATATAGCAAAAAAAAAAAAAAAAAAAAAAAAATAGCATGTGAAATGTCTCATCAAAAATTAATGTCCAAACCAACTTGCCACCCAACCACTCGGCACGCAAGACATGAGTGCATTGTTAACTTGTGAAATACCACTCCCTTTAACACCTCGACCCATTTAAAGACAATGAGCCATAAGGTTTACAAACCCCACACCATAAATATAGACCAATGGGTCCTTATCCATGAAATGGAACCAATGTCTGCTCAACGGACCTTCGATCTTCGGCTAAAAGGCGATGCCTACACCGCGATATCGTTACATTAATGTATCTTGATCTGCTTACGTAGTATCTTGCAATGATTTAAAACCGGGCCGGTTGTTGAACTGGGTGCTCTACTGGTTCGCTAGTTGGACTAATTCGACCTGAGGAACCGTTAATTTAATGTATGAACAATGGGATTTGGATAAGAAAAATTGGTTAAAGTAGTTATAGTAAGTAATATTTCAACATTAGATTTAGATTTTGAAGAACAACGAAAATACCATCTGGATAATGGATATGCAAGAAGTAATTTTATAAAACTGGTTGGTTATCGTAACGGCTACTCTTCACTAGTTGCATCAGTACTAAAAACCAAATGACTAATAATTAATTTCGAATTCTTGTGTGGGTATTTTGTTGATCTAAATTGCCCTATTTTCTATTTATCACTATCTGTATCTCATGAATTTCCTAGTAACCAAGTTTTTGCACTGTATTACTTATGTCACTCAAACTTTTTTTTTTTTGTGTGTGTCACGACTAAGTCACTCATCAGACTAGAAGAAGAACAACCTTAATCGTCCGAAATAAATATATGAAATATATATCCATCTTTGATGTGTTTTACAAATCTAGTTCGTTGAAGATGCTACAAGAAGTTCGTTGGTGGTCCAATTTCAGGCCAACAACTTGTTGGCCATCACTCTCTGTCTCTTCTGCCCTATTTTTGTTGCCCACCATTTGTTTCTCCTGAATTCCTAGCAACCAAGTTTTTACACTTTATTACTAAAGTCATTCAAATTTTTTTTTATCTTAATTAAGTCACTCATCAGACTGAAAGGAGAACAACTCACTAGTCCGAAACAAATATATGAAACATATATCCATCTTTGATGTTTTTTACAAATCCAATTCGTTGAAGATGGGGCTACATGAAGTTCATTGGTGGTCCATTTTCAGGCCAAGACCTTGTTAGCCATTGCTCTCTATGTCCTTTATTCTGTCTATGGATTAAGAAAAACCCCTACACACCAAGAACCGAGATAATTTATAGCCTTATAGGTGGCCGAAAAATGTGGGTTTAGGGGTGAAAAAACCGGCCACTTCTCCCACCATCACTATTGTTACTGGAAAAACCAATATTAGCACTGCCATCACTTACACTGTGTTCCCAAGTTTCATTAAATGATGGAAGAGAAAGGATCTCCCTTCTCTTCCCTTCTCTCCAATTCCTTCCAAATTGGAAAGATTAGAAATCACACTAAAATCCTCTTTATTATCCCTCTCATTCCATCCCTTTCCCTCCTACAAAAAACTCTGGAACACATTTTTTTCTCACTTCCTTCCCAATCTTTTCTCTTCCATCCTTTAATGAAACTCTGGAACAGAGTGTTAGGGTTGTCACACCGATACGACACTTGTCCGGTCGGTAGTTTTTTACCAATTCATGTGGCGAGAGTCTAAGCATATCTAATTTTACCGATTAACGGTAAATACTAACATGGTACATTGGTAATGGATAGTGGTCAAATACTTGTCTGGGGATTTTGTTGGATCCTAATTGCCCTAATTTTGTTCCTCACCACCTGTTTCTCATTAATTTCCTATAGAATAAAATTGCTAGTGTTAATATATAAAGGGAAAACTTCTATACTAGTAATCAGGGTTTTACACTGTTTAAGTTAAAGTCACTTGAATTGTTTTTGTCCTAATTAAGCCACTCATCGAACTAAAAGGAGAACACCTTAGTTCATCATCATCATCATACTCAGTTAATCCCACCAATAGCAAAAGCTAAGGTAGGGTCTGAGGAGGGTTAAATAAGTGGCTGTTTGGTAAGCCTCTTAATGACGCTCTAAACCATTCAGCGCTGAATGATTTAGCATTCAGTGCGTTTGTTTCAGCTTCTGAATGGAATGGTTAAGGCTTAACCATTAAGACTTGAGATGTTGCTGAACCATTAATCACTGAACTAGGTCGAACCTTAATCAGGCTCTCCTACCAATGTGGGACAACTAACCATTAAGAGGTCCAACTTAATGATTTAGTACTTAACCATTCAGACCCCTTAATCTTTCAGCACTTAATCAACCGAAGAGCCCCTAAAACATTTGAAGCACAGTTGATGACCATAGTTTTAGAGACCAACTTATTTAGTTATTTACAAGTCGAGACAACTTTTTTCATTTTTAACCTTAATACTTTTCAATTTTGGTCCTCTTTACTTTTCATCTTTTACAATATTTTCATTTAACGTTTAGATCTGAATTTAACGAGTTAACACGCTACAATGTGCGTGTGTGGTTCTACATTTTTAGTGTATTTCCCCCCTTTTAAGGAACCTGTTGCAACGCGTAGGTCCTAAGTCGACTTCGTTATTTTTTCCATGTTTTACATTTTGGTCTAATGTTTTGCGCATCACAACGTTGAACGTTTTTACGTCTACTTTTCGTTCGGTTTAACAGTCCCGCCACAAAGCGCGGGTTTAATGCCCCTTCAACACATGGGTTCGATAAATTGTTTCAACGTTATTTTTTACATGATTTACGCCCCCACCGTAACAAGGAGCCTTAATGCTAGTTAGACTAAGGCTCTGTTTGGTTCGCTACTGAATAGCCTCTAAATAAAGACTTTAACTCTGATTCACACTGAATCGGTCAGCATGCTAAACCGGTCAGTATGTGAATCATCCAAACATGGCTTAAAAGTACACCAAGTCACTAAGTAAGATTTGAAACATAGAACATATGACCCCTAATTTTAGAGACTGATTTATTTACATGTAGGGACAGGGGAGCCGTATTGATCACATTTATCTATCATACCGAAAGCGAACTCTGTATATATAAATTTAACGGAAAAAAACCACCTTTAAAGTTACATGACTACATCCATTCACATGATCACATGGCTTTAATAAATATTAAACAAATGCCACGTGTCACGACGACTTAACGAGAATAATGTGGAAGCCATACATACAACTAAGCAGTTAATCTAACACGTAAGCGCCAGTCCATCAGCCATGGTACTCTTCTCACATGCAGGACTATCTGGCTTCTTCATGATCATGTTTTTTTTTTCCATTTTGCCCTTTACATTTCTAATGTTTTTTTTGTGTCGGTCTAAGTAATGGTTTTATTTGTTTCTTTTCATTATAAGTTCTGTTAAAAGAATAATCATATGTCTTTATTCTTTTATCAATCTAATCTTTGTATGTTAGTGTTTACTTTAATATCTTGCATAAGTTTATGCAGGTTATGTTGCTGGGTTGATGAATCAAGGGTAGAATAAGTGATGCTGAGTTGCTGAGTAGATAGCTGATCAAGTGTTGCTGGTCAAGTGTTTGTATGTTCGGGTAGATAATCAAGCCAAAGTGTTCGAGATGATTGATGATTGGGCCGTGCATATATGTTGATTAAGTCAAGTAGCTCAGGAGTCCATTAAAGGTGTTTAGTCCTTAGCCCAGGCCCATGTATCTAAAAGCCCATGGCCTGGTCCAGTATTACAAGTGTGTTTCTTGTGAACGGCTACGATTGAGTCGTTCACAATAGATGGCTCAGATGTATTTCACACGGATCCTGAGGTGTCAACTGATCGTTCGAGTATAAAAGCTTTCTTCTATTCAGTCGTACACAAGAGTGTTCATTATTCAGTCACACATTATTTGTGCTCTCTCCCTCTCTCTGTACTTCTTTGATATTAGACGATTAGGGTTTCCAGATTACGTCTTGTATTCTGTTGAGTTGATTCTAGTCCTTTGTCTAGTTTTGTTTAGTTTTGTGAGAGCTGTGTGAAGGGATATGGAGCCTAATCTGAAGGGCGTCCCTATCCCCGCACAACAACCCCACGCCAGATCATGGCGCGGGAACACACTAGCGCGGAGACAAGCAACCAACACGTCTCGCGCGCCAAAGCATACGATAAGCAACATACAACACCTGATACGCGCGTATCACCACGCGCGGAATCTTCCCTTGGCACCTCTCATGTGAAGTACAAAGAACGGCAGAAGGAAGATTCATAAAGATCCATGTCAGAGTATACACCAGCAGGAGAAGGACATGTGGCAGATGGTACAAAAGGTGAACGGCTGCACTGTGCATGCTGTCGTGAATAGTGACCAGCAGGCATTACCTCGCCAACTGTCAGACATCACATCAGACAGCAGGGACAGCCTGAACACTGCAGCAAGTACGACGTTACTGTGCACCACCAGAAATCCGCCACGTGTCCGGCTACAACAACGACCACACTATAGCACGACGTCATCAACAGTAATCCGCCTCTTCCCGCCATTCTCAGAAGAACCATGGGCTTGGGCCTCGGCTGGGCCCAAACCAATGGTATCACCCGTGGGCCATCCCATGCAGCCCACCGTGGTGCCTATAAATAGGATTACATGCAACCCTTGTAGATTCATTCAGAAATAACCATCACTACTACACTCATTGTAATCTCTCTTATTATCAATAATATTCCGGTGTACTTACAGTGGACGTAGGTCATTAACGACCGAACCACTTAACTCTCGTGTTCTCACACACTTCATATACACCTTCACTCACACTAACACTCACACGGGTTATCACCACGGTTTGGGTAAAGGATTAATCTGACAGTAACATAGGTATTAACCCCCCGGTGATTAGTTCTAATCTCCGGGATACGTATTGTTTCTTCATTGGCGCCATCCAACGGTTAGAACAGCTCTTTTCACTCATCTTTTAACCCACCCATGGCTGAACCCAACCCCAACACCTCCGGCGTACACCGAGCCGGAGAAGATGACCTCCAACAGCCGGAGGACCAAACCACACCAAACACCATTGTCAAACAAACGACTTCACGACTTGACAGGTCAGCTGTTGAGATTCGTGACGTCGAATCAGACGACGACAGCCAAGATCTCGCCGAGGAGGACCCGGAACAATGGCTCCTCCGTCAAAACGCCAGAAGTGCTGCAATCTACCAGCGGAAACTCCTGCAGCAAGCCAAGAAGAAGGGCAAGACCCTTGCTTTTGACACACCGGCAAAGGCAAAGTACAAAACGAAAGACACGGCCGATCACGGTGATGGTCGTAGCGGGGAGCTCGGCGGAAACGTCAGAGCTCGGGGCTACGCCAAACCACGTGACGAGCCAGATGGCTACGAATCATTAAGTAGCGACTCAGGCTACAAGGGAAAGAAACACGCTCACACGTCGCGAGACAGTGAGATAGATGATGACCTGGTCAAACCATTCCGACCAAAGGCTTTTGCCGAGAAATCCAAGTTTGTTACCCGCATAGCGGCTGCCAAAATCCCAAGAAAGGCCAAACTCCCAAGCAGCATCGGTAGATACGATGGCCTGCGTGACCCAGACGACCATGTGCACGACTTCGAGTGCGCAGGTATGTCTGTGGACTGGCCCGTCCAAGTATGGTGTCACCTTTTTGCTCAAACCCTTACGGGTGCCGCCAGGGTATGGTTTGACAGCCTCCCAGCGGGAAGCGTAAAAGATTTTGACGACCTCACAGACAAGTTCGGCAACCACTTCTCGCACTTGCGTAAACACAAGAAAGACAAAGCGGACATTCTGCTGTGTCGTCGGTATGACCGAGAAACAATTGAGGACTACATAGTCCGGTTTAACAAAGAAGCATTGCAAATAGGCTGCGGAGAGGAGCTCACACGGGCTGCATTCATCCACAATGTGCGCAGTCCAGACCTCATGAAATGCCTAATCGGCAAGGATGGCATCCCAGAGTCTTGGGATGAGCTCATCCGCTCAGCCAAAATATACGCTTCTTCCGAAAAATCTTTCAATCAGCAGCATGGCTTCCAACCACAACACCATAATAATAATAATACTAAACACAAAAACAAATCCGTTTGGAACCGCATCACAGGCGCAACCGACGAGGGGAAATATTCTTCCGCCGGTGATGCCCGCCAAATTATCAACTCCAAACAGACGCGGGACCAACGCGGACACTCTAAGAAAAACTACGATTGGACCCCGCTAACAAAAACACCATCCCAAGTGCTGAAAACCGAGCAGGTCACCCTAAAAGAGCCTAACCCTCTAGGGAAGCGGCGAAACGTGGACCGTAGCAAGTTCTGTGAATTCCACAACGACTACGGTCACCTCACGGACAACTGCTACAGCCTAAAGATGGAGATTGAAGCCGCGCTAAAATCAGGCCAGCTGGGCCACTTGGTCAAGAACGTTCACCGAGCTGGCAAGGGTCATGCTCATGAGGAAACCCAGGGCGAAGGGTCGCGGAAGAAAATCCGGGACCTCAATACTCACGCAGTCACGCTAATTCCCCGTCACCAATGCAACATGACGAGGCGGGGGAACAACACCCAACAGGGGAAGCGTACCCGGGTACAACCTTTGAATGACTCTTGGAAAGAGGATGACATCCTCATGCCAAAGGTCAGAGGCGGCGCCTCTTGCACAGCTCCACTTGTGATAACCGCCATCTTTGGACATTACCGCACGCGGTATATGTTCTTGGACGGCGGCAGCAGCACAGACATCATGTACGATCAATGCTTTCAACAGCTTGATCGGGAAGACAAGGCAAGGCTCATTCCAGTCAACGAGCCCATCTCTGGTTTCATCCATGAGACCATCATGCCCCGCGGCATGCTCTCCTTGCCCGTAACTTGGACCGATGGCACACATGAGCGCACAGAGATATGCGACTTCATGGTCTTACCAGCCACATCAAATCATGACATACTCCTGGGAAGAGAAGGCATCGCACGCTTTAACGCCAACGCCTCCACGGCGCACGCAATGGTAGGTTTCCCCACCAAAACAGGCGTTGCCTTCATCCGGGGAAACAAGGATTGCCATGTCGCGGATACAGCCAAACCGCCAAAAATGGTCAAGACAGATACCCGCATAGAGCCGGAAAAATGGGTACTCAACCTTAAATTTCCGGAGCAAACGGTGATCATCGGCCATGCAATCTCCGAGACCATACGCAGTCACCTGAAACAACTCTTGATCACCAATATGGATATTTTCGCCTGGCAACCAGCGGACATGGTGGGTGTTCCACGAGAAATAGCGGAACACAGGCTCAATGTCTATCGCTCCGCGGAGCCAATAGTGCAAAAGAAACGAAGTATGGGCCCGGAGAAAACAAAGGCCATGAATGAACAAGTCACCGAGCTGCTCAACGCGGGCATCCTCCGCCCCATCAGATACCAGACCTGGGTGGCCAATCCTGTCATGGTCGCCAAGGCAAATGGAGGATGGCGCATGTGTGTCGACTACAAAGACATCAACAAGGCGTGCCCAAAAGATTGCTATCCTCTACCGGAAATCGACCTAAAGGTGGATTCCCTCGCCCCTTACCGGTTCAAATGTTTCTTGGACGCCTACAAGGGATACCACCAGATACAGATGGCCAAAGAGGATGAAGACAAAACAGCGTTCCGCACAGAGACATGTATCTTCTGCTACACAAAGATGCCCTTCGGTCTGAAAAACGCGGGCGCAACGTATCAGCGCCTAATGGACACGGCTTTTGTGAACGAAATCGGCGTACGACTCGAAGTATACGTCGATGATTTGGTAATTAAAAGCAAGGAAGAAAGTGACATGCTGCGGGACATCGAACAAACGTTCAGCCAATTGCGCAAAGTACGCATGAAGCTGAACCCCAGCAAATGCTCATTCGGGATGGAAGAGGGGAAATTTTTGGGCGTCATTGTCACACGGGATGGTTTCCGCGCTAACCCGGACAAAGTACAAGCAATCGAACGAATGCCATCACCGGCCTCCATCAAAGAAGTACAAACGCTCATGGGACGACTAGTCGCCCTAAACCGCTTCTTATCCAATTACGCTTCGAAGTCATTTCCATTCGTGGACACCTTGAAGAACTGTCTGAAGAAGAGCAACTTCCGCTGGACCCCAGAGGCGGAATCAGCATTTCAACAAATGAAACAATGCCTAATGAATCTCCCCACACTAACAGCGCCGCTCCCCAAAGAGCCGCTCACGCTCTATCTTTCAGTCACCGAGCGAGCAATAGGCGCAGTTCTGATGGTTGATCGTAAAGGTGTGCAAACGCCAATCTACTATATCAGCCGCACGCTGTTAGATGCGGAAACTCGATACACAATTATGGAAAAGCTGGTCCTCGCCCTCATCCACGTATCCCGCAGACTACGCAGATACTTTCAGGGCCACCCGATAAATGTCCTCACGGACTATCGGATCAACGATATCTTGGCCAAACCAGAATTATCAGGAAGACTGGCGAAATGGGCTATTGAGCTGGGAGAGCACACAATCAGTTACAAGCCCCGACCAGCAATCAAAGGCCAAGTACTAGCAGACTTCGCCACTGAAATCCCTACCGACAAAATACAAGAGTGCCTTGAAGAAGAATCGCCCGCGCCAGCGCATGATCCGTCACAAAAATGGTCCCTATACACTGACGGGGCCTCCAACGGAGATGGCGCTGGCGCCGGGCTCCGCCTCATCAGCCCAGATAAACACGAGTTCACGTACGCCATCCGCCTAGAGTTCAAAAGCACAAACAACGAGGCGGAATACGAAGCGTTGCTGGCAGGCCTCCGCATAGCGGAAAAAATGGGGGCCAGGCACGTGGAAGCACACGTGGACTCGCTCTTAGTAGCGCGGCAGATCAATGGGACTTACGACGCAAAAGACGAGACTATGGCTATGTACCTAGAACAAGCCAAAAAACTCATGCGCCAGTTCGACACATGCACTGTCGAACACATCAGGCGCAGCGAAAACAAACCAGCCGATGTGCTGAGCAAAATGGCGTCCACAGTCTTCGAGCACATGGCCAAAGAGGTCCGAATCGAGGTCCGAGATAAACCGTCTGTTCCCCCGCGCCAGGTCAACGTCACCCAAACAGGCAACGCGTCATGGATGACGCCAATCAAAGCCTTCCTATCCTCCGGAACCTTACCTAATGATAAGTTAGAAGCCCGGAAGATCAAGAACAAAACTCTACAATACCAACTCACAGGAGACATCCTGTACCGCCGCTCCTACCTAGGGCCGCTGTTGCGCTGCGTAGACCCCGCAGAAGCCTCATTCCTCCTCAGAGACATACACGAGGGAACTTGCGGGCTGCACGCAGGCCCAAGGATGGTGGTAGCAAAACTAATGAACGCAGGGTATTACTGGCCTGGCATGCACGTCGACACGGTTATTGAACTACGCAAATGCGACAGCTGCCAACGCCACGCCCCAAATACTCTGCGCCCAAAGAACAACCTGGTGCCGGTCACAGCGGCTTGGCCGTTCCAAAAATGGGCCATCGACCTGGCGGGTCCATTCCCGACGGCGCCAGGCAACGTGAAATACTTGATAGTGGCCATTGACTACTTCACCAAGTGGGTTGAAGCCAAGCCCCTGGCCAAGATTGATGGCGCACACGTGAAAAAGTTTCTCTGGGAGTTCATCATTTGTCGGTTCGGCTTGCCAATGCAATTGGTCAGCGACAACGGAACACAATTCGAGGACCAATCCCTTCAGCAATGGTTGGCTCAGATGGGAGTCAAACAAATATTTACATCCGTTGCGCACCCGCAAGGCAACGGTCAAGTGGAAAGGGCCAACCGCACAATTGTAGAAGGCATCAAGACAAGGATGGGAACAAAAAGAACAGGGTGGGTAGACGAACTCCCACGCGTCTTATGGGCCTACCGCACCCTCACAAAAACAAGCAACGGAGAAACACCGTTCAGCCTAACATACGGTTCCGAAGCGGTAATTCCCGCAGAAATAACTTGCCCCACGGCAAGAGTATTGATGGCTGACACGACCGATAATGAAAAAGAACTCCGCATAAACCTCGACCTACTAGAAGAGCGCCGTGACCTCGCGGCAATAAAAGAAGCCAGCTACAAGACTCAACTGGAGCAATATTACAACAAGCGCGTCAAAAAGCAAACCTTCAAGGTGGGGGATTACGTCTTCCGCAACAACGAGGCTTCCAATGCTGAAAAGCCGGGGAAACTTGCCCCAACTTGGGAAGGTCCTTACAAGATACAAGAAGTATTAGGCAAAGGCGCCTACGCGCTAGAAAGGCTAGATGACACTCCCATTCCGCGATCATGGAACGGCGCACAGCTACGGCGTTGTTATTTGTAATCATGTAACATGGCTACACATGCCATACTATCAATGAAAACGTTTCCTATATGTGTTTCTACTTGCATTTTCCGCGCCAAAAGTCTTCAAGAGTTAGGCAAAATCACGTCGGACCAAAGTCACTCGCTAGATAAGCAAGGTCTGCCTTCAAGACGCGCCACGTGCGCGTCGGGCGTACACCTGCTACACAGCGCATGGTCTTCAAGACGGATTTACTTGCCGGACCTACAACCCCGCATAACAACGCCACGCGCACAAACTCTTGTCTTCTAGAGTCGTTGCAACTCGGACAAGAAAACAGCGCGCAGCGCGAAACGCGGTAAAAGGTCTTCTAGGCAAGGCTGTCACGTGCCTAAGTCAGACTCAATGGCTCAAGTTGGCCTCCGCTACGGTCTTCAAGGCAAAAGTGTTAACACTTAAACGCCGGACTGTCTAGCCGAGCGCCTGTCTTAACTCCTACTTACACACCGGGTGACGACTTGGTTAAATAAGTAAGTTAAGTACGAGACAACACGATATAACAAACTTAAAAATTTCATTAAAAGAAGGGACTTAAAAACCCTTTTATATTTACAATAATGATTACAAACGACAAAAACAACGCCTAATCACTACCCGCCCCCGAGGCCTCTCCGCCAGAACCCCTTGCCAGTTCATCAGATCTGTCGATAAAACACTTCAAGGCAGCAAGGGGATCCGCGTTGTTGTTGCAATCAGCTATAACTTGGAGGATGGGAAAATCGATCTCTTCAAACTTGGCAAGTTCCGCCTCATACTCCTCCTTCAGCGGCTTGCCATAATGCTCCGCATCCTCAAGCCGCCCATCATTTTGCGCGCTCAAGAAGCCATCATCATAGCCCTCGCCATATCCAAAAGCTTGGGCTGCAGCAGCAATAGAGGCAACTTGATCGCCCAACTTGGGCTCTTGCCAAAACCTCTTGAAGACCTACAAAGAAAATAAAGTTAGCATGATGACAGAAAAAGCAAATATCAAGAACAAGAAAAGCGCGAGAACTCACCCCGTTCATTCCATCCGTCATCAGCCAGTTGATGGAACTCTGCATCTGGGTCTGCGCGGAGACCGCCTCCTCCAACAGGACCTTCGCCGCCTCGCACTCCTTTACAGCCTCAAGGCGAGCTTGGTCAGAAGAGTCCAGATCCCGCTCCAGATCTTCCTTAGCGCCAAGGATCTGAACCTTCTCCTGCTCCAAGAAAGAGACACGCTCCGTGGCTGCAACAAGAGCCGAGTCTTTAGACTCCAACTCCTTCCGCATCTCCACATACTTGGCGGTCCTCTCTATAAGAGCCTTGCTCTTCTCCTCCAGCTTGCGGACCGCCATCCGCCTCTCCTCCTGCACCTCGGCTAGAGTGTCCTTAACCTTCATGGTTTCAAGGTTAGCTTTCTTCCAGGACTCTGCCCAACGGCGCTTCGAAGCAGCAACCTCTTCTTCAAGCTTGGAGACCTTTGCCTCCGCATCATGAGCACGGCGGCGGTATTTGGCAATTTCCGCCTTGAAGGCAGCCTCCTTCTCCGCGAGGTCCGCCTTCTCCGCCTCGACCCTCTCCATATCTCGCCACAACGCCGAATCACGGCGCCGCAGCGAGTCCATCATTGACAGTTGAGTCGCCTGATTAACGCACAAGACAGCAATAAGGTCTGGACGACTCAACATGTCTTGGTGAGTGCGCTCATAGGGAGGCACTACCTCGCTGATAAACTCCTCAGCAGCCAGGGAGTTAGAGAATAATGTATTCTCCCTGATTGCCCAGCGAGGGCGCCAAATGGCGTCACCACCGGACCAGCAGGAGCCATCATAGGCCCCTGACGCTTCACCAACCTTTGAAGATTCGCGCCTATCCGGGCGCGAACCAGCAGCCACAGAAGCGCCCTGCTCAAACAGGGCTCTCTCAAAGCCATCCCCTCCAAAGGCCACCTCCTGGCCCTCAGCATCTGCGCGCTCCTTTGCCTCGCGCTCCCTGGCCAACCTGGCCCGCTCCTCCAAGAACTGTTGTTCTTGAAGGCGAAGGCGATCAGCTTCCGCGTTCTTCTCTGCCTCAGCCTTTTGTCTGGCTTCGTTGGCAGCAGCAGCCTTAGCGGCCTCAGCCTTTAACAAGGCTTCATCGGCCTCTGCCCGCTTCTTTGCAGCAGCGGCAGCACGGTCAGCCTCAGCCTTTTGCAAGGCATCATCGGCTTCCGCCTGTTTGCGAGCAACCTCTTGCTCTTGCCATAACCGCTCCTCCTCTACACGAGCAGCCTCCACAGATGGAGACAAAGGAGGAGGAGTGGGAGTTACCTTGGGCGACACTGTTAAAACAAAACAAAATATTAGAGCAAGAATTCAAAGTTAAAACCTGAAGAAGACAGTAAAACATCGCTTACCAGGCGCCTTCTTCTTTATCAGTTTTTGAAACAACGGCTTCCTAGTCGGGGCAGCGCGGATCCCCACAGAAAAAACAGGGGCACTCCCTCCCTGCCCCCCGGCAGCGCTGGTCTTCTGAGCACCAGCAACATCAGTAACAACTTCCGAAGCTGCCACTGGTTCAGTCATCTGAGTGGCACCCCCACTCTCGCCCCCACCAGCTGGGGCAGCAGTCACATTCTCCGCAGCAGCAGCAGCACTGCTAGTGGCAGCGCTATCAACACGCGCCCTCTTTCTCTTCTCCAGCTGAGAAGACTCAACCTCCTCCTCATCTTCAGAGGGTGGGCCATCCTTCCGCCGTCGACGCCCTTTCACAACCTCCCTTGCTGAAACGGAAGAACCCGTGTCAGAAAGAACAACTTTCGCTCGGTACCCATGCTTCCGCGGCGCGTGTTTCCAACGCCCACGCCCCGCGGACGAGCTCACCGGCGGGACAATTCCTACTGAAAATCCAGTAGTATCATCTCCAAATATGCTAGGGCCGAAGGGATCTGAAGACTCACCGGTTGTATAATAAGGCTTGGGCGCGGTGGTCAGATCAGGGTAATAAAAGCGGTCAGCAAATTCATCTATGCAAGAGGTCTGACCCTCCGCCAAAGGCCTCCACTTGATACCCTTCTCTTGGCGGGCAACATAAAATTGGAACTTGTCCACACCTGCAAAATTACACAATAAGAGAAAGGCGCAGGGAATAATAATGATAATAATGATAATAAGGAAACATACCCTCCTCCGCGATATAAGGCTCTTTACCAGCCCGGATGCCATGGCGGCTCATCCCAAGAAGGAAAAAGATACCTTCTGTCAAGTTATGGAACTCCAGCTTGGTGGCATTAGCGGTGAGGGTGAGGAACCAAGCCTGCTTCTTGAAGTCCTTGGGCACAGGCATGTCCGCCACCCGCTGCCCATCCCTATGACCTTCCAGGGGAGACTGATGGGGATCACGCCCCTCTTCACAAAGAAAAACTTCTCCTTAGCCCAATGCAAGGACTTAGGAGTGTGAGTAGCCATAGGCGGAACCTTCGGGCGTGGCTTAAACGAGAACCACATATCGTCTCGCGCCATGAAGTAGAAGACACTGAACCGCTCAACGGTTGGCTCAATGTCCAGAGCGCGGCACGAAGACTCAAAATGAACTAACCTCAGAAGCCCGAAGGCGGTTAGTTGTGTAGGCCCAACACCATAGGCCACCATAGTATCAATCTGGAAGCGCGTACAGGGAAGACGGAACCCACACTTAGCAAAGTGGGCCTCATACAGCGCCAACTGACCACTACCGGCGGAAAGGACGGTACTGGTCGGAGAAGGAAGAGTAGGCTCCCATTCCGGTAAGATCCCATACATGATACAGAACCGGTTGAAGGCCTCTTGATTCCAAACACAGTAAGTGTTGGACATCAATTTCCTCTCCTTTATCTTGCCATGCTCGACAAGAACCTCCTCTTCCACCACCTCCTCCGTAGTCGGCTCCATCACAACATCCTCGGTGGATAATGGTGAACTCACCGGAACTTCAGACATGATAGCAGAAACTCAAACAAATCTGGAAAAAGACGCCGGAAAATATGAAGATTCACCGGAATCTTCAACGGAAAATGAAAGAAGAACGGATCCCAAAGGATTCACAAAGAAACAGAAAAGAAGCAAGAAGCAAAAACACTTGAAGTTTCAACAATAAATCTTCAAGACCAGGAAAGCCTTTGAAGATTGAACGGAAACTTCAACGAAGGATGGCCGGAATTTTGAGAGAAAAATGAAAGCAAGGAGTAGAAAAAGAAAATTTGAGAGAATAACCGTCCAAATGAACAACGATGAGGTTTATATACTCATCGCATTAATGACAGAGGGACCCACCTGGGAAGCGCCAAACGTCACACCTTTTCAAATTCCAGACACCAGATGATGACACGTGTCAAACAACACAAACGAGCGGCTCAGATGATAATGTGTGACAGTTGTGTGCCACACACAAGCCGGATGATCGACACGTGTCAACAGATCTCACGATCTCAATAAAGTGAGCGCGTGACAACCCACGCGCCTGACAGAAAGCACGTGCCCACTGACACGTGGCACAATCTCAACCACGAAGACAAAACGTCAGACGCGTGGCCTCCCACGCTCCTGACACAGACGAGAAATTGGTAACTGCAACCATGACGTGACGTGCCTCGGTCTGCACAACCAGACAGCCACCAAACACGTCAGCAACCATTAAACTTCCATCAGAAGTAACTGATCATTCGAATTCCAGGCGCATTCACTCCAACTCAGGAGAGACAAATTGAATGCCAATGATTTAGAATTCATCACCAAGTCAGGATCCGCATTAAATTACTCCAACAACATTTAATTCGGTGGCGCAAACTTGACGTAAATTGATAAAAGACGTTCCCCGCTCAACACCTGCAAGGGTGAGGCGGAGCACGTCCCTCTCAGCGCAAACTTGACGTAAATTTTTAAAAGACGTTCCCCGCCCAACGCCTGCAAAGACAAGGCGGAAAACGTCCTACATAGCGTAAAGTTGACGTAAGTTTGCAAAAGACGTTCCCCGCTCAACACCTGCAAGGGTGAGGCGGAGCACGTCCTTCTCAGCGCAACTTTGACGTAAAACGGGAAAAGACATTTCCCGCTGGGTTTTCCAAGAATCCGCGCCCAGAAGCCACAACACGAGCAAATGAGCTTTCATCTGCGACTAACACATTTTGAGTCTAGCACTCCACCTCCTCATCAGCGAGCAGGAAAAGTCCTAGACTAGGGGGACTTGAAGGGATAGGGAGCCTAATCTGAAGGGCGTCCCTATCCCCGCACAACAACCCCACGCCAGATCATGGCGCGGGAACACACTAGCGCGGAGACAAGCAACCAACACGTCTCGCGCGCCAAAGCATACGATAAGCAACATACAACACCTGATACGCGCATATCACCACGCGCGGAATCTTCCCTTGGCACCTCTCATGTGAAGTACAAAGAACGGCAGAAGGAAGATTCATAAAGATCCATGGCAGAGTATACACCAGCAAGAGAAGGACATGTGGCAGATGGTACAAAAGGTGAACGGCTGCACTGTGCATGCTGTCGTGAATAGTGACCAGCAGGCATTACCTCGCCAACTGTTAGACGTCACATCAGACAGCAGGGACAGCCTGAACACTGCAGCAAGTACGACGTTACTGTGCACCACCAGAAATCCGCCACGTGTCCGGCTACAACAACGACCACACTATAGCACGACGTCATCAACAGTAATCTGCCTCTTCCCGCCATTCTCAGAAGAACCATGGGCTTGGGCCTCGGCTGGGCCCAAACCAATGGTATCACCCGTGGGCCATCCCATGCAGCCCACCGTGGTGCCTATAAATAGGATTACATGCAACCCTTGTAGATTCATTCAGAAATAACCATCACTACTACACTCATTGTAATCTCTCTTATTATCAATAATATTCCGGTGTACTTACAGTGGACGTAGGTCATTAACGACCGAACCACTTAACTCTCGTGTTCTCACACACTTCATATACACCTTCACTCACACTAACACTCACACGGGTTATCACCATGGTTTGGGTAAAGGATTAATCTGACAGTAACATAGGTATTAACCCCCCGGTGATTAGTTCTAATCTCCGGGATACCTATTGTTTCTTCACTGTGAGAGTATTGTTTTTGATTCTTGTAAGTTGTTTAGATCTCAAAGTTTGTTTATCATCTTTTCTGATTCAATAATATTTTTTTCTTTGATCATGATACCATGTTTGTGACATGGTATCAGAGCTAAAGGTTTGATCGGTTAGTTCTGAGAATATTAGATTGGGCTTCTTCTTGATCTGGTTGTAGGTTGACTTAGATCTGTGGGATCTTGGTGTTGGATCCTTATTCAAGAGTTGTTTGAATAGGATCTAGGGTTTGACTTCCGCTGAAACAAGGTGCTCTGATCCGATCTTGGTTTAGTCAGCTGCTGTACGATCGTAGTGGAAAAGAAGAAGAATCCTAATCTCTAGGGTTCTCATTTGGCACTGGATAATAAGAAGGCGATGTGCTAGGGGTCGTAAAAACCCTAGCAAAGTTTGTTGTTACTGATTAAACCCCCAATCAAAGGGTAATCAGTTGCTGGCGAAACCCTAACTTGGGTGCTTTGGTGAGATCTTTCTGATTTAAAGTTTTTTTCATTATTGTGTGTCTAGGAGCACTGTCCGGGTTAGGGGGACCGGAGTTGGCTCATATTGCTTGTGTGTGTGTCATATAGGTCTAGGAGGCTCCCAAGTTAAGGCTTGCGCAGGCACCCTGAGAGTGTCCTGTGATCTGGTCCCTGGCTTGGCTTCGCCTGTGTTTGGGTATTCTGTGTTTTGTCTTGATTGTTTTTACTTGATCTTTTGTGCTTAGGGTTCTTTGTGTTTTGCTGATCTGATTTGTGTGTTATTGTTTGCTTTGTCATGGATGACAACATTGAGCCTCAAACTGCTCTTGGTAGTGGTCAAGGACCCTTGCAGGATTCAGCCTCTGGTCCTAATACTGGAGGTGGATCTGGTGGGGGTCCTCAATCAGGATCCATTATCAACCATGAAACTCTTGTGAGCAAGTTGGATGCAAGTGATCCTTTGTATTTACATGCATCTGACTCTAGTAATCTTACTATTGTTTCTGTAAAACTAAAAGGATCTGAAAATTACACTGTGTGGGCTAATGCCATGACTCTTGCACTTCAAGTTAAAAATAAATGGGGATTTATAGATAAAACATGTGTCAGATCTCAAACTGATGTAGTTCTTGCTAGACAATGGGATAGATGTAATTCTATTGTTATGACATGGATATTAAACTCTATTAGTGAAGAATTGTACATGGGACATGTTTTTTCAAAACTTGCTAGTGATGTTTGGATAGAACTTCAAGAAACTTATGATAAAGTTGATGGTTCTGTGGTGTTTGATCTGTATCAAAGGATTAATTCTTTTACACAATCTGGTATGCCTGTTTCTGATTATTACCATAGGTTAAACATAATGTGGAAACAGTTAGATCAAATAATTCAGTTACCTACTTGTGTGTGTAATGCTGCTAAAGAGTTTAACTCATTTAATCATATGATTAAGTTGATGCAGTTCTTAATGGGTCTTGATAATGTGTATATTAATGTTAGGACTACACTTCTGTTGAGAGAACAGTTACCAACTGTAAAGGAGGCCTTTGCTATTGTTTCCAGGGAAGAATCCCACAGAAACTCTAGCATAGGTCCCAAGAAAACTCAACCTATGGGGCTTATGGCCAAAACTACACAGGTTGTTGATTCTAATAAGAAAAATAAAAGTGCTAATCAAAACTTAAAATGCACACATTGTAACAAGACTGGTCACACCATTGATAAGTGTTTCGAAATTATAGGCTATCCCTCTTGGATAAGACCAAGAGGGAGTCAACCTAAAAAGGTTCTCTCCAACAGTAGTAGTAGTACTAACAGCAATGAAAAAACTGATGTTCCTGTTACCTCTTTGACTAATGATCAATTGTCTAAATTGCTTAGTCTAATAGGTGAAAAACTAATGAGGTTCCCCAAAGCTGTAATGTAACAGGTAACTTAATTGATCCTTTCTGTGCTAATGTGTGTGTTAAACCTGTATTTTGTTTTAACACTAGTGGAACCAAGTTTAAAATAGGCTGGATTATTGACTCAGGTGCAAACCAACACATGGTCACTAGTGAACATGATCTAACTGATTTTGTTGATGTGTCTGATTTAAAAATATTTGTTAAACATCCTAATGGAACCAAAGCTTTGGTAACTAAAATAGGAAAGTTAAATCTTGGAAATGGTGTTGTTTTGCATGATGTATTTGTTGTACCCGAGTACTGTATTAATCTGATTTCTGTGCATAAATTAGCAAAGGATAATAAGTTGTTTGTTGGATTTGATGAAAATACTTGTTATATTCAGGATTTATACACCAGGAAAACCCTGGTGACTGGTAATCAGCTTGAAGGGCTGTATTTTTGTGGTGGATCCTATGTGAATAATCAAGTATGTGTATTAAGTAGTAAGGTTTCTGATCTTTGGCATGCTAGGTTAGGGCATCCATCTGATATAGTTGTTAAGAAATTAGAACCAATTCTAGGAATCAAATTTGTTGCTAATGAAGGACCTTGTGATGTGTGTCACAAGTCCAAGCAACATAGGGAACCATTCCCTTTAAGTGAACATAAAACTACTACTTTAGGTGAGTTGGTTCACTTGGATGTGTGGGGTCCCTACAGGATTCCAAGTAGAGATGGGTTCAAGTATTTCTTAACCATAGTGGATGATTACTCTAGATCTGTTTGGGTATGTCCCATGAAGTTGAAATATGAAGTCTTTGAAAATATTAAAGAATTTGTTAATGTTCTAAAAACACAGTTTACAAAAAATGTCAAGGTTTTTAGAAGTGATAATGGTCTAGAATTTGTTAATAATCAAATGATTGTTTTCTGTAAATCTCTTGGTATAATACATCAAACTTCTTGTGCATACACACCCCAACAGAATGGAGTGGTTGAAAGAAAACATAGGCATCTGCTAAATGTAGCTAGAGCCTTGATGTTTCAAAGTAATCTTCCTGTTCGTTTTTGGGTTGAGTGTATTCTAACTGCTGCCTACTTGATTAATAAGACTCCCTCCTCTGTGCTGAATGGTAGAACTCCTTATGAACTTGTCTATGGATTTGAGCCCTTCCTTAGTCACCTTAAAATGTTTGGATGTTTATGTTTTGTCACAGTTTTAAATGATTTAGATAAACTAAATCCTAGGGCTGAAAAATGTGTTTTTCTTGGTTATTCAACTGAGAAAAAGGGTTATAGGGTCTATGGGTTAGAAACTAAAACTATTTTTTACTCTAGGGATGTAAAATTTTATGAAAATATTTTTCCATTTAAAGAATTGTCTGTGTTTGATAACAATAATGAGAACACAGATAAATTTGTTAATTCACAAATTTTTTTTTGACTTATTTGAACATGAAACATCCACACATTCAGACCTGCCCAATGATGATGGAAGGGAGATAGGTAAGCCTAAGTCAGATGCACATGAAACTCAGCAATCTGATGAAGTTCCAGTGATTGATAGTGAATTCCCTGGTTCACTACAGTCTAACACAGGGACTGAAACAGATAGGGCAGAGCATGTGGTGTATGACATTGATGATACTTCAAAATCTGAGGGTAATCAAGGTCAAGATACTCCACAAACATCTGTTAGAAGGTCCACTAGGAGTTCTACCTTTCCTAGGAGATTAGATGACTTTATTAAAGAAGGAAAAGTCAAATATGGAGTAGAAAAAGTAGTTAGCTACTCAAATTTGACTTATGAGGGCAAGGCTTTTGCTACTTTGTTAAACAAAAGCCTTGAACCTAGAAACTATAAAGAAGCATCTAAAGATCCTAATTGGATTAGTGCAATGAATGAGGAGATTGAGGCTTTAAATAGAAACAATACTTGGGAGTTGGTTGAGCTTCCTAAAGGTAGGAGTGTTGTAGGTTGTAGGTGGATTTATAAGATTAAGTACAAATCCACTGGAGAAGTTGAGAGGTTTAAGGCTAGATTAGTGGCTAAAGGATATAGCCAAAAAGAGGGGATAGATTTTGATGAGACATTCTCCCCTGTTGTAAAGTTTGTCACTGTGAAATGCATTATGTCTTTGGCTGTCCAAAATAGTTGGAAAATGTTCCAACTGGATGTCAATAATGCATTCTTGTATGGTGAATTAAATGAGGAAGTGTATATGTCACTTCCAGAAGGGTTTTTTTCTGAAAAAGAAAATAGAGTTTGTAGGTTGAAAAAGTCTTTGTATGGTTTAAAACAAGCACCTAGAATGTGGAATGAAAAATTGGTAGGTGTGTTATCTGAATTAGGTTTTAAACAAAGCAAATGTGACTATTCATTATTTGTTAAACTCTTTGATTCTGTGATTGTTGTTCTACTGGTGTATGTAGATGATATAGTGTTAACAGGAAATTATTTTGATGAAATTTTAAAAGTCAAAGAATGTCTAAAACAAAGGTTTCTAATAAAAGACCTTGGTGAATTAAAATATTTCTTGGGAATAGAGGTAATACCTTGTGAACAAGGTATTTGCATGTCCCAAAGGAAATATTGTTTGGACATATTGACTGAGTATGGCATGCTTGCATGCAAACCAGTGAATAGTCCAATGGAAGCCAATCATGTTTTGACTGCTATGTGTAATGATCATGATGAAGAATTGGAAAATATCACTGGATATCAACAATTAATTGGTAAATTAATTTACTTGTCACATACTAGGCCTGACATTTCTTACTCTGTTCATTTCTTGAGTCAGTATATGCATAAGCCTTTAAGTGGTCACTTAAGGGTTGCTATGAGACTTTTAAGGTATTTGAAAAAGGATCCTGGAAAGGGTTTGTTATTTTCACAAGGGCCTAAGTTTGAGCTGAAGGCTTATTCAGACTCAGACTGGGCTAAGTGTATCCAAACCAGGAAATCAGTAACATGTTTCTGTATATATCTAGGAAACTGTTTGATTTCCTGGAAAAGTAAGAAGCAACCTACAGTGTCTAGATCATCTGCTGAGGCAGAATATAGGGCTTTGTGTGCTACTGCATGTGAAGTGGTATGGGTCATTAACTTGTTGTCTGAGTTTAATATTAAGCTGGAATTACCAGTACCTTTGTATTGTGATAGCAAATCTGCAATTGCAATTGCAGCAAATCCAGTTTTCTTTGACAAGACAAAACATTTTGGTATTGACTTATTTTTTTTAAGAGACTTAATTTCAAAAGGAGTAGTTAAAATTTTTGATATTAGGTCTGAAAATCAGGTTGCTGACATTATGACCAAAGGTCTTGGTCCTGGACAACATCTTGAGTTAAGTAAAAAACTCAATATGTTTGACCCATTTGCAGTTTGACGTTTTTTGACCCATTTGAGTTGATTAGATTGAGGGGGGGTGTTAAAAGAATAATCATATGTCTTTATTCTTTTATCAATCTAATCTTTGTATGTTAGTGTTTACTTTAATATCTTGCATAAGTTTATGCAGGTTATGTTGCTGGGTTGATGAATCAAGGGTAGAATAAGTGATGCTGAGTTGCTGAGTAGATAGCTGATCAAGTGTTGCTGGTCAAGTGTTTGTATGTTCGGGTAGATAATCAAGCCAAAGTGTTCGAGATGATTGATGATTGGGCCGTGCATATATGTTGATTAAGTCAAGTAGCTCAGGAGTCCATTAAAGGTGTTTAGTCCTTAGCCCAGGCCCATGTATCTAAAAGCCCATGGCCTGGTCCAGTATTACAAGTGTGTTTCTTGTGAACGGCTACGATTGAGTCGTTCACAATAGATGGCTCAGATGTATTTCACACGGATCCCGAGGTGTCAACTGATCGTTCGAGTATAAAAGCTTTCTTCTATTCAGTCGTACACAAGAGTGTTCATTATTCAGTCACACATTATTTGTGCTCTCTCTCTCTCTGTACTTCTTTGATATTAGACGATTAGGGTTTCCAGATTACGTCTTGTATTCTGTTGAGTTGATTCTAGTCCTTTGTCTAGTTTTGTTTAGTTTTGTGAGAGCTGTGAGAGTATTGTTTTTGATTCTTGTAAGTTGTTTAGATCTCAAAGTTTGTTTATCGTCTTTTCTGATTCAATAATATTTTGTTCTTTGATCATGATACCATGTTTGTGACAGTTAGTTCATTTATTTGAGTAAGAAAAAGTCACAGGTTCCTTCTCTAAATATCTCATGTTTGTGTTTGATCCGATTGTTTGTGCCAACATGAAATTTGCGCTACTTAGGAATTTTTTACCAAGTTTGTTTGGTTCAGCCTTTTCTCGACATGTCTTAATGACGGGTTCAACATTATCGATAACTTTATCTGACTACTTCACTACCGGCCTTTCGAATGCCTGTTACAGAGTGAATCGGGATCTAGCTAGCAAAACTTTTTGTAACTAATAAGAGTATCTAACTTTATTGTTTATTTATTTCATTACCAAAACTAACATCCATACAACACTAGTGCTGTTGAACAACTTTTTTATATACGGGTCTAGTGGATTCGATATCTTAATTAGTATCACGCAAGTTGTGGATAAATATAAGTAAAAAAATTGTAGGATATATACTATTCAACACAATGCTTTTCTTTTACCTATACCTTGTTTCTATATATGTGTGCATATTTATGTATTTGATCTCTCAAATTATACAAGTGGTGATGCCCGCGCGTTGCAGCGGGTGCGTATGTTTTGTTATCTCATAGATGTTGTTGGGGGTTGTGATGTTTATATAGTGCTTGTGGGGGATTCGTTGCGGTGACGTGAACTAAGTAGGAAGCAACAACATAGTAGGAGGGTAGTTTATTAAAATTTAAAACTCATATAAATATAGGGTATGAAAATTTTATAATGGGTATATCACAAATATTACTAAGTAGGAGGGAGTAGTTTAGTAACAATGAATTAAAGATTCGGCTTGGGCTAGTCGCATGCTCTAAAGATCCTTTGGCTTTTGTTGTTTACTGGGAGAGGGCTTCCTGGAGGGTTTGGTGCTAAAAAGAAAGTATATTGTTAGCAACAAACCTATATATGTTGTATGGATACACCATTGATGTTGAGTTAGTACCTTTATGGCCGATAGTGTAGCTTGTAAGAACGTGTGAAGTCCCGGAACTCTTGTCAACAAAAAGAAGCGATAACACATAGCACAACATAAGAAATATTTTTCGAGACTTGCCGAAAGCGGATTTGGTGCAATTAAAGTCGTTTATTGTTGAGGCAACCGAAGTTAGACAAGAACAACATAAAGAGATATGGTTATGCTAACACATAGCACAACATAAGATACTGGCACATATATAACACAATGTACTAATAAATATTAAAATGTAAGCATGCAATATTTGTAGATAGTGTGGAAGCCGCGCGATGCGGGCATCAAGCCACAATTGTACATATGGAACAATAGTATAATCACAAAAGATTATGTTTATTAACATGTATAATTAGAAAAGAGTTGTGGTTGATATTCACTCTAGGTGGCCTCATGATTACAATAACTTTATAGCAGTTGTAGCTAGTAGCTACTATTGAGTATTGACCAAACGATTATGAGTAGTTAGTTACAAAAAATGGTGTTTCTTGACCCAAGTCTTCAAATTTTCACTTCATCTACCTATTGTCTTTTCTTCTTGTTGTAAGAACTGTTTGTATGGCAATTAGCCTCCATGAAATTTTTTTCCTTTTCACTGCCAATGCAAACATGTGAGTAATTAGTAAAAGCCCAAAAATTCAGATCATGACCAAACAAAGTCAACAAACAAGGAGTTTAATATATGTCAAATATAGTGCACATTTAGCAATAAGGTAAAGATGTAATAAAACCATATAAATGCAACTGTTACATAAATAAAAATTAAAATAAGCATGTAAAGATGTAATTAATCAAACCATATAACAGACCATGAATATGATTCGTTTCCTAAATGACTTGGATCTTTTCTGTTCATTTATAATATCCTATTAGTTTTCGTGAAGCTATTTTCTATAAAACTATCACTTGAATCTCATTTTACCTGCTAGTCATGATGAAAGGAAAAGATGTAACATGAGAACCTTCATATATTTTTTTTCTAGATAACAAGCCCAATGTATTTACGTGCACTCTTTTTCACACCCGATTTTAGTATAAATTGTTGGTAAATATCATATGCCCGATTGCTATGATAATTATATATTAAATAAATGTTTAAAATATCAGCTTTAGAGGTATCTTTACTAATCAGTTTATATACTTTCAGATTTGATACCTCAGTAATCTTTTTAAATATATAAAATTAGTTGAGACGATATATTAGATGTACTTCATCATACCTTCAGATAAATATAAATCTAACAAGAAGAACCGATTTCGATGATATTACGAGAATGTCCGTCGTACTCTTGTTGCTTTTAATTTCTGCAGTAAAACAAAATCAAAGTGAAACAACTATCAAATTAGAAAAAGTTGAGAATGCAAGAAGCAATTGAGTAATATTTAAGATGAAATAACAAGTTGCTTTATATCCATTGGTAGAGTAGGAGAAATTGAATTTTACATTGAATCCCATTCAATTGGTGTTGAGGGTGGGGGGAAATTGAAGAGACAAAAAGGCAAACGATAAGTCTCATTCATTGTGTTGCTTTGTAAGAAGTGATGGAAAAAGGGTAGTATTGTAAAATTGTTTTTATATTGTAAAGGATGAGGATAGTGAAATGTCTACATTACCCTTCTAAGTGTCTTAATTGTCACAACTATGCCTATAATACCCTTAAATTTCTTGCTTAAATATGTTGTACATGTTGCTTATTAAGTTGTATGAAAATACAAATTACCATGTTGTACATCACTCCTCCTTAATAAGATAATATAGATAAAAAACACACACCCTTGTTTGTGCTTAGAGAATCAACATGTTTTTGTCTCATTAGCCTTTAATACCTTTGGCTCACTAGCACCAAAAGCTATTCATTTCTTGATCAGGGTCTAACGGGTTATCCGCAGTAACAGTTCATCTCCGGGGGGGGAGGGGGGATGGGTTTGTGTTTTGGTAGACTAGGGTTCGTAATTTAGAAATGGGTGGTGGCGCAGCTTGTTGCCCGTCTACCTTCTATTTTGATGTAATTTATGGGCTGTTTGGTTGATTAAGTGCAGAATTATTAAGAGGTATGAATGGTTAAGAGGTTCTGAATGATTAAGTGTTGAATGGTTCAACTATGCACAGAGTCTGAATGGTTTAGCACTTAACCATTCCATTCAGAATCTTTTTAGGTTGAAACAAACAATCTAAATGCTGAACCAGAGCTGAATGGTTCATAGCCTTATTAAAAGGCTACCAAACAGGCCCTTAGCAAGTTTAAGTAATGAAATTGTTAAAAAAAGAAAATTAACTTTTATATCACCGAAAGTGTGTTAAAACAAGACAATTATTATTAAAATCGTTTGTACAAAATATGATTATCTTTACATTGTTAAACGAATAAAGAAGTATCAATAATGTGGAATTTAGAATTGAGGGATGGATACGAATAGCATGTGTTGTGATCCGGTAAGCTTGGCCCACCCATTTGTGCCAACCTTTCAAGTCCCCACTTGTTAGTCCATTATCAATTGACCCTTTGTCCTCCTGTTCCTTTGGATATTTTTATTTTTAAGACAGATTTTGTATCTAGTAGGTCGCAAACGAACCCACTTTTTAGTGGGAAGTTTGTTGATCGTCGGTCAATTATTGAATACATAAACAAATGCAGGATTATATACATATATATTTTTTGTAACAAACCAACAAGATAGGCTCGTTTGTTTATTTATTTGTCATCTAGTGTACATACATTATCATAGTTTTTTTTAGTTTTTTCGTGTATATGTAATTTTTTTTCTTGATGTAATATATATTTTCCTACATGTACTTGCTTTATTTTAAATATGTACCCATGAATATTGCTTCCTTTTATCATATTTCGTTCAAATGGTGTCCTATTTTGGTATCGCTCTGATATTTATAAGTTATAATAATATCGTACATTCGTTTCAAAGGTGGATTCACGTGGTCCCAAATGAAATGTCTTATTCAAAAAAGACCTTGTATTTTAAAACACATGTAGTTAGAGCTTTGAGTTGCTATCACTATTGGAGAGATTAATATTTCGATCCAGATGTGATCCTAGAAGGTTCAATTGTTCGAAGTTCCTATTAGTAGGTACAGTGTTGTAGCTAACGCGTTAACGTTCCCGCTTAGGAATTAGGTTCACATTTCGCAAGAATGAATCTTCAAAAGTAAAACTGGCTTTTCACACACACGTATGAGATCATGTAATATAATTCTACATAATTCATAAAAAAACAAAGCATAAATCCACGGTGGCCATACACAATTAACCAAGACCCAAATAATGCACAATTATTTTGAACTATTTTTAGCTAGGCCAAAATTCACGATTAACCAATCCATAATCAACCCGCTATAACTATTAAAACCGATTAACTAAAACCATCATAACATACCATAACTGATAATGATTATCTATGAATCAAAATCTCAGTTATAATTATGACTTTATACAGTGACGTATCTAGGACGGATTTTCAGGGGGTTTCTTTCGTAGATTTCCACTGATTTTCACTAATTTTTTCATTTTTTTTTTCAAACCAAACCCCCTAAAAGCCCCTAGATCCGCCCCTGACTTCATACCAAAACTAACCCATGTATCAATACATGATATTTTTATAGTTTCATAATTTTTTAAAAAATAACAAAAAACCACTAAAAAACCATAATAATAGAAGCCAGAGTGTAGTACAACTAACTATACAGTCAGTATACACACTCTTCACACATCACCCTTCATATAAGTTCTCCCACACAAGTCAATAACTCCACATAACATAACATAACAATAACCAGAAACAAGGCTTTTCTTTCAACTACGATCAATCAACAAACACAGAGAGATGAGGGAGATCATAAGCATACACATAGGTCAAGCAGGAATTCAAGTCGGTAATTCATGTTGGGAGCTCTATTGCCTCGAACACGGCATCCAGCCCGATGGCATGATGCCTAGGTTTTTTTTTTTTTTTTTTTTCTACTGACCTTACCTATAGTTACGTCCTTTTCAGTTATGTTTCTGATCGGAATTATTATTATTATTATTATTATTATTATTATTATTATTATTATTACCGGAATTATTATTATTATTGTTGATATTTTCAGTTTCTCTTAATTATATATTTGTAGCGTTGACTTATTTCTGCAGATTGTAAATTTCTGTTAGAATCTGTAACTTGTTTATTGTGTTTCTGATCGAAATCCTTGTTTTCCGACGGTTTTATCGTGTCTGTGATCGTCGTAAGGCTCGTAGTTATATAACGGAATGATTGTTGTTCATAGTTTGAGTTTATGTTAATTATAGATTTGTAGATTTCACTTATCTCTGTGAATTGTAGGTTTATGTTAGCATCTGGTACTTTATCTTGTGTTTCTGATCGAAATCCTTGTATATCGACTGTTTTAGCGTCTGTGATCGTCGTAGGGCCTGTAGTTCTATACCGGATTGACTATTGTTGATATTTTCAGTTTCTCTTAATCAGTTAATCACAGTTTTGTAGATTTCACTTATCTATGTGAATTGTATGTTTATGTTGTGTTTTTCGACGACGATTATATATTTATATCAGCCGTGATCATCGTAGGGATTAGAAATTTACTGGAGTGATAGTTGGTGATACTTTCAGTGTTATTTGTGTGTAGTGATGGATCTGAGTTGATTAGAGTGTTTTTTGAACTTGTGATCTAAGGAAGCGCCTAAATTTATCATCAATTTAGTAACTCAATCCATTCGAATGATTCGATTTATCGTTTGTAAATTTACAAATTCTGTTCAAAGATGAATGGATCTGGTGGGAATTTGTGATCTTAGTTGTGGTTGACTTGCTCATGATCTTTATTTATTTATTTATTTATTTATTTATTGTAAGGGTACTTCCATGATCTGTTTTCATGCTTCATTGATTGCAAATTTTGGTACTAGACTGGAGATCATATATGCTAGTCATAACTCATAATCAAACTAGTATTTATATCTTTTGTCATCATGTTGACTGCCAGATGCCATTTTTAGCTAAACTATTAATGAATATGCAGTGACGAAACAGTCGGAGTTGGACATGATGCATTCAACACGTTCTTTAGTGAGACCAGTGCAGGAAAACACGTGCCAAGAGCCATATTTGTTGATCTTGAACCAACTGTCATTGATGAAGTGAGGACGGGGACTTACCGACAGCTCTTCCACCCTGAACAACTTATTTCAGGAAAGGAAGACGCTGCTAATAACTTTGCTAGGGGTCATTATACAGGTACTTATAGAATCAAACACTTAAGGATGTTTGGGATTGCTTATAAAACTGCTTATTGCTCTGATACCAAGTGATGCAGTTTCGGAAGCGATCAAATGGCTCAAAAGCTTAATTATTATTCATACTCTTAAAACAAACCAAAACGTTCAAGAAAAATGTTCTTCAATTTAATAATCAACAAAAACTGAGTAAATAATAAACCCTGGATCCCATTATATAGGTGGGAATCATAATTATACTAAGAATTAAGAAACAAATACGATAAAATAGGAAACTGAAATCTAAACAATTTATAAAAGATAATACTGATGCTCCTGCATCAGTTTGGGATTGCTTATATACTTTAAATAAGAAACCCCAAACGCCCGCTTGAAAGAAATGATACGAAGATAAACAAGTTGTTTTCATTGGACTTTTGGTTAATTTTGGTAATTTTTTCAGTGGGGAAGGAGATAGTTGACCTTTGCCTTGATCGAGTAAGAAAGTTAGCAGATAACTGTACCGGTTTGCAAGGTTTTTTAGTGTTTAATGCTGTTGGTGGAGGTACTGGTTCCGGTTTGGGATCTTTGCTTTTGGAACGCTTGTCTGTTGACTATGGGAAAAAGTCAAAGCTTGGGTTCACCATTTACCCTTCTCCCCAGGTGATTTTTTATTCGATTATTACAACTTCAAGTAACGGTAATCTGTTACTAGTGTTTGGGTTACTTTGGCTTTTAAGTATTTGACTATTTAGCAAAAGGGATAAGGTGTTTACCGTTGCAACCGTTTTTTAGGTCACTCAGTTATGTATAATCCAGTTTCATTCATATCAAGTTTGACCAAAACATACTGAATGACGGAAACTACCTTCAAATTTACGGCTGTTTGGTACTTCAAATTTATACAAATACACATTTTGTTTGTTTGTAGGTTTCGACTGCAGTTGTGGAACCATACAACAGTGTTCTCTCTACGCACTCTCTTCTAGAACATACAGATGTCGCCGTCCTATTGGACAATGAAGCCATTTATGACATCTGTAGGAAATCATTAGACATTGATAGACCTAGTTACACAAACTTAAACAGACTCATCTCGCAGATAATATCATCGTTAACAACTTCATTACGTTTTGATGGAGCAATTAACGTTGACATTACAGAGTTCCAAACAAATCTTGTGCCATACCCGCGTATTCACTTTATGCTTTCCTCTTATGCCCCTGTGATATCAGCTGAAAAGGCATACCATGAACAGCTGTCAGTACCTGAAATTACAAATGCGGTTTTTGAACCTGCAAGCATGATGGCTAAATGTGACCCGAGACATGGGAAATACATGGCCTGTTGTTTGATGTATCGTGGTGATGTTGTCCCTAAAGACGTCAATGCTGCTGTTGCCACAATTAAGACCAAGAGGACCGTTCAGTTTGTTGATTGGTAAGGAATTAATTACCATTAATTATTTGTCTTTAGGGGTGTTTGGATCTGATTTATAGAAATGATTTCTGATTAGTGTGTTTTGATTCTGATTATGTAACCTTTAAAACTGATAACAGGTGCCCAACTGGGTTTAAGTGTGGGATTAATTATCAGCCACCGACAGTCGTGCCAGGTGGCGATCTTGCTAAGGTGCAACGAGCAGTTTGCATGATAAGCAACAACACAGCAGTTGCAGAGGTTTTCTCGCGCATTGACCATAAGTTTGACCTCATGTACGCTAAACGTGCTTTTGTTCATTGGTATGTTGGTGAAGGCATGGAAGAAGGTGAATTCTCGGAAGCCCGTGAAGATCTTGCAGCTCTTGAAAAAGATTATGAGGAAGTAGGCGCGGAAGGTGTTGATGATGAAGGTGACGGTGAGGACGAAGAGTATTAAGTAATTAAATTGCTGGTTGTTACTTTTGGTTATGTGGAGAAACTATAATTTGTGGATTGGTTTTTAAACTTAATTGTGCATGTATTATTGTTATCATTGTTGTTACTATGTTACTTTGAACATGAAAGTTGATTAAAATTATATGGTGTTGAAGTGGTTCAAGTATATACAACTGATATAAGTTGATGTCTTTTCGATGGAAAGGTGTCGATACAATGTGTGATTAGCTTAAGTTGTGATAAAATGGGTTGGAGGATTATAATATTATAGGTTAAACGGCCATATGCTAAGGTTACCTGGTGTGGTCTGGAGCCCTTAGGGGCTCCATTGCGCCACCTCAGCGTGACATCATGAAGTGCAAGAATAAAGCTCTTCAATAACTACCAGGAAATAGAATAACGCCTCTTTAATTAAAACAAAGAAAAAAAAAGAGAGTGAAAAAAAATCATTGGTTGGATGGAAGGGGGCATATCAGACCATCCAATATGGTCGAGAGGACAATAGTGCCACCACAAATGGTGCCCACGAAACAAGGAGGGGGTGCTATTGAGGGGAAAAAGGCTTAGGTGCGGCCAAATTGTAAATGGGTTGGCGGGTTATAATATCATTCATCACATATGTTGTCTAACAACAATACACAACTTTGAATACTTTTGTATCTGTTTATGTTTTATCTCAAGAATCAACACAAAGTGTATATGCCAAATATTTTTGTAGGCGTACTTTAAGATCAGGAATCATAGCTACAAATTACTTAATTACATAACTGATTTTACGCATAAATAAACGAATCCCATACGCTCCCAAATTAACTTTTTTTTCGTACAAAACGTAACAAACAGGTAGAGAACTGTTAATAGTCGATCCTGAAAAAAGGTTTACCGTCTAAACATTCATACCAAGACAGCGACAAGTTTTTAAAACAATCCAAGTCACATACAAAAATACATATAGACAGTGGCAAATCCAAGAATGATTTCCAGGGGGTTCATTTCGTAGATTTTCACTGATTTTCATTAATTTTTCAACTTTTTCCACTAAAATTGTCATTTTTTTCTAAGGCAGTTCCTGTAAATACATTTAACTTATTATGAAACTGTTTTGACAATTTAGCCTCCTCAAACACATTCCTAATGCCTATAATTCTACACAACCATCCTAAAGTTAAGTATTACCTCTTCATTGCACACATTAGCCAATCATAACACTTGAAGCCTCCAATTAGATATAAACTATTTACTATTTAGTATCTACAAGACTTATGTCCTACAACAGTAGTTCAACACTCCAACCTGCACAAACAAAAAATTATAATATATATCGTCACAATATTCGCTAAACTCTTGGGAATAATAATATATCATAGTAGTTTAATCGTCGACTAATAATATTACTATTTGATTGTTCTACGATTTACTGCCGAAATCTTCAAAACCTAAGTTTTCTGAGACAAAATTAATGTTAATATCAGAATAAAAAGTCCTCAACACAAAAATAAATAAATAAATACATAAATAATAAAACTACCTTGATGCTCTAGGGTACTACTATGAGAGTCCAAGAAACTGTCTCTATCTAATGATAGAAAAGCAGACCTAGAGAAGTTCTCTAGCATGTCTGAAAATTAACAAGAATATTAATAATAGTGGTTATAATATTATATCTAGAGTTGGCAAGATGGGTGTGGTGGGCAGGCTGTGTAACGGGTCAATATATATTCAGTTGAAACGAGTCAACTTTTGTAAGGGTCATGTCGTGTTTGGGTTGACCCGCAAACAAAAAACTATTAAACAGATTAATAACTATGTGACAAAAGTCCAAAACCAATATCATATTCTAATAACAATCCAGGATTTTTGATTAAAAAAAAGTATTTAGGAGGTTGTATGCACCAAAAATAAAACTTTACATCATGTAAATGCCCAACGTTCATATCGGTAACTAGTTTTCTTTTATCTACTACAAAATGGGCCAACTGATAATTTTGGTGTTATGAAAGCGCAAACACGATGTCATAACATTTTAAATGATATTATTTAAGCTTATGAACTGCGGACACTTATGTATATGAAATGCGCTACATTCTTATTTGACCCGCTTCAGATAAAAGAAAAAAACGCTAAGAAAGATAACCAAAGATCCCATATTGTCAAATTTGAGATCTATAGTTACTTTTCTCGACATGTTTCCCAATATAAGCCTCGCCTATGCGTGAAAAGGGTGAGAGAGGAGGTATGTACCGAAACTATTGGTGAAGTCAGGGGGAGTCCGACAGACCAAAGTTTTGAGGCATGGGACCCAACATACCGAACAGAGAACCATCATTAAGAAGTGTTCCATTCAACTGGTGTGGGTCAGATTCCAAACAACTAAAAGACGAAACTGATGTATCGCCAATAGTGGGACGTGCTTCTAGAACATTGTCATCGGTTCCATAGATAAACCTTGAGTTTCCCAAGTAATTTGATTCGGCTTTCACCGAGACGCTGTTTGTTATTTTAACATTTGAGTTGGGGGCTAACAACATATTTGGTGGAACATCAACCCTTCTAGAATGAGGTTGTTGGTCCCCCGAGGGTTTCGGCAGTCCACAACTGCTGAACCCTCTTGAGAAAGTGGTCATGTTTTCTGTCTTCAGAGGAATACCGGTGTTTTCGGGTGCATAACACGTTGAATTCTGATGCACTGCAAAAAAAAAAAAAAAAAAAAAAAAAAAAAACCAATAATAAATGTAATATCTACCCTTTTGTGTACTTCAAAGTTTTTTCATGATATATTCCATCAACTTAGTTAAGGGGGGTGTTTGGCATTGTGTTTTGAGATTGATGCCCCTCCCCCCCCCCCCCCCCCCCTCTTAAGAAAACTGATGTTGGACATAATATTTGATTATCCTAAGTTAGATTATTTAGCATGTATTATTATTGTAAATCGTAAGTATGGGTAGTTAGGCAGTTATTAGTGAACCATTGTGTTGGTTCATCAAGGGATATCACACCCTTTCACTATGTATAAATAGGACCAAACCTATTCATTTGTAATTGATGTATCTTATGCAAATTCTCTCTAAATCTATAAACAAGAACATCCCCTGTGACCACATTTGGCATCAGAGCACAGGATACACAATCGTTCCAGACAATTCCATAAAGAACATAGGGATTATTACATCCCCTGTTTTAGCGAACAAGAACAGAGCAAGATAATTGAAACGGAATTGATACGAAAGAAGTTTTACCAATTCAGCGATTATTGCTCTCAACAATTGATCTCGTCGGATCATTGTTTTGAAATCCCGAAACCGTTTTCTTTAAAGGACTCATAGGAGAATATTGTATTTTCCGGCGAACCTCCGGCAAACCAGAAACACGAACGACGGTTAACGAAAGCATCAAAACGGTTCAGTCCCGTATTCCCTTTACATCTTAGAACGAATCGAATACAAGAAACTTAATCCAAATCAAAAAATCAAAGTTTTTTTATATACTCTGTTTTGGAAAGAAAGAAAAAAAACACCGCAAAAGTTTGAATAAAAAAATGAAACACTTCTGTAAAACGTTTTATCAGAACGTTCATATCAGTAAACAATCTGGTTTCGTAAACGAGTTTAAATCTAAAGCAGTGGATTAAGATTCAGAAAAAAAAAAACCAAAAGCATATTAAGTTTGTTTAAAGGAAAAGTATTCGATCAAAACGATTTGATTAAGGATTTCAATCGTTTTAAGTGTGGAACCGAATCAAGAATCATTTATTATAGTTTCACTTGAATTAGAAAGAAAAGGGAGAGTAAGGCACGATTGTGTTGCCGAAAGTTTATCAAAACTTTTGACTTTTAGAAGTCAACGGAAAGTTTTTCTAAGGGAATAAAAAAAACGAAGGGTCACAAAATCAGTTTTTTTTTTTTTTTGTTAAAATACTGATTTTATTATTGTTGACAACCGATTGTATTAACAACTCAATTTGAGAGGATTTGTTGTTAAACACTTTTAAAAGGATCGTTTTTTTATAAAAGGAAAAGTATATTTTTTTGAAGTTACACAATAGTAAGTCAAATCGAATCATTAACGATTCGAATAGCAAGATACTCCGAACCCATTTCGGTTCGTCGAGAAAATAATTAGCAAGATACTCCGAGCCTTTTGGTTCGTTGAGAAATAGCAAGTGACTCCGAGACACTTCGTGACTCGTTGAGTATATAGCAAGTAACTCCGACCATTCGTGGATCGTCGAGTATAGCAAGTGACTCCGAACATTTGTTCGTTGAGATTAGCAAGTCCACTCCGAATTCTATTCGTTGAGTATTGCAAGTTAGTGTATAAGAACCTGATTAGCAAGTGGGTCAGGAGCACATAAAACCTGATTAGCAAGTAGGTCAGGAACAAAGCCCCGATTAGCAAGTTGGTTGGGAGCAAGCAAGAAAATTGGTTAGCAAGTTGGCCAATAGCAAGTTGATCATATCAAAATCCAATTAGCAAGTAGGTTGGATAATTTGATCAAACTCAAGCAAGAATATCAAGCAAGTTAGCAAGTAAGAAAGATTGGAAAGAAAAAGTCCAAGAACGCAAAGAAAGAAAACATGGCAGGGAAAGAAGACAAAAACGCGTCTAGCAGTTCAATATCAACTCGTGAGCAAGGAAATGTATCATTGCAATGCCCGAAACTGACAGAAACAAATTACACCTCGTGGGCACTATTGATGGAAACAATCTTAAAGGCTTATGGTCTTTGGGAAACAATTGATACAAAAGAAGGAGTTGAAGCAGCAGATGAAAAGAAAGTGAATACAACCAAAGCTATGATTTTCCAAACATTACCAGAAGATATCTTAATGCAAGTAGCACAATGTCAAAATGCAAAAGAAGTTTGGGAATCAATCAAAGTTCGATACCTTGGAGCAGATATGGTTCAGAAAGCACGTCTACAAACCTTAAGAAGCGAGTTAGAGATTCTCAAAATGAAACCAAATGAATCAGTAAGTGACTTCGCAAGCAAGCTAGGCAACATAAGAGCCAAATTCAAAAGCCTTGGCACAACTCTTAAGGATAAAGCAATAGTGAGAAAACTACTTAACTCACTTCCAAAGAAGTTTCTACCGATCGTAGCAACTATCGAGCAATATTCAGAGATAGACACAATGCCATTTGAAGAAGCAGTTGGAAGGATTACAGCATTTGAAGAACGCCTCAAAAGTCAAGATGAACTAGAAGAAAATCTTCAAAGTAAACTCCTAATAGCAAGCTCAAGTAACCATTCAGCAAGTTGGCACCATGGAAAAGCACGTAATAATCAAAACCAAGGAAGAGGACAAGCAAGAAGCTTTGACAGAAGAGGAAGAGGACGCGAAAGAAGCAAGAGTCAAGAAAGAAAAGACAAAAGTACGTTCAGGTGTTATGATTGTGGAAGACTTGGACATTTCGCAAACGAATGCACCAAATGGAAAGACAAGAAGCAAGAAAAGAATGAGCAAGTATCCCTTCTCGTTCATGAAGAAGAAGATCCAACCCTACTCTGAAGCAAGAAAGGATAAATCAAAATTAGGGGGGAGAATGTTGGACATAATATTTGATTATCCTAAGTTAGATTATTTAGCATGTATTATTATTGTATATCGTAAGTATGGGTAGTTAGGCAGTTATTAGTGAACCATTGTGTTGGTTCATCAAGGGATATCACACCCTTTCACTATGTATAAATAGGACCAAACCTATTCATTTGTAATTGATGTATCTTATGCAAATTCTCTCTAAATCTATAAACAAGAACATCCCCTGTGACCACATTTGGCATCAGAGCACAGGATACACAATCGTTCCAGACAATTCCATAAAGAACATAGGGATTATTACATCCCCTGTTTTAGCGAACAAGAACAGAGCAAGATAATTGAAACGGAATTGATACGAAAGAAGTTTTACCAATTCAGCGATTATTGCTCTCAACAATTGATCTCGTCGGATCATTGTTTTGAAATCCCGAAACCGTTTTCTTTAAAGGACTCATAGGAGAATATTGTATTTTCCGGCGAACCTCCGGCAAACCAGAAACACGAACGACGGTTAACGAAAGCATCAAAACGGTTCAGTCCCGTATTCCCTTTACATCTTAGAACGAATCGAATACAAGAAACTTAATCCAAATCAAAAAATCAAAGTTTTTTTATATACTCTGTTTTGGAAAGAAAGAAAAAAAACACCGCAAAAGTTTGAATAAAAAAACGAAACACTTCTGTAAAACGTTTTATCAGAACGTTCATATCAGTAAACAATCTGGTTTCGTAAACGAGTTTAAATCTAAAGCAGTGGATTAAGATTCAGAAAAAAAAAACCAAAAGCATATTAAGTTTGTTTAAAGGAAAAGTATTCGATCAAAACGATTTGATTAAGGATTTCAATCGTTTTAAGTGTGGAACCGAATCAAGAATCATTTATTATAGTTTCACTTGAATTAGAAAGAAAAGGGAGAGTAAGGCACGATTGTGTTGCCGAAAGTTTATCAAAACTTTTGACTTTTAGAAGTCAACGGAAAGTTTTTCTAAGGGAATAAAAAAAACGAAGGGTCACAAAATCAGTTTTTTTTTTTTTTTTGTTAAAATACTGATTTTATTATTGTTGACAACCGATTGTATTAACAACTCAATTTGAGAGGATTTGTTGTTAAACACTTTTAAAAGGATCGTTTTTTTATAAAAGGAAAAGTATATTTTTTTGAAGTTACACAATAGTAAGTCAAATCGAATCATTAACGATTCGAATAGCAAGATACTCCGAACCCATTTCGGTTCGTCGAGAAAATAATTAGCAAGATACTCCGAGCCTTTTGGTTCGTTGAGAAATAGCAAGTGACTCCGAGACACTTCGTGACTCGTTGAGTATATAGCAAGTAACTCCGACCATTCGTGGATCGTCGAGTATAGCAAGTGACTCCGAACATTTGTTCGTTGAGATTAGCAAGTCCACTCCGAATTCTATTCGTTGAGTATTGCAAGTTAGTGTATAAGAACCTGATTAGCAAGTGGGTCAGGAGCACATAAAACCTGATTAGCAAGTAGGTCAGGAACAAAGCCCCGATTAGCAAGTTGGTTGGGAGCAAGCAAGAAAATTGGTTAGCAAGTTGGCCAATAGCAAGTTGATCATATCAAAATCCAATTAGCAAGTAGGTTGGATAATTTGATCAAACTCAAGCAAGAATATCAAGCAAGTTAGCAAGTAAGAAAGATTGGAAAGAAAAAGTCCAAGAACGCAAAGAAAGAAAACATGGCAGGGAAAGAAGACAAAAACGCGTCTAGCAGTTCAATATCAACTCGTGAGCAAGGAAATGTATCATTGCAATGCCCGAAACTGACAGAAACAAATTACACCTCGTGGGCACTATTGATGGAAACAATCTTAAAGGCTTATGGTCTTTGGGAAACAATTGATACAAAAGAAGGAGTTGAAGCAGCAGATGAAAAGAAAGTGAATACAACCAAAGCTATGATTTTCCAAACATTACCAGAAGATATCTTAATGCAAGTAGCACAATGTCAAAATGCAAAAGAAGTTTGGGAATCAATCAAAGTTCGATACCTTGGAGCAGATATGGTTCAGAAAGCACGTCTACAAACCTTAAGAAGCGAGTTAGAGATTCTCAAAATGAAACCAAATGAATCAGTAAGTGACTTCGCAAGCAAGCTAGGCAACATAAGAGCCAAATTCAAAAGCCTTGGCACAACTCTTAAGGATAAAGCAATAGTGAGAAAACTACTTAACTCACTTCCAAAGAAGTTTCTACCGATCGTAGCAACTATCGAGCAATATTCAGAGATAGACACAATGCCATTTGAAGAAGCAGTTGGAAGGATTACAGCATTTGAAGAACGCCTCAAAAGTCAAGATGAACTAGAAGAAAATCTTCAAAGTAAACTCCTAATAGCAAGCTCAAGTAACCATTCAGCAAGTTGGCACCATGGAAAAGCACGTAATAATCAAAACCAAGGAAGAGGACAAGCAAGAAGCTTTGACAGAAGAGGAAGAGGACGCGAAAGAAGCAAGAGTCAAGAAAGAAAAGACAAAAGTACGTTCAGGTGTTATGATTGTGGAAGACTTGGACATTTCGCAAACGAATGCACCAAATGGAAAGACAAGAAGCAAGAAAAGAATGAGCAAGTATCCCTTCTCGTTCATGAAGAAGAAGATCCAACCCTACTCTGAAGCAAGAAAGGATAAATCAAAATTAGGGGGGAGAATGTTGGACATAATATTTGATTATCCTAAGTTAGATTATTTAGCATGTATTATTATTGTATATCGTAAGTATGGGTAGTTAGGCAGTTATTAGTGAACCATTGTGTTGGTTCATCAAGGGATATCACACCCTTTCACTATGTATAAATAGGACCAAACCTATTCATTTGTAATTGATGTATCTTATGCAAATTCTCTCTAAATCTATAAACAAGAACATCCCCTGTGACCACATTTGGCATCAGAGCACAGGATACACAATCGTTCCAGACAATTCCATAAAGAACATAGGGATTATTACATCCCCTGTTTTAGCGAACAAGAACAGAGCAAGATAATTGAAACGGAATTGATACGAAAGAAGTTTTACCAATTCAGCGATTATTGCTCTCAACAATTGATCTCGTCGGATCATTGTTTTGAAATCCCGAAACCGTTTTCTTTAAAGGACTCATAGGAGAATATTGTATTTTCCGGCGAACCTCCGGCAAACCAGAAACACGAACGACGGTTAACGAAAGCATCAAAACGGTTCAGTCCCGTATTCCCTTTACATCTTAGAACGAATCGAATACAAGAAACTTAATCCAAATCAAAAAATCAAAGTTTTTTTATATACTCTGTTTTGGAAAGAAAGAAAAAAAACACCGCAAAAGTTTGAATAAAAAAACGAAACACTTCTGTAAAACGTTTTATCAGAACGTTCATATCAGTAAACAATCTGGTTTCGTAAACGAGTTTAAATCTAAAGCAGTGGATTAAGATTCAGAAAAAAAAAACCAAAAGCATATTAAGTTTGTTTAAAGGAAAAGTATTCGATCAAAACGATTTGATTAAGGATTTCAATCGTTTTAAGTGTGGAACCGAATCAAGAATCATTTATTATAGTTTCACTTGAATTAGAAAGAAAAGGGAGAGTAAGGCACGATTGTGTTGCCGAAAGTTTATCAAAACTTTTGACTTTTAGAAGTCAACGGAAAGTTTTTCTAAGGGAATAAAAAAAACGAAGGGTCACAAAATCAGTTTTTTTTTTTTTTTTGTTAAAATACTGATTTTATTATTGTTGACAACCGATTGTATTAACAACTCAATTTGAGAGGATTTGTTGTTAAACACTTTTAAAAGGATCGTTTTTTTATAAAAGGAAAAGTATATTTTTTTGAAGTTACACAATAGTAAGTCAAATCGAATCATTAACGATTCGAATAGCAAGATACTCCGAACCCATTTCGGTTCGTCGAGAAAATAATTAGCAAGATACTCCGAGCCTTTTGGTTCGTTGAGAAATAGCAAGTGACTCCGAGACACTTCGTGACTCGTTGAGTATATAGCAAGTAACTCCGACCATTCGTGGATCGTCGAGTATAGCAAGTGACTCCGAACATTTGTTCGTTGAGATTAGCAAGTCCACTCCGAATTCTATTCGTTGAGTATTGCAAGTTAGTGTATAAGAACCTGATTAGCAAGTGGGTCAGGAGCACATAAAACCTGATTAGCAAGTAGGTCAGGAACAAAGCCCCGATTAGCAAGTTGGTTGGGAGCAAGCAAGAAAATTGGTTAGCAAGTTGGCCAATAGCAAGTTGATCATATCAAAATCCAATTAGCAAGTAGGTTGGATAATTTGATCAAACTCAAGCAAGAATATCAAGCAAGTTAGCAAGTAAGAAAGATTGGAAAGAAAAAGTCCAAGAACGCAAAGAAAGAAAACATGGCAGGGAAAGAAGACAAAAACGCGTCTAGCAGTTCAATATCAACTCGTGAGCAAGGAAATGTATCATTGCAATGCCCGAAACTGACAGAAACAAATTACACCTCGTGGGCACTATTGATGGAAACAATCTTAAAGGCTTATGGTCTTTGGGAAACAATTGATACAAAAGAAGGAGTTGAAGCAGCAGATGAAAAGAAAGTGAATACAACCAAAGCTATGATTTTCCAAACATTACCAGAAGATATCTTAATGCAAGTAGCACAATGTCAAAATGCAAAAGAAGTTTGGGAATCAATCAAAGTTCGATACCTTGGAGCAGATATGGTTCAGAAAGCACGTCTACAAACCTTAAGAAGCGAGTTAGAGATTCTCAAAATGAAACCAAATGAATCAGTAAGTGACTTCGCAAGCAAGCTAGGCAACATAAGAGCCAAATTCAAAAGCCTTGGCACAACTCTTAAGGATAAAGCAATAGTGAGAAAACTACTTAACTCACTTCCAAAGAAGTTTCTACCGATCGTAGCAACTATCGAGCAATATTCAGAGATAGACACAATGCCATTTGAAGAAGCAGTTGGAAGGATTACAGCATTTGAAGAACGCCTCAAAAGTCAAGATGAACTAGAAGAAAATCTTCAAAGTAAACTCCTAATAGCAAGCTCAAGTAACCATTCAGCAAGTTGGCACCATGGAAAAGCACGTAATAATCAAAACCAAGGAAGAGGACAAGCAAGAAGCTTTGACAGAAGAGGAAGAGGACGCGAAAGAAGCAAGAGTCAAGAAAGAAAAGACAAAAGTACGTTCAGGTGTTATGATTGTGGAAGACTTGGACATTTCGCAAACGAATGCACCAAATGGAAAGACAAGAAGCAAGAAAAGAATGAGCAAGTATCCCTTCTCGTTCATGAAGAAGAAGATCCAACCCTACTCTGAAGCAAGAAAGGATAAATCAAAATTAGGGGGGAGAATGTTGGACATAATATTTGATTATCCTAAGTTAGATTATTTAGCATGTATTATTATTGTATATCGTAAGTATGGGTAGTTAGGCAGTTATTAGTGAACCATTGTGTTGGTTCATCAAGGGATATCACACCCTTTCACTATGTATAAATAGGACCAAACCTATTCATTTGTAATTGATGTATCTTATGCAAATTCTCTCTAAATCTATAAACAAGAACATCCCCTGTGACCACAACTGAGACCATCCCCCTCTTAAGAAAACTAAGACCATGATCCCGATAAGTGAAATTTGAGCACAAAAATGCTTACTTGGTTGCAAATGAGATCCGTTAGACTTAGGTTGGAAACCGACTCTTGTTGTGCCCAATTGCTGCATCAATGCAGCCTGTCTATCAAGCAGCTTATTAAATTCCATTATTTGATCCTTCACCATCAACCTCAAATGGTATCCCTTAAAAAAATCATGGTTTTGTTCTTCAAGTCTCTGCCAAACTACAAAAAAAAAAAAAATAAAAAATAAAAAAAAAATAAAAAAAAAATCTTTATAATGGCTTAAACATAGTGTAACAAAAAGTCATAAATTACACACCAAGCTCGGTAAAGTTTCGCTCTATTTTCTCTTGCTGATAAAGAATATCTATAACCTGTTTCAGAGTCATGTAATACGGCAGACATTGTTCGATGAGATTTTGAACCTGAAACCGAAAGATACAAATTCTTTAATAACATTTTAAACATGAAATAAAAAAAGTGGTATTAAACAAAATTACACGCGACTAAAAAATGCTACCGTTTGTATATCGTCTGGAGATATGTTTCTAACTTCTCCACACGACATTTTCTTCACAACCTAACTAAATGAACGCTTGTCAAGAAATGTATATCAACTATTTCAAGAATCACAAGCGCTTTTTTTTTTTTTTTTTTTTTTACAAACGCGCTTAAAGAAAGTAAACATACTTTACAAAATTTTGAGACTTTAAACATGTTTAACAATTATGAACACTTAAAGTTCAGTCTGGATTTCTAGTCAACTTTGAAGTCAACAGTTAATCATTTGACATTCAAAAGTCAAACAAGGTCCTCTTTTTGGACTAGGATGGTACTCGGCTACTCGCTACGTTCCAAAATAATTGGCAACAATGAAAAAACATAGTTTTACTTTTGAATGTACAATTTAGCAATTTGTAGTGACATAAGTTACAATCCTACCCTTTTTGGGGTATTGTATAGTTATTGTTGCTAGTATGTTGATTACATGTAGAAGAGATAAGGTGGTAAATAATTTATTTTAAAGGATACATATATTTTGGGTTAGTAAGCATGTCATACCGGACCCGGTTTATACCTCTATAGCCATGAAAAACACCAACAAATTCTTTGTCTACTTTATATTCGTATTTCATCATAAATGTCTTGAAATGTACAAAACAGAGGCGGTTTTTAAGAAAAAATAAAGTAGATACATGAAATAAAGCGGATACAACACGAAATGCATACACAAAGAAAAAAAGTAGATACTCGATGGCAATTTCGTATGTAAATAAAAGAAAAGTAAGAAGTTTGTCACGTTTGTACATTTCAAGCCATTTATGATGATACGATAACATAAACTTTTTTTTTTCGAATGAACGTTTAACTTACATAGCCCGATAAAAGCGAAAATTACATCAAAATAGCAGTAGACGAGCAACAAGCTGCGCCACCACCCCCTTTTGTATGGCGAACCATATTCTACTGAAAACAAATCCCCCCCCGGTGGAAACATTGCTATGGATAACTCGTTATTATTTCATGCCTATGGAACTTATTGCAAGGAATTGACATGATTGTTTGATCCTATTTGCATGTAAGATTAAGGTCTACAAGACTACAACTCCATTCAAAAAAAAAAAAAAAAATCCTAAAAGAACAATTCTTTGAACAAAACAAAGAGTCTAGATAATCAAATAAATTGATCAAAGAACATGGTATAAAGGGTCATCTTTTCAAGAAACATAAAACTGTAATCAAGACTCAAGAGTCTTTAAATCAATAGAACATGAACAAGTTCATAAAACTCTAAGTTTTTTTTTTTTTTTTAAAGAGGAAATAAGTAAAAGGATAACACACAAATCAAGAACATGAGGAGAACAATATGCTATAAATAGAAGGTAATTAATGATATATGATAAGGAATAAAGAATTTGAATATAGAAAGAGAGGAAGAAGAAGACTACCAGATGCATGGATAAAGGTATTGAAGATGGAAAGGAAGAATCTTTAAATTAATGGAGGGGAAAGGAGGGGTGAGTGAGTGAGTGTTTCTTGATTTGTGTTTTAGTTTGAACTGTCAGAATATAAAGGAGGAGGTGGACACTGGGATCCACATCAGACTATGCTTTCACTTTCTTCTTCTTATAATATTATTCCTTTCATCCAGGGCCGCAACTTGATCCGAAACTTCGGAGGGTCGGAAGTAATTAGTTTCAGGGGTCGAAAACAGTTTCGGGGGATTGAAACCGCATATATCAAAAAATTTCTATACGAATACTATATAATCGAAACTTCTTCTGAGCGAAAATTCGAGGGGGTCGGCCGCCCCCTCCCGCCCCTTAAGAGCTGCGCCCCTGCTTTAATCTTTGACTGTAGGGTGCCAGTCACGTTACGACAAGACCATAATACTTTGATTGGTGATTTTAAGGGTGTGTATAAACTGTTGTTCGGTTAAGTTCGCTTTTGAGCCATGATCAAAACTAAAACTTTTGATTAAGATATTTCAAAAACTATTTTTTTTAAATGACTGATTTTAACTTGAAAACTATTAGTTTATAAACAGTTTTTGTTGGTAAGGTTAGTGTTATCAACGCCATTTTGGTTTGGTTGGATTTATTAAGACAAAAATAAATGAGATAAAATATTATTATACGTTAGAATGTGTGAAGTACACGCTGACACATGAATATTCTCATTTCCGGCACATTTGAACATGGTGGTTCATATGGGTGAAGCCATGCACCCCCTAGCGGCTTGACCCATTGATGGTAACTTATTAGTAGCAATTGTTTATTAGTAACTAATCAACAACTTGGTCATCAATGACAATAAGGCTATTGGTAACATTTGAGAAGATCAACATTAAGTGAATTTGTACTAATGGAGTTAGTACTCTTTCACGAAGATGTGTCTCTGAAGGTTTCCCAACTATAAAAGGAGTGTCTTTGGTATACACATTTCATAACTGAACTTATGTGTTCGTTCTTGTTTTCTATCCGAAGCACCTGATTAAAATTTTAAGAGTATTATCGAAATATTTCAAATTGAACATGATTTTACACAATTTGTTGGCCATGTAGGCCTTTACAAAAAAAAAAAAAAAAAAAAAAAAAAAAAAAAAAAAAAAAAAAAAAAAAAAAAAAAACCTTGCAAAATTAAGTAAGAATAAATAAAAATAATGGTTACCACAGATATTTTTACAATGATCAATTGATCATATACCTTAATTAGGCCTTAGTTGTTAACGTGGGCCCAAATCTCAAACTCATTACATATTTATTAATGGATTGATACACCTTCCCCATAGGCCCAAAACAATCTCTTTTCAAACTTTCTACTTTATTAATTTGACATTTCTATTATACATTATTGACATATTTTTTTTTTAGAATTTTAGATGAGTACTCTTTAAACTTATGTTATAAATTTTTGAGGGTAAATTTAAACATCTCAAATTGTAGAATATAGTATTTTCTCAAAACACAAGTTTTTAATGTGTGACCCAATTTTAAAACAAAATTACGAGACATATGATATTGTATAACTGTATAGCTGATTTAGAATTGACATTAATTTCAAAATAAAGATTTATATTTACTCGTCGAGTCTTCGCTTCAATGGTCTCAACATCTAACATCTACGCTCACATCGTCACATCCTCGCCTTAAACTGGAAATACCTAAGACCGAGCGAAGTAAGTTTGTTTAATATACATGGACCACATATTTTTTTTATTAAATCATGTTGGTTTTAAATTATTAAATCCAAGAAGTCTATATTTTTAACATAATACTGCATAACATGTTTGGTTATTTGAGTTTTTTAATTTGAGAAGTTAATATTCTAAAATGATACTAAATAAATAATTAAAAAAACAACAAATATAATATTGAGGCTTTTTTTTTTTTAACTTTTTATAAAATTGTTTTAACTTTAACATAGGAATTCCCAAATGAAATCCAAACAATAAAAACAGAAACTGTTTCTCTAACTAATTGGACAGAACATCTGTGACAACATTGGAAGATCCCAATAACAACTGTTGTCACTGCAATCCTTAAGAATATTATCCCAATACTCATTCACACCATTCATTGCATATAATGATGCAGATATCTGTCTCTCTACCTTCATCCTCTCAAAGTCACTTGTGCTTACATCATCTTGATCATCTTTTTTTGAGTTTAACATATAACCAAATCCTTCATATTCAGCCCCAATGTTTAATGGAAAATCAGACTGTAGTTCATAGCAAGAACCGCTAGCGATACCGCCGATCACGGCACCCGAGATGCAGTTTGTCAAATCTGGCTTGTACCCATCATCAAACACCTCATTTCCTTGATACCCAGATGAAAAAGTTTCAGTCTTTGCATTGTTGACTTGTACCGTACAAGTCTTTGATGCACGAGGCGGGTCGTCGTGGGAGGTTGTTTGGGTGTTGATTATGGTGTTGGTGTTGGTTTTTGGTTTGGTTTTAGTGGTGGGGTTGTTTTGTCTAAGGCATTTTTTGTGGTTGAGTAAGTTTCGGATTTTTAAAGAGAGTGCAGAATTAATAGGTACATGATGGATGAAGTTAGTGCGGGCGTTGGAACCACGGAGCAAGTAAGCCGCCTCGTCATATGCCCTGGCAGCTTCCTCCGCGGTGTCAAAAGTCCCTAGCCACATCCGGATCTTCTGGGTGGTGTTCTTGATTTCCGCCACCCATTTTCCAGATGGGCGCTGTCTAACACCAACAAATTTGTTTTTATTCGAATTTCGACCATTCAATTGTGCTTTCTTTGCCAATGAAGAAACCCCATAATTTTGGAAGTTCAACTCCATTTCTTCTTCTTATTATTATTATTATTTTTTGATTAAGATAGAAATTTGTTTTGAGGGTTTGACTTATTTTGATGATAGATGGGGTTTATATAGGGGTTATGTGTTCATGGGAGGCCTCAATAGATGCTTTATTAACCTTTGATTTCTTTTTTGTATGGTTGTTAGTGGTTGACTGACAAAAACAAAGGTTTTGGAGGATTAGGAGTGGGGGCTATGTCATCAACGTCATCAATGATTGGTACTTGACTACAACTTTAGTAACAAGAAGTGTATTTTTTTAACTATTACATGATGAGTTGTTTCAGCTCAGTTCGGTTTTTAATATAGAAATCTTTTGCCGTTTATCGAACGGTCAAAATCGCGGTCAAAGTATTATGATAATGCAGACTAAAAGCGGCAATATGATGAATTTGTTTTTATTGATATATGTCATCTACAAACATGAATGTTGTGGTCAACTTAACAACCTGAGTTGCCATCACGAAGGCCTGCTCTTGCCTCCCACTCCTTGCCTATATGGTGTTTATATAAAAATAATGTAATCTGATTCCATTGGTTCAAATATATAAAATATTAGTAACATCAATGTAGAGTCCACCAATTTAATTAATATTTCTAAAACCTACCTTAAGGGGTACAATTCTATAGTGGGAAGCACGAGCTAAGGACTATAAGTCTATATGATGTGAATTCGGTGAAGTGGGTTGAGGTGCTGATTTGGAACTTGGTGGGTATGGGAACCACCCCTTCCTCCCCGATAAATTTTCGGGGGGGGGGGGGGGGGGGGGGGGGGGGAGGGAGGGAGGGGGAGAGAGAGAGAGAGAGAGAGAGAGAGAGAGAGGGGAAGGGAGAACTGTGGGAAACCATTTCCTTGGTTTAGGGGAGGGAAGGTGAAAATGATGTGACGCTGATTTAACATTTGAGTGAGTTGGGGGAGATGCATACCACACCATATAGCCTAATTGTGGGTTTGTTAAGTTTGTGGAACTCCTGGAATTCATTAGAATTGGAATTGCAATTCTATTTCTTAATGTGTCTGTTTTCATATAAGGGCAGGGGATGTCACCTTGGTGTAACTCAAATTCCTTCAATTCTGCATTGTCACCTCGCTACTTTGATTCACTACCTTGGAATTTTCTTTTTTAAAAAAGGGTTATTGGATTTTATTATTCCCAACTATATGGTATTGGCCGCTGCCGCTCCCAACTATTACTTTGACTCCCACCACTCCCAACTTAACACTTTGTTTGTTGTGTCACTCCGGATCAGTCGTGGATCTGACGTGAAACTGACGTGGCAACTACCTCCGGAGTGACACAACAAACAAAGTATACAGTTGGGAGTGACAGGAGTCAAAGTGATAGTTAGGAGTTGTAACACCTCAACCGATGGCGGAAACATCGAGGTGTCACGTATTGATGATTGTTCAGTAGCTCATGGTAAATAATAAATTTCAATAATTGATTTAAATAAATTACATACAATTGTTCTAAAGAATTTGTACATCAACATGAAAAATACGAATTTCACATCTTCATACATTAACTCTAATCTTCAAGCAAGCTATAACCCGAAACATGTTAAGTTTGAAAATATTTTGGGTCAACAAAAGTTGGTGAGAATTACATAGGTTTTTGAATATGATAGATAATAATAGTTTGTACAACAATCACAGTTGTATAATGATAGAGTATGAGTCCGACATGTAACAATGCGTCTTTGTACAATCAAACCTTGTGTCGACTGAGGACTAACTCGCAAGTTAGTTAAATGTTGTTACTGTTATCGATCATCCCTGAATTTATGCGGGGGGATGGGTTTGTCAGACCTATAGCGCTATAATCTAAAAAGGCGGCTTGATCAATGTTAATGATTGTACTGTGTCTTTTTGTTACAGTCAAATGATAGAATGAGTAAATGATAGTGTAATTGAATCACAAGTAAGAATGAGTAAATGATAGTATAAAATGTTTAAACATGTTTCACCCCAAAAATGTAAAAGAGAAAAAGGGGCTATGTAAACTCACCTTAGCAAAATGTTATGTCTCGTGAAAATAGAATATATGTTGCCCAACGATGCCAAGTATTACCCTATACTTAAGGTAATAAATATGTCTAAGTCTTTCTAGTCTACAAATATATTCTAGGGTTTCGAATTGGGGATAAGTGTTCGTTTAATTAATAAATAAAATGTTTAATAATTAAGAGAAATTTGATAAATAAATAAACAAAAGTCTTTTTGTAAATTTTAAATTAAAGATGGTCACAATATAAAGTTTTAAGTATGAAAATAATTTTTATAAAATTATTTTCTTTAAAAATAGAATATTAAATCTATTTATTTCAAATTGTCAAAATATAACTTTAATATTTAAAAATACAAAAATTAAAGAATTATTAAATTAAAAATTGTATTTCTGTTCCAAATAAATAGTAATAATTTATATAAATTTTTGGTGCAAAAATATTGAAAAATGAATTTATTATGATTTATTTATAATTAAAACTAACAAAAATTGATTAAAAATATTAAATAAATGATTTTTCAGAAATAAAAATCATTTCAGAAAAGTTTAATGTTATAAAAACTCAGAATAATTTTTGTGGAAATTTATATAATCGTTTTGATATTTTTATAGAATTTTATAAATAAAATAGAATAAACTTGAATTATTTATTATATATATTAAATAAATAATTTTTGGAAAACTAAAAATTGTATGTTAAACTTTTCCACTAGAATAACATAAAATAATTTTTGTAGAATTTATAAAAGAGTTTTAGTATTTTAAAATGAATTTTAAAAATACAAGGAAATATATATATATATATATATATATATATATACACTTAAATGAAAAAAAAATGTTTGTTGATGCCATGGATCGAACCCGGGCCCTTGGCCGGTTTGTGCGTTTTAAATCACAAGCCCAGACCAGTTGGTCTGGACCCTGAGAACGATTAATCTTTGATTAAATTAATTATATAATATAATGGAAATCTGATTTATAATCTTTAAAAGAAAAGAAATAAAAACTGCATATGGAGGGATTCGAACCTGGCCACCAGACCGGCCCGTGTTTTTAGACAGAAGGGTCACACCAACTGATCTGTTGATCAGTTGGTGATGATTTTAGTTCAGAAATAATTATAAACACAAAGCTGCGGAAGGTTTATCCCCAAATCATATCCTTCGAACCCTAGATTATTCAATAATTTGATTTAACAAGCAATAGCCCCTTATATGATGGGGCTATTGTTTGTGGGTGTCCGATGAACAAAACCCATCAAAGAAACATAACTTACAATAATGAAATCGCGTTTGAATGTCCGGTCAACAGAATGGTCAAACACGAACGATTTGATACTTGTACAGAGGTTGTTAACAGAAATTGAAGGTGGGGGTTGAGAGATCGGCGAGTTGGGAGTGGTTTGGGAGGTCCAATTTATAGGGTGAGGCTCAGATTGATGAATTGGTATGTTTGACCCATCATGAATGCAATGACGCGTAAATCTTGTATAATTGGTATGTTTTGACCATCAAGACAGCGTGTAAGGGACGCGAAATCATCAGATCAATCACCAATCATACCAAATTAGGATTAATACGCGTTTGACTTGTGTTGATTATGGAAATCGTTCATCACAGTTGACTTTCCTAAGTCAACTGTTAGTATACTAATACATTATATATATATAAAATGGGTTGGAGATAAGCCACAAGTGTTGTGTAGCCCAGTTGGTTGAGTTGTTGTGCCTGATTGACCCGGCTGTGGGCGCGGGTTCGATTCCCGGCCCAAGCCTATATTTTTTGACAATTATTCCCTAAATATATGTATATTATATATAAATAACATAGTATTAGGGTTCCAAATGCGTCACAATAATATTATTAAAAGACGAATAAAAGATGAAACTTGACGTTTTATTCAATATAATCGTAAGGTACAAGTATTTAATGCGTAATGTTACAGGAGTGGTAGTGACCAATACCATATAGTTTGCAGTAATAAAATCTAATAACCCTTTAAAAAATCATTTTAATTAAAAATGAAACATTAATTAAAACTAATACATAAACTTAAAATTAATACATGCCTAAAATTAAACTTAATACATACCGAAAATTAAAATTAATACATTAATAATTAGACAATTAATCAATAATCAAAGAGGAATCAGGCGACGAGCAATCAGGAACACTATCACGTCTATCCAACCTCTCATATCGATAACAAGAGCTTTAGGGTGACAGATCAACTATTTCTTCATCTGAATTTGTTACGCATTCTTCCCGGCATCGATTCCATACTCTTCAGCCCAACTTGGAATGTTTGGCACCGACACTGTATGAGCGTCTCCAATTTGTATTGCACCTAATTGTAGTAGAGACATGGTATAATAATATACCTAGTTCAACTCTTCCACAATCAAATATTTATGATTATGTGAATGATAAAATTCAAAATTTGGGGGTTTTGAAAGCAGTAGGTTTGTTGATGGTGGGTTTGTGGGTCGTGGGTTTGTAGACGGTGGGTTAGAAAGTGGATGATTTGCACGACAGCGGGATGATCATCGACGGTATGAAGGTCCCATTGGTTCAACCAGAAACGAACCCCCTCCCCATGAAAATAAAATGTGGAGACACTGAATGAAATTAGAGAAGGTGAAATGGTTTGCATAAGAATGATGTTTACATAACGATGGTTTAGTTTAAATAAAAATGGTAAAATTGTTGATAAACGAAAGGAAAGACCTTGGAAGTGGTTTGGTGAGGTCATCAGTCAGTTGATCCTTTGAGCTAATGTGAAAGACCTTTAAGTGACCGGCATTGACTTGTTCACGAACAAAGTGGTAGTCGAGGGCAACATGTTTCATGCGAGAATGGTACACCGGGTTGGCACAAAGGTAGGTGGCGCCGGTGTTGTCACAGAAAAGAGATGGTGTACGTGTCGTGCGAAGACCGAGTTCTTGGAGAAGATTTTTAACCCATGAGATTTCAGCTGCGGCGTTTGCTAGTGCTTTGTATTCTGCTTCAGTGGATGAGCGTGAGACCGTTTTTTGTCTTGATGAACGCCAGGAGATGATGTTGGATCCAAGATATAATATATAACCTGTAGTAGATCTTCCTCCGTCATGTATGCCTCCCCAATCAGAATCTGAGAAATCATTTAAATCAAGTGAGGACTGTTTATTTAACAATAACCCATGGTGCAATGTTCCTTTCAAATAGCGGAGAACCCGTTTGAGAGCTTGCCAATGTGACTGTTTTGGGTGGTGCATAAACTGGGAGAGTTTGTTGACAGCGAAAGAGATATCAGGGCGGGTGAAGGCAAGGTATTGAAGTGTGCCAACAAGTTTGCGATAAGGAGTTGGGTCAACGGGTGGAGAGGCATCCGAAGGGATAAGCGGTTCAGAGACGCTTAGAGGGGTGAGGACCTCTTTGGCACCATCCATTTTGAAAGTGGTTAAGATGTCCTGAATGTGCCTGTGTTGGGAGAGGAATAGACCATGAGGAGTTGGAATGACTTCGATTCCTAGGAAGTGATGTAGAGGGCCTAAGTCTCTGATCGAATTTTTTTTTGCTTAGGGCTTGAACAAAGATGTCCATGAATGGATTATTGTTTCCAGTGAGGACAATGTCGTCAACGTAGACGAGTAGGTAGCAAGTGTTACCATTTGTGTTGTAGACAAAAAGAGATGCATCAGAGAGACATTTTTTAAAACCGAAGCTAATGAGGAAGGCGGTTAATTCATTGTACCAAGCCTGCGGGGCTTGTTTAAGGTCGTAGAGAGATTTCTTGAGTTTGCAAATGTGATTAGGAAATACCGAATTTGCAAATCCGGGTGGTTGAATCATGTACACATCCTCATGTAAGGTGCCATGAAGAAATGCATTATTGACGTCTAGTTGGCGTAACGACCACCCTCGAGAGAGTGCGATGGAAAGAACAGTACGAATGGTAACAGGTTTCGTTACCGGACTAAAGGTATCAAAATAGTCCTTACCGTACTGTTGATGAAACCCTTTTGCGACTAGGCGCGCCTTAAATTTATCAATAGTTCCATCGGGTTTTCGTTTGGTTCGGAATACCCATTTGCATCCGATTGGATTTTGGGTAGTATGAGGGACAAGCTCCCACGTATGGTTTTGAAGAAGAGCGTTGTATTCAAGATCCATTGCTTGTCGCCATTGTGGATCTTTCATCGCTTGGATGTGAGTAGAGGGCTCAATGGATGTAGGAAGTGGGTGAAGTGTGGTGGAGTTGATGAAGTTGGAATTGTAATATTTTGGGTTAGGATTGCGAGACCGTTATGGGCGAGTAGAGGTGGTAGGAGAGGGGTTAGTTGAAGGAGTTTGAGATGAGGAGGTGGTAGAGTCATTGGAAGGCTGTGTAGGTGAATTAGGTTGTGTAGGAGTGGAGGATTGTGGAGATGAGGACTGTGTATGGACAGTGGAGGACTGTGTAGAGGACAAGAGTTGTGTAGGGTTAGGGGAATGTTGTGTAGGTGTAGTAGAAGGTTGTGTATGGTCAGATGTGTAACACCCCAACCGATGGCGGAAACATCGAGGTGTCACGTAAGAATGAGTATACAGTAGCACACGGTATTCAAGTTTTAATTGAAATTTATTTAAAGTAAAAATATCCAAAATTGAAAATACATAACAAGTCTTGAATGGAATTCTAATACATCAAAAAGCCAAACAAAGCATAAACTTCAAATTGTCTCCTCATGCTAACTCTCTAGACTTCAATCATCATTATTTCCTGTTGAGTTGTAAAAATGGGGGGGGGGGGGGTCAACTAGAAGTTGGTGAGAATACATAAGCCATGTCAAGCAATTAAGTTTAAGAATAAAAGTTTAGCAATTCATATGTCTATCGTAAGTTTAAGTCTACATGAATAAACATGAAATGTTGAATCGACATAATCAAACCTCCGACTAGTTTAGGTCCATCCCGTCATCCACGGTTCACCTTAATAATATGTTGGAACGATAACAATCACCCGCGCTCCCCATAAAAGATGGTCAACGAATCTAGGTGGGATTGTCAATCCAATAAATCTATTATTGAGTATCGCCGGCTTGGCCATAGCTAATGATTATGTATGTTGAAGCGTAAGTCTAACTGTTGTTGTTGTCTAAATCATGAGGCATTAAAGTTTACAACTAGACATGTATGTAGAATTGCTTAAGTATAATGTTGCAAGTATAAAGAATTGCATAAACATGGTTACGTAAACTCACATTGGCTAAGGTGAATTATCCTCTAAGTGTTGTGAATGTATGCGAGGCGAATCCCAAAGACTCAACAACGTAGCTACTCCAATTTGAAGAAATAAGAAATCCGAAAAAAAAAGAATATCATGCTTCCAATTCGCCAATTACAAGAGCTTATAATCAAAGCTTCAATTGTAGAAGTAATAGACTATAAAAGAAAAGTATGAGGGAAAGTTTAATCGGATTGAAACAATCGATTTAGAGGTGGCAAGTGTAATGGTTCATAGGTGGGTTTTTATACTAGTTTTGGATTCAATTAGCCATTAAAATTGGTCAACACCATAAAGTAAGGTTTTATGATGAATTGACTATTTGACTAAGACTTTGACTGTTTGACTAAGACTTTGACTAGGACTTTGACTAGGACCTTGACTAGGACTTAGATATATATATATATATATATATATATTTTGAAATGAATTTATATCTTCCTTGTTTGAGATTATAAATGTAATTGGAAAAATGATTAGCTTTAAATAAGAAATAAAAAAATCATTAGTTTGAATTAGAAAATAAAAACACCGTCTTATAAAATGACGATTTTATAAATAGAATTAGGATAGGACATATGTCATGATTGAAGATTTTTTTTTTAAGTACAATGATAAAAGGAACTTAGAAAAATAGAGTGCACGGATAAAGATAAGAATACTTAGAAATAAATTAGACTTTATATCATGGATCGGGAAATACTTTAATGCAAAATAAATGGGAAAATTCGTGAGGTTACAAGATGAGTGTTGTGTAGTATCAGGCAACTGTTGTCTAGGTGCAGCAGAAGGTTGTGTAGGGTCAGGAGAGGGGTGTGTAGGAGGTATGGGTTGGTGTGTGAGATCGATGGGAGGTTGTGTAGGGTGTGAAGGCTTTGTAGGATTTGGTATGTTGTGAAGAAATGATTCATAGGTGACAGTGAGAGATGTGGAGTTATTGGTGTGGGATGGGAAGATGTGTGGTATGAATTCAACATGGCGAGAGTGATATAGTTTGTTGGTGGCTGGATCAAAGCATTTGTATGACGATCTGGAAGAGGAGTATCCAAGAAAGATACATGATGCGGAGTGAGATTGTAACTTGGAGGTGTTGTATGGGCGGAGCCAAGGATAGCAAAGACATCCAAACGGTTTTAGTTTGGAGTAGGTGGGAGCAACATTGAATAACATGTCATAAGGTGATTTGTTGTTCAAGATGGTGGTGGGTAGACGGTTGATGAGATAAGTTGCGGCTTGAAAGGCATGTGACCAAAATTGTGATGGGAGTTGAGCATAGTGGAGGAGGGCAAGGCCCGTTTCAACAACGTGTCGATGACGACGTTCGGCCACCCCGTTTTGTTCGGGTGTATGAGGAGGTGTGGTGTAGTGAGAAATTCCATGAGTTGTGAGAAATGGTTTAAGACCAATGTATTCACCACCACTGTCGGTAAATGGAGAGATAAGAGGTGTTTGACAGAATTTTTCCACTAGTGATTTGAATTGTGGAAAAAGGACGGAGACGTCGGATTTTCTTTTTATCGGATATAACCAAATGTATTTAGAAAAATAATCGACAAATATGACATAGTACTTGAAGCCGTCATTGGATGTTTGGACTGGACCCCATACATCTGAGTAAACGAGTTGCAATGGTTTCTTTGCAACAAATGTGTTTTTACCAAAAGAAATTTTATGGCTTTTATTTAACGAACAAGATTTGCAATGAAAAGACCCGGGTGACACTTTATTACCATTAAGTCCTAATTTAGAAATTAAGGACTTGAAGACTTGAAACGAAGGATGTCCAAGGATATGGTGCCACGCAAGTAAAGATCTTGTTGTTGTTGCATTGATTTGAGGAGAGAGTGTGGTTGGTCCGTAGTAAACGTCATTGACGTTCACGCCCCGCATGAGATGCGCCCCGGTGCGTAGATCCTTAACCACGAAATGATATGGAAAAAATTCAACAGAAACTTGATTAGTACGACTAAGTTTTGCAACAGAAATAAGATTATTACGAAGAGATGGAACGATTAAGACATCGTTTAAAAAAAGCGGTCGTGAGTTGGTGTGAAGGGTTGTTTGACCAATGTGTGTGATAGGAAGGGTTTTACCATCACCTAAAACAATCTCATCCGGGCCACCATATTCGGAAAGAACATGCATTTGGTTGTTGTTGTTGTTAGTGTGATTGGAAGCGCCTGTATCCCACATCCATGGAGGGTTTGGAACCGTAGTGTGAGAAGATGTATTGTTCACAACCGGGTATGAGTAGGAATCATGAGTAGAGACTTGATGGTCGCGTAGGAAGCGACGAAGTTTGCGACAATCTTTCGTTACATGACCGGGTATGCTGCAAAAATAACAAAAAACGTTAGTTTGGCTGTTGTGGGTCGGGTTGTTTTGAGTTTGGGTTGCGGATTTGTTTGACCATGAGGAAGGTCGGTTTTGTAATGATAGGTTTGAGGCTGAGGAACAAGGGTTCCGATTGTAGTTTTGGTTTGATTGATGAACAAAAAATGGAGCCATTGAGGCTGCAAATCAGAAAAATGAAAGGGTTGTGTTGGTTGCGGACAGAAGGCTGTCGAAAGCTGTGATGGATCGGTTGGCTCAAGGGAGCTTTAGGCTCTTGATACCATATAGAGTAATAGGTAATAGAGTGAATTGGATCGAATGTACTTTTCTCATTATTCACAGAAGATTATATAGTGGCTACAACATTAATACAATGACTTGATTCTAGGAAGACTATTGACTAGACTATTGACTAAGAATATTGACTATGACTAAATAATTATAAAGACATAAAGATAGCTCTTTGACTATGACTATTGACTGTTGACTGTTGACTATTGATTTATGTTAATAAATATCCACTTCATTAATATCCCCCATTCATATTAATGTTTGTTTGTTTTTTTAGAAACTTTGAGTTTTGAGTAAAAAGCCCATCATGTTTAAGAACTTTTCATTTTTTTTAACAACTTTTAAATTAGACTAAAAGCCCCATCATATTTAACAAGTATAAAAATTATATAAAAGTCCCGTTCTTCGCGTATTTTTATAACTCACTACGTATAAAAAAGTTTATAACAAAAACGGTGAGGGCAAGGAATATTTACGCAATATTAAATCGGTGGGGGCCAGGGCACCCCTTGCCATCACAAACCTTCGCCCCTGGACCCATAGGCAAAAGGTCACCCACGCCCCATCACCAATTCCAGGAAAAACCCATCGCCCAAAAGCCCACTGTGATAAAACCTTTGGCTCGCACATGACACTTTTTATCGCGAATGAGACTCCAAACGACAATCTCCCCTAGACAAAGTTATCCGGATACTAGTAGTGCCCTTTGGTACTTGGGCTTTAGTTCTAAATTAAATGAAACAAACAACCAACATGCATGGCCATGGCTTCTTCATGTAAGTTCGTTTAAGTTATTTTAGTGAACACAAACACTTCGACGGATGTATTTTTATTTGTGTTTGTTCAAGTATGTATGTTAATTTAGCAGATAAACGGACATACATAAAAAATATTACATGTTAAAAAGGATGGCCTATAATAATCATTTTTATACGTTTATTTACCCTTGGGTATAAACACACATATATAATTTTTTCTACATAAACGAACAACGTGCCACATGTAAATGAACGAATGAAAAGCTTGTCTGTATTCATTATTTAACCAATGTAAAACTTGTTAATCTAACTTTTCATACGAATATTTTGTTATATGATTCTTTAAACGTTCGGTTTGTTTAAAGCACTTCTAATTCCCGTTTTAATCCCAATAACAATAATTTTCTCATTAAAAATAAAAGGATAAATTATATAAGGATAGTAGATAAGGCAGCAACAAGCTGCGCCTTCATCCGAATCTGCTAAAAACAAAGTCGTTCCCTTGAAGGGTGGAGAAGTTATTGTGCGCTATCCGTTGAACCCGAGCCAAAAACCGCATCGCTTCCAGTGCCAAGGGACCGAACATGTCGAAGGCCAGGAGAACGAAAGCATGTTGATTATCCACAAATGCTTTTCCTTTTCTTGGATTTAGCTCTCATGACCAATTGCCTCGCGACAACTCCACTATCCCGAAGCCCAGCTATGGGGGACTCCCTAGTAAGATCAACGGATGCATGTTTCCCACCTTCCCAACCAAACACTAAGACGTTTGTTGGGCGCAAGGTGGACCTCCCCTCCATAGGGTCTGTGAGAAAATTAAGTGACGTCTCTTTTCTTACGAAGACTCCCGCTTTCTAAGGATGTCTGCCAATACATCTCAGACAAAATCATGCCTATATTTAAACCCTCACAATTATTTAGAATGTAAAGCATAAGGCATGCTTATGCGGCAGACCGGGCAATTTTTGTCATCGAGGAAAATGAGAATCATCAGCCGGTATTTAAGGATTGACACGTAGAACTAAAGGTATTTTATTAATCAAATCGAATGAAAGTTTGATGTCCGTTAAGCTAACATTTTATATTCAAAGGTTTTGTATTTTGATTAAAATTTGCAATAATTCATGGTTTGAAGTAAAGTTAGTGATGTATGGATTGAGAGAAATACCAACCACTAGGGGACAAAAAATACCTTTTGCACTAAAATGAATAAATATGCGTTTTTGGACTTTTTATAAACAAATAATTATTTAACTTGTAATCATATTTATATTTATACAATCGTGAAAATGACCTTTTTAAACGTTCTGATTATTCAACTTATACCAAGAGTCCAAGACACATCTCCGTCTATCAACGGTCAAAATATAACATATTTGATGTACATGCCTTAAATTTTAGGCCAACCGATTAATAAAGCCGAATAAATAATCTTTTGTTGGTAGCTACTCCTAAGTCCTAAGTTACTTATTGTCGATTTTCTCATGCTCGCAACCCTCAAATTGCTCTAGTGATGCTCGACGTTATCATTGATTGGTTTAGGTGTGAGAAAACGGCAATTATAAGTACATCATAAAAAGAAAATTGTCGTGTTAGATTTCGATTTGACCAAGTTCCATATGTCCCTATTCCCTAAGCTAGATATATGTAGCCCATGACAATAATGATGAACCTTTATAATTGTTTTAAGGCTCATAACTTCCTTTTCGTTATGATCATATGCCTTTTGTATTATTTTTAGCCCTTTGATATATACTAGTGGGGTGCCCGCGCGTTGCGGCGGGAGCACACTTAGATTGGTTATTTTAAGATGGGGCGATTCGGTTAAGTTTTACACCACAACAAACCAAATTAGTTATAGAGCATGGGACTTTAACCTAGTTAGTTATAAAAATAAATAAATAACTTTTATCTTAGTACTTAAAACACTACTTTTTCTAAGAAGTTGCCCCATTTGAGCTTCTGACCAGCAACGTTAATGCATGCCAACGCCTCTGTATTTTGAGTGGACTCGGTTTTGTACAACAAACCAAGTTAGTTATAGAGCATGGGACTTTAACTTAGTTTTAAAAATAAATAAATAACTTCTATCTTAGTACTTAAAACACTACTTTTTTCTAAGAAGTTGCACCATCCGAGCTTCTGACCAGCCGCATTAATGCATGCCAACGCCTCTGTATTTTGAGGGACTCGGTTTTGTTTCTTACCATAAGGACACAGTATCAATTTTTCCATAATATATAAAGAAAGAAGGTATAAATTTCTACATGCACAACTTGCTCAAAGAAAATTATCGATGAGGGTTTAAAATTTATACAAAAGTTCCTACCTAGTTTTGGAGCACTATAATACCTTTGTCTTTTATTCTTCAAACATCTTCTTAAATATCGGGATGATCCAATCTTCAAACTTACGGTAGTTATCATTAGGCATTAACAAATTACAAATATGATTTAGTCCTTTAAAAGCAAAAACCGCTTCTGTATGTGCCCGCAAGGTATTTTATGATATTTTCGTCAATGCCACCAATTGTTATCATACATCCAGCTCAAAAGAATCATCATCATATAGAAACCAATCGTAGATGTTATGCCAGTCATACCCTTGTTCTTGTATACCACCAATGATAAACTTTTATTTAATCAAACATAAGCTCTAAAGAATCATCATCATCATATAGAAAACAATATGAAGCTAGCTTTTGTCTAAACTAATACACATGTTGGTCACATAGCCTTGAAATACTAACCATACGATGTTGAGCTAGATACTTAATAATGTCTTTGACACCGGAAGAAATAAGGTTTGAATTGAAGTTTGGGAAAAAATTTCATCTAATAGACTCTTTGGAAGTTGGGTTCGTCTCCTCCTCATTGCAATCTTCTATTACTTAATCAATGGCCTCCAATCTAGCTTTAGTCATCAAATTGAAATACTGTATCATATACAATACCTAAAAGTAGTACACCTTAGAAAGATTTTTGTAAGCAACTCAATTTGAAGCGTGGTTCGAATGGTAGTATGTAACACCTGCGAGCGAAGGCGTTATTGACGATTTCAAGAACACTTTCGAGAGGTATTTATGAGTTTACCTAACTGAGTTAATTCTCATGATTGTGATATAAAATAAACTATTATAAAAACATGTTTAGTGATTTGATTTGATTTAATTTAATTCTTAAAGATAGTCAGCATAGAAAAATCAGTTACGACAATAGTTAAGATTTTTTTTTTGAATGGTAAACTTCATTAAAAAACACGGCTAGTCCTCAAACTAAGGACTGCCAGAAAACCTTACAACGACAATAGATAAGATGAAAGTTGAAATGGATCCTTCCAGCAATGTTAGTTAGACATAAAGGAAATTGAAAATGAAAATGATTAGTGCTTTTCCGTTTGTATTCTACAAAAAAAAAGAGTTAATTATATTCATTTTTTTTTACGTTCCACCTTCACGATGAGTTGGTTTTGTTAAGTTTTTAGAGACACCAAAATAATTGAGGGACTCTTGAATTGTAACATATATGATGTTAACATTTAACTCTTTAACTAAATAAATTTATTATAACATTTAAGTAGTAATTAGTGAAGTATTTAATTTGTCGTGTCCAATAGATGAAATTACCATATTGCCCATTTAAATGATTATGAAATGACCATCTTACCCATCTAGAACTCATTATATAGTAGTATAGATAATGGTAGACAACATGTCTATACATGTTAGTTATGTACTAACTTTATAAAGTTTTTCCTATTTGGGTGGGCAGAAGACAATTTCAAATCATGTTTTAAATTATTTTTTATTAAACAAATTAGGATTTGTATTTGTTCGACAAACAACTAACACTATTAGTACAATACTCTAACGAGTGACTGATAAAAAAAAATCGATCAAACAATTAGATTTTACAAGTGATCCATACTATGTCACCTACAAAGATTTCAATATGTTGATAACTATATACTCATATCACCCTTATCCGTTTAAAATTGTGCATATTTTTTAATAATCAAATTGAATAAAACAATTGATGTTATTTTTAAACTATTTAGGGTGGGTCGTGGGTGGAGTGCTCCACTGAAATATTTTCAACTATTAAAATACATTATTTAGGGTTTTAGTATAGAGCCCACGGGCCCGGTTTATCTCTATATATTGTAACCCTATTGAATGGAATACAATCAATCAAGTCTTTTTTTTTCTTTCCTGATTGCTTCTATCTCTTTCTTTCAACCAGCCTTTTCTTATCTTTTGTATTGTCATGGCCGACAAACATAGCACTGCCACTCTATTGGGAGTGGGATCTAGCGGATCTTGTTTATCATTATGGGAACAAAAGAAACAAAACCAAACAGAGGGAAGTCATTGACCAAACTAAAGTCAAGTACTGAAGAGTATGGATAATATTTTGGCAAAGTCAAGAAGATTGCAGAATTTTGGACCAAAAAAAAAAGTCAAGAATCGAGATCAAGACAAGTCTTTTTATGTTTATTGTTATGTCCTTTATGTTTTTTTTTCTTATTGTTTTCCAGTCTGAGTGTCCGATGCTCTACCACTCTGACTGCGGGGGAGTATTAGAATACATTATTTAGGGTTTTAGTATAGAGCCCACGAGCCCGGTTTATCTCTATATATTGTAACCCTATTGAATAGAATACAATCAATCAAGTCTTTTACCATCTTACATCAACTTCACTTATTTACACCAATCATGCACTGCAACATCAGTTCACTGAAACAAAGTTTTGGAGGTAGCACTAACCTGAACCACCCAACTCAACCCCCCACTCTCAACACATCCGTGATATAACACCTGTGTTGGTAGTGTCATCCAGTGCAGTGTTACTGTATTGGCAGAGGGGTACCAGAATGGTTTGCTTGTAGTGCCCTGGCGCCCCGCCTCCTCTAACATATCCATACTTGAAAAAAAAAAACTAACAGGAATATTGATTAGATGGGCACCTCATACTTTGGGACAAAAAATGCCTTTTTCACAAGAAAAAAAAACGATATTATATGTCATTTTGGATTTATGCTTTTTATAAAATGTATTGATGAAGACATCACTTATCAAGACAATATGGTCAAAACTATTTGAGCATCTTGATTATTTAATCCATTACCGATTATGTCTCTATATTAATCAAGGCATATGCCTAAGATTATGCTCAAGTGGACCGATTAGAGACACATTGGTTGTTTGCTTGTGACTTATATAGTTACATCCGAGAATCACCATATTTTCGTTCTTCCCCTTCCTTCCGACCAAGTGTGTTGGATATTTTAGTGTAATTGGATTGACTGTTTGACCAATATATCTTCATAATAAGACATCATATAGGTCTGGAGGTGCGGGGTGCACGACTATTTGAATTTATTATGAACGAAGCCCCTAAGGGAAGGGGGTCCGGGGGCAGCGCCCCTAGGAGCAGGGTCCAAGGGGCGACAGCCCCTGACGGGTGATTCATTACAAATTGATCATCTTCTTGGTCAAATTCTTTGGTTCTTCTCTCAAACATATACTTACAGAAAATTTTCAATCTCTGATTGTATCCGATTGAATATTTCGATTGAACCGTCGAATTGATTCAATCTGAAAGCGATTATGTGCCATCAGAGATTTCTGTTATCCGGTTGTTTTGTTCGTTATTACTGTAAATCCCTAACAAAGTGTTCCATAGAGTCTTTCAATCGTGAGACGAGAATAAATAGAGGTAGAACATGATTGTAGATTATAATTTTGTCATTAACAAGTGGTCTTGAAAACTAAACTTGGCTTCAAGCACAAAGATTACACATCCCTAATGGCCTAAGGGTCATTGAAGATACAAAGATTTTGAATTTTATGGTTTGTTTTGAAGTCATTTTTGAGTTCCCGTTCGTTGTTGCCATCTACATCACCACCTCTAACATCCCCGAATGGCCTTGAGAGTACTCACTACTCACCCTCTACATATGTTTTTTATCGTTTCATGTTAGTAAGGATTGATAAAGTTTCACGGTATTAACTCATTTATTGGTCATATTACAACTCTTGCTTTATAATGAGTGATTATTTGTAAATTATAGAATTTACTGTATTGTGATTAAAGACAACAACTAATGGATTTGGTGAGCCATATTTACATCCATATCCATTTTTTTCTTCTATCTTATTTACATATCCATATGACTTTAATTCTCATGTTTATATTCACATTCATTATATCAAAGGAAAAATGGATATCTATCAGGCATTAAGAATTATATTTATTATACATTAGTTTTAAAACTTTCATGAATAGTGCTAACGGAGTTACTATTCAACTCCGTTAGGTTACTATTCAACTCCGTCAAGTTGCTATTTAGCTTAACAGAATTACTATTCAACTCCGTTAGGCTACCATTCAACTCCGTCAAGTTACTATTTACTCTGCTTTTTTATTTTTATTTTTCCCTAAATCCGTTTTTTTCTCTGTTAAGTTACTATTTAACTTTGCTTTTTTTAATTTTCTTCACTTAACTCTGTTAGGCTACTACTCAATTCCTTTCCTAAATCCGTTTTTTTCCCCCGTTAAGTTACTATTTAACTCTGCTTTTTTTTAATTTTCTTCACTTAACCCTGTTAGGCTACTACTCAATTCCGTCATGTTACTACTCAACTCAACTCCGTAAACTACTATCCAACTTCGTAAAGTTACTGTTCAAGACCGTCAAGTTACTATTCAACTCCACTCAACGCCGTTAGGTTACTACTCAACTCCGTTAGGCTACTGTTCAACTCCGTTAGCTTAACGGAGTTACTATTCAACTACGTTAAGTATTTAACTCCGTCAAGTTACTATTTACTCTGTTTTTTTTTTTTAATTCTGCAACTCCTTTTTTCCTCTGTTAAGTTACTATTTAGCTTTTTTTTTTAATTTTCTTTACTCAACTCCGTTAGGCTACTACTCAATTCCGTCATGGTACAACTCAACTCAACTCCGTCAATTTACTATTCAAGGCCGCCAAGTTACTATTCAACTCCACTCAACGCTGTTAGGTTACTACTCAACTCCGTTAGGCTACTATTCAACTTCGTTAGCTTAACGGCGTTACTATTGAATTCCGTCAGGTAACTATTTACTCTGTTCTTTTAATTTATTTTTTCCTGCAACTCCTTTTTTCCCTCCGTTAAGTTACTATTTAACTATGTCTTTTTTAATTTTCTTTACTCAACTCCGTTAGGGACTTAGGGTACTACTCAATTATGTCATGTTACTACTCAACCCAACTCAACTCCGTCAACTACTTTCCTACTATATCAACTAACTATTCAAAGTTGAGTTAAAGAACTATCAAATATGACTAGGGTCTAGGCTTATGTAACACCCCAACCGATGGCGGAAACATCGAGGTGTCACGTAGTGACGATTGTTCAAAAGCGCATGGACTAAATTTGTAAATAATAATAGCAATAACTTCCATTATCCAAAAAGGAAATACAAAAGTCTTAATAGAAATCTCAAACATAAATATTAAATGTTCAACTTTTTATTTAAGCACTAGGTCCAGCCTAAGCGTGAAAGCATGAAACATCAAACGTCACCTGAAACATGTACAAAACAATTTTGTCAACACATATAATGTATTGGTGAGTACATCCGTTTGATATATATAGTAAGGTAAACTTTAGCAATTCGTGAGTTATTTTGCAAGATGTAATAAGTGGTATCCGGGTCAAATCAACCCTAAGAGAAGAAAGCAGATATATTTAGTATGCGCTAGTAGTAATGTAATACATAGCAATGACGAGGACTCTCAACAGAGTCACAAGGGTATAAACCATAGTACTATTCATTGAAATGCCAGGCCGCAACGGTTAATGATTTGACAGGTCATAGATACACAAAATGACACAAGCAAACACACATAAGAATTGCTATTTTAGTAAGAAGTAATAGAAAATTGATAGTAAGTACATGAGTCACCCCAAAATAGTAAAACAGTAAAAAGGGGAAAGATATACTCACAGTTAGCGAAAGCGATCAAAATCCACTTAAGCGGTCGTGAGCTAAGTAATGAGAATTCCGAGGAATTCAACCTATAATGTGTAAGAATACTAATAAGGAAAAGTCTAAGAGTCTAAAGTAACTAGGGTCTAAGGCATTAGGGTTTGCTAAGTCGATTTGGGGAATTAGAGGTTTTATGATTAGTCGAATTAATGTAAAAGTTGTATATTAAAAATAATATACCAAAGTTTGTAAAATGATTTAGGTAATATAATTATTACCGATTAAATATTTAAATAACAATATGTTTGAATAATTAAGGCAAAATAATTTAGTTAGTTACTTTAACTAAATTAAAATAATACGATAATCATAAATATATAAATAAATAATTTTTGTATTACACAACGATTCAACAAAAAAAATAATTAAGACATTAAACCATACGAGTATTTCTATTTTATAAGAAAACATTTATAAAATAAATGTTTAAATTGTATAAATAAATAAATGTTTTATTATGTCTAACTAAACGTAAATAAGGCTAACAATACTATACGTGATCCAAAAATTATTTATTTTATAGAAAATGGGTGATTTCTGATGTAAACATATTAGAATAATTTTCCCATAATTTATATAAACTTATTTATATTTAAAACTGATTTAATGAGATTAAATCATGTTTAAATGATTAAAAATGGGAAAATTAATAAAAATAAATGTTTTCTTGACCAATAATTTTTATTTCAGTTGAAAATGGTTAGAAATAATTACTCAAAAAGTTTGAGATTAAAATCATTAAAAATGAATTTTTTTATCAATTATTTACGATTAAAACAATTTAATTCAATAAAAATATAAAAATAAAACATTTTTCAGAAAATAAAAATGTGGAAATGTTCTTTATGATGTCAAGAAGCTACACCTAAATTTTCATAATTTTTGAGTAAAAGATGAATTTATTATGAATATTCTAAGATATATATATATATATATATATATATATTTATTTGTAATATCCCAAAAATAATAAACAAACAAAAAAGAAACATGAAAATGTTGCCCAAAAACCTGGCCTTAGAGAGGCTCGAACCCGGCCCCCTTCATTCCACAACACCCACACACACCACTAGGCCAGACCATGTTTTGTTTATTTATTTGAAACTGAATTTTATTTAACAATATACTCAACCATCATCTTCTTCCCCAATTTACTAAGCATGAACCCTAACCCTAGACCAAAACCAATCCATCGATTTAGACAAGAAACACGAAAAGAATCATAGGGCTATGAAAGAGAACTACATAAAGATTAAAACGGCAAGGTAAATTTCGACTTACAATAATGAGAAATGGCTCGTTTGTTAAGCTTTAAACCCGAATAAAATGGGGTCGATTACCCACTGAAAAACGCGATTTGAGGTGAAGTTTTTGCTCGTTTAAGACGATATCAAGTGCAGAAATCATTAGGTGGGTTCGATATATATAATGGAGGTTTAATAGACGCGTTTTGAGGCGTTTTTTTTTTCTCCGATCGGTTACAACCTTTTCACAATTAAACTTGGTTAAAAACGCGTTATATCTTATCATTATTACTGGAATTCGAAGTTTAAAGATGGGGAAACGGTTTAGGATCATTAAAAGAACAATAATTCGTGTAAAAAAACTTGTTTTTGAGTTCTGCCGGAAAACATGGCCGCCGCCGGCGGGTTTGGCCGGAAAAACGGCCGGAGTTCATGGAGGGGAAGTTTCTTTTTTTTAAAAGTTTCAGTTTTGGCAAGAATGGTCCCTCATGTTTCAACTAGGTTAGTTTATAATATAACCAAGTTAGTTTTCCTTTAATAAACCTTAACCAACATAACTAGATTTAACTTAAAACTTTTATAAAACCCCCTTTTTTTTTTGATTTTTACGAGTACGTTTACCCGTACTCATTTGATCAAAACTTATACTCGGTCCATAATAAATAAATATAAATGTTAAATTTTTAGTTCGTTCTAAAATTAAATTTTGAAAACGACGAAACTTATAGGGACTCTAATGAAAATATTTCGGGGGTTATTTTTGTAAATCAGACGAAAGACGAGGGTGACGGATGTCACAGGCTCCCCTACTTTAGAAAATTTCGTCTCGAAATTTCTTTCAAGTGAAGGTTTCTGGTGTATGTGTGCATGTTATCGATGAAAATCAGTTACGACTTGATCCAAGAAAGGTTTATAAACTCGGTTCGTAGGGTTCCTAAAAGCAGGTATTAGATTAACAGAAAATTTATAATCGTTTAGGTTCTGCGTGCATTTACAGGGCATCTAAAAATAAGATTGCCATTAACAACCTCCATAGTAAAAGAATAGGTAAAGTGAGGGCAAGTACGAGTAAGCAAAGGTTCAACTTCTAACGAGACAAAACTCCTATCCATAACGGTATCAAACAAAATCGAAGCATATAAGTTGGTAATAAGAAATGTACCATTGACAACGTCGTTGGTAGCTTGATCTTGGTTAGCGTTGATGTTGAAAGCACGACCACGGGCTGGAGCTGCTTGTATTGCTGGAACTGCTGGGACTGCTGGGGTTTGCTGACGAGCCTGAATGAAAGCAGCTAAATGAGGACACCTATCTTGCCTGTGGTTAGGATCACCACAAGCATAGCAAGCTCTGGGTTGACCAGTCCTCTGGTTTTGAGCATTCCCAGTTTCAGTTTCCCGACAGTGAGAAGCAGTGTGGCCTGCTTTGCCGCAAGTGTCACATTTATAGCAGGGTCGAGTAGTTGGATGGTGAAAGTTGCATGAAATGCATTTAGGGTGTGAACCCAAATAGTTTCCCTGAACCTTTTGAGTTTGAGGTGCAGTAGATGTGTTTGCAACAGGAACCTGATTAAGGGGTGTAACAACAGCATAGTTCTGGTTTCCACCTTTTCGTTTCTTATTGGAACTAGAGGTAGAGACAGAGTTTGCTTGAGACGGTTCAGTGGTAGCAGAGGTTTCAGTAGTTCTTTTAGTACCCTTACGAGTTAGAGTACCATCCTTGACATGCTTGTCAGTAAGAGAGGCTGCGAGACGAATGGCATCCTCTACAGTAGCAGGCTTGCTTCCCATAACCGAATCATGGATCTGAGGTGGTAGTCCCTCAATATACTTCTCAATAGCCAAGGATACCGGGGTTACCATACGAGGAATCAGTAAGCTCAACTCGTGGTAACGGTTGTTGTAGGGGACATTATTTCCACTATCCTGCTTGAGGTGATAGAACTCATCCTCCAATTTCTTCATCTCACTACGAGGACAGAACTCAGTAGTCATGGCGATTTTGAAATCATCCCAAGACATAGCTAAAGCAGCTTCCGTCCCTCGAGCATGTTTTTCACCATTCCACCAAGTGAGCGCTCTCTTTTGAAGAACACCCGTGGCATGACGAACACGTAAGTTGGCTGGACAGTCGCTATTAATGAACGTATTCTCCATACTTTCGAACCATTCAAGTAACCCAGTGGCTCCCTCAGTGCCATTAAACTTGTTGGGATGGCAGGAGTTGAAATGCTTGAAAGTGCACTTATTCTCACTAGCTCCACCATTTCCACTTGTATTCCCGTTAGAGTTCCCATTCGAGCTACCGTTCAGATTAAGGTTTGGAATAATAGCATTAATGATGTTAGGAACAAGTGTTTCCAACTTGTCATTGAGCATGGTCGCGATACGCTGATCAGATTTCAGTTTAGCCTGACGCTTCGAGGCTCTCTTACGAGATTCGCGATCAGACATCTACAAAAGTGAACAATAATTATGAGATTTGATTCCAAAAATCTTGGAAATGCCATAGTTTATATCAAGACAAGTAACACATAACATGAGATTTAGTAATTATAAATTGATTTAAGAAAAATTATGAACATCATAAAGAAAATCATGATAAAACTCCAAATGAAAAACAATACCAAGTATAAAACGAGATATAAGAGTGTCTCCAAAGAAACTGTTGACTGACTAAAGTAATTGAAATATTATTAGTGACTTGTGGGGGCGTACTTTAGCCTATAAGTGAATGCTCATCCCGAGAATTCCCAGGTAGGTAAACGGGTCCCTCGTCTGATTGGGATTTACGCGAATTACCAACCTAGACAGAAAACTCAGAATACAGGCGCTCACCCTTCCAGATTGCACGTGCCCCGTCACAAATAATTTTCCAAACTTTAGCGGATCTTGAAATGTGGAAATATATATCCTTGAGATGTGGATTTCACTCCTAACTCAAAGATATACTTCCAAATAGTAAAAATATGATGGAGTGAAACTGGTCACTAAGATAAGGATATCACTCCTAGCTTAGTGAGTAAGTTTCTTTTGGAGGGATAGATTCCTTGAGATTTGGACGTCTCCTATCTCGAAAGGAAAATATTCCAAGATAAATAAAATAAATAAATAAAACATATAAAGAGTGAAACTATTCACAAGTAAAAGGAGAAAATATATCTAAAGAAATATGAGGATAAAAGAAAGCATATAATGGGTAGCTTAGTTATAGTCTAGGTCAAAAGCATTTACTAATAACCTAATTCCCTATAACCATTGCTCTGATACCAATCTGTAACACCCCAACCGATGGCGGAAACATCGAGGTGTCACGTAGTGACGATTGTTCAAAAGCGCATGGACTAAATTTGTAAATAATAATAGCAATAACTTCCATTATCCAAAAAGGAAATACAAAAGTCTTAATAGAAATCTCAAACATAAATATTAAATGTTCAACTTTTTATTTAAGCACTAGGTCCAGCCTAAGCGTGAAAGCATGAAACATCAAACGTCACCTGAAACATGTACAAAACAATTTTGTCAACACATATAATGTATTGGTGAGTACATCCGTTTGATATATATAGTAAGGTAAACTTTAGCAATTCGTGTGTTATTTTGCAAGATGTAATAAGTGGTATCCGGGTCAAATCAACCCTAAGAGAAGAAAGCAGATATATATAGTATGCGCTAGTAGTAATGTAATACATAGCAATGACGAGGACTCTCAACAGAGTCACAAGGGTATAAACCATAGTACTATTCATTGAAATGTCAGGCCGCAGCGGTTAATGATTTGACAGGTCATAGATACACAAAATGACACAAGCAAACACACATAAGAATTGCTATTTTAGTAAGAAGTAATAGAAAATTGATAGTAAGTACATGAGTCACCCCAAAATAGTAAAACAGTAAAAAGGGGAAAGATATACTCACAGTTAGCGAAAGCGATCAAAATCCACTTAAGCGGTCGTGAGCTAAGTAATGAGAATTCCGAGGAATTCAACCTATAATGTGTAAGAATACTAATAAGGAAAAGTCTAAGAGTCTAAAGTAACTAGGGTCTAAGGCATTAGGGTTTGCTAAGTCGATTTGGGGAATTAGAGGTTTTATGATTAGTCGAATTAATGTAAAAGTTGTATATTAAAAATAATATACCAAAGTTTGTAAAATGATTTAGGTAATATAATTATTACCGATTAAATATTTAAATAACAATATGTTTGAATAATTAAGGCAAAATAATTTAGTTAGTTACTTTAACTAAATTAAAATAATACGATAATCATAAATATATAAATAAATAATTTTTGTATTACACAACGATTCAACAAAAAAAATAATTAAGACATTAAACCATACGAGTATTTCTATTTTATAAGAAAACATTTATAAAATAAATGTTTAAATTGTATAAATAAATAAATGTTTTATTATGTCTAACTAAACGTAAATATGGCTAACAATACTATACGTGATCCAAAAATTATTTATTTTATAGAAAATGGGTGATTTCTGATGTAAACATATTAGAATAATTTTCCCATAATTTATATAAACTTATTTATATTTAAAACTGATTTAATGAGATTAAATCATGTTTAAATGATTAAAAATGGGAAAATTAATAAAAATAAATGTTTTCTTGACCAATAATTTTTATTTCAGTTGAAAATGGTTAGAAATAATTACTCAAAAAGTTTGAGATTAAAATCATTAAAAATGAATTTTTTTATCAATTATTTACGATTAAAACAATTTAATTCAATAAAAATATAAAAATAAAACATTTTTCAGAAAATAAAAATGTGGAAATGTTCTTTATGATGTCAAGAAGCTACACCTAAATTTTCATAATTTTTGAGTAAAAGATGAATTTATTATGAATATTCTAAGATATATATATATATATATATATATTTATTTGTAATATCCCAAAAATAATAAACAAACAAAAAAGAAACATGAAAATGTTGCCCAAAAACCTGGCCTTAGAGAGGCTCGAACCCGGCCCCCTTCATTCCACAACACCCACACACACCACTAGGCCAGACCATGTTTTGTTTATTTATTTGAAACTGAATTTTATTTAACAATATACTCAACCATCATCTTCTTCCCCAATTTACTAAGCATGAACCCTAACCCTAGACCAAAACCAATCCATCGATTTAGACAAGAAACACGAAAAGAATCATAGGGCTATGAAAGAGAACTACATAAAGATTAAAACGGCAAGGTAAATTTCGACTTACAATAATGAGAAATGGCTCGTTTGTTAAGCTTTAAACCCGAATAAAATGGGGTCGATTACCCACTGAAAAACGCGATTTGAGGTGAAGTTTTTGCTCGTTTAAGACGATATCAAGTGCAGAAATCATTAGGTGGGTTCGATATATATAATGGAGGTTTAATAGACGCGTTTTGAGGCGTTTTTTTTTTCTCCGATCGGTTACAACCTTTTCACAATTAAACTTGGTTAAAAACGCGTTATAGCTTATCATTATTACTGGAATTCGAAGTTTAAAGATGGGGAAACGGTTTAGGATCATTAAAAGAACAATAATTCGTGTAAAAAAACTTGTTTTTGAGTTCTGCCGGAAAACATGGCCGCCGCCGGCGGGTTTGGCCGGAAAAACGGCCGGAGTTCATGGAGGGGAAGTTTCTTTTTTTTAAAAGTTTCAGTTTTGGCAAGAATGGTCCCTCATGTTTCAACTAGGTTAGTTTATAATATAACCAAGTTAGTTTTCCTTTAATAAACCTTAACCAACATAACTAGATTTAACTTAAAACTTTTATAAAACCCCTTTTTTTTTTTGATTTTTACGAGTACGTTTACCCGTACTCATTTGATCAAAACTTATACTCGGTCCATAATAAATAAATATAAATGTTAAATTTTTAGTTCGTTCTAAAATTAAATTTTGAAAACGACGAAACTTATAGGGACTCTAATGAAAATATTTCGGGGGTTATTTTTGTAAATCAGACGAAAGACGAGGGTGACGGATGTCACAGCTTAGATATCTTCAGCGTTGCAAGAGGGTGAGATGTCACATGTACTTGTTAATAATTCTTTATAAAAATCTTGGTTGAATGATTGTGAGATCAAGCGACGTATGCACCCCAATTTGATTAACAAGTGATACGATTTCAAATCTTTACCTCATTGTGTAAAAACTTTAGTGTCGTGGTCACAACGTTTGAGCCTATTCGGCTCTTTCTACTTGAATTTTGATCATGATTTTATCATGTTTTAGAAAGGTCATTCTTTTATCAAACAAGTTAGGATGCGTATTTACAAGACTAACATTCTAACTACTAACACTATTCATATGATACTCTAAAGAATGATTGTTTGAAAAGATCGAAATTCTGATTTTACATATTCGAAATGAGAAGTTGTCATCCCATTTAATCCAATCAGGATGCCCTTGCCTAACATGTTTCTTGGTAGGAGTAACATGAAGCTCAAAATTATAGATATATTCAAGATGCTATTCATCTACGGTCTATTTCATAAGAATTCATAGTAGAATACCTCTTAGAAAAATACCTGTTCACTTGTAGAATTAAACAATTCCTTTTTTAAAGAAAAAAAGTTATGTATAATTAATCAAATAGAAAAGATGCCACGGTAACAAGAGTCTATCTATCGCATATAGAGTTTAAGGGTGTCATGGCCTAATCGTCAAGGTGATGTCAGGATCTAAAAGATTGAATAGAATAGTAAGTACATATAGAAGTAATTTCTTTTGAATTCCAATATTGATATTTCACAAGTGATCCATTCTCTCTCACCTACAAAGAATTTGATATGTTGATAACTTATTACTCATATAATCTTAATCCATTTGTAATTTTACGTACTTTTAAAGTTCAAGTTGAATAAAATTGATGTTCATTGATAAACTATTCATGTCCAAACTTTAAAGAACTAACATGAATATTGATGAGATGGGCACCACACACTTTTTTTTTTTTTTTGGAAGGTGTGTTTCAGCGGAGAATCCAAACGACACACAACCCCTCAACCCTAGTTCGAATCCAGACCAAACGCGGGTGTTGAATTTCTCACCCCTTAGTGCGAGTGGGGGACTCGAACCTGAGACCAAGCCCGGGCGGGAACCTCCCTAAGGAGTAAACCCTCCCACCTCCGACCAGCTGGGCTGGACATCATTGGCAAAGGCACCACACACTTGAGGACAAAAAATGCCTTTTCCACCATAGTGATTTTATATGTCATTTCGGATTTATGCTTTTATAAATGAATTGATCATGACATTACTAATCCAGGCAATATGGTCAAAACAATTTGAGCATCTTGATTATTTAATCCGATGATGTCTCTTCATCCATCCTTGCTTAAACAAAACTTTTAATCGAGGCATATTCCTTTAGATTATGCGCAAGATGACCAGTTAGTAGGGGTGTTCAACGAATCGAATAACGAATTTTCGAATTATTCGAATTTTTAATATTTTTACCTGAATTCGTATTCGATTCGTATTCGTTTAAAATTCAATTTATTCGATTCGTATTCGATTCGAATAAGAAACTCGAATTCGAATCGAATTCGAATAAATTCGATTTAGTTCAAATTCACCTTAAATAACAAATTGTTTTACTTTTAGTTTTAAAACTAATACAAACTCATTATTTTTAACATATAAAATACAAATCTACAAATTGATAAACAACAATATGTCAAATACGAGAATAGTAAAAATAGTAGAGAGTATAGTTTTATAGAGTTTTGTGATATATAAGGTAAATATATAAAACATGGTTATGCTAAAAGTTATAGACACTATGGGTTCTTAGAGTTTGACCAAAATTTAGAAGTTTTTTTTTTCAATGTGTATACTTGTGTATATAATAATGTGTATATGTGTGTATATATTTAAAAAAATATACATGTACAATTTTTATTCGAATTTCGAATCGAATCGAATTTAAAATCATAAATTCGTATTCGATTCGTATTCGATTTACTGGACTCGAATTCGAATCGAATCGAATTCGAATTCTTAATAATCGAATCGAATTCTTGGTAATCGAATCGAACTAAATCGAATTTCGAATTTTTCGAATTCGAATCGAATTCTGAACACCCCTACCAGTTAGAGATGAACGGGTTGTTTCAATTTAAGCAGCAATTTGTAGATTTTTTATGATAAATACACTACATCTGTACTATGCAGGTTTTGAACTTAGTTATTTTTTTTTATGTTTTACACACAGACTCAAGAGGCAACGCCTGCAGACAAGCTACTAATTTAATAACACCCCCAAAATAACCTTGAGATTACTCACCATCTACACATATTTTTTTATAGTTTTGCGTTAGTACTTGGAATTCAATTATAGAAGTTTCACAGTATTAACTTATTTACCGGTTATATTACAATTCTTGCTTTATAAATGAGAGGTTATTTAGCAAAGAGCTTATGGCCAAATCGTACCAAGTTATTGAAAAAAAAAAAAGTGTACCTTCTCAATTAGTGAGGGTTTAAGTCTTATGATGAACAAAAAGGTATGTATGTATAGTCGAATTAGAGGGCATGTGTGTATATTAAGTGTTATCCGGAATGAATGGATATCCATTGGTCAAACCATCCAAGTTCTGAGTCGTAAATACATAAATTTATACAAATCACAAAATATGAACTTATTAGGGAAATGCTAAAAATATAATAAATAAGTAAATTATAAGAAATCTATCACAATGATTTACAATGATTTTGTAGTATATGCAATAACTTAAATCAATTTAAATGGGTGACATTATTGTTCGTTATTTTTTATAATCTTCGAGAAAGTTTGGATTATTCGTAAACTTTGAACTTTTTATTCTATTGAATTTATTAATTAAACTAGTTTATATTAAAAAAAAAAAATAGGAATATAACCGAGACTAATTACCTGCCCACATGAAGACAAAAAATACCTTTTCTGCAAATATAATTAAATATTTTGATTTATTATTTTACTCTAGAAGAAGGTTATTACTTTGAATTTTTTAAAATTTATATAAAAGGTTTTGTGTGCTGACGTTTTAAAAAAGAATCTTTTTGAGGCACGCTTAAACTATTAAGTGCGTCATTTTTTTCCTACTCCATTAAAAGCTATATACAATAATATATGTCCAATTAAAAAAAAATGATCAAACATAGATTAAAAAAAAAACTAATTACATGAACCAAACAATGGACTGTTATGAATCAATCGTTTGAGTGTGTTCTCTTGTAAGATGAAGTGGGGATTATGATTGACTTTGGCGTTTTGAAACTCATGTGCATATCTCCAAGAGCCATATTATGTCGCATATGCATGATTATCATGGATAACGATACCACTGTTACGATCAATGAAAATGCAAAAACGAAAGTATTGGTCGATTTTATCTAGTAATGTACCAAACTGTAACAAAAATAAAGAAATATTAGAACCGACCGCCTGAACAAATAAAGTGTGTTTGGGTCACCTGCTCATCGTGTTTTTGCACGCCTCTCGATTACATTTGTTTGTTTGTTTGTTGTATGAGTTTTGTAAATGATTTTGTTTATAAAAATGCCTATTTGATTTATTACTTATGGGTTTTGATTATATTAGTATTGTATAAAATACAATATGCTTATTATAAAGTTCAATAGTTTATAACGTTATGTCAATGCACTAATAAAATATTGCCATATGTGATTGTGACTATATGCACATTGGTAGCTCTCAAAACATACAAAGTTATTGTCGGAACGGTTAGCAAACGTCGGCTGCTTTGCTTAACTACCTCGCCTAAGCATTCTTGTTGTCGGAAATATTCATATATTTCAAAACATCTTAAGCATTATATTAATCGTATTTGGCCTTCAGCCGCTTTTGGTGGGTGTACTTGTTTTTACAGTCCCTTGTTAGGCCTATATATTTATATAGCGTTTTGCCAGTCAAAAAAAATCTTAAGCATTATATTTTTATTTTAGTTTAAATTATACAATAGTATAACTGTGTATGCATTTAAAACTTTAGGACACTTTTATGTATACATCTAAAAACTTACGCGATATTATATCTACTTATTACATCAAAACTTATTAAAATACAACCATTGCATGTATTATTCTTTTACATTTTACACTTTAAACTCTCATATACTAATACAAGGTTTAAGAACAGGTCATAAATGTTTTGATTTTGAAAATAAATAATAAATAATAATTTTTTTTTGAACGATCAACTAAAGTATTGCCGGGTACTCTGTACGCGGCCCCCAATGGCCGAAAGGGGCCCCAAATGGCCTCTAGTCCGTACGGACAGAGCCCTTCGGCCCACCCGTCTCCTGTTCCAGGGAAAACCCAGCCCACAAACCCGCCCGAAGGCACGACGGTAGTGAACCAGTAAAACCTGGAGGGATCAGGAGTCAAACCCATGACCACAAGGGTCAAGGGTCTCTCCATCACTTCCCAACCACCTACCCCACCACAAGGGTGGGGGTATCCATCACATGCCTCCCGTGGGAATCGAACCCGGCTCCCCCAAAGAGAGAACCGGCCCTTTTACCACTAGGCCACATGATCAGGATAATAATTATATAGCTCTTTTAAATGTTGGTATTATATCATATCAAACACAAAAAAATATATCATATATAAATCTATCACTTTGTTCCAGAGTTTCATTGAAGGATGGAAGGGAAAGGATTGGAAATGAAGTGGGGAAAAAATATGTTTCAGAGTTTTTTGTAGGAGGGAAAGGGAAGGAATGAGAGGGATAATATAAAGGTTTTTAGGGTGATTTTCAATCTTTTCCAATTTGAAAGGAAGAGGAGGGAAAGAAAGTGGAGGGAAATCATTTCTCTTCCATCCTTAAATGAAACTCTGAAACAGAATGTAAAAGCTCAAGAAAGACTTTCAGCACCTTTTATTTGTGCGAGAAAATAACAAATTGTTGTCATAAATTTATAACAATTAGTATATATAGCGTTATATTTTTTATTGGATTAATATGTTGCTATGAATTGTAAAAGATTCATATGAAACCTCTGTTTTTTTTTTTTTTTTTGTTCTCAAAGTCAATAATTGTATAGATAAATAAGATAACCAACATCAGATTTATCTTTATCAAAAGAACAAAGCAAACAAGTGATAAATTATACAAACAAATGAACAAGTTGATTAACTTATGACAAAAACAATAAAATTGACCAAAAATTCAGACAAGCTGCTTTGCTAAAACTCTTGGTGACCATCAAAAACCTCACAACCATAGATGACCGACATCTACGATAGTTGTACAGTATACGGAGAATAAATACAAATACACAACTTATCTTCCCATTTAGTTCACTCAACCAAACAACCCATCCGAGGTTGTTGCATGCCATCACGCTGAAAAATGAGCATGTGGCGCAAAAAATGAGTGACACATTTAAAAACCAACATCAATCCACAAAAAAAAAAAAAACAAGTAGCCGGCGATATTTCTAGAAGCTTCTTGCGTATATGCATGATGGGTGATGCTATGATGTAAGGAAGGATTGTATTGCAAGTTGCTGTTGCGGCTGCAAAGATGCCCATGTTGAAGCAAAGGTAGCAGGCGGCAGTGTTTGTTGGAGTTGTCTCAGTAGGTTGACTATTCGGTTAATTGTTTGTTCTGTTGCCAGATCCTTGCCGGCACCAATAATCTAAAAACAACAAAAAAAATAAATTAATATAAAAGCCTAAAAAACAAGTTGAAAAAGTAAGCATATGTTAGAAATACTTCTAATAGAATTGTAGTTGACAAACGAAAGTTGTTGAAAATATGAAATGCGAGTATTAACTTAGTAGCTCATCTATCAAAATCAAAATATGCTCTAATTTTAGTTTTAACTGTACGGGTCGAAACTGATCAGGTCAAACGATTTGACCCACTCTGTTTAAATTTATGGAAAAATGGAAATAAATAATCCCAACTATTCACTATTGGCCAATAACAGTCCCAACTACGAAAATCACCAATATTGGTCCCAACTTTCGACATATTGGAAACCAACGGATCCAAACTAACGGAGGCTAACTCCGTTAGTGTGATGCTGACGTGGCATGCCTAGGTGGCAAGATGATCCTACGTGGCATGCCACGTGGCAAAATAATCCTATGTGGCATCCTACGTGGCATGCCACGTGGCAAAATGATCCTACGTGGCATGCCACGTCAGCATCACACTAACGGAGTTAGCCTCCGTTAGTTTGGGTCCGTTGGTTTCCAATATGTCGAAAGTTGGGACCAAAATTGGTGATTTTCGTAGTTGAGACTGTTATTGGCCAATAGTGAATAGTTGGGATTATTTATTTCCATTATTCCTAAATTTATTAAACATATAGTGGGTAGAATTAGTGTTGCAAAAATCGGCCTAGGCGGCGCTAGGCGGGAGTAAAAATCGGAAATAAGCCCTAGTCGCTGATCTAGGCGTTTTGGCCATTAGGCGGCCATTAGTCAGGCCTAAGCGGTGAATTTTTTTTATTTTTTTTTTATTTTTTTATTTTTTAAATTTCTAAGTATTTCTTAGTATTATGGGTATATATCTAAGTATTTCTAAGTATTATGTGTATATATCTTAACATATTTTCAAAAAACACCTAAATGTGTGTGTATATATATATAAAAATACGTATAAAATACCAAAACGCCTAATTTTCGCCTGGTCCCGACTAGTCCCTAGGCTGGACCTCACCGCCCGCCTAGCGCCTAGCGCCTTTTGCAACCTTGGGTACAATATAGTTACAAAAAATATTTTTATATCAAGAATTATCAAAATGTTTGATGAAATGAAGGCATAAAGATTGTTAATACACTTTGGACGACTTTCAATCATTTTTATTTGTTCTTTTTTAGAAAATTTATGTACTTTATCTGCTTGACACATTAGTCATCTTTAATATATCCCGAATCTCCCCATTTAATCATTTATAAGTAAACTGGCTAAAACTTGTGCATCTAATAAAAAGTAATTGACAAAAAAAATAGCTTAATGGAGGAAAACTAACCTCAGCAAATACAGAAACAATTTTCGGTACATATTGGTTGTTGGGGCCCAAAAGATCCATGTCTGACCTGTGGTACATAGCGAGCTAAGTTTGTTAGAGGTGTTACAAAACAGTTGGGAGAAAAATAAACAAAAGAAGGTTTTATGCACACACTTACCTTTCAACCATTGAACAAAGCAGCTCGTGAACAACTTTAGCTTCAATAAGATCTCCTTTGATTGGTAAACAGCTTAACCACGCAGGAATAATCTGCCAAACAATACATCTTATTAGGTGCAAAATACAAGTCTGAATTGTTCAGCTTGGTTGATTTAGTGCTGAATCATTAAGAGGTCTGAAATGATTAAGTGCTGAATGGTTCAGCTATGCACCAAGTCTGAATGGTTCAGCTCTTAACCATTCCATTCAGAGTTTTTTTTTACATTGAAACAAACAGTCTGAATGCTGAACCATTCAGAGTTGAATGGTTCAGAACCTTTGGTTGATTAAGTGCTGAATCATTAAGAGGTCTGAATGGATAAGTGTTGAATCATTAAGTTGGACCTCTTAATGGTTAGTATTCTTGTCCCACATTGGTAGGAGAGCCTCATTAAGGTTCAGCCTAGTTCAGTGCTTAATGGTTCAGCAACATCTCAAATCTTAATGATTCAGCATTAACCATTCCATTCAGAAGTTGAAACAAACGCGCTGAATGTTGAATCATTCATCAATGAATGGTTCAAAGCTTCATTAAGAGGCTACCAAACAGGCCCACCAAACAGCCTTTTTTTTACGTTTTATTACCGATTTAAGTCATGTTTGCCAATATTTGACATTGCAGCTTATTTATATTCATGTGGCATCTTACGTGACACTAAACGGAAAACTTTAAGAAACAGTACTAAAGTGGCATCTGATCTGGTTGGCTAGTGTGGCTTCAACCAATGCCACACTAAAGTTTTATTGCTTAAAACAGTACTAAAGCGCTCATTCCTTTCTATTTTGTGCCTAATCAAAGTTGGATGTTAAAATTCATAAAAGTGTAAAACCTGTTTCTATACCTTGCGGTTTGCTCTTGGTATATGTTAGTACCAAATTCAAATAATCCAGCAGATATATGGTTCCAATTAGAATAAAATACGCCCAAAGATTGTAAATGAATGCCGTCACAAGGTAAAACGAAGTAAGAATCTTACCTGAGTGGAATCGATAGCGTCACGATGAAATTGACATATCTTCCCCAGAGCAGAAACAGCATTATCATATGCCATCACATTTTCAGGCTGGAGAGCATTAGGGTGTCTAATTACCACATTTAGCCTTGAAAGAGCCTCTGTAAAATTAAGTGCATAAGTAAATATTAAAAGTGCAAAAAGGCAATTTCATATACACTTTTCTAAAAGTTTAAAACTTTATATTTTTTCCTTCCAAATTTCTTAACAACACTGTTCTCCTACTCGTTGATACACTCCGTACTAATTAAAACAAAGTGAGCATTGTTTTATTCACATGAAATGTAATTTGGAAAGAGAAAACAAACTTTTAAAAGATTTAAATATGATATTTATATTATTATGCATAAACGTAACTCCTATCCATGTGTTAATGTGTTAACAAATATACCTCCAACAAGTGGTTTTATGACAGAACCACCATATTCTGCACACACTCCAAGTCCGTATGCAGCTGCCTGAATTTAAAAAAAAAAACATATATACTTCAATCATGCTGACCATTGATCATAAGAAAGCAACCAGATCTTTGCCAGTGATCATGCTAACCTGTCGAACATCTGTATTCTCATCATTGCATGCTTCAAGAAGGAATGGAAGATATGTATCATAATACTTTAGAGCTGCTTCACGACACTGCTCTGCCACGTCATCAAAGATGCAAATTACAATCCTCCTTTCTTCAGCTGTTTTATCCTTACCCTAAAGATGAAAAAAAAAGTGTGAGTCAACGTTAACCCAAAAAAAAAAACTTGAACAGGAGAATAACCAATTTAGCAAATAAAGGAAGAATTAAACTTTTAGAAGAGTAAATATGAGAGTTTTTAATTACTATGGAGTATGAAGTGAGTAAATATGAGAGACTGAGAGTTTTGTTGATTTTATGAGATTTAGAGAGTACATAATATAATATTAAACTTTTAGAAGAGTATTTGCGCCCCGAAAAAGAAGGTTCTGGCAAAACTGATAATTGATAGCTAGCACAAGTACTTACCCACATCGGCATCAGATATGATGAGATCTCATCAAAGAAAGGCAGGAAAGAGGCTTTGAAAGTTTTAATCAACGTTCCCAAGATCTCACCAACCTGGAACAGAAAATTAGTTAGGCACAAAAAAATAAAAATAAGAACATATTTAAATTAATAAGTTTTGCTAACTGTAGCCCTTAAGACTATTGTTAATAACTATCGACCATTTTATATATATATATATAGGGGAGGGTTATCTTGAGAACGCTAAATATCGCGAGAACCGTGAGAACAAATGAGAAAACCAATCAAAATCATTTTTTTTCAATACAAACCTAATTATAATCAAAATACAACATTAAAAAACGAATTTTCTTTCCAAATAATTCATCTTTTCTTGCAAAAACACTTTCAAATTAACTTTTTACACATGTGTAAATGAAACAGTTTACACATGTACAAACAGTAAATTTACACATGTGTAAAAACAATTTATTTTCGTATACGTTAAAATTTTTACGCGTAAATTGTGTTTTTGGAATTGTGTTTTAGTAATAAAGATAAGTGTAAAAAGAAAATTTTGATTTGAATGGTTTTAGATGGCGTTCTCGCGGTTCGCACGAAATATAGGTGTTCTCAAATTAACTTTCCCCTATATATATATATATATAAACATGTGTATACCACCCATGTCCCCTGTTATGCTCTTAGTTGTAGCCTTGGTGGTGTTTAGTGTCATTAAATATTCTAATGTATTTAGATTTGTAAAGTGAAAACAAAGAAACTTTAGTTGGAACATAATACAATTCCAGGAAATGAAGAGTGCAAGCTTGCATAAGCTTAACCGAATTCAGTTCCTTGGAATATAGCTAAATCTATAGAAATTGAAATCTGCATACCTACTTGTAAAGGTTAACGTAGACAGTTGAAAGGTCAGTTTTGGCAAATGTTGTGCGTTGGCTTGGGCGTTTGGAAAAGGATCGGCCGAATAAGTGATGTGTGGACAATTAGATCACTCTATGTGCACAATGAAAAGTCATCATATGCAGGATATACTTAGGATTGGGAAGTTTTTGGAATGGATAGTGTGTAACCTTATCACGTTACAAACATGCCTTTGTAATGCTTTTCAACACAAAACTTGTGAAAGTTTCCCATTGTTAACCATATAATGCATGGACCTTATATGATATAATTGTCCTATGCCAAATGTGAAAATATGGCATCACTAGAAATATTAATAAAATACTGTTTCTTGGTTTGGGGGATGACTGCAATACATACAACCAATCTTACAATCTCTCTCCGAGTTTTTACCTTAAATTATATGTCTTAAACTTTCATTTTTATATTACCTTAAAGTTGATTTCTTGCTACCTAGACACTAGAGCGTCAAAATATTACTTTAGGGAAGTGTTTTCCATAGAATATAGCTATTCGATTATCATTTACCCTTGCAACAAAGTAATTCCGTAATGCAAAACTCTCAAATCTATATAAGGTCAATAGAGGGAAAGGTTGTTGACTAAGAACCTGGTCAAAGACTTCTTCTTCTTGCTCATTTTCCTCTTTGAGCAATTCTCCTTCCTCGGCATCAAAATCTTCAGCTTGAGTCCTTTCTGCTCTTTCTGATTTTCTACTTGAACTTGCAGTGATTACATGCTTTATTTCATCCACGATGCTTCGCACCTGTTTTTCATCTAAAAGAGGTCCAGATACCTACACCATGATTAAAAAAAAAAAAAAACACTTAATTAAGTGAATGCTGCGTCGTAATGCACTGTCTAAAGCTATACAGATTATGATTAAGGATTCACATATATAGTGAAGAACATATTAGCTGTGGAGCAAACAAAAAGAAAGAAACTAACCAACCTGTATACATTCGTTTAAGGCATCCAGCATACTTGCACATATTTCTGTATCAGGTTCCTGCAACATTAAAAAACCAATGCATTGAGCACATTTCATCATGCATAAGAAAGACAAATTACTTAAAACTTTGAAGAATCCATTTCATCAATTGGATACTTGGATTCAACTAAAGCTTGAATAAAATTACATCAAAAAGTTTGGATTGACCAGGGATCAATACGGTAACTTGGTTTGTAAAAGCTTCAAACCACTAGTTAATCCTCGTTAAAAAAAATAAGACTGAAACTAAATAAGTAAATAATTGGTCACTCAAATGTCATTATAAACTATACTATTTCAATAAGAATCTAACTTAATGAACAAAATTATCTAGGAGGTGTAATCCATTGAAAATGAATGTTGCTTGTGGAGTAGTTTGTCTACTTTGGCCTTTCTAGGCTCTAGCTAACTCTTTTAATTAGACTCGTTTGACATGTTAAAGATAAAACACAACCCCATTCAACCCATATACACGTAAAAAATTGCAAGGAAATAAAATCACCTTATGCAAAGCTTCAACCAAAGAGGGAACTATGTAATCAGACAGCTGTTTTATGTATGTTTCATTACGTCCCTGAGCATGCCCTTTTTCTATGGCTAATTTTGCAGATCGCAACAAGTCCGGCATGGCTAAACAAATACAATTCCATTAAACCTTGTTTAAACATAAACGAAATGTAAACTGTGGAACTGCAAACAAACCAAACGTTCAGCAAGAGTTCATTGGTGTCTAGTTACTTAATAGATAAACAAAACCTTTGGTGTGTTAAGTTAAATGAACAAACACTAACAAGGTCCTCATTTGTACATTAACACTCGTGAACTTTCCTTAATACATTTGTTTACGTATATTGCCTGCCCATTAGCGTTCATTTATGCTCGCCTAATTTATGTGTGTATTAAAATTAGGTTTTAAGATAATTGAACAATATAAAATTAGAAATGGTCAAATGGATAACGAACATCGACCCTAGCTGTGCATCGTGTAAGGAACTGATTCATGTTTTTCTATGGTTTTTAAATTCACTTTATTTGTTCATGTCTATTTCTTCGTTTTAAGTCCTTTTAGCATTGAAAAGGCGAACATAAATAAAAACGAACAAGCTTATTATCTTAGTGACCAGACATGAACACAAAAACTTGTTCCTTTATCTGTTCATGTTAGCTCGTTTGTTGAGTTAAACAGACAAGCCCCATTCATGTCCGTTTGGTTCATTTACAACCATAGAAAGGATCATATAAAACACCTGAAACAGCTGCTTTCCTAACTTCATCATGGAAATAAAATTTGAGAAGTGGTACCAAGGTTGGTGCAACCTGTTAAGCATGTACGTCAGCATTTATTCATACCAAAACAATAAATTGGGCTGTGGTTTGTTCACCATGTATGAATATAAACATAGGTTTGATAATGGGTGGAACTTTAGAATGAGAACGTGTATGGTGTTTTCAAAAAGGTTTCCAAGAATCCAAGTGAAACTTATTTGTGTTTTGATTTATAAAACAATGTTGAAAGTAAGAGACACTGAGGATAAAAATATGTCAATCAATTTACTTTCTCATTTCCAACCCCTCAAACAAAAAAAGTTAATGTGTATCAATGTCATTCCATCATTCCAGAACCTATCAACCAAACATTACCTAACTAAAAGATAAATAAGTATGTGAGAATCAACCTGATCAATCCATGGGAAAAAACCCTCCTTTAACTCATCAGCATAACAACACAACATGTTGCAAGCGGTTGCTTTTTCCTCTAGTACGCTGGTTCTGATCCCTATCCTTTTATCACCAAGTGTAATTGTCTCCATACTGCAAGGCATGCAACTCTCAATATTATTCAAATCAAATATGTGTGTGTGTGAATCAAATAAAATATGATACCTTTCGTCATCTGATTCATCAATCTCATTATCTGAATCAGCTGAAGTAATAACGACATCAGGTTTGAGTTGAGCAGATTGAAGCAAAGGAGGCATGACAACCCCCATGTAAGGGAGAAAATCTTGGCCTAAGCATTTGCATAGCCGGGCCCATGCCTACAGTACAGAAGAGTGACATTAGGGAGTGATATGCATAAGCTTATATTCTATAAAGATCACCATAAAAGTACTTTAAACAAATAAACGCTAAACATAAAAAAAACTATTGACTTCCACTAAATTCGAAAACAAGTCCTTATACTTCTTTTTTTTTTTCTTTTTTTTTTTTTTTTTTTTTGAAAAAAAAAAAAGTCAAATCACTTGAATTTCATGCATAAATAACATCAAGGGACGTATGTATTACGTACAAATTTAGTAAAAGTCCATAGTTTTTTTAACAACAGTCCTAAAAATTAACACCTACTTGAAGCATGTAACTGATAGTGGGATCATCGGTCTCCATTTGAGATCCTTGCAATGACATGAGCACTTCCATCACCTTAACACACAATCAGAAAACATTACCACACTTGTTCAGAAATTAAGAAGCAAGTTAACAATGCAAAAGTTCCATGGTTGGTAATATACTATATATAAGATCAGGATATGAATATCAAACAAACAGAAATATACCTGCTTAGCATCATCTCTGAATTTTTCCTTCCCAACAGCCATACCAACCAAACTAATGCATTCCATAGCTTTAGCTCGGAGCATACGATTAGCTTTATCATTGGCATTTACTAATATAGTTTTTAAATACGGCATAACTGCATCATAGTACTTTTGGAATTGTTCCTATTGATGCACAAAATATAAGTGAGACATTAAATATAAAGTTCTAATTCTAGAAACCAAAAGTGATGATGTGCAAGTTACCTGTGATGAATCAGCAACAGATGCTAGAGCAGTCAAGGCCCCTTCTTGTACCATTTGCTTACCATTCTACATATTAAAAAAACATCATTAGTTCAATTTAAAAGAAACACTTAAGGTTATATAAATTACAACATTCACCCCCACCAATTTACCTGTAACAATACAAGCAACTTGCTCACTATTCCATCCAAGTAAGGTGTCAAGATATCAGGGGTGCAGTTCTCACTGAAATTCAGCACGGCTGAGGCAGCATGTGCCTACAGAACAAAAATAAAATAATATTAGAAAGCGAAAGCCGGAGAAAACGAATCCTTCTGCAATGAAGCTATATCATATTCAACACATCAGTTTGTAAAAAAGACAATACATGCTACAAATTCCAATATGTCCCACAAAAAAAATAAACAAACAAATAATAATAATAACCTTGATTCATAATTGTTAATAGCGACCAAAGCGCCCGCTATAGCGAATAGCGTAGCACTCATGTGTCACTATATGGTTAGCGAGATTTTTGTATTTTTTTGGTGCAATATACATAAATGCCTTTTTTTATTAACACATAACCGTGAAAAATTACATCAAGATAGCGGGCAGGCGGGCAACAAGTTGCGCCGCAACCCCTTTCTGAATGGCAAACCCTAACCTACTAAAAACGAATCCATGCCCTCGCGGCGCCGAGACATATACATATAAAATATCTCTAAAATTTTCTTCTAGTGCATCGCTAAACATGAAATAGCGCCCTCTATTTCATCTCTATCGCTACGTAGCATATTGGTAGCTTGTCGCTATTGTGTGTTATTTGCTATTGACAACTATGAACCTTATAAATAATAGCAAACAAGAGCAAGAAAGTGCATTAAAAATGTAAAACGTCATTCAAATATTTGGTATTAGATTCATTTATTGAGAATATACAATGCACACTTACCAAAAATGGTTATTTCGAAAAAAAAAAAAGATGGTTAACCACTCAGATATGTAAACTTTGTAGTTGGGCAAGCAACATTTATCCAAAACTAGTGTGGCCAAGTGGCTTACTTCTCAAAGTGTAACTGAAATTTGTTTTCTTTTTAATACTCGGCTAAAAATAGTTGATAAAATGAAACCATCCCTTGTTCAACATGCATTCAAAGTAAAAACATTTTTTGTTGTTAGATGATCACTAGTTATTCAAACTAGTCTTGTTTATTTTGCATATCAGATTATCAGGCTACAACTAAACTGTCTTATCATGTGTTCAAGATATATATATTTAATAGACACATAAAATCCCCCCTTAATGTGCATTAAAAGGCAAAGACATGTTTGTTGCAAGATCATGAATATTATTAAAACTCAGCTCGCTATATTCACACGTGACTTTGTAGCTAACTCAACCAAAACCTTATTATACAAAATAGCGGGAATCAAGTTCCATATCAATTTGATAAAAATCCAAAAGCTAAACAACAAATAAAGGCTTTGAATATGAATACAAAGACAGCAAATAAAGAAAATGCATATGAAATACAATGCTAAACGAGCATTTATATGTAAGTTATATGCCCCCATACATGCCTCTATAACTCATAGCAACCAACACATATGCACTGATAAACAAAAGTTACCTGAACACGCGGATTATTAAAGTCATCCATTGCAGCAGCTATAGCTGGTAGCACTCTTTGGTGGTATTGAACTTGCAAGTCTGGGCCTAAATCTGTGGCCAATTGTCCGATTGCATTAATTGCAGCCCATCTCACACGTGGGTGAGGATCTTGGAATGAGTTTAAAACCATCGACACTACTGGCTCCAAGTTCTTGATCATCACCTGCATCACAAGTTATTCAAGTTTCAAAATATGAGTGGAGGCAATATTGTTTTCCAAAACAACATAAAAATAACAAACACAAGCACACCGTCTATTCATATAACATAGTTACATAACAAGCACAATATATTAGCAAGCTATTCTATATATGTGAATGAACGTATTTGCATGTTAACCAATACCGAATTAGCTAATTAAACATAGACCAACCCAAAATAAATAAATTTCATTAACATTTTTACCTTTGAGCATCCTTCAGCTATCTGTGCAAGAGCAATAAGCGCAGCATGATGCTTTTGCCATTCAGGAGCAGCCAAATAAGCCGGCAACTGTTCAGAGGCAACAGGAACAATCGTATTCCCACCTAAAGCAATCGCTAACCGATCCAAACACTCTAGGCCAACACTATAATTACTCGACTCTCCAGCATCTTCATCATCATTCTCCGCCGTATGCCAAGCAGGTTCATCCTCAATATCCAACAACATCCGCAACAAAATACCAAACAACCTACTAATAAACTGCGGCAACTTCCTCATCATCCCCGGCGCCCTCTCCCTAGCTTCCGCTAAAGTAATCACAAACTCAATCGCAAGATGCCTCGTCCCTTCCTCTAAACTCTCCGCTTCAGCAATCTGCAACATAGACCCAACCACCTCAACTAACTGCCGTCTCAAAAACCTAGGCTCCGTCCCCGCCAACTCAATCAACAACTCCAACGCCTCTTGCGCCGTCGCCTCCTGTCCACCATTCAACGCCTCAGTCAACGTCGTCATCATCGCAGGAAGCAAATCCTGAAACCTATCCCTATCACCCGAACTCAAACACTGAATAAAATTAATAACCGCAGATAACGCAGCAATTCTCACATCCGAATTACCACACGATTTCAAACACTGCAAAAACACACCATGAAGATGCGTAATATGCGGAATCAACATTTCCCCAATATACCGCGACAACTGCGAAAATATCAAAAACGCAGACTCCTGCAGCTTATAATTATCCGAAACAATACAATTAAACATAAACGGTAACAATTCAGGCCAACAATTATCATTATCCGGTAAAACACTAGCAGCTAATTCCGAAACCGTATCACATAACTTCTTAACAACAGTTTTCGCTTCCTCATTCTGCACACAATTTAATAAAACAGACTTAATAACAGACTGAGTAGTTAACGACAGTCTATTCCATACTAACAACTCATCTTGAGTTAACTGTTTCCGTAACAGAATTGCTGACATGGCACGCGCTTCAATATGCTGAGATGATTGAACCGTATAACCGAGTTTAAGAAACAAACTATCTGGATCAGTTTGTTTGCAGAGATTGAAGAGCTTTTCTGCGTTTGAGCGTTGGTCGTTGGATGATGACATTAAGTGAGAGATTAATGTTTCGAATGGAGATGGATCGGCGCCTAGTATGGCTGCGATTTGTGCTTGGTGTTCGATTTGAGGATCCATTGGAGGCGTGGTTTTGGGTTGGAGAAGGAGAGGAATAATAATAATATTATTAGGGCAAGAGGTTGTAAGGGTAAAAAGGGAAAGAGGAAATGATTTTGTGCTCGAATATGAGAGGGAAATTTATTGCGGGAGATTTTTATGTTTAGGGTCCTTTGAGCATTGTTTATTGGGTGGTTTTAGTCCTTTTTCTTTCTATGTGTTGTAACCATGAACACCACGTTGGAGACACGTTCCGCGTTCGCCTGTGGGACCGTTACATGTTTTCTTATGAATAGTATTTTTAGATCCGGACTGGACCCACTGGTAACTGAGATCTGGGCTAGTCGGGTTCGGGTCGTGATATAGGATCGGTCATGTGGCGAACATGTAGTCGGATCGGATTTAAAGGGGGCGAACGGGGAATTGTATGAATTTTACTTATTTTGCTAGAGTTTAGGTGGTTTGTCTGGCTGGTCTTATTGATGGGGAGCCCGGTTTTAAAAACATTACTTATGGACAAACAATTTTAACATATGCAATTGTTGACTTTATAAATTAGAAAAAAAATATATATATAACAAAAAAAAAGTGTTAAAATGGTTCTTCGACTAAAAGTGTTAACATATTAGTGACCTTATTATTTATTCAGTTTATTGTGTTAAGATATTACCAATAGATTAGATGTGTGATTACAGATTAAATATGTATTATATGGCATATTTTTGCGGTAAATGCTCATAGTTTTAAAAATGTTTTGATTTATATACTTTGTAAACTTGTAGTCAGCTTTTTTTCTCTATAAAAGGTAACCCCAATTGATCGGTACAGTGGCGGATCCAGAGGGGGTTTTCAGGAACCCCCTCGATTTGGAAAATATTGAAAATTTTAGTGTAAAAAGTTACAAAATTAGTGAAAATATACGAAAGGAACCTCCTGAAAATCATTCCTAGATTCGCCACGACGGTATTACATGCTTAATTTGTTAATCCTAAAATGTTCAGCACTTTATACTTAATATGTTAAACCCAAACCGACATGTGGATCGTTTTGAGACATTAAGAAATTTTAAAAACTTGGTAGACAAGTACATTGGGACATGCTTTGAGTGGATTAAGAATTTGTTATAACTTCAATAACATGTTTATAAAATTATTTAGCCAAACACTAACTTAAATAAAATAATAATCTTCATGGGTTGGTTGATTAAGCCAACTAAACTTCTTTCTTTTTCCCGGTTTTCTGAGATTCTCCATACCTAAGATATTAGTTTAGCCATCAAGTATATACTAGTTAACTTTAGTTTATATGTTGAAACATTAAAATTTTGTTTTATAGACTATAAGTATATTTATAAATATAAAAGGGTTATAAATGAAAGTTAAATTTAATTATCGAGCTACTTGTGGAATGTAAGGTGACCTTATTTCACGGCTTTATATGGGCCAGATTATTTGAGCCTTTTATGACATAAAACAAATGAAACCAAGGCCCGAAAAAAGGGATTATGTTTCTTCAATATTTATTATCAAAAAGCTCAATAAAATAGAAAAGTCCCACCGTATGATACATTAACTGTCAAAAAAAAAAACGTGTGGCTCAGAACTTGCTCGAATTTAGCTCGGATAGAGCTTGTTCTATATGGCTTAATTTGAAACTGGGTGAAGCCTGCTCGGTTAGAAAGCAATCCTACCTCGGCTCGGATTGTAACGAGCCATATTAGCTTGGTTTGGCTCGCTTGTTAGCTCGCTTTGATTTAGCTCGAATTATTTTACTTTTAGCATATTTGATTTTAATATACATATAATATATTATAAAAAATGGTTATTATTTGCAAGTATTTAGGAATGTAGTTGGATATCAAGAGCATTTTTGTGGGTTTATCAGCATGCTCGTTGAAATTTGAAACTTATTTTCTATTTGGTTAAATTTAATTTTCGGTTCTAATGTATTATTTTGGATACGTTGGTTTTTGAAAGCTATGTTTTAAATTTTCTTTTTAAATGCATGCCTAACTAAGTCGTGCTCGAGCTTACAGCTTGGTTTTGAATCCGAGTTGAGCCAAGCCGGCTCGGTTTATAATCGATCCGAGCTTGACTATCCCAAATCAACTCAGCTCATGAACAACCCTAATCTAAAGTGTTTATAATTGACGAGTTTAACACATAATTCATTTGATCCATATTTAACTCACATAAACACATGCTTACAACTTGTCACACACTCACGCCCCGTTTTTCCAGTGCATGAATTATGTTAGAGCATATGTTGAGCATAACGCTATGTTCCCAAGTTCACAGTTCACTTACGCTCTGTTCCAGAGTTTCATTTAAGGGGGGAGAGAAAGGAATCCCTCCTTATCTTCCTTCCTTTCCTTTCTCTCGTGTTCCGTCCAAATTGGAAAGATAGGATTTATGCCTAAAAACCCCACTATTTTTCCTCCTCTTCCTTTCCTTTCTCTCTATACAAAAACTCTGGAACACGCTTTTTCCTTCATTCATTCCAATTCATTTCTTTTCCCCTACTAAATAAAACTCTGAAACAGAGTGTTAAGAAAGAAAAATCTTTTCCTTTCTTTTCTTTTATGTTCCTCTATTTATTTCCCTTCCATTTTCTTTCAATTTGAAAGGATTAAATTTGGCATAGTTTTTCCCTATTTTCCTTTTCTTTCCTTTCAAAAAAGATCTCTGAAACACACATTCCATTCTTTTCTTTTATTTCCCTACTTTAAAAAAAAAAACTCAGAAACACAAACGCTTTTTTCTTTCCTTTCAATTTCTTTCTTTTCTCTTCTTGTATGTTAACTCGGAACAATAACATAATTAAAAATATACAATACCCAAAAAATACTACATTTATAACTTTACATCGTTTCAAAAACCTGTCAAAAATTTTGAATACTAATCCGAGTTGATACTTCAATACTAAACTTCTTTTCAAAGTAGCAAGCTAATACCTCCAATCAAGGTTCTCTTACCTTTCATTGATACAAACCGAAACAGTTAGCTTTGATCTGTGAGTTATGTTTTAAAACCGTTAAAGAATAAAAAGACGACATGCCATTGGTATCACAAAGACATGTTTGTGGTACCACATGTACATAAATTTCACAAGAAAATCAATAAGCACTACATGTTATTTTTTTATAAAAACATTAGTTATTATTGATATAATGAAATTAAATAGTGAATGAAATATTATTGAACAATTTATCCTACATAGTGTAACAAAAATGAGAATGATACAAAAAACATAATAGATCACGAAATATGACACGATGAGCTACAAAATATAACACAATGCCGAGAAATATAACACAGTGTTGAAGAAAAAAAGACACAATGCATCGCAAAAATGACACAATGATGAAAATAAGAAAAAAAAACAATGTTACATAAAAGACACAATGATATAACGTAAATTCTAAAAACTAAGAGCTAAAAATCCAAAAAGGCGAAAACCTAAAAACTAAGATCGTAGGGTTCGATGAGACGGTTTCAATGCCGCTTGAATGAGTTCAATCGGAGTTCGTTGGATACCATTCCTACGACTTCCTGTTTTTTCTTCAACTGTGTATTTAATCATAACCCTATTGAACAAATAAAAAAGGGAATATTTTATAGAATGGTAATCAAGTTTTACTACTGTTCCAATTAGATCACTCATAAAAATATTTGTTCTAATTAAGTCATTAAAGTTTATTTTATGTTCTAATCTTATATAGTTTACCTGAATAGCATGTATAATATCTATGATTAGAACATTTAAGTGAACTTTAGTGACCTGATTAAAACATCAAAGTAAAGTTGACTTATCTAATTAGGAAAAAAATGTTTCATAAAAATTGTGAAAAATTTAAAAAATGCGAAAATTAAAAAAATGTTTATATTTTTAATTTTTATTTTTTTAATTATAGCAATTGAGAAAAATTAATATTTTTTTGCCATTTTTAAAAAATTTGGCAATTTGTTTTTACTTTTTCCGTTAGTTTTTTACTTTTTTATAATTTTACATAATTTTTTTATAATTATTTAAATTTTTCTTCGTAATTTTTTTTGTAATTTTCCCCTCTGGCCTCTGTGATGTCTCACGCTCAGATGCCACTTGTATAGACTACATAACACGCGGGATGCCACTCATGTAAACCACGCAATATCGGCTAGAGGTGTACAAATCGTTTTTTTTTTTTTTGTTAGGGAACCCCGGTATTTTTAAACCGATTCGGTTTTATAATTGTTTTTTTCCCCACAACACCCCCAAACAGATCGGTTTTTTATTTAAAAACGTTTTTTTAACCAATTTTAAAACCGTTTTTTCTCTAAAGGTTTGACAACCGAAAAAAACGTTTTTTTTTTAAATTGGTTAAAAAAAACAGTTTTTTTTTTCTTTCTAAACTCAATCCCAAACAATTAAATAAAAAACCATCACGTGGATAAATGATCTACATCTGGGTCGGCGGCTGAAACAAGAAAACAAAGGAGATCCACTTTTGAAAAGTTGTTTTTATTCCAAGAAGAATTATTTCTTTTGGAGTTTTTCGTAAGTATTCATATTGATTTCTTTTAACACTTTGAATGTTTTAGCAGGCTTTATATCAGGCTAAATTAATTTTAATTTTAACACTTCAATTTGTTTTATGATCTTGATTTAAAAAAAAAAATTGTGAAAAAAATACGATTTTGATTAAGTTTTCTAATGAAGTTCTTTATTTATTTTTATTTTTTTTAAAGATAACTTTCATTCAACACTAAAAGCACTCATGTTCGATCCCCATTCCCATCATTTATGGGTGGATATTTTGCCAGGTGATGGTTGAGCTCACCTTTCTCGGAGGGATTAGGTTCGATTCTGATGGCCCCCGGTTTTCTACTACCGTGCATTTACTTCAGAGAGACTTGCCTCTTGTGGAGGGTTAAACATCTATCAAATGGCAGGTGGCGGGAAATTTTCCAGGTTGAAGCCTTAGTGCCCATTATGCGCAGCCTCGACTCGCTTGTAGGTCGGCCACTCTCGCGTCAGCGTGAACCCGGTTAAGACAACATAGTGTGACCATTGTAAAGTGACTAGGGGCTGGAGGGTTGTGATGAACTCTGCCACAACATAGAAAATCACCTTCAAAAAAAAAACAAAAGCACTCATGTTTTGAGAAGAAGCAAGAAACAACCAAGAGGAAACAAATAAGGGTTTCTATTTATAGATAAAGAGTTGGCTAAAAAGTCTCCTAAAAAGTGTAAGAAGTCTATGTAGCCATTGTGTTTTAAATTTTAGAAGAATGTTTTATATTATTTTGGTATTGTGTTATATAGAAAAACAATAAAATTAACAATTCAAAACACAATCAAATGTATTATAAGCATTAAATTTAAAACACGATGCAAAGAAATATAATCAGTGTGTTTTACAATTTAATACATAGAATATATTTGATTGTGTTTCAGATTGTTACTTTTGTTGTTTTACTATATAATACAATACCAAAATAGTATAAAACATTTATCCTAAAATCTAAAACACAAAGCGTACATAAACTTCTTACACTTCTTAAGAAAAATGGACTTTTTACACCAACCCTACCCTCTATTTATATATGGATTTTAACTCATAGTAAAATCATACAATATAGTTAAACATTAAATGCCATATGTGTTTAATTGTAACGAGTACTTTCATTATCATAACTCGTACGCTAAGATCATAACTGAGTAGCAAGTTAGCCTTAATCAATAAAATGCACTTGGTTAAGACACTTAGACACAGGGGCGAAGGTTCTTTGGGGCCCCCACTGATTTTTGGCGCAGTGGTGGAATTTTGCGATTTTCTTAGGTAAATTGAGTCCGGGTTGAGTCCGGCCCCCACCGATTTGATCTTCCGGCCACTACCGATCGAAAAAATTAAGTCCAGCCCCACCGATTCGAGAATCAAGCTTCGTCATTGTTTAGACATGTAGATGTAGTAGATGTTAGAACAACTCAATTTTTAGCATAGGTACAAATCATCAAAATAAAATGATCATTGTATATTTCCGACATAATTGTTAGTGATCACAAGTCGAAATTAAACACGAGTAACCTTTGTGTTTAAAGTATCTTTATATCATATGAATTCCCTTTATGGTTTAACTAGTAGGAATGCCCGCGCGTTGCTGCGGGTAGTTATGTTTTTTTGGCGTACGTTACGTGACGGGTTTCACGTATTTTAAACCAATTTGCTAAGAAAACTATACATGATCAATTCACAAAATCAAGTGAGTATATACCAAAGAATTGACAAGTGAATGTATACTAAAGAATTGACAAATGTCATAAGCTTTGTACATGTCAGTTATCTTCTCCATACGGTTGAACACCATTCCTCATCCTGATACAAAACCTATTTCATCCCTGAATTATAAACTTACATATGAACATGGTTCATGAGGAAACGCTTGAGTCCTCTTGTTGAAGTGTTCTTCCATGCTTGGAACGTAATCACCCTCATGTAGTTGAGCATCTCATTGTCGCTTTCATCCTCAAGTTGCGATTTTGCATAACACTGAACTGGAACCTGTTGTTTCGCCTCGTACCCATAACCACGTAGATCACAACTGCTAAGAGTCCAATCAACACGACCGCAGTTGGCAAGCCCATGTATGAGTAAAGAATAACTAAAGCCACAAAAACTTGAAGGGGCATAAGCCAAACAACATGAAAATGAAGCATCATATCAGAGAGTTGTTGAGCATCTACAACCAAGTAGTTCACTATATGTCCCACACCATGCGATTGTTGAGTTGAACACGAAAGCTGCAGCCCCTTTTTGTACCCGAAACTACCTGGATGATACCCGAACAAGAAAACAAAGCAATGACAATGAAATTCACTCCCCATAAAACTCGAACCGATATCGGGTGAGTTACAGCTTCAAATCTCTTCTCATGAATGATTAAAAAAGTGACTAAAGATTGATTTGACCTGTATAATACAGCCTAAATTAACTCATTCATAATAAAATGTGTCATAATTACCACGTATGCCTAAAATATATAACAAATGTTTTAACCTTATGTTACTTTGCTTACATGGTCACGAGGTAAGAAGCCGAATCTGGGAAAGGTTTGAAGGCAAATGATGTGTTATTTGATTCCTCAAAGAAATTAGCTTTATTCCTATCACCATTTCTGTTGTCATTTGCAGCAAATTGGAATTTCCCGGTTGTTGGAGACGGTTGAACCTATAAAAGAACCAGCTTAGATTGTTTGGCATGACAAAAAAGCACAAGAGCCTTAGAAATCGTTATCTTCAATTGTTCTAATAATTCAATATCACACCTTTCAAAGCACAAATCCACACACCCTTAATTCATATATAGATTTCAAGACTTTCAAAAAGAAATTTAACGAGCTTACCAGTGAGTTTGACAGGAACACAGGTGAATCCAAAAAAGCCCCTGGGCTAAGATTAGGTGAAATCGTCAAGTACGCTGACTGAGGTTGTTTGTTCTGCGAACCATTCGCAGGCTTAATAATATCCGTATTCAACCTAGGAGCATTATGCCCAGCTCTAGTTTCCATCCTTTCAACAAGCCCAACCCATTGGCCGGCTTTCTGCTCACCAAATTCACCCGCTTTCAGCCCCCTTCATCAACCGCTTGACCTCTTTGACTCCCGTAATTGTTCTCAGACGCTTGTCTATCCGGTCCAGGAAAAGTGAACACACCATCATTACTGTTGTCATGTTTTTCAACCGTGGGTCCTGCCTGTGAGCCTGCACCATCACCCAACATACCCGCGAAAAAAGATTGCGAGTTAGAGCTCGGTGGCATCCAATCTCTCTCATTATCCCACCATGCTCATCAAATCAACCCATCAAATATCCAATGATCCTTCCTTTTGAGTATCAACCAACAATCACTTTAACTTATTCTACAAAAATAGAGAATCGTGCGAAGCGTGCGAAGGATATTTGTACATGATAATTACGTAATGTTTTTTATGTTCATGAAGGCATTACGTAATTATCATTACGTAATTATCATGCATTTGTGCATGATAATTACGTAATGATAATTACGTAATGTTTTTTATGTTCATGAAGGCATTACGTAATTATCATTACGTAATTATCATGCATTTGTGCATGATAATTACGTAATGATAATTACGTAATGTTTTTGTATGTTCATGAAGGCATTACGTAATTATCATTACGTAATTATCATGTACAAAGTGATCCTTCGCACGCTTCGCACGTTTATATTACTTTGTATTTGATCCTGCCCCTATATATATATATATATATATGTATGTATTTAGTGACAGTAAAAAAAAGCATCTCACACAATAAAAAAATAAAAAATAAAATGTCATATTAGGCAAACAACAAGAATACCTAGACTCAGAACAGTAATGATGATATCTATAATATATGTACAGATAAAATATAATCACAGAACAATAAATAAATCTAATGATTCAATTTCCACTTTTAGTAAAAATATTCCCAAATCTTTTTTTAACGGCCAAAACTATATATATATATATACACCCAACAAGAAACTGGAAAACTGAGAATAAAAACAACCCGAAGCTATTACAAAAGGTCTATAACATCAAACGAGACCCATTTGTCCCACGAGATCGCATTCGCCTTATACCTATTGTTAATCCATAAAAAAGCGTCCTCCCTTATAGCATCCACTGACGCGTTTACCGAGATGAATCTGTCTTCAAAAACTTTGGAGTTCCTGGCGCGTCAAATCCTTGAGACGGTGGCCAAAGCGATCGTATACACAAATTTTTTCCACCTTTTACTTCCCGGGAATTCCGTTAGAATCTGTATAATTTCTCTTAGAGATTCCACAGAGGTTGGCCATGGTATCCGTAACCAAACGAACATACGCCACCAGATGCATTTCGCGAACAAGCAACCCACAAAAATGTGATCCGCCGACTCTTCGCCATATCCGCATCTATCACAAAGAGTAGATTGCAGACTCATACCACGATTTTGCAGCCCCACTTTTGAAGAAACTCGACCAGCAATGGCCCTCCACAGCAGGATATTTGCCTTCATCGGTGCCCACGCATTCCAATTAAACTCAGGATCGATATTTGGACCCAAACAAGCAGCAGCAACATCCATGCGCAGACCCTTTGTCGAAAAGTTAAGCCCATGATTGTTTTCCCAGGTCCAAACATCAACACGCACTTGTATATTAGACTGTTGTTGTAATAAGTACCTTAGATGACTAAGCGACGAACTTTCAGTAGCTGAAAGCATACGGCTCCACTCCCAACTCCATTGCGGCCCCGTAGCAGCCATAACATAACAGTCTTTGACTTGCGCTTGCTTATTTTTTGCCACTTTGTAAAGATCAGGGAACCTTACCCTAAACGGAGTCGAATCAATCCATATTCCCAAATCTAATTCTAGTTCTGAAACAACCACAATAATAGAAAATTAACAATCTTTAAACATACCCATTTCAAAATTTTCTAATTAAATCTCACCCAAATTAACCAAACATCAAAATCCAAAAACAATCTTGTTAAAAAAAAAGATTCAATAAAATCAAAGATCTGAACTGAAATTACATCAAGAAACATATATGTATGCATCAAGATCAAATCTTTTCTTCATAAGCACAAGTGGAAGACATGAAATGAAAGTAAATTGGAATTAAAGAACTGAAAAACATGATTATTACGACAAACCTGATAGAAAAAGAACAAAAGGGGTGGAGCTTTTGTGGTCCTATGTGATTAGCTGAAGGATTATTATTGTTAATATTAATAAATAAACAAGTAATTTGACAAAAAATTTTTGGCAAAGAATAAAAAATATGCAGAACATGTCAATGTATTATGAACTTTAACCATGAAACAATTAAACATAGCATAAAAGCTATAAATTCCTATAATAAACTATATCATTACTTTTTGGCAAAGAATCAAAAATATGCAGAACATGTCAATGTATTATGAACTTTAACCATGAAACAATTAAACATAGCATAAAAGCTATAAATTCCTATAATAAACTATATCATTACCTATCAGCAAGTTGAAATATAACTTCTGTTGCATCCTTACCAGCAGCTTTAGCACCCTTGGATTATCCCACGGAATCATCCATTGCCCATTTTTAGCAGTCGCTTTTTCATGATGTAACCTAACTCAACGAAATATAAGAACCCACAAATTAACCCAACTAATTTCATCCATACATATTAAAAAAAGAAGACCTAATTAGGATGAATTAGGATTTTTGGGGAATTCAGAAAAATAAGGTTAAATCTGAATATAACCCCAATTCAAAACCCTAAAATTGAAATTATAAAAACGTGTACCTACTTCTTGATTACTATGATTAATAAGCCGTGACCATGTCTCATTCAAAGAGTGCCTCGTTTGAACAATTGAATCTTCATCATTCTCCTTGTTGTGATAATAATGAGAGGTTATTCGAAACCGAAAGTTCGGCATTGATGATGAGTTAACAATAGGAAGAAAAAGCATACTGCTGTTGAAGGGAGTTATGATGAGTCAAGAGTTAGAGGAATTGAATGGAGTCTGTTTGTATACATTGAGGGTAAGGGTGGAAACAATTTTCTAGTTTTAACTAAAATGCCATTAGTAAAATTACATTGATATCCTTGCAAGTGTCTTAATGTTCCATAAAGTTCCAATGATACCCTTGTGATATAAGCTTAATTTACTTGTACATGTTGCTATAATAGTTGGATGATGTACAAAATTACTATGTTGTACATCACTCCTCCTTTATAATGTATTATAGATTAATTATAGTAGTACTAATTTTTTTCATAATAAATTATATGTTGTGAAACGTTTGAGTGAATATAATTTATTAACCTGTATTCGTAAGTACACAATCCTAACTTTTGTTCATACGAATCTTTTTAAGTCATGGAAAACATAACATGTTCATTTAATTACTGAGGAGATATGGTCTTGGACCTTTCGCAGGTTCAGAAGAACCCATATCACAACTAAAAAACCTTATCAATTGGCCAGACAACTTCTTCTTGGGACTTACACGCCACGTTCGACCTGTCAAAACAAAAGAGACAAAAAGGACAATAAAGATGTCTCACCAATCACGTCGCTTGGACACACACCCTCCTCTGATACCACTAACAATCAATGGGGGGAGACCAAAGGGATATTCCGATAGCGACGTGTTAAAATAACATCTATATAGTGGCAAACTTAAATATTCAAAGGTTAAATTATTTTAATTCACATGTTTGAACATATTGCATAAGTTTGTTTCAGGTTTTGGATTAAAGATTGTGGGCTTAGATGATAGCATGGTGGATGATAGCATGGGCTTGGATGATAGCAGATCAAGACTTGTTCGTGGGTCCAGAAGAGAGTAGTTATAAGAGTTCAAGTGGCCCAAGAGTTTTAGATGGCCCATTCTATTTACGAAGACCCATTCGTTTATTTAAAGGCAGGTGGCATCCAATCCTACGTGTGCAATCCGTGTGATTTCAATCAAGGGCTCGGATCGTCTGGTTTTGTGTTTCTTTGTGTTGATCGTGTGGTCAACATAGGTTCGGGTGTGTTACTTCCCGAACCTAGTTATCCAACTATATAAGCTAATCGTCTCCTCTGGTTTCGAGTTTAGCTCCCATTATTGATCAGTCTCTTTTATTTCTCTCTTTCTAGGGTTTGTATGAGTTGTGATCTGATTCATCTCGAATCATTTCTTTGTAGTTTCTCAGTTACGATCTAGGGTTTAGAGAGTTGGTTAGATTGAGAGATCATTGTGTTCTTTTGTCACACCCTCAAATTCCACGTGCGGGGTTTTACCGCGAGGCGCGTGACACACCAGGATCTCAGTCAACGATCACAATAAACATACAACAAACATGCATTCATATATATTTTTAAAACCAAAATATCATGCTTTGAGCCGTAAACCAGCAGCGAAAGCATTTCTTGTTTACAACCAAAAGACATATCATTGTTTACAAAACATTGTTTAATATGCTTCAAAATATTAGACGCTGTGCATGACTCCGTGCGCCTAGCCCTTTGACTGCTACCTTAGCGACCTGAGAAAACATGCCAAAAATGTCAACATATAATGCTGGTGAGTTCACAGGTTTTCTTTTATAAAAGTGTTGTCACAAGTTCACAAAGATCATTCCCGTTAATACTATGTCATAAGAACGTTAGCTAGACGTTAAGTGTTTTTACCAATACGGTTGGGAACTCATTACTAAACATGTACCAAACGATGAATCCAACCCAGATTGACTGGGTTACCGATGCCTCGATAACCCGAGAGTTAGAGACAATATGCACCCGCCCGGCATCCCCGCCGTCGAGTGGGGTTTGTGAGGCCCAATAGATCTATCCACATTTCCCTCATTGTGCATTCCAGCACATTCATGGTTTCCCCCTGGGACTTTCCATAAAAGCCGTATAGTAACATAAAGTGCCCATAGTATAACATGATCTTTAAATAGTTCGTACGTAGCATGTTTCTCCCCCGAAAGCAAAACAGTAAAAGTGGGGCTGTGAAACTCACCTTAGATTGCGTTACTTGAAAACAGTTAAGTAATTATGCTATGATAGCCCCAAATAGCGGCGACCTATCATAAGATGTGCATAAGTATCCGGACTAATAACCCGCAGGTTAACTAGTCCCTGAACGTCCAGACCACGACCATAAACGTTTGAAAACACCTTTGACTGTTAAACCGACCGTACCAGACAAGACCCGACATCCCATTGGTGACCCGACATCCCACGTGTTAGGTAAATACAAGTCATCATGCATCATATGCAATTAAACACTTAATACGCGCAATAGTTCACCTAGTCTAGCATAATGTCCAATTAACGCATAAACAGGTCCGAACACGTGTTACTAAGTCATTGGGTGTATCCTGTCACACCCCAACCGATGGCGGAATCATCGAGGTGAGACTTAGTGGTAGATTGTTCAAAGACTTCATGACACTAGATTTTGTGACAATATAGTTTAAAGATAGAATTTCATTTATTGTCTAAAAATAGAAATACAAGTAGTTCATATAACGAAAAATACAACAACAAGAATATGATAACTTGAACTAGAGTGAGTTTCTATGTCCAATCCTAAGTAGTTTTCTTGAATGTCCTGCAAAAACTATTTCCTGCAACATGTATAAAATATCCGTCAACACATAAAGCATTGGTGAGCATACTAGTTTTGACATACATACATAGTATAATAAAGTTTTGCTTATAGGCATATGCAAGAGAACCATACAAACGGCGACTAGCCACGAAGAATTTTGCTTAACATGACCCATGTAGGGGGCGGATAGCCAATCCTATAGCGCTATACATGCAAGGTGGGTTGTTAACTATATGAACATTTGTATGTTAGAGTAAATAATTCTACATAGCATAGCGTACAAGCATATAATAGACTTTAGATTGCGCATGATAGAATTTACAATATGATAGACTTTAGACTAAGCATAATAGATTGTAGAGTTTAAAATCGTTTGAGTTTTGATAGTGATACGTGTTGAGCCCCAAAGAATAAAGGATAAAGGGGGGACAAGTATGAACTCACCTTTGGGTGCGTTTTAGCAAGGTTCCAAAAGAATGAGTCTTGGGGGATTAGTTCCTTAGCCTTGGTTAACTAGAATTAGAAAAATAAAGAGTCTTAGGTTCGAGTTTAGATTATAGAATCAAGAGAGTCAAGCAAGCCTTTTAGGCGAACCAAAACACAAACCACCATGAAGGTGATTCGGATGGTCATAAGAGTCAAGCATTGGTAAGGTAGGGATGTATCCACAAACCTTTCCGAGTTATTAAATTAGTAGAGTTTATATAATTTAGTATTTATATAATATAACTTAGGAAGTAGGGTATGGTGACTTAGTTTGGATGAGCCTTGGCCTTCCTTTTGTCAACCATGAACCATAACACAAGTCCCTCCATCATTGAGTTGTTGGTGAACTTGGTTGGTATTATTAACAACCTAGTGCATAAAAGATAATAGAAGATGACCACATTTGAGGCCTCAAATTGGTGCCCTACTCATGTTTATTTGCCATGGCAAATAGGAGAGAGGTCCTAGAGGTTTCCTCAAAGGGTTTGAAGAAGAGGAGAGTGAAGAAAGTAGAAGAGAGGTTGAAGGTGAAGTGAGAACTCACTTATTCTTGAGAGAATTCTTGAGAGATTTGGAGATTTAGAGAGAATTTAGAAATGAGCAAGTGTTTAAGGTGTAGGGAGGGGTTGTATTTATAGATGGGTTAAGGTGGTTGGGTATTAAATAGAGTTAATAGGGTGGTTGAGAGGAGATTAAGTGGGGGTTAAACTTAGTTGTTAAGGGATGTCATATTTGTTTGGATTCTGCTGTGTCTATCTGATTTGAAATAAAAGAAAACGAATTGCATTTGTATATGTATGTTGTATTATGTTGTTTCAATTGTGAAACAAAAGTCAAACTAATCACGTTTGTTTTTTTTTTATCATAAAGCATTAATATTAAAATATATATGTTATACTTTAAATAAAATAAATATATATTAAGATTTTAACTAAATGAGTTCCTTGTTATAAGCCTAAATTGAATAGGATAAATTATAATGACGCCTCGTCACGAATTGGTAGGAGTAACATACAAGAAGCGAATAAAGGCGAACTTGAAATTTGTTAAATATAGAATTTTAAAATACAAGAATATTAAAAATCACACGATGTTACATATCCCGGGGTTCCTATCATGTTCCTAGGTGTCAAATCATGTTCCGGGATGTCAAAATGCGTTTACGACAGCAGTACACGCGATTAGGAAACTTTCATGCGATTAGGAAAAAGTCAACTAGTGAGTAGGAGGGGTATATAGGCGAGTAGGCTGTACTCGCCTGATACTTCAAGCGAGTAGGTTACTATTCGCCCCAAGCTCTGTTGATGCGCGTTTTTGCGCGCTAAACCCTCCAAATCAGATCCGAAACATGTAAAAACACCCAATATCAAAACTAAACTATTAGCCAACCCTTTCCAAGCAAAAACCCCCCAATTTATCCCTGCTCTAACGGGCTCGGTGCGATTATTTCCAAAAATGGCAAAATACTAGGTTTCATTAACTATGAAATCTTTCCTTAAGTAGTAAAGATCAGATTACACCTCCTACAACTTGCAATTCATCATCCCTATGTTATAGCATCATCCTAGCATGATTTCTAACCATAAACAAGCAATGAATCATACCATAACATCCTAATTCTTCAAGAATCACCCAAATGGGTCAAAATGCATACTTTCATCCAAACACTATAACAAGAGCTTAAACTCATAGATAATCATCCTAACAACACCTACACATCAGAAGTACATCAATTTCATGGAAACATTCATGTTATAATCACCAAAAATCACCATATGCATCAATACTTCACATATAGCAAGTATTATGGTGTAGACTTGTTTTAGAACTCATTTTCAAGGTTTTTAAAGACTCATTCTTATCAAAATAAGGTCTGGACTTTTGGGGAACCAAGACAATAACATTACAAAGGTGTAGGATGAAGAACACACCTTGGATTTTATCAAAGAAAGGTGTATAAGCTTGGAGATGGTGAGTTTTGAGGCAAAACAAGTTCCAGAGGTGTTTCAAGGTGTGTGGGAGGCTTAGGATCAGTTAGGGTTGCACAAATGGTGTTTGGGGAGTCAAGGGTTGTATTTATAGGTGTTTTGACTCGTGCACATTAGTATACGCGAGTAGAAGAGCAGTTCAGGCGAGTAGGGCTCCTACTCGCCTATATACTGGCGAGTAGGGCCCTATTCGCCATCAGGTATCCCCCTACTCGCATCAGCAAGTGGCGATTAGGAGCTCCCCAGGCTCCTAATCGCATGTAAGGTCCTGGAACTGATTTTTGGCGAGTTAAACACTATTTTAACACATATAAACACGTATTCACATACCGACAAGTCACATAATGATTACAAACATAAAATGCACAATAACTAACACGTTCACATCCGTTCACCAATTCCCGGGACTCGAGACTTGCGTGTGTGCGTTAAACCCGGCGATTCCACGAATCACCAATCCTTGTACACATGGTTATGGACCGACTCCCGATGATTCTGCGGATCATCGTAACGACTCCCGATGATTCCCAGAAACATCGTACCGACTCGACTGACCCCGTTAAGTACGTAATATGCATGACTCGCTAAGGTAGACTTACTAGTTTAGTCAATGTTACTAACCTGAGTTTGTCGGGTGTCACATCTTTTGTATTTTGTTTGTATTTCAGGGTGTAAACATTAAAGTGGGCTGGGATCTTGAATAAAGTAGTTTCAATCTTTGGTATCATGTTATTTTGACATGGTATCAGAGCTCTAGGTTTAAATCGAGTCCTGATACTTTCTGATCAAGGTTGTTCTTGATCTGTGTTGATATTCTGGGTATTTGGTTTCCGCTGTAAGTGAAGATTCAAGGTCGTTGTTCTACATCGATTGGATCTTGGTAGATTTGGGTGGATCTGTGGAGCTAATTGGATTGGAGTTTATTATTGCTTCAATTGCTTCACATCTGTGTAACCCTAAGTGAAGGTTATACAGGTGTGAATAGGAGAACCCTAACTTGGGTCTATCCCGGTGAGATCTTTCCATTCTCTTACTCTAGAGTCTGTTGTTAAGGAGTCTATTGCTAGGACTGAGTTCCTGTTTAGCTCTAGGATTTGTTTAGGTCTAGAGGCTCCCTTGAGGACCTGGGTCGGTACCCTTGAGGAACCGGCTATCTGGATCACCAGCGAGGCTTCGCTTGGTTCTTGATTGTTTTCTTGATTAACTGTGGTTGTTTGATTTGATTGTATTTTTCTGTGTGAGCTCTTGATTGCTAATTGTTTGTACGGTTTTTATCATGGCTGATGATGAGGTAGCTCCTCAGATAGGAGGTCCTAATCCAGGTGGTGATAATGAAACATTGATTAGCAAACTGGATATTAGTAATCCTTTATACTTACATGCTTCTGATTCTAGTAATCTTACTATCACATCAATAAAATTAAAAGGGTCTGAAAACTATTCTGTGTGGGCAAATAGTTTAACTCTTGCATTACAAGTTAAGAACAAATGGGGATTTATAGATAAATCTTGTGTTAAGTCTGAAACTAATCCTGTACTTGCTAGACAATGGGATGTGTGTAATCACTACTAGAAAATAGGTCTTTCTTGACATTTATTTTATGACGCGCATTAATCTATGACACTCAAAAAGGTGTGTCATGAAAAAACTGTCATGGTTTGTAAAATTTAATTAATTAATGACACATATTTTTTCATGTCAAGAAATTAATGTCAAAGAATAAAAAGCATGACAATATAAACAATGGTGTGTCATCTTTATCTGTCATAATATCATTTTCTAAAAATTCAAACACCCGCCAATCTATTTTTATTCCCAAAACCCTCATTCAGATTACAACTCTCTCTCTCTTACTCTTCCCCTCTTTCTATTCAACAAAACCAAACACAATAATTTCTTCAGTGTTTTATATGCAGATTAGTTTTATGGTGGTGTGGGTGTACGATGGTGGTTCTGGAGGGGGTGAGGTGTACGGTGGTGGTTTCTGGTGAGAGTGAGGCAGACGGTGGTGGTTTTGTGGTGAGGCCTACGGTGATGGTTTCTGGTGTGTGTGTGTGTGTGGGGGGGGGGCGGGGGCGAACGGTGTTGGGTTCTAGTGTGGGGAAGGTCACGGTGATGGTTTCCGGTGAGGGGGGGGGGGGGGAGGAGACATACGATGGTGGATAACTTTATACCCTAATCGCCTTGTTAGTTTTTTAAATCTTTTTTTTTTGTTCGATTGAAAGGATTTACATTTTTTTGTTCGATTTTCCTGATTTTGTTTGATTCAACACGAACCTATTCACCTAGAGGTTTGTTATTAAATCGAAGCTATTCACCTAAATCGGGCGATCTGATTAAGCGTTTCCTGCCTAATATTTCATATTTGTGAGTTTATGTGTTTTTTGTTAATTTATTGTTGAATAACTGAGTATTTAGGGCTTATGAATGTTGCAATTGATCATCGTAGGGTATATCTTTTAGTTGAACAAGGATTTATCAGGCGTGTGCAAGATATCTATTGGCATGGACTAGACTGCTCTGTTGATAGAAACTAATCACTAAATCTTTTGATTCTGTTTTATTAAAAAGTAAAGTTTGAATCTAAAAGTATAAAGCTACTTGTTGCTCATATTGAACTTTTGGGTTGTTAAGGATATCATGATAAGTTTGTATTTTTTAAACTTTATTTCTGTATTATTAATTATTTTATGGTGATTGTGGTTTGATTATAGTATGCCTCCAGCGGTCGAGTCGGTTGAGTGCAAACACTTATTGTTAATGCATAGTACTTGTATATAACAAACTAGGAATAAGATGTGTGAAAAGGTCGGCAAGAGGTTTACAGTTTCTAGGCCTAAGTAAAGTAGATATGATATGCAAATAGATGAAATATTATTATCTACCATCACATAAAGTAAATGTTACAAAGTTTATGGTTTTTTAGTTTTTATTGCTATTTATGAGAAACCTTGATTGATATCGACAGTAACATAATTTTCCATTGCCTGTAAATACATATAACTATATGTAACATTATTCTGTTCAGCCATCTATCAACAGTAACATAATTTTCCATTTATGCAGAAAAAGATTGAACATATTCCCTTGCTTAGCTTTCTCAGTTCACAAATCGATGGATTTTTTTCCTTGCCGTGGACGATAGATCCGTTGCCGCCTCCCTAAGAGTATCTTTCACTCGGGCTTGCAGCGGTTATTCCTTCTATTCTTTGCGTTTACAAGTAACCACGGACTGAAGCTGGTTAGAGATACTAAACTTTTATGGTACTTTTAAGATCACTGTTTTAGGCTATGATTATTGTGACTTTATTATTGAATAATATTGATAATATGTGGTTAAGTTAGATATGGAGAAGTTGAAAACTTTTCTCTACTGCTTTACCTTTGTGGTATAAACAGGATAGCCAATCCAGCCTAATAAAACATGATTAACACAGTTTGTGTATTCATTTATTTGTGTATATTGTTTCTATGGTTTTGTTTCAATTTGTTGTTGGTGTGGTAGTAGTTTGATCGGCGCCAGTGGCTCCCCCTAACTCAGGTAACAACGGTGCTGGTTGTGCAGGGTGAATAGGAGTAGTGCGCATTCCGGTCACCTGCCATTAACCTTGCCACCACGGTTGACGCGACGGATAGAGTTTCGTTGATGAGCCGATTATACTCCGACTAAGCTTTGGTAAGTGTAACACCCCAACCGATGGCGGAATCATCGAGGTGCCACGTAGTGACGATTGTTCAAAAGCTCATGGTACTAAAATGTAAATATTATTGAATAATCCAAAATTGTCTTACATGGAAATGGAAATTACATTGTCTAAATGAATTGTAAATATTGAAATAACTGAATTGAAATAAAGCACTAAATGTCTCTTGCTAAAGCACTAGATCAAACTGCACCTGAAACATGTACAAAAATAGGTTTGGTCAACATATGAAATGTTGGTGAGCATTCCTAGATTTGATATATATAGTAGGTCAAAAAGTTATACAATTCAAGTGCAAGCTACAGTGCAAATATGTAAACTATGTATCATACAAATGAGCGAAATCAACCCTGTGACTGTATAATGTACTGTATGAACTGTAGTGTACTTATCCAACAAGTGGATAATAACTTAACAATGGCCACGGATTCTCCGATGAAAAAGGGGGAGAATCAACCTAGGCGGGTTGTCAATCCAAATAGCGCTATCCAATGTTAAGGTCGGCTTGTACCATGTTAATGATTTCACTAAGTACAAATGTAATCCACATGTATTGTCTAAGCATAAAGCACGTTGTAAGCAATGCACATAGTACTAGAATTGTATTGTAAAAATGTAAACTTGTATTTGAAATTGTAATAGTGTACATGTAACACCCCAAAAATGTATAAAAGCAAAAAGGGGTAGGAATACTCACAGTTCACGTATTAACTTGAATTTGGACTTGGACAACGAAATATGTGTTGGAACTATCTCAAAGTATCAACCTAAAGAATTTGATAATGTGTAAGGGAAATAACTCTAGGATACATGTATTTCTAGGGCTTCGAATTGGGGACAAACGTTTATTTGATTAATAAACAAATTGTTTATTAAATATAAGAAATTTAATGAATAAATAAACAAAAGTCTTTTTGAAAAATTTTAAGTTGAATATAATCACAACATAAGGTTTTAAGCATGAAAATAATTTTTATAAAATTATTTTATTGAAAATAGAATATTTAATCTAATTATTTCAAATTGTCAAAATACGACTTTAATATCTAAAAATATTAAAATCAAAGAATTCTTGAATTAAAAATTGTATTTCTGTTCCAAATGAATAGCAATAATTTATGTAAAATTTTGGTACAAAAATATTGTAAAATGAATTTATTATGAATTATTTATGATTAAAACTAACAAAAATTGATTAAAAATACTAAATAAATGATTTTTCAGAAATAAAAATCATTTCTGAAAAGTTTAATGTTATAAAAACTTAGGATAATTTTTGTGGAAATTAATAAGATCGTTTTGATATTTTAATGGAATTTTATAAATATAATAGAATAAAATTGATTTAACTATTATATATATTAAATAAATTAATTTTTGAAAACTAAAAATTGTGGATGAAACTTTTTCATCAGATTAACATAATATAATTTTTGTAGAATTTATAAAAGAGTTTTGATAATTTAAAATGAATTTATAAACTTATATGTATAATATATAATTAATTGTTTTGTTTAAAAAGGATAATTGAAAAAAAAAAAAAAATAGGACGCCACTGCCGGGACTCGAACCCGGGTGGCTCGTGTTTAAGACAGCAGACACAACCATCTGGTCCAGCCAATGGTTGTGTTAATTCTTGTTTTTAAAAAAAATAAATATCATAAGTGATTATCATGTTCTTCCCCAAATATTTGCAATCAAGCCCTAGCTTTTCAATTGGCCAAACTACACAACATAAATCAAATTAATCTTAGGGTTTATGTTGTGTAGGTGCCGATAAACAAAACCCACAATCAAAATTGAACTTACAAACACGTTTGTTGTTAGATCGATCAGTCAACCCTCGAAGTCAACTCGAATCAGATTTCAAGAATCAGTTGATTGTTAAGAGAAATTGGAGGTAGAGAAGAGATGTTTGGCGAGTTGTGATGGTTCCTGAATGCTCAATTTATAGTGTCTAGGTCCAGGTTGTATAATTGGCAAGTTTGACTCGTTTTAAAGGGTCCACGCGTATGATTAATCAATCTGGTCAAATTGGTTGTAATAATATGTGTAATTGATTGAAGAACAGGCCGGTAATCATGTATCCTAAGTCAAACCATAATTAATCATGAGTTAATTAGGCCAAAAAGAGTCAAAAGAAGAAAAGAAAAAAAAAAAAAATATAACATTGCTGTTGCTGCTGACTTGCGAGCAGTTAAGGAAGAAGGAGGGTGAACTGAGCGAGTTTATTTATATTATTGGGGTTAGGATTTGTTCAAGAAGGAGCCGTGGCTCAGTGGTGTATGCGTGTGCTTGGTTGTGGCCGGCTCGGGTTCGAGACCCGGCTGGAACAAACCTTTTTTTTTTAAAGGTAAAGGGGAAGGAGGGTGTTGGGCTCAGACTTGGGCCTGACATGCTGTGGGCCGGATACTTGGAATGACATCTGTTGGGCTTCAGAAAGTGTAAAGGAAAAAAGGAAGGTGGGCTTGGGTTTGGTATCAAGTGGGTGTGTTTATAATATAAAGATATATATATATATATAATCAGAATTTTTTTTTTTTAACATTATTATTATTATTATTATTTAAAAGAATAAAAAGTGACAGATGTCACAGCATCCCCTACTTTTAGAAACTTCGTCCCGAAGTTAATAGTAACATAGGGTTATGGATGCTTGGGTAAAATTAAAATAACTGTGGTTTGGAAAAATCTGGGTTAAGGCACGACGTAATTCATAGGTAACAAAGTGGATTGTTTCGAATGATTTGGGTAAGAGGTTTGATAGGTGTGAGTTAAGGATTAGGTTCGTCTCGAATAATAAGGAGAATAAGAATCTAGTGAATCACTAAATTGTAGGTTTTAGGAATCCTAAAATAAATGTACAAGTTGATTGACTACAGAAATACCAAGTAAACAGAGTTTGTTCCTGGTCCGACTTCCAGTCTCACTTTCAATGCATCATTAGTGTTTGTATACAGGGTGTACCGCAGCTAACCCACCACACCTTTGATACCTTGAAAACGTACTGGACGCCTTTCCAAAAACTCTAATAGAATTTCCCACTACCCTAACGTACCTGTAAATTCATGATTACGTTCCGGACCGGAATCATCAATTTACATTACATTAGGGTTTTGTGTCCTTCTATGACCCCACCGATTGTTGAGCAGGTTCGATAGCCTCCACCAGCCGTGGAGCAGGTTGTAGGGCCTCTCCCGACTGTTGAAAAAGGCATGATGACCTCTATTAAGTGCAACAATTATTATTCACATAGATTGCAAATTGATAGCATGTTTATGCAAGCAAGTTTGTGAGTACTACAACCATTAAGTGTAAGTGTTATCATGAATAATTAAATGTTTACGAGTATCATGAATAATTAGATGTTCAATGAATAGTCAAGTTTAAAGGAAAAATCAAGTTTCATATAATGAGCAATGATGTTTTCTTAGAAAAGCTCTGTAAGATCAAGTATCAAGTCTAAACGTTTCAAATAAATGTAAGTGTATGATTAAAATAAACGTAACTAATATGATAGATCACCAATTTGTGTTCGTACGCAATTGTATGCAAGGAAATCTCTAGATGTTATATGCCTATGAGTATGTCATAATTGGGTACAATAAGATCAAGAAAATGAAAACACGAGTATCATGAATAATTAAATGTCCAGTGAATAGTCAAATTAAGGGAAAATCAATTTTCATAAACAATGATGTTTTGGAAAAATCTTGTAGAATCAAGTATCAGGTTTTTAGTAGTTTGATTATCATGGGTAACTAGCTCACGTGTGAGAAGGATATGAATTTAGTTCTTGAGAGGATGATGAAAAATCTTGAAGCAGAATCAAGGTTGTGAGAGATGGTGAATGTGAAGATAGTTGATAAAGAGTTTATTTTATAGTAAGGAGATTATATAGCAGTGTAAATTTTGGGGTTTGGATCAAAGGTTATAATCAAGTGTATAAGAAAACATGATTGTGGTGTATGTCAAATATTGTAAAAATTTGAACAAGTTGAAAATGAGTGAGTGTTGATGGAGAATCTAGAGACTATATATTATTCAAAAAAATAAATATTTTCAAAATTTGGTTTTTGTCCATAAGGCAAAAGTTGTTAAATAGTACAAGCTAAGTAGGCTTTGTAATAGTTTAAAACATTATATAGAAAATCGTTTGTTACGTCAATAAATAGTCAATTGAATTTAAGTTCGAGGAAAATATGTACTTTGTAAAGTTACTAGGTAATACAACTAGTTTTAGAAATCTTTAGTTTGTGCTAAAGTATGAGGTTATAGTTTTTAAAATAAATAACATGTGGAGAAAAGAAATAATATGATTTGGGTAGGGTGTTGAATATTTAAAAAGTGGCTAAGAGGGTAAGGTGAAGTGTGATTGTGAAATCCATAGATGGTTATGAAAGTATGAATTTGTAAGCAATATATGAAAATCGTGAAATACAAAATATTGTATATGAACCGAGAGAGTATTATTGAAAAAGCTTGCATAAAATGCTTGGAGTGCCCTTGTCTAGCTGTAAAGCCCAACAAGAACGTTGACTTTTCAAAGGAGTTTGAACCCAATGGTGATCAAAGAAGACATGCTTTAGCCTATAAGTGAACACTCACTCCAGGAATCCCCAGGTAAGCATAACAGGTCCGTAAATGGATTTATGCGCTATGCTTGCCTATGCCAGAAAACCCAGTGTACAGGCGTCCACCCTTCCAGATTGCACGTGTCCTTATCACACTCGTTAAAGTTCAACAACTTTGAAGGAGCGAAAATAAGAGTAGGCATTATGCCTAAGAGTGTCTTCATGAAAGGTACTGCTCCTGCTCCATGGTGATGTAGGCTTTCCGCTCCTTGTAGGACACCATCTCTATGCACCAGGATGAAAGATGAGGAGAAATGGAGAAGATAGAGAAAGAAAAGTAGAGGGAAATGAGGGTAAGGCAATTTAGGAAATATTATGCATAAAAGTTCGGTTATAGTCTAGGCCATTTTATCTAACAACCTAGTTCCCTATAACCATGGCTCTGATACCAATCTGTAACACCCCAACCGATGGCGGAATCATCGAGGTGCCACGTAGTGACGATTGTTCAAAAGCTCATGGTACTAAAATGTAAATATTATTGAATAATCCAAAATTGTCTTACATGGAAATGGAAATTACATTGTCTAAATGAATTGTAAATATTGAAATAACTGAATTGAAATAAAGCACTAAATGTCTCTTGCTAAAGCACTAGATCAAACTGCACCTGAAACATGTACAAAAATAGGTTTGGTCAACATATGAAATGTTGGTGAGCATTCCTAGATTTGATATATATAGTAGGTCAAAAAGTTATACAATTCAAGTGCAAGCTACAGTGCAAATATGTAAACTATGTATCATACAAATGAGCGAAATCAACCCTGTGACTGTATAATGTACTGTATGAACTGTAGTGTACTTATCCAACAAGTGGATAATAACTTAACAATGGCCACGGATTCTCCGATGAAAAAGGGGGAGAATCAACCTAGGCGGGTTGTCAATCCAAATAGCGCTATCCAATGTTAAGGTCGGCTTGTACCATGTTAATGATTTCACTAAGTACAAATGTAATCCACATGTATTGTCTAAGCATAAAGCACGTTGTAAGCAATGCACATAGTACTAGAATTGTATTGTAAAAATGTAAACTTGTATTTGAAATTGTAATAGTGTACATGTAACACCCCAAAAATGTATAAAAGCAAAAAGGGGTAGGAATACTCACAGTTCACGTATTAACTTGAATTTGGACTTGGACAACGAAATATGTGTTGGAACTATCTCAAAGTATCAACCTAAAGAATTTGATAATGTGTAAGGGAAATAACTCTAGGATACATGTATTTCTAGGGCTTCGAATTGGGGACAAACGTTTATTTGATTAATAAACAAATTGTTTATTAAATATAAGAAATTTAATGAATAAATAAACAAAAGTCTTTTTGTAAAATTTTAAGTTGAATATAATCACAACATAAGGTTTTAAGCATGAAAATAATTTTTATAAAATTATTTTATTGAAAATAGAATATTTAATCTAATTATTTCAAATTGTCAAAATACGACTTTAATATCTAAAAATATTAAAATCAAAGAATTCTTGAATTAAAAATTGTATTTCTGTTCCAAATGAATAGCAATAATTTATGTAAAATTTTGGTACAAAAATATTGTAAAATGAATTTATTATGAATTATTTATGATTAAAACTAACAAAAATTGATTAAAAATACTAAATAAATGATTTTTCAGAAATAAAAATCATTTCTGAAAAGTTTAATGTTATAAAAACTTAGGATAATTTTTGTGGAAATTAATAAGATCGTTTTGATATTTTAATGGAATTTTATAAATATAATAGAATAAAATTGATTTAATTATTATATATATTAAATAAATTAATTTTTGAAAACTAAAAATTGTGGATGAAACTTTTTCATCAGATTAACATAATATAATTTTTGTAGAATTTATAAAAGAGTTTTGATAATTTAAAATGAATTTATAAACTTATATGTATAATATATAATTAATTGTTTTGTTTAAAAAGGATAATTGAAAAAAAAAAAAAAATAGGACGCCACTGCCGGGACTCGAACCCGGGTGGCTCGTGTTTAAGACAGCAGACACAACCATCTGGTCCAGCCAATGGTTGTGTTAATTCTTGTTTTTAAAAAAAATAAATATCATAAGTGATTATCATGTTCTTCCCCAAATATTTGCAATCAAGCCCTAGCTTTTCAATTGGCCAAACTACACAACATAAATCAAATTAATCTTAGGGTTTATGTTGTGTAGGTGCCGATAAACAAAACCCACAATCAAAATTGAACTTACAAACACGTTTGTTGTTAGATCGATCAGTCAACCCTCGAAGTCAACTCGAATCAGATTTCAAGAATCAGTTGATTGTTAAGAGAAATTGGAGGTAGAGAAGAGATGTTTGGCGAGTTGTGATGGTTCCTGAATGCTCAATTTATAGTGTCTAGGTCCAGGTTGTATAATTGGCAAGTTTGACTCGTTTTAAAGGGTCCACGCGTATGATTAATCAATCTGGTCAAATTGGTTGTAATAATATGTGTAATTGATTGAAGAACAGGCCGGTAATCATGTATCCTAAGTCAAACCATAATTAATCATGAGTTAATTAGGCCAAAAAGAGTCAAAAGAAGAAAAGAAAAAAAAAAAATATAACATTGCTGTTGCTGCTGACTTGCGAGCAGTTAAGGAAGAAGGAGGGTGAACTGAGCGAGTTTATTTATATTATTGGGGTTAGGATTTGTTCAAGAAGGAGCCGTGGCTCAGTGGTGTATGCGTGTGCTTGGTTGTGGCCGGCTCGGGTTCGAGACCCGGCTGGAACAAACCTTTTTTTTTTAAAGGTAAAGGGGAAGGAGGGTGTTGGGCTCAGACTTGGGCCTGACATGCTGTGGGCCGGATACTTGGAATGACATCTGTTGGGCTTTAGAAAGTGTAAAGGAAAAAAGGAAGGTGGGCTTGGGTTTGGTATCAAGTGGGTGTGTTTATAATATAAAGATATATATATATATAATCAGAATTTTTTTTTAACATTATTATTATTATTATTATTATTTAAAAGAATAAAAAGTGACAGATGTCACAGTAAGCGCACACCTACTTACATATTCAATCAGTAACCTCGCCATCACGGTTGTGTGGGATTTGTGTTTTTTTAAGCAACTCAACTTCTTTCCACTTATTTACGAGTTAGAAACTAGACGTTTGTTTTTCCGCAACATGCAACTGAGATAAAAGAGCTACAATTATGTTTCAATCCACTTAGCCCAGTAGCCCACTAAAGACGCTATCGAACTCACGCTGGCTAAATTTTCTCTGACAGATAATTGATGGTTTAAGGTATGGTTATACAAAAGGGATACAAAGAACATTGATGCAGCCACATTTACCATCAACAGAGATAGAAATCGTTGTCGCATGTATGCTATCTTTTACTCATTGAAAGACTTAAATGGTGCAACTTCAATCTGTTTACTGTATTTGGGTGTGCAACATTCAAATTATTAATCTTTTTTTTGCTGTTCACTAACCCGGTTTGTTACCCCACGCGTTATGAACAGTATGTTGATTGAAAAAAAAGGGATATTATTTATGCTCTACCACCAAGCTTTCTCTTTTGGTTTTGGGTTTGTGCTTGATGAAGAGGCACCTACGGTCATGGCAGAAACGACGACAAGCACTCCGACGACGCGATTAGGTTTTCGCCTACAATCATTGCCTTATGAACAAGGTACTATTCTCACTAGCAATTGAGTTACCTTTTGACATCAATATTACTCTATATACTAAATCATAACATGTTAGGAAACAGTGTCACGAGGCTATTTTTGTAATTCCAAGCCTGTCTTGTATATACTCCCTACCACCGCCTCTGCTCTAGCGCCCTGAACTGATTTGGAAGAACACCCTCGAAGCTTCTTCCGATGTCACTGAGTTTATTTTGGTCTTCATGTCTACCCTTCCACACAAACGCTAACACATATCAAGAGAGAGAGAGAGAGAGAGAGAGAGAGAGAGAGAGAGAGAGAGAGAGAGAGAGAGAGAGAGAGAGAGAGAGAGTTCAGCGGCAAGGTGTCAATTTCCAGCAATGATGTCAGTGTAGTCGAACAATCTGCTAACATCGGTGGCTATGGATTCCTCGCTAGACGCCGGTGACACCTATTCTGTCACACCACGCCAATGGCAGAAACACGTGGCGCGACGCTCGAAAGCATATCAAAGTCAAGATTAACACAAACTATATTTAATTAGAAAAGATCATTATGTTAAGATGTCGGGAAGGAGTACCTGGTTTCAAACATTACTTAAACCACAAACATTAAGTTTTAAAGTGGGGTGTTTCCGTTTATGTCCCAACCCGATGGTAACAATAGATGAAACCCCCAACCAGTGTCCGACATCCCAAATTCCACCGTACTAGCCGCATACCTGTTCAGCACTTAGTTACCTGAAAGATATGTTTAAAAAAAGACGTCAATATATAAAATATTGGTGAGTTTACAGGTTTTAGTTTCGTAAATACGACATTTTTACATCCTGTGCAAATCCAGCACATTTTTACATCCTGTGCAAATCCAGCACGTTTTTACATCCTGCGCAATCCAGCACATTTTGTGGCCTTTGTATGGAGTAGCTAGCTCCTACAAACTATGATGATAAGCAATCCCCTGAGTCCCATAACCAAACCAAGACTAATAAATATGCCCCGCTCCAAGTCGTTTCTCGGAACCCAACGACTTAAGTTCAGAATACGTGCACCTCTTGTCTTTACCGGGTTGACGCTATCAACCAGAGGTGGGCCTCGTCAGGCACCAATAGTACTATCCAAATATTCCTTTGGTTTCATTTACCTGAATTAATGGTTACAGTAGCGAGGACCCAACCCCGAGTGGCGACCAAAAACTCAAGTACTCATCATGCCACTTATCACTTTTTAACCTTTGAAAACATTTCAATATGTGATAACTTTTGACAAACATATCTTTCCCCCAGTTAAAACAGTAAAATGGGGCCGTGAAACTCACCTTAATTTCCATGCTTAGCTAGCAAATAAAGCCCAAAGCTTTAACCGACTTCCTCGTGCCCTAATTACCAATAAAGGACACCTTAAAGTCTATCATATATAAACCTAGCTTAATTTCCGGTTAAAAGATAGTTTATTCAACTATCCTGACTCGTGTGTAGTAACCCGAGTCTTTAAGTGTTTTAACTCGACGAACCGATCGTGACTTATCATAGCTATTGTGTTCACATACGAAATAGTACCCAAGTCGCGCACTTGTTACTATTCGTGTGCAAACTATGTCGGACTAATATCACGAATCGTATAACTCATCCCGAGCCATAGCTTGTCTCGTAAATCGGATAAATGTAATCGTCTTGTATAGTTATTTTCGGAAAATATACCTTGCTGAAATATAATATAGTTATTAAAATCCTTTTTAATAACATTTGTTATTTCTTTTCCCGAATCCGAGTATCTTACAAATCTCAAGACTTTGCTTTTTATAAAAAGGTTTTCCAAATAAATCCGAACGTTTATACATCTTTTAATCCGAACAACAAACATATTTTAGTTACCAAGTAACCTTTAAAAACTCGTCAATCCTTGACGCTTGGTAGCAAAAGACTATATATTTGTTTGAAATATTTCTCGGAATGGACTGTTATTGTTACAAATAATATTTGTCAAAACGTCGTGATTGTACATGACTACATTTGTCAAGCGCTTGGAAAGTTATTTATAGGAACACACAATAATGTCACACTTGTCGCGCTTCGGATTTTATAAAAATTTCGGCAGAGTTTCCTCTGTTTTTGTATAAACCAGACAACACAAGTTGTCTACAATTTCCCAAAATCAACACCTAACCCAAGACGACATTATATTTATCCGCATTTCTAATCCACGAGACTTATACGTTGTGACTATTATATAAATCATACTATTTATATAAATATATATATACGTATAGTCCATCAATTTAGTCCAACAACAACGCAAGTCACGACTAATATACCAATATTATCTCATAATACTTTTCGTTAATACTTTTATCGGTTCGTTCGCGAGTTAGTCGTTTTATATTTATAATATGCTTTTTAAATGTAACGAAAATAAACACGATTAAATTATACCGATATGCGCGTGCGTGACTTGACACGTCTCGAACGACGCGTTGACCGAGCCAAAGTTTGACCGGAGTTGACTCGTGTTTGACCGAGCTCGAAATCTGATCCGTAAGCGAATTTCCCAGATCTGACCCGTTTGACCGGGGGTTGACTAGATCTGACGAGACCCGAACAAAACCCGGACCATTAACGCGAACTCGCACCAGATCTGACCCGAAAACACACTCTTGACCCGAGCCCCGAGTCCCGAACCCAAGACTGACCGGACCTGCGGCCGCCGGACGCCACCGCCGTGGCCGGAACTGCGACCGCCGGTCACCACCACCATCCCACGCCACCAAGACTCCCGTTCTGACCACCTGCGCGCCACCGGAACCCAACCAAAACCCACTCCGGCCCCTCCGGAACTCGCAACCAACCGGAAATAGCTCGCCGGAATATGGCCGGAGAACGAAATTTCGTGAAAACTTGTAAGGAGTCCCCCAAAGACCCGATCTAAACGTTTGTACAAAGAAAACTCGAAAACGAGCTTACCGGAAAAGTCGCCGGAATGGTACCAACGTTCAAACCGCTTCGTTTTAGGGAAAACGGCCTTCACCATCGCGTTCGGGGCGTCGAAATTAGTGGGGGTGGGGGTGCCATGCGCCGGAAAATGTCGCCGGAAGGTCGCCGGAAACTCGCCGGACGCCGCCGGACGGCCGCCGGAACGCCGCCGGACAGCCGCCGGAACACCGCCGGAATGCTGCCGGCCGGCCGCCGGAATTTCTAGAGAGAGAGAGAGTTGAGAGAGTTTGGTTTTTAGAGAGAGGAAGTGATGTGAGAAATGAGAAGAATTGGAAGTGTTATAAGCTTATATAGGTGGGCTTTTGGATTGGGCTTCAAGCCCAACGTCGTGTATCAACTGCTCCGTTTTAGCCCGTTATCGCTTCTGGACTCGGTTTTTGTTCGTAGTCACAAATAATACCAGACCGAGCAATTCAATAATTATTTTCGTCACCCGACGCGTGAAAACGGCACACGCGTTAAAATCGCGTTAATCGGTTCGGTTGTGTTATCCTTCATTTAAATGATCCGATAACTTTCGAAATTCAACCGATAACATTATTTATAATAAATAATTATTCCGGAAGTTCGGTAACGGTTAAAGCCACGCGTTTCGACGTTCGAATCCCACGTCAGTTCCTCTCCGCGTTCTCTAAAACGCTGCGTTTTTGGCCGTTTACCACGCCGATTTCACATTCGTTCGCATCGATAGTAAATACGTGTCGTATTTTCATAGAATAAGCTTATGTTATTCCAGTTTGACAAATTTTTGCTGATGTCAGTTCGTTACATTAAACACGCGAAGTCTTTCTTTAAAGGCATCATGGCTTCAACGAACTTTCAAAAGGACATCGTAGGACTCATATTAGCTCAACTAACCATAATTAACCTTAAACCATGTTAATTATTTCTAAAACATGATTAGAATCACGTTAATCGTTGTACGAAATTTGCCGGTTGTCACATATTCAAAGTCCTGTTTCCCTCTTGTATCCAGATCGGTTTGTAGAAATCGGAGGTATGCGAGGCGAATTCAAGCACCGGTCGTGTCGACTTAGAGTTTTGACGGCGATTTCGAACTGCTGATGCTGGTCGGTGGTAAACATCAACCGCAATACGATGATTGCGGTAGGTTTGACCTTGATTTCAGTCTTTTGTAGCTGATCTTTTTTTTCAAGACTCATGTTTGTTTGGAGTGTACTGTGTGTGAGAAATAGACTCGCACAAAAAAATCTGGAAATTTATACTAGGATGTATGAATTATGCGGACCTACAACCCTCCCCTTAGGCTATACATGCATACTTTCACAGTACTTATGCATATATTCTTCATTAGTGGAACAGATGAATTTTACATTATGTTATACATACTTATTTCCTAATCCAAATAGTTTGTTGTTTCTATTTCTTTATTTATTTAATGTAACTTACTACTTCCATGTGCTGATGAAGGTTAATTTTATTGAGGTTACTTTCCTTTTCATCCACCACCAGATGAGCCAAACTTGATGCTACCTTCAGACTCCATTTATGTTATCAAAAGGCTGCTACTTATTTACTGCAAGTCAAAACGTGTTTGTACTCTGTTCAGCCAAAAACATGCGCGCAAAGGCAAAGCGCACAGGGGATAACGCTATATATACTAAACCACAACATGTATCGCATTAGGTAATTATCTAAGTGGAATGCCCTGCAAGGTATTAAAAGGTAATTAACTTTCATGTTATGCTTTTAATCGTTCTTGGGGTCAAAATTAACTTGTGATCTGATTGCATCTCTGCTTGCGTTCATTGTGCAGACCTCTTCTCTTCGCTTTCCCACTTTTTCTCTGAAGACGCGAAACACGTATGCGACTATCAGCTTGTGTTACAATGTCATATCAAAAGTGATGCTGGTAAGTTGTTGATAGAATATTTGAACAGGATATGCAAATTGTGAAGATGCACAAATATTAATTTTAGTATTTTCTTGTATTTTGTCATCTGTGTAGGTGCATGCATGAATGTTACATTTGATTTTTTTGGTGATACATGTTTTTTCTTGTTTTAGTATCCTGTTATGCAAAGTTGTATACATATTACTGAAGTTATATTTTTTTTTGTTAGTCAGACTGTAAAATATGTTGGGTTTGTTGATCAACCACTCAACAAGGATGATTGGCGAATGATGTGCCTATTCAGCTTGCTAAAGATCTATTTGTTATCTAACATATGAATGTAAGTTTCGCCTATAAAAAGTTGTGTTTATTGTTGCGAACATAAACTATGGCTAATATTGTTATCTTGTCTCAGGTTGGGGGAGGAGCGGATTATTACGGGGATGAGGACATGGATGTCGTTCGCGAAGAGTGGTCAGGCTGCGCCACGACATTTGTTTTCAAATTATCGAAACTTGTTTGAAGACAATGTAATGTCAATACAATATTTTTGTAAACATTGTCTCGGATTAGTTTGTAATTTGATAAATATGGATTATATAATGAAATGATGTTTTTTGTTATTAGTTTGCTAATTATTTTGCATATAATAAAATGGCTATAAATCTAGGAGGGTAAATATGTAATTTTACAAGATTTTTTTTAGATTAATAAATTATGACACGCAAAAAACGTCATAAAAAATTCTGTCATAAATTTCTGTCATAATATGTGTCGAAAAAATGTCAACAAAAAATGTCATAAAAATGTGTGTCATTAAAAAGTGTCATAACGCGTGTCAATGAATGCTGTCATAAATGTGTGTCATAAACAGATGACACGCGAAAATATGTCATCTTAAATTTATGACACCGCCATCCTTGACGTTTTTTTTCTTGTCATCAGACCCTTTTCTTGACACGCAATGCATGTCAAGAAAGACCTTTTTTCTAGTAGTGAATTCTATAGTCTTGACATAGATTCTTAACTCTATAAGTGAAGATTTGTATACGGGACATGTTTTTTCAAAGAATGCTTGTGATGTTTGGATAGAATTAAAGGAAACATATGATAAGGTTGATGGTTCAGTAGTGTTTGATCTGTATCAAAAAATAAATTCATTTTCTCAAAGTGGTATGACTGTGTCTGAGTATTATCATAAATGGAACATTATGTGGAGGCAATTAGATCAAATCTTACAGTTACCTGCTTGTACATGTGATGCTGCTAGGGAGTTTAATAATTTCAGTAGTATGATTAAACTAATGCAGTTTCTTATGGGCTTGGACAATGTGTATCAAAATGTTAGGACAAGTTTGTTAATAAGGGATACTTTACCATCTGTTAAGGAAGCTTTTGCTATTGTATCTAGGGAAGAGTCTCATAGAAACTCTAGCCTAGGTTCAAAGAAAAGTCAACCTATGGGTTTTTTTATCTAAAACAAACCAATCTGTGGATTTTTCAAAAAGAGTAACTAAAAATTATAATCCTGCTCTTAAATGTACACATTGTAATAAGGTTGGACACTCAATTGATAAATGTTTTGAGTTAATTGGGTATCCACCATGGGCCAAGCCAAGGGGGTACAAGGGAAAAAATTTGCTTCTAATAATGTGTGTGCTGAAAACACTGACATTCCTGTAACTTACTTGACTAGTGATCAATTGTCTAAACTGTTGAGTTTAATATCAGATAAGACTGTTGATCCTCCTCAGAGTCATAATGTTTCAGGTAGTCTGTTTTCTCCTTTATGTGCTAATGTTTGTGCTAAGCCTATATTTTGTTTTAATGTGGGAGGGAACAAACTAAGAGTGGGTTGGATAATAGACTCAGGGGCAAACCAACACATGGTTACTAGTGAACATGATTTGACTGATTATATTGATGTTTCTGATCTAAACATACAAGTTAAACATCCTAATGGTACAAATGCTTTGGTTACTAAAATTGGGACATTAAAATTAAGTGATAAAGTAACCCTGCATGATGTGTTTGTTGTTCCTGACAATTGTGTAAATTTGATATCTGTGCATAAATTAGTTAAGGACAACCATTTGTTTGTTGGTTTTGATGAGAATAACTGTTACATTCAGGACTTGTTAACAAAGAAAGTCCTGGTGACTGGTAACCAACTTGAAGGACTCTATTTTTGTGGTGGATCTTTTGTTAGTAATAAGGTTGGTATTACAAATAAAGAGTATGAAATGTGGCATGGCAGGCTTGGACATCCTTCTGATATAGTGTTAGAAAAATTAGAGGATGTCTTAGGTGTCAAGGTGTCTAAACATGATGGCTTGCCTTGTGATGTGTGTCACAAGGCTAAGCAACATAGGGAACCCTTTCCCTTAAGTGATCATAAGACCTCCTGTCTAGGTGAGCTTATACATCTAGATGTGTGGGGGCCTTATAGGGTTGCTAGTAAGGAGGGGTTCAAATATTTCCTTACTATTGTGGATGATTATTCCAGGGCTGTGTGGGTTTGTCTAATGAAAACTAAAAGTGAAGTTTTTGAACATTTACAGGATTTTATTAACATACTAAAAACACAGTTTTCCAAAACTATTTAATGTGTTAGAAGTGATAATGGGTCTGAGTTTGTAAATAATCAAATGAATCAATATTTTAAGTCTTTAGGTATTGTCCATCAAACTTCTTGTACATATACCCCACAGCAGAATGGAATTGTAGAAAGGAAACATAGGCACTTGCTAAATGTTACTAGGGTGAATGTGTGTTAACTGCTTCCTACTTGATTAATAGGACACCATCATCTGTGCTCAATGGAAGAACACCCTATGAACTCATCTATGGTTTTAAACCCTTCCTAGGTCATCTTAAGTTGTTTGGATGTTTGTGTTTTGCTACTATACTTAATGAGTCTGATAAACTAAGTGAAAGGGCAGAAAAATGTGTATTCATAGGATATTCAAATGAAAAGAAAGGTTACAAAGTATATAGTCTAGAAACTAAAACCATCTCTTATTCAAGGGATGTGAAGTTTTATGAAACCATTTTTCCTTTTAAGGATAAAGATGTTTATAAAAAACAGTGTAATGATAATTTTCAAAACATAGACTCATTAATTTTTTTTGACCTTTATGAAACAAAAACACCAAATCAACCTAAACTACCTAATGATGAAGGAGGGTAATAGGTAAGGAAGAGGTTGAGACACATGGGTCTCAGCAGTCTCCTTCTAATCATCCAAACTTGAAGGAACAATCTAGTTCTCAGGTTGGTGATAATGGAAGTGATGACAGGGCTGAGCATGTGACACCAAGTGTTGATAACACAATAGAATCTGAGGGTAATGACCAATTAAATCAAACCATTAGGAGGAGTACTAGGAGTACAGTTCTTCCTAGAAGGCTTGATGATTTTATAGTAGAAGGAAAGGTCAAGTTTGGAGTTGAGAAAGTAGTCAACTATGCAAACTTGACTTGTGAACATAGGGTTTTTTCTAGTGTTTTGAATAAGAGTCTAGAACCAAAAAGTTTTAGTGAAGCATCTAAAGACCCTAACTGGGTTGGTGCTATGAATGAAGAGATAGAAGCACTCAACAGAAACAATACTTGGACTCTTGTAGACTTACCAGAAGGTAGAAGTCTAGTAGGGTGCAAATGGGTATATAAACTTAAGTACAAGTCTAGTGGAGAGATAGATATATTCAAAGCTAGACTTGTTGCTAAAGGGTATAGCCAAAAACAGGGAATAGATTTTGATGAAACATTCTCCCCTGTAGTTAAGTTTGTTACTGTTAAGTGTGTTATGTCTGTGGCTGTTCAAAATAGTTGGAAACTATTTCAACTTGATGTGAACAATGCTTTCTTGTATGGTGACTTACATGAAGAGGTTTACATGTCTTTGCCAGAAGGGTATTTTTCTAACAAAGAGTCCAAAGTATGTAAACTAAACAAGTCATTGTATGGGCTTAAACAAGCACCTAGAATGTGGAATGAAAAACTTGTTAGTGTATTATGTGGTTCTGGTTTTACTCAAAGCAATTGTGATCACTCATTATTTGTCAAAGTGTCTGGTGATATCATTGTGCTATTGCTTGTATATGTAGATGATATAGTGCTAACTGGAAACTGTATCAATGAACTTGAAAATGTTAAGAAATGTTTAATGGAAAATTTTCTTATTAAAGATCTAGGTGAACTAAAATATTTTTTAGGAATAGAGGTGTTGTCATGTAACACCCCAAAATCATCCATTACGCTTAATTACGCCATTAGGCGTGATTAGCAAAATAATAAAACGAGGCTAAACTCATTACTAGAGACTAATCTAGTTAATGTAACAATCTAGAAACCAACTCGAGACTAAACTTGAGGGACCAAAGTTGCCAATATGATAAGTGGGTTTTATTAATGAAAATAAAACAATAAAAAACACACACAATGTGTGTGTGTGTGTGTGTGTGCGTGTATGAATCAGGAGATTCATCTCCTCCTTCACAAACCAAACCCTAAACCTCAAGAACAAGCTCAATCCAAGCCAAATCAAGGGGTTTTTCAATGCATTAGCAAGAAAGGGATCATCTAAGGCCTAATGAACATCAAGGTACCTTTAATTCGTGTTGAATTTGATGTTAAACTCGTTTTTAATTTGGTTCAAAATCTAGGGTTTTGACAAAACGTGAATTTATGAGTTGTTAGAGGTTTCTCTAGCTTTAGGGAGCCTCAATTAGGTATAATTCGGGTATGAATCACATTCTACATGTGCATTTGATTTTGACCATATGATTATGTGAATATGTAAGATTTGGGGTTTAACTTCTAGGTTGAAACCCCACATGATTAGTAGTTTTGGGTGACTCTTAGGAGTTAACATAATGATCAAATTAGATGAAATGCCTAAATATCATGTTATGTTGATAATTAGATACGTGGGTATATTTTGGTTAAAGTTAGATTCTTGAAATCAAGTATTTTGGGTGGATGCACACCAAGTGTTTGATGAAATGCCTCAATAGTCTTGTTTGCAAATTGAGGTGATAACTTGATTTGGGTAATCATGGAATTACCCGTATATAAAACGTGAAACACATGTTTAAAATATGAATCACACTATACATGAAAAGTTTAGCCAAATGATAATTGGGAAAACGAAATAATGGTGTGAATAAACTCATGAGATGTGTTAGTTATTGGATATAATGACTAACTTAACTAATCTTATGAGTATAGTGAAGGTTGATCTTGTCAAGCTAGGTGCAAGCTTGAATGGAACGGATCAAAGAACAAGACGGGTCAAGCAGATATGGGCCTAAAGTGCAAGTAAATGGGAATTAATACAAGTAAGTTTTACTTACACCAATATACTATAACATAGCTTAAATTGTTATAAACATTAGTTTTAAATCTTGAGTGTGAGATAAAGATAAACCCCAAGGGGTAGAATCTATTAAGTGGGTTGCCTTATGTGCACTCAATACAAAATGTGGTTTATGACCTTAATCGAGATAATGAGTTATGACCAAATGGAGAAATCCATCAAACGGGTCAACTAATAAAGATATGTGAGAAATGATGTTTTAATCCAAATTAAATCAATTGAATGGAGTCGTTAAGAATGATGTTAAATGGGTCAAGTTTGTTTCACTTGAACCATAGATAAAAACTTGGGTAACATAGCATTATGAACTAGGAGTCTAAACGGGTCAAATGGTGATGTCCTCACCATGTGAATCCAACACTTGATGCTTGTATTCCAAGCATTAAGATTCATAAAGTTAAACGGGTCAAATGGCAAGTTATTGCCATTTGAGTTCCGAGAAATTAATGTTGTCTATTTAGAAAGCATACAGGTAAATGCAATTGCGCGTGCATTCTTGATGTTAAGAATCATGGAGGATAAACACAAGGTATGGATATGGGTCAAGGCCACCCGGTAAGTCCGTAGTCAAATAAACGCCTTCGGGCGAAGCAACATAGGTGATAAAGTACCCACATGAAGTGTGGGTGCAAATCAAGTAAGTTATTTCCATAACTATGTCTAATGCGCGCTAAGGCGCTTAGAATCGACCACATTAGAACAATCTTGAGAAATGTTGAAAATCTAAGTCCGTATGGACTTAGAAGTTTTTAAACAAGTCATTGAGTCCAAAACAATGGGTTTGAATCAAGAAGAGTCGCCATGAATGGCTAAATCGAAAGATTTGGCTAGGAGGGGCATTTTGGGAATTTATAAAGATTTACTAAAGGATAAATCTAATAACAAAGTCATAATGAACAAATCGGACAAACACTTTAGTTGATAAAGTGTCTAATGACTTGACAACATAAACTATACGCATTGCGCGTGGTCGAATGGTGTTTTGCTTAAGTTCAATGTCTAAATGGGTCGATTTGTGTAAAAGTCGCCATAAACATTCAAAACTAAGATGCAGCAGCTTGTTCTCCTGATAAAGGGCCGTTTGGCCTGATTCGTTCCGTTTCGACGTGTAACGACTATCGTACTAGTTAAATGTTTCATTTGACCACTCACTAACCATTCTTTGTGTAATGGTGCTAGGTAAACATGTGATGGAAGTCCCGGAGCAAGGATCAAGTCGCGATAAGAGCCGAACACACCCGATCACTCATACAAGCTTCCGCACTAGAATCTAAGGAACTCCCGTTAAAACGCAACATCTTAAAATATGTTTTAACTATTAAAATGTAGAAAAAAAATTGTGTGAATCAAACATGTATTTGATCTTAATGGGTTGACTTATAAAGAAAATTTCAAAGTTTTAATCGGGAGTGGTTTTTAGTTAAGGTCAAAACCCGTAAGATTAAGCAATAATCGCGTGATTTCGGGTTAGGGTCTTACATGTCACAAGATGATAACATCTGTCTGTCCCAAAGAAAATATTGTTTAGACTTATTAACTGAGTATGGCATGTTAGCATGCAAACCAGTTAGTAACCCTTTGGAGCCCAATCATACCTTAACTGTTATCTGTTCTGATCACCCTGAATTGATAACCAACATTACTGGTTATCAACAGTTAGTGGGAAAATTGATATATTTGGCACATACTAGGCCTGATATATCTTATGTTGTACACTATTTAAGCCAGTACATGCATAAACCTACAGAGGGGTATTTAAGGATTGCAATGAGATTGCTTAGATGTCTAAAAAAGGCTCCTGGAAAGGGAATTTGGTTTAGGAAAAGTTCATCTTTTGATCTTATAGCCTACTCAGATTCTGATTGGGCTAAGTGCATTGATACTAGAAAATCAGTGACTGGATTTTGCATATTTCTTGGAAAGTCTCTTATTTCCTGGAAGAGCAAAAGACAGTCTACAATTGCTAGATCTTCAGCTGAGGCTGAATATAAGGCTATGTGTACTACTGCTTGTGAAATACTTTGGCTTGTTAATTTGTTGACTGAGCTTCAGGTTAAAGTTGATTTGCCAGTAACTTTGTTTTGTGATAATAGTGCTGCAATGTCTATTGCAGCCATGAGCCAACCCTGTGTTTTTTTTGATAAAACTAAACATTTTGAGATTGATTTGTATTTCCTGAGAGATTTGGTCTCTAAGGGAAGTATTAAAACTGTAAAAATTTGTTCAGAAAAACAAGTTGCTGATATCATGACTAAAGGTCTTGGTGTTGGGCAGGATGATCAGATTTGTGAGTCTCTTGGAATGTTTGACCCATTTGGGGTATAAAAGGTTTTTATAGTTCTTTACTCAGTTTGAATATTGAGTTTGAGGAGGGGTGTTAAAATAACATCTATATAGTGGCAAACTTAAATATTCAAAGGTTAAATTATTTTAATTCAAATGTTTGAACATATTGCATAAGTTTGTTTCAGGTTTTGGATTAAAGATTGTGGGCTTAGATGATAGCATGGTGGATGATAGCATGGGCTTGGATGATAGCAGATCAAGACTTGTTCGTGGGTCCAGAAGAGAGTAGTTATAAGAGTTCAAGTGGCCCAAGAGTTTTAGATGGCCCATTCTATTTACGAAGACCCATTCGTTTATTTAAAGGCAGGTGGCATCCAATCCTACGTGTGCAATCCGTGTGATTTCAATCAAGGGCTCAGATTGTCTGGTTTTGTGTTTCTTTGTGTTGATCGTGTGGTTAGCATAGGTTCGGGTGTGTTACTTCCCAAACCTAGTTATCCAGCTATATAAGCTAATCGTCTCCTCTGGTTTCGAGTTTAGCTCCCATTATTGATCAATCTCTTTTATTTCTCTCTTTCTAGGGTTTGTATGAGTTGTGATCTGATTCATCTCGAATCATTTCTTTGTAGTTTCTCAGTTACGATCTAGGGTTTAGAGAGTTGGTTAGATTGAGAGATCATTGTGTTCTTTTGTATTTTGTTTGTATTTCAAGGTGTAAACATTAAAGTGGGTTGGGATCTTGAATAAAGTAGTTTCAATGTTTGGTATCATGTTATTTTGACACGACGTCCCAACCAATCACTTATCATCATTCCGGCTATAAATACCACACTCCACCAAAATAACAAAGATCGATTCTCTCTACTCAAAAGTCAAAACACTTATAATTTACTCTTAAAATAACAATACTTATTTTCACGGTTGAACATTATCTAACCACCGAGTTGAATCGCTGATTTTTCGATTACTTTATTGAATTCAACACCTCTAAATGAAAATACCAACATGGCAACATTCGTTCCACCTACATTTATTATATAACAAGTGGCGTTACGCTATGCAACATAATAATATAACACGTGGCATTATCATCACGCTGTAATATACATTTGACAAATGTAAATGTCCACGAACGGCGGTGGCATTCATGTTCAACATATGTAATTATATTATACTATATTAATATTAATAAGCAAGTGTATTTGAATAGTGATTTTATTATTATTTTACTTTTTTGTTATGTTAAATACTTATATTTTTAAATACTTTCAACATCTTTATTAGTGGTGTGTGTGGTGGTTGTGTTTTTTGGTTTATATGGTGAATACCCAAGTTCAATTCTTGGAACCATCCCTCTTTCGTATAGTAAATTGACTAAATTATTTCTTTTCCTATGTTTTACTCGGGTTAAATTTTATGCCTACAAACTTAAAAATGACGCAATTATTAGGGATGCTTACCGTAGAAATTTCACGAGCATACGCACTAATTTAGGTGGAAAGTTTATGTATGATAAACTAATATCACGAACACAATGACAATTGATTTAGGTTTGATTTGGAATTTGAAATGTCGCAACGCTATTTCATTACTTAATTATTTTCTAAATGATATTGACGCCGTCGCAACGCACGGCTGGATAAAAACCTAGTTAGTTTAATAGTTATGAACATGTTTTTTTTATATATAATTTAAGATTTAAGATACGATATTTATAAAGTTTTACTGTTTTAGGTACGTCATTGCGACATTCTTCCTTTTGTATATGTCTCAAAATCAAGCGGTGAATAACGATGTACAAATGATTGAAGCACAAACATACATATTATTGAGTAAATTACCAAAGCAGTCCATGAGGTTTGGGCCAATATGTCTGTCCAGTCCAATCTTTTAAAAATTGCTTGAACACTCCCTGACCTTTAAGAAAATAGGGCAAATCGGTCCTACCACTTAACCCAGTTAGATTTTCTCAGTTAAGTCAGGGACATTTTCGTCCAATCAGGTATAAATTCCTCTTCTTTCCCATTTCTTCTTCCTTGATCATCAGACCCACCATTACCATGACATAAGATTCATGCACCCCTGTTAGTATCATACCATATGCTATACAAACACACTGCACCATTCGAATTAAGAGAGGGAGAGAGAGAGAGAGAGAGAGAAGGGAGGATGACTGGACCGGTCACCTTTTCCGGCCGGTCTCTGTCTCCGGCGAGCTAACAACTACCCGAACACTACCCTCTTCCTCTCCAATGAACCGACTCCCCTCTGTCATAATCTTCAACCAATACCCGACCCATATTCTGCTCCGACACCACAACCACCGATGTTATTACCCATCTCCGATCACTCTAGACAACCACCTATGACTTTCCATTCAACCGGTAACCTGTCACTGAACCAAGATCTCTTTTCCAAGCGTCCCCGACAACACATCCAAACACCCATTTCCTCTAAACCGGTTACCTTCCCCGATTAACCACAGGTCTTCCTGGCCTATCCCAACCAGAAACCACACCACCAACAACCGCTTACCTCCTCCTTCTCTATCACCAACCGATCGCCTTCTTAACCTTCATCTACCATCGAACATCATCTTCCTAGATCATCGACCTGGTCATCATTTGATCATCTCTAAAACCCATTGACCGTTCATATTCAAACCTCCCTTCTAAACCTAAACCTATACCAAACTTACCATTATTCCTTTTTATATTGATATAAGAAACTTAACCCGGTTTGTTCGGTTCACGTATCTATCCGGGATTCAAACTCGACATCACCCGAATCCAGAAAGAAAGGTTTTATTATTATTATTATTATTATTATTATTATTACTAAAACAAAGAAAATTGTGGATCGGCAGGGGAACAGGAGGAGCGTAGTGTTGTCCGGCAGTTGGAACAGTCGACTAACATTAACATTTTATTTATTATTATTAATATTATTTTCTGGAGATTGGGTTTGTGAGAGAGATGAATTGTTTGGAATGGGAGTTGGTGAAATAATTTGTAACGATTGGAAAGTGAGTTGGAAGGGAAGGCTGCCAATATGATATGGGGGTTATGGTGGTTGTGGTGAAAGGTGGAGGAGATGGTGGGTAGCGGTGGTGGTGGTGGTGGTGAAGATGGTGGGTCTGATCAGGCTACTAGGGGTATAAATAACTTTGTTTAAATTGGGTTTTAAAAAGGGGGCAGCCAAAAAGACAAAAATACCCCTAGAGTTAACGACAATAGTTAACTGGGTTTAGTGTCAGAGACGAATTTGGCAACAAAATGTAAAACAGAAGGACCCAGATGTAAAAAGTTTTGATTTTGGACTAACGTAGCAAAACTGACCAAACCTCAGGGACGATTTTGGCCATTAACTCTTTCAATAAGACGCATTTTACCATTTTCATCATTCTTATAACTTGTAAGTTCTGGACCGGTATTGTGATGAAGTGAACCAAACTCTAGAACATCAGTATTGGTATTCGACTTTTATGAGTTTTAAGCGATGTAAAGCACGTGTCGATTGTTGTACCAATTAGTGGTAGCCTGTGTTGTATCGTTATTGTATCAAATTGAAACAATACCGATGGAAAGCTCGTTGTGTAACCCAAGAAATGATACCGATGAAAATCCTTTTCGTGTTACACAGAAACTCCCACTGGTTATTTTTTTTTTTTGGTTTCTGATTAGGTCCGATCCCAAATCAGATTGAAAGAACTATTTCTTTATGAAGAAAATGGTTTGTAGGTAATACCAGTATTACTTCTAAATAGATAACTTGTAAATTTTGTTGGGACATGAATTGAAACAAGAATTTGATGAATGGTTTGGTTTTGGTTTAGTTAATTTTTGTTAACTAATGGTACAAAAAAAAATTCGGTAACTGATTCTAATTTAATTTGGTTTTTGGTTAATTCAGTTATTAATAGAAGGTTTGGTATCGTGTGTTATTGGTTTTGTTTATGTTACAGTTCAGTTATTATTCACCCCTAAATATTATTAATCACGTAGCACATCAATTTTTTAAAATTAAAAACAATAACAATACTATACTCAAATTAAAGAGACTAAAATATTCGTTTTTATGGTGTAATGTTTTTTTTTTTTTGAAAAGTATTAATTTATCACCAAAATATGGCCATTTAAAATCGTGTTGTAATTTGTTTAAAATGGGAAGGAAAAGTGTAATGATAATTTAAATAAGCAAAACTGTAGTAAAATTAAAGTAGTTAAAGTGTAATTAAGATGAGTAGATTAAAGTGTAATTAGTGTTAGAAAGAGTAGTTTATCTCATTTTAGGATTGTACTTTATGCAATAACTTAAAAAAATTTCTTAACTTTTAGGTATCTTAAACTTTTTTTAACATGCATTATATATAACATAGATAAATGGGCAAGAATCCATTGAAAACCCCATATCCGTGAGAAAACTCTGCGAAACCCTGTGTAACGAATTTAATTTTGTAAAAAAATTTGGCCATGTAATATATATGTTTTCAAGCATTTTGAGAAAAAAATCAGGCATTTTTTAACCAAGTTTTGTTTGTAAAATATATTACAAATGTTATTTTTAGTGTTACACACCTATTATAAAAAAATATTTATTTATTTAAGAAAAAAAACGTTTGACACTTTTATTTTGTTTTTTTTTTCAAAAAACTTGAAACACGTTGTAACATCGCGTGATTTTTAATTTTCTTGTATTTTAAATTCTATATTTAACAAATTCCAAGTTCGCCTTTACTCGCTTCTTTTATCTTACTCCTACCAATTTGTGACGAGTCGTCATTATAATTTACCCTATTCAATTTAGGTGTTATAACTAAAAACTCATTTAGTTAAGATCTTAATATATATCTATTTTAAAAAAAACATTATATATTTATAATAATTTTCATTTTGGATTAACGTGATCTAAGTTGTCATTTTGACTTTTGACAAATGACTACACATGTCATTTTGGTTGTTCGTGGATTTTTTGTAAAAAATGAAGGGATCGATGTCCATAACAGAATATGATCGTTCCATGATAATTAAACTCTTAACCCCATTAATCACCTCCTAACCACCCTAATAACTTTATTTAATACCCAACCAACTCACCCCACCTATAAATACAACCCCTCCCCACTTCATAATCTCTTGTTCATCTCTTTTCTCTTTAAAACTTTCTCTAATTTTCAAGGTTTTTGAGCAAACTTCCCGAAAACACATCAGTAAGTTTCTAGGCTCAAACCTTCAATTCTTTTATGTTTTTCCTTCTCTTTTCTATCCAAAACTCCTTGGAGAAACCTCTAGGATCTTCCCCATGTTTATCCACATAAGTGTGATAAGGGTAGAGCGAGCACCTAAAAGAGGTCCCAAATAGGTTTATTTTTCTGAATTGTTTTTTTATGTCCTAAGGATGTTTGTTGTGAAGGAACCAACCAAGTCTACTAACAATCTAATGTTAGATGGATTTGTGCTATGGTATTGGTTATACTATGTATTATTATAAACTTACTTTCAATCTTCTATCTTATTATCCTATTATTAATCTTTGGAAGGTTTGTGGTTACACCCTACCTTACCAACTCTCTTGACCCTTCTTGTGCTACGGATTTATCCACACTAGAAAGGGGAAATCCCGTGTCCAAAACCCACGTTTATTCCATAAACGAACTGGTTATGACATGAACCTATCAAATGGATTCACATTCCTAACCTTATACCATCCGAATCATCTATGATGATTTTGTGCTTGGTCTAACTTAATCTCATGACCATCCGGATTGCCCTAAAGGCAATTTGTGTTTGGTTTGCCTAAAAGGCTTGCTTGACTCTCTTGAATCTATAATCTAAACTCGAACCTAAGACTCTTTATTTTTCTAATTCTAGTTAACCAAGGCTAAGGAACTAATCCCCCAAGACTCATTCTTTTGGAACCTTGCTAAAACGCACCCAAAGGTGAGTTCATACTTGTCCCCCTTTTATCCTTTATTCTTTGGGGCTCAACATGTATCACTATCAAAACTCAAACGATTTTAAACTCTACAATCTATTATGCTTAGTCTAAAGTCTATCATATTCTAAATTCTATCATGCGCAATCTAAAGTCTATTATATGCTTATACGCTATGCTATGTAGAATTATTTACTCTAACATACAAATGTTCATATAGTTGACAACCCACCTTGCATGTATAGCGCTATAGGATTGGCTATCCGCCCCATACATGGGTCATGTTAAGCAAAATTCTTCGTGGCTAGTCGCCATTTGTATGGTTCTCTTGCATATGCCTATAAGCAAAACTTTATTATACTATGTATGTGTGTCAAAACTAGTATGCTCACCGATACTTTATGTGTTGATGGATATTTTATACATGTTGCAGGAAATATTTGTTGCAGGACATTTCAAGAAAACTACTTAGGATTGGACATGGAAACTCACTCTAGTTTAAGTTATCATATTCTTGTTGTCGTATTTTTCGTTATTTGAACTACTTGTATTTCTATTTTTAGACAATAAATGAAATTCTATCTTTAAACTATATTGTCACAAAATCTAGTGTCATGAAGTCTTTGAACAATCTACCACTAAGTCTCGCCCCGATGTATTCCGCCATCGGTTGGGGTGTGACACACGTGTATATTAGATGCCCATAAATTTTCATACCAAAATAAGTTCGTTTCACATAGCTTTTTTCTAGAGTTTATCACAAATACAAAGTTTCTTATATATTAGACTGAATTACAAGTTTTGTCCTTTAACTTTATACCAAAGAATGCGCTTTAAGTTTAAAATTGATTGATTCTGTGCTTTATTTATCAAAATCATGCACGTTATGTCCTTTACGCCTAACTCAGTTAGTTTTCTCCGTTAAATCTGATCACTCACGGGGTAGTTTAGTCTTTTTATCATTTTATTTAAAATATGTTAATAAATAAAACAAAAATAAATTTAAAAATTAATATATATATATATATATATATATATATATATATATATAGAGAGAGAGAGAGGTTCATGTACAAAGGACATTTTTCGTACAAAGTGTGAGAAGTCTATGTAGTCATTGTGTTTTAAATTTGGGTTATGATGTTTTCGATTTTATTTGCATTGTATTATATAGAAGAACACCGAACGTAACAATTTAAAACATAATCAAATGTATTATAGACATGGAATTTAAAACACGTTGATTACTTTATTCGTATGGTGTTTTAGATTGCATGTCGATAATACATTAAATGGTGTTTTAAATTGTTATTTTTGTGTTTTTCTATATAATATACACACACATACCCCACCCTTTATCTCCCCATTCACCCCCCTGCAAAACCCACCACCACCATACACATCCAACTTCAAGTGCAAAACCCACCACCACCGTACACATCCAACTTCAACTGCAAAACCCACCACCACCTTTCACCATTGCCTTCCGGCGGCTACCACGGACTGCCACTGACCACCACTACACCTTCCCTTCCATCAAACCCCTAACCCCAATAGCATATCGGCCTGTCACTACACCACCAGACTTGACCAATTAACCTCCATTGCTCTACCCGACGCTCGTCGTCCAGCCCCATCCCCGTCTCCATCGACGGCTAGCCACACCCACATCAACATCAACAACAAGTTCCACCCTCAGACCCAATGTATCCGGTGACTATTACAGTTAGTTTTATTTTTGTGTAGAATTATTTGGATGGTGGATTAATGGTGGACGGGTTTCGAGGTGAAGATAAAGGTAGTGGACAGTGGTGGTTTGAAGATGAAGTAGGTTTGGAGATGGGTTTTTTATATAATAAATAAAGGTGATGGCCGGATTCTTTCATGGTGGTGGTGGTGGTTTTCGATGGTGATGGTGGTCAGATTCTTTCATGGTGGTGGTGGTTTTCGATGGTGACTAGAGCAGAGATGAGAGAGACAAAGGGGATGGCGGTGGAAGATGGTGGAAGGCGGCGACAGGCGGTGGTCTGGTATGGATGGTGGGGGTGGTAAATGGGAGAAGCGAGAAAGAGGAGGGTAAAATTACAATACCACCCTCATGTGTAGGTCACGTGACATGATTTAACGGGGAAAACTAACTAAGTTAGGCATAAAGGACATAACATGCATGATTTTGATAGATAAAGTACAAAACCAATCAATTTTAAATTTAAAGGACATTCTTTACAATCGAGTAAAAAGCAATGTTTTTGAGACCGGATCGGACCGGCCGGTCTGACCGGGAATCGGAACCCCGACCAATCTGAGTCACATGGTTTGATAGGTATGCTGTTGAACCGGCCAGTCCGACCGGAATTCAGACTGGTTGAACCGGATTTCATAGAATTTTTGAGATTTTTGTTGACTTTTTTGACCGGTTCGTTGAACCGGTTGGACCGGTTGAACCGAGAATCGCCGGGGTGTCCGAATCGACGTCCGATTCGGTCCTGAAAGCATTGGTATAAAGCTAAAGGACAAAACTTGTAATTCAGTCTATATATTAATACTTATACAAATCTACTACTATATATAAATGAAAGCAAAGTTGGGACACATGTCATCATATGGGAGCATAGTTTTTGTTTTTCCCGCTCATTTGGACACTTGCCAATTGATTAATGCAAGTTCAATTTTGTTTAAGCTCTCATTGAGCCACATGGCACATCTATAGTATAACTTCAATTTTATTCAAACTTTCATTAAGCCAAATGACACATCTACAGTAATAATTAAATAATATGTGGGCCACTCATTAAAGGAGGTATAAGTCAACAAAATCTGGTGTGTGGTCCACATCTGTTACTAATATTTACCAATTAAATAATATGTGGGTCACTCATTAAATGGGTTTTTTAGTCAACAACATTTGTTGTCATAAATTAATTAATTAAATATGCGGGTCACTCATTAAGGACCCTCTTAATATCTGTTGTACACATCTATTGAGCTTGAAAACCTCTATGAAGAACTACTCAACAACATCTGTTGAGTATTTCAAGACAAAATTAACAGATGTTTGTTTGAGCTCCAAATTCAAAATTTAAAAATCAACACTGATTAATCCACTATATAAAAAGGAGGATGGAAAGAACCCATTCATTTTTCATCTTCAATCTATATTTTCTTCTTCCTCTCCCTCACTCTACCATTCAGATTTCAAAATCTACTGAATCCATTTATATCTGATGATCGTGTTTCGAAGCAACTGAATCCAAGGTATGAGGCTAGATATTCTTCTCTTTCTCTTAACAGAAACCCTAGAAACCAAATCGATCAGTGCTTCCATTCCAGGTATCACTTCTTTTTTCTAAAGTAATCGATCTCACTGCTCTTTTGGAGTTGAAGAACCTTACAACACAACCTTCAGTGGAAGAAGATAACCCATAAATAAATCACTTTTTTAATCACAGGACTCAAAGTGAAGAGGTCTTAATTGAATGGCGGTGGTTGGTAGCTAGGCGATTCGCACGAGCAACCCCTTATCCTCATTACATATCTGAAACGAGATCTTCGCCGAACACGAGCCAAGGTATTAAAGGTATCGTCGTCATTAGTTACTTTGTTTTGTTATGTTATAGAGTTCCTGATTCCATTTAATGGATTAAAATGTATCTCCGCTGAAGACAAAACGAAATCCATGAAATTAGTTCCAATTAAAATCTTTGATGATGATGGTGGTGGTGGTGATGTATGCTCTCTCTCTCTCTCTCTATCTCTCTTTGTTACAATAATAATTATATCTATAGAATGAACTGCTGATGGGCTTATAACCACTGATGAGTAACTAACTATCAGTGGTTTCTCTCATCAGTGGTTGTTGCAGTACTTTCATCATCGGTAGTTAACTACTTCATCAGTATTATCCATCAACAGTTCATCAGATTTTACTTCTTACATTTGCAGGTAGTTATCGTTGATTTTTCTACCTGCCTTAGCGGGTATGCAATACGTTTTTTGGTTGTCCAGAGGATGCGTTAGTTGAACCTTCTCTTTCTTCGTCTATTTTTCTTTTGGGCAGTCCGCCTTTGTGTAAGTAGTTGTTGAATAATTGTTGGTGTGAGAATATGAGGTTAAACTGAACCGACAATGAATCTTGAATAAGTTTATCAAATAGTGCGTTGGACATGCGATCTGTTTGGATGTATTCCATTTTCTAGGACACTTGACATTGATTTATGATCAATTTAGTCAAGACTAGGCTGGGTTGTTTCGGCATGGATTAGTCAAGTTCTATATAGAACAAAGTACTCTCCATCTATTCGAGAATAAAAAAATATAAGTAAAATGATATGAAATTGGGGTTATTGGCTTTTTGTTTAATAACAACTATATTACATCAAAGGATTCGAGAAATAATAGTGAATTTATAATCTCTTTTCCATTTACAGCTATATTACACGTGACTCCAAGCATGAAGAAGATGGTTATGTTTTGTTTTGTGGTGGTGGTGGTGAAGGTCGGAGTGGAATCCCTAATGCTCTCATGATCTCCAGTTTTGATCGTGCCTCTAACATGCTTGATGATCAACATGTAAGTTTTTTTTAATTTTATATACAGTGTTATTTATCTTTTCCCCCTATATTGCAGGAGTCATACAATACTGGAGATTTTTGCTATTGTAAACAGACAAAAAGCAAACCCATGATCATGAAATGGAAACGTCTTCGTCTGCTTCTGGGTCGGGCTCGGCGCATACAAACGAAGGTAAAGATTCAGCATATGGGTCGTGTGATTCAGACGAAATGGGCGATACAGAACATAGGAAAAACAGGCACGCGATACTCAAATACCAAAGGCTGCCGTCAGTGGTGACGGGCGAAGGTTGTTGACGTTTGTCCGCCGCGTTAGTGGAGGATGGGGAGAGGGAGATGGGTCTCCTATAGCTTTTTTTTTCTAATGTAACTTGGTCACATCAGTAGGTGTATATATAATACTTCTACAACTGTATAGGGTTAATCTGGCATTTTGACAATCATCCAAAAAATAGAAATTATTAATGTTTTAACTTATAAGCTATAACATTAAGAAAAAAATCTATGTGACACTTTTTCTAAAACTGTAGCTACATTTCAATTATCAACCCGCATATATAAATATTAATTAGCTACTAAGGTCTGTTTCAGAGCAGTGAGTTTGTTAAGGAGATTTGTCTGAAACAACTGTTGCTTCAAACAAAAGTTATGAAGGTCTGTTACATAAACATTGGTACATACCTTAGCAAAAGTTGTTTGAAGCAACAACTGTTTCAAACAGGTCTCCTTAACAAACCCACTGCTCTAAAACAGACCTTTGTAACAGTTGTTTGAAGCAATAGCTGTTTCAGACAGATTTTCTTAACATACCTTAGTAAACAAAATTTGCTTGCAACAGATGATTGACTTTGCTAATTCTATTAAAAAATGATTTAGGTTGTGTTTGTTTTCTGGTTAGAAGAGCTTCTAACCTCTTATGTCTGCGCCGCGCAGACGCGGGCAGACGTTTGAGGCGGACAGCTTGTTTGATTTTTAGAAGACATAAGACATAAAAAGCTCTTCCTCAGCTCTTTTTGGTGCAGACATTACCCATTCTCTTCACACCTCTTCTCAAACCCTTTAAACAAAACAACCCCTTTTCCTCTCCTCCTCCTCCTCAAAACCCTAGCAGCCCCTAACTCCTTCTCCTCCATCTGCACCTCCTCTCTCCCTCCCTCCGGCCTCTCTCCTCCCTCCTCTCTCTCCCTGCACGAACCGGAACACAACCCTCCAGCCTCGTCGTCCTTGTCCAGCCACCGTCCAGGTATGTTTTCTTTCTTTCTTTTTTTAATTCCTTTTTTTTTTTTGGAACATGATCGTGATTACTAGTTTTGTGATTAAAGGGTTATGTAGAATTTTGACTGAATATGGGTAGGTCAAAGTTTGTAACTTTGAGTGGATCATAAGGGCTAATGAATGTTTGTTACTGATTATAGAAGTTGAGGGCTTTTTCTTTCTTCTTTTTTTTCTGTTTTTTGTGCAATCATATGTTTTTGTTAATCGTAGTTTAACGGCCTGGTGATTGGTGAACAAGTGAATTGTATATTTGTTTTTTTTTTTTTTTTTTTTTTTTTGATAAATGAAAAAGTTAATGGAATCTTGTTTGGCATTTGTTATTTTTGTTGTATTTGGGGTGTAATCTGGTTTTTTTTTTTTTTTTTTTTTTTTATTGTAGTACATATAATTCCTATGGTTATGATGATTGAAGTGTATTTATATAATTGTATATAATTTTGACCAGATATGGGTAGGTCAAAATTTGCATTTTTATTGGATCATAGGAGATAATGGATGTTGTTAGAGCATTCACATCCCCTCCACCATTTTAAACCCTATAATATCATAAAAAATCATACTTTTCAAAATTTATCTCTCATTTTAAAAAACCTTCCACATCCCCTCCACCATATTTACCTTTATTTTACTCACAAACACTTATTTTATAATATTCCTCGTTAAAATGCACTCACAATAATTTGATGGGGGTGAATAGTAGCTTTTTATATATAAAAAGCTAGAAGATGGATTTTGCATAATATAAAGATAGGGTATAAAATGGTGGAGGGGATGTAGGATGTTTTTAGTAAGTTTTTTTTAAATTTTAGATATGGGAAGAGGTTTGATGGAAGGGATGTGAATGCTCTTACTGATTATAGGAGAACTTTTTTAAGTTCAGCTTTGTACTGGTTCAAGTTGAATCGTTTTGTTGGAACATGATTACGGGCCTTTTTTTCTTTTAATTTTTGTGCAATTATATATTTTTGTTAATAAAGGGAGGTCCTACCAGGAAATAGTCATGTGATGCTGGTGAAGACGAGGTTGAAGCATATGATACTGCATCGGATCGGGAATACATGACTCAGTTACGAGATGAAATTGCCGAACAGTTAATGTAAAATGTGGAATAAATTAGTTCAAACATTGTTATTTGCGGTTTTATGAATATTATTTCAGTGTTGTATATGTATTATTTAAATTTCAATGTTGAAAAAATATTGTTTGCTTTAAAAAATCAGTTTTTTTTTAAATTTCAGCAGCCTGCAGACGTTAATAAACAAACAGTCTTCTTCTTGCAGACTGCAGACCTTTGGTCCACCTCTTCTCCTACAGATGTCTGCAGATGTGGTCTGCAGACTGCAGACCTTTTACCTCTTCAAAAACAAACAGCACCTTAGACTTCTCGTGCAAGACCAAAAGAGAAACTTTTAATGTTGGATAATTAGGTCGTATTGTCTTTTTCCATGTTTTTTTTATAGTAAACTTTTTTTGAACACTGTCTACTATGTGAACTTACCAGTGCAGCTATGACATTATGTTTGACTATGTCAATAATCAATTAACACCGTAAGTTAGTTTCTTTATATAATAAGTTATATTCGTTATGAATAACAATGTAGGTAATCCCATGCATCGCGCACGGGTACTAACCTAGTTTATAATACAAATATATAAAAATACATTTTTCTAACATCCAAAAAGTATTATATCCATGATTTTTTAATATGAGATAAATTGTCAAGTCTTTGACTAAAAATGCAGAATATTCAAACAAGACCTCCTTTTCTAGCTGCCAAAACCGCCACCAATTTATACCACAAGTTGCTCTGTTTCTTTCTCTCCATGCTTGAACCAAAACACTAATCATCAAATGGGTCTCTGTGTTGGAAAACCTGCAAATGTTGCTCATGTTTCTTCTACACAGCTAATGAGTATGCTCTCTTTTTCATCACAAATACAAACTTCACAATCTTTTTTTTTTATTATTTTTAAATCTGAATTGGGTTTGTGATCTTACTAAAATTTTGTTAAATAAGTATGTTCTCTTTATCATTAAAGATCACAACTTTATAATATTTTTAAACAAATCTGATGTGGGTTTCTAATTTAATTAAAATCTTGTTAATTGGGTATGCTCTATTTATCATTAAAACTCAAAACTTTACAATCTTTTTTATTTAATATGATTTGGGTTTGTGATTTTATTGAAATTTTATTAATTGGGTATGCTTTATTTATCATTAAAAATCAAAACTTTACAATTTTTTTTATTAAATATGAATTGACTTTGTGATTTTATTAATTTTTTTAATTGGGCATGCTCTGTTTTTCAATAAAAATCAAAACTTTACTGTCTTTTTCAATAAATATGAATTGGGTTTGTAATTTATTGAAATTTGTTAATTAGGTATGCTCTATTTATCCTTAAAAATCAAAACTTTACAGTCTTTTTTATTAAATATGAACTGGGTTTGTAAATTATTGAAATTTGTTAATTGGGTATACTTTCTTTTTCAATAAAAATCAAAACTTTACAATCTTTTTTACCAAATATGATATGGGCATATAAAATTTTATAAAAATCTTCTTGTTGTTACAGAGGATGCAATTAATAAACGGGAAAGAGATCAAGAATCAAATAGGAAGAAATTAAAAAAAGCTTCAAAAGGGTCAAAAGATGAAAGTTTTCCAATCACTAATAACTTGAAGGCGTTCACTTTGAATGATTTGAAGGCTGCAACCAAGAATTTCCGGTCCGATAGTCTGATCGGAGAAGGCGGGTTCGGTCGGGTGTATAAAGGATGGATTGATGAAGCCACCTTTGCTCCGGCGAAGCCCGGTACTGGACTTGTGGTCGCCGTTAAGGTTTTGAAGTCTGAAAGTCATCAAGGTCATAGAGAATGGCTTGTAAGTAACATTTTCTTTAATTGTTTGTCATATGTAAGTTGCTGTAAATGAATCGAATGTTTATGAACTGTTCTGAAGTTTGTTTATTTAATAAACGAATGAAGATGAACAATGTTTTTTTTTTTTTCATTTAACTAAACGGACGTACATGAAAAAGTGGTAAATTTAATACAAAGCTAAATTTTAGTAAAAACATAGTATTAACACTTCGTTTGGTTGATTAAGTGTTGAATAATTAAGCCATTCAAAAAAAAAAAGTGTTGAATAATTAAGATGTCTGAATGATTAAGTGCTGAATCATTAAGTTGGACCTCTTAGTGGTTAGTTTTCTTGTCCCACATTGGTAGGAGAGCCTCATTAAGGTTCAGCCTAGTTATGTGCTTAATGGTTCAGCCTTAACCATTCTATTCAGAAGCTGAAACAAACGCACTGAATGGTGAATCATTCAGCGCTTAGAGCCTCATTATAGTTATGTGATCTTTACTACTTATTAGTCTTTTTTTTTTTCACTTTCACATTCTACTGTTGGTTTACATGCAAAACGTATGATTGCTAGATTTTTTTGTTGTTTATCTAAAATTAGTTATGTATTTATATTCAAACTTCTTGTTATATATTTATACACAGTCAACCAAACAAATAATATCCAATATACATATTCAAACACGTTACTACTATGACAATTATAATACACTTCTCATTTTTCTTATAATACAATCTCTAATATTATGATATTTTATTTTATTAAGTGACTATGATATTATTCATGTTTTGAGTGATATCTAAAAAACAATATAAGTATGTTAAATTTTACAAAAAAAATTAATATGTTGTAAAAATAATAATGACTGATTTTTCATCATTATTCTTCTTGTAATTTGCAGACAGAAGTTGATTTCATGGGAAGGCTTTGTCACAAAAATCTTGTTAAACTCATTGGATACTGTCAAGAATACGAAAGCAGGCTGCTCGTATACGAATACATGCCAAAAGGCAGTCTAGAAAACCATCTGTTTAGAAGTAAGCTTAAGTTCATATGCTTCCATCGCTGCAACGATGAACCACTGGTTTTAAATTTTTAATCGTTCGTTTTAAGTTAAACATGATTATTTGGTTTCTTGCAGAAGGTGTTGAACCTATACCTTGGGCCACACGAATGCGCATTGCCATTGATGTAGCTCATGGATTGTCTTTCTTGCACAGCAAGGAACCTAGTATTATTTATCGCGATTTGAAGGCGTCTAACATCCTCCTAAGTTCGGTATGCTAAAATTATTTATAATTTTTTGGAAATTTGAATAAAACTTTGAACTACTATGTTTGTTTGATTGATTATTATTTATTTTATTTTTGTGAAAAAATGCAGGAATTTAATGCAAGACTTTCGGATTTCGGGTTGGCAAGAAACGGGCCTGTAGGAGATAATACACATGTTTCAACCCGGGTCGTGGGAACAAGTGGTTATGCGGCTCCAGAGTATGTAGCCACAGGTAAAAACCATGGTTTGACTTTTTAGGTCAAATCGGCTGCTTTTCAACTTCGAATTTAACACGTGTTTCATATTTATTGCGTGTTTATAAATTCGGACGACAAGTCATACTTTTCGCTTTAAAGTTTGTCCTGATTATCAACATCATTGGTATAGTTAAGTACCAATTTAATGTTGAAGAGGTATTAGTTTGACCACAAAAAGTCCATATCTTGATAATAAATTATTGGCTTATATAATGCCTAGCTATATGTTTGACAAATTTGATCATTAGACTATCCGTTGTCAGCTGCGAGCGAGCAGGCGGGAGCCACAAACTTCACTCTCAAGTAACCCGGTCACTTGATCCCGTTGTGGCTGGGGTGAGCACTGGCGCGACCAAAGCACCTCTCTCCCGTTACCGCACGCGACCACAGTCACCTGTGCTCGCGCCGCGACTGTTTGCGTGGGGCTGTTGTGGCTGGGGATGAGCACCGGGATGAAACCTCCCTCGCGCCGGAGCTTGCTCGCGGTCCACAACGGACAGTCTTATGGTAGTATGTGACCACATGGTTGAAACAAAAAACTTCAAATCTGATATGGGTTTCTTTACATGTTTGACAAATATTGATGTTTGCCCATACTTTCCAACTTAAGGTCTGACATAGTCAATAAGACCACTGTGGTAATATTTGACCACATGGTTAAAAACATTGATGAAATGATGATTAGATAATGTTTTTAATGCATTTATGGATTTGGTGTACAGGACACTTGACTATAAATAACGACGTGTATAGTTTTGGAGTGGTTCTGCTGGAGTTATTGTCAGGACGACGAGCAATTGATGACGAGAGAGCCGGGGGTGTAGAAGAGACGTTAGTGGAATGGGTGAAACCGTTTCTAAATGAAAGTAGAGGGGTTTTTAGAATTATGGACACGCGGTTAGGTGGCAGGTATTCAAAGAAAGGAGCACAAGCCGTGTCAGCGCTTGCACTAAAATGTCTCCATAAAGATTCCAAACATAGGCCGACGATGGCTGAGGTTGTCGCGTCTTTGGAAGAGATCACGAACGCGCCCAAAATTGTTCCTGAGGTTTCGTCGCTCGTGCTAAGCCCGCAATCAAGTTAACAAAGATATTGAATAGTGATTCCAGAATAAGCTAGAGGTTACCATGTTGTTGTAATTGTGTGCAGTTCATGTACAAATAGTCAAATAAATCCCTTGGTTTTGGCTGGTTTCATTAATTTTGTTCAAATACATTGAATTCAATGTCTTAAGGTCATAGAATAGTTACATGAATTATTAGACCATATGGGACATTTAGAAGGTAGGTATTTTGTTATGATGGGGACAACTTCTTGTTGTTTGAACATTTAATATGTGAAAATCATGAAAAGGACCCAAAATGAGGGTTTATCAAAATCGAGTTTGTAAGCTCGCGTGTGTAGAGTAAACCTATCATTCACGCGAGCATGTTTGTTATTTTATGTAGCAAACATATTATTTCTACAAACACCAGCATGTTTGCTATTTTACGTAGCAAACATATTATTTCTACAAACATGTATAAATATATACTCCCTCCGTCCCATTTTAAATGTCCTCCTTTCCTTTTTTGTTTGTCCCAAATTAAATGTCCCTTTCCAAAAATGGAAATGTAATTTCCAGTTTTGCCCATAAAAGACAAAACACAATCACCACTTTTGAGGATATTATTGTCATTTTACCACATACAAACAAAAAATTTCTTAAAATGTGTGTTTTTGGAAGTGGGACATTTAAAATGGGACGGAGGGAGTAATTATTTGTGTAATGCAAATAAATCCTTTTTTATGTTTCATACTCATACACAGATACAATTGATTAAACACCACTATAAAAGTGACATTTTTGCTACAAAATTTTCCCACGAATAAAAATGCGTCACAAATTTTGACAAAATTGCTACATTTGTGACGACAAAAAAAATACTCTTATTCTCTAGACAAATTTGATATGCAATAGCAACAAATACTTAGAAACACCATTGTCGGAAACCATTTATTACACATTTACTACACAATTTCCAACGTATTTCCTACGAAAATATGGTGTGGGAAATTTGCGATGTATTTCCTTTCCTACGCAATTTTCTAAGTATTTGTTCCTATTGTGTAACAAATTTGTTTAAAAAATTAGAGTTTTTTTGTCGTCACAAAATGTGTAGCAACTTTGTCAAAATTTGTGACGCATTTTTTTCCGTAGAAACTTTCGTAGCAAATGACCACTTTTCTAGTAGTGAATAAGGTTACAGTTTTTATTAATATTGAACCTATTAGACTAAAAGTCGTACATAATAAACCATAAAGTTATTTGTTTCTAGTAGTGAATAAGGTTACAGTTAAGCAGAAGAGGAGTCGCTGTTCCTGATGCTTCTTGTTTGCTCTGTTCAGCTTACGATGAAACGGTCCAACATGTTTTTATAGATTGTCGTTTGACTTCGGCTATTTGGGCTGCAGTTGGTGCTTGGTGTAAAGCTTGTCCGATTGATGCTATTGATTTCAAAAACCTGCTCTCTATTGCCGATAATAGAGCTGCCAGTCCTAAAGGTAAACAAATTCTCAATGGGATTTTAATGATCTCAGTTTGGGCAATTTGGCAAGCGAGGAACACAAAATTATTCGAAGATAAGGAGCCGAAGGTTCAAGAGGTGTTAGCTTCCATTAAATCTGTGTCGTTTTTGTGGTTTAGGAATCGCTCTAGTTATGGGTCTCCTCATTGGAAGGATTGGGTGGCATACCCCTTGTAATTGATGTTTTGTTTTCTTTGTTGGCGGCGGCTCCGTTTTTGAGTCCCGCCTGTTTTAATGAAAGTCGCTTTTCAAAAAAAAAAAAAAAGTGAATAAGGTTACAGTTTTCATCTTTTACAATTTAACCCTAACACTTTTTTTCTTTTAACTTTGATCCTACATAGTTTTCATCTTACGCAATTTTTTCGTTTTAAGTTCCGTTCTAAATTTTGCGAGTTATAACAAGTTCGTTGCAATGTGCAGGTCCTAGACCGACTTAGTTACTTCACATTAACCATAGTTATTAAAAGTCATTGATTTTACGCCTTTGGCATTAATACGTCGTAACGAGAGTGCGTGGTTCTACGATTTTACACCTTCTTTTCATTCGGTGTTATTTTTCCTTTTTTTATTTATTTTACTTTTACGAGTTTTTGGTGTTAGTGATCGCCGGTGGTGATGTGACATTAGTGCTACTTGGTATGGTTTTACACCCTCGCTGCAACACGATGGGCTTAATACTAGTTACAATCTATTAATAGCTTATAATAAAAACTCAATCACCTAAACGATTTCATCACTACTTTAAAACCACATGGTAGAGAATTCCTCGTTGTGACAACTTTTTTTATTTTATTTTAATTAAATTTAATAAAGATATCGCCTGAATATTATTACGAATTAATAAATTATAGCGACATACATGACGAACACAACTCACGTACCCAACCCCTTGCACATATCATGGGGGACAAAGAACTGAACCAAAAAATAAACAATATAGTTTAGTCATCAAAACATATATCTAAACAAAACATGTTTAAGCAACTGAAATACGAACATTATTCTTCAACCATGTTGTATTTGTATCATCTAAAATTCTAAATAAACACACACACCTTTCATAGAAAGCCGCCTCAATTATTGATAATAAATGCCATAGCTTATAAATAATACATGTTTCAATAAGTCTTGAAGCTATAAATTTATATAAATCCGTTTGTCGCTCTTTTTCTGGCTGCCACTACTCGCCAATTTTATTTAATTGGGTATAAGATTGTAATTTGAAAAGTAGGCTCAAGTTATTCTATAAAGTGTAACAAAAATGAAAAGAGTGAAAATGATACAAAAAACACAATAGATCATGAAATATGACACAATGAGCCACAAAATATAACACAATGCTGGAAAAAAAAAACACAATGAATGGAACAAATGACAAAATGATGAAAATAAGAAAAAGATACAATGCTACATAAAAGACACAATGGTATCTATAATCTATAACTTATAATAAAAGAATTGAAGATCGATGAATTGTCATTCAATGAAGGCCTAAAAAGTCATTTTAATGACATGCCATTCAAGGAGGCATTCTCCTCCTTGAATGTGTCATGTGTCATGCCATGTGACAAATAAAAAAAGTAAATAATAATTTAAAACCTAATCTACTAAATTTAAATTGAGTTATTTTAGGAAAAAAGAATTTAAAAACAAATTTAAAATTTTCTCTCTTGTGTTTCCTCCCATAATTTTTAAACGTTAATATCTTTTATATACGAGATTTTTTAAAGAAAAAAAATTACACCGAATTAACGAGCGTTTTATTATCTTTCCAACGAGTACCACGGTGCTATATAAAAAACGGAGAAAAAAAACGACTATTTTTTGTGGGGTTTCGTTCATACAGGAAAAAAAAACACAAAGTGTTCAGGTTATTCATTAATAATGTTTTTTCTTTTAAACCAGTTTCTTATCTATGATGTTGAAATTCAGCCCAATCGCCATGCTTTCATTGCAATTTTACTCTTTTAAAGATGGATAGGTATACTTCATCAAGAGAAGCTAGGAGAAAGAATCGCGCAACACTGCACACATGGTGTCACCTTATAGCAAGGTTATTTTTTTATTTATTTAATTACACGAGTAATAATTATTACTATTAGTATTAGTATTATTAAAATTGTTATATTTTTCAACCCCGGGACGCTCCCGAGATAATAGCTAGTAATATATATTTTAAAAACTACAAGCTAAAACCTAAATAAACAACGACCTAAAAACTAACATCGTATGTTCGATGAGACAGTTCCAATGACGCTTGAATGAGTTCAATCGGAGTCCGTTTGACACATTTCCTACGACTTCCTATTTTTATTTCACTGTGTATTTGATCCTAGTCCTTAAAAAGTATAATGAGTTTAGTTGGGCAAATGGATAAAATTTAGGGGTATTGGATTTTAATAATCCAAACTTTCACCCATTAGCCGACAAGAATCTGTACTTTAAAAATTCCCAACAATGATCCCAACTTTCAACGTATAATGAACCTTTGTTAACTGAGAACTAACTCATTTAGTGGATGATGACGTGGCATGCTCACGCTGATGTGGACGATGACGTGACATGTCATGTCAGCGTCCACGTCATCATCCATGCATGTGTTGGCATCCCACATCATCATCCACGTTAGCGTCCACTAACTGAGTTATTCTCAGTTAACAAAAGTTCATTGTCGGCCAATACATTGAAAGTTAGGATCGTTGGGAATTTTTGAAGTACAAATTATTGCTGGCCAATGGATGAAAGATTAGATTATTAAAGTCCCATACCCAGTGAAATCCCACGAATAGAGAACTATTAGTAGGGTATGGGAAGGGTGAGTTAAAGTCCAATACCCTAAAATTTAAAACCTGATTTATTTGTTTAATGGACCTAAGTTAAATAAAAAGTTGATTGATTTAACAAAGAAATTGTGTTTTTAAAATTAACTATGGTCTTTCATCTAAAAGAAAACTATATATATATTAAATATGTTAAAAAAACTAAAAAAAAATTGATGGTATCAAGGTGTGTTGAAACTGAAAATGTGTCATTCTTCGTGAAGTTGAGGGTTTAAGTTCCGTGGTTGACAGATATAGATGTTAAAGAATAGTTACAATATTTATATAAAATGTTGAATGCTAATATATTATTGTAAGTTGAATATTGTCATATTTATGTGTTACTAGCAGGAACCCGCGCGTTGCAGCGGGGCTGCACGATGGTTGACTATATACAATTAGCATATATGTAATTGATATGTTTAGTTACATCTTCTTCAACTGTTCACAGGCCTTTCTTGTTATATGATTATCACAACACGAATGTCGTCTTCCCATCATTAATTGTAAAATTACAAACACTACACACAGTAGATAGGATGGGAATGGTGGTGGTGATGCAAGTTTTAAAAGAATTCATATGATGAGGGGTGTGAGGGGCATTTAGCAATGCCTATGCAACAAAAGCATGTAGAATTGGCTTCCTGTTGTGCATACTGCATGTATGATCACCTCATGTGTTACTTTATGTATGCTCTATAGATCAAATGCAAAAACAAAACAATAATGTCTAAAATAATATCGTTACGTGGTAAGTAAGTTTTTTTTTTACTAATAACATTAGACTAATCATTGACTACAAGATGTGTTCGACTTACGACATTTCATAAAGTGATAACCAAACCATGAAATTAAATAGGGGTAGACTCTAATACATATGCATCCAATTGTGCTCAGTCAGTTGACCTAAATAAAAGGACTTGGAATAGTGCTCATGTAGACCTAAACTTAGGAATGTCAAGGAAAATTAACGGTTCCTGGTAAGTTAGAGAGCTGAAAATGCACAACAACGTAAACAATAAAAGTGCTTCGAAGATATTATGGCGCATTTTGATGAAATTGGACTGCCGCACCACAATGACAAACTAACATTAATCAAACACTCTTGATTCATTCAATCAAAGACTCATGTATAAACTGTAACACCCCAACCGATGGCGGAAACATCGGAGTGTCACGTAGTGACGATTGTTCAATAGCTCATGGTACTAAAGTGTAAATTTGAATACATTGAATTTAATAATTTATTACATTGAAATAAATACAACAATTACGACTAGCAATCTAAACTAAGATACAGTAAATCTCAATCTAAGTCTAAGTTCCAAACGCTTGGAAGTAATCTCATAAGAACCTGAAACATGTACGAAATAATTTGGTCAATACAACAATTGTATTGGTGAGCATACCCTGATTGAATAAATATAGTAGGAAAAATGTTTAGCAATTCATGTGCGGTACCATTTGCAATTATGTAATAAGTAATATCCGTTCAAAACCAAACCTGAGAATAATGACTAACACATGACTAACCAACTGAATAATGAATTAACAAGACAATGACCAAGATTCTCTTAACAGAGTCTCAAGGGGGTATACCATAGTACTATTCATTGAAAAGCTAGGCCGCCCAGCGGTTAATGATTTTGACAAGTCATAGACACACCAATTAACATAAAGCAAACACACATGAGAATTGCATTTAGTGAAAGAGTAACATTTAGTAAAAGAAATAGAACTTGATAGTAGGTACATGAGTCACCCCAAAATAGTAAAACAGTAAAAAGGGGAAAGATATACTCACAGTTTGCGAAAGCAATCAAAATTCACTTAAGCGGTCGTGAGCTAAGTAATGGAAATTCCGAGGATTTCAACCTATAATGTGTAAGAATACTAATAAGGAAGTGTCTAAAAAGTCTAAGGTAACTAGGGTCTAAGGCATTAGGGTTTGCTAAGTCAACTTGGGGAATTTGAGTTCTTACGATAAATCGAATTAAAACCTGTTTATCAAAATAATATGACAAAGTTTATAAATGTGGATAGGTAATATAATTATTACCCACTGGATATTTAGTTAAAAAGTCGTTACAATTAATTTGAACAAATGAATTAACTTAATAATTCAAACTTCATAAATAATGAATTAATAAACGATTTATTGTATGTACATAAGCATAAATACAACAAAAAAAAAACAATATATTGTACAAAAATTATAATTTTGAGAGAAATGAATACCTCTTGACGAAAAATAGTTAAAATAAATTTTTTTTTCACAAATTTTCTCAATTAATTTGCATTTAAAAAAAAAAAACAAGTTAACTTTCCAAGAATAATTGTAAATGAGTAGGTTATAATGTATAGAGTCTACAAACTAAATTTGGTGATCTTTGAGCATATAATGAATTTATTACAAATTATTTGGTATTTATGAAACTTTGAAATCGAAATTTTTTTATATAATCCATATATAATAATAATTCAACATACGTATTTGATTAAAAAAACAAATGTAGATACGATCCACAATAAATATAAATGATAAATTTTAGTTCGCTCTAAAATTAAATTTTAAAACGACGAACTTTACAGGGACTATAATGGAAATATTTGAAGGGCTATTATGGTTAGTTAGATGAAAGACGAGGGTGACGAATGTCACAGTCTCCACTGCTTTAGAAAATTTCGTCTCGAAATTTCCGACAAGTGGGGTTTCTATGGAACATAATGCGTTATAAAAGTTAAGTAGAAAAAAAAAATTATTTTTATCAGTCATGTTTTGACAACATTTAAAGTAGTTATCTAATATCCAAAGTAAATGTTTCAAAATCTTTGACAGTTGACCCGAAGTTAGAAAATTGAGAGTTCAAATGTGAAAAGCTTTGGGAGTGTGTAATTGGTGAGGGGCAGAGGTACTAATGAAGCAGTCTCCCCTACTTTAGAAAAGTTTCTGACTGAACGTTATTATGGATAAGCAACAGGATTTCGACTAGCAGAGAGTGTAAGAGTATACAAAGTTTAAGGCTTTCTGTGGAGATGGTCCAGAGAAAGACTCCAGGAAGACAAATTAAAGCTCGTGTAAGAACGTTCTTATCGAAAATGCTAGTCATTAGTCAACGATCTAATGAAGAGGTAATTAGCAAGTAATGGGTAGGTTCTTGGTTAGACTCCTAGTCTGATCCCGCAGTATCGTTTATGCTTATATATAGGGTGTACCGCAGCTGACCCACCACACTCCCGATACTTTGGACTCGTACTGATTGTCTACCAACGGCCTAATTAGAATTACACACCACCCTCATGTACCTGTAAACCCATGATTGCGTTCCGGACCGTAATCATCGATTTACCTTACACTTGGGTGTTATGCTTTTCCATAACCCTATCCTAAGTAATTCTAGAAATAAATGTGTGTAATCAGGATATGCTAAGTAATTGATACTTCAATGAAACAATGACATGGTTAGAGGTCCTTCCCTTTCGGGTTTACCCTTTAACCGTAATGAGAGTAACATGTAAGTAATAGACATGGTTAGAGGTTCTTCCCTTTCGGGTTCACCCTTAACCGGTAACTTCTGTTCACATCGTTGGCTCTAAACACCCACATTGATAAACTCTGAGATTACACCGTTCCCCTCAGATTAAAGAAATACTCTAGTCCGAGTCGTACATGGGCACTGGCTTAAATCTCATACGAGTTATCAACTAGTATGTTCGTTGGCCATGATGAAGAACAAAATAATGTAAAGTCTAACAGGGTTTTGCTCAAAACAGTTAAGAAAATATGCATACCAAATATACGTTAAAGTAAGTATATAAGTATAGCATAAAAGAACACAAATTAGGTAAATCACACAATACGATAGAAAACATTTAGCAACATTCTGATAAGAGGATATGTTCATTGTTTAAACCAAAAGTTTTGCAACTGAAAGAGTACAAGTGTTAAAAGATAAATTTTCGCAGTTTACTCGAACCTTGTAATATTTTTGAAAGAATAGTGGTAATGCATGAGACTAACTTTTTAGAAATTGAAGTGTGTTTTAGATTCAAAACAGGTTCACATGAAAAGATTTCATAGGTACCCATTTTCATGTGTTTACGAGAAGTCGAGTTTGAAAAGTGTTATAAGACATATTAATAGTTGCAAGTTTCTCCCGAAAACATATATTAGGTAGGTTGTATGAAAATAAAAGGGTTACATTTGATTTGTGAAAGATGCAATACAAGTTTATAAAACGCAAGATGAAACCATTTCATGAAGTATGTGTAATTCTGATGTGTTTCAAAAGACCAAAATTTAAAATGGCGTGAAGGTTGTGAATGATCCCAGATGCCTTGATGAATTTTGGAAAATAGAATTTTTCGTATTTAGACATTTATTTAACTTGTAAGTTGAAATCTCATTAAAGTTGAAATTTTTTTAATTATTATGAAATGTTGAGAAAATCTAAGTGTTATTGGGTCAACTTGAAACATTTTAATTGTCAAACTTCTACGAAAACTTATACATAAAAAGATCATTTGTTTGTAAGGATCGTTAAGGCATCTCTTTGGGCTCATGGCGGCTACTTGTTTCAAGACACAAGGTGTATATAATGTGTGTTCTAATTTGGCGAATAGGCTTTGTGAAAAAAAAAACTTATAGGATAAGTTGTCAAATTAATCGTTTTAGAGATTTAAGTATATACTGTGACTTTGATCAAGTAACTTTGTAAACATGGAGATATAATATAAGCTTTAATGTGGTAATAAAACAAACAAAAAGTTTTAATAATGATGATAAGGAATTCAAAAGCGAATAATCAATGAATAATGGCATATGAAACATCAAGTGATTATATTGAGTCTTCAAATGATAAACAAATATAAATATTAATGATATAAAACATTGGAATTGTTTCCGTAGGAAACTTTGACTAACTCAAGTATTTGAAATTTCCTAGTGACTTATGGGGGCATACTTTAGCCTATAAGTGAATGCTCATCCTGAGAGTTCCCAGGTTGGCATACGGGTCCCTCGTCTGATTGGAAATTATGCGAAATGCCAGGCCTAGACAGAAAACTCAGGATACAGGCGCTCACCCTTCCAGATTGCACGTGCCCATCACTAGTAAATTCCAAAACTTTAGCGAGATTAAAACGAGATGCAGAAATAGATCATTGAGATGTGGATTTCACTCCTAACTCAAAGATGTATTTCAAAATTGAAAACTATTGTGGAATGAAACCAATCACTAAGTTAAGGATATCACTCCCAGCTTAGTGGTTAAGTTCCTTTTTGAAGTAAATAATCTTTGAGGTGTGGATGTCACTCCTATCTCAAAGATATATTCCTAAGATAAATAACATATAGAGGAGTGAAACTAATCACCAAGGTATGGATACCACTCCTAACTTGATGATATCGTTTCGTTTGTGAAATACGAGTGTCTTCTTCGCCAAGCAAAATATCGAAAGAATAACGAGAAATAATCATAACGAAAATATCTTGAAAGAAAATAATAGGAAATAAGAGAAATATAAACGAGAGGACTCGTGAAAGTAAGCTTAGTTATAGACTAGGCTAAAAGACATTCTAATAACCTAATTCCCTATAACCATGGCTCTGATACCAATCTGTAACACCCCAACCGATGGCGGAAACATCGGAGTGTCACGTAGTGACGATTGTTCAATAGCTCATGGTACTAAAGTGTAAATTTGAATACATTGAATTTAATAATTTATTACATTGAAATAAATACAACAATTACGACTAGCAATCTAAACTAAGATACAGTAAATCTCAATCTAAGTCTAAGTTCCAAACGCTTGGAAGTAATCTCATAAGAACCTGAAACATGTACGAAATAATTTGGTCAATACAACAATTGTATTGGTGAGCATACCCTGATTGAATAAATATAGTAGGAAAAATGTTTAGCAATTCATGTGCGGTACCATTTGCAATTATGTAATAAGTAATATCCGTTCAAAACCAAACCTGAGAATAATGACTAACACATGACTAACCAACTGAATAATGAATTAACAAGACAATGACCAAGATTCTCTTAACAGAGTCTCAAGGGGGTATACCATAGTACTATTCATTGAAAAGCTAGGCCGCCCAGCGGTTAATGATTTTGACAAGTCATAGACACACCAATTAACATAAAGCAAACACACATGAGAATTGCATTTAGTGAAAGAGTAACATTTAGTAAAAGAAATAGAACTTGATAGTAGGTACATGAGTCACCCCAAAATAGTAAAACAGTAAAAAGGGGAAAGATATACTCACAGTTTGCGAAAGCAATCAAAATTCACTTAAGCGGTCGTGAGCTAAGTAATGGAAATTCCGAGGATTTCAACCTATAATGTGTAAGAATACTAATAAGGAAGTGTCTAAAAAGTCTAAGGTAACTAGGGTCTAAGGCATTAGGGTTTGCTAAGTCAACTTGGGGAATTTGAGTTCTTACGATAAATCGAATTAAAACCTGTTTATCAAAAATAATATGACAAAGTTTATAAATGTGGATAGGTAATATAATTATTACCCACTGGATATTTAGTTAAAAAGTCGTTACAATTAATTTGAACAAATGAATTAACTTAATAATTCAAACTTCATAAATAATGAATTAATAAACGATTTATTGTATGTACATAAGCATAAATACAACAAAAAAAAACAATATATTGTACAAAAATTATAATTTTGAGAGAAATGAATACCTCTTGACGAAAAATAGTTAAAATAATTTTTTTTTTCACAAATTTTCTCAATTAATTTGCATTTAAAAAAAAAAACAAGTTAACTTTCCAAGAATAATTGTAAATGAGTAGGTTATAATGTATAGAGTCTACAAACTAAATTTGGTGATCTTTGAGCATATAATGAATTTATTACAAATTATTTGGTATTTATGAAACTTTGAAATCGAAATTTTTTTATATAATCCATATATAATAATAATTCAACATACGTATTTGATTAAAAAAACAAATGTAGATACGATCCACAATAAATATAAATGATAAATTTTAGTTCGCTCTAAAATTAAATTTTAAAACGACGAACTTTACAGGGACTATAATGGAAATATTTGAAGGGCTATTATGGTTAGTTAGATGAAAGACGAGGGTGACGAATGTCACATAAACCCACAAATCAAAATTTAATTAGAAATAGTTATCCATAATCACCGGTGACATGACGATCGTAGAATGAAAGATGAGCAACATACATAAATTAGAACATATTAGGGTTTGATTGGAAGTTTTTTTTATGGGGCCAGCATGAGTAAAAGGAACATACAAAAGTATTCCAAGAACCATTGGTTTCTAAGGTATGGATTTACTAATACCATGAATGAAATTAAGAACACTATCATTAATGCTTGGAATCATGGATCTGGATCTATAACGATATGATGGCATCTTAAAGAATTTACACAAGCGCATCTTTGTTGGGAGAGTGGATGCGTGAAACAGATGTTCTACATTTAGCTTTAAGACTTGTTTTATAGGCAAATCATAGAGATAACCATAGGAGATATATTTATATAGATATAGATTTTTCAGCAAAGTAGTAGCATAAATTTTAAAGAAAGTATAAAATTGACTTATAGTTTCAAGTAATATTTGTGTAATTTCATAACAATGCTTCTTGATGTCATCTTCTATTATGAATTCTCTAAGATCTTTTATGTCATAATGTTAAACTTTTCAAATGCTTCAATGTTTTTAATACCATTATTAATTACTTTTAATAGGTTAAACAAGTTGAGTTAATACTTGTATTAAATTTGTCTTGATAACTAAATGAAATTGCATTTTTACCCATTTAAATGAATATGAAATGACAATCTTACCCATCCAGAACCCACTATATAGTAGTATAGATATAGATTAAAGAATAGTTACAATATTTATATAAAATGTTGAATGCTAATATATTATTGTAAGTTGAATATTGTCATATTTATGTGTTATTATCAACGAACAAGTACAATAAATTTATAAGATGCCACTTTTGACATTTTTGGTTTGAAATTTTATGTCTTTTACTTATTTAGTCTGCTTTTGGAGTTCCCAAGTTTTCCGAATAACAATAGATGTAGTATATTAAAATAACAAAAATCAACTCAATATATATGATAATGTGCTAAGATGAATAGGATAGTTTGAATTCTTGTAATAGTTGGTGATAAGAAAAAAAAAGTAAGACTGTGAAACAATTTAAGGAACCAATGGAAGTTACATGTAAGTTGCCATATAATTTGAATAACATTACAATGTTTGGATGTTTGGGATGTGTGGTGTGTTTGAATGATCTAGGGTCAAAATCATTGTCCATTGACATTCCAATGTTTTCAAATACGGCTAAGTAAACGTCTAGAATTTGAAGCTTCGGTAGTTGTCATGTTTTTCCACAACTAGTTTCATTTCAATGCTTATATGAAATGTCAAGATATCGTATGGATGGAAAATTTTGGGCATTATTGGACAAGATGGTGCAAAAAGATCAAAGATGATATGGATTGAGAAGAGTTTCATGTTGTCATACACAAAAGTTTAGGGTTAGGGTTATGATACTTATCCGAAGTGTCACGTGTTGGCATTGACGGATCCACCTTGCTCACATGGTGAGCAAGTGCCCACCGTATGCTCACTTAAATTGCAAATTTATTATTGATTATTTTTTAGTTGCTAGCCTAGTTATTGTATTTTCTGTTAAGCTTTAGCCCAGTTTAGTTCAACTTTGTAATGAACTGGAGCCCACTAACAAAATCAACAAAAAGAAAAACAACTTTGTTTCTAATATTTATTTGTTTAAACCTTTTTTCCTTGTTGTCTATTTAACTTTTTTTTATTGATTATTAATTGTTTAATTTGTTTTATTGGAATTTGGTTTTGTTAATTTATTACTTAACTAAACAAGTGAAAATTATATTGCTTACAGTAATTATTTATAATTGGGTGTTATAGAAAAAAATATTAACAAGTGTTATTTATAACCCTACCCATATTAGACCTGATTCATTTTTTGCCCCCCATCCATAAAGTTTCTGTATCCGCCACTGCGTGTTGGGTAAGACGGCACCTAAATAAGATAATGTAAGCTCATAGGACATTCTAAAGAAACTAGATAATACTCTCTACAAATCGATTAAGAATAATGTGTTTGTTGCTTGAAATGACTTCTTTTTCTAGGAGTTTTTGTTTTTCAAAAAGCTCAAATATATAAAAAATTGAATGGATTGTTCAAAACCTATAAACACCATGAGGCTAACCGTAAAGCTCAATAAGGTGTTTTTGGACCTCAACAAAGAGATGTTTAGTATATTCTTTACGAATACGGACACACAACCTTGTTTGTTCTAAGAGTTTGTAACAACTAGAAATATAGCAAAGCTAAAGTAGGGTCTGAGGAAGGTAAGATGTAGACAGCCTTATCTCTACCCCTAAGAATAGAGAGGCTGCTTCCAGTGAGACCCCCCAGCTCGATGTGGTTTGGTATCAAGCCTTGGACATAAGGCACAAAACACTTAGCAATCGGGACAAACCCGATCGGTGCATGTACCCCTTTGTCTTTTGGCTATCCACGTCAGCACATGATGCATGATTAATCGTCCGTCGTTTTTAACGTTATTTTCACGAAATTAGTAAAATAACGTTAAAACTAGTGCAACTTTACTTTTGACCCCCAAGGGCCACACATATATACATTATATGCGCACACCGTAAGTGGGGCGTCTTTTGTTAGCACGACAAGCAATTGCTGATTAAGGTGAGCTACACGCCTACGCCTAGTCCTAAACAAATGTCTTTAGAATAGATCACGAATGTGCCGATAAATGTTCCTGAAGTTTTATCATTACTAACCACATAACAAAAATTTCCGGTGACTATATTGTTTCTACAAAGAGTAGTGCATAAACAAGGTTATAAATAATTAGGACATGCATGACCGACACAAATCACAAATAAAACATGCACGCAAATGACATAGAAGATTACTCATCAAGACGTATCATAAACGTAGTGTATGTGTATCATCCGAATATATACACACATTTCTAAGAAGCCGTCTATGAATAATTGAATATTGATAATAAAAGTAAAGGCTTAAGTAGAATAAATACACGTGACACACTGACACACTTTTAGAGTAGACGGAGTGGAGTGGGGGGGGGGGGGGGGGGGGGGAAGAAAGGGCGTGGAGGAGCTTCGCAGGCGGGAACACCGCCCCTTGGTGGCGTGGAAGAGGGCGGGGAGATCTTGCTTGGCGGGCGCGCGGGGGGGGGGGGGGGGGGTATATCCAGGTGGCAGGCTTTGATTGGTTGTTTTTTTTTTGTTTTTTTTATATAAATCTTACACACAATAATATTATTCATTTCTCCCCCTCTTCTCCCCTTCCACTCCCCACAAGTGTCACATGGCGCTCCATTCCCCCTCTTTCCCCCCTCCACTCCTTATAGTCTTAACTTTTGATATGTTTTCAATGCTTAAAAGTCTTTGAGAAAGACATATGGTATTTGAAAATGATATATGGTATTTTAAGTTGAATGGTTGTAATATTTTTATGTTATTTTCAACCATAGTTGTTTAAGGTGTATCAAGGCGTTAAGGGTGAGCCTAGCGCCTCAGTGCAAGACGTTTGAAAAGCAAGAGTTTTTTTTAAGCGACACACACGGAATAAACATGCATTTTTCGGAGCTTTAAGCATGTTTTAGGATTATTTAGGATTAGTTTAGGTTGTTTTAGGTTGATTATAGACTTGTTTTGGGCTGGTATAATTGTTTCAGCTTTGTTTAGACAATTGTTGGCTGGAATTTTGTTGATCTTAGTCTGGAAAATGCGTTTGAGAGCCTGAAGTATGGCCTTTGAAGCGAAGCGAGAAGGCTGCGCTGTGTTTTAAAAGTGGGCCTAGACGTACGCCTGAGTAAGCTTTGACAACAGAGTTATCAACCAACAAGTGCGCCAAGTTTAATCAAATTAGGCACGGACTGACTTGAGAATAAAGGAGATACGAATCAAACTAGAATTTGAGACGACAGAAGAATAACCAATCTTCATGACCTATTCTCTCAATCCCTCGTGCATTTTATTCAGCAATAACTTTTCCTTAACGACACAAGAAACCTACTCTTTGATGTAGAGGTGCGTATGAAAACCTTACCTTAAACCGGACCCAAGAAAAAAATCAGGAACTGGTTATTTTTGTATCCGAGTATTTTATACCCGTAACAGATCTGACCCTTCCCACATGGTATGGATTGGGTATACATTTTGAGCTCAATACCCGTACCCAAAACCATGCTCGGTTTATACCTGAAAATACTCAGAGCCGGTTATACCTATGCCCCATATATATATATATATAGAGTAAAGATCAAATACAAAGTGTTTTTTGGTGAGAACTGTGAGAATCAAGGGAGGGGGGAATTTATTTTTTTAATTTTTTTTCCATGTGCTTAAACATACTTTCTAGATGAATAATAAAAAAATTTAAAAATTTTTTTAGTGTAATTACGTCATTAAAGTAAATACATTAGTTTACACTAGATTAATTATGTAATTACTCTACAACAGTAATTACTCTACACCAAAATTTATTTATTTTTTGTTTTTTTAGATTTCAATACTATAACATGTTTAACAATATGGGAAAAAAATTCGAAAAAAAAGTAAAAAAAAAATACCATCCCTTGATTCTTACAGTTATTACAAAAAAAAACACTTTGTACAGGATCTTTCCTCTATATATATTGAAATTTATAAGTATACTTTCGTGTTTTACTTTCCAGCTTTTATATTTAAGTTATTTTAAATGGATATTATAAAACCGATAATTTGTACTTGAGTGAATTTACGTTATCTAATTTATTTTTACAAATTACAAACCAGATTTAATTTAAAAAAATATTTTTGTTTAAAATAATAAATTTTTTTAACCATACCCTGATACATAGATATGGTTTATCTCCTCAATATAATACCTGTATGGTTGAACCCTACTCAGTTTCTCTCAATACCAGATATACCATTACCCAATCATACCCAGAACCAGAAAGATCAGGTTATTGCTGATCATCTGGTCTATCGCTCCTTTTGAGAGTGACATAAGCCTTTCCCCTGCAGTGAAGTTTCTTCCTTCCCTGACTTACTTGAAAAAAGGCTTTTCTTTTCCTCCGCTCGTAGGAAGCTAGGCACAAGACGCAGACGATCAGACGAAAAATGAGATGATACCTATTCCCTGGTCGAATTCAAGGATTCCAATCAGCTCAAGGATTAGAATCAGTTCAACACTGCAGTCCATGTGAGGCTAGATCTTCAAAGAGGGTCATCTTTGGCTAGCGCTCAAGATCGATTCAATTCCATTCAAAATCTCGAGTATCGAGCAGATCATGTAAACCACCCTTATAATCAGAAGCACACGCTTGAAAAGGGCCTCGAACACTCAGGTATTAGAAAAAACCCGATTTGTAAATTTATGAACCTCTACTTTAGTGGGCTCCTTGAATGAGCTGCTAACTTGGGCCATAGTGGACTAAAAATTGGTACAAAAACATCACAACAACCTCAAATTAAAAAAAAAAAAAAAAAAAAAAAATCTATACCCACTTTCTTGAAAAATATTAAAAAAAAATCCAACCTTTGATTGATAACTGTAAGAAACCCTTAAACATCACAACAACCTCAATCGTTTAAATATATGCAGCAACAATTAAGGTGCTATTGTTGTGAGAGATGCTGAGGAAGGTTATTATTAATTCCAGTTATGGTTTCTGTACATTAGTTGAGTCACAAAGGCCATGGTTGTTCATAGGTTTGGGCAATCCTGGAGATAAGTTTAAAGGAACAAGACACAATGTATGTTTTTGTTTTGTTTTGTTTTGTTTTGTTTAGTAACATGATTTATGTTGTATCTTGTGTTCTAATAATATATGTTGCATTTTTGAGGAATTAGGTTGGGTTTCATATGATTGATGCTTTTGCTGAGTCACTAGGGATTGCTATGGATACAGTTTTCTGTAAAGCTGTTTTTGGCAAAGGCATGTCTTTGTTTCTAATTTGTTATTGCTCTGTTTTCTTTTCCGACCACAAGAACCGATTGCGAAACCTCACTAGCAGTGGCGAAGCCTTAACAAATATATAGGGGGGGGGGGGGGGGGGGGTTCAACAGTATAAAATTTCGGACGAAACATGCGTAAATTTACACAACTGAGCAAAAAAACCGCACGCGGGGAGGGGGGGGGGGTGGACTGTATAATTTTTAGGACGAAATACGTGTACATTTACACAACTGAGCAAACAAATATATAGGGGGGGGGGGGGGGGGTGGAAGCTAGATTCTTATTGTTTTTCTTGTTTTCGAAGTTAGTTTATGATTTGGTTTTAAATTGTGCATAAGTAATGGGGATTTTGTTTGATGTTGGGATTGGGATACCAGGCGTTGTAGATGGTGTTCCGGTTTTATTAGCAAAGCCTCAGACATATATGAATTTGAGTGGTGAATCGGTAAGTTTTTTTTCTGTCATCTTCTTATTCTTTTCTAGTAAAAAGCGACATTTTGATCACTGGTTTTGGCATCTTGTGAGTTGTGATCATGAACTTGTACATTGGCTAACGCAACGAGAAGGGATCCCAGATCGAAGCTAGAAAATGTGCAGATTTTCTAAATTAAATGGTCTATATCAAGAATGCCAAAGTTAAAGAATAATATATATCAAGCTTATAGATATAACCAAGGTTGTAGAAGGCGCTATGCAGGCGGTGGGGTCTAGCCTAGGGACTAGGCGGAATTAGGCGTTTTGATATTTTTATACGTATTTTATATATATCACACAGGTTTAGGTGTTTTTTTGAAAATATGTTAAGATATATGCACATAATACTAAGAAATACTTAGAAATTTGTGGAATTTAAAAAAATAAAATTAAAATTAAAAAAACCACCGCCTAGGAGCGCCTAATAACCGCCTAATCCCAAAACGCCTAGGACCTTGCCTAGGGCTTATTTTCTATATTTTGCCTCGCCTAGCGCCTAGGCGGCCGCCCATGCCGACTTTTACAACATTGGATATAACTAACAAACTTGCTGAGAAAATCACTTATTTTTTCGCTTTGGTACCTAAATGGCGTTCGTATATTTTACTGCAGAGTGGTCCACTTGCTGCCTATTACAAACTTCCTTTAAACCGAGTCGTGGTGGTATGAACTATGAACTGTTGTTTTTCTGATTTCTGGTAGAGATGGAAACAATGGCGGGTCAGTGGGTTTGGTCATGAGCTAAACTAATCATGTTGGCTGACGTGAAACAGTTTGTCCAAAATCTTATTTCATTGTTTAAAAACTCAAACATGATTACATGTTATTTCGAAAATTATCCATCTTGACGAATGATTTAGTACGTCTTATGTGTTAAAAGCAAAATACTCATTAATAGTTAAACGCGTTTGATTTTGTCGGCTTTTGTGTATTGTTGTAATCTTTTTGCTTGTTGTGTCTGTAGTTTCATGACGATATGGATCTACCATGTGGGGTTCTTCGGCTTCAGCTCAGGGGAGGCCATGGGAGCCACAACGGGTATAAATACTATGAAACTCTAGTTTAATTTTATTTAGTCTTTTAGTTAGCAGACTAAGCAACTAAAGTATTCTTTATAATTTTTTTTACCATGTTTTATACTTGTATCAGGATGAAGAGTGTGATCCATCATTTCCGTGGGAATAGGGAATTCGCTCGATTAAGAATCGGTATATATATTTTTGAAATCAAAACTTTTAATTATCAGCAAAGTTTAAAGAACGAACCGAGGCGTAACCTCGAGGCGCAGTCAAAAAATAAATATAAAAATTATGTGTATAAAAAATAAAATACTGTCTAAAACATCAAAAACACACATCAAAAATAAAATAATTGACCCATAAAGTCTAAAACAACAAAAAAACACCCTAAACCACCCGAGGCGCACATTTTCTTAGCGCCTCAGCCCTTAGAGGCGTATGTACAATCTGAACCCCATGAGGCGCGCCTCAGACTCGTTTTCTTAGAGTTTCGCCTCGAGGCGTATGCCTCACATGTTTTTTTAAACCATGCTTAACAGAAATTATAGTTATCATAGTTGACTGTCATTCTACAAATTGTTTGTAGGCATAGGTAAGCCTCCTGGTCAAATGGACCCCAAAGCCTTCTTGCTTCAAAAGTTTAATGCCACAGCTCAAGAACGAGTAAGATATTTATCCATTTTCCTCAAATGTTTTTTTTTTTTTTTTTTCTTCTTCTTCGGTGGGCCCATTTTCATTTCTACACGCATCAGTTACGTTGGACCCATAGAGTCATAGACAGTAAAAAAAAAATGGTATAAACAAGTTCCAAATCCAGCTTCCATCCTTTGGCCCTCCTGAGGGCCACCTACCCTGCGCAAGCTGCGGCCCCATTGTTATCATGGTATTGGTGGGGTACTGTGAGTTACTGAGTTTATCGTTAACAGGTCTCATTGGTTAGCATCTGCGTATTTTACTCAAAAGATATATTCTTGTTACAACACTTTATTCATCAAAATTTCTGATTTTTTTTGTACGTTTTTGGGTCTGCAAGATTAATGTTGGTTTGAAAGAGGGAGTCGTTGCGTTGAAAGAAGTTTTGGCGAAGGGCGTGGAAGAGAGTGGTCGGAGATTCAACGCAGAGCAGAAATACAAACATATTAAAGTTGCAGATAATGCTGATATGAGACTCGACAATTCGCTTAGCTAACTTGTTCTTCGGTCATGCTTCATTATGTTGTATTGTACATATGATTATGCTTAGGAAATTTTTGTACTTTTTGGGTTAAGCAGTAGGAATAAATTCAAAGGAAACTTAGTTATAAGTATAGATAATAATGGTAACACTGGATGACTGCAACTTTCCTCATTTGTTCGCAATTAAAACGGTATAAATGACATCTCAATAGATAATAAGGAGAAGGGCGGTGGGGGTCAGTATCCAAGAAGGCGGGACTACTCCGTTTGTGTGAAGAGTTGCCGCCTTCGTTGGATGAACTACCTCCGCCCTTCAATCAAACGGGGCAATATCTCCGCTGATGAAGTAGATCTTATCATCCGCCTTAACCGCCTCCTTGGCAACAGGTGATGTAAACTTCATTTGGTGTTTTTATTTGCATTTTGAAATTATTTTATTATTGTGTTTCTAAATCCGTAAACCGTATGTAACACCTATCAGATGGTCATTAATCGCTGGGAGGATTCCAGGGCGTACAGATAACGAGATAAAAAACTACTGGAACACGCATCTTAGCAAGAAGTTGATCACCCAAGGGATTGACCCGAAAACACACAAACCATTATCGCCATCTTTGAAACATGATCACAATCTCACTCGTTCGTCTTCTACGCCAAACCAACCAATCCACGAGAAACGGTAGCTCTGATACCAATGTTAACGTTTGTTTTGAGACATAAATTCAGGAAAGAAGAAATTTGATCAACAATTTCAGTTCAATCAACAAACATTGCATTATGATTTTACTATTTTACAAACAATTTAGATCATAACATGAATGCATACAACTGAACAAACAAAACAAATCAAGAATAATAATCAAAATCTATCTTAAATCAGCAAGTATGAACACCATCCTTGCAGTCTTTCGTCAAATCGTAAAACGTCTCTACTCGCGTCTTCGCTCTATAAAGCACCTCAGTGTCGACCTCAGCGCGCATATACCCATCAAACACGACAGGCTGACCACCGTTCAAAACCATGGTCTCGTTATACCACTCACTGTTAACCCCCCACAACCCCTTATAATCGTCGAGCAAATGAACCTTGTAATACGACCTTAACCGATCAAAATAGTTGTAAAACGGCTCGTTTGTCGCGACGTAAAGATTCCTCCATGGCTGAACAACTCCTTGAAGCTTTGAAACTAATGATTCAGGTGATGTATCTTCATTAAGATGAGGCCACATTGCTTTGTTTTGCACCTTTTCGCCTCTAATCACATGAACAGCATCAAAATCCCAATCCATCTGCCCACTGATCTCAGAAACTATGTTCATAAGTCTCTTTGATTTCCATAAAGATTGCCATGGCCTTTTGATGTAGTTTGCGGCTTGATTTTCACAAACGCGGTACCAATAGTTTTCGGGCTCAGGTTTATCAAACCGCCTCCATATAATCGTGCTCTTATCGTTCTTTAGCTGCATTGGCGTAACCTTGTACGTTGTAACTTTCCTAACCGGTATCTTTTTCTTATGGTTGTTCTCGAATTTCTTCCAGTCTTTAAGAAACTCTTGCGCTTCCACTATCGAAGCGCTCTCTTTCAAATGCTCGAAATCAAAGTAAAATCTGAAGTCTTTTCCTTCTTCGTCTCGGTTGCTTGAAGTATGCTTTGACGATAAGCAGATACTTAAATCCATCACAAACGTGCGGTTTAAGTATCGAGCTTCCCCAAGAGCACACAACAAGCTCCATATGTACTGATTCATGTTTTTACAGTAATCACCGCCTCGCGAATAATATAAATACTTCCCGTTTCTGAATGCATAGCCCGATCCCATTACTGGAATCGTGTCGTTGATTTGATCATCACGGAATGTTGTCACGATCTTTGACTTTTCGCCTTTTCTTGTGGCGCTTAGTTGGCTTTGGCTTCGTGGACGTTTCGCGTTGACGCCTGAATGCCAGCCCTTTGCGCCTACCACTTTGTAAGTACAGTTTTCGCCATACCCGAGCTTAAACCTCCTGAAATCTCTATACTTTCTCCAAGATCTCTCCTTTCTGTTCCTGTATCTCCATAACACATCACACTCATTCGGGTTTGACCCGTTTACCGGCGTTTGATACTCTAGAAACACTATCGATTTAAACCGTTTCACGTTAAACTTCTTGATCGCCCTCAAGACCCCCGGTGCAGAACAGTTAACCACACTTGTATCATCACACCCACCCGAAGCAACACTCACACTTTCACTCGGTTTCTCAACCAACGGGCCGGGCTGCGCCACAGGTACATCTGCAGACGGGCCCATTTTCTCAAACGGGCCGGATCGGGCAGCAGGTGCATCCGCAGGGGATGCAGCCGGGCTAACATCTCCTGTTTTCTCAAACGGGCCAGACCCGGATACTGGCGCGTCAACAGGAAATGCAGACTGGCCCGTTTTCTCAAACGGGTCAGGCCCGGCTACTGGCGCGTCTGCAGGAAATGCCGACTGGCCCGTTTGAGACGTTTTCTCAAACGGGCCAGGCCCGTCTGCAGGAAATGCAGACGGGCTAACGGCTCGGGGCTTCTCAAACGGGCCGGGCTGAGCCACGGGTGCATCGACAGGGGCTGCAGCCGGGCTAACGGCCGCGATTCCAACGTCTTCACCGGTTTTAACAACTGAATTATCCATCTGAAAAGTGGCATTAGAAACTTCAGTGAAAACCTTAGTTAAGGCTCTAGAGGATTCCCATGGGTCAGGTGGTTGGTATGTTATAGCAATAACAGTAAACATAAGTACTGAAAACACAAATACAGAGAACCCAACATTGCTAATAATCTTTACAGCATTTTGCCCAATTAGATCTGGTGAAGAACTGTTATCTTTCATCTTCTTAATAATGTTCTTAATGGGCTCAAATATAAAAAGAGGATGCTTGATGTACCTGTTGAATAATAATTGGATCTTGAATATGTGGCAATAATAATAATAATAATAATAATAATAATGATATTGGTATGATGTTTGTGAATGAATGAAGGGGTTGAGATGGAGTGAGAGTGAAGGATGGAAGATGAAGAAGTTGTAACAAATGATTGAATAATACTTGAATTGAAAGCAAGACTTAACTGATAACTACACACTCTACAGCTGCAAACTCAATCTATCTTTGTTTTATGGTTTTTTTTTATAGCCGACACTTCTTAAAAAATAATAAAATCACGGGTTGTTTTTTTTTAATTGTTTTTTTTATGCTTTAAAAATCACGTTATTATGGTTAGTTGAAATATAGTTTAGGTTAGGTGCGTTTTAACAACATATTCACTTTTTTTATTTTACTTTTAATTTCCAAATGAAGTGAAAACTGTGGAAACTCTAACCTACCGAGCTTTTTTTATGAAAGTTTTAGGGCATGTAATATACATGATTTTAAGTATTTTGAGCAAAAAAACCAAAAAAACGCCAAGTGGTTTAAAGAAAAACGTTTTCGGGTAACACATGTGTAACAGATGTTATTTTCGTGTAACATGTGTTACATGAAAATTTATTTATTTATTTTAAAAAAACTGATCGACGATTTTTTTTATTTTTTTTGGCTCACAATGCTTAAAATCATGTATATATTACACGCCCTAAAATTTTCGTAAAAAAACTTAGAAAGTCAGAGTTTCCACAATTTTCAATATAGAATTCGGGTCGATTTGGTCTAACGGTATCCAAACAAATAGTGTCATTATTATGTCATATTCCTCCCGAGTGCTTTGATTATGTGGCAAGTTGTATAGATTGAATGTTAACAAATGACCATTGATTACACATTCGGTTGTAGGGCTGGCATAACAGGTTACACGAACCTATTAAGACACGAACACGAAACTTGTAAACACGAACACAACACGAAATCTAATCGTGTCATTTTTTTCAAACACGAACCTGTGTATAACAGGTTAACACGATAAGACACGATAAGGAACACCTAGTAAAATAAGTTAACACGACAAGACACGATAAGACACAATAAGACACGACAAGACATGATAAGAAACACGATAAGACACACGATAAGACCTGTTAAGACACGTACACGAACACGACACGAAAATAAACAGGTCTTAACGTGTCGACCTGTTATAGACACGAAACTTGTTAAGGCCAAACACGAAACATGTTAAAATCGTGTAGGTATATCATGTTCGTGTCTAAATTGCCAACCCTATTCGGTTGTCACTATTGTAACGGTTGTATTACTTTAGGGTGCATTACCCCATGTCCCCATTATTGACATTGGCTAGTGATTACGGAGAACTCGGGTCATTTGCTCTCTCACGTAGTCACGTTATCAGTTACTTTCTTTTTAGTTATTTCCTTACATATTAGTGGACAGTCAAATGAAAAAATCATTTTCTATGCTGAGGCTAATAACGGTCTGTTTTGTAGCGTTATCAGATGTACTACTGGTGCTCGGAGATTCCTTTCCTTGAAGTATTTACCAATTACTTAGGCAATCGGTGACTAAAATTTGTTTCTTCACCAAAATAATTGAAAAACTACTTATTCGTTTTTACGTTTCTTAATCACCAAAATAAACCGGTTCCAAGCCAAAGCGGTTTAACAAAAAAATGTTGTTGACCACGTTTGACCAAAACCAAACTGGTTTTAAACCGCACTAGTTTGGACCGATAAAGCGATTTGTACACCTCTAGAGCCACATTTGAACATTGGGTAAGGAAGGAAACATGGGAGTTAATTACGTGGGTTAAAGGATGCATACTTGAAATCGTGAGGTGTCAAGAAACCGACATTGCAATTGAAAATAAACATCCAAATACATTTCAAGATTTTTCTATATATAAGTCACTCCAAAAATTTTAAAAATAAATTCTCAAAAAAAAAAAAAAAAAAAAAAAAAAAAAAAAAAAGAAGAAAAACCCAATAAACTTAAACATGTTAACCGTTTTAAACGTGTTGCAATCATGAACTTGATTACTTTCGATTTCGAGTCAGAATATTGCCGTCTTAACTTTTTTTTTGATCGGCGAACAACTGTGTGGCAACCACCCTTGCGGGGCGCCGTGCCCAAGAATCGACTACTCAACCTCCAGCAGCCCCCGCCTTCTCCCGATGCGCGGAAACTCGAGCCCCACCCGCCCTAGGGCACGACAGTGTTATAGAACTCGGTAAAACCTCGCCGCCCGTCAGATTCGAACCGGCGCCACCCGTATTCGATCTTCACCCGGATACCAAACCATAAATGTTGGAAGTGAGAATTGAACCCATGATCACCTAAGTGAATATAAGGCCTCTCCACCACTCCACCACTATGGATGGATTATTGCCGTCTTAACTAGAACTAAAGTTTACTGGAGATAAAAATGATTGGACCGGACTAGGATGAAATATGATAGTTAAGAGGGCTAATCTAACTTGGGCCAAAGAAAAAGCAGGCCGAAGCCCACCATAAATGGGGCAGTGCCGGTTTAGCATACAGTGAAAAAAAAAACGGGCAATAAGTGTAGTAAACGGATCAGTAGGGCTGCAAACGAACCAAACGAACACGAATAAGGTCTTGTTTGTATTCATTTGTTAAGTAAAATATGTGTTCACGAACAGTTCATGAACATTAACCGAACGAGATTTTATGTTCGTGTTCGTTTGTTAAGAAAACACACATGTTCGTGTTCGTTTATTAATTTTGTTCATGAACACACATGAACACAAACATATACATTCATAAATAAAAACAAGTGTGCATGAACACAAATGAACAGAAACAAACACAAAGAAGTGTTCATGAACGGAAACAAACACAAACATACATATATATTAACTTTCAAATAAAATCGAATTCATATACATATATTTACCTCATATAAATTATTTATTTATTTATTTGGGTAAAATAAATAAAAATAAAATAATATCAAGACAAATTATAAAAATTAAAAACTCTAATAAACTATCGAACATAAACGAACATAAACAAACGAACACGTTACCGAACGTTCACTAACATAAATGAACGACCGCAGCCTCTGTTCATGTTCGTTCGTTTAACTAAACGAACAAAAAATTTTGTCCGTGTTCATTCATTTATTAAATGAACGAACACAAACGAACTTCCCGTCAAACAGTTAATGAACTGTTCGCAGAAAGTTTAGTTCGTTTGCAGCCCTACGGATCGGTATATAACATACCTCATATGTCTATGTTTGTTAACTAAAGTTAAAAAAAAAATTCAATCAATGTTCATCATCCCCATTATAACTTGATTATATTATAGTAGTTTAAAATGAATAAAAACCATAACAAATTATAAGATGATGACAGGTAAACAGGTAATAAGTTGCACCACAACCTTTTTAAATTGCAAACCCTACCCTGCTAACAATAAAACATTGGTTTTTGGCAGACAGAGAATTACTGTACACAACCTTCTACACCTGATCCAGAAGACAGGCTTACTCAGGGACTAGGGATCCAAAAGTTAAAATACTCCAAAAAAAATGTAGAGCAAACTATCATTTCCGTTCCTACGTTTTGACGAAAATTGTCATTACAGTCCAAATGTTTTTTTCCGTGCCATTTTCGTCCCTAGCGTTTTCAATACATGTCAGTTTAATCCAAAAAGTTAACCACCGTTAAAAATAGTTGTTAAAACTTAAAAGAGGGATAAAACCGTCATTCTACATGTTTATATCATTTTTCATTGATAAAATTACGGAAAACAACCTTTATGTATTACCAAAACTGCACCTTTCACCTTTATCTTTAAAAAGCACTCTAATCAACCTTAACCTTTGTTATTTGTTGCAAATCCAAACCTTTAACCCTAACTGAGTTAGTTTTCCCAGTTAACTCCTCTCACATGCAAAGCATGTGAGGGCTTTTTAGTCATTTTGAGTGTATTTTATTTAAATGTTTATTTTAAGTCATGTTCTTAGTTTTGACTTTGATGGTCAAAATTTGCACTGTGTTTAAGTCATGTTCTACTACTGCACATTATTTTGTCACCTCTTCCTCTCTTTACCCTTCTTCCCCACACTACCACCATATTCAATTCTGCCATGCCACCTCCTCCACCACTACAACTACCACAAACACAGCTACGCACCACCTCAATCATTCACCAATTTCAACGTTTTAATCATCGATTCCCATCTCCCTGTCTATCTAAAAACCTTAACTTTTTCTATCTAAATATCTGATCCCATCGCCGTAGATTTCATCCAGATCCGACAATCACCACCAAACTACCCCTCAGGCACCACCAAGACCGATCACAAATGTTTCTCTCTCTAAGTTCAGATCTCTATAAATTAAAAGAAAAAACCAACACCCTTTTTTTCCGATCTAACTGTTTCTCTCTTAGAACAATCCAACCCCACCTCCATTAATTTTGTTTTGAGACGTCCTTGTTGTAGATCTCTTCAGCTCCATCATTGTTGTTAGTGTTCGTCACCTCCGAACCATCGAATCTTCACTGAAATTAAGAACCACCATCACTTCTTGACTTAACTAACACCACTGACGGTTTCTAGATCTTGGACTCTATGGGTAAGAGGTTAGCACTAACTTCAGATATCTCTATATCTTCCACATATATCTCTCTCCCTCTTACTGCTCTATCTCTTTGTCTTTCTCTGTCTCTTTTGTATGTGGAGGACGAGACTCTCTTTCTGGTGAAGGATTGGAACATTTAAACGGGAAATATGAGAAAACTTATTGCATATGCTTTTTGGAGTTGATTCTCCTGTGCACTAATGGAGATGACAAGGGGAAAAGGTTGATTAAAATAAACATTTAAATAAAATACACTCAAAATGACTAAAAAGCCCTCACATGCTTTGCATGTGAGGGGAGTTAACTGGGAAAACTAACTCAGTTAGGGTTAAAGGTTTGGATTTGCAACAAATAACAAAGGTTAAGGTTGATTAGAGTGCTTTTTAAAGATAAAGGTGAAAGGTGCAGTTTTGGTAATACATAAAGGTTGTTTTCCGTAATTTTGTCTTTTTCATTTTTTCTTCATCAAATGAGAGAACAATCAAAGTTAACGGCTGTTAAAATTTTAGATTAAACTGACATGGTTTGAAAACACTATAGATAAAAATGGCATGCAATTATTGTTTTGAACTAAAGTGACGATTTACGTCAAACCACAAGGACGAAAATGACAGTTTACTCAATATCGTAAAATTCTAAGTTTCTAACCCAAAGAGGCAAGACTACTAGAAAATTAAAAATCAAGAACACATGTTCAAAATTTCGAATTCTACCCTCATGCTTTATACACATTCATACCTCTTTAGACAATATGTTTAACTAGTCTTCTAAAATAATCAAAATAGTTGACCAACACAACAAAAATGGTCGGAATAAAAATCACCCATGTTTGATTATTACCATTTTGAACCAGTCGATTATGGCAACACAAACTTTTGCAGGCCCTCTGTTATTTCTATATAATTGCTCTGTTTCTGCTTCTTTAAACACACACTCTGTTTTTATTATTATTATTATTATTTTTCTTTCAATCAAGATCATTAGATAAACATAATGGCCACTATTGCTGTTCCTCCTGTACCAGTTTCTCCTAGAGATGATGCAATTCAATTATATAAAGCATTTAAAGGTACATTATTTGAATTCAATTGATTTTTTCATCAGAATAAAAAGTTTTTAATTTTTTTTTTTTGAATTTCAGGATTTGGCTGTGATACTGCGACAGTGATCAGCATTCTTGCTCATCGAGACGCAACGCAGCGCGCTTATATCCGACAAGAATACCAGACAATGTATTCGGAAGATATCCTTAAACGTTTGTCTTCTGAACTTAGTGGACACTTAAAGGTACAGAACAGAGCTTAATTTTGACTTTTTTTTGAGTCAAACTTGCTTGTTTTGACTTTCAAAATTGATGAGAATTAATGGATTTTAAAATATGGGTCTTGTTTTAAACTAATCTTTTAGAAAGATAATTACATTAGGAAAAAGATTGAGATGAAAATATGGAACCATGAAAGAGAATTATGGATTTGGAAAATGTTATGTTTGACTTTGAAAGTCATGTTGCAGACTGCAGTGTCACTTTGGATGCATGATCCAGCAGCAAGGGATGCCCATATACTGAAAAGGGGATTAAATAGAGACTTTATAGATCTTGAAGGCGTAACCGAAGTCATATGTTCGCGAACTTCTTCGCAGTTACAAGCTGTGACACAAATATACCATTCGACATTCGGAACTCATCTTGAAAATGACATCAAGCTGCAAATCTCTGGGGATAGCCAAAAGGTCAAATGTTTACCAATTTTTCATTTTTGCGCATAATGTCGTGTATTTGATGTTTTAGACGGTGGGAAGACATCATTTTGACTAGAAAGCGAGTTGTTGTGCAGATTTTGCTTGCGTTTATAAGCAAACAACGATATGAAGGCGTGGAAGTTGATAGGGAAATGGCTGCAAATGATGCAAAAGCGTTGTACAAAGCCGGCGAAATGAGATTAGGAACGGATGAGAAGGTTTTCGTGCAAATATTTAGTGAAAGAAGTAGAGCACATTTGGTTGCTATAAACACATGTTACCAAGACATGTATGGCGGATCACTCGAAAAGGTTGTCACAAAAAACATGAACGCATTTCTAAGATTTTCCTAACCAATGACTTACACGCGTTTTTTTTTTGTTTTTTTTTACCTTTTACAGGCCGTAAAGAAGGAAACATCAGGGTCATTTAAAACCGCGCTTTTGACAATCTTACAATGTGCTGAAAATCCTGCAAAGTACTTTGCAAAGGTGAAATATTTATTCGGTTAATTTGGTTAATGTTGCAATATGATATATATCATAGCTTTGTACTCATATATGGAGTTTGAAAATGTTTGTAGATGTTACATAAGGCAATGAAAGGTTTAGGGACCTTTGACACAAGGCTAATAAGGGTGATTGTGACAAGAGCTGAGATTGATCTAAAATATATAAAGCTTGAGTATCGTAAAAAGTACAACAAGAATTTGAATGATGCAGTTCACTCTGAAACATCTGGCCATTATCGGACCTTTCTTATCTCACTTCTAGGCCCAAATCATGTGTTGTATAGTTTTTGAATTTTTCTTGTGTTTGTTTTTTGTAATGTACTATTTAAGGTTTAAGGTTGAGATGTGTGTTTATTTGAAATTTTGCAAAAGGGTGTTTGAATTTTTCTTGTGTTCTTTATGTCATATATGATATCTTAAAAGGGTGTTTGGGTTTTGAAATCGATTATTTATTTAATTTAATATATGAAGAGATAAGTACTCGTGGCATGATCTCGTACCAGGCAGCAAGGATAGCTAGGACGAGTGGAAGGGGCAACCAACTAATGAGAGAAGGACAACGCATGATTCCCCTGAATTCCTAACGGTCGTTAGCCGTGGGGCTTACGAAAATGAGTTGTCATTCTACAAGGACACGATGAGCACGAGCTTATCAGTACTATAAATACCCCTTCCTCCTAGTGAGAAAGGGACGGTGATTCTTATATACTCATACTTCAGCAACTTGTGACATTGGTGGAAACATTGTAGTTGATTCATTGTCCGTTTATACTCATTTAATTGTCTTGTAATAGCCTAGATCATTTATAATAAACATCTTTTTATTCTCCTACTTATCTGAGTAGATTTAGATTAATTTTTAACTTATTGGCGCCATCCGTATACAGCATATAGAACAACAAACGTTCTTGTTTCTTGCACCAAAATCATGAGTAACCAAATGCCTTCTTTCCCTGGAAATGAGTACGTTCAGATTAGTGATTTACTAGAAGACAAGTAAATTATTAGGAGAGCGTACATGTAAGGGAAATAAAATTACTATAATAACCTTATACTATAAAATCAAATGTTTTGATAAAAGGTTAAACGAGAACAGTGAAATTTATTTGGATGTTACAAAGAACATTCACAGGTGACATGTGACATTATCATAATATGGACCCACCCAACAAAAATGAGCAGGCTTATTTTAGCAAGTACTCACTATTCAAGTGTAGTACAATTAAAAATATAGATAATACTATTAGTTTAGTGTGTGAATGAGTCAATATACTACATCGTATAAAAACTAATGGAACACGTAAAACTAGGGATGGCAACGGGTCGGGTATGGGTCGGGTTTAGCTAATACCATACCCATACCTGGTTATAAAATCTCATACCATACCCGTCCCATTATCCGTCGGGTTTTTGTCGGGTATTACCCGTCGGGTATAGAGCATACCCGCGGGTATCGGGTATACCCGTTGGTATTTGCATGTATATATATATATATATTTATTTTCTTTTATAGTCTTATGTTTTAAAAAATCTAGAGCATATGAAATTGTAATAAGTAACATATATATTATCATCACCATAATAATCTTTGAAACATTTAAGATGTAAATATATATTATAGTATGAATTTTGAAAACTATTTATATATTTCATAGCATATAAATATAAATAATAATGTTATTAGAATATATATTTTAGACGAAAAGTATATTCTTCAAATAATGAATCTATTAGAATGAAACATTGCTAAAAATAGTTAAGAAAAGATATATATAAAACTTAAAAGTATTCGGGTATATATTTCGGGTAGACGGGTATTTAATTTCGGGTAATCGGGTCGGGTATCACCTAATACCATACCCGTCCCATACCCGCGAAATATTTTTTTTCCAATACCAAACCCGTCCCATACCCGTCGGGTATCGGGTATACCCGTCCCAATTGCTTCGGGTTGCGGGTATACCCGTCGGGCTCGGGTTTTTTTGCCATTCCTACGTAAAACTAGCAAAAATAAGTAATACATTAATTAATATATTTACCTATGAATATACCATGTAGTTTCAGAGCATAGTTTTGAGTATTCACTTACATTGATAAATATATTAATAGTCTAAGAGGGTGTGAAGCCCTTTCACGTCACCCACACCACCTTAGGTCTATTGTGGAGACTGGCTTGGGGCTCTTTCAGTGGAGATCTCTATCGGCGTGAGGCAAGGTCTCTCGGTCTTGATTGGACCATTTTAATTCAAATTTACCTATTTATAACAAAATCTTCAAACCCTCCACCATTCCTCCACCTTTCTTTTTACCCAAATTCAAGTAATCAACCATGACGCGTTGGATAGAGGAGGAGATCACACTCATGACGGTTTTTATGGAAATCAACAATATCCCCCACCGTGCTGATGGACGATTTGGCCACACGTCCTTCGTGAATTCAATGTCTTAGTCGGTGGTTCTAACAACATGGTTTATTCACTCAACCGAAAGTGGACCAATCTTTGCAATAGTGTGAACGATTCGAGGGTCACCACTGTACAACCTTGCAACAATTACCCGCCGATAACCCGAAGACGTGGCCATTTTAGTCACACAAATCGAGTAACAAAATCGGTACGATGGTGAATTTCCCTACATTTCAGCGTAGCAAATGATAAGGCTGACATTAGATTAGGTTTTTAGTTATGTTTACTTATATTTTTCATTTTTAAATTAAGTTAGGTTAATTTTTATGTAACGTTTTCATCTGCATTTAATGTTATGTTTGTTTATTTACTTAATTTATTAATTTTAAACGAAAATGAAAAAAAAAAAAAAACTAAGAGGCCACCCACCGTACATGCCATCGTCACCCATAGTTTTTTTTTTTTGTTCTTGGAGGGAAATTCTATCTATTCTGAGGTGGATGCTACATATCAGTCCACGCGTCTATTAGACCACAGGGTGTGGAGGGGGGTGGCATCTTCATAATGGACCTCCACGTAGGAGTGGGGAAGTGGCATCTTCATGATGGGCCTCCAAGGGGGTGGTGTACAGTATGATGACGGGCCTCATCATTGGCTAGAATTATTAAAAATAATAAAACAATTATTAAAAATAATAAAACTTGGCTCGGCATCCCCGGCGAAATCGTGCCATGCCGCTGCCGGACAGGGGTTGTTTACCGCCCCCCATACCGGTTCCACACCATGTGGTCTTAACTCTTAAGGGCATGGCCACACTGTCAATCCGAAGTATGGTTTTCAGTTTTTAATATATAATAATAACTTCCAATAACTGCTGAGACATATTTAAATAATCTTGTCGTGATGACTCAAACTAGTTTAACAAAAAAAAAAAAAGTTGGAGACAAATCGCGTGATTGACAGGCAAACTGCATTTGATTTTGACCCTTTTCAAACAATCGATCATTGGTCCTCTTTTTTCTATCTAATAATTCCTCTGTTTTCTTACTCTGTTTCTCTCTGAACCAAGATCAATCAATCAATCAATCGATCATGGCAACACTAACTGTTCCTCCAGTACCAGTTTCTCCTAGAGATGATGCAATTCAATTACATAAAGCCTTTAAAGGTACACTCTTTGACTTTCATTTACTCATCATTTGATTAATATAAACACTTGTCATAGTCTTGTTATTCAAAGTAATCTTTTTTTATCAGATCTTGATCCACATCTTATATAGTTATATAATTACATTAACTTCACTTTTTATTTTTTATTTATTTTTTTCCTTTTTTTTTTTGGATTTGATCAGGACTTGGATGCGATACTGAGACAGTGATCGGTATTCTTACGCATCGAGATGCAACGCAACGAGCGTGTATCCGACAAGAATACGAGGCAATGTATTCTGAGGACATTCTTAAACGTTTGTCTTCTGAACTTAGTGGCAAGTTAGAGGTACAGTTGCAGTCTTACAGACTTACAGAGCACAGTTTGACTTTTATGAGTCAAACTTCCTCTTTTTAAATTTCAAATTTGATGAGAATGATTGATTTTATAGATATGGGCTTATTGTGCATTGATTATTATGAAAAAGATAGTTATAGTGGAAAAAGATTGACTAGAAAAGATGAAACCTTGAAGAAGAAATTTGGATTTTGAAAGTTTTGTGTTTGACTATTGGAAATGATGTTACAGACTGCAGTTTTGCTTTGGATGCATGATCCGGCAGGAAGGGATGCGGTTATATTGAAACAAGCGTTGACGAGAGAGTTCCTCAATCTTGAAGCTGTGACCGAAATTATATGCTCTCGAACGTCGTCGCAGTTACAAACGCTCACACAGATTTACCACTCGACTTTTGGAACGCATCTTGAACATGACATCAAGCATCAAGCTTCTGGGGATCACGAAAAGGTCGAATCTTTACCATATTTTTGTGTTACCAAGTTTCATATTTGCATATTGTGTCATATTCTTGATCTTTTCGTCGTTTAGACAGTAGGAAGACATCATTTGACCAAAAACTGGTTTCTTGTGCAGATTTTGGTTGCTTGTGTAAGCAAACCGCGTTATGAAGGCATGGAAGTCGATAGGGAAATGGCTGTAAAAGATGCAAAAGATTTATACAAAGCTGGCGAAAAGAAACTAGGAACCGACGAGAAGGTTTTTGTGGAAATTTTTAGCGAAAGAAGTAGAGCACATTTGGCTGCTATAAACACATGTTACCATGACATGTATGGTGGATCACTCAAAAAGGTCCATTTTCCCTCATTTTGTTTCCAAGATTTTGCTAACGAATGACTTACACGTGTTTTTGAACATTTTGCAGGCTGTAAAGAAGGAAACGTCAGGGTTATTTAAAACCGCACTTTTGACAATCTTACAATGTGCCGAAAATCCTGCAAAGTACTTTGCAAAGGTGAAACCTTTATGTAGTTAATTCGGCTTAACAACAACGCGTTAAGACAGTATGATAAGTCTCATATTCATATGGTGTTTGAAAATGTTTATAGGTGTTACATAAGTCAATGGCAGGCTTAGGGACCAATGACACAACACTTATAAGGGTGATTGTGACAAGAACTGAGATTGATATGCAATATATAAAGGCCGAGTACCATAAAAAGTACAAGAAGACATTGAACGATGCGGTTCACTCTGAAACTTCCGGCCATTACCGGACCTTTCTTCTCTCGCTTCTCGGCCCAAATCATTAAGTTGATGATCGGTTGTACTTTTCTGACGTTGTGCTTGTGCTTGTTTGTGTAATGTAGTGTTTAAGGTTGGGATGTGTGTTTGTTTGTATACTTGTACACTAAATTGTTCTTGTATGAAATCAAGAGGCTATTTGGCATTGTGTTTTGACATCGTCGGAGTGTTTGGCGAAGTCCAAATAAGGGTGTGCGCCTGTGCGCATATGCTTGTGTCTGCGTGCGTGTGCAGACACAAACAGTGAAAAACATGAATATGAAGTAAAATTTTTTGATTGAGAGATTTCAGAAAGATACAAATCAGCCAAGCTTCATTTTCATCTATTAAAAAAAAAAAAAAAAAAAAAAAATCTCAGCAGTTAAAAGCTAGTAAACTACCATCTAGAGTTAGACTACAAAGGTCATGTTAACTTACAAATCTACCCTTCAGGATCCCGTTTCTACTTCGCCAACGACACCTGCAGCTTGTATCTCTCTGTCATCGACGTTTCTGTATGCAAAGCTAGACGGAGGTCTATCGACAGAAAGTGTACCTTCAAGAACCTTCATCACTTCACCAACAGAAGGTCTTAAAAATGGCTGATTTTGCATACACCACAATGATATCCTCACCACTCTTTCAACCGCTCGTATATCTTCGCTATCTAAATACTTCTGCTCTTGCATCACTTTCTCCATCACTTGATCCAAACAATCTCCAACTGTTTCCCTACTCAACACCACAATTTCGATCAACAATTTCCCGAGCATGTAAATATCTTTCTCGGATGGAGACTCGATAGATGAAGAACACGAGCCTTCACATTGTAAAAAACTCTTAATACCGAAATCTGTCACTTTCGGGACTAAATTTTCATCTATCAGCACATTTTCAAGCTTCAGATTCCCATGAGGTATGCATACTTGACACTCGGTGTGTAGATACGCAAGTGCACGTGTAACGCCAACTGCAATATCGACTCTTGTTTGCCAACTTTTTTCATTTTTATCGTCTAATAACCATTTATCAACCGACCCGTTTGGGATACACTCGTAGATCAGAATCTTATGTTTCGGTTCAAAACAAAATCCTTTCAAAGACACCAAGTTTCGATGGTGGGTACCGCCCAAGATCGAAACCGCCTTTATAAACTCCTTTTCTGATAAACCTGTGACATCAAGTACCTTTGCAGCCACAACTGTTTCTTCACAAAGTAAACCTTTAAACACGAAAAAACCGAGTTGGTTCGAAAATCCCGATGTGAGTTCGTGTATTTCTTTGTAAGACAACCGAATCAAAGCACTATTTTCGAGATTCGTTTTAGCCCCTTTCGCTGCTCGTTTTAAAGAAATGTTTCGCCTTTTATGATAAACAAACAAAACGATAAACATTTCAAGCACGATAATACCCAAAACCGTGAGGAGAACTACAGATGCAACCGCACTTACAATCTTTCTATAACTGCCTCGAAACGGGAGAGATACGGCTTTCGTGGCGGCATCAGGGTTTGCTCTCTTGGTGGCAACCGCTTGTGGGACTAAACAAACTTTTAAGAAAGAAGTTGAAGGAATCGAAGGGGACGTAGATCCACTTATAAATGCGGTTTTTTTCAATGTACATAAACCTGACCCATCGCCTTTTGAAGTTGAAGCAAAACAAGCGGTGTCATTAGAACAAAAATCTTTACAATCCTCTTCGTTTAACATCATGTCAACGTCATGAGGCGGATAAAGTCCATACAGAACCGTCTGTTTCATAACCACCATACTCGTATGAGCTTTACAGTTTTCCAAATCAACCATCTTCTTGCACCCTGAACCACCCGAATCCGGCGACGGAAACCCTTTCCCCCAATCTAACGAATCCGAATACAAACAACCACAAACGGGTCCAGTCGAATTATACCCACAAACACTATACAACCCACAAGAACCAAACACATTGCATTGGTCTTCTACAGCTTGCCAACCGACTCTCCAAGTACGATCATCGTTATCCCACGAATAAATCCTCAAGTTCCCATCTTGATTCATTCTCAAATGCCTCAAACTCACTGAACTTTCACCAAAATCTTTACTTGATATTGACCAAACAATCTTTTTCATATCATCATACATTTCCAAAACACCGTTCGCGTTAAATCTAACTTCTTTAACCGCTGCATACAACGCGCCCAAATGTGTTCTCCAATAAGTAACATTATTTTCCCACATCAAAGCCAGTCCTACAGGACCAACCACAAGCTTATAGTTACTAGTAACCGCTCTCGTAGAAGGCGCTCTAAGAATCCGAGGGTACCCAAGAGTTTGACCAGGGAGCAATGTATTACTCGGCCGGTCAAAGCTTTGCCAAATCACTCTACTTTGACTTCCCATTAGGACCAAATTACCATTATCCAACAGACTAACTCTTTCAACACCTAAACCGGATGTATCCGAGCTCCAAACTATCGAATCGCTAAGGTTTTCAAACAAGATTAACCTTCCATCCATACAAAGTCTAAATGTAGAGTTGACTGAAACACTAACTCCATTACCAACACTCCAAACAGGTAAATTAACAGACTTTATGCCTAAATCATACCTAATCACAACAACAAACTCACCATTATCATTTTCAAGAAACCCAAGTTTAAAAACCCCATTTTTGGACATCAAGTTGTTAACTTTATGATCATAACTAAACACTGAAGTTTCAAAGCCTAGGGGGGCAGAATCTTTAACATTGTCATCACATAACACACAGTCAGCAAAGCTTAAGAACACTACAAGAGCTAAAACATAGCAAGAACATGAAAAGGTGTCATAACATATGATTCTAAAGGTTTTACCTTTGGTTTGCTTGATGGGTATGTGAAAAACCATGAGAATAGACAAAGATAGCAACATTTTTAGCATAAAGATTGGAACTTGATGATTTGGGTATGGTTATTTGAGTGTATATGATAGATGGAGTGGGGAACAAGAGGTGGTTAATTTACTTAATTGAAGGGATTGTTTGTTGTTGGTGTGGATGGTTAGTGATGCAAGTGGGACAGAGAAGCATGTTGAGTGTTAGTTTGAAGAAGAGTGGTGTGTGTTTGTACTTTGTAGTTATGGTTTTTTTTTTTTTTTTTTTTTAATTTTATTATTATTTTTGTTAAGTGATGGTGACTGATTTTGAATCTTGAGGAGATAGATCATATATGGGAAAAAAACAAAATTTGACATGCTTTTTTGGGAGATCGAGGTTAGTATAATAATTATAGTTACTCATGTGTTTTCCACTAATTATGGAACCTTGTTTGAACTTCCTTAATTTACTCTTGTATTTTTTTTTTTTTTTTGGTTTTGTCATTTATGTATGTCATTGGCTTATACAAACACTTGACAAAAGTATGGATTGTATTAACATATTCTTGTTACATTCTCATTTAACAACCATCGTACCCAAAATATCTAACAAATATTGATGACAATGATGGTCAGCCTAGCTGGTTAGAGGAAGAAGAGTTGAACACGCTTGCGTGTGTTCCCACCCGGAAGGTCCCTGATTCGATTCTCCCCACTTATAAAATATGCGATTAAGGCATTCAGGCCGAGAGGATTGCAATATCCATGGGGTGCTTGGACTCGAACGCGGGAAGAGGATGAGGGTGATGTCCTTAGCTGTTCACAACAAAAGTCCCACAGATATTGATAAGGTTAGGGAAGGGTTAGAGCCCCCATTCCAAAAGAACACATCCGCAAACAACCTCCACCCTCAATTCAAATCCACTAGCGTCCAACTCCACCGCCTTTCAACATAGCTCCTCCCATGTCATCCTCTCCACTCCATTCACTTCCAATTTTTTTTTCCAATTGCTAATTTATAGTGAGGTAAACTTCCAATTTCTTTACTTAACTTTAATTCCGTTATGAATATCTTCTGTTAAGTTGTTGAAACTTGAATGGTTGTGTGATGAACCTTACCCAATTCGAACCAATGAATTGACCTGAATTTTTATGATTGGTCCTATGAAATTAGAAGATAACAAAACAAAGAACTCACTAGAAAAAAAATCATGGATCCGTCAACCACTGAACCCAAAGGCGCGAGGCTGAGGGACATCAAGGAGGTGCAGGACGGGTGCAAGATTTGGTGAGGATGAAGGTGGTCAAAAGATACCAAGAATTCATAGTGTATTAAAAAAATGAGTAGATATAATAAATTAAATCAAATTTAAAGTATGTTATTATTTGGTGATATTAACGTTTTCTTTATTGTCGTATTCTCGATATATCTAAAACCTAGTCACTATCATCTCGACAAAAATGTTTATGACTTGTTGAACTTAACATTAAGATTCTCTAACCAAATATCAACTACCTATAATCATACATTTGATCAGTTTGGATGAGAATAAGATTCTTCTCACTCATCATAAGAAGTCAACAACCAATTCAGTCACTACATGATTGATCAAACATTGTTGTTATCGATGCATAAACTCGACGACATAAACCAACATTTTTTTTAACGATCAACAAATGATATTCTGGCTATCGACTATTTGGGGTATCCATCAATTGGTTACAAAAGCACCCCATACGCTCTTAAGTGGAGACACGTCTTAGGCGCCCGTCCACAGGTAGCGTTGGGTAGCCAAAACCCACCAAGCCATCAGTTCTGGGGAAAACCTGACCCCCACATGTCCGAAGGCACAAACAACGATAGAAAATCAGGAAAACCCGGTGGGATCAAGGATCGAACATGATACCTCAAAAAGGCTAGGCTCTACCCATCATTTCCTATGTCGAACTTGACACCTCAACAATTTTAAACACCAAAATTATAATCAAAGTAAAATGTTTCTGTTTTAGTTCTTTGAACCAAGATGATCTACAACTCAATATAAGGTTATAAACCGTTATCATAGAACTAATCTTGAGCTCCATTAGACTACTCTTGCTCCAAACCCAACCCATCCCAACTTAACAATCCATTTTATGTCTCTTTTACCTACACAAACTAACTAAAGCCAATTTTTCACGTCCATTAGCAACCCAACCCAATCCAAATCAACCTTTTTTATGTGTAAAATTATTATAAGATTATTTTTATTCTATTACTATAAATTTTAAAAATAGTTATTAAAACACATGTGTGATTTACTTCATAAACATAAATAAAATAGATAAACTATAACTTATCATAAATATAAACATGAATAAAATAGATAGAAAAACATAAAAAAAATATAGCGCCAACCCAATCAATGTTATGTCATATGTAGTAATAAGTTTTGAGATAAATAAGTTTATGGTGGGTGTGCAAGCCAGGTTTTGAGAGAAATGAGTTTATGTTTTTATTTTTTTATGCCCAACCAAACAACCTGTTAAATGTTATTCCCTTTGATTGATTCATTCCAATGATGGAGTACAGTATTTATAGAATAGTACAACTGAATTGTAGGAGAGTAATTCTAGCTATGGAGAGTGATTCTAGCTATCACAATAATATACAATGAATTGGTTTCCTATTTTACATATTCTATTCTATTACGCCCCCGCAGTCGAAGCGAAGGGTGGCCGAAGACTGAGACTGGATCGAAAGTCATCAAACAGTACGCGAGGCAAGCCTTTGGTGAAGATATCTGCGATCTGATGACGAGAAGGAACGTGCAGTACCCGAACATTGCCGCGTTGAACTTGTTCGCGGACGAAATGAATGTCGAGTTCAATGTGTTTTGTCCGTTGATGCTGAACCGGGTTTCCGGATAAATAGATGGCACTGACGTTGTCACAGTATACTATAGTGGCACTGGTGAGAGGATGATGAAGCTCCAAAAGAAGGTTGCGTAGCCAGCAAATCTCAGCAACAACATTAGCTACGCCACGATATTCTGCTTCTGCACTTGATCGGGAGACGGTAGACTGTCGTTTGGAAGACCATGACAGAAGATTGTCACCAAGATAGACACAGTAACCAGATGTTGAGCGCCTAGTGTCTGGACATCCTGCCCAGTCGGCATCTGTGTAGGCGCGAAGAGAGATGGTAGTGGTAGGCGTAAGGTGAAGGCCTAAATCAATGGTGCCCTGTATGTACCGAATAATGCGTTTTAGAGCATTCCAGTGAGCTTCGTGAGGGGCATGCATGTGTATGCAGATCTGCTGAACTGCATAAGAGATGTCTGGACGAGTGAAGGTCAAGTATTGCAGTGCCCCTGCTAGACTTCGGAAAGTCGACGGATCGGAGTATAGGGGGCCGTCATCTGTGCTAAGTTTGGATTGAGTATCAACGGGAGTTGCAGCAGGTTTGCAGGAATCCATGGAAGCACGGTGAATAATGTCTTTAGCATAAGCAGCTTGAGAGAGAAATAAATCATTACCCGTGCGTTGAACCTGTATACCAAGAAAGTATGAGAGAGGACCCAAATCTTTCATAGCAAACTCACTGGCTAAGGTGGTCATCAACCGACGTCGTAAGGCATCAGATGAAGTGGTGAGTATGATGTCGTCGACATAAATGAGTAAATAGGCGACCTCATCCTCATGTGAATAGACAAAGAGTGAGTTATCTGACTTGCTTTGTTTGAATCCCTGTAGAGTGACAAAGTCGGTGAATCTTTGGTACCATGCACGTGGAGCTTGTTTAAGTCCATAGAGTGACCGTTTTAGCCGACAAACATGATTTGGAAAATCTTTGTGTCGGAAGCCCATTGGTTGGTGCATATAAACTGTCTCGTCCAAGTTGCCATGGAGAAAGGCGTTGGTCACGTCAAGTTGGTGAATAGGCCATGATTTTGCAAGGGCGAGTGATAATACAGTGCGAATGGTAGCAGGTTTGACCACTGGACTGAAGGTCTCTCCACAATCAATGCCCACCTGTTGATTACGTCCATCACAAACAAGTCGTGCTTTATACCGTTCCAACGAGCCATCCGACCTGAATTTATGTTTAAAAAGCCACATGCTGCGTATAATGTTCATGTTTGGTTGGCGTGGTACTAGCTCCCAAGTCTTATTTTTAATAAGTGCATTAAACTCATGGTGCATGGCATTGTACCATTCCGGAATGGATAGGGCAACCTGTGGGTTTTTAGGTATGGGTGAGATGGTGGTGGTGTTGAGGTTAAAGAGTTGTTTGGGTTTAGTAATTCCGCTCATTGAGCGGGTGTGGACGGTACGGTTTTGGACGTTATTGGTTGGGAGTGGTTGGGTGTTGTGAGACGTGGGCTGGGGGGCTGGTGGAAGATGGGCCGTTGAAGGCGGGTCAGTGGTGTGGAGTGGGCTAGGTTGTGAGATTGTCTGATTTGTTGGGCTGGAGTGGTTAGTGGTTGTGGTTTGTGGACTGGGCTGCGAGATGGGGGACGGATGTAGTGGGCTAGGTGGTGTGTTTTGGGTCGGATGTGTTTGTTGAGGGGATGTGGGCGTAGGAGATGGGGTATTGGGTGATTGTGATGGGCCGGGTGGACTTGGGCCATGGGAGACGTGGTCCCAAAGTAATGGGTGGAAGGGACTGTGAAGGAAATCATAGTTGGGCGGGTTTGTGGAAGAGCGGATTTGGTAGGGAAATATTGTCTCCTCGAAGTAGACGTGTCTAGAAATAAACATAGTATTGGTTGTGAGGTCTAGACATTTGTAACCTCGATGATTCGAGGGATACCCGAGGAAGACGCATGGTTGTGAACGGTTTGTGAGTTTGTTAATGGTAGTAGAAGGAGTGACGGGGTAGCACAGGCAACCGAATACACGTAGATGTTCGTATTCGGGGAGGCAATGGTAGAGGAGATAGGTGGGGGAGAGGAAGTCATGTTGTTTGCTGGGTAAGATGTTAAGGAGATATGTGGCGGTTTCGAGAGCGTGATGCCACAAATTTGGGGGTAAAGAGGCTTGAGCAAGGAGTGTGCGGAGCATATTATTTATTGTTCGGATTTTACGCTCCGCCTTGCCATTTTGGGAGGAGGTGTGGGGGCAGGAAAAACGAAATTGCATACCGTTTTGTTTGCAAAAGTTGAAAAAATTGTTGTTTGCATATTCTTTACCGTTGTCACATTGAAATTGTTTTATTTTTCGTTCAAATTGGGTGTTGACAAGGTTATAAAAGGTAGTGAAGATGGAGAAAACTTGTGATTTGTGACTTATAGGGAAGGTCCACAAAAAATTGGTAAAGTCGTCAAGAAAGAGAACATAATAACGGTGACCACCCGTGCTAAGCACGGGGGAGGTCCAAAGGTCGCTGTGAATTATGTCAAAAGGCAAACAAGTAGAATTAACTGAAGCAACAAAAGGTATTTTAGTACTTTTTCCAAACACACAAGATTGACATAGTTTGTCATTTATTCTACCATAATTAATAGAAGAAGAATGTTTTAAAGATTGCAAAAGGTTGTTGCCGGGGTGTCCTAGGCGTTGGTGCCAACGTTCTTGAGACACAGCAGCAGTGAGAGCAACGGGGTTGTTGAAGGTGGTTGAGAATTGTTGTGTGAGAGGGTATAGGTCGCCTGTGCTGTTACACCTGAGGATAGGTGCCTTGGTTTTGAGATCCTTCACAAGAAAACCAAAGGGGTCAAATTCAATAGAAACCAAATTATCAGTTGTAAGTCGTCTCACAGAAATAAGGTTTTTGATGATTTTGGGTGCATAAAGGACGTTATTGAGTTTTAAAGGTGGGAAGGGCGGGGGTAGGACTTGGTTACCTTGAGCCAAAACCGGAATGGACATCCCATTACCCACAATAATATTTTTATTAATGCATTTATTAAAATTAGACGGGGAGTAAATACCTTGCGCGTTGGCGGAGTGGGCAGAGGCACCAGTGTCCATAACGCCATGATCCGGTGGGTTCAATGCCAGCGTGTATAGGGCCTGCTCGATGTCGGTAGGGGTGTAACCCGTGGTGTAAGCCTGATCGGGCCTTGGGCCGAGGATACCCTGTCCAGCAGTGTTGGTATTTGTTCGGGCCGGGTAGGGGCAAGGGGGGGTGGTATTGGGCTTGGACTGCTGCTGATTTTGAAGGAAGGAAGCCCACTGGGATGAGGCCCACGACGTTGGAAAGACAATATATGGGTGAGACCCAGGTACAGATCCACCCGATGAACCAAACTGATTTCCTCTTCCCCTGCTGAAACTCCCACGGCGGCCTCTGCCCCTGCCACGACCACGTGCCCGACTACGATCTTCCGCCGGAGATGATGAGACAGAGGCGGTTAGGGCGGTGGCCGAAGTCTGAGCGGCCGATGATGCGTGTCGATTCTTCTTCTTCTCTTCCATGGTAAGACGGGAACGAACCTCGGCGAAGGACGGTAGAGGATCCTTGTTCCCGAGAACCGTGGATATCCCGTCGTATTGCTCCGTGAGACCTGCCAAACATTGAAGAACGAGCCGATCATTGTCAACAGGTGAGCCGATTCCGGCGAGTTGATCGGAGATCTGCTTCACGTGCTGACAATAAGCAGTCATCGAAGAAAAATTAGCAAGATTTAAGTTGGAGAATTCTTGAGTGAGAAAGATGGATCGGGTATGTATATTGTCGTTAAAATGGTGTTGAAGAGACGACCAGGCGTCGAAGGCAGTTTGTCCCGGCGTCATGATTGTGTGAACAAGGGGTTGAGATATTGTTCCATAAATCCATTGTAACACTATTGCGTCCAAACGAGACCATAGTGTTGTTGCCGAGGATGGAGTGTCTTCGGTAGAAGAAGATTCAGCAGCGGCGGGACGGGGCTGGAGATGATCGAAAACGTCGTAAGCACGACAGTGAATCTGGAACAGTTCTGACCAGGTTATGTAATGAGAGGTTTCGTCTTCGAGAGTGATTGGAATGAAATTTTTGATGTTGGAGATTGTCATTGCCGGATGGAGCTTGCCTTCCATGATGTCAGAAAATGGGTGAAACAGGAGGGAGAGGGGTAAAGAAAATAGGTTGCAGGGGTGACCGGAGGTTGTAGAAGATAGGCTGCAGGGGTGATTGACCGGCAATGAGAATAAGAGGTTTTAGGAGGATCGATAGAAGAGGTTTGATACCATGTTAAATGTTATTCCCTTTGATTGATTCATTCCAATGATGGAGTACAGTATTTATAGAATAGTACAACTGAATTGTAGGAGAGTAATTCTAGCTATGGAGAGTGATTCTAGCTATCACAATAATATACAATGAATTGGTTTCCTATTTTACATATTCTATTCTATTACAACCAACAATCGCAAGTAGTCTAAGCTGAGTAAAGTATGAAAGGGCTTGTAGCCCAATGATACAGAAGTGTTTGTTAAGATGTACCCTTTTAAGTAGTGAGAGTTAAGTCTTGGTGTGAAAAAAATGTAGCCTAAGACTATTATTTATGCTAGCGCCAAAGGGCGCAGAAGACTTCCACGTCGGATGTTCCGTGGTGGCGCAGTCATTGCGCGGGGCAACACAGGAGGGCAACTCGCGGCGTGAGAGATGAGGGACTTTGAATGTATTGACTAAAAAGAACCAATGGGAAGTTGATAATTAAAACATGAAGGTAGAGGGTGAGTTGTTGCATTTATTATAATTTAATTACCACGAAGTTAATTAAAATTAAACATATTTTTCATACTTATAAATACCATATTTTATAACTCAAAACTCACCACTAAAAAATATTATTCTTATCTCAACTTTTAAATTATGTATGATGACTATCAACCCGCGTTCGAGTTTGACTCATACGAACAATACGGAGCCGGCAGTTGGGATTTACCAGATTCACAAACAACATGGGTACCCGATACACAAACCCCACTACAACCGTTATTTCCGTTTACCCAACCCGAACCCCAACATGAACCCGAACCACAACACAACAAACGCTCACACAAGAAAAAGCAAGTCGGTGAGTCATCGCGACCCCAACGACAAAGGCCTAAAGTGAAAAAAAAGTGTGCTTATATGTCGCTTACGTGGCAACACTTTTTTCTCATCCAAGCCCCTAATAAGGTCCGCATAACACATAGCCAAACGACAACAAAGTGATGTTCTACTCTGCTCAAAAGCAAGCTTGAGAAAGAAACCCTAACTTTAAATGAAATGAAGCCCAATTTTTCCTATAAAAACACATCTCGTTAAAAGAATTTGAAGGAGGGCCAAGTTAATCTCTTATAAAAACAGAGTTTATAATAAGCCCATTTTCTTATATCTTATTTTTTTCTCATCTTTTGGTTTTATGATTTTTAATTTGTTTCTATGTTTAATCTCTTTTTTTTTTAAATAAAATAATTTCATTCCACAGTAAAAACCAAGTTACATCTAGATAATATGTAAACATATGTTGTATCATGTATACTCTTATGGTTGGCTTCTTACATTGTACTTAGAGATTCTCAATTTGTATGAGCATCGTCGAGCAGGGGTGGACCTAGCTTGAAGCTAGGTGTCGCGCCCGTTGCTACTCAACTTCACGCGCGTAGTGGAAAATTTGTTTTTTTACGATATTTGGAAAACGTTACTACTAAAATGAAAAAAATGAAAAACGAGACTACTGAAATTAATTTTTAGATCTGCCACTGTGGTCGAGCTTCTTATGTTATACATAAAGCTTATGAGGTTGTATATACGACCTTTTTTTTTAATCATATATTAGTTTTTTTGAGCTACTTTTGTTGCATATAAAGTTTGCTTGATGCTACAAAGAAGTTATTTATATATTAAACCGTATGTATTTTTTTATTATCTAAATTTTGGGTGTTAAAAAAATTAACATTGCCATAAATATTATATTGCATTTATTTATGAACATTATATACATACCAAGCGTCTCACATACGTAAAGTTCTTGCATAACGCCTCGTTTTTTTATCTTTGCGCTTGACACTTAATAAAAACGTTGGTATCAATGGAAGGATGGCAAGAGTTTCACCTCTTTACTTTATGAAATGGGAGGCACATTCTGGACTTATTGTTGTGTTTCTTGTGATTTAATGATTTATCCTGGGCTAGTCCGTTTGCAAACTAGTTGGCCTAGCAAACGGGAAATAATAAGATCAAACGTAGTGGAAGTGAGTTTTCACACCCTCCACTTCAAATGCCTCACCTTGATTGGTCAACTCCTGTCCCTTGATCAATGTGCCAAACAACGCCATGGAATATTTCACGCCAAAACCGATTAAGACCACTCCACGCGGGGGGGGGGGGGGGGGGGGGGTCCTTGCGCGTTATGGGGCGTGGATTGCTGAAAAACGCCCCAAACCACGGGCCACTGCACCCAGTCTAAGTAGGTGCAGGGCAGATCTTCCCTTGGGCCAGACCAGGTCCTAGACCCCCTGCTTTTTCGCTTCGTAGTAAATTTTTCCGAAATTCAAACTCAAACAGTTCCTAGTTAGTCGATCAGACCACCAATATAGTTTTGGAAACTCACTAAAAATGAGAATCAAATTCTTGGCTTGTAAGTTATTGGAAGTTTTGATCATTCAGAGTAGCAAAAAAGGTGTGATTATATTAATGTAAACTAGTATATGCAGGTATGCAACTAGTAATCAAAATTCTTGATTGAATCCCTAGTGTGAAAACATCAAGATCCATTCAAGGCAATTAATGTAAAACTCTAAAAATTATTAAAATGAAGGTTGGCCATCTGAATCACATGTAGTCACCATGTTCATTGTTCAAAGAGCCTTGAAGAGGGTACCACAGACAAGTACAACTGCCATTTGCAGATATCTATGATTAAACAACCATATAATATTGCTGTAACAAAACCTAGGGCCAAGAATATTTTGTTCTCATGGATCTTTGTTTTTATTTTCAATTTTAGATACATTGACTTCAACCATGTTACACATCACCTACATTGTTTATTAAATAGTCAATAAGAATTAGGGATATATAGTCCCAAACTTCCCTGAAAATACGAAGATCCAACATTGGCCGTGGACTGGAGAGACACTGGGTTAATAAAAATGTCGCGTCTCAAAATAACAACAATGTGTTACTGGTGCACTGAAAATAAAAATAAAATTATTATGCGTTTCTTGAGGATAAAACAGACAATATTGGTTGATACGAGACAACGAGAATCGGATTTAAAAAAATAAATCCAAAATTTTGGTCCAATTAATGATATTAGAAAACAGTGACACATAGTTTTAGGGCTGGCAATTCAGACACGAACACGATAACCTGACACGAACCTACACGATTTTAACAGGTTTCGTGTTAGGCCTTAACAAGTTTCGTGTCTATAACAGGTCGACGCGTAAAGACCTGTTTATTTTTGTGTTCGTGTTTACCTGTTTCGTGTTTCGTGTTCGTGTCTTAACAGGTCTTATCATGTCTTGGCGTGTTTTATCGTGTCTTGTCGTGTTAACTCATTTTACTAGGTGTTTCTTATCGTGTCTTATCGTGTTAACCTGTTATACACAGGTTCGTGTTTGATAAAAATGACACGATTAGATTTCGTGTCGTGTTTGTGTTTACAGGTTTCGTGTTCGTGTCTTAACAGGTTTCATGCTCTATTTTTATACCTTTTTTACATGGTTTCAACAAGCAAATGAGACCTCTATTTTCCCCATAAAATCAATGTAAACTCCAAGCAATGCACTGACATTTGAAACTTTGACAGTTGACTAATAAAAAGTCAAAGTTCCTGCTTTTATTAATTGCAGTCATGCATCATATGGATATCTTGCAAGTGCAATGCAATTACGCGTTTATTCATGGTACATTACTAAAGTAACTAGTATGAGAAAGTGTTTAGAAGTACAAACATCTTTGCATAAAGTACAACCTGGAGAATAATATGTTTTACAAGGTCAAAGAAACCAAAAAAAAAAAAGATATAAAAAAATTGAACTTTCTTTAATTCATGATTCAACTATAAAAAGGGTATCATCATTGAATAAAGAATACACATGTAACATCTACAAAAAAAAAAAAAAAAAAAAAAAAAAAAAAAAAAAAAAAAACTGAACTTTAAAAAGAATGAATAAAATTCCTATGTCAACTTATATTCATCCTAAAAGATTATAAAAATTAATCAAAAATTTTCTGTAAATTCGCCTATTTGGACCGGCGAAGATCTTGTTCTGTAAGGTCCGCAGTTTGTTGAAAAAGAACTGTTATTTGCTAACTTATGGTTACAAGGAGCATTTCTTGGAGATAAATTTGCTTGCTCCAGTGCATGTGATTGGAGCTTAGTAGGGTAGTCCCTCAAGCACCCGATGCGGGGCCCAGCTCCCGTGCTCCATTTGCACGAGAGCTGTCTCCCCAGTTGGAAAGATTTTGTTCCTTTATGTGAATTGATTCTTTGCAGAATCGATTTCTTAGGAACGGTATCTTCTAAGGTGGGCTTGGTTTCTTCGTCGTCTGACATGTCATGTGCTGATGGAGTGCGAATCTTGTGGGACCCAGTTGAGTTGTCTGCTTCGTCAGGTTGATTCGTCGTGTTTAAGCTCATAAAAATGTCATCTTTGTTTGGTATTCTGAGACTGCTTAATTTTCTACTAGATGATCTTGATAGTCTTGATCTCTTTGGTGATTCCTGTGGTAAATAATTAATTTGCTTCATGATAATAGTCATTTTTGGCGCGTCGTCTGTCTCTAAATGTTCCTTTTCGCTTGCATCTTCTTCTGAAGAATGAGTTCTTGTATGAAGGCTGCTGCTCTGTTTGCCAAATGATTCACTGTCATCTTCATCTGAATCCATCTGATAGCAATGAAAAAAAAACACCGAAATTAATCAAAATTATATTCTATCAAAATATCAAATAAAGAAAGTAAAAAAAAAAAAAAAAAAAAAAATCTTGAAGTATTTGTTTTTACCTTGACATTGGTAATATCCACGTCGTTTTCTTGAAGAAACGAAACAAAATCTTGAAAGTTTTCTTGTGTGGGACGATAATGACCACTGTGAGGCCAGATTGCCTGATAAATAATCATAAAGACGAATCACGATCAGGATAACCATCAAAGCTTTAAAACAAATAGACGCTATAAAATGCGTTAATATGTCAATTAAGTACCTTTAAGACACCTCTCTCGGAAACTAATCTCCCAGCCGCTAATGTGGCACCGCCAGCTAAAAAACTTGAATGTTGAAATAAACCTTTCTTCTTCATTCCAACATATAAAGTTCTAGATGTGCTTAAAACAAAAATCCACTTAGAACCCTTTGATGATTCGGTCGTATCTACATACTCCTCCGTTTGTTTGTATAAAAGTTTTCCATCCTCTATCATAACCTCATATTCCTTTCTCTCCATCTGTAAAACAAAAACAAAAAAAAATGGTAAGCTTTCAATCTTTGTGTTTGGATAAAATATCAAAACTTTAGTAGATGAAAAGTGGCATACGGGGCCGAGATATTTGATGCATTGTTGTTGAAGTTTTGATCTGGGACATTTTTCAACAAGGTTCACTTCTTTCCCTTCGCCTATATCCAACCTGAGTTTTTATAACATATAATTTATATATGGGATCTATCGTCTATGTATACTAATATTATTTATGAATTAAGGTTATGGCATGTACTTACCAGTAAAAGAAGGGTTCTTTGCTTTGAGACTGCAACCATTTTCCATAATAGAAGTGAAGGTTATGACCGTAACGATGTCTTGGGTCAATCTGTTTAATAAAACGTGTTTAAATTAATTACTAATGACACACAAAATAAAAAATAAATAAAAAAATAAAAAAAAACTATACCAGTCACACTCTAAAATAAATATTTGAAGTAAAGATAGGTTAACTTACTGCCTCAAGCCAGTGCTGCAAAGCAAGCTTTTGAGCTTTACCGTTCTTCGATAAGCCTTTACCAACCTGAAAAATCAAGAAAGCAACATTTTTGGTTATATTGTTGCCTTTATTAAGGATGCACAACACTATCTAACTCAAACTTTGATATAAAGTTTACGAATTTACCTTCGCAGCCCTTGTTCTTGCTCTAGACCAACGAGAAATGGCGGTTTCTTGTTTATCAAGATCGAAAAACGATATAGAACTCCTTTTAAGTTCTGCAAAATCCAACAGCTTCCACCTAACAAAACACAAACAAATCAAAACCACTACACTCTACATATATTCAGTAGTTAAATAAAAAACCGATTTAACGCATACCAGCTTTGTTCAATAAGAACCGCACAATCGGCTAGCTTTCTTCTCGTGCGAAAGCTTTTATAAACTTTTTGCAGCTTTGTGGCTGCCTCATGTTTGGGACTCTCTACTTCAACTTCTTCCAACACATGATCAGATCTTAGGGATTCAGAGGGCATTTCGGTCTTTTCGACATGTTTATCCGAAGACACTTTAAAGCTAACAGATCTTTCAATCTTCATTTCTTGAGAGCCCATTAGCTGCATTGCTGATGGTTCATATTCCTGGATCTTAAAACTACAAGATAACCCTAATCTTTTAACTTCACCATCCTCTAAATTGATGGATTTTAGAGCAGATTCTAAATCGGTATACGCTGCGAATGGGCACGAAAACAACCCCCCCATGCAAGTGTTCTAAAGGTAAGTTTAACTCTAAACAAAGTCTTGATTTTCCTGTTAATAAACTCCATATCAGTCCCTAATTTAATCAATCAGGATCTTGTTTATTTATTAATTATAACACATTTGTGGACACTACAAACAAACACAATGCATTGAATATTTCATTCATATTATTCAAGTGACACCTAATACAAACAAACAGCAAACAAGATGAAGTGTAATGAGCTGTGACATCACTCTAACAAACAAAAACTTAAACTAAGTAATCAGATAAAGCATTAAATGAGGCTAATTAGCATGAAACAAACACACACTTGTTCCTGATTTAAAGTAAGCCAAGATTTGAAGCAAAAAAAAAAAAAAATTCAACAAATATTTCTTCATTTCAAGACTGACGGGTAGCAAGTTGCGCCGCCACACCTTTCTGAATCACAAATACATTTACATAACATGGATGAACAAATGCAGGAAAACCCATCAAGGAAATAAGAAATCTTTGCTAAAAAATGTGGAAAGATCAAATTTTGACAGTACCCATTAACATAAAGATTGCAAAGATGGATTAAAATGTTAAAGGGTAAGTGGTGGTACCTTTGAAGAGATGAAGAGGAATGTTTGTTGGGTTGTTTGTATTGGTACTTTTGTATTGGTTTTAGATAGAATGATGCAACTTATAATGTCTATTTAGATGGCAAAAAGGAATGTGTTATATAGAGAAGCTATCAGGCAGTTTCCAGGGGTGTGTTTAGACAGAGAGAGAAGCTTTTGAAGGGGTTGTTAAAAGAAAATTAAAAAAAAAAGAAAAAAGATAAAAAGATTGGATGTACTTTCTATTTTTTTAATATATATATATTTTTTAAATATTTATTGTATTAAAGGGGAAGTTTTATAGGGTAGCAATTAGAGCGGCTATGTTATATGGTTCTGAATGTTGAGCAATCAAGAAAATGCAAGCACGGAACATGGAGGTAGTTGAGATGAGGATGTTAAGGTGGATGTGCCGACACACACGGTTAGACATGATAAGAAATGAAGTTTTAAGGGATAGATTGGGGTAGCTAGTATCTCAGATAAGATAAAAGAGGGGAGATTGAAATGGTTTGGGCATGTGAAGAGGAGACAGTCGACCGAGACAGTTAGAGTAGTAGAAAGTCTCACTGTGGAAGGGAAGAGGAGTGGAGACAGACTAAAATTGTCTTGGGACGAGCGGGTTAGACAATATTTACTGGGGTTGCACCTCTCTAAGGACATGGTCCATGATAGGGGTTTATGGAGGCATAGGATTAAAGTTAAGGACTATTAGGATATGGGAAAATGTATTTTAGGTGTTTCGTAGGGTCTTACTTTTGCTTTCATGTTATGTGAATTTTACATATGTTTGTGGATAGGTTGTTTATGGTGGGATAGTTGTCTATTATTTCAATGCACTGTATTCAATGTCTGATGTTATGGTAGTTGCGTGTCTTTTTTTTTATGTGTGTGTGTGTGTTTCGTTGTGTGTTTGAGCAGAGGGTCTCTTTAGAAGCGGTCTCTCTATCCCTAGGGGTAGAGGTAAGGCTTGCCTACATCCCACCATTCCTAGATCCTACCAATAGATTTGCTATTTTTGCCTTTGTGGGATCAACTGGGCTTGGTTGTTGTTGTATCGGAGAAACAAATGATTAGAAATAAAGATGTTCTTTTTTTTTCTCTTTTAAAATTAAAATTTTGAGGTTGTTTAGAAAAATTGTTTATGGTTGGACTTACGATAAATCAGGGATGAGACACCTTACATGTCATGTTTCTGGAGTTTAAAAATTAAGGGGCTGTTTGGTAGCCTCTTAATGAGGCTCTTAACCATTCAGCGCTGAATGATTCAGCATTCAGCGCGTTTGTTTCAACTTCTGAATGGAATGGTTAAGTCTGAATCATTAAGATTTGGGATGTTGCTAAACCATTAAGCACTGAACTATTAAGCACTGAACTATGCTGAACCTTAATGAGGCTCCCCTACCAATGTGGGACAAGAAAACTAACCATTAAGAGGTCCAACTTAATGATTTAGCGCTTAACCATTCAGACCTCTTAATGATTCAGCACTTAATCAACCAAACAGCCAGTGAGAATGTGAAGTAAATTGAGGCTTTCGTATGACCATTCTCGTCACTTTGCTCTTTTTTATAATTTATGAAGGTAGCAATGAAGCGAAATGTTGCGAAGAAAAAGATAACACCAACAAGATGGAGATCGTAAAGTTAAAGAAGAAAAAAAAATATTACAGGAAAATCAATAAGCTTAAATACAATTACCAATCAAGTTATCTGACATAGTTGTAATTTAGAATGAGAAGGTAGCGAAGAAAACAACTCGCCTATACAAATAGAGACTTTGGAGTTTAGCCATCCCAAATTCATCACGGATCACAATTAGAAGTTGGTAGACCTGTATTCTTAGTCGAAGAGTTTGAACAATATATCAAGTATATATCATCTTTCTGGGTGTAAAAAACATAAAGGCGCTTTATTAGACTGTGGAGTGTGGGAACGGGAAAGGGATCAGAGAGCCCATATGGCACCCCCATCCACACACACAAAATATTTTTGGTTTGTTATAAGTTTATTGTTAACAATTTTGTGATCTTTATCAACTTAAGCTATATAACTCAAGTTTAATAAGCAATATAAAAGCTTTTTACAATAAGCTTTGATAATTTAAAATTTCAACAAGCGTATAAACAAAAAAAAGGGTTTAATTAGGTACTAGTCATTTTTTATTTTTTTAAATAAAACTAGTTTTTCGACAAATAGTATAACTTATTTGTTTTGAATTGATTATTGTAGGGGTGAGCAAATGTCGGTTCGGTTCGGTTCGGTTTTTACATATAATCGAAACTGATAACCGAAGTTCGGTTTTAGGAAAATCCATAACCGAAACCGTTCGGTTACATCGGTTAATATGTCGGTTATCAGTTCGGTTTCGGTTATGTTCGGTTAATAACCAAACATAAAACTTGTGCAAAATTATAAACTTAAAATAGTTAGTAAAATGTTTTGAACATTTTTCAAGAATACAAATATATATAAAAATGCAAGAAAAATACATGAAATGCCCGTGAAATAAATAAAATATACTTCAAATATATGGATATACTCATATACATGAAAAATACATGAGTTACATAAAAAATATATTTCAAATACATAAATATACATGAAAGATACATGAAATATACCGAAAATACATGAAAATATATTCCAAATAATATATGTATGAAACATCATTAAGTATATAACTATCGGTTCGGTTTCGGTTATTTCGGTTACGGAAGAGGGGAAAACCGTAACCGTAACCGAATGGTTCGGTTTTGGCCATATGTTAACCGTAACCGATCAGTTAATTCGGTTTTAGTTATTTTCGGTTTGGTTTTAGGTTTTTTCGGTTGTCGGTTTTCATATGCTCACCTCTGGATTATTGTATTCATGGATTCAAAACTACAATTTAAACTGATGATTAATTTCCTGAAATAAAACTTCAACGTCCTTGATAAGGGTGTGTACATATATGTCTTATAAAAAATACGTTAAAGTGCGTATCAATGCATACTAATTTTTATGAATATCATTATAATACTGTTGATTCCAGGCTAATAAAATAGCTCTTCAGCCTCTTCCTTTTCATTAAAAAAAAAAACCTAAAACAATATAAATTAATTACGTACTAATACAAGACGAGCGACATTTTTGACACAGCTGGTGTGTAGTCACATAGGCCTCATGTTAGCATTAAAGAATTTCACATTTCACACCTAGTAAGTAAGTAACATGTATTTGGGTGTTGCGTTATTTCATAATTTTAAAAAATAAAACAAAAATCTTCTACCGCCCCACGTTCTGACCTATACTTCATACCCATCCGCACCCTTGTCGTCATGGTGTGTCTATGTAGTGATTTTAGCTTTAATAATATTTTTATTGAAACTTAGCCTTAAAATGGAAATAATATTACTGATGAAAATGAAGTCTTAATCATAGTTTAATTAACGCATAGATTAACAATTAACAATAATATAATAATTTTTTTTTCAAATAAATAATTTTCATTAACCAAATAAATTACATAAAGATGTTAAGTAGGCGGGCAACAAGCTGCGCCGCCACCGTTACTTAATATGATAGAAAACATAAGCTTAAAGTAACACTTACGGATATTCTCCATAATTTACATGCATCTTAAAACATGTGTCGTCTTGATTATACAAGATAAAAATTAAATAGGTGACACTGAAAGATAGTTTAACATATATCCTTACACGTATAATATGACAGACTGGCAGTATGACAGATGGGAATTTACACGACCACTTCATGTCAAATCAATAAATTGTTTTATACATGAGTTAAATGTGTTACGTGACTGTGTCACGTAACTCCTAGCTATAGCGATAATTTATTTAAGGATTATCATATCTAAAAGATACTAGTTTATAAGTTATAAGATAATTTAAAATACAAAACTAGTCTAAGTGACAATACATCTTCATTCCTCAGTCGGTTAGTCCCCATTCCCTACGTTAGCGATGACTTGAATTAGTCAATTGTAAACTTAATAGGGTGATGTTTGACTTTTACTTACGGAAATTTCTCATTCTTTAGGCTACTTGTAGACCTATTTTTCTTGCATTCCAAAATATATATGATAAGGTGTCCGCGCGATGCAGCGGGGAACACAGACACTTCTAAGGGTGTGTATGTTTCGGTTAAGTTCGATTATTAGCTTCAACTGAAACTAAAACCAAAGTCATAAGTTAATTGATCTTCTTAAACAAACGATTATTTGGTTCGATTTATATGGTTAGATTATCGGTTTTTAGTCTGGTTTAGTTAATTTTGATTAACAACAAAAACCAAGCTTTGGATAAATTTTTTTGCCTATATTTATATCTTTTATTCATCCATTTTATGTATTTATATATCCATTTCATTTACTTCTAAGCAAAAATTTTAACCAAAGTTTGGTTTAGGTTATTAACCAAAAAATTAACTAAAATGAACTAAAAACAACAATCTAACCAAATTGACTAAACCAATTAATCGGTTGGTTAATAAGATTGATAAATCGATAATGTCGCTTTTTGTTTCGGTTGAGGCTAATAATCAAGCTGAACCGAACGCAACCATGCTCTATTAGAAGTGTTTGTGTTCCCTGCTACATAGCGTTGACACGCTGTTATGAATATATGAGTGGTTCCGTTTTAGTTTGACTGAATTCGGTTAACTAAGGGTACAAAAAGGAAACGATAACCGATTTTAAGTTAAATCGGATGTTGGTTAAGTTAGTTTTCAATTGATTTTGGTTCAGTTTTGTCTCTCTTTTTTTGGCTTTGATGAATGGTTTAGTTATTGTTCACTCTCAGATATTATTATCACGTAACACATAAAAAATTTTAAATTAAAAAAAATTAATAATACTATACTCAAATTAAAGATAATAAAATGCTCATCATTATGATATATATATATATATATATATATATATATATATTTGTAAAAGTATCAACATATGAAAAAATAAGACTATTTAAAAATCATAGAGGATAGTTTGCTTAAAACAAAGAAAAGAAGTTTAACTATAATTTAAATAAGCAAAGTTAATGTTTAAGGACCCATGACCTCTTGGTCTAGTGGTATGGTGTTCCCCTTATAAATGTGAGGTTGTGGGTTCAAATCCTTGCAAATGCAAGGTTAGGTGGAAATAAGGTGGTATAAAATTTGCCGTTCAAAAAAAAAGTTAATGTTTAAGGGATTAAAGTGTAATTAAAATGAGGTATTAAAGTGTAAAAGCGTTTGAATGACTATTTTACCCTCGTTTTAGGGTTGTTTATGAAAATAAAGTTATTAACTTTTGGGTATCTTAAAATACTCTTGGCTCATGCATTATAATATAGTATAGAAGTATAGATATAGATATTTATTAAAAAAAAACATCAATGTTTCTTTTATGAGATCTTAATTTGAAGTTGAAAGGGCTAGGTGTGTAGGACTCGAACTTTTGATCCAGAGGTTGTTAGAAACAAGATCTCATCATTAAACTACGTCTTAAAAAAAATTAACCTAACAATATATCCATTCATAAAATGTAGGATTTTAGACATGTAAAATAACGTTTTAAACCTATTTCAAAAAAAGTTAATTTAATTTGATCTAGACCGTCTAATGCTATTTTGATAATCATCTCATTATATATCAAAACGAAAAAGCAAGAAGATGAAAATATTATTAATTTTCAAGATACATGGTACGTTAAGGTGTCCCTTCTCTATTCTATATATAGGTGGATATAGGCCTCTAAACGAACCGAACGTTCATGAACTGCTCGGCGAGAAGTTCGTTTATGTTCGTTTAATTAAACGAACGAACATGAACACACATTTTGTTCGTTCATTTACGTTCATGAACGTTCGTTCATTTATGTTCGTTTTTGTTTGTTTAATTAAATTTCACTTTATTTTTATTATTTATTTCCCTTTTGTTAAGTAACCTTTATTTATATTATATTATATTATATACAATATATTTGATATGTTCTAAAAACTTAACCTTAATCGTAACATTCAAAACATATAAGCCGCTCTCCACACTTCATAGCCCCACCTCCCTTCTTCTCCACACTCCACAACCCTACCGTCTTCCACTTCCGACCGACCGCCTCCACCGCCCCCGTCTCCACTCTTCGGCCTCGAGCCTCCACAACGCCGCAAGTATGACCCATCTTCTCCTATTATTTTTTTCTCTATAGTTTATGGGTGTTTTTTCTATAGCTTTGTTCGTTTATGTTTATTTGTGTTCGTTCATATTGATCATTTGTGTTCGTTTATATTCATGAACTGTTCGTTTAGGTTTTAAATGAACGAACATAAACGAACATGAACACGACAAATTTCTTAATGAACGAACATGGCCGGCCCTTAAGGGGTGCGGGGAGGACTCCCGGACCGGGCCCAATTTCTCGGGGGCACATGGACCCACCGACAATCCAAGTTTTCTTAACAGTGATGTCCTTAATTCGATGGATTTTTGTATATTTGAGCCCCAAAATTATTAATCAAGTATTAATCAAAGTGAATGGTAGTTTATATAAAACAGAAAATAAGAAATATTGAGAGAGGTTAAGAATTAAAGAAGAAAATAAAATGATTTGAGAAAAAAAAATTGTAGGTTTATTAGGATGAAGATTATGAAATGAAGATGGCTCACACTTAGTTGTTTTTGCTTTTTATCGCTTGATATTGACTTCCTTTTTAACTTTTATTTTTGTTATGAAACGATTCTTTTTTAATTGTCAAACTTTCACCCATTTATATTTTCACCCTTTGTGGGATTCGAACTCCCAACCTCCCCCAAGAGGGTTTGCTCCCTCTACCGTTAGATTACAACCTACGTGGGAAATAAAATTTGATCCATTAATTTGATATTACTTTAATCGTAGCTTAAAAAGTGGTTTACATTATTTATTTCGTTAAGACCTAAAGTTAAGATCAAGAGGAATAATTTTTACAGCTCGGCCTGGGCACCTGAATTTTCAGGGCCGGCCCTGTGAACGAACACGAACACAAAATTGTGTTCGATTATGTGTTCGTGTTCGTGTTCGGTTAAAGTTAAATGAACAAAAACACAAACACGCCAGTGTTTGTGTTCGTTTACAGGCCTAGGTGAATAGTTCAAATCGTGTAACGTACATATATATATTGATGGTTAGTTCACATATTGGTGGTTAATAGTCATAGATTAGGACTATGTTAATTAATTTGCCCTTTAAAATAATAATAATAAGGCGATATATAATAAGTGGGACAAAAGGTAAAGCACCGGGAATTTTTGCTGTCTACCCACACCTCACCGACCCTCCGCGTGCTTTAAACTGTAAAGCCCGTGGTTTTTAAGGTTATAAATAACCAAGCCTTTATTAATAAAACCCACAATATAAATTACTAATTACTATAATAGTAGATCAAGTTTTTTCTTGAAAAAAATAAACACAATAGTTATTTGATAAAGTGGTATGGGAAAATGATAATAAGAGTTTGAGGCAATTTGATCTCAAATTCGAATTCGATCCAAAGGAGTTTTACCGCAGTGGACCTTCAGGCGCCGGGTTTTTCCCCGTATTGGTGACTTGATGGCGGTTCATATGATATTTAGTTGGTCGTTAAAAAAAAGTTATTTATGTCTCTAAAGTATTCAAATTATCGAATTTTGAATAAATATATTGATGCATTGTTAATTACATAAATGCCTTAGTGTTTGTATCAGTATTCTTGATCAATTGCCTTTGGATTCTACGTTAGAGCATTCACATTTGGTTAAAAATCCCTAAATTTTATCTTATTTTCAAATAAATAATATTTTTTTTATACTTTTATCATTCTATTTTCTTCGCCCTTCACTCACGATCACTTTCAAAAATATTAAAATATATATGGGTGAATAGTGTCCCCTCAAATATACAGATAAACAGTAACCTTTTCTCTTTACTCTAGTCACAACACATCCAACTATTTATTTTTTACATATTTCCCCCTGCTAAGGCTCCTAATTACAAATTTACCCAGCCCTAAAAATTAATTACATATTCACCCCTAGGAGGGGGAAATATGTAATTGACTTGCAACTTGTGTATGCCTTAGGAGGGGGAAATATGTAATTGACTTTTTAAGTTAGGTAAATATGTAATAAATGATCTTAGCAGTGGGAAATATGTAAATGACCCTTTTTAAAATATGAAAAGCTCACTCAAATAATATGGTGGACAAAATGTGAATGCTCTTATGAGTTAAATTGTGATTTTGTCATTAATTTATTATTAATTACTATAATAGTAGATAAAGTTTTTTCTTGAAAAAAATAAACACAATAGTTATTTGATAAAGTGGTATGGGAAAATGATAATAAGAGTTTGAGGAAATTTGATCTCAAATTCGAATTCGATCTAAAGGAGTTTTACCGCAGTGGACCTTCAGGCGCCGGGTTTTTCCCCGTATTGGTGGCTTGATGGCGGTTCATATGATATTTAGTTGGTCGTTAAAAAAAAGTTATTTATGTTTCTAAAGTATTCAAATTATCAAATTTTGAATAAATATTTTGATGCATTGTTAATTACATAAATGCCTTAGTGTTTGTATCAGTATTCTTGATCAATTGCCTTTGGATTCTACGTTAGAGCATTCACATTTGGTTCATCAAACTACAGTAAAAAAAACTAAAAATCCCTAAATTTTATCTTATTTTTAAATAAATAATATTTTTTTTATACTTTTATCATTCTATTTTCTTCGCCCTTCACTTACGATCACTTTCAAAAATATTAAAATATATATGGGTGAATAGTGTCCCCTCAAATATACAGATAAACAGTAACCTTTTCTCTTTACTCTAGTCACAACACATCCAACTATTTATTTTTTACATATTTCCCCCTGCTAAGGCTCCTAATTACAAATTTACCCAGCCCTAAAAATCAATTACATATTCCCCCTTGGGAGGGGGAAATATGTAATTGACTTGCAACTTGTGTATGCCTTAGGAGGGGGAAATATGTAATTGACTTTTTAAGTTGAGTAAATATGTAATAAATGATCTTAGCAGGGGGAAATATGTAAATGACCCTTTTTAAAATATGAAAAGCTCACTCAAATAATATGGTGGACAAAATGTGAATGCTCTTATGAGTTAAATTGTGATTTTGTCATTAATTTATATATTCTACTATTTCTATATTGTGATTTTGGATTTGCCCTTTTAACTAATCTATTTAGTCTTCCACTCTTCCCTTTAAATGTTATTACATGCATATTAGTGAGTATAGGATTTATGCATTTGTGTTGCACCAAATTAGAAGACCGTCCTTTGGAACTTCGTGTTGCAGTATCTAACTTTGCCTTTTGGAACATCGGCTTCTTTAACAAATCAGTTGATGTAGGGCCGTCTTCGAAAATGTTTAAAAAAAATAGGCCCTCGGCAACATAAAAAAACCGAGCCCTGCCCATATAAACTCACCAGTCGAAAAAGTTCATAATACGATGATAATTTACCTACATACTCGTTGCTTCCGCAGCTCGCAGCAACACCGTGGCCGTTGGCGATTATATATAGTAGAATGTTGATTGGACGGTGGGCACCGCCCAACCCTCCTCCATAAGTGAATCCGCCACTGGTAAAGATGGTCGCTCACTGCTACGGGCCCCTAAACAGTTCTGGCCCTCAGCAACCGCCCACTCTGCTCTTGCTTTGAGCCGGGCCTGAGTTGATGTGCTTTGACTAACAAAATAACACATTCCAACTCTTTACGTGTCAAGGATGCTTATATGACTTACAAAATTGAAACATCTTATCTCATTAGCAACTTAAGATGATCAACACACAATCAATCTTTAACATACTTGTGTTGTTTTAAAAAAAAAAAGAGAAGCGTGAAAATACCAAATTGCCCTCATATGAAAGGCACGTGACATGATGTTACTCAAAAAACAAAGAAAGTTTGTCATAAAGGATGTAATATGCAACAAAATAGAATATAAAAGATGTTATGCGTGTTTTTTAAACCTAAAGGTTGAAACACGCAAGTTGAAGCCTAGATAAATGACGTGTTATGTAATTTTGACTGTAGAATGTCTCACTCTTTTTAATTTACGTCCAACACTTATATATGACGACGCTTTCCATGATAAAATAAAACAGTTGGTCTATATATCACCACTCATTTACAAAAAAAGATATAAAAGTTTTGGTTAATATAACACTTTTCAAAACAACATTAAGTTTACATGTTTGCTTACATTCATTTGTTTACAATTTCCAAGTTTGAATGTATCTAAAAAGAGAGATTTGAACAATAAAACCTTTGAACGCTTTTTGGACATGGGGTCAATACTTTACGTGTCAAATGTATTGAATTAGTACTTTCGTATACTATTCTTGGTTAAGTCAAAATGCCAACTCTATTGAAAGTCATGACTATTTGACTAGTCAAAGTAATAATTCTAGTCAAAGTATTCCTTCACTTGTGCCTCCAAGATTTATGCCCAAAGACTAGCACATTGACTTATGCCTTTAGATTAGCTCCTTTTTTATTTTACCATTTTCCATTCATGTATTTATATTCAAATGGTCATGACTTTCAATAAAATCTTATATCCAAATTAAAGTATAATTCTTTAATAATTGAAAAGAAAAAAAGTGCGTGTATGATGTGTACGGAAAGAGACTAGCAGATGGATAATAAAGTAGAAACAGTACTATATTGCAACTAATAATGCTATATTGAGCCAAATAATAACACCGATTTATAGGGTGTTTATCGGTCAGTTTTCAGTTTGTTTGATTTATATGGTTCGAAGGTTTTTAGTCGGCTGAAACCGAAAACCAAACCAGTGGGTGCCTTGCCCCCCTCTGTTTTTTGGCGCAATGGTGGAAGGTTGCGATTTTCGTAGGTAATTTTTATAAAATTTGAATTCGGCTCCCACCGATTTGATTTTCCTTCCCGTACCGATGTGAAAAAAATAAGTACGCCCCCCGCCTATTCGATCTGCAAGCTTCGCCACTGTCTATGTCAATATGTGGTTAACATTGATGCTCATTACCCTAAAACTTGATTTTCCTAAATGCTCCCTTGCATCTTCACCTATTGAATAGTAAGAAAACATGTTATCACCACCCATGTTCATTAGTGAGTTAGTGACTATTTATGTATGGAAACATGCACTGAAGTGTGAAGCCAATCGGGTCGGTTACAAGCAATATGATTCATCACACACGTATATTATTATTATTATTTTGAATTCATTGGTTTAAAACTCCAAATTGTATGTCTTGTTTTGACCAATTTGCTGGCAAAAGTTAAATCAATCCCAGCTAATATCACCTTCTATTCACACCGCTCCACCTTTTCATGACAAGCCTCAAGTGCTTCATCAATGTTTGTTTAAACAACAAGAATTTTAAATAAGAAAAAAAGAAATTTGTTTGTTTGTTAAACAAGAGAGATGTCAGCACATAGACAACTTACATTACAAACTTTATGAAGTTTAATATTTAGATTTAAAAAATTAAATCTCACTTGTATACCATATGTAATCATTGGTGGAAACTAAAGGAGGTTATAGGGATATGTTAAGTGAAGTGGCGGATCTAGAACGTTAAAAAAAAATCGTCATAGTTTCATACAATGTAAAGGAAATAAAAATAACAATATGATAATAGATAAAGTTCGACACAGACCTAATAGATTTCGCCCCTTCGGTTCTTGAAAGCTTGAAATCGAGCCATTACGTCATCTTCTTTTACTTTATCAAAAGTGTCTCTTTCAACCGCGCAAATCAAAGTATTGTTCAAATAGTTTTCACTCATTCTATTGCGTAAATCTCTCTTGATAAACTTCATCTTAGAAAAACACCTCTCAACGGTTGCGGTTGCAACCGGCAAAACAAATGCTAACTTCAACACCCGATAAACCAAAGGAAAAGTTTTATGTTTTCCGGTTTCCACCATTACACGAGCAAGGTCACACATTCCATTTAGTTTTGCAAATTTATCATCTTCCTTTAATATGTGATAAAATACCGAAAGATCATCCGAAAGACATCCTCTTTTCTCTTCACTAAAATCATTCGGATACATCTCACAAAATGCTAGGATTTTAGGTATGTCAAACTTATAATACGAATCACAAGGATTTAAACCTGACATATTTTCTATCAAAGTAGTTGATACCTCATTGAATCAACTTTCAAGTTCTTGAATTTGCAAATCCAAAACCGTATTAAAAACTTCAACTTCAAAATGATGTCGGTTAGTAACGACATTCTTTCGGTTTCTTTGATTACCATAACTTTTCGACATTTCTACCATCTCAATCTTATTTTTTTCACAAAAAGATGTCACCTTTGCCTACATGAAATTAAAAAAAAAAAATTAACTTTCGGTACCTATGGAGTTTGTGGAGGGTCGAGGAAGGCGGAGGAAAGCTGACCGGCGGCGGCGACGGAGGAAGGCGACTGTCACTAATGGAGCAGGAGGTAGGGTTTCAAAATTCAGATCGGTTCTTGTTGGTGTTGTGTAGAGCAAACCCGTTTTTTTGTTTTGTTTTTTTTTTTTTTTTTTGTGAAGGGAGGTGGGTCATGGACTCATGGGTGGGCTTCTTGTGTTGGATTTGGGTTAAAAATGTGGGTGGGTTTGGGTTAAAGACATAAATGGTGACCTGTTTAGTTGTTTAGTTATTGTATTATAGAAGTTAATTAGATTAGTTAATATTTTTGGGTTATTAGCAACGTAAATTTCTTCGAGTTCGATAATGTGGTAAGTTGTAACGTATAATTTCATTTAGTAGTAACGTATATTAAATTTTAGTAGCAATGTAAATTTTATTTCAGTAGCAACGTTTTTAAAAAATCGTAAAAAAAAAATAAAATAATTCCACTACGCGCGCAACGTTGAGGGGCAACAGGCGCGGCTCCTAGTTATTAACTAGGTCCACCCCTGGTTAAGTGTTAACCATCTTTGGTTCTTACCCGCAATTTTTTTGTTCAATCCCTTATTCCCTATAATTCACGAAACAATGCAACTGTATTTGTGGCTTTGTGCATTAGATCTAATAAGATTGGTAATTAGGGTTGACATATTATGTCAGACATGACCTGTTAAGATACAAACATGATAAGACACAAACAAGAAACATGTAAACATGAATACGAACCTGTTTATAACATATTATCACGATAAGACACGATAAGACAAGAATCTGTTTATAAACATTAACACTGAAATCGTATTAACAAACCTGTGAATAAGAGATCGAGTGGTGTTGGGGTTGAGAAGGAGGACAAGTGATGGCTGACAACGGACGAGGATGTTGGATAGGCGACGGCGACGGTGGATGGGGACATTGGAGTTGAGAAAGATGAGGGAGGATGACTGAGCACTGTATATGTTTGTACCATGTGATTTAAAAATTGCAAATTAGGGTTCCTTCATATTTAGTCTGCATATGTATAAGGTATACCCCCACCCATATATAATTTTTTTAAATAAAATTATTAACACGTCTTAACGGGTGCTTAACATGTTAACAAGTCTTTAACCTGTTTAGACAAGAAACCTGTTAAGACCTTTATCGTGTCGATCTATTAAAGACACGAAACCTGCTAAGGTCAAATAAAAAATTAACCCTATTGGTAACTGAATTCCTTGGCTAAAGAGAAAATGTAAAACTGTCATTTACTTGTTAATTAACTATGAACACTATATTTTATTTTAACCTTCCGTCCAATGTTGTATTGTGCAAATTAAATTTAAAAGCTTGAAGAAACTAAAGAATTTAATCTTACAGGTGATGCTCGGAGTCGATCGCCTTGGCATGGTTAAGGGAATTTCACAAAAATTGCTAACATTTGAAAAGTTTCTTGAAGAAAATTCAAACTTGCTGTTGGAGATTGTTGTGCCAATAAAGACAGATGTTCCCGAGTGTACGTTGATCAAATTCTTCCTCTATAAGTAATCATAGGTATGTCATGTATTTTCTCTTTCTAATTAAATTTTTTTCGTTTATGCTTAGGTTTTACCAACTTCTTTAGTTCGTAGATTTTATGCAGAACCACCCCTGGCCCGATATATCCTTCGCCTCTGCCCTATCTCGCCTACTTTGTGTTTGATATTTAACACTGGAGATTATGGGTAACTTTATTGTAAATGCTGATTAAATGAGATAAGAAAACATATGATGAATAAAAATTATGCTGATGTAAATGTATCTTACCAGTAAACATAATTATGATTTGAAAGTAGAAAATTCGCATATTACCTTTATATTCTTATTTTATCGGAAAACTAGATGTGGATCCGGATCATATGAGAACTATATTGAGTTGTGAGAATTAGAGAACTCATTTGGACCACACATAACCATATTATCAATATAATAATAAAAGGGCAACATAGTAATTTACCATCCCCCACCCCACCCCACCCACATTTAATAATAAGAGAGTTTACTGATTTTTTTAAATCACTTTCTCTCTCTCTCTCTGCTCTCTCTCTTTTCTCTCTCTATCTCTTCTCTCTCTAAAAAATCACCCTCTCTCTTCTCTCCCTCTCTCTCTCTCTCTCCCTCTCTCTCTCTTTCTTCTCTCTCTCTCTAAAAGACGGTGGGGTAGATGGTGGTTGCGATCGGTGATGGTGGATGGTGGTTGCAGAGGGTTGATGAAGGGGGCTGTGGGGTTTTTTGCGATCGGTGATGGTGGATGGTGGTTGCAGAGGGTTGATGACGATGGGTTTTTGGGTGACCGGTGGGTTTGCAGGTGGTGGCAGGGGGGTTCGATGGCTGTGACCGGTGGCTCGATGGGGGTGGGAGGCGATGGTGTTTTTCAGGGATGGGTGGTGGTTCGTTGGGTTTTGCAGGTGGTTCGACGTGGGTTTTCAGGGATGGGTTCGTTGGGTGTTTTTCAGGGGGCGGTGGTTTTCGTGGATGAGCAGAGGGGTGGCGAATCTGTGGTGGTTGAAGGTTGAGGATCTGTGGTGGTTGAGGGTTGAGGGTGGCGGATTTGTGGTGGTTAAGGGTTGAGGGTAGTGGATCTGCGGTGATGATGATGAAGATAACAATAGGTATTATTATTATTATTATTATTATTTTTGTTATTATTATTATTATTTATTTTACAATGGTGTAATGAAGGTGTTTTTAGTTTGGGTGAACCAAAATCCAGTATGTATTTGAAGGGGATGATGACGATGCAAAGGTGATGATGACGATGGTTTCTTTTTTATAAAATGTAAAGTAAATGTTAGTGAAATACATTTTTTTTTTGTTTTTTATAGATGTTTGGTTTTTTACACTGATGTAATATATTTTGTTGTTGATGTTGTAGTTTTTTTTTACACTTATGTAATGTAAGAAAAGTACAAGTGTAAATACGAATCATGCAATATATTTTGTTGTTGATGTTGTGGGTTTTTTTTACAATGGTGTACTATGATGTGAGTAAACACTGGTGTAAATGCCACAAAAATTATAGACGTTGTGGGTTTTTTTTACAATGGTGTAGTATGATGTGAGTAAACACTGGTGTAAATGCCACAAAAGTTATAGACGTTTTTGGGTCACATAGATGTGAGTAAACACTAGTGTAAATAATCACACCAGTTTTGTTTTGTTTTTTTTTTCACACTTTTTGTATTTTTTTTGTAAAACTTTGGGTAAGGCAGATTTGCACTGGTGTAAATAATTAGACGAGTGTAAAACTAAACAGATTCATGGATGGTTGTTTTTTATATAGATGTGTGTAAACACTGGTGTAAACTGTAAAAACGAGATGGAGACGACAAAAAATGCATATATTTGTTTTTTTGTTTTAAAAAAGTATTTTTTTTTTAAAGTAGTAAATTATTTTAATTAAAAAAATAAAATAAAGTTTAAAAAATATGATTATTTTTAATAATGAAATAAAAAAAATTACACCAGCGTAAAATATAAGTTGCATCTCATCAGATTTTCTTTTAAAAAATGATTTTTTTTGAATAACTAAATAAAAATTAAAATACTATTATAATAATTATATTCTCTTTCATTGTGGTTTTACTTAAATACCCCTTATTGTACTTTTTTGTATTAAAATACACTAATAATATTTTAATTGGCATGTAAAGACAAAAAAAACACCAAGATTAAATCCTAACCATATGATCATCAAAATCAATGGTCCACAAGAGTTCTCTAGTTCTCACAACTCAATGTGGTTCTCACACGATCCTAACCCAACTAGATGTTCTGTAAGATATATATCACTTATTATATACACTTAGTTTTTATTTTTTATTATTTAATCTAATTTGAGATTTTTTTTAAACTTTTATAGCGTGTTCATGCTACATCAAAAAGGTAAACTGTCAGGGGTTCAAATCATAAGTTACTTCTTAAGGCTGGTGTTCTGGTAATGTTACTAATAAACATTGATGAAAAATGTGGCTTGTGTAATGGGACTAGATCACAAGTTATTTCTCATTTTAATTGTGTTAGAGAAGTTGAGATTATTCCGGGAAACAATCTTGGTACTCAAACTTTTATTCCTAGACTACGCTTGACGCCTTCTGACGAGAGAATTCCGTTCAAATTTAAAAGAAGCCAGTTTTCATTCGTTGTATGTTCACGATATGCAGAAACCGGGCCGCCTATTGTCACGAACCCCGGTTTGACCGGTCGAACCGGCCGGTCCGAACCGGTCTCCAAAACATTGGTTTAAATCATAGATTGCTTCATCTTTTGGAATTACAAGTTGACTTCCATCCGAAAAAACATTTTAACCTTGACCTTTCATATTAGATATATAAAATAAATTTTAGAGCTACTCGTGTATTACACGGATTCTAACCTAGTTCATAAATACATGCATAATTATTAAACTTCTAAATAGAATTTCTTCATAATTTGAATCTATAGGAAAACTTTTTTTTTTTTTGAAAGGTGAACTTCATTAAAAACACGCACCACCGGGCCTCAAAACAAGGACCGGAGGCCGGAACTACAACATATACATCGGATTTATCCGCCAATCATGCCAAACAATCGTTTTAAACTTGGACCTATTTCTTAACCACAAGAAGGACAAGGACTTGATTTTAGCTACTATCTTGTCCACTCTAGCATCTTCATCTTGAAAGATCTTTTCATTTCTAGCGATCTAAATAGCCCACATCGTCACCATAATTATGCCTTGAATTGTGACACCCGGCAAATTCTGGTTAACAACGTTGTCTAGATGAAAGTCTACCTTAGCGAGTCACGCGTATATTGTACTTAACTGGGTTAGTTAAGTCGGGTTATGGTTCGGGAACTATTGATTTAGTCTAGAGGATCATTGGATGTGGGTCTAGAGGTTCATTAGATGTCGGTCCTTAACCAAGTGTACAAACGGTGACGATCGGTAGGATCGTCAGGGCATACGGAACATACGAGTCTCGAGTCCCGGGAATTGGTGAACGAGTGTGAATATGTGTATTTACTTGTGTTATGTGTTTATAATCATTATGTGACTTGTCGGTACGTTAATATGTGTTAACATATGTTAAAACGGGGTTTAACGCGCAAAACACACGAAATAGGCCCATATAGGCGATCAGGATAGCCCAATCGCCTATATGTGGTGCGACTGGGGATCATGTGGTGCGACTGGGGACTGATCGCATGACTGTTCATGCGATTAGGCCCCGATCGCATGAACTTATACGCGATTAGGCTTCCTGATCGCGTGTAAAGCTGCATAATCGCATGTTACGTGCTGGACGACTAAAAACGACTATAAATACCATACTTGACCTCATAAACTTCATTATACAAACCCTAGTCGTCCCATAACCCGCCCCAACACATAAACAACCTCTGGAAGGCGATTTTTGATCAAAACACAAGGTTTCAAGCTTGAATCATCATTCTTTCATAATCCCAAGGTTTGGTTTTCATCCACAAATCTTTATAAACGTTTTTAATCAATCCCTAATGGTCCAGACCTGTTCTTAAACGAAAAAGCTTTCTGAAAATCGTTAATAAGGGTTGTTAATCGGATTATAACTAATATACATGCGTTATGGGTGTGTATGATTAGAAAGCTAGGATTTTTATGATTCATGAGGATGGATTGATATGTTATTATGTTAGATCAGAATTAATATTGATAGTATGATGATAGAAATCTGAGTAATTGATTATTAGGGTTATTGTTATGCATGTTAGTATGATGATTGCATGCTATGTATATGGTGTTTGGATTACGTGATTTCATGCAGGACTGATAATACGAGGCAAAACGAAGGGTTTTGGTTGAAACATGTTTAGGATAGTGTTTGGGATGATATTGGGTAGTTACACACGTTCTGGATCTGATTTGGAGCGTTAAACGCGCGAAAAACTGGAACAGCAAGGTTACAGGCGATTAGGATTCCTAATCGCCAGTTTTACATGCAATCAGGGCCAAATCGCATGAGTTTTCATGCGATCAGCCCCAAATCGCATGAGTTTTCATGCGATCAGCCCTGATCACGTGAACTTACATGCAATCAGCCCTGATCACGTGAACTTACATGCAATCAGCCCTAATCACCTGAACTTACATGCAATCAGCCCTGATCACATGAACTTATATGCAATCAGCCCTAATCACATGAACTTATATGCAATCAGCCCTAATCACATGAACTTATATGCAATCAGCCCTAATCACATGAACTTATATGCAATCAGTCCTAATTGCTAGTTTACGTTTCCTAATCGCGTGTACTACTGTTGTAAGTGTAGATTAGCATTCCGAGACCCGATTGGACATGTAGTAACATGCTAGGAACCTCGTAACATATATGATGACTTGGTAACATATGTTTGGATGTAATTCGGTGATACGTGAACTATGTGCTATAACTTGTTGTGCGTTAACGTATGTTAAGTGTAATTGTGTTATTGTATGTTTTGGAGCGTAAACATAACACGGGGAGTCTCGGGTCACCAATGGGATGTCGAGTCTTGTACTTTGGGTCAGTTAAACAGTCACGGTGTTTTCAAACAAACTTGGTTATGGTCTGGACATCTAGGGACTAATTAACCTGCGGGTTATTAGTCTAAGTACTTGTAACTGTCATATGTTAGGTCGCCGCTTACGGGACTAGCATAGCAGCTGGGTTTACTCGGGTTAAGGAGTAACGCAACTTAAGGTGAGTTTACGGCCCCTCTTTTAAACTGGTTTTATACTTTCGGGGGAGAAAACATGTGTTAAAACGATTATTTGGTAACTACTGTCATACTATGGGTTTCTATTGTGTACTACACGATCTTTGGAAGTCCCGGGGGGAACCATGAATGTGCGGGTTTGCACAACGGGGAAATGTGAATAGCGCTATTGGGAGTGACCAACCCCGCTCGTCGGCTTGGAGGGCCGGGCGAGTGCATATTGTCTCAAACAGGAACAACAGGAACAATTGGTACTTTTCGGGCACAACATCTGGTATTCGAGTTAGTAATGGTTTTCCAATCGTGGTAGTAACAAAACGTACGCCTAGCTAGCGTATACTGGTTTTCGATTTATTATAGTATGGACAGGTGGACTTGGTACTTGGATACAAAACCTGTAAACTCACCAGCATTTTTGTGCTGACGTAAACTTTTACATGTTTTCTCAGGTCGCTAAGGTAGCACGACTGGACTAGGGCGCACGCGTCTGCACGGCGTCTAACTAGGGTTGCATGGTCTTTTGAACGTTGAACTATTGTTTCATTGTTGAGATACTGTTTTTGAATAAGCTTCCGCTGTGAACGGGATTTTTAAACTATGTTTTGAAATTGCATTTATATTCATTTAGACTTGTTTATTGTGATCGTTGGTTTGGATCCTGGTTTGTCATGCGCCTCGCGGTAAAACTCCGCAAGTGGATTTTGAGGGTGTGACATGAATGATCTTCCTTTCTTTCTTCCGCCTACGACCAAAAGGAAGAGATAACAAATCCTGAATGTCAAAAGCGTAAATCGGACCTATTTTACACCAAGCACCAATAGCCGACCAAACTCCATACGACACACCACATCCGGTAAACAAATGAGTAGTCGTTTCTTCGTCCACCTCGCAAAGGCCACAAGAAACGTTTTGAATGTTTATAGATCTTCTGCGAAGAGCTATCCTTGTCGGAATTCGGTCCATCTCTAGACGCCAAACAAAAATTTTAATTTTTAATGGAACCCAGTTGATCCATTTCATAACAAAAGGCCGCTGCTGAACACGATCAGAAACGAGTAACTTCTTGACCTCAGCCACTGAGAAGGACCCGTCTTTACTCGAAGTCCAAGCCCACGGTCCTTAACTGAAGAGAGAGACAGGCCTGCAACCTCACCTTCCAAAATATGAACCAGATCTGCTTCTGCTGTTGTTAAATCTCTATTCCATTCAAAAGAGAAGGAAAACTGCTCCGGGTTCCAAAACGTGGAAATAGCCTCATTCTTATTGACAGATAAGTGAAATAAGGTAGGAAATTTTTCTTTAAAAGAAGAGTCCCCTCGCCATTTGTCTAGCCAAAACCTCACATCATTACCATTGCCGACCAAACCTTTAAAAAAGGAGTTTAAAGAAGACGAGTGTAATACAAGCTTGTTTAAACACAAAACCACAGATTTCCATCCCCCTGATATGTTACGGTTCAAAGGAAGGATATCCCAAGACCTATTCTTCCCGTGACAATGGTTGATCACCTTTCGCCATAATAAAGTATCTTCGTTTTTGAATCTCCAAGCCCATTTAGTCAAGAGGGCTAAATTCACTTCCGAAAGGTTTGAAACTCCCAAGCCCCCATACTTTTTTGGTGTTGTGACTAAATCCCAAGCCACCCAATGAATAGTATTGACGTTTTCATCCCCGGCCCATAAAAACCGTTTCATAATAACTTCCATATCTTTCACCACTTTCACCGGGGCTTTGTAAAGGGAGAAGTAGTAAATCGGTAAACTTGAGAGTACCGACTTAATTAAAACAAGACGGCCACCAATAGAGAGAGTCTTGGCCTTCCAAATTTTCAACCGCGATTTGCATTTATTAATAACCGCTTCCCAACTCTTGACACGGTTCATGTTTCCGCCCACCTTAATTCCGAGATAATCAAAAGGCAAACTACCGTGTCTGCATCCGCATAACTCCGACAAAGAAACAATCTCTTGCTCCAAGCAATTAATACCATAGAGGCTAGATTTATGCAAATTGATTTTTAACCCGGAACAAAGATGGAAAATTCGTAAAATGCGGATCATATTATGAAAGTTGTCCCTGGACCACTTACCCACAATAAGAGAATCATCCGCATAAAGTAAGTGTGAGATATTAAGGCCCTCATTCCCCAAACGTAAGCCTTCATAAACCCCAATATCCGAAGCTTTGTTAATCAAGCAAGTAAAAGCTTCCATCACCACTAAAAACAGAAAAGGCGATAATGGGTCACCTTGCCTCAATCCTTTTTCGCACTGGAACATATAAGTAGGCGAACCATTAACCAGAATGGACGATCTAGCCGACTTTAAGACCCCTTCAATCCACATACACCATCTATTTGGAAAACCCATTTGTTTTAAAATAGATAGTAAAAAATCTCAATGAACATTGTCATAGACCTTTTGGAAATCAATTTTAAATAAGAACGCTTTTTCACCTTTTCTTTTTAACCAAGACACTAACTCATTAATGATAAGCGGGCCATCAAGAATGAATCTATCCGAAAGAAAACCACTCTGATTCTCTGAAATAATACTCTGCATCACCCTCTTGATTCGATTAGCCAAAATCTTGGATATAACTTTAGATAGGATGCCAATCAACGTAATAGGCCTGTAATCTTTAAGATCAACCGGGTTCTTAATTTTAGGGATAAGCGTAATGAAAGCCGCGCTATACCCATGATTAATGTGTCCCGAGTTGTAAAAATCAGCCATAAGATTAACAAAGTCGTCTTCAAAGAACGTCCAAAAGTGCTTTAGAAAAAAGAAATTAAAGCCATCTGGACCCGGAGCTTTATCACTGCCACAATCAAAAACCGCAAGTTTAATCTTTTCTCTTGAAAACTCGGCCACTAAATCAACTTTATCGTCCTCGGATAGCTTCTTTAAATTATTACACTCTAAATGAGGCCTGCAATAGTGATTAGAAGCAAAAAGAGAACGAAAAAACTGAAAAATATGTTTTTTAACAAGAGACGGCTTCGACACCCAAGATCCGTTTACCAAAAGCCCCGGAATATGATTTTTGGCCTTTCGACCATTAACCACACAATGGAAAAATCGCGAGTTTTCATCCCCATTAATCGCCCATTGTACTCGCGATTTTTGTTTTATGTCAAGGGCCTTGTGATGATTGATCAACCCCACTGATTTTTTAAGCTCTTCATATATCCATAATTCCGTTTCTTCGAGCTCATGAGCCTCCATGACCGTCTCAAAATTATTAATTTCTTCCTGCATCTCTTGTAATTGTTGTTCTTCCTTTTCATAAATGTCTATGCGCCACACTTTCAAGGCTTCACGAACAACCTTAAATTTGGAAGAAATAATATCATCGGGTCTACCAACATAGTCGTCCCTGTCTAAAATATTAACAATAATATCTTCACAACCATTAACTGAATGATATAAAATATATATTGATTCAAAACGAGCTAGCTTTCATATGCAATTTATTTTGTAGTACCTTTTCATTTATAACAAGCTCCTTTACACCGAGCATATCTTTTTGGGTTTTTATTTAATTTTCATTTATATTCACCGACGAATGGGTTAGGTGATGTATGGTGTGACGTTAACCTTTTGAACCATGGGTCCACTTCGGCTTTTATGAACTAGGTCCACTATTAGAAAAAAAACGTTTCAGGAAATAAACTAGTTGACTTGTAAGTTGATTAGAATCAATGGACCCCCTAAGCCAGTCTTCATGTTTATGTCGGGTCTATTCTTATTATCTTGGTTTTGTGCCAAAGTTATTAATAGAGGTGCACAAATCGATTTTTTTCCTTAACCGGTCCGGTTAATCGAATCACCGTTTTTTTGTTTACTTTAATTAGTTCAGTTAATAACCGTTTTTTTCTCATTTTGTTTGGTTATTCACTTTAACTGGTTCGGTTCATAACCTGTTTTTCCTCTTTTTTGGTTAACCGGTAAATCAATTAAAAGTTGGTTCCTTCTAAACAATCCCTAACCGGTTACGAACCTACGGTTAAAAGAACCACTAATCAGCTAATCGGTTACTCCTCAATTGATTATTTACCGGCTATGGTTTTCGTTAATAATAGGTTTTGGGTGTTTAACTCGTTAAATTCCTTTGACACGTTCGGTTCCTTGGCACCGGAAGTGGTGCGGTTTTTGGCTCGGGTTCAGCGGGTAGTGCACAACAATTTTTCCACCTCTCTAGGGCGGGGGGTTTGTTTTTAGCAGATTAGGATTTTCTATCCAGAAAGGGATGGCGGCGCAACTTGTTGCCCGCCTACCTACTGTCCTTATGTAATTTATCCTTTATTTTTTATTCAATATGTAAGAAAAAAAATATTGTTACATAAAAAAAAACCCGAAGAATCTTTGGTTAGAAAATATAAAATAAAAAAATTAGAGAGAGAGAACCAGAAATGAATATATAAAAGTATGTCAATTTTATATAAAATTTATAGAGAAAATAAATACAAATTTTGGTTTTTAATTGTAAATATATTTTTGAATAAATCTTATAAAAGCTAGCTCTAACAAACAATAGTATATTTTTAAAATAAGGTTAAAAAAATGGCTTGCATCCTGAGTTGCTTGAGCGACCAGGTCATGAGGATTCGATTAAACAAATTGAGTTTTTCTTTTTATTGTTGTCACACCACGTCAACGGCGGAAACACGTGGCGCGACGGTTCAAAAGCATAAAGTCAAGGTTATTGCTAAACATAAGTAATTTAAGAAAATGGGTCATTTATTAAGGCGTCATTACTTGTTCCAAACATTACACAAAAGTAAATTGTTTTTAACGTAACATCAAGGTTTCTCAAATATATCCCAAGCTTTGGGAAATAAAGGGGAAACCCCGCAAAATGTACAACGCCGCATTGGGAGATTCTCCGACCCAGCTCGCCTGATCCTTCTTCATCTAGTTACCTGAAAGATATGTTTAAAAGTTTCGTCAATATAAAATATATTGGTGAGTTCACAGGTTTTTAGTTTCCAAAACTTGATTTCTTGGGAAATACCATGTTATGACAATGTATAGGAGTTGCAAATTCCTAATACTCTACTTGAGACTATAATCAAACCAAGACATATGATAATTGTGCCCCGCTCCAAGTCGTTACTCGGTTTCCCATGACTTAAGTTCAGAATATATGCACCCCAGGCATAACCTAATGCATAATCGACGCTATCGATTAGGGGTGGGCCTTGTCAGGCACCAATAGTACTATTCAAATATTCCACCGGTTTCATTTCCCTGAACAAATGATTATAGAGGCGAGGACTCAACCCCGAGTGGCGGTCACACCTCAAGTAATAAATCCGTCAAACATTTTCCCTAACATATCTTTCCCCCGGAAAACGTAAAAATAGTTAAAATGGGGCCGTGAAACTCACCTGAAACTGCGTCTGGCTCAAAAGGTAGATAGCAAGTGGGTGGTCTCGCACCTACAAACGTCCTAGACGTATAAGTCACTATTCCTATAGTGCATGTGCCTTGGCAAGTTGTACACCCAACTCCCGACCACAAGTTGTTCCAAATCCCGTTTAATTAAGCGCGTATCCTAGGTTTTGTTGGCGTTACATTACCCTTTGTGTTACAAGTTATATATTACTCTTGTTAATATTTCATTAACTTGTATTTTATTATCATCGACTCGACGTCACTTAACATATAATTATTTTCCCATTTAAATAATTATACTTAAGATCGCATCGCTCGATATAATATATGTTTCAACACTCGACCCGACTCACTTTGCCGCACATTTGTTTTCCCATTTAAACAAATATACTAAGATCTTGTCGTTCGATTGTATATTCTTAACGCCCGATTCAACTCACCATACCGTATATTTATTTTCCCATTCAAATAAATATACTAGGATCTCGTTGGTACGGCATACACATATATATATCTTTGTCTTCTCGTCGCGGCTTTCCTTCCCACATATCTACTTTCCCATTAAGTAGATATACTAGAATTTTGCCGAGACGAGCGTACATATATATAAATGTGTAATTTTTCTTGTTAAGTATATACGTTTGTTTAACGTCTTATTTGTTTATGTCATGTGTTTTTCCCACGAATAATTTCTCCAACACTTAGGAAAGTGTTTATTAGTTTTCACCCAATGTATATATATATATTTTACTTCTTAAAATATATATTTTTTCTTATCTTGCCGCAATGGCATTTTTCTCATGATTTGTCCGTGTACGGCTCGTTAACGCGTCTCAGTTCGATATCTTAACTCGATTGGTTAATTTTTCCAAGTTTTTCCCAACATGTATTTTATAGAAATATTATCCATATTTCTTCCTATTTTCACATGTTACTTGGATGGTTTAAAATACTTATGTATTTTTAACCCAACTTGTTAACTTAACTACAAAAATGTTTCCAACACTTTTATATTCCCATTTATATAAAAGTATTCATTTTTGTATAAGTTTCCCAAGTTTGTTTAATATTTTTATAACATCTCTATTTTATAAAAATCCTTATGTTAAAACCCTTTATATTTTTATAACTTTCAAAAATACACTTTTATACAAAATACCCAAGTATTTCTACTAGTATTTACAAAAATCATCCTTAGACTTTATTACTTACATTTTTGACACCAAACTTTCCATACTTGTATTTTTGGACTAATAGTTTCTAAAATATCCATTTTAGTCCTCTAACTTTCAAAGTTACAACTTTAGTCCCTTAACTTACAAAAGTTGCATTTTTCCACTCTAACTTCCAAAGTTAACATTTTTCACTCAAAGTGGTAGGCTTTGAAGATTCAACTTTTTATTGGTAAGTTATTTTTGTATCAAAACACTTATGTTAGTCTTGTATTTCATATGGGAGACTAATTATATGTGTGTTTTATGTATTTCTTCAACATAGCCAAATTTCATTCACCTAAGTGAGCTAACTTTAATTTTCCATTTTCTTTATTTATGAACTTCTAACATGTTTTACCACATATTATAACATGAATGGTCATAATAAGATTAATTAAAGTTACTTTTAACATATTCAAGTTCATTCCATAATCTTAACCAAAACATCATCCTACTTAGCTTTAAATGTAAATTTTATATATTTTCAAGACCATAACTCCATCATCATCAAATCCATGATTTATTTTCATATCTTTAATCATCTATTTTACATATGTAAAACCTATTAAAGACTATGTTCAAACCTCTTTTTAAACCCTTCATGTACAACTTGCTACTAGGAACACATACATGAATAATAATAATCAAAAACAAGATTAAGAATGCTTACTACTAGCACAAGGCTAGGGAAGACAAACACCTTGGATTTGAGAGGGGTTTAGTGTGTTCTTCCAAGTGGTTTAGCTCCAAGCTCTTGAAACACACAATAGGGGTTTGGATGATGGATGGTTTTAAGTGATTTGGAGATGTAAAAACTTGAAAGAAATGTGTGTGTGGGAGGTGAAAACTCACGGCCAAAGGATCAAGAGGAAGAAGAGTTGCTTTGCTTTGTTATCCAATCTCTTTAACACATGTTTATATATATTTATCACATGTAATCTTCCAAAGATTTAAGAAATCTTATGAAAGATTGTATGTGTACTTGGGAAATCTTGTGAAGATTATATGTGTATGTGTATGTATGCCGTGTATGTATGTGTGTAAGAGTAGGATTGTTGCTTGCAAATCTTCCTAATATCCTTGTAATCCCTTATAATCTTCTCATGGATCCTTGTGATTATTACCAAAGATATAAGAAATATAAGAAGTACATAAGAAATCTTGGATGGATGTGGGGGTGTGATGATGAGCCTTGTATGTATGTATGTAAGAGTAGGAGATTACTTGCAAATCTTGGCAAATCCTTATGATCACTCATAACCTCTATATACAAGACCTCACCATGCATGCATATACTAGTGTCATGATTGCTTGGATTTGTGTCTTGGATCTTCTTGGCCCTTGGCCGAAATTTTATCAAGGGGGGACAAGAAAGTGGTTTGCTTTTGTACTAATGTCACTTACACATTTTGTCTTACATAAAGCATGCTTTACATATAGGTTTAGGAGATTATTATTATTAACACATGCTTGAACACAAGGAGGCCATCTAGGCCGGCCCCCAAGTGGGTTTTGGTGGGGTCCACAACTTCAAATATTTACCCAATACTTGTTATGTTTAATCCCCCGTCGTTCGGGTGTCGTTCGGGTATTTTTCGGGTTTTAATCACGCGTTATCCGGACATTAAAAATACCTTTAACAACCCTTAAGTATAGTCTATTTTAAGCGTTGATTGGTTATTTAGGCCTTTGCCGGGTGAAATTATGAGTTATACGCGTATCGGGTGCGGTACGCGCATTTTATTCGTTACCGGGAGATTTGTACAAGACGTTTTCATTTATGGTTTTGGAGTTCCAAAACTCATTATATCTTATGAAAATACCCTTTATTTTATATCCTGGGTGTCCGGGATCCGTTTCGTTTATTTAATTATTACCGGGTAATTGCCAACGTCCATACCGGATAGCTTATTTGCACATGATCCAATCATGTTTTACCATTAAACGTATGCATTCCTATGCACTATTTGGAAATTGCTATCCCCTAAGACCTTGATAATTAAATCACACATAATTGCATTTAATTACGTTAATCATACATTAATTAATTTGTACGGAATTACCTTATTTTTGCCGGTTGTTACAATTGTTTACCTGTACGACAACCTAAGAAAGTTCACTAACGTGGATGGTCTAACCGAGTTTAGTTTTTAAATAGTTAAAAGACACATCACTAAAACTCTAAAAGGCTTTAAAGTGGATGACTCCCTCTAGGGCTCTATTATATAGGATAGAGCAATTGAGATGAGGCATGTATCTTTGGCCCAACCCAAATGTCAAGCAGTGGGCACCTATGCATAGAGATTGATAAATGTTTTTTTTTTCTTTTTTTTTTTCAAAAACTAGTTCTAGTTATAAACCAAATCATGTTGGTCAACTTTGGTCAAAATTGATTTGTACATAAACCGGTCCGGGTCATACACCGGTTTCAATTGTCATATAATCGAACCTACAGAAATTGACATGGATTGGGCCTAAATCTATTTCTAAATTGGTTTTACTTTCAAGTAGAATAACGCTGTTGGAGAATTCGTTGAATAAGTTATTTCTAGAGCTTTTCTGTGTAGCCTAAAGAAATAGGTTATTTCTTTTTGTTCTAGAGCTTTTCTGTGTAGCCCAAATGTCAAGCAGTGGGCACCCCCACTCTGCCTCACGCCACCTTCCACGCTACATACGGTGTGGTGATGGTGGCGTCAAAAGGCTTCACGCACCCGCACCGTGTAGCCTAAAGAAATAAGTTATTTGTTTTTGTTATTTTGTTACTAAAAATATAACTTTCTAGAGTTTTTCTGTGTATAATGTTACCAAAACTATACTTTTTTAGAGATTTTATGCGATTGATTTACCTATATCAACTATAATTAAGACATACAAACTTAGACTAGGTTTTTTTTTTTTTTTTTTTTTTTTTTTTTTTTTTTTTTTTTTTTTTTTTAACGGAACAAACTGTATATTAAGAGAGTGTTTGGGATTGAGTTTGGAGATGCAAAAGTGCTTTTGGTCAAAAGTGCTTATTGGCTTATGACTTTTTGAAAAGGAGTTTTAAAAAAAGTGTTTGGATTAGCTTTTGGGATGAGAAACGTCAAAAACTCAATAGATTGCGTTTTTTAAGTGTTTCGCTTAACTTATTGTAAATATTGGTTGTATGGGTGGTAGATTTGTAATTTTTTTTCCAAAAGTCAAAAACCAAAAGACAGGATTTCTAACTTTTCAAAAACAACTTTTCCATCATTAAAAGCCAAAAGCTAAAGGTCAAAACAAAAAGTGTTTTTGAGTTACACAAATAGCTTATTGACTTATTGGCTTTTTGAAAAAACCAATAAGTCAATAAGTTGTTTTAAAACTCAATCCCAAACACCCCTCTAAATATAGAGGTTCACATAATAAGAACATTTTTAATTTAATTTAATACCTGTCTTGCAAAAAAGTAAAATGGTGCCAACTGTTTGTTTGCTGGTAGAACCTCACGTGGATGCGGCATGCTTGCGGCGGCACCCACGACACAACTGCCGTACTGCCGTCATCTATATACAATCAATTATTGTCGTACCATGTAATGAGTATATAAAATAAAAATATAGTAAAATGCAATTTGGGTCCTTATTGTTTGATCGTGAGATCAACTTGAGTCATCTCTTTCTAAATCTCACATGTTGAGACCCTATAATTTACCGTCTTTTTTCTCTAAATTTCTCTAGCTAACAGACATTAATATATTCCGTCGAAATCTAAACATAATATACTTGGATTGGGCAAAATCGACATTTCACTCTTAAAAGTAGGGGTGTGCAAACCACAATTCAGTTTGATTTTTACCGTTGCTGCTAACTTTAATTATGGGATTTCTATAACCATAACCGAACTTCGATTTTAGTTAATCGATTATGCAGCTCAATTATGGTTCGGTTTCGGTTAATTGCAATTATTAACCAAGCCAGGTTTGATGGCAATCGTTTATTAGTCTTTGTTTGAATATCTTGAATAATCGGAATAGGATAATTAGGTGTAATAAAGGGTTGTAAGATATAAGATTTGTTGACGTAAGCATGTTTTTATAATTTTCGGTTCGAAAGAGTTAATGTTCGGTTATGGAACACCCATAACCAATTAACCATAATCAATTTATCGGTTAATCAAATATCTTAACCATAACTGTCGGTTAATTTAGTTTGGTTATCAGTTAATTTTGGTTAACTATTAAGATTTACACACACCTACTCAAAACAAACCCTAACCCCATTGTTTTCATTTTCTCACCACCTTCCACCTGGAGATTTTCACCAAAAATACTCCCAAACCCTTTACCATTCGACGTTGGCCGATCACCACCCGTGCCGAAATCCAACCAATCTTCGACCATCTCAAGGCCATCCGATCTTCTGGCAAGCAACACTTTAGCTCTAATTTACCAACCTAACCCAAATCTGACTAATATCCACCTCCAATTTTTCTAGGGGAGGAGCTTGAAATTTTGTTATCACTACACATGGTCTTATGATTAGCCGCAAAGTAACTCCTCAGCGACCAAGGACCCAAGTTTTATTTGTAATAGAGTAGGTTTTTCTATTCAAAAGGGGGTAGCGGCACAATTTGTAGCCCGTTTACCTGCCGCCCACTTGTAAACTTGTTGATTTTAATTATATATGAAATTAATTCTAAAGAAAAAAGATTGTTAGTTACGTATAATATAATAATCAGTTTATCAACGATAAACAGATTCGGTTAACTTGATTATTTGAAGGTCAAGTAATTAGTAAGACCTCTCATGTTTTGATTTTATAAAAGATGTCTTGTTTGTATCATTGTATATATCCCTCAATATCAAGAAATAGGGCTGTTCAAATCGCCCGTTGCTCGTGGATCGCTCGTTCGGAAAATGCTCGGAAAATGTTCGCTCGATCTTTCGCTCGATTGTAAATGAGCCGATCGACTCGGTTCGGTTTGTAAATGAGCCAAGCACGAGCAAAGGTATGCTCGGCTCGGTTCGGCTTGAATAAATTTTTATTTATTTATTATATATTTTATATTTAATTATAAATATACACACAATTTACAGATAAATTTATGGCTTTATATATAACATTCTGGATTTGACTCAGCATATGCAAACAAAATATAACTAACCCACTTAACTCAATAAAAACTTTAAAACTAGATTTAATAGTAAAATTATAAGTCATGAGGTGACAGTCTCGACTTCTTTATGTTATTAGTCGTCTATCGCTAATTGTCGCTTGATATCACCCTATGTCATAATGCAACAAACGTTCTCTGACTTTTGCCCGTCGCCTCACCAGCCTCAATCTAAGCCTCATCCTCGGACACTGGGATCTCAATATTAGTGTTATCATCGAACAGTTCGACCTTAGTTGTCACCCGACAATGAAAACATCGAAGGAAACATCATAATTTTATGATCGTCCAAATTACTCTTCGCTCGATTCTCGCTCGGCGCTCGCTCGAAAAATTTGCGCTCGAAGAATGCTCGTTCGGTGTTTGGCTCGATTGTAAACGAGCCGCTCTGCTCGGATCGGCCCGGCTCGTGAACAGCCCTAAGAAAGAACATAATCAAGTCCAACCACTATTTTAGGTATGTAAACGTACTAAACGGGGTATTTTGATGTTTGTTCATTTAACTTTAATGAAACAAACGAACAAACACAAAGAACTAGACGAACACGTTTACTTCACTTGTTTGTTTTTAAGAAAATAATAGTGTCTGTGTCCGTTTATGTTGATTCGTTAATCGTACTAATGGACAATCCACAAACGTAAAGAAAATAAACAAATACAAAAACGTATATAAACGAACATAAACAAACATAATTGACCGCATACAAGTAGAGATGAACAAAAAACCTCTTCAAGAACCGAAACCGGCAAACCATACCGAATTGGTTTCACCTAAACCGAAAACTGGTGCTAAAAATTCCAAACCGAAAACTGGTAAGACGCTACAACCAGCCAAACCGAACCGGAACTAAACCGAACTTAAATCTATGCACAAACTGGTCGGCCCAAAATTGGTACCGCTTAAAACTGGTTGTAACTAAAAAAACGCCGAAAAAGTTTTAGGAAAAAAACCGATTTTGGCCATTCACACAAATAACATTATGTTTTCTCTTTGTTTCTTGTTTAAAAAAAATTACAAGTTACAAAAGTTGAATTTTGTGTAGTTTATATGATTTTAAAATGCGCGAACAAGAACCAGTTTACGAACCGAAACAGGCCTTTCAAACCAATCAAACCAGAATGTAACCGAACCAAATTCAAACTGAAACTAGTTTGACTAAGAAGTGATTAAAGTTAAAACCGGTTTGGGTACAGAAAAAATCCGATTTATCTCAACATACAATGGGAAGTCCAATTGGGCTTGATGGCTTATTATGGTTAGGCTTAGTAATAGATGTGATGTCCGATTTGATACTCACGCGGTTGGGCTTAATGGCTAGTTATGGTTTGGATTAGTAGTATATAATTCTGAATGATTATTTATCAAACATAGGCCACAAATAAGGACCGATGGAAATGGGAAGGTAACAATGAAGGCGTTTATAAAGTGGTCGATTTTAAAAAACATATTATTAAAGCCAGAGTGCAACGAAAAGAGTATTCGATGGAATGGATTGCTTGGGTCCCATTAAAGATCAAGATTTACGTATGGCGACTTGAAATGAACCAGATTCCTAAAGGGTGGCGCTTCGTAGAAGGCAAGTTTTAATTCCGGATGCTTTGTGTGTTTTTTTGTGAAGTCGATGATGAGTCCGCGATGCATTTGTATATGGCTATGGATTTGCTTTCGGAGTTTGGTCTGCGATTGCTGCGTGGTGTAGAATCGGCCCAGTTATTGTGTTTGATATAAAAGATCTTCTTCAAGTCACCAAGGATAGAAAGAACAAAAACGAAAAAAAGATTATTCATGGTATTTTCATGGTCACGCTTTGGGTGATTTGGATTGCGAGAAATGATAAAATCTTTAAAGCTAGAGATTCTAAGGTGGGCGAATTAGTGGCGAAAGTTAAATCGTTGCGTTTTCTTTGGCTTAGGTCTAGATCTTCTTATAAGAAGATAGTTTGGAAAGATTGGGCTACATTCCCGATGTATATGTTGTAGTTGTTGGCGATGGTCCTCGCTTTGAGGACCTTGCGCTTGTTTTTAATGAAGTTCAACTTTCAAATAAAAAAAATAAAAAAAACCATAGGCCACAAATATAAATGAACGAATGTAACGAATGTCATAAATGTTAACGGATATAAATGAACGAGCTGCACATGCGTTCATGTCCATTCACTTACTTAAATGAACGAAACTTTTTGTTAATGTTTGTTCGTTTATTAAATAAACCAACGTGAACAAACTTCCTACAAAACAATTTGGGTTATAGGCCTACACTATTACTTATGATGCGTTCTATTAGACTGATGGGTATGGGGCATGGCATAGGGGAGGCAAGCCTATGCCGCCCCGAGCTACACCACCCCCTAGGGCCGGCAAGGGCAATGGCGGCATCCTCTTGCCGTTGATGCCGGGCCATTTTATTGTTTTTAATTGATTTTTTTATTAGTTTTAATAATTTTGACCAATGAGGAGGCTCGTCATCATGGTGCACACCACCCCCTTGGAGGCCCATCATCAAGATGCCTCTCCTCCCACTCCTACGTGGCGGCCCATCATCAAGATGACTCTCCTCTCCACACCTAATGGTCTTATAGTCTATGATTCTAGTTATTTACCATAACACAATAACTTTCTAAACATTCTTATCATCAGTAGTTGTCTAAAGCATTTCAAAAACCTAATTCAAGCATGCATTACACTACTGAAATATTGTTTATTTACCATCACTACCATTCTACCAAGTGGAACCAAGATTAATGAAAATAAATGTGATTCTAAGGCAGGACGCAGGTGAATGAATCACAGTTTGCATAAGCGCAGATTGGACAAATAAGAACGAAGCGATTTAAGAAACCACGGCATTAAGAGTATCCTTAATTAAACCTCATGTTTGGCTGCAGGTGCTAGTGCTGCTTTCTTCATAGTGTTAGGAGCACTCTGCACTCCCATCACCATTTTCATCTTGTTCATTCATATCCATGTGAAAAAACACAGGTCAAGAAAAAATCACACTAAAAGAATAATCAAGATATTTTACAAAAAAATGTGAGTTGTTTTAAAATATAGTGGTGAGATCAGTACTTTATAAATACCTTCACTCAAAGGCATTATATTAAGTACACTTGTAACCCATGCAGTTGTACACTACATAATATCCTATTTGACACAACGCAAGAGAACGGCCACCCATGGTGTTGGTGGCAATTTTATTCATATAAGGGACTTAGAAGTTAAAAACCTAAGCAAAATAAAAGCAAAGTGGCGCATTACATCAAAAAGAAAAATGAAATACAACCAACAGCTATGGATATTGAGCCCTTTGCAATTTTGCTATGAACACCATTACCTTCACGTAAACATAATCTTTTAAGCTATCAAAAAAGTGATAAAAAGCATTCCTAGCTCGCCGATTGACAAGTAAAGTCCCACATGTTACCCAAAATCCAGTTGCAAAGCCGGTAGCCCCTCCAATATAAAACCATTTAAGAAGATCATCTATGCCATCATCTCCACCCCCACTTTGATCAACATGGGTTGGCATGTGACATCCGTCACTTTTCCTTTTTTTTATTTTTTTATATAATAATAATAATAATAATAATAATAATAATAATAATAATAAAAATAAAATTCAGATTTTATATATACATTTTTTTTTCTACAATCTCTAAACCAAACCATACCCAAACCATAACCTTGAGCCCAAACCAACAAACCCAACATCAAACCCAACCATTTCTTCCTTATGTATTACTGAAGCCCAGTATACCCGGCCCAGTCCACAGCATAGGCCCAAGCCCACTCTCCTTCTCCTCTTACCAGCTAAACAAAAAAAAAAAAAGTAAAACCTTCTCCTGCCGGGACTCGAACCCGGGCAAGGCTGGACCAGACACAGACACGCGTACCATCTGAGCCAAGGCTCAATCTTGTTTAAAACTTGACTTGATTTATATTTAAACCCTCCCAGAAGCTGATCTATCTTCTTCTTTTTCCTGTGCTGCTGTGCGGCGGTCAGGACCAAAAAAAAAGGGGGGTCAACAAACTGAAATCATGGAACAATAATCACCACTTAATGCTTCCTTTGACCAAAAATTCAAATTCGCGTCAACCATTGTGCACCTTATCGCGTTTAATTAGCCAATCTCTCCAATTTAAACCATAATCACGCGTGATGTTTAATGAATGGGTCAAAACTTTCCAATTCGTTCATACGAGCTTAACACTATAAATTGAACCCTTGTATCGTAGCTATGAACAACGAAACACAAACTCCCACTATCAAATTCTGCTCAAATCGTTGTTCGTGCGTTTCTTTGAGCTCGCGTTTGACCTTTTCTTTGACTGAGCAAATCGTAATCAATTCGTGTTTGTAAGTAGCATTTTTCTTGTGGGTTTTGTCATACGGCATTCACACAACAATAACCCTATGATTAATTGGGTTATTGTTGTGTGAATCACTCAATTGATAAGCTAGGGCTCGATGGTTTGGAATTTGGGGAAGAAGACTTTATTTCATATCGTATAAAGTTATTTCAAATCAGAATCTTTAACAAAATGAATCACAGATCAGTGGTTGGGCCCTTTTCACAAAAACTCTGAACCGGCCAAGGGCCAAGGTTCGAGTCCCATCATAGGCATTTTTTTTTGTATTGTTCTTTTATACTTATATTTTCTTAATTCCTTTTAAAAATCGTTTTAAAATACTAAAACTATTTTATAAATTCTACAAAATTTATTTTATGATATTCCAATGATAAACTTTGCTGTCCAATTTTTAGTTTTTCAAAAATCATTTATTTAATATATATAATAAATATTAAAAGTTTATTCAATTAAAATTTTAAAATTCTATAAAAATGTCAAAACGATTTTATAAAATCCCACAAAAATTATCCTAAACTTGTATAACAATATAAATTTCAGAAATAATTTTTATTTATGAAAAACCGTTTGTTTAATATTTTTAATCAATTTTTGTTAGTTTTAATCATAAATAATTCATAATAAATTCATTTTACAATATTTTTGTACCAAAATTTTACATAAATTATTTTTATTCATTTGGAACAGAAATAAAATTTTTAATTCAGAAATTCTTTGATTTTAATATTTTTTAGATATTAAAGTCATATTTTGACAATTTGAAATAATTAGATTAAATATTCTATTTTCAAGAAAATAATTTTATAAAAATTATTTTCACACTTAAAGTCTTATGTCGTGACTACATTCAACTTAAAATTTTACAAAGAGATTTTTATTTATTTATTCATTAAATTTCTTATATTTAATAAACAAATTGTTTAATAAACAAATAAACGTTTATCCCCAATTCGGAGCCCTAGAAATACATGTATCCTAGAGTTATTTCCCTTACACATTATCAATTACTTTAGGTTAATCATTTGGGAGTAATATCAATTCATATTTCGTTGTCCAAGTTCAAATTCAAGTTAATACGTGAACTGTGAGTATTCCTACCCCTTTTTGCATTTATACATTTTTGGGGTGTTACATGTACACTATTACAATTTCAAACACAAGTTTACATTTTTACAAATACAATTCTAGTACTATGTGCATTGCTTACAACGTGCTTTATGCTTAGACATTACATGTGGATTACATTTGTACTTAGTGAAATCATTAACATGGTACAAGCCGACCTTAACATTGGATAGCGCTATTTGGATTGACAACCCGCCTAGATTGATTCTCCCCCTTTTTCATCGGAGAATCCGTGGCCAGTGTTAAGTTATCATCCATTTATTGGTTGAGTACACTACAGTTCATACAGTACATTATACAGTCACAGGGTTGATTTCGCTCATTTGTATGATACATAGTTTACATATTTGCACTGTAGCTTGCACTTGAATTGTATAACTTTTTAGCCTACTATATATATCAAAACTAGGAATGCTCACCAACATTTCATATGTTGACCAAATCTATTTTGTACATGTTTCAGGTGCAGTTTGATCTAGTGCTTTAGCAAGGAACATTTAATACCTTATTTTAATTCAGTTATTTCAATATTTACATTTCATTTAGACAATGTATTTTCCATTTCCATGTAAGACAATTTTGTTATTCAATAATATTTACATTTTAGTACCATGAGCTTTTGAACAATCGTCACTACGTGGCACCTCGATGATTCCGCCATCGGTTGGGGTGTTACAGATTGGTATCAGAGCCATGGTTATAGAGAACTAGGTTATTAGATAAAAAGGCCTAGACTATAACCGAACTTCAACTTTCATGCATTATATTTCCTGAATCATCTTACCCCTCATTTCCCTCTACTTTTCTTCTTCTATCTTTCCCTCCTTCTCTCTCTCCATTCTTCTCATCCTTCATCATGGTGCAAAGAGATGGTGTCCTACAGGGAGTGGAAAGTCTACATCATCATGGAACAGGGACAGTACCTTTCATGAAGACACTCTTAGGCATAATGCCTACTCTTACTTTTGTTCCTTCAAAGTTGTTGAACTTTAATGAGTGTGATAAGGACACGTGCAATCTGGAAGGGTGGACGCCTGTACACTGGGTTTTCTGGCATAGGCAAGCATAGCGCATAAATCCATTTACGGACCTGTTATGCTTACCTGGGGATTCCTGGAGTGAGTGTCCACTTATAGGCTAAAGCACGTCTTCTTTGATCACCATTGGGTTCAATTCCTTTGAAAAGTCAACGTTCTTGTTGGGCTTTACAGCTAGACAAGGGCACTCCAAGCATCTTATGCAAGTTTTACAATAATACTCTCTCGGTTCATATACATTATTTTGTATTTCATGATTTTCATTTATTGCTTACAAGTTCATACTTTCATAACCATCTATGGATTTCACAATCACACTTCACCTTACCCTCTTAGCCACTTTTTAAATATTCAACACCCTACCCAAATCATATTATTTCTTTTCTCCACATATTATTTATTTTAAAAAACTATAACCTCATACTTTAGCACAAACTAAAGATTTCTAAAAACTAGTTGTATTACCTAGCAACTTTACAAAGTACATATTTTCCTCGAACTTAAATTCAATTGATTAATTATTGACGTAACAAACGATTTTCTATATAATGTTTTAAACTATTACAAAGCCTACTTAGCTTGTACTATTTAACAACTTTTGTCTTATGTACAAAACCAAAATTTGAAAATATTTATTTTTTTTTTGGAATAATATCTAATCTCTAGATTCTCCATCAACACTCACCCATTTTCAACTTGTCCAAATTTTTACAATATTTGGCATACACCACAATCATGTTTTCTTATACACTTGATTATAACCTTTGATCCAAATCCCAAAATTTACACTACTATATAATCTCCTTACTATAAAATAAACTCTTTATCAACTATCTTCACATTCTCTCACAACCTTGATTCTGCTTCAAGATTTTTCATCATCTTCTCAAAAACTAAATTCATATCCTTCACCTTCTCACACATGAGCTAGTTACCCATGATAATCAGACTACTAAAAACCTGATACCTGATTCTACAGGATTTTTCAAAACATCATTGTTTGTGAAACTTGATTTCCTCTTTACTTGACTATTCACTGGACATTTAATTATTCATGATACTTGCGTTTTCATTTTGTACTCAATTTTGTCGCACTCATTAGCATACAACACCTAGAAACTTCCTTGCATACTACTGTGTATTAACACATAATGGAAATTTATCATATTGATTACGTTTATTTTTAATCATACAAGACTCTACCTTACATTTATTTGAAACATTTACTTGATCCTACAGAGCTTTTCTAGAAAACATCATTGGTTATTACATGAAACCAGATTTTTCCCTTAATTTGACTACGCATTGAACATCTAATTATTCATGACACTCGATAACACTTACACTTAACGGTTGTAGTACTTACAAACTTGCTTACATAATCATGCTATCAATTTGCAATCTATGTGAATGATAATTGCTGCACTTAATAGAGGTCATCATGCTTTTTTCAACAGTCGGGAGAGGCCCTACAACCTGCTCCACGACTGGTGAAGGCTATCGAACATACTCAACGATTGGTAGAGGTTACTATGCCTTTTCAAACAGTCGGGAGAGGCCCTACAACCTACTCCACGGCTGGTGGAGGCTATCGAACCTGCTCAACAATCGGTGGGATCATAGAAGGACATGAAACCCTAATGTAAGGTAAATTGATGATTCCGGTCCGGAACGTAATCATGAATTTACAGGTACGTTAGGGTAGTGTGAAATTCTATTAGAGTTTTTGGTAGGCGTCCAGTACGTTTTCAAGGTATCAAAGGTGTGGTGGGTTAGCTGCGGTACACCCTGTATACAAACACTAATGATGCAATGAAAGCGAGACTGGAAGTCGGACCAGGAACAAACTCTGGTTACTTGGTAGTTCATTTAGTTTTTCTATAGTCAATCAACTCATGCACTTATTTTAGGATTCATAAAACTTGAAGTTTAGTGAGTTACTAGATTCTTACTCTCTTTACCTTTTCGAGACGAACCTAATCCAATCCTTAACTCACACCTAACAAACCCCATATCCAAATCATTCGAATTTTCCAAACCACAGTTATCTTAATTTTTACCCAAACATCCTTAACCCTATGTTTCTAATAACTTCGGGACGAAGTTTCTAAAAGTAGGGGATGCTGTGACATCCGTCACTTTTCCTTTTTTTTATTTTTTTATATAATAATAATAATAATAATAATAATAATAATAAAAATAAAATTCAGATTTTATATATACATTTTTTTTTCTACAATCTCTAAACCAAACCATACCCAAACCATAACCTTGAGCCCAAACCAACAAACCCAACATCAAACCCAACCATTTCTTCCTTATGTATTACTGAAGCCCAGTATACCCGGCCCAGTCCACAGCATAGGCCCAAGCCCACTCTCCTTCTCCTCTTACCAGCTAAACAAAAAAAAAAAAAGTAAAACCTTCTCCTGCCGGGACTCGAACCCGGGCAAGGCTGGACCAGACACAGACACGCGTACCATCTGAGCCAAGGCTCAATCTTGTTTAAAACTTGACTTGATTTATATTTAAACCCTCCCAGAAGCTGATCTATCTTCTTCTTTTTCCTGTGCTGCTGTGCGGCGGTCAGGACCAAAAAAAAAGGGGGGTCAACAAACTGAAATCATGGAACAATAATCACCACTTAATGCTTCCTTTGACCAAAAATTCAAATTCGCGTCAACCATTGTGCACCTTATCGCGTTTAATTAGCCAATCTCTCCAATTTAAACCATAATCACGCGTGATGTTTAATGAATGGGTCAAAACTTTCCAATTCGTTCATACGAGCTTAACACTATAAATTGAACCCTTGTATCGTAGCTATGAACAACGAAACACAAACTCCCACTATCAAATTCTGCTCAAATCGTTGTTCGTGCGTTTCTTTGAGCTCGCGTTTGACCTTTTCTTTGACTGAGCAAATCGTAATCAATTCGTGTTTGTAAGTAGCATTTTTCTTGTGGGTTTTGTCATACGGCATTCACACAACAATAACCCTATGATTAATTGGGTTATTGTTGTGTGAATCACTCAATTGATAAGCTAGGGCTCGATGGTTTGGAATTTGGGGAAGAAGACTTTATTTCATATCGTATAAAGTTATTTCAAATCAGAATCTTTAACAAAATGAATCACAGATCAGTGGTTGGGCCCTTTTCACAAAAACTCTGAACCGGCCAAGGGCCAAGGTTCGAGTCCCATCATAGGCATTTTTTTTTGTATTGTTCTTTTATACTTATATTTTCTTAATTCCTTTTAAAAATCGTTTTAAAATACTAAAACTATTTTATAAATTCTACAAAATTTATTTTATGATATTCCAATGATAAACTTTGTTGTCCAATTTTTAGTTTTTCAAAAATAATTTATTTAATATATATAATAAATATTAAAAGTTTATTCAATTAAAATTTTAAAATTCTATAAAAATGTCAAAACGATTTTATAAAATCCCACAAAAATTATCCTAAATTTGTATAACAATATAAATTTCAGAAATAATTTTTATTTATGAAAAACCGTTTGTTTAATATTTTTAATCAATTTTTGTTAGTTTTAATCATAAATAATTCATAATAAATTCATTTTACAATATTTTTGTACCAAAATTTTACATAAATTATTTTTATTCATTTGGAACAGAAATAAAATTTTTAATTCAGAAATTCTTTGATTTTAATATTTTTTAGATATTAAAGTCATATTTTGACAATTTGAAATAATTAGATTAAATATTCTATTTTCAAGAAAATAATTTTATAAAAATTATTTTCACACTTAAAGTCTTATGTCGTGACTACATTCAACTTAAAATTTTACAAAGAGATTTTTATTTATTTATTCATTAAATTTCTTATATTTAATAAACAAATTGTTTAATAAACAAATAAACGTTTATCCCCAATTCGGAGCCCTAGAAATACATGTATCCTAGAGTTATTTCCCTTAAACATTATCAATTACTTTAGGTTAATCATTTGGGAGTAATATCAATTCATATTTCGTTGTCCAAGTTCAAATTCAAGTTAATACGTGAACTGTGAGTATTCCTACCCCTTTTTGCATTTATACATTTTTGGGGTGTTACATGTACACTATTACAATTTCAAACACAAGTTTACATTTTTACAAATACAATTCTAGTACTATGTGCATTGCTTACAACGTGCTTTATGCTTAGACATTACATGTGGATTACATTTGTACTTAGTGAAATCATTAACATGGTACAAGCCGACCTTAACATTGGATAGCGCTATTTGGATTGACAACCCGCCTAGATTGATTCTCCCCCTTTTTCATCGGAGAATCCGTGGCCAGTGTTAAGTTATCATCCATTTATTGGTTGAGTACACTACAGTTCATACAGTACATTATACAGTCACAGGGTTGATTTCGCTCATTTGTATGATACATAGTTTACATATTTGCACTGTAGCTTGCACTTGAATTGTATAACTTTTTAGCCTACTATATATATCAAAACTAGGAATGCTCACCAACATTTCATATGTTGACCAAATCTATTTTGTACATGTTTCAGGTGCAGTTTGATCTAGTGCTTTAGCAAGGAACATTTAATACCTTATTTTAATTCAGTTATTTCAATATTTACATTTCATTTAGACAATGTATTTTCCATTTCCATGTAAGACAATTTTGATTATTCAATAATATTTACATTTTAGTACCATGAGCTTTTGAACAATCGTCACTACGTGGCACCTCGATGATTCCGCCATCGGTTGGGGTGTTACATGGCACATGTGAATCTTTATCTCCGGGGCAATATTTGGTCAGGGGAGGTCCACATAGTCCTTGATTTCCAATGTAACTTGAAGGTTTGAAGGATTGAAGTTGAGTGCTAGATGGAATTCTCCCAGACAAGTTATTATGTGACACATCAAGATAACTTAGTGAAGTAATCTGCGACATGCTTGATGGCATCCTTCCTGTGAGAACATTACTAGATAAATCCAAAGCTAAAAGACTTTTCATCTGGCCAATTTTATGAGGAATCACCCCGTGTAGAGCATTGTTTGACAAGTTCAGTGTAATCAACTCGTGGAGATCGGTAAGTATAAATGGGATATTTCCTACGAGATTGTTGCATGATAAATCAATGTTCTTCACTAATCCTAGAGTGCTACTAAATTCACGTACACTTCCTTGCCACTGGATCATCGCATGGTCATCGTACTCACTGGTAAAGGTGCCCCACGAATAATGGTGGACATTTTTGTCAGGAGAGGATCCATTTTGAACCATGGTGGTGATATTATTAAGGCACCATGGGATGGTTCCAACAAGGTTGTTCATTGACAAGTCTAGAATTTGTATATTTACTAAATGACATAATTCTAAAAGGGATGATTCCAAAGAAGTTATTTGATTTAAGGCTAAAAGCATACAAACTTGATAACTTTTCCCCGATCCAAGCAGGCACGTGCCCTGAAAATTTGTTGTCCCCCAAATGCAAAAAGGTTAACTTGGTGCAGTTCTTTAAAGATAAAGGCAATTCTCCTGAGAAGTTGTTGTTGTATAAATACAAAGCCTCAAGACTGATCAGATACTCAATAGATTTAGGAAGCCTTCCAGAAAAATTGTTTTGTCCAAGATTAAGAACTTGTAGTCCTCTAAAATGCCACAAACAATCTGGAATTGATCCCGTCAATGAATTGTTGGATAGATCAAGAGAAGATAGAGATCCGTCAGCAATTTTGCACAAGAAGGAGATTCCTCCAGAGAATTTGTTATTGGAAAGGTCTAATATTTGCATACCGGAAGGAACATCTGGTATAGGACCATAAAAGTTGTTCCAACTCAAATCTATTGTTGGAACAGAAGGATGAAAGTTTGATACCAAATCTGTTACTTTCCCGATGATGTTGTTGGAAGAGAGACTTAAATATGCCAATCGATAGGACCACATTTTCCAAAACTCCATTGGAATTGTGTCTGATATACCAGTATTGGAAATATCAAGATAGATAAGATTTTTCAGTGCTTGAATCCATTTGGGGAAGACGGGCCCTAGGATGCAAGAGCTCAACATAACAAATTCGAGAGAGTTTTCTGAAAGATCTTTTTTAAAAATCTCTGAGTTTCCAATGTTTTCAGATATGGCATAGTTAAGCAAATTGAAAGAAACGTCAAGATATATAAGCTTGGGTAGTTTCCACACTTTTTCACTTATAGTTCCATTTAACTGATTATCATAAAGATCTAAGGTTTGTAAGGATGAAAACTTCTGGATATCATCTGAAAATGACCCTGTGAATAGGCTACTTCGAGCATACAACTCTTGTAAGTTAACCGATGTGCAACCAGAAAAATTGTTCATGAAATCGGGATATATGACGGGCATTAAGTTATTTTCAAAATGCAAAGTTGTCAAACTACAGAGATTTCCAAAATATTTGGGAATTCCATCTAACTTGTTTCCAGATAGATCAAGCCTAACGAGTTTATTGCTAGTTAATGGGAACAACCAATGATACATAGATGAGTTGAGATTGTTGTGGGTTAGAGAAAGTGTAGCAATAGAGGAAGAAGAGTTAAAATATGAATATGAATATGGATGCACAACCTGTGAGAGGTCACACCCATCTAAACCTAAAGACGATAGTTTCTTTAGACTTAGAATTACATTTACCCAATGGTTTACTTTGGCTAGAGAAATACCTTCAATATCAAGTCTCTCCAAATGTGACATATGAGATATCCAATATAAATTTTCAACCATACATCCTCCAAGATATCCAAGTGAGAGCACTTGCAAGTTTGTAAGGTTTCCAAGTTCTGGAGGAATGGTTCTAGTAAAATCATTCGAAGAAAGGAGAAGATGCCTTAACTGAGTCATGGAACCAATGAACATGTGAATCGTTCCGTTAAAAGAATTTCCTGAAAGATCAAGAAGATTCAAGTAAGTTAAGTTAAGCAATGAAGGGCTAATCTCACCTATAAGATCTCCATTGCCCAAGTTAAGGATTGTGACACGAGAATAGTTATTGCACGCGACTCCCTTCCATTCACAACAATCATTGGCTGCTTCTTCCGTTGTCCATGTAGATAGAATACCCCGACGGTCTTGATGAATGAATGATTTAAAGTGTAGAAGCGCATCTCTCTCCTTATTGATGCAGTTATTAGTAGATCCATCTCCTACTACCCGTTGGTGGTCGAATGGAGTGGCAGCTGTAATCTTTAGCCATAACAAGAAAAGTGACAAAACAAGATGCAATTCTTTTTGCAAATAATATTTTTCATTATGTTGATTCAAACCGTATTGATAAACTCAAGTTTGAAGCAACCAAACCAAATTGGATGTCTATGCCCCGTAGTTCACTTGTATAATTCTATTTATGAGAGGGATTTTTGTGTCTGATGTAATCAATGACGATAGTCACCAACATGTGCGTGTAGTGCGCTAATAGATAATATATTTATGGATGTAATTATTTGTATTTAAAGTGTTTCCTAATTATTTGTAATCATCCCAAAAATATGGGAGTGCAAGTTTCTATATAATGGAAAACCTGAAGAGGGAAGCGATCACGGATCAAATTGTTTCATGGTATCACGAGTACCAGAAACCCTACCCTCTCTAAAAATTTGCGGCCGCCATTCTTTCTTTTAAGGCGGTCATCTCCTTTACCATCCCTCCAATCACCATCTCCTTTACCATCCCTCCAATCACCTTGCTTCCCTCTAAATCTCTTACAAACTCCTCTGACCCTCCACGTCCCTTACCTTCCTCTCATCCCTGTTTTGTTCCAACTTCCAACCACCAAACACATGGCTGAAAAGATCCATCCGGCCATTATAGTGTCTAGTATCAAAAACTTCATTCCGATAAAACTCGAATTCGACACCGCACACTGGCCAGCATGGTCCGAATTATTCAAAATACATTGTAAGGCATATCAAGTTTACGACCATCTCCTCCCTCGACCTCCACCACCCGCCGCTCCCGCAACCACCACTGACAAAGATAAACTTCCTGCTTCCTCATCCCACACTGACGAATCTTGGGAACGACTCGATTCAATCGTCCTTCAATGGATTTTTGGAACGATCTCCCAAGATCTCGTCCACACCATTATCGAACCCGGCCAAGACAAAACTGCATACGAGGCATGGGTCGCCCTTGAAAATCTGTTTCAAGACAACAAGGCTGTAACATTCGCATTTAATAATTATACGTTAACGTATGATTTGAATTAAAACGACAAGTTCTATTATTATAATTTACATTTAATTATTTTGTAGCATTTTAAATATATATATATATATATATTAATAATAATAATAATAATAATAAGTAATAACAATAATATTGAACAAACTAACTAATTGACCCAACCCATCTGCGGCCCACCCAGCCCAAGCAAATACCCAGCCCAAACCCCTCCTCCCCTCCTTCCATATTAATCAAAAAAGAATGCTCCATCCGAGGTTCGAACCGGAGACCTTCTTCCCACAACACGCGTCCCTTACCACCTGAACCACATTGGTTCCTTGTTTGAAATCCAACCAAATAATCATTTATTCCAATTATGTCTGCTGTCTGTTCCTTTCCTTACTCGCTGCTGCGAGAGACAGCAGCCTAAAACCTTTAATTTAGCAAATCAATCACACAATTATGGTAAGATTCGTGATATCCGGCCTGTTATGACTATGATACACGTCTATTAGCAGTTAATTGATACACAAATTAACCATAAACGCGTCAAACATTAAACAACGGGTCAAAACTTGCCAATTAAACAACCCATTGATCCTCTATATAAATTGATCAACCTCGAGCCTTCACAACTCGTTCATACACCTCTCTCAACCACCAATCTCTCTGAATCATCATCTAAGCTTGTCAATCGATCGTAGTTTGACTTTTATCGTGACCGGCTAATCGAGCTCAATACAATCTTGTAAGCATAATTATTGTTGTGGGGTTTGTTAATCGGCGTCCATACAACAAAAACCCTAACATTAATCGGGTTAAAGATGTGTGGATTGCTTGATTGGAAAAGCTAGGGCACGTAAGCATGATTTGGGGATAAACTGATTCGATATAAGTGTATTTATTTTATTTGAACTGAGATAAATCACAACCACAGGCCTAGGCCAAGTGGTTGTGATCGTGGCATATAAGCAAGGGCACCCGGGTTCGAGCCCTGGCTTGGGCGTCCCTTTTTCCACTTCCTTTTCATTATTTTTTTTACAAACCAAATAATACATATATATTACATATAATCTTGTAAATTCATTTTTAATTATTAAAACTCTTTTAAAAATTCTAAAAAAATTATCTTATATTAATCTGATGTAAAAGATCAACTTACAATTTTTAGTTTTCTGAAATTTGTTTATTTAATATTTATAATAATTAAATCAAGTTTATTCTATTTTATTTATAAAAATCTATAAAAATATCAAAACGACCTTATAAATTTCCACAAAAATTATCCTGAGTTTTTATAACATTAAGCTTTCCAGAAATGACTTTTATTTCTGAAAAATCGTTTATTTAATATTTTTAATCAATTTTTGTTAGTTTTAATCATAATTAAATCATAATAAATCCAATTTTTAATATTTTTGCACCAAAATTTTATACAAATTGTTTCTGAATATTTAGAACAGGAATATAATTTTTAAAATGATAATTCTTTAATTTTAGTATTTTTAAGATATTAAAGTTAAAGTTTGACAATTTGTAATAAATAGATTTAATAATCTATTTTAAAGAAAATAATTTTATAAAAATTATTTTTATACTTTAAACACATTATTGTGACCATCCTAAATTTAGATTTCATAAAAAGATTTTTAGTCATTAATTTACTAAATTTCTTCCAATTGTCGAATATTTTTAATATTAATCAAACGAGCATTTATCCCCAATCTGAAGCCCTAGAAATTTATACATTTGTAGACTAGATAGACTTATTTATCACATTATTATAGGGTGATATTTGGCATTGTTTGGGCAACCTCATTATTCAATCTTTTCAAGAAGTATAACATTTGCTAAGGTGAGTTTACATAGCCCCTTTTACTTTATTTTCACTATTTTTGGGGTGAAACATGTTCAAATATTTTATACTATCATTTACTCATATTTACTTGTGATTCAATTACAACATCATTCTATCATTTGACTGTAACAAAAAGACACAGTACAATCATTAACATTGATTAAGCCGCCTGTTTAGATTATAGCGTTATAGGTCTGACAAACCCATCCCCCGCGTAGACTCAGGGATGATCGATAACAGTAATAACGTTTAACTAACTTGCGAGTTAGTCAGCAGTCGACACAAGGTTTGGTTGTACAAAGACGCATTGTTACATGTCGTTATCATACTCTATCATCATACAACTTTGAATGTTGTACAAACTATTGTTACCAATTATTTTCAAAAACCTATGTATTCTCACCAACTTTTGTTGACCCAAAATATTTTCAACTTAACATGTTTCAGGTTCTACTTGTTTGAAGATTTGAGTCATTGCTTGAAGATGTGTGCATAGTTTTATTCAATTTGATGTACGAATTCTTGTAGAACAATTGTATGTAATTTATTTAAATCATTTAATGAAATTTATTATTCACCATGAGCAACTGAACAATCATCACTACGTGACATCCCGATGTTTCCACCATCGGTTGGGGTGTTATAGATTGGTATCAGAGCCATGGTTATAGGGAATTAGGTTATTAGAGAAATAATCTAGTCTATAACCATAGGATTTAACCAATACTTGCTTCTTTTGCTTGCTATTCTCTATCTCCCTCCTACTTCATATCCCTACTTTCATCCCTACAAGAAGGTTGCTCTCCATCACTGGATTCACTCTTAGACTAATAAGGCAAAATCCTCAGGTTTAACCTGAACCACCTTGAGATCTCGTCGAAGTTCTAGATTTTAATAACGAACACGTGCAATCTGGAAGGGTGAACGCCTGTATTCTGAGTCTTCTGTCTAGGCTGGCATTGCGCATATATCCCAATCAGACGAGGGACCCGGATGCCTACCTGGGAATTCTCGGGATGAGTGTTCACTTATAGGCTAAAGCATGTCTTCATATGTTATTAGAATCTAGAGTCTTTGATAAGTCAACGTTTTCGTTTATTCGTTTTAATTAATGAATAGATGATTACATTCCTTATATAATCTCATTCATTTCACTGTGTCTCTTACAGATCATGCCTCCACGTCGCAGTGCTCGTCTTAACAGTGGTAACAATCATGATGAAGGAAGTAGCAATCACAATCATAACCATGACACTAACAACAACAACAACAATAATGGAGTTGATGCTCAACTGGCTGCAATCATTTCTCAACAAATGGCGCAGCAAATCGCAACTCTAGTTCCCAACTTACTAGCACAAGTCATCCAGTTGAATGGCAACGGGAACGGCAACGGCAACGGGAATGGAAATGGAAATCACAACGGGAATGGACTTCCAGCCTGCACTCTCAAGCACTTTAATTCTTGTAATCCCCCAAAGTTTAGTGGTGAAGAAGGAGCTACAGGACTCCTACAATGGTTTGAGGGTATTGAAAATACCTTCATCAATAGTGAGTGTCCCGATAACTTTAAGGTCCGTTATGCTATGAGTGTTCTTCACAAACGAGCACTCACTTGGTGGAATGAGGAAAAGCGTACCCGAGGAGCTAAAGTTGCACTTACTATGACGTGGGATCAAGTCAAGGAGATAATGAAAGATGAATTTTGCCCACGTAACGAGGTCAAGAAATTAGAAGACGAGTTCCACACCCTTGCTCAGGATAGTGGGGAAAACCTTGCCTACAATACCCGCTTTCACGAGCTTAGCTTATTGTTACCCCACAAAGTCACTCCCCTGCCGGTAGCCATCGAGAAGTACATCGGTGGTCTGCCCATGCAAATCCAGGATACGGTGTGGGGAAGGAATCCTGCCACCTTGGAGGAAGCCAAACGTTTAGCAGCTACCTTAACTGATAATCACGTAAAGAACGGGACCTTAATTCGGAAAGGCAATAAAACAAGTATTGTAGCCGCGGTAACTACTGAGAATCAGAAGCGTAAGGCCAAGGATCCTGATGTCAACCTCACTACACAAGCTTCTAACAAGAAACCTTATACAGGAAACCATCCATTGTGTAACACATGCAACCGACATCATCCCACTGCTTCAGCGTGTCGCTTGTGCACCAATTGTGGAAGGTATGGCCATCTGGTCAACACGTGTCGTGAGACCCCAAATCCAAATGCCAACCAACCCACCAACCCTGCTCAAGCTGCTAACCCTAATCAATACAACTATGGTCAATGCTATGAATGTGGAGACCCAAATCACTTCCGTAACCGATGCCCTAAACTAAACAGAGATCAAGACCCTCCAGCTACCTAACCGCAAGTCTCACCATTTGACTATTGGTTGCTTTTATTCTATGTATTGACGCTATTTGATTCAAGTAATAAAATTCAAGTATTATCATAGCATCTGTGTGCATATTTGTCTGAATGAGAACTAATTGCTATATCTATAATCATACTTGCTTATTTGTACAACAATTAGTTAACTACCAAACAACCAGCTTAACGATTGGTAGAGGTCATCATGTCTTTCCAACAGTCGGGAGAGGCCCTACCACCTGCTCAACGACTGGCGGAGACTATCAGACCTGCTTAACAATCGGTAAAGTCATAAAAGGACGCAAAACCCTAATGTAAGGTAAATTGGTAATTACGGTCCGGAACGTAATCATGAATTTACAGGTACATTAAGGTAGTGTGAAATTTTATCAAGGTTATCGGTAGTGGACTAATTGCTAACCTAGTGTCTTCCTTTAACTTCGGGACGAAGTTCCTAAAAGTAGGGGAGACTGTAACATTCGCATTTAATAATTATACGTTAACGTATGATTTGAATTAAAACGACAAGTTCTATTATTATAATTTACATTTAATTATTTTGTAGCATTTTAAATATATATATATATATATTAATAATAATAATAATAATAATAATAATAATAAGTAATAACAATAATATTGAACAAACTAACTAATTGACCCAACCCATCTGCGGCCCACCCAGCCCAAGCAAATACCCAGCCCAAACCCCTCCTCCCCTCCTTCCATATTAATCAAAAAAGAATGCTCCATCCGAGGTTCGAACCGAAGACCTTCTTCCCACAACACGCGTCCCTTACCACCTGAACCACATTGGTTCCTTGTTTGAAATCCAACCAAATAATCATTTATTCCAATTATGTCTGCTGTCTGTTCCTTTCCTTACTCGCTGCTGCGAGAGACAGCAGCCCAAAACCTTTAATTTAGCAAATCAATCACACAATTATGGTAAGATTCGTGATATCCGGCCTGTTATGACTATGATACACATCTATTAGCAGTTAATTGATACACAAATTAACCATAAACGCGTCAATCATTAAACAACGGGTCAAAACTTGCCAATTAAACAACCCATTGATCCTCTATATAAATTGATCAACCTCGAGCCTTCACAACTCGTTCATACACCTCTCTCAACCACCAATCTCTCTGAATCATCATCTAAGCTTGTCAATCGATCGTAGTTTGACTTTTATCGTGACCGGCTAATCGAGCTCAATACAATCTTGTAAGCATAATTATTGTTGTGGGGTTTGTTAATCGGCGTCCATACAACAAAAACCCTAACATTAATCGGGTTAAAGATGTGTGGATTGCTTGATTGGAAAAGCTAGGGCACGTAAGCATGATTTGGGGATAAACTGATTCGATATAAGTGTATTTATTTTATTTGAACTGAGATAAATCACAACCACAGGCCTAGGCCAAGTGGTTGTGATCGTGGCATATAAGCAAGGGCACCCGGGTTCGAGCCCTGGCTTGGGCGTCCCTTTTTCCACTTCCTTTTCATTATTTTTTTTACAAACCAAATAATACATATATATTACATATAATCTTGTAAATTCATTTTTAATTATTAAAACTCTTTTAAAAATTCTAAAAAAATTATCTTATATTAATCTGATGTAAAAGATCAACTTACAATTTTTAGTTTTCTGAAATTTATTTATTTAATATTTATAATAATTAAATCAAGTTTATTCTATTTTATTTATAAAAATCTATAAAAATATCAAAACGACCTTATAAATTTCCACAAAAATTATCCTGAGTTTTTATAACATTAAGCTTTTCAGAAATGACTTTTATTTCTGAAAAATCGTTTATTTAATATTTTTAATCAATTTTTGTTAGTTTTAATCATAATTAAATCATAATAAATCCAATTTTTAATATTTTTGCACCAAAATTTTATACAAATTATTTCTGAATATTTAGAACAGGAATATAATTTTTAAAATGATAATTCTTTAATTTTAGTATTTTTAAGATATTAAAGTTAAAGTTTTTACAATTTGTAATAAATAGATTTAATAATCTATTTTAAAGAAAATAATTTTATAAAAATTATTTTTATACTTTAAACACATTATTGTGACCATCCTAAATTTATATTTCATAAAAAGATTTTTAGTCATTAATTTACTAAATTTCTCCCAATTGTCGAATATTTTTAATATTAATCAAACGAGCATTTATCCCCAATCCGAAGCCCTAGAAATTTATACATTTGTAGACTAGATAGACTTATTTATCACATTATTATAGGGTGATATTTGGCATTGTTTGGGCAACCTCATTATTCAATCTTTTCAAGAAGTATAACATTTGCTAAGGTGAGTTTACATAGCCCCTTTTACTTTATTTTCACTATTTTTGGGGTGAAACATGTTCAAATATTTTATACTATCATTTACTCATATTTACTTGTGATTCAGTTACAACATCATTCTATCATTTGACTGTAACAAAAAGACACAGTACAATCATTAACATTGATTAAGCCGCCTGTTTAGATTATAGCGCTATAGGTCTGACAAACCCATCCCCCGCGTAGACTCAGGGATGATCGATAACAGTAATAACGTTTAACTAACTTGCGAGTTAGTCAGCAGTCGACACAAGGTTTGGTTGTACAAAGACGCATTGTTACATGTCGTTATCATACTCTATCATCATACAACTTTGAATGTTGTACAAACTATTGTTACCAATTATTTTCAAAAACCTATGTATTCTCACCAACTTTTGTTGACCCAAAATATTTTCAACTTAACATGTTTCAGGTTCTACTTGTTTGAAGATTTGAGTCATTGCTTGAAGATGTGTGCATAGTTTTATTCAATTTGATGTACGAATTCTTGTAGAACAATTGTATGTAATTTATTTAAATCATTTAATGAAATTTATTATTCACCATGAGCTACTGAACAATCATCACTATGTGACATCCGGATGTTTCCGCCATCGGTTGGGGTGTTACAAAGGCGGCTCGTGCTCTCCACCTACGCCACCGATTTACCAACACCCGACTTGAAAGCTTTCCCACCGCCACTGCTTATTGCCAAGAACTTAAAACCTTATCGGACCAACTCGCTAGTGTCGGTCATCCTGTCGATAACGACGGTCTTGTCCTACAAATGATTGAAGGCCTCTCGGAACAATATGAGAGCATCGGAACCCTTCTGCAAGGACAGGATCCCCTGCCACCATTCCATGTTGCCCGATCAAAACTGTGCTTGGTCGAGTCCCGAAAGGCCGGTCAAGCTTTACATGCTTCCAAGCAAGCGGGTACGGCTCTGACCCCAAACACCCGCTCCGCTCCATCATCGGTCACCACCGACTCCACAAACGATCGTTCCCGTGGCTGTGGACGTTCTCGTGGACGCGGACGTGGTCGTTCCGCATGGGGCCGTGGCAGAGGGCAAAACCCAACATCCTACCCGTATTGGTCTGCTCCATATCCCACTCCATATCCATCCTATTGGCCGCCTCACCCATACTCTCCTTGGGCCGGCCCATTTCCCTCACAGCAACAACAATATAACCCAAACACTTGGGCCTCACCTCCCTGCCCATATCCCACTACTTCACAAAGGCCCAATAATAACACATCTGGAGCAGGCATACTCGGTTCCAAACCCAACCAGGCGCATCACACCGCTTATCAGCCGACTGACATTGATCAAGCACTTGCTGCCATGTCGCTGAATCCGCATCAGGAACCGACCGGGTATATGGACACCGGTGCCACAGGTAATATGTCTAATACCTTTGTTAATTTCGATTCTTTTTCTAATAATAGCATGGGTCAACAAATAGTTGTTGGTGATGGCTCAACCATCCCGGTACATGGACATGGCGACCAAACCTTACCACCACCCTTCCCCCCACTCGTCCTTAAAAATGTCCTTTATGCACCCAAACTAATTAAAAATTTAATATCGGTTCGTCGGTTCACAACCGACAACTCCGTTTCTGTCGAATTTGACCCGTTTGGTTTTCTTGTGAAGGATTACAAGAGCCGGATCCCTATCCTCCGGTGCAACAGCAGCGGTGATCTCTATCCCCTTGTGCTTGGGCCCGGAACCACCACTTTCCCCTCAACATTTGCTGTTATCACCTCCACCTTATGGCATCAACATCATGGTCATCCTGGACGTGCTCCTCTTCAGTCTTTGAAGTCTTCTAGTTTTATTAATTTTCCTACTTTGAATAATAAACTTTGTCAATCATGTGTACTTGGCAAAAGTATTAGGCTACCATTTGCTAGCTCTAATACTCGCATTTATTTCCCTTTTGACTTGATTCATAGTGATTTATGGACATCTCCTATTTTGAGTGCTAATGGTCATAGATATTATATATTATTTATTGATGATGTTTCAAACTTTCTTTGGACCTATTCTCAGATTTATCATTTATGGAAGCATTATTCACATTGACCCTTTTACCCTGTTTACCCCTTGACCTCATCCATGATGGATACCCAATGATTTCAAAACAACTTTCAACAGTGTGACCAATCTTATTGTGTTAGATCAGTAATGCTCTTTGATGTTTTGCTTGCTAGTGAACACTTATGTGTTTAGCAAGTTCAATCAGATTTGCATAGCGGAATAAGTAAGTAAAGTTACACTATCAACAGGTGTTATTATTCCCCCTTGATGTTTGAAAACTAAAGACAAGTTTAATGAGAATCTAAGTATTGAATGTGAATGACAATAAATACTCAAACAGATTCTCAGTAAATGAAATGGAAATAACAATAATAAGCTTTGAAGGATTTCAGTATCAATTAAAATCAATGTCTAAAACAGAGGGATGAACCCATCTATTTATAGACTTTAAAAATACATGAACCTTGCCAAAAAAACAAGTTTGTAACAAGTTGCAATAAGTTGCATTCTTGGAACTTGCACAAAAAGATAAAGTAATAATTAACAAATAAACTACTGAAACATAAGGCGGTGGAATGATTCTGGTACAAGTGCTGATGAATGACAAACTACTGATGAGTAGTTTGTCTTTAGTAGTTCTTCAGTGAACTTGTCTAGTTAGACTTTAGAAGTTCTGATCTATCTTCTTCAGTACTTGTTGAATCCTTCTTCAGTACTTTAGTCTTCTTTCTTTAGTAGTTCTATACTTAGAGTATTTGCAGAAGTATGAATTAGACTAAGGTTTGCAAAAGTGGTTTCCTCAATCCTTTTTGTCCTAACAATCTCCCCCTGTATTGATAAAGCCAAAACCTTATCTAATTCTTTATTGTTGTTTTCTTTTGTCATTCACAATCTTCCATATTTCCTTGATCATGGAATTCTTTAGTTGATTCAGCTGTTCATCAGTGAGAGATCCCTTTTGAGGTTCCAAATGTTGAATTGTAAGCAAGTCCTGAGTTGATAGATTCTTCGGTTCATTCATGGACTTGTAGGCCTTGCTTGTAAGATCTCTTCTTGTCACCAATACTGAGTTGGAATCAGTAAAGGACCATCTGATGATCAGCACTTTAGATTTGTTAAAATCTGAAGTATAGGGAACCATGCTGGATCCTTGGGATGTTCCTGAGTGTTGAATATTTTCTATTTCTGTGACTCTCAGGTGGGATTCACTTCTGTCTTCTTTTTGCACCACATCAGGTAATTTGAAAGTAGGTAAATGATGTTCAGTAACTACCTTTGTGTGCAGTTTGTCAGTGATAGTCTTCTGAATTTGGTAAGCAAATGTAGAAGGATCCCTAAATTGAGTTATCAGAGGCTTTTCTTCAATATCAAAGTCTCCATGTACAACCGTGTTACCTTCTAGCAACACCATCTTGAAGTCAGTCTTTGTATTGTCCTCTGGCTTTCTCTTGGTAGCTGGTCGTTGTTTGACACCAGAAGTTCTAACTACTGAAGTTGATACTTCAGAAGTTTTGAACTTCTCTGGATTAGCAGCCTTGTATTTCTTGTATGTGTCCAGTAGTTTGTCTTCTCTCCACTTTGACACTGAGGCTTTTGAACCATAGTCATTAGCTACCAGTTCTTCAATGATCTCTGCTCTCTTGGCTTTTCTATCCTTCTCTGTTGCAAGTTTTTCAGCAACAATTTGAGCTCTTTTGGTTAGCTCATCCATTGAGAGCACTTTGAGTGAATAGGCTTTTGTTTTGCTGTTCTTTGTGATGAAAGACACCAGTTGTTGTCTTTTGTCTTCTTTAGCAACCTTTTCAATCTTGGCTTGCCTATTCAGCTCTGCTTCATAAGCTTGAAGTTTGTCATTGAAGCTCATGTCTTCCCTTGCTTCCAAACTGTTCCAGATCTCATCCTCCTTTGCCTTTCTTTGGGCTGCAAGTAAACTCTTCTCTAGTAATTCTTTGGACTCTGAAATTGGAGAAGGGTTCAGCACAGTCATTGTTGTTGTTGTAGGCCTTGGAATAGGAGTTGGTTGTTGTTGTTCAGTTGGTTTGGAAGGCTCTTCAGTTGTTTGTATGCTGGAAGTGTTAACTGCTGAAGTGTTGATAGAAGTATCAACTACTGAAGGATTGTCTTCAGTACTTTTCGAGTCTTCAGAAGTTTCTTCATTATGGCCTTGGGAAGGTTCAGCTTCAATATCAGTTGTAGAAACAAGCCTTTCTTGATCTTCTTTTTGTTTCTTGGCTTTATCTAGAAGTTCTTGTTGTTGTAGAGCCACTATTGCCTTTATCCTGGCTTCGAGTGACTCCTTTGGTTCCTTAATTTTCTCCCCCTTTTTGGCTTCATCCACTTCTGGAAGCCTGCCAGGTTGAGAAGTTCTACTAGTGAGTTTAGCAAGCTGTCTTGAGTTGTTGTCAATCTTGTTGGACAGCTCACCAAGTTTCTTGTTAATCACCTCAAATTGAGTTTTGGTTGACAACTCCAAAGCAGTTGTGAAAGATTTGAGGTGATTGGCAATGAGGGTGTTCATCAACTGGTATAGGGGACCATCTGGGCTACATAGTTGGTTCAGATCTATGCTTGATGACCCAGGGAATTGGGTAGGCATTTTTAGTGAGGGGTGTGTTTTTGGGTGATCTTCATGTTGTACAGAAGATGCCACTTTAGGGGAATCAGGGATCAACTGGACTTTAACCTGATATGGTGTGACCAGCTCTTTGAGCTTAGAGACACCAAGTGCAGGACCTTCACTAGCAGCCGTCAATTCATGTTTGGTGGAGTGTGAATCATCATCCAAATCAATGGAATCATCTGAATCCCTGATTACATCCTCAATGAGGACAATATCAATTATATCATGAGCTGGGCCCAACCCAGTTGTCTCATGTACCTCTTGTTCTTGGTTCAGAGGATTTCCTACCTCAGGCATTAAGCCTTCATCAGTAGTTGCCACAAATGAGGTCTTAGCAATGTTACTTCTGTACTCAGATCCACCACTGGGAGGTAAATGAGTAGTAGCAGCCTTAAATGTACCTAAAGTCTCTAAGTTTGGGCTTAGAAACCCTGGTTCATCCTTATCTCTTGGGTTAGGGCTATGGACATCCACATTCATGTCAAAATTTGAAGGTATGTCCCCTGTTTGATGTGGTTGTTGGGGACTGACATGTTCTGATGGGATGGTCTCTTTTAGCCCAGAGAGAAGTTTGGTAATTTCTATTGTTTCAGGTTCAGAAGTTTGTGGTACTGTTTAAGTAGTTTGGGGTAAGGGTTCAGCAGTTTCAAAAGAAGAGTCAATTGGAATAGTTTTCTTAAATTTCTTTCTTTTGAAGAGAATTGTGATTGGTGCTCTTGTGGTGGTTTGAGATGGATGAGACTGAGAGGATGTTTTAGTCACACCTTTATCAAGTGCAGATTGCACATTGGCAAGTTCAGGCATCTCAACTTCCTGAACTGCCTTTCTTTTAAGGCTGGTGGGTTTTGGTTTTTGTTGTTTAGGTTTCTTGGCCTTTTTGGGTGAGGATTTGGAAGATGAGGGTTCCATGGGGACTGTTGTGTGTTCCCCTTGGTCGTCTTCTGGCCAGGCAGCCAGTTTATTGTGCCTAGAGTATGCTTGTGAGGTTAATGGGTTTAAAACAATTGTTTTACCCACAAGCACCCCTTCTCCAAGTTCTTTTATTATGCATTGCATAATGAACCTTGGATAGAACAAAAACTTCTTTTTAGAATTGAGGTGATGCAACACCAACTCATTAAAGAAAAGTGTTGATGCCCTGAATTTTGTTATATTCACAATGGAATGAAAAATAGGTTGAAAAGTAAAGGGCATCTGATCATAAGATCCAGTTTTTGGACTCAAGCACATGATTATGTAATGAAACAAAAGTTTATATTTTGGTTCAAAAAATTTCTTGAAAATGGTTGCATGTGAGATAGTACCTTGGTAACCACACTCTGTCATGGTCAGATGAATTTCAGAGTTTGGAAATTGATCTGGGGCATCCACATCATCTAGACCCAGTCTAATCCCCAAAGTTGCTGGTGTGATTGCCATTCTTCTCCCTTGGATGGTTGAATTGAGGGAGATCACTTGATCATTCACTGTCACCGTCTGCGCATTCGCCCATAACTCATTTAGAGTTTCATTGTGGGTTGGAGGATCAATGGTGAGGGCAGTGAAGTATTGGGATTTAAGGACTAAATCAATGATTTCGTCGTATTGGGACCAGACTTCATGTTTCTCAAAGTAGCCTCTTTGATTGTGTCCCTGTTTGAGTATAAGAGCCATGTGGTTTGTGTGTGTGTGGATCGAACAGTGTTTTTGCAGGTTAAGGGGTTTGAGAGTGTTTTTGAGAGAGAAGGAGGGAATTTTTGCTTTTTGAAAGGATAAGTGTTGGAGAAGGTGTTTATCAGAAGTTTGTAACCGCCCTAGGTCAAACTTTTGAAGTGGGAAATGTCTGATTTGCCCTTAATGACAAAACTGCTGATGAAGAACAACTATCATCAGTAGTTCCCATTTTCTCTTCAGTAGTTTTCAACAACTGATGAGAAAGTTTTATAAACACTTTATTCATAACTTCTGAAGATTATTTTATCAGAAGTTAATCATTTTTCAGAAAATATTCCCATACTGAAATTTTGTTCATCAGTAGTTTCTCTCCTTTTGTTTTTCAGAAGTTTTGGACTAAAAACAAATGTAAGTGAAAAATAAAATATGTGCAGAAAAGTAAAAGAAACACTTACAAATTTAGCATCCCAAGCATGGATACTAACTTCTGAAATGTTGATGTGTCAAGGGGTTTAGTGAATATGTCAGCTATTTGATTAGCTGTTGTCACATTCTTCACTACAATCTTTATTTTTTTCATAGCAATCCCTTATGAAATGATACCTGATTTCAGTATGTTTAGTTTTTGAGAACTGAACAGGATTTTGAATGATGCTAATGGCAGATTTGCTGTCTACAAGCAATGGTGTCTTGGTCTCTTTGATTCCATAATCAAGAAGTTGATATTGGAGCCATTGTATCCGTGATGTACAACTTGCAGCTGCAATGTATTCAGCTTCAGCAGTTGAAGTTGCAACAGATGTTTGCTTCTTTGATTGCCAGGACACTAGACAGTTTCCCAAGAATTGACAACCACCAGATGTTGATTTTCTTGACATTTTGCACCCTGCATAGTCACTATCTGAAAAAACTGATAACTTGGTATTGCTAGAAGCAGGATACCAAATTCCAAGTGTAGGAGTTCCTTTCAAATATTTGAAGATTCTTTTGACTGCAATTAGGTGTGATTCCCTAGGAGCTGATTGATATCTAGCACAGACACATGTTGAAAACATAATATCTGGTCTAGAAGCAGTTAGATACAAAAGGGAACCTATCATACATCTATACATGGTTTGATCAACCTGTTTTCCTTGATCATCTGGTTCAACTTGTGTGGTAGGTGTCATGGGAGTGGAACATGATTTACAGTCTTGTAAAGAAAATTTGTTCAATAATTCTTTAACATATTTAGATTGATGTATAAAAGTTCCATTTGTTTGTTGTTTAATCTGCAGTCCTAAAAAGTATTGCAGTTCTCCCATTGTACTCATCTCAAATTTTGATTGCATGAGTTTCTTAAATTCATCACACAATTTTGTGTTTGTTGAACCAAATATGATATCATCAACATAAATTTGAACAAGTAAGACATGATTTCCAACATTTTTAATGAAAAGAGTTTTATCAATGGAGCCTCTTGTAAAGTTATTTTTGAGCAAAAAGTTGGAAAGTGTTTCATACCAGGCTCTTAGAGCTTGTTTTAGCCCATAAAGAGCTTTGTCAAGCTTGTACACCCACTCAGGATGAGAAGGATCCTCAAACCCAGGTGGCTGACAAACATACACTTCCTCTTTGATCTTTCCATACAAAAATGCACTTTTAACATCCATTTGAAAAACTTTTATTTTGTTGGAAATGGCATAGGCCAGAAATAACCTGATGGCTTCAAGCCTTGCAACTGGAGCAAAGGTTTCATCATAATCAATTCCTTCTTCTTGAGAGTAACCTTGTACCACCAGTCTTGCCTTGTTCTTAATGATCATACCAGCCTCATCTTGTTTGTTCCTGAAAACCCATCTTGTGCCAATTGGTAGCTTGTTTGGTGGTAAGGGACAGATTTCCCAAACCTGTTGCTTCTTGAATTGAAGCAACTCATCTTGCATAGCCTCCACCCAATTGTTGTCTTTGAGGGCTTCTTGGTACTTCTTAGGTTCCAACTGAGAAATGAATGCTGAGAAGAAGCAAAAGTTGGAAAGCTGGTTTCTTGTGAGAACACCTGATGCAATATCACCCATGATTTGTTCCAATGGATGATCTTTGTGTTCAATCAGTTGTTGTAAACCACTGACAGGTGTAGGTGGCTCTTGTACTTCATCAAACAAACCACTGAGGTTTATAATGTCTGGTTCAGCTGTTTGAACATCTACAGTAGTTGTAGGAGCTGAAGCAGATGTTTGAGTTTGTTCATCAGCAGTTGTTGAATCAGAAGTTTGTGAAACTTCTGAAGGTTTGAAAGTTGACTTAATGACTATTTTAGGAGTCCATGGTGCTGGATCCTCATCATCAAACCTCTGATCACCATAATAAGTAGGTTTAGATGAAGTGACAGTCTTTTCAGGTCCAAAGTGGAAGCTGTCAAGGTCAAAGAGTTTAGCAGGATGGGCTGGAATAAGAGTGTGTTTTGACTCATTGAACTTGACATTCAGTGTTTCTTCTACTATCTTGGTTCTTGAGTTAAAAACCTTGTAGGCTTTTCTAGTGGAAAAATAACCAAGAAAATAACCTGAATCAACTTTAGCAGCAAACTTTGAAATAGAGTCTTTAATGTTTAGAATGAAACATTGACATCCAAAAGCCCTGAAAAAGGAGATAAGGGGCTTTATGCCATGAAGAACTTCATAGGCAGTCTTGGAGTGTCTCTTGTTGACAAGGACTCTATTTTGAACATAACATGCAGTGTTAACTGCTTCAGCCCAGAAATACAATGGTAGGCCTGAATCAGCTAACATAGTTCTTGATGCTTCAATTAATGTCCTGTTCTTCCTTTCTACCACACCATTTTGTTGAGGAGTTCTGGGAACACTGAATTGTCTAATAATCCCTTTAGACAAACAGAATTCATCCAGAGTTTTGTTCCTGAACTCTGTCCCATTATCACTTCTAATGGCTTTGACAGATAGAGAATATTGTTTCTCTAGTTGTAGAATGAAGAACTTGATGATTTCAGCTGCCTCATCCTTAAAAAATAAGAAGAATACCCATGTGAATCATGAATAGTCATCAATGATGACCAAGCAGTACTTCTTCTTACCAAGGCTCATGATTTTTACTGGCCCAAATAAGTCCATATGGAGTCGTTGAAGACATGCAGTTGTTTTTGATTCTTCAATAGACTTATAGGAGGACTTATGCTGCTTTCCTGTGACATCCGTCACTTTTCTTTCTATTTTATTTAATAATAATAATAATAATAATAATAAATAATAATAATAATAATAAATAATAATAATAATAATAAAATTCAGATTTGTAACTTCTAGTTTATAAATTTTTTTTTTACACTAACAAGCCATCAACACCTCTTTGTCCAAAACAAATCCAATCCAAACCACTTTTACTGAAGCCCAACATCCTGGCCCAGTCTACACGCAGGCCCAAAGCCCAGCAGCCCTTCTCTTCACTTTAAAAAAAAAAAAAGAATGCTCCTCCCAGGAATCGAACCCGGGCAGGAGCCGGTCCGAACCAAACGCCACACGCCTCAAACCAACTGAGCCACAGCTCATTGTTGGTTTAATCCCAACTCATAAAATATATATACACACAAAGCAAGCTGATTCCTTTCCTTCTTCTCTGCTGTTGCGAACAGTATCCCACACACCAAAAAAATTTCTTCAAATCCACCCTTGACCCTTTTAATTGAGATATTATATTTGGAAAACATTAATAATTAGCGGGACATAGTTGACCAGCAGTAACCCACGCATTTACTAATCACAATTTCAGCTCTAATGAGCTTGATTTACGCAACATTGACCATTCTTGGTCAAACCATCAAAATCTTCCAAAACGAGCATGGCACTATAAATTGAACGTTCCTAGAGAGCCTAAGAGTACCAATGAACAAACCCTCACACTCAATTTCTGTTTTAATTCGCCTTTCGAAGCATACTAGCTCGGGTTAACCTTTCAGTTGACCGAGCCACATACCCGAATTCGTCATTGTAAGTGCGTTTTTCTTTGTGGGTTTTGCTAATCGGCCATAGACGAGCAATAACCCCAACTTTACAGGGGTTATTGATCGTCAATTCGTTTAATTAGATAATCTAGGGCTCGATATGGGTTAATTTGGGGAAGAACATGAATCTCAGTTATGAGTTAAATGTAAAATGTTTTGGAATCCTATCACAAAACTAACCTACAGATCAGTTGGTTGAGACAAGTTGTGATAAGACTTGAACCGGCCTATGACCCAGGTTCGAGTCCCATCATGATCAAACATATTTTTTTTGGTTATCCTTTATACCTATATTATCTCATTCTTTTTAAAAATCGTTTTAAAATACTAAACCTATTTTATAAATTCTATAAAATTTATTTTATGTTTTTCCACTGATAAAGTTCATCATCCAATTTTTAGTTTTTCAAAAATAATTTATTTAATATATATTATAAATATTACAAGTTTATTCACTTAAAATTATAAAATTCAATAAAAATATCAAAACGATTTTATAAAATCCCACAAAAATTATCCTAAACTTGTATAACAATATACGTTTCAGAAATAATTTTTATTTCTGAAAAACTGTTTGTTTAATATTTTTAATCAATTTTTGTTAATTTTAATCATAAATAATTCATAATAAATTCATTTTACAATATTTTTGTACCAAAATTTTACATAAATTATTTCTATTTATTTGGAACAGAAATACAATTTTTAATTCAAGAATTCTTTAATTTTAATATTTTTAGATATTAAAATCATATTTTGACAATTTGAAATAAATAGATCAAATATTCTATTTTCAAGAAAATAATTTTATAAAAATTATTTTCACACTTAAAACTTTATATTGTGACCATCTTCAATTTGAAATTACAAAAGACTTTTGTTTATTTATTTACAAAATTTCTTTTATTTATTAAACGTTTAATTTATTAATCAAACGAATACTTATCCCCAAATTCAAAGCCCTAGAGAGTACTTATAGACCAAATAGACTTAGACTTATTTGTTACATTATACATAGGGTGATACTTGGCAACATTGAAGTATACTTATTCAATTACACAAGACTTACCACCTTGCTAAGGTGAGTATTACTTATCCCTTTTTTCGCTTTTACAACTTTTGGGGTGATTCATGCACAAGTATACAAAAATCTTCATATTCATTTACACATACATTCTTATTCATTTACAATTCATATACGTGTCTTGATTATCTTTGTGCTTATGTTTGAACATGAGCGTAGCTTACATACAAAATCATACATCTAGACATAACTTATGTTATGGTGCTCTTTACACACAGACGTAACTTATGTTACGGTGCTCATTTAGACATAACTTTGTGTTATGGTGCTCTCTTAGACTCACACGTGTTGAGGTGCTCATTATCAATTTCATTGTACAACTTTACATGTGATCTTTGTCTTGTTTGGTTACTTGCGTGTTTACATAATGCCTTGGTGATGCTAGACACATGAATTGTACTACTTTTCGAAACTTATACTATACGTACAAAACTAAGTAGTACTCACCAACATTATATGTTGACAAAAATTATTTTCGTGCATGTTTCAGGATAAGCTGCTCGACGCTTCACATAGGACTTTGGACTTAGATTAAATCAATCAATTATCTTTATTTTTGTTGTCTTGTATTAAATTTCACATGTTGTAAAACAATATTCAATAATCATATATTTACATTTTAGTACCATGAGCTTTTGAACAATCGTCACTACGTGGCACCTCGATGATTCCGCCATCGGTTGGGGTGTTACATTTCCCTTTAAACAGGAGACACAGTGTTCTTGACACTGGTATACTTTCAAGGGTAGACCTTTGACCAAGTCCATTTTTGTGACTTTATTTATGGTTTTAAAGTTCACATGACCAAGTCTCCTGTGCTAGAGATCAGTCTCTGAAGTTGATGCCTTTGAGAAGAAACAGGCAGTGTTGTTCAGTACTTTGTCCCTTTCAATGTCTACTGCATAGACATTGCCACATCTTTTGGCTATCAACAAAGTATGATCTTCAATGATCTTCTCTATCAACTTCTGGCCTTTTGGTGATATGATCTTGCATGTTGTCTTTGTGAAAAAGGAAGAATATCCTTTATCACACATTTGTGACACACTCAGCAAGTTGTACTCAAGGTTTTCAACGAGATTGACCTTGTCAAACTGTATTTTGCCAGAAGAGACATTGCCATGTCCTAGCACATATCCCTTGGCATTGTTCCCAAAGGATACAGATCCTTCTCTTTGACTAATAAAGTTGTTTATTAGGTATCTGCATCCTGTCATGTGCATTGAGCCTCCACTGTCAACATACCAAATGCTATTTAAGCCTCTGGAGACCCTCTGCACAAAGTAGCAAATTAGTTAGATTTAGGAACCCAAGCCAGTTTGGCTTTGGGTTTGCTCTTGAGAACATTAACAGTTTGTTCTTGACCAGGTTGAGGAATCCATGTCTTTTTGGCAATGGATTTTTCATTAAGAGCAATGGTGGTATCCTCTTGAGGACCACCATCAACCTTGGTCATCAGTAGTTGTACCATATACATGAGATCTTTAATCTCAGCAGTTTGTGAAACTGCTGATGATGTAGGTCTAACTACTGAAAGAGAATTTTGAGAAAAAGATTTTTGTTGATATTTCATCTTTTTCTGAGAAAAGGTGTTTGCTGGTTGTTGTTTCTTGGGAGAAAAAGTTTCTTCAAAATCATTTTTGATTTGTTTTCCCACAACCAGTTGTGAAATTTTCTTGTTGTACTGAATTCCTTTTCTATATCTACAAAATTCTATCTTGTGGTTAAACAAACCACATATTTCACATTCTTTTGCCTTTTCTTTTTCATTTGAAGGCAAATTTCTGACTGTTTTGATTTGTTTTAGGTCATCAGTAATTTTCAGGTTCTCAACTCCTGATGTAGATGAAACTACTGATGGCTTAAAGTCAGATTTTATCAGTACTTCTGAAGAACTTTCTTGTGAGTTTTTAGAAAGTTTTCATGAAAAGATGTGCATTCTTTCTCTTCAGAAGTTTCATCTGAAACAATTTTTCTCCCATCTTCAGTAGTTTTGGGGGAAAAATCTGTTGGTGTTTCAGTGTGATTGTACCCTATGCCAAACCTAACATTTGAAGCACTTTGTTTGTTAAGCAACAGTTGGTACCCTTTACAAGATTCTACCCATTTTTCACAAACAACCTTGGTGTCAGCAAGTTCTTTTCTGACATTTCCTAGGTCTTCTATCATGATTTTAAGTTGTGCTTGGGTTTCAATAGCATTGTCAGTTAATTTAGAATTTTCTTTTGCCTTTGCAGCAAGTTTTCTTTCTAAATCACATTTCATCTGAGTAAATTTTCTCTCAAAGTCATTTGCTTTGACTTGTAAATGCACATTAGTCTCTCTTATGAGAGCAAAAGATTCTTTACATGAAGTTGAACAAAGTTTTGTTAAAGATTCTTTTGATACCTGAGACAGGGCAGATTTTGAGGTGCAGCCCTTAAATGCCATTAAGGCAAAATTCTTTCTGCCATTGTCAGGTTCTCCCCAGTTGATGTCAAACATTTTGTTGTCTGCATCAGGATTGCACTCAGTAGTGTCAAAAGGAAGACTGCTCCAGTCAACATACCCTAAGGTGAACAAACTTTGTTGTGAGGGTTGCTGAGTCTGTGGATGTAACACCCCAACCGATGGCGGAAACATCGGGGTGCCACGTATTGATGATTGTTCAGTAGCTCATGGTGAATAATAGATTCCATTAAATGATTTAAATGAATTACATACAATAGTTCTAGAATTGGTACATCAAATTGAATAAATCTATGCACATATCTTCAAGCATCAATTCATATCTTCAAGCAAATAGAACCTGAAACATGTTAAGTTGAAAAGATTTTGGGTCAACAAAAGTTGGTGAGAATTACATAGGTTTTTGATAATTGAATAAAAATGTTGTGCAATTCATGTGTCATGTCAATCTAGTCCATATGTGAGAACATACTAGAAATAAATCGAGTGCATAATCAACCCTGATGACTGTTATAATATGATACATACCATACGCTCATGGTCCAATTGAATATGTTATACGATAACAAACACCCACGCTACCTTTGTAGGAGGCACGTATCCGGGTGGGATTGTCAGTCCAATAGATCTATCAATGTATACCGCCGGCTTGTACGGAGTTAATGATTATGCTAGAATGGTGCTTACTCTAATCATGCTCAAGACATAATGCAACATAGAAAACACATAGACACATTGATGATTGAATTGCATAAATGATGTTGTAACATGTTTCACCCCAAAAATGGTGATAAATAGAAAAGGGGCTATGTAAAACTCACCTTGGTAAAATGTTATATCTGTTGAGAAATGTGTTGACCAAATGTATCAAGTATCGCCCTAAAATGAAGTAATAAATATGTCTAAGTCTATAGAGTCTACAAATGTATAAGTTCTAGGGCTTCGAATTGGGGATAATTGCTCGTTTGATTAATATTAAAAATATTCGCCAATTGAGAGAAATTTAGTAAATAAATAACCAAAAATCTTTTTATAAATGTTAAATCTAAGATGGTCACAAGGATGTGTTTAAAGTATAAAAATAATTTTTATAAAATTATTGTCTTTAAAATAGATTATTTAATCTATTTATAACAAATTGTCAAAATCTAACTTTAATATTTAAAAATATTAAAATTAAATAATTTTTAGTTTAAAATTCATATTTCTGTTCTAAATGATCAGAAATAATTTGTATAAAATTTTGGTGCAAAAATAGCAAAAATTGAATTTATTATGATTTAATTATGATCAAAACTAACAAAAATTGATTAAAAATATTAAATAAATGATTTTTCAGAAATAAAAACCATTTCTGAAAAGATTAATGTTATAAAAACTTAGGATAATTTTTGTGGAAATTAATAAAATTGTTTTGATATTTTAATGGATTTTTATAAATAAAATAGTATAAAATTGATTTAATTATAATAAATATTAAATAAATGAATTTCAGAAAAATAAAAATTGTAATTAAAACTTTTATCTCAGATTAATATAAGATAATTTTTGTGGAATTTTTAAAAGTGTTTTAGTATTTAAAAATGAATTAAAAATAAAATAAAGAAATATATATATATACTTGTTTAAGTTTGTTTGTCAAGAAAATAAAACAATAATCAAAAACTGAGGCCGCCGAGATTCGAACCCGCGCCTGTTCAATAACCAAGCAACAACACAACCACTTGATCTACATCAGTGGTTGTGTATGATTCTAGTTTGTTTAATATATATGTACTATACACTGAACAATGTTCTTCCCCAAATAGTATCAATCGAGCCCTAATAAATTCAATCAGACAATCCACACAACTTAAACCCAATTAACCTTAGGGTTTTTGTTGTGTGGGTGCCGATGACTAAAACCCAACAAAAATTTCGTACTTACAATACAGAAACGAACTTGATTGGTCAGTCAACGTGCAAAGTCAAACCCGTTCAAAAAAAATCAATAACAGAAGATGATTGTGAAGAATTGGAGATAGAGAAGAGATTATTGGCGAGTTGTGATGGTTCCTAAATGCTCAATTTATAGGATTAACACTGAATTGACGAAATGGTAAGGATTGACCATCATTGAATGTCAAAACGCGTCATTCATATTTTTGGTACTGATTAGTTGATAATTAACGCGTAATGGATGAAGATTAGGCCGAATATCACGAGTCAATGGTCAATCATGGTTAATTACACATTAACTTTGCTAATTGATTGGTCAAAAGAAGAAAAGACGAAGAAAAAAAAAATAAAAAGTCTGCTGCTGCTGTTAATCGTGGAAAGGAAAAGGGAAAAAGGGAAATGAATGTGTGTATTTATATAAATAGCATTGGAAATAAAACAGATATCAAGGCTAGCTCAGGTGGTACGTGTGCGTGTGTTGTGTAGAGGGTGGCCCGGGTTCGAAACCCGGGTGGAACACCTTTTTTTTTAAATGCAGAAAAGGGTGGGGCAGTTGGGCCAGGTGTTGGGCCTGATTCTGGATTGGGCTAGCTGGATGTTGGGCTGCATGTTACAAAGAGTGAAAAGAGGGTTTGGGCTTGGGATTTGATTGGGTTCCATGTTGTGTTATTATGTATATATGCATATATATTTTTTTTTTATAAAAACTGAAATATTATAATTATTATCAAATACATATATATATATAAATAATTATCATTGTATTAGGGTTCAAAATGCCACAAAATAATTAAATGAAAATAGTAATAAAACTTGTCGTTTTAATCCGTAACGTACGATTAATAAACATGAAATGTTACAGTGGAGGTTGTTAAGCAGCTGGAATGGGAGGGATTGATTGTTGGCTCTGCATCTGTTGAGCAGGCATCTGTACATATTGTACTAGTGGCACATATTGTATTTGTGGAGCTTGTGCCTGTACAAAATGTGCACTTCTCTGTGTTCCATTATTCCTATTATAACTAGGGTTAAACTGATTTCCAGACTGAGATTGGTTGTAGCTAGAGCTTTTACACTCTCTAGCAAAGTGTCCCAACTTCTGACACTTGTGACATCTAAGTTTAGACTTGTCAAAACCAATTTTTGTAGAACTGTTTAGTCCTGGAAATTTCCTTCCTGGCCTTTTATAAAATTTGTTTGTTTTAATACTTAACATGGCCAGTTGGTGTAAGATGTCCATTTCTTCTATGTCATCATTGTTGAAATTTTTTAAATCATCAATGATAAAACACATGTTATCAGCAGTTTGACTATATTCATCATTGTCATAACATGGGAATGATCTTTCTGATGAGATCCCAGCAGTTATGTCAATGTGGTCAAAAGATCCAAAACTATTTGAACAAGTAGGTGAATCTTGTCCCAATAGTGTTATACTACCTGGTAGATAGTCATCAGCAGTTTTACCAGAACTTTGCAATTTCTTCTTTTGATCGATTTCTCTTTCAAAAGTTAGCAATCCCCCATGTAATTTTGTAAGAGTGAGGGAGCTAAAGTCTGGTGAGGATCTGAGGACTATAGAATATGTTTCCCATTTTTTAGGTAAAGACCTTAAAAATCTATGAAGCATAGATACAGTTGTGTAGGTCTCACAATTTAATTTTAGCTCAGATATTAATGAGGAGAATCTTTCAAATTGTTGAGTTAAAGTTTCCCCATTTATGTGAGCAAAAGTTTCATATTGTTGAGCCAGGATTTCTCTAGTGTTGGCAATCACCTCTTCAGTTCCTCCAAACTGTTCTTTTAGGCAGTCCCAAAGCTCTTTGGCACTATCACAATGTAATAGTCCAGAGTAGATTTCATTTGGGAGTGCCATTGCCAACATAGAGAAAGCTTTAGCATCAAGCTCAAGTTTTAGGAAATCATCTTCTGTATAGTCCTTTGGGTCTTTTGGTATTTCTACTTTAGTTTCAAGATTAATATTTACTGGTTTGTGAGGACCATATATCATAGATTTCCAGCAACCAGTGTTGGTTTGAGATAATGTATGTGCCATTCTCCTTTGCCAGATATTGTATTCATTTCTAACTAGCATAGCAGGTTTATTGGCAGAACTAGTATTATGTGGATCCATTTTAAAGAGTATTGATTTGTCAAATATCTCTTAATGTGATGGATGTTGATAAAAGTAAACTTTTAATCCTTTATTGAATATCAATAAGAGCCTGTGTCTGATTCTCAATGTGTTAAATTGATATGTGATCAGATAAACCAGTGCTCTGATACCAATTGTTGGATCAGTAATGCTCTTTGATGTTTTGCTTGCTAGTGAACACTTATGTGTTTAGCAAGTGCAATCAGATTTGCACAGCGGAATAAGTAAGTAAAGTTACACTATCAACAGGAGTTATTACTCCCCCTTGATGTTTGAAAACTAAAGACAAGTTTAATGAGAATCTAAGTATTGAATGTGAATGACAATAAATACTCAAACAGATTCTCAGTAAATGAAATGGAAATAACAATAATAAGCTTTGAAGGATTTCAGTTTCAATTAAAATCAATGTCTAAAACAGAGGGATGAACCCATCTATTTATAGACTTTAAAAATACATGAACCTTGCCAAAAAGCAAGTCTGTAACAAGTTGCAATAAGTTGCATTCTTGGAACTTGCACAAAAAGATAAAGTAATAACAAACAAATAAACTACTGAAACATAAGGCGGTGGAATGATTCTGGTACAAGTGCTGATGAATGACAAACTACTAATGAGTAGTTTGTCTTCAGTAGTTCTTCAGTGAACTTGTCTGGTTAGACTTCAGAAGTTCTGATCTATCTTCTTCAGTACTTGTTGAATCCTTCTTCAGTACTTTAGTCTTCTTTCTTCAATAGTTCTGTACTTAGAATATTTGCAGAAGTATGAATTAGACTAAGGTTTGCAAAAGTGGTTTCCTCAATCCTTTTTGTCCTAACATATTGCATTGTGTACACTTAAGATTTTGTTTAGAAACCTTATTTGTCTTATTGAATTCTAAGTTCTGATCGGTTTTAGAAAATAAGGCTATGCCTTGAGTTTTTCTATTAGCATTACTGGCATTTCTATGGGATTCTTCCCTAGAAATGACACTAAATGCTTCTTTAACAGAAGGTAAAATATCTTTTATTAACAAACTAGTTCTAACACTTTGCTACACACTGTCAAGACCTATCAAGAACTGCATCAGTTTAATCATGCTACTAAAATTATTAAACTCAATAGCAGCATCACATGTACAAGCAGGTAATTGTAGTATTTGATCAAGTTGTCTCCACATAATGTTTAGTTTATGATAATACTCAGACACAGGACAACCATTTGAAGTGAATGAATTGATTTTTTGATATAAATCAAACACTACTGGTCCATCAACCTTGTCATAGGTTTCTTTTAATTTTGTCCACACACTACTAGATAGTTTAGAAAACACATGTCCTATGTATAAATCCTCACTAGTAGAGTTTAGTATCCAAGTTAGTACAATAGAATTACATCTGTCCCATTGTCTTCCCAAAACATCATTGTCAACAGACCTAATACATGACCTATCAATAAAGCCCCATTTGTTTTTAACTTGTAATGCTAGTTGCATAGCATTAGCCCACACATTATAATTTTCAGACCCCTTTAATTTTATTGACACAATAGTCAGATTACTTGAATCTGAAGGATGTAGGTATAATGGATCACTAGCATCTAATTTGCTTATTAGAGTCTCACTTGGTCTAGGGTCAGAGTTACCCCCCTCGTGTAACAACAAGACCATCAACCATTTTAATTCAGAGCAGATAATCACATAACACAGATCACAAATAAGCAAAGATAGAAAACAAACAGATAGCACAATCAATCACCAGTCACACGTAATCAAGAAAATCAACACAGACTGACACAGGCGAAACCACAACAGTGATCAAGATCGTTAGTTCATCACTCAAGGGTGCCAACGCATGTCTTATTGTGGGAGCCTCTAAGACCTAGACAGACAGACACAATCAATCAAGTACTTGAGCCAATACCGGTCCCCCTAACCTGGTCAATGCTCCTAGACACAATAAACTCAAACAAAAATAGTAAGATAAGATAGGAACAATCTCACCGAGTGCAAGCTCCTTAGAAGTTCAAGATCCGTAACCTTCACTTAGGGTTACGAGATCAAGAACAAGAAAAACAAGCTCCAGTACTCCTGATTCACCAGATCCTTATCTTAGGGTTTCAGTACTAGCCAGACACACACTCCAGAATAATAATCCAAGAAGAAGGCCAACAGATCCAAATCAAAGATAACGTATACGCAGCGAAACTACAGATCCCTAATATCCAAATCAAGACTCTAGAGCACCTTATAGCTCTGATACCATGTCAAGAAACATGGATCAACATCTAAAAATACTCTTTATTAAGAAACCAACCCAAAGAATATTATCCCAATGTATCAACTATTACAATATAAATCTCACTACAATCACACTCACCCTCACCCTCACAGATTATTAACAAGATAATCTGAAACTAAACCCTAACAGATCTACAGGCGATCTTGAGTTATTCGAGATGAACAAATCAAGTACACAATCTAAACCCTAGGATTTGTGAGTAATCAGAGAGATATTAAAAACAAACTAGAAACCCTAACTTATCAAAACTGGTAACTCTTCACGAAGCATTGTTTATATAGGGCAGAATAAGGCTCGGTGAGAAGCACACCCGAGCCAAGGAGAATCGTAGATCATCACGAGAGAAAACACACTAAAACTTGATCTGGTCCGTTAATATAGGAGTGGGGATTGCCACGCTGGCAATCCACACCAGTTCTAGACTGCTACACGAGCTGGGCTCATCCACCACCTGGGCTCATCAGTTGGGCCAAGCTTATCCATCTTTTGGGCTCATCAGCTGGACTTAATCATTCCTCAACAACAACATCAATGACCTCCAGCCCAATAGCAATATCAATTGTATACATATAAAACAAATACACATGTATTAGGAGTGAATAAAATGTAAAATTGTAAATAATAAACTTACCATTTTACCATTTCAACACCTAGTTAGCTTAAAGTGTTTTCGTTCTTGACCGAAATTGCACTGAACCTATTTAGACTATCTAAAGGTTCGTAACATGTCGTGTTGTGTTCTGTTGTGTCTTCTAATGATAAATCCAGACGTTTCGCCCCTGGGGGTAAAACATTAACAAATAAGGATAACTTATTGACAACCTAAAATGATAAAACTAATATATCCAAAACATGGATAGTGAGCAATCTGACTTAATACACAACAGACGTAATTCACAACTGAAATGAGATCTATGATTTAACACAAAAAATGCTTAAATTAATATTAAAAAACTGATGTTTTTATAAGCTAAATTTGTCACCAGTGGGATTTGAGCCATCACAACCTAAAAATAAAAAGGCAAAACTTTATCCAACACCTTAATACTATTACCCAAAGATGGGTTGGTAAAATTTAAAAAAAAAATTGCGTTACTCTTTGGATAATGTGAGCTATTTGTTTCATTCCATTCAATAGAAACCAAAATATATAAATGACAATGTGCCACAAGGTTTTAAAACTATATTTTGAACAACATTCATCAACTTCCCTGTGGCATCACATATGCAGGTCCAATTTAACATTTTTGGATATTAATAAATAAATTTTTGAAGATTTATTATAGGAACAAATCTATCACACCCTTAAATTTCACAACGGAGTTTAATCGCGAGGCGCATGACAAATCAAGATCTCATAGTTATTAGTTACATAGAACGACTTAAAATGCTCAAACCATTTAGTTCGTTATAAACAAAACCAAGTTTACTGTTTAATCAAAAAGTTTAGAGTAATGCGGAAGCGTAAATAAAATAGTTAAGTTAAACATTTTGTGCAAAACAACGCGTTCAAAACCAAAGTAATGTAAATAAAACTTAAATAAGTTTAAATAATGTTTAAACCCAATGACTCCAATGTATGCATGCCCTAACGTGCACCGTACCTAGCGACCATTCTAAGTGTGTCAACATAAAGCTAGTGAGTTCACTATTAAAAGTAACCAACAGTTAAAGTATCAAATAACCAACCACTAGTTTCAACGTATGCCAAGGGTCGCTAACCCATGGTAAGTAACTAAACAATGCGGGACCGAGAACTGACAGTGTTTTCCTTTCACCAAAGTCTATCAACAATGGTAATATGTGGTCAAAAGTTCACACCTGTGACACAAGCACGGCGTGAGACTGCTGCACAACCTAATAGCGCTATCAACTAGTACCTCGTTCGCCTACAGCCACTAACTCGATATAAAAGTAAGGACATTAAGTGATAGAGTTTTCCGTTTAGTTAACAAAAGACAAAAAGTGCAAAACTAGTAAAATCAATTCACACAAGGAATCAAAGTGGTCCCAATCCAGGTATAAAAGTAGTCCCAAATCAGGGATAAAGTGGTCCCATTCCACAGGATACATGCTTTTGATAAAAAGTAGTGAAACTCATCTTAGGTTGCGTTTTAGCATATATTCCAAACTCCAAATATGACACAAAGCACCACTAACGAACCCCTGTTATGAGTGTCACTCTATGAGTACAAGTATGTATATTTAACGCACAACAAAACTTGTTTTGTCCATGACATCCAATGATATGAAAATTTTAAGTGACACTAATGTAACTACATGCAACAAGTGACCTACGACCCATTGGTGAATATAATGCTTACATGTTATCACATACTCCATATATGATTCACATAAGTTTAAATACATGTACAAACCACATACAAGTCAATAAACCCCTTAAATAGGCACATGTGCAATATTTCTCTAATATGTGTTACGGGGCAGATTATGTGTTTTCGGGGCAGATTATAAGGTTATGTGTTATGGAATAACAATGACCTTTAGTTATTGACAAAAATGTTTGTGACATCCGTCACTTTTCATTGTATTTTTTTTTATTTATTTATCTGTACGTTATACCACAGTTAATAAAATGTGACATTTCTTGAACGTTTATTACGGGTTCGTTTAATCATATGGGATAATAATAATAATAATAATAATAATAATAATAATAATAATTATGTATATACCTACACAAGTCCAGCCCATAAACCATCCCAGCCCATCTGATGAAGCCCAACAGCCTTCAGGCCGGCCCAAACACCTCTTAATACTTTTAACAAAAAAATAATAGTCCTAGCCGGGGTTCGAACCCGCGCCAAGACCGGCCTAAACCAACTCAACACACTTAACCAACTGGGCTGACTATCAACTTGGAATAAACCCGGACACTTATTTATTTTATACGCGTTTTTCTAAAACCTGCAATTTGACTTAGAAAGTCAACTGCTTGGACGCGTATGATTATCAATCAAGATTAATGCTTGATTGATCTAAATTAGGCAAACCTATGTGATTACCGGCCTATTGCAACTCGTATACACGTCCATTACACGTCAATTGTTGACTAATTGAATCAATTAAACGCGTATGATAATTAACGAGGTCAAACCTTCCAATTAACACAACCCTTTGATCCCCTATATAATCAGACCCTCTGCGAACCTTGATCACTCGCTCACAACTCTCTCTCAACCTCCCAATCTCTCTGATTTACTCTGATCTTTATAATTTTGAACGCCGTTTGACTTTGGTCTTTGACCAATCAATTATCCACGAATACCCACTGTAAGTTTGATGTTCTTTATGGGTTTTGATCACCGGCGTTCACTCATCAAAAGCCCTAACATCAATTGGGCCAATGATGAGTGAATTGCATTATTGAAATTTCTAGGGTTCGTGACTTCAATTGGGGATAAAACTGATTTTCGCGTCGTGTATATAATTAAATTCAAACCAGAAACATCACAACCACCGGCCTAGGCCAAGTGGTTGTGACCATGGTCCATTCCAGTGGTCACCCGGGTTCGAGTCCCGGCTCTGACCGGTTTTGTTCTTTTCTTTTCTTTTCTTCTTTTTAAACAAACAATTATATATATATATATATATATTAAAAACCTTTTAATCTTTTAAATTCTTTTTAAAATATCAAAACTATTTTATAAATTCTAAAAAAATTACATTTGTTTAATCTGATATAAAAGTTTCATTTATAATTTTTATTTTTCAGAAATTCATTTATTTAATATTTATAATAATTAAATCATTTTTAATCTATTAGATTTATAAAAATCCATTTATATATCAAAACAACTTTATTAAATTCTCCAAAAATTATCCTGACTTTTTATAAAGATAAACTTTACTGAAATAATTTTTAATTCAGTAAAATCATTTATTTTATATTTTTTAATCAATTTTTGTTAGATTTAATCATAATTAAATCATAATAAATCCAATTTTCATCATTTTTGCACCAAAATTTTATACAAATTATTTTTAATCATTTAGAACAGAAACATGATTTTTAAAATAAGAATTCTTTAATTTTAGTATTTTTGAATATTAAAGTTAAATGTTGGCTATTCATAAATAAATAGGTTTAAAAATCTATTTTAAATGAAATAATTTTATAAAAATTATTTCTATACTTCAAACACTTTATTGCGTATATTCTAAATTCAAATTTTATTAAGAGACCTTTATTTATTTATTTATTAAATTTCTCATAATTAATAAACAATTTGTTTATTAAACAAATAAACGTTATCCCCAATTCGAAGCCCTAGAAATACATGTATCCTAGAGTTATTTCACTCATACATTATCAATTACTTTAGGTTAATCATTTGGGAGTAATCTCAAATTCATATTTCGTTGTCCAGTCCAATTTCAAGTTACTACGTGAACAGTGAGTACTTCCTATCCCCTTTTTGCTTTTATTCATTTTTGGGGTGTTACATGTACACTTATACAAATTACAAATACAAGTTCACATTTTTACAATACAATTCTAGTACTATGTGCATTTGCTTACAAACGTGCTTTATGCTTAGACATTACATGTAGAATACATTTGTACTTAGTGAAATCATTAACATTGTACAAGCCGACCTTAACATTGGATAGCGCTATTTGGATTGACAACCCGCCTAGGTTGATTCTCCCCCTTTTTCATCGGAGAATCCGTGGCCATTGTTAAGTTATTATCCACTTGTTGGATAAGTACACTACAGTTCATACAGTACATTATACAGTCACAGGGTTGATTTCGCTCATTTGTTTGATACATGGTTTACATATTTGCACTGTAGCTTGCACTTGAATTGTATAACTTTTAATCTACTATATATATCAAAACTAGGAATGCTCACCAACATTTCTTATGTTGACCAAACCTATTTTTGTACATGTTTCAGGTGCAGTTTGATCAAGAAACTTTTAGCGCTTTATTATGCAGTTATTTCATTATTTATATCTCATTTAAGACTTTGTATTTTCCATTTCCTTGTAAGACAATTTTTGGGTTATTTAATAATATTTACATTTAAGTACCATGTGCTTTTGAACAATCGTCACTACGTGACACCTCGATGATTCCGCCATCGGTTGGGGTGTTACAGATTGGTATCAGAGCCATGGTTATAGGGAATTAGGTTATTAGAATGCCTTTTAGCCTAGACTATAACCAAATTTCAACTTACAGGTACAACACTTCCTAATTTATCATTCCTCTCATTACCCTTCACTTTCCTTCCTCAATCTTTCCCTTTCTTCTCCTTTTCTCCTCATCTTTCATCATGACGTATAGAGATGGTATCCTACAAGGAGTGAGAAGACTACATCATCATGGAGCGGGAGCAGTACCTTTCATGAAGACACTCTTAGGCATAATGCCTACTCTTATTTTTGCTCCTTCAAAGTTGTTGAACTTTAATGGGTGTGAAAAAGGACACGTGCAATCTGGAAGGGTGGACGCCTGTACCCTGGGTTTTCTGGCATAGGCAAGCATAGCGCATAAATCCATTTACGGACCTGTTATGCTTACCTGGGGATTCCTGGAGTGAGTGTCCACTTATAGGCTAAAGCATGTCTTCTTTGATCACCACTGGGCTCAATTTCTTTGAAAAGTCAACGTTCTTGTTGGGCTTTATAGCTAGACAAGAGCAATCCAAACATGTTATACAAATATTTCAAATGATATATCTTTATTTCACATACGATATCTTGTGATCATAACTCTTATGCAATATTACACTTACATTTATTAATCTCATAACTTTTCATTGACTGTCTTGTAGATGTCTGCTCGCCGTATGCTCCGTGATGCTAGCCAACGCACTGTTCGTGCCTCTGGACAACGTTCTGATCGTCGCCTTGCTTCTCTTGTCGCTGAGCAAATTGCTGCAGTGATTCCAAATCTTGTTAGTGAGTTAACCCAGAACAGCAACAGTACCAATACAGAGGGTGCAACTCAATCCCGGTGTACATTCAAACACTTCAACTCATGCAATCCCACGAAGTTTACTGGGGAGGAGGGTGCTACTAGCCTCCTCCAATGGTTTGAAAGTATGGAAAGTACCTTCGTGAACAGCGAGTGTCCTGATAACCTCCGCGTTCGCTATGCTACCAGTGTCCTTCAAAAGGGGGCATTGACCTGGTGGAATGGTGAAAAGCGTAATCGGGGCGCTGATGTTGCTCTATCCTTGTCTTGGACTGAGGTCAAGGAACTTATGATCGCCAAGTTCTGCCCTAGGAACGAAATGAGGAAGCTAGAGGAAGAGTTCCATGGGTTAAAACAGGACAGTGGTGAAAATCTTGCGTACAACACTCGTTATCATGAGCTCAGTATTTTGGTTCCACACATGGTTACCCCGGTCTCTCGAGCAATTGAGAAGTATATTGAGGGATTGCCTGACCAAATTCAAGATGTAGTCACTGGAAGCAGACCCACTACGGTGGAAGAAGCCATTCAGCTTGCAGCCTCCTTGACTGACAAGCACGTCAAAAAGGGAAATTTGGTTAGGAAAGGAACCAAGAAATCAACTGAGAAGACCCCCACCCCTACTACTGAATCATCAAGAGTTGCTGTAGACAATACCGGTTCCAACACTAGGAAGCGGAAGTCCAGGGGTAGAAACTATGCTGTTGTGGCCCCAGTAACTCAGGCTCCAATAGCCCAGGCTCCAATGGCTCAGGCTCCTCCTGTTAAGAAGGTTTATAGTGGAAACTTACCCAAGTGTGCCACCTGTCAGTACCATCACCCCGCAAATTTTCCTTGTCGCCACTGTACCACCTGTGGTAGGTATGGTCATGTAGCTGCCACATGTCGATCTACGTTTCGACCTCAACCTATTAATGCTCAACCTGTTAACCCTCAACCAGCTCGCCAAAACCCACAACCTATAGCATATGGTCGGGCTTGCTTCAATTGTGGTGATCCGAACCACTTCAGAAACCAATGTCCAGCACTTGTCCCAGCAAACCATGCGGCAAACCCAGTGGCTCGTGGTAGGGCTTTCAACATCAATGCAACAGAAGCTCAGGAAACAAATGACGTGGTGAATGGTACGTTTTTACTTGATGGTCGTTATGCTTCAATTTTATTTGATACTGGTGCGGATAAAAGTTTTGTGTCATTAGCATTCGAACCTCTATTATCTCACACTCGCTCTAGATTAGGAGCGCCTTTCACAGTCGAGGTCGCAGATGGTAAACCCATCTCAATCGATTCTATTATTCAGGGTTGTACTCTTAGCCTTAATGAACATGACTTCACCATTGATCTTATACCCATGAAATTGGGAAGCTTTGATGTTATCGTGGGTATGGATTGGCTTTCTAAACATCATGCCGAAGTTGTCTGCTTTGAGAAATTTATTCGGTTTCCTCTCGCATCGGGTGACTTTTTACGGGTTTATGGTGAGAAACCACCCAGTGGTCTTAAACTCATGTCTTGCACCCAAGCACAGAGATATCTACGCAAGAAATACGTAGCTTTCTTGGCCCATATTGTGGAAAAGAAAGGTAAAGACAAGAGTATTCAAGATGTTCCTGTTGTTCGTGAGTTTCCCGAAGTTTTTCCTGATGATTTACCGGGACTTCCACCAGTGCGTCCTGTCGAATTTCGTATTGATCTTGTACCTGGTGCTACGCCCGTTGCTAAATCTCCATACCGCCTTGCACCTTCCGAGATGCAAGAACTTGCGAGTCAACTTCAAGAGTTGGCAGACAAGGGTTTCATTCGTCCCAGTTCATCACCTTGGGGAGCTCCAGTCTTATTTGTAAAGAAGAAGGATGGATCTTTCCGTATGTGTATTGATTATCGGGAGTTGAATAAACTCACCATTAAAAACCGGTACCCTTTACCTCGCATTGATGACCTCTTTGATCAACTTCAAGGTTCGACTTGTTTCTCAAAGATCGATCTTCGTTCGGGATATCATCAACTACGAGTCCATGAAGACAACATCCCAAAAACAGCTTTCCGTACACGTTATGGGCATTACGAGTTTATGGTTATGCCTTTTGGGCTAACGAATGCACCCGCTGTCTTCATGGATCTCATGAATCGCGTGTGCAAACCCTTCTTGGATAAGTTCGTAATTGTTTTCATCGATGACATTCTCATTTACTCTAAGACCAAATCAGCCCACGAGCAACACCTTAGACAAATTTTGAGTCTTTTGAAGAATGAACAACTGTATGCCAAATTCTCCAAGTGTGAGTTCTGGCTTAAAGAGGTTCAATTTTTGGGACACATTATCAGTGATAAGGGTATACACGTGGATCCAGCTAAGATTGAGGCTGTTAAGAATTGGATTACACCCAAGTCTCCCACGGAAGTTCGCTCCTTTCTTGGCTTAGCGGGCTATTATCGTCGATTTATTCTCAACTTTTCCAAGATTGCCTTACCTCTCACTTCCTTGACCCATAAGGATAAACCATATGTATGGGGACCCAGTCAGGAAGAAGCATTCCAGACTTTGAAGCAGAAACTGTGTGATGCTCCAATCCTCACTTTACCTGACGGCAATGAGGATTTCGTGGTTTACTGTGATGCCTCTAATCAAGGCCTTGGTTGTGTTCTCATGCAACGAGGCAAGGTTATAGCATATGCATCACGACAACTGAAAAACCATGAGAAAAATTACACTACCCATGATCTTGAGCTCGGAGCGGTCGTCTTCGCACTTAAGATTTGGCGTCACTATTTATATGGTACAAAATGTGTGATCTTCACTGACCACAAGAGTCTTCAACACATTTTCAACCAGAAAGATCTGAACATACGACAACGACGATGGGTCGAGTTGTTAAACGACTACGACTGCGAGATTCGCTACCATCCTGGCAAGGCGAATGTTGTAGCCGATGCCCTTAGTCGCAAAGGCCATGCCCAGCTTTATTGTGCTCAGGTCCAGTCTGATATCAAACTCCGCATCATTGAAGCCCAACATGTCTCTGTTACTGAGGGCAACATGTACGAAGAAATGTCGTGTGGAGCCGAAAATCAGTTGGAAACCAAAAATGGCTTACTTTATTTCATGAACCGTCTATGGATCCCTGATCGTGACAACCTGCGTACCTTCCTCATGGACGAGTCCCATAAGTCTCGTTATTCCATTCACCCTGGTGCAGATAAGATGTATCAGGATCTGCGTACTTTGTATTGGTGGCCCGGTATGAAAAAGGACATAGCTCTTTATGTGGCTAAATGCCTTACTTGTTCTAAAGTCAAAGCTGAGCACCAACGTCCATCTGGTTTACTTGTGCAACCAGAAATACCAGTGTGGAAGTGGGAGAACATTGCTATGGACTTCATCACGAAGCTTCCACGCACCACTCGCGGGCATGACAGTATCTGGGTTATTGTCGATCGTTTGACCAAATCTGCTCACTTCCTACCCATTCGTGAGACCTACACAGCTGAGAAGCTGGCTAAGATTTACATCAGTGAGATTGTCAGCCGTCATGGTATTCCTCTAGACATTATTTCCGATCGTGATAGCTGGTTTACTTCTCGCTTTTGGCAGACATTTCAGTCCGCACTTGGTACACAACTAAATCTTAGCACCGCTTATCACCCACAGACGGATGGTCAAACTGAACGAACCATCCAAACATTGGAGGATATGCTTCGAGCGTGCATCATCGACTTTGGTGGTAATTGGGACACGCACCTACCCTTGGTTGAGTTCTCGTATAATAACAGCTACCATTCCAGTATTAACATGGCACCATTTGAGGCACTCTATGGTCGCAAATGTCGTTCCCCTGTGTGTTGGAGCGAGGTTGGTGAAACACAAATCACCGGTCCCGAACTGATACAAGAAACGACAGACAAAATTCACCGCATTCGTGAGAACTTACAAGTTGCTCGGAGCAGGCAGAAGAGCTATGCCGATCAAAGGCGCAAGCCTCTAGAATTCCAAGTCGGAGACATGGTACTTCTCAAGGTTTCACCTTGGAAGGGTGTATTTCGGTTTGGAAAGAAAGGGAAACTTGCACCACGGTTCGTAGGCCCTTTTAAGATCCTTGAACGAGTTGGGAAGGTGGCTTACAAGCTCGATTTACCACCAGAACTCAATAATGTTCATCCAACGTTTCATGTTTCTAATCTCAAAAAGTGTTTGGCTGAAGATAACCTCCATGTTCCTTTAGAGGATATCCAGATTGACGAATCGATGCGCTTCATAGAGAAACCTTTGGAGATTATGGATCGAGATGTCAAGACGCTTAAGCGAAGCCGAATTCCTATTGTCAAAGTCCGTTGGGAATCCAAACGAGGCCCAGAGTTTACTTGGGAGCGTGAGGACCAAATGATGTCTAAGTATCCTCACCTCTTTCCAGAGACTACCACTTGAAGGAATTTCGGGACGAAATTTCTAAAAGTAGGGGATGCTGTGACATCCGTCACTTTTCATTGTATTTTTTTTTATTTATTTATCTGTACGTTATACCACAGTTAATAAAATGTGACATTTCTTGAACGTTTATTACGGGTTCGTTTAATCATATGGGATAATAATAATAATAATAATAATAATAATAATTATATATATACCTACACAAGTCCAGCCCATAAACCATCCCAGCCCATCTGATGAAGCCCAACAGCCTTCAGGCCGGCCCAAACACCTCTTAATACTTTTAACAAAAAAATAATAGTCCTAGCCGGGGTTCGAACCCGCGCCAAGACCGGCCTAAACCAACTCAACACACTTAACCAACTGGGCTGACTATCAACTTGGAATAAACCCGGACACTTATTTATTTTATACGCGTTTTTCTAAAACCTGCAATTTGACTTAGAAAGTCAACTGCTTGGACGCGTATGATTATCAATCAAGATCAATGCTTGATTGATCTAAATTAGGCAAACCTATGTGATTACCGGCCTATTGCAACTCGTATACACGTCCATTACACGTCAATTGTTGACTAATTGAATCAATTAAACGCGTATGATAATTAACGAGGTCAAACCTTCCAATTAACACAACCCTTTGATCCCCTATATAATCAGACCCTCTGCGAACCTTGATCACTCGCTCACAACTCTCTCTCAACCTCCCAATCTCTCTGATTTACTCTGATCTTTATAATTTTGAACGCCGTTTGACTTTGGTCTTTGACCAGTCAATTATCCACGAATACCCACTGTAAGTTTGATGTTCTTTATGGGTTTTGATCACCGGCGTTCACTCATCAAAAGCCCTAACATCAATTGGGCCAATGATGAGTGAATTGCATTATTGAAATTTCTAGGGTTCGTGACTTCAATTGGGGATAAAACTGATTTTCGCGTCGTGTATATAATTAAATTCAAACCAGAAACATCACAACCACCGGCCTAGGCCAAGTGGTTGTGACCATGGTCCATTCCAGTGGTCACCCGGGTTCGAGTCCCGGCTCTGACCGGTTTTGTTCTTTTCTTTTCTTTTCTTCTTTTTAAACAAACAATTATATATATATATATATATATATATATATATATATTAAAAACCTTTTAATCTTTTAAATTCTTTTTAAAATATCAAAACTATTTTATAAATTCTAAAAAAATTACATTTGTTTAATCTGATATAAAAGTTTCATTTATAATTTTTATTTTTCAGAAATTCATTTATTTAATATTTATAATAATTAAATCATTTTTAATCTATTAGATTTATAAAAATCCATTTATATATCAAAACAACTTTATTAAATTCTCCAAAAATTATCCTGACTTTTTATAAAGATAAACTTTACTGAAATAATTTTTAATTCAGTAAAATCATTTATTTTATATTTTTTAATCAATTTTTGTTATATTTAATCATAATTAAATCATAATAAATCCAATTTTCATCATTTTTGCACCAAAATTTTATACAAATTATTTTTAATCATTTAGAACAGAAACATGATTTTTAAAATAAGAATTCTTTAATTTTAGTATTTTTGAATATTAAAGTTAAATGTTGGCTATTCATAAATAAATAGGTTTAAAAATCTATTTTAAATGAAATAATTTTATAAAAATTATTTCTATACTTCAAACACTTTATTGCGTATATTCTAAATTCAAATTTTATTAAGAGACCTTTATTTATTTATTTATTAAATTTCTCATAATTAATAAACAATTTGTTTATTAAACAAATAAACGTTATCCCCAATTCGAAGCCCTAGAAATACATGTATCCTAGAGTTATTTCACTCATACATTATCAATTACTTTAGGTTAATCATTTGGGAGTAATCTCAAATTCATATTTCGTTGTCCAGTCCAATTTCAAGTTACTACGTGAACAGTGAGTACTTCCTATCCCCTTTTTGCTTTTATTCATTTTTGGGGTGTTACATGTACACTTATACAAATTACAAATACAAGTTCACATTTTTACAATACAATTCTAGTACTATGTGCATTTGCTTACAAACGTGCTTTATGCTTAGACATTACATGTAGAATACATTTGTACTTAGTGAAATCATTAACATTGTACAAGCCGACCTTAACATTGGATAGCGCTATTTGGATTGACAACCCGCCTAGGTTGATTCTCCCCCTTTTTCATCGGAGAATCCGTGGCCATTGTTAAGTTATTATCCACTTGTTGGATAAGTACACTACAGTTCATACAGTACATTATACAGTCACAGGGTTGATTTCGCTCATTTGTTTGATACATGGTTTACATATTTGCACTGTAGCTTGCACTTGAATTGTATAACTTTTAATCTACTATATATATCAAAACTAGGAATGCTCACCAACATTTCTTATGTTGACCAAACCTATTTTTGTACATGTTTCAGGTGCAGTTTGATCAAGAAACTTTTAGCGCTTTATTATGCAGTTATTTCATTATTTATATCTCATTTAAGACTTTGTATTTTCCATTTCCTTGTAAGACAATTTTTGGGTTATTTAATAATATTTACATTTAAGTACCATGTGCTTTTGAACAATCGTCACTACGTGACACCTCGATGATTCCGCCATCGGTTGGGGTGTTACAATGTTGTCACAAAAGCACTATGTAGGCAGAGTGTCAATAAGTAAACTGCTATGATGCACGGGGACACCACTTTGGGTGCAGTACTCGTTTCAGAAACGCGTTGGGGATGACATGGAAACGTTTCCTGCCCGTTTCCAGTTTTGGAGGGACGTTTCTCACACGTTTCCTAAACGTTTCCAAACGTTTCCTGCTCGAGATCACGTTTCTGTGGATAAAAATGATGTTTCGATCATGAATGAGGCTCTGTTTAGGGCCTGATTAAAACGTTATGGGTAGAAAGGAGAAGAAAGTGGTGCTTACCAAGGAAAATAGAGAAGCAATAGTGGTTACTTGGAGCTTACCTGATGATTTTAGGTATGAATAGGGTTACAGGGGAGTCATTAGTGACCAAAGAGAAAGATAAAGGAGCCAGAATTGTGGCGGTTGATTATTATTAGGTTAAATAGATAAACTCCTTTTTCTTTCTTTTTCACATTTTCTATTAACTAATTAACAATTTTCATCTCTTAGTTATAGTTTTTATCATATTTAACCCTATACTTTTACATATGTGAATCAAGATATTATGCATATTATTTTTTGGGTTGTATATATACACACACACATATATATATATATATATATATATATTTTATTAATATATTAAATCATAAATAAAATTTATTTATAGCTAAAATTTTAAAACCAAAGGTACATCGTATCTTAGACATTTGATATATTTTTTTATTGTCGTACCTTTGCCATACCCGTATCTTGAATTTTTGAGTTTTGTTGTTTCGCGTACCCGCATCGTCCTCATACCCATAGTTGAATTGTCCAATAACTAAGGCTTTAACAATCATTTCTCTACATATTATATTAAATAAAAACATACATTATATTAAAATAAAAACATACATGACTAAAATAAAACATAATAATTAAAATAAAGCGGTTCAATAATGGTGAGTCTACCGCCGTAGGTTCTCAATATTCACCAAGCTGAAACTTGGCCAAACTGCTGGCCGTAGCGGGGTTGGTATCGTTGATGAGCGGTGTTAATCGCTTCATCCTATGTTACATCCGCGTTGTTCATCGTCTGATTGAAGAGTGTCTCAAATCTTATAGACCTAAGCTGTAACGTAGTAAATATGGAATGAACCTCATGAATCATGCATTGGTTTTTGCCCGGATGTAGGTGGGATTGTGTAAAAGCGAAGTTCCACCATATCAAAGATGCAATCATCGTCGCCGTTTGCTCGGCGACAACCACCCAACTCGTAGCCAAAGTGATTTCCTCTTCTTCAGTCCACTGTTTTGCCATTGAAAGTTAAAGAAAAATTATTATTTGGGAATGAAAAAAATAGAGAGTTAAAAAACATTGAGAGTGAAAAATTTGAGAGTGAGGATTGTGTGATGGAAAAGATGGATGTGTATATATATTAAAAATAATTGTATTTTTTTAATTAAAAAACCCAACCTAACGTTCCCCCCAACGGTCCCTTCTTCCTCGATTTCATCCCACCAATGTTCAAATCATGGTTAACGAGCACCATTCCGATTGTGGAACACCGAATAACGGTCGGGAATAACGAAGCGATGCGGTGTTCCAAACCGTTAAGACGTTGAGTTGGCTGCTTCGTTATTCCACCACGGACGGTCTAAATTATTATTGATCATTGAATATGGTAAAAAAAAAAGGTTTTTATATCTACCATGGATCCCAACACTGGTAAATAGATAACACGTGGGAATATAAGTTATAGCAAATATCGTACCAGACTTTTTATTTTAAAAATGAGCTTGCTCTAATTATTATATATATTAATTACAAACATACTAAACAATAGTTTACTTTTTTGTTTTTAGAATTGACACACAAGTTTTACTTTATAGAATTGCCACACAACATTATAATAGTGTACTTTTTTGTTTTTAGAATTGACACACAATTCCATTATTTTGTGTACTTCTTTTGTCCATGTCCATTGTTCCTTTTGCGTCGACGTAAATTTGGTTGGAGTTGAGATAAATATAATACGTTTTGATTCGATGGTATAAATTCGAATGGGTCTATTCTTCGATGTAAATTTAGTTCAGTAACAAGTCAGGTCAAATATAAATTCAAGTTCATCTACATTTCGACATTATTTTGATACTCTTTTTTCGTATAAAGTTCATTTTGTCTATCTTTCAATGAATATTTTGTGTATGCCTCCATCTTTATTTAGTATGTTTCTTTTGTATGACTCAGGTCACATATAATACGTTTTGATTTGACGGTATAAATTCAAATTAGTCTACGTTTTTACTGTGCCGCGCGCCGCCGCAACGCGCGGCGGGTCAAAAACTAGTTCATATTAAATTTAATCATCAGATTCACGATAATCACTTATATTGATTGTAGTCAATCCATTTTTTCGAGTTCTTTATTCTTCATATTTGTTTCGTTTAATTATGATAATTTGATATTTTTTTCATTCAAAGGATAGCGCCATAACGCTACCTTTGACCCACATCTAAGGTCAAATACCGAAGTTTTGCTGATAACCGTTACAAGTAGCAAATGAATTCAAAACTACACGAGTGTACATATGGTCCCCTTGTTAACTTGCATATGTTTGGCGTTGTATTGCAAGGTTTGACAGTGGACGACATTTTTTACCTGGACCACTTTTATTACATATATATACAATGTACCATGATGAATATTTGTTGTTTTGTTAGTTGGCCCATTTTATACCCGATCTCTTTTGCTCATAGTGAAATTTCTTAGATTCGCAATTTAGTTGGTCGTGTTATCCATGATTTCAGCTTGGACGTAGTTTATCAAAGTTTTTAGCTCAATGAAACTTATGTGTGTCGTGTTGGTAACTTGATTTGGTTTTGTTCAGTTTGTAGGCCTTGCTAATGCCGTAGAAGCAAATTACCAGATGAACTCTCGGATTCTTCTAAGCGGACTAATGGAATGAGAATCCGGCTAGACATGTGGTTAATGTTAGGGGTGAGCAGAAAAACGGAAAAAACCGATTTAACCGAACCGAAAATAACCGAACCGCTAAAAAAAACCTGAAAAACCGAACAAAAAAAAACAAACCGAAAAAAAACCGAACCGAATAACCCAAAACATCATTTTTTTAATATATCCTATACACTGATTTAGGAATTATTAAATTTATTCTTGAAAATAATTAATTTTCAAAGTATTACAAAAGAAATGTCTTAATAAAAACTTTGGTAAAACATGGAAATCGTTTAGAATGTTCGATCTATGTAAACAATATTAATTTAAAAGGTAAAATATATTAACATAGATATAAACATCTAAGAAAGATTCTTAAATCTTGGATTGTAAGTTCTATTTTTAAATTTTATGAAATTATGTTCCAAAGACCGAAAAACCGAATCGAACCATTACTAAAACCGAAAAGACCGAAACCGAAAAAAACCGAAACCAAAAGCCAAACACTTCGGTTACGATTGTGGTTTTACCAAAAATGTTAAAAACCGAACCAAACCGTGCACACCCCTAGTTGATGTTATTGAAGGGGGATATTAGATTTCAAAGTAAAATTATTTATGGATTATATTTTGTATATGATAGTCAAGAAATTTTACATGACAATAACTTTTTTTAGCGGCTTAAATGAGATTTGAACACTCATCATTTGAAAAGACAACCTTATCTAAGGAGGGACAGGGTGTTACCCTGGGTTTTTTCACTTCATTGATTTTAATCAATCTTGTACTGTCACATCACTTCACTGAAACAGTTTTTTTAGAGACAACACTCCACTGTTCTTTACCCAATAATTAATTATTTTCACACATATAGTAATAATAATATTAATTATAATATATCCCCCTTCTTCTCTCTCTCTCTCTCTCTCTCTCTCTCTCTCTCTCTCTCTCTCTCTCTCTCTCTCTCTCTCTCTCTCTCTCTCTCTCTCTCTCTCTCTCTCTCTCTCTCTCTCTCTCTCTCTCTCTCTCTCTCTCTCTCTCTCTCTCCTGCACCACTCATTTTTTTTATTTTGAGAGAGAATGTCAGTGAACCAACACGGTAAAAAGAATCCGTATTTGGTTCACGGGGCCCATACCAGCACTAGTAGCGACGGTGTTACCGTGCTGATAGTGTGGTACTCGTGACCTTTTCTGGTGGCGCCCCCTCCACGCTTATGGTAGGTGGAAGGTGTTTTGGTTACATAAAGAAAAACAAAAAAAAAAAAAAACTTTTGTGTAAAAGCCGAAAAAAAAAACATTTTCTTTTGGAAGTTAAAAGCTTGGACCATTTTGCTAAATGAAAGTCCACGTTATGTTAAAAGCCCATGAGAGAATTAGTGATGTTAAATGGGTCATCTTCAATCCAAAACAGCACAAATTAAAATTGACACAAACCAATGACACAGACAAAAATAATTTTGGTATGTGAATTCAAACACGACACAAACTTCACAAGTTGACACAAACGTATTATTACATTACACAGAGAATTTGTATAACAAAAATTCTCTTAATAAAACTTTACATACAATCAGTTATAATTACATGGTCTTAATTATATAAACTAGTAGGAAACCCGCGCGATGCGGCGGGAGTGACACTTTTTATTTCGGTACTTATTTCAAATTTGTATAGTATTTGTTGTAGCATCATTGCAGTGGATATACGTCATAAGCGTTACACATGTCTAGTAACTAAAAAGATTTAACATTTAAATTGTAAAATACTTTTAAGAAACATTTGATAAAATAAAGTAACATACGAAAGGAAAAATAAGTATTAATAAACATAAAAGTTGAGAAAAATAAAAGCTAGTGAACTACTTGAATCATGAGATCAATTTAGTCATACACGTTCCAAGTCTACATGATCTCATCTATATTGTCTGCCCACCATTTGTCATCAAGAATGATCACTGAAATTTCTTTTATATCTTCATGTTTGATTATTACATCTTTTGGCGAGGATGAGTTTCCCTCATTTTCTCCTATCTAGAGTGTCATCAAATATGTCTTCTTTGTCATTTTCATCAGAACTGTCTAGATCAATAACTTGACTCCATTTCCATTAAGAGAGCCTCTTGGATCTCTTCCTATTAATTTCATGCATCTGATCCTTAAAATAAATTAAAAAAGTTTAATATACAAGTTAATAGAAGATGAAATAAATGTTGATATTACCTATTCACTAAATTCATGTTGAATATCATATTTGTAGGGACTAAACATTGCACCATAGCAAATAATCTCAACACTATTATCACCATTATCCTATAATAAAACACATACAATATACCACATAAAATAACAGCCATGTTAATATTAAAAAAATAAACATTAATAAATACAACCTTAGACACTACTTTAGACGCTTGTATGGCTATTCGTTTGTTCATTTCCGTATGTTTTTCATCTAAATGAATCTGCAAATTACCAAGAAGTTAACACTTAAATGATTAAGATATGTATAAAAATGTATAATTAGTAAAATGAGACGAATGAAAACCATAAACTAACAAATAACCAACATTAGAATCTTCAACTTCTGAATTCAGTATCCATGCATACGTATTTTAGCAAGTGAAATAGGTGTGCATTAGTATGTATTTATAGAATAAACTTTAGTAGGTTAGCACATGGTTTATTTTTCAAATTCATGATTTTCCCATCCCTTTAAATTATGAAATTTTGTTAAACTTTAGTAGGTTAGCACATGGTTTAAATTTTGAAATTGATGATTTTCCCACCCCTTTAAATTAGGAAATTTTGTTTATCTTTGACTAAAGTGTAAAAAATTATTGTGTCTTCTGTGAATACAAAATTAAGTGCATTTATCTTTTTTTTAAACTTTGTTAAAAAAAACCCCCTTCAAATTAGGGAGTTTTGTTGTTATTAACATAGATGTTCATATCACATGGATATATAATACACATCATGTGTTTTCTACCAAATTGATGCAGCTGAGGTTTTTAAAAGAAATTTACCTACAATTAATATCTACAATGCATTTTTATATTTTTTTATTAACTTAATTATTTTAAAGTTTTATACATTTAGCTAGTTATGTATATTTAAAAGTTTAATGAGATTTCTTTTAGTTAATTATTGTAAGGATTTGAGTCTGATTGTTTAGATATGTTTAGAAGAAGATGAGAATTGAATGATGTAAGTATATATGGAAAGTGCAGCAGAATGATAAACAATAATCAAAACAATAGGAATAAATATTTTCTTTAATCGAAAGCTTTCATTAATTGAAAGATTACAATCAATACAAGTACTCCCCCTCAGCCTGATCACACAGTGATTGTTTGTCTAAGAGAATGTTTGTGTGTGTGATGCAATAGAACAGTACAAGCACTGTTCTATTTATAGACAAATCTAAACCACTGGTGACCTGTGCTGACGTCACCTAAGATAGTGACCTCTAACAGAATAACAACATAAAACATCTGCCCTATACAAACTACTGTTGTATTACAAAACACTGTAAGGTAAACTACTGTTGAGGGAAAACTCTGATGGTCTTGCAACATCTGTTGGAGTCTAAGTGTTGTTGACTCCAACAGACCTTTATTCTTCAGTACTTGATCAGCAGTTGTTTCTTCATCAGACCTTTGGTCAGCAGTTGCTCTCTACCAGTTGTTATCTAGCAGTCCTTTGTATTAGCAGTTGTCATAGCAGTTGTTTGGATGGAACAGTTGTTAGGGTCAGCAGTCTTTTGGGAAGAGTATGTTGTAAAGATTGTTTATTTGTGTGGATCAACTGTTAGTATATTTTGGCTTTTCAATCATCTGTTCTTCTTCAGGTCAGCAGACCCAACATTTATATTTATGTGTATACCTATTAATATATGCATGCATACCCATATACATATGCACATATTGCTAATGTTGATTATTTAAATAGGGTACTACAATTAAAGCTATCAGAAACAAACGTGATAAAGCATTCTTAGAGCCCAGTCTTGTGTTGCAGTTTTGTTACCGTGTGAAAAATTAATTGTCTGTCAAAGCAAGGATGAACCATAATGTTTAACAACATCATCATATTTTAAGAATCACCAAAGCTGATATGTGGATTTCGAGTGCCCTATTTGGTTTTTTAAAATCGTTGCATTTGATTTATGTGAATTTTTCATTATTGGGCGGAACAGTATTTAACACCAAATTCAATTTTACAATTTTGAGTTTTACTTGATCATGAAATGGTGTTATGATTCAACATCCATATTAACAATAAATCCATATTATATTTCATCTAGTTAGTATTTAAAACATAAAATGCAATAATCACTTGTACATAAGACATTTTTTCTTGTACATTTCAATCCACACATCGGTATTGACTACGACAAACACCGACACGTCGACAAAAATGAGCCGGTCGTCATGGTATATTCGAATGATTTTAAAATATAATAGTTTTAAAGTTATGATAGAATTAAATAAAAGAAATTATAATTTTGTAGGGGAGGGGATGAAAATGTAATTACTAACTAAAAATTAGGGAATTAAAGTGTAAATAAGATAGGTATTAAAGTGTAAATAATGTATGAATGACTATTTTACCCTCATTTTAGGGTTGTTAATGAAAAATTAGTTCTTAACTTTTGGGTATCTTAAAATACCCATCCCTCATGCATTATAACATAGTATAGATATAGATAGTATAGATTGCTCGGAAATTGATTCGTTGGCCGTTCAAAAAAAAAAAAAAAAAAGATAGTATAGATTGATTATTACTTAACCCCAACATATTATTTTTTAAATAAAAAAACTATAGCAATACTATACTCAAATTAAAAAGAAAAAAAAATGCTCGTTTATACAGTGTAATATGTGACATCCGTCACTTTTCTTTTTATTTTATTTTTTATTTTTGTAATAAATAATAATAATAATAATAATAATAATAATAAATAATAATAATAATAATGAGAAAAAAAAATAGATATATGATAGTCTTTTTTTCTCAAACAACTAAACCATCCTAACCCATTAAACATAACCCAAACATACCCTTTATACCTATTTTCGGAGCCCATCACGCAGGCCCAACCAAACCTAAGCCCAAGCCCAACTCCCCTCCTTCTTCTCCTATCTGATTTAAACAAAAAAAAAAAGAGATTGTTTGGGCCGGGACTCGAACCCGCGCCCAAACCGGTCCAAGGTTTAGCATCACACACGTAACCAACTGAGCCAAGGCTCATACCTGTTTGTATCCCAAACCATATTATATAAAACACCACACAATTGTCCCCTTCTCCTTCCTTGTTACTCGCTGCAGACGCGGCAGACATAGAATTCAATTAGGGACTGTAATTTTGGCAAGAATCAAGCCATGTTTAATGACCATTGACCATACACGTTTACCCAACCATCAATCTCGCTCTAACAGCCCCTAATCGAGCCTTGTAACTCGGTTTTGACCGAGCTTGGATCCAATCACAGAAGCCTTCCATTTACGCGACATCTGTATAAATTGAACGTTCCTAGAGAGCCTAGGAATACCGATATACAAAACCTCACCTTCAATTTCTGTAAACAACTCGTGCCTGATCATAATCATTCGCTTGGTTGACTTTTTGTTTGACCCATCATTCTTCTTCGATTCAGACCTGTAAGTTCAAGTAAATTACATGGTTTTGTTCGGTTTCTAATGTAGATTAATAGCCCTAACATGAAACCTGTTATCTTATACGGTTACTCGATCAATTATGCGGTTTAGATTTCTAGGGTTTATATTAAGAAATTGGGGATAAATCAGTTCACAAGTTTTAAACATTTTGGTGGCATCTAAAAACAAATCATGCAGGTAGACCAGATGGTGGTGGGTTGCGTTTAAAAACTCTGAACCGGCTGGTGCCCAGGTTCGATACCCACCAGCTACAACATTTTTTTTAAACGTTTTCTTTTATATTTTATCTTTTAAATTGATTTTTAAATACCAAATCTACATTATAAATTCTACAAAATTTATCCTATGTTATATGAATAATAAACTTTGTTATACAATTTTTAGTTTTTCAAAAATTATATATTTAATATATATAATAAATAATTCAAGTTTATTCAATTTTATTTATAAAATTCTATAAAAATTATTCTGAGTTTTTATAACATTAAGCTTTTCTGAAATGATTTTTATTTCTGAAAAATCATTTATTTAATATTTTTAATCAATTTTTGTTAGTTTTAATCATAAATAAGTCATAATAAATTCATTTTTAGTATTTTTGCACCAAAATTTTATATAAATTATTTCTATTTATTTAGAACAGAAATACAATTTTTAATTTAAAAATTCTTTAATTTTAATATTTTTAGATATTAAAAGTTACATTTTAACAATTTGAAATAAATAGATTAAATATTCTATCTTTAAGAAAGTACCTTTACATTGTGACCATCCTTAATTTAAAATTTACAAAAAGACTTTTGTTTATTTATTTATTAAATTTCTCTTATTTATTAAACGTTTAATTTATTAATTCAAAAGAATACATATCCCCAATTCGAAACCCTAGAAAATACTTATAGACTAGATAGACTTAGACTTATTTGTTACATTATACATAGGGTGATACTTGGCAACGTTGGATTACACTTATTCAATATCCACAAGACTTACCACCTTGCTAAGGTGAGTATTACTTATCCCCTTTTTCGTTTTTACACTTTTGGGGTGATTCATGCACAAGTATACAAAACTTTCATATTCAGTTACACATACATTTTCTTCATTTACAATTCATATACGTGTCTTGTTTATCTTTGTGCTTATGTTTGAACATGAACGTAACTTACGTACAAAATCATACATCTAGACATAACTTATGTTATGGTGCTCTTTACATATAGACGTAACTTATGTTACGGTGCTCATTTAGACATAACTTATGTTATGGTGCTCTTTTAGACTTGACACGTGTTGAGGTGCTCATTATCAATTTCATCTTATCAACTTTACATTTGATCTTTGTCTTGTTTGGTTACTTGCGTGTTTACATAATGCCTTGGTGATGCTAGACACATGAATTGTACTACTTTTCAAAACTTATACTATATGTACAAGCTAGGTAGTACTCACCAACATCATATGTTGACAAAATTTATTTTCGTGCAAGTTTCAGGATAAGCTGCTTGACGCCTCACATAGAACTTTGGACTTAGATCAAATAAATCAACTATCTCAATTTTTGTTGTGTATTTATTTTCACATGTTGTAAAACAATATTCAATAATCATATATTTACATTTTAGTACCATGAGCTTTTGAACAATCGTCATTACGTGGCACCTCGATGATTCCGCCATCGGTTGGGGTGTTACAGATTGGTATCAGAACCATGGTTATAGGGAACTAGGTTATTAGATAAGATGGCCTAGACTATAACCGAACTTCAACTTTCATGCATAATATTTCCTAAATTACCTTACCCCTCATTTCCCTCTACTTTCTTTCCTCTATCTTTCCCTTCTTCTCTATTTCTCCTCATCTTTCATCATGGTGCATAGAGATGGTGTCCTACAAGGGGTGGAAAGTCTACATCATCATGGAACGGGAGCAGTACCTTTCATGAAGACACTCTTAGGCATAATGCCTACTCTTATTTTGCTCCTTCAAAGTCGTTGAGCTTTAATGAGTGTGATGGAACACGTGCAATCTGGAAGGGTGGATGCCTGTACACTGGGTTTTCTGGCATAGGCAAGCATAGCGCATAAATCCAATAACAGACCTGTTATGCTTACCTGGGGATTCCTGGAGTGAGTGTCCACTTATAGGCTAAAGCATGTCTTCTTTGATCACCATTGGGTTCAATACCTTTGAAAAGTCAACGTTCTTGTTGGGCTTTACAGCTAGATAAGGGCACTCCAAGCATTTTATGCAAGTTTTTCAATAATACCCTCTCGTTTCATACAATATTTTGTATTTCATGATTTTCATATATTGCTTACAAGTCCATACTTTCATAATCATCTGTACGGTTATACACTCACATTTTCTAATCTCATGATTATTCATTGACTGCCTCATAGATGTCTGCTCGCCGCATGCTCCGTGATGCCAGCCAACGCACTGTTCGTGCTCCTGAACAACGTTCTGATCGTCGCCTCGCATCTTTAGTCGCTGAGCAAATTGCTGCAATAATCCCAAACCTTGTTAGTGAGATAACCCAGAATAGTAACAGTGCCAACACAGGGGGTGCGACACAATTTCGATGCACTTTCAAACACTTTAACTCATGCAACCCTACAAAATTCACTGGTGAGGAGGGTGCTACTGGCCTCCTCCAATGGTTTGAAAGTATGGAGAGCACCTTTGTGAACAGCGAGTGTCCTGATGAACTCCGCGTTCGCTATGCTACTAGTGTCCTTCAAAAGGGGGCGCTAACCTGGTGGAATGGTGAAAAGCGCAATCGGGGCGCTGACGTTGCATTATCTTTGTCTTGGGCTGAAGTTAAGGAACTCATGATCGCCAAATTCTGCCCTAGGAACGAAATCAGGAAACTGGAGGATGAATTTTGTGAGCTCAAACAAGACAGTGGTGAGAATCTTGCGTATAATACTCGATATCATGAACTCAGCATATTGGTTCCACACATGGTCACCCCGGTCTCTCGAGCAATCGAGAAATATATCGAGGGATTACCTGACCTGATTCAAGATGTTGTCACTGGAGGCAAATCCACTACGGTGGAAGAAGCCATCCAACTTGCAGCCACTTTAACAGACAAACACGTAAGGAAAGGAAACCTGGTTAGGAAGGGCACCAAGACGTCTACTGAGAAAACCACCAATGCTGTTGAACAATCTAAGACTGTTTTAGCAAAGGCCGCCACTACTTCTTCGAACTCTAAGAAACGAATGGGCAATGATCAGAACCATGCTGCTGTGGATCCGGTGACTCAACCTTCTAGCAAGAAAGCCTACACGGGAATCCATCCTCAATGCAACACTTGCAAGTATCATCACCCTGCAAATCTTCCATGTCGTCAATGCACTAGATGTGGGAGGTTTGGACACTTTGTCACTACTTGTCGTGTAACGGTTAGGACACAAGATAATCATCAAACAGCTGCCCAGGAATCACTGCCGATTACTAATGGCCGGGCATGTTATAATTGTGGAGATCCTAACCACATGCGACCTCGATGCCCTGAATTGAATAATGTGGCACATGGACGAGCTTTCAGTATCAATATCAACGAAGCAAACGGTCAGGGTGACGCTAATCCCACAGGCTAAGCCATGGATGGAATCTTCTTAAGACTCGAGAATTCAATACTTGTGTTTTCATTTTCTTAACCCTATTATCATTTTGTACCCAGTTATGTCGTACTCATAAGCGTATAACATCTAGAAATTCCTTGCATACTATTGTGTACGAACGCAGGTTGGAAATTTATCATATTTGGATACATTTATCATAGAAGTTTAAAGACTCTACCTTACATTTATTTGAAACATTTGGACTTGATTTCCATGAAAATCAAACTACTAAAAACTTGATACTTGATCCTACAGAGCTTTTCTAAAAACATCATTGTTTGTTATATGAAACTTGATTTTTCCCTTAATTGGACTATCCATTGAACATTTAATTATTCATGATACTCGTAAACTATTTCTATAGGCCACTCAGATAACACTTATACTTAATGGCTGCCGTACTTATAAACTTGCTTGCATGTGTGTATTATCAATTTGTATGTTTATCTATGAAAGACAATTACTACATTATCCGCTCAACTAAAACAAATATTTCACTTAAAGGGCTCCTCGGGTGAGTGGTAGCCGATACGTAAATTTTGTTATGCTCATAAGTCGTTGCAAACCAATGCAATTGACCTCATTATTACATAGCCTCATTTCATTGATAACGTCTCATTATAACCCAACGTGTTTGTTGTGTCATCTTCTTGTGAAACGTATTTGCCTTAATGTGTTGTTAGATTAGGATCATAGAAGGACATAAAACCCTAATGTAAGGTAAATTGATGATTCCGGTCCGGAACGTAATCATGAATTTACAGGTACGTTAGGGTAGTGTGAAATTCTATTAGAGTTTTTGGTAGGCGTCCAGTACGTTTTCAAAGTATCAAAGGTGTGGTGGGTTAGCTGCGGTACAACCTATATATTGTGACACCCGACATGTTTGGCTTAAACATTTTAGTAACATCTAAGTCTACCTTAGCGAGAAACGTCTATAAACGAACTTAACTGGGTTAGTTGAGTCGGGTCAAGTTAGGATTGTCCAGGGTGCAATGATCTGGAGGATCATTGGGAGTCGTTTTGGTAATACACTAGTACCGGGTTCCGTTGTTGGTGGCATTACATGAACTAATTAAGTATATGTGTAGATTATGGGTCGTGTGGTGGATTATATGCATAGATGTGTTTAAATGATGTGTAAATGATTATCTATGCTTAAATATGTTAAATATAGACTAAGGATGCATGCTTATGTGTTAAGATGCGTTAGAATGCGTTAAACACGACAAACTGGAAAACTAGTTAAACATGAGTTCTGGTTCGACCACTTCGAGTGGTTGAAGGAGAACATTTTGTTTGGTTCGACCCTTTGTAAATGGGCAAACCTGGGATGTGGAATTGAAAGAATTCCCTTCGACCAGGACAGGGCTCATTCGACCCTGTGGAAGGGTCGAAGGAGGCCACCTTCGACCATTGATATGGGGCGAAGGAGGATTAGTATAAATACCAAACTTTGTCATTTTTCATCATTTCACAAACCCTAACCGTCTCAAAACACTCTCAAACGATTTTAATCACTTAGGAAGGAGTTTTTGCTCTTCTTTTTCATAATCTAACCTATCTACAACATCTAAACAAGAATCCAAGGTGTGTTCTTAATCCTAAACCTTTTTAAAAGCATTTTAATTCGTTTTCATCTAACCCTAATTGTCCGGATCTGTTCTAAGGGTGTTTTCATGATTAAAAACCTTTTAAACATCTTTCTAAACCAAAACATTATCATTTGACATAGGTCTTCATGATGATAAACATATGTAAATTGTGTATTATGTGGTGTTATGTGTTGTTCAATGATTTGCTGCTGTATCTGTGATAGAAGCATGATATAGGATTGTTATTGATGCTAGGTTATTGTTGTTTAGGGTTAGGATTGGATAAATGATGATATTATGGGTATTTGGGGGGTTTTAACGAATCTAGACTTGATGCATGATATTTATGATCAATAGAACTAATAGGGAAAGATCGAACACTCGACAAACTGAGCATTTTAAGTTGAATACGGATCGATTTCAAAAGTTTCCAAATTGGGTAAATTATCCATGCATGATAGTGACGTTCCCATAATTTTTACCATTTTGGGAAAGGGCTGAAATGGACGTATTATCGGGGGAAATCGGTGGGGTTTTGTAAGGATAAGTTATTCATGCTTGACTGCTGTGTTTGATGATGTTTCGAGTCGTTTTGAATGTGTTTGAAGCGTTTTTAGGAAAATTTGCACAACAGGGGCGAACCTGGGCTCCTTCGACCGATCGAAGGTGCGAAGGAGTGAATCCAGGGTCGAACCTGGGTTATGTTTGGGCGAACGTGGTAAAACGGGCGAAGGAAACATCAAACGGTCGAACGAGATCCAGAATGGGCGAAGGAGATTAAAAACGGGCAAAGGAGACTTAAACTGACTGGTTCGACCGTTTTGATGCAGAAATGAGATTTTTGATACAAACTAAGTGTTTTATGCTTGAACCTTGTGTGTAATCTATGTGTACTTGATTAGTTAGGGTAATGGGTCACCAACGGAATATCGGGTCGGTCTAGTGTGTCGGTTAAACATTTAAACACGTTTTAAAACATACTTGGTTACGATCTGGACAATCGGGGACTAGATAACCTTATGGTTATTAGTCGGAACACTTATATGAACATTTTGATAGATCTCCGGTAGAGGGATTATCAAGGGCTTAACATCTTTACTTATAACCGAAGAACGCTATCTAAGGTGAGTTCACGGCCCCACTTTTACTGCTTTAATCTTTGGGGGGGGGGGGGGAGAAAACATGCACTAAACTATTTTGGTAACATATGTCATACTATGGTTTTAAACTTGTGTACTATACGATCTTTTAAAGTCCCGGGGGAAACCATGAATGTGCGGGGATGCACAACGGGGGAAATGTGGATAGATCTATTGGGCTTGACAAACCCCACTCGACGGCTTGGAGGGTCGGGCGGGTGCATATTGTCTCGAACTGGTAACACTCGTAGCGTGGCTACAACACATCGGGCTGAACACATGGTAACAGTCTAGTAATGGTTTTCCAATCGTAGTAGTAACAAAACATACGCCTAGTTAGCGTACTTGGTAACATGGATATAGTATGGACATGGTAACATTCTGGTAACATTTTGATAACATTTTGAACAAACCTGTGAACTCACCAGCATTATATGTTGACGTCATTTTTTGGCATGTTTTTCTCAGGTCGCTAAGGTAGCAACGAATGGAACTAGGCGCACGAGTCTGCATTGGCGTCTAGGCTTAGTTGCATGTTTTGAAATAAGTGTCTTGAATACTTTGGAACACCGTTGTAGCTGATTAAATTCTTAAATGCTTCCGCTTATAAAATCGTTTTTGGATTTATATATTTCATATAGTGTTGTTTATTGTGATCGTTGACTTGGATCCTGGTTTGTCATGCGCCTCGCGGTAAAACTCCGCAAGTGGTAATTTGAGGGTGTGACATATATAAACACTAATGATGCATTGAAAGTGAGACTAGAAGTCGGACCAGGAACAAACTCTAGTTACTTGGTAGTTCATTTAGTCTTTCTATAGTCAATCAACTCGTACGTTTATTTTAGGATTCCTAAAACTTGAAATTTAGTGATTTACTAGATTCTTATTCTCCTTATTATTCAAGACGAACCTAATCCAATCCTTAACCCACATCTATCAAACCTCTTATCCAAATCATTCGAATTTTCCAAACCACGGTTATCTTAATTTTTACCCAAAACATCCATAACCCTATGTTTCTAATAACTTCGGGACGAAGTTTCTAAAAGTAGGGGATGCTGTGACATCCGTCACTTTTCTTTTTATTTTATTTTTTATTTTTGTAATAAATAATAATAATAATAATAATAAATAATAATAATAATAATGAGAAAAAAAATAGATATATGATAGTCTTTTTTCTCAAACAACTAAACCATCCTAACCCATTAAACATAACCCAAACATACCCTTTATACCTATTTTCGGAGCCCATCACGCAGGCCCAACCAAACCTAAGCCCAAGCCCAACTCCCCTCCTTCTTCTCCTATCTGATTTAAACAAAAAAAAAAGAGATTGTTTTGGCCGGGACTCGAACCCGCGCCCAAACCGGTCCAAGGTTTAGCATCACACACGTAACCAACTGAGCCAAGGCTCATACCTGTTTGTATCCCAAACCATATTATATAAAACACCACACAATTGTCCACTTCTCCTTACTTGTTACTCGCTGCAGACGTGGCAGACATAGAATTCAATTAGGGACTGTAATTTTGGCAAGAATCAAGCCATGTTTAATGACCATTGACCATACGCGTTTACCCAACCATCAATCTCGCTCTAACAGCCCCTAATCGAGCCTTGTAACTCGGTTTTGACCGAGCTTGGATCCAATCACAGAAGCCTTCCATTTACGCGACATCTGTATAAATTGAACGTTCCTAGAGAGCCTAGGAATACCGATATACAAAACCTCACCTTCAATTTCTGTTAACAACTCGTGCCTGATCATAATCATTCGCTTGGTTGACTTTTTGTTTAACCCATCATTCTTCTTCGATTCAGACCTGTAAGTTCAAGTAAATTACATGGTTTTGTTCGGTTTCTAATGTAGATTAATAGCCCTAACATGAAACCTGTTATCTTATACGGTTACTCGATCAATTATGCGGTTTAGATTTCTAGGGTTTATATTAAGAAATTGGGGATAAATCAGTTCACAGGTTTTAAACATTTTGGTGGCATCTAAAAACAAATCATGCAGGTAGACCAGATGGTGGTGGGTTGCGTTTAAAAACTCTGAACCGGCTGGTGCCCAGGTTCGATACCCACCAGCTATAACATTTTTTTTAAACGTTTTCTTTTATATTTTATCTTTTAAATTGATTTTTAAATACCAAATCTACATTATAAATTCTACAAAATTTATCCTATGTTATATGAATAATAAACTTTGTTATACAATTTTTAGTTTTTCAAAAATTATATATTTAATATATATAATAAATAATTCAAGTTTATTCAATTTTATTTATAAAATTCTATAAAAATTATTCTGAGTTTTTATAACATTAAGCTTTTCTGAAATGATTTTTATTTCTAAAAAATCATTTATTTAATATTTTTAATCAATTTTTGTTAGTTTTAATCATAAATAAGTCATAATAAATTCATTTTTAGTATTTTTGCACCAAAATTTTATATAAATTATTTCTATTTATTTAGAACAGAAATACAATTTTTAATTTAAAAATTCTTTAATTTTAATATTTTTAGATATTAAAAGTTACATTTTAACAATTTGAAATAAATAGATTAAATATTCTATCTTTAAGAAAGTACCTTTACATTGTGACCATCCTTAATTTAAAATTTACAAAAAGACTTTTGTTTATTTATTTATTAAATTTCTCTTATTTATTAAACGTTTAATTTATTAATTCAAAAGAATACATATCCCCAATTCGAAACCCTAGAAAATACTTATAGACTAGATAGACTTAGACTTATTTGTTACATTATACATAGGGTGATACTTGGCAACGTTGGATTACACTTATTCAATATCCACAAGACTTACCACCTTGCTAAGGTGAGTATTACTTATCCCCTTTTTCGTTTTTACACTTTTGGGGTGATTCATGCACAAGTATACAAAACTTTCATATTCAGTTACACATACATTTTCTTCATTTACAATTCATATACGTGTCTTGTTTATCTTTGTGCTTATGTTTGAACATGAACGTAACTTACGTACAAAATCATACATCTAGACATAACTTATGTTATGGTGCTCTTTACATATAGACGTAACTTATGTTACGGTGCTCATTTAGACATAACTTATGTTATGGTGCTCTTTTAGACTTGACACGTGTTGAGGTGCTCATTATCAATTTCATCTTATCAACTTTACATTTGATCTTTGTCTTGTTTGGTTACTTGCGTGTTTACATAATGCCTTGGTGATGCTAGACACATGAATTGTACTACTTTTCAAAACTTATACTATATGTACAAGCTAGGTAGTACTCACCAACATCATATGTTGACAAAATTTATTTTCGTGCATGTTTCAGGATAAGCTGCTTGACGCCTCACATAGAACTTTGGACTTAGATCAAATAAATCAACTATCTCAATTTTTGTTGTGTATTTATTTTCACATGTTGTAAAACAATATTCAATAATCATATATTTACATTTTAGTACCATGAGCTTTTGAACAATCGTCATTACGTGGCACCTCGATGATTCCGCCATCGGTTGGGGTGTTACAGATTGGTATCAGAGCCATGGTTATAGGGAACTAGGTTATTAGATAAGATGGCCTAGACTATAACCGAACTTCAACTTTCATGCATAATATTTCCTAAATTACCTTACCCCTCATTTCCCTCTACTTTATTTCCTCTATCTTTCCCTTCTTCTCTATTTCTCCTCATCTTTCATCATGGTGCATAGAGATGGTGTCCTACAAGGGGTGGAAAGTCTACATCATCATGGAACGGGAGCAGTACCTTTCATGAAGACACTCTTAGGCATAATGCCTACTCTTATTTTGCTCCTTCAAAGTCGTTGAGCTTTAATGAGTATGATGGAACACGTGCAATCTGGAAGGGTGGATGCCTGTACACTGGGTTTTCTGGCATAGGCAAGCATAGCGCATAAATCCAATAACAGACCTGTTATGCTTACCTGGGGATTCCTGGAGTGAGTGTCCACTTATAGGCTAAAGCATGTCTTCTTTGATCACCATTGGGTTCAATACCTTTGAAAAGTCAACGTTCTTGTTGGGCTTTACAGCTAGATAAGGGCACTCCAAGCATTTTATGCAAGTTTTTCAATAATACCCTCTCGTTTCATACAATATTTTGTATTTCATGATTTTCATATATTTCTTACAAGTCCATACTTTCATAATCATCTGTACGGTTATACACTCACATTTTCTAATCTCATGATTATTCATTGACTGCCTCATAGATGTCTGCTCGCCGCATGCTCCGTGATGCCAGCCAACGCACTGTTCGTGCTCCTGGACAACGTTCTGATCGTCGCCTCGCATCTTTAGTCGCTGAGCAAATTGCTGCAATAATCCCAAACCTTGTCAGTAAGATAACCCAGAATAGTAACAGTGCCAACACAGGGGGTGCGACACAATTTCGATGCACTTTCAAACACTTTAACTCATGCAACCCTACAAAATTCACTGGTGAGGAGGGTGCTACTGGCCTCCTCCAATGGTTTGAAAGTATGGAGAGCACCTTTGTGAACAGCGAGTGTCCTGATGAACTCCGCGTTCGCTATGCTACTAGTGTCCTTCAAAAGGGGGCGCTAACCTGGTGGAATGGTGAAAAGCGCAATCGGGGCGCTGACGTTGCATTATCTTTGTCTTGGGCTGAAGTTAAGGAACTCATGATCGCCAAATTCTGCCCTAGGAACGAAATCAGGAAACTGGAGGATGAATTTCGTGAGCTCAAACAAGACAGTGGTGAGAATCTTGCGTATAATACTCGATATCATGAACTCAGCATATTGGTTCCACACATGGTCACCCCGGTCTCTCGAGCAATCGAGAAATATATCGAGGGATTACCTGACCTGATTCAAGACGTTGTCACTGGAGGCAAATCCACTACGGTGGAAGAAGCCATCCAACTTGCAGCCACTTTAACAGACAAACACGTAAGGAAAGGAAACCTGGTTAGGAAGGGCACCAAGACGTCTACTGAGAAAACCACCAATGCTGTTGAAAATACTTATAGACTAGATAGACTTAGACTTATTTGTTACATTATACATAGGGTGATACTTGGCAACGTTGGATTACACTTATTCAATTTCCACAAGACTTACCACCTTGCTAAGGTGAGTATTACTTATCCCCTTTTTCATTTTTACACTTTTGGGGTGATTCATGCACAATTATACAAAACTTTCATATTCAGTTACACATACATTTTCTTCATTTACAATTCATATACGTGTCTTGTTTATCTTTGTGCTTATGTTTGAACATGAACGGAGCTTACGTACAAAATCATACATCTAGACATAACTTATGTTATGGTGCTCTTTACATATAGACGTAACTTATGTTACGGTGCTCATTTAGACATAACTTATGTTATGGTGCTCTTTTAGACTTGACACGTGTTGAGGTGCTCATTATCAATTTCATCTTATCAACTTTACATTTGATCTTTGTCTTGTTTGGTTACTTGCGTGTTTACATAATGCCTTGGTGATGCTAGACACATGAATTGTACTACTTTTCAAAACTTATACTATATGTACAAGCTAGGTAGTACTCACCAACATCATATGTTGACAAAATTTATTTTCGTGCATGTTTCAGGATAAGCTGCTTGACGCCTCACATAGAACTTTGGACTTAGATCAAATAAATCAACTATCTCAATTTTTGTTGTGTATTTATTTTCACATGTTGTAAAACAATATTCAATAATCATATATTTACATTTTAGTACCATGAGCTTTTGAACAATCGTCATTACGTGGCACCTCGATGATTCCGCCATCGGTTGGGGTGTTACAGATTGGTATCAGAGCCAAGTGTTAATGCATAAATAATTTCTTATTTACAATATTGTCTCTCTACATTTTAGCATTTAATAATGTAGTGTAATAAATGACAAACAATAATGTAGTGTTATTACATCTATAATTTATATTTATAATGCAATAGTATTTTATAAAAGCTTGTAAAAAACTTATTAACTTATACTAAAAATAATATATAAAAATTTGACTAATATATTCAAACTCAAATAAAAGAAATAGGCATCGTCCCATTCGTGACTAACTAGGTCATTAGGAAACCCAAAATAATTGTCAAACAAGAATACATGATGACTTTTAGTTTAAAAATACAAAAATTAAATAACTTATTAAGTTATACTAAAAATAATACATAAAAATTTGACTATCATCATGGCTATCATCATTGCATCAATTTTTTTTTTTAAGAGGTACTCTAAAGTTTGAATTTGATCGCAATCGGGTTTTATTACAACAGGCATTCAGGCAGCACGTTTTTCACAAAACTGAAGACGGTGAAATTAGGCTACCCAACGCTTTCAACAACTCGCTAGCGTGTTACATCACGCATCACGTCTACTCTAATCTCCTTTTTCATAATACATAATAATTTTTTTTAATTATTACGTATTTTCTTGAACATACAAATTACAATGACTCATTCACACTTAAAAGATTCTCGAGGTTCACTTTTTCAAAACCTTTCTTTTCTTTCATTTTTCTACAGTCTTACCATGCTACAAATAAAACCAAAAAATATATAAATAAATCAGATTTTAGTGGGAAATTCTCGTAAGACTATATGTTGTGGCTTACCTCTAGCCAATACTTTATTCTATATAAAAAAAAAAAAAGACAACTAGGTGCTGACGTGACACTGACTAAAGTGTCAATCCTGCTCATTTGATCCTGTTGTGACTCACCTTGAGCGACAATTTTATCATTTTTTTTATGTTTTTTATTTTTTGTTTTTATAGCATTGCATAAATATTCAAATAAACATACATAAATATTAGAATAACATCACACCAAAACATCACATAAAAAATAATAACCATAAATAAATATTCATATATTCGCGACTACTGTTGAAAGCGTGGTCTCATAGCTCTCCGAACCGCAATGCTCGGGTAGTTATCATTGTGTATGACATGATACTGATTATAGGCCTCCTCAATCGCCTAGTCTTCGTTTAAACCCGTTGTCGTTCAATGCACTTACGAAGAACCCCTCAAATATTGTGCACTTCATCAGTAAAGCTCCAAATTTTTCATATATCGCGTCCCTTGAACGAAAGTTGTCGCCCATTTGTTGATGGAATCTAGTCACAACCGCGCTCCAAAATGTTTTCGTTCCCTAAATTCCTCCTTCTTGTATGGTAATATAACTATTGACCAACGCCAGTTCTTCCTCCACGTTCCAACTTCGTGGTGGAATTGGGTTTTGTGGGGGCGGGATTGGCTTTGAATTTGGGTTTTTGTTTGCCATTGGGATCGGTTTGTTCAAGATGAAAAAATGCTTTGTAAAAATGTTTGGTAGATGATAAAAGTGTGTGTTTGATAACATATATACAATTTTTAAATACATGGCCGTTGGCTAGCAGCCAACAACTAGTTTTTTTTTTAAATTCTCCTCGCTAGCTCGCTTGGCCTCACTCGCGACCACATTCGTCTAAGGGTGTTATGAAAAACGTGATCCACGTGGCTATGTTGGTGGCTCGCGGACCATAACATATAGTCTAAAAATATATTCTGTTTGTAGTTTCTGTAAACCTTGTATAATTATCTTGAAAAACATTAAAACAATACCCGTCTTATTAAAAAGAAACATTACAAAAAATACGTTATAATCTACTAGTGGGGTGCTCGCGCGTTGCGGCGGGAGCACAACACTTAGGTTGGTTATTTTAGGACGGGGCAATTCGGTTCAGTTTTGAGCCACAACAAACCAAGTTAGTTATAGAGCATGTGACTTTAACCTAGTAGTTATAAAAATAAATAAATAACTTCTATATTAGTACTTAAAACACTCACTTTTTTTCTAAGAAGTTGCCCTATTCGAGCTTTTGACCAGCCGCATTAATGTAAGCCAATGCCTTTGTATTTTGAGAGGACTCGATTTTGTTTCGTACCATAAAGACACAATATCAGTTTTTCAATAAAATACAAAGAAAGAATGTATAAATTTCTACATGCACAACTTGCTCAAAGAAGAGTATCGATGAGAGTTTAAAAATTTATCAAAATTCAACAAAAAAGTTCCTATTTAGTTTTGGAGCACTATAATACCTTTGTCTTCTATTTTTCGAACATCTACTTAAATATCGGGATGATCAAATCTTCAAACTTATGGTAGTTATCATTAGGCACCAACAGAACACGATTTTGTCCTTTAAAAGCAAAAATCGCCTCTGTATGTGTCTACGAGGTATTTTATGATATTTTCCTCAATGCCACCGATTGTAATCATACTCACATTAGCTTTGAATTAATCAAACATAAGCTCTAAAAATCATCATCATATAGAAAACAACATGAAGCTAGTTTATGTCTAAACTAATACACATGTTAATGGTCACATAGCCTTGAAATACTAACCATACGATGTTGAGCTAGATACTTAGTAATGTCTTTAACACCATAAGAAATAAGATTTGAAGTGAAGTTTGGGAAAAAAAATCATCTAATAGACTCTTTGGAAGTTGGGTTATTCTCCTCCTTATCGCAATCTTCTATTACTTGATCATGAGAAAGCTGTCCTCCAATCTAGCTCTAGTCTTCAAATTGAAATACTCAGTATCATACATAATACCTGAAAGTAGTACGTAAAACCTGCGAGCGAAGGCGTTATTGGCGATTTCAAGAATACTTTCGAGAGATATTTGTGAGTTTACCCAACTGAATTTATTATCATGGTTGTGATATAAAATAAACTATTACAAAACATGTTTAATGATTTAGTTTTATTTAATTCTTAAAGATAGTCATTTAAGAAAGATTGGTTACGATAATAGATAAGATGAAAGTTGTAACAGATCCTTCCAGAAATGTTAGTTAGATGTGACAACCTGCAGCCTTCACTTTTCATAAATGTGCATAATTGGTTCCTCAACTATTTCAAAATTTTCATTTTTAACCCTCGTATTTTAATAGGACCAAAATTCACAATTTAATAAAACTTATAATTTTTATAAGTAAAAGTATGCACGTTTTATATTCACATCTACACCCGAGCACGTATGTTTCAGACCTTGATACTCAAAGCCTTTAATTTCCGGTCCTAAAACAACCCGCCTAGGTTGATTCTCCCCCTTTTTCATCGGAGAATCCGTGGTCATTGTTAAGTTATTATCCATTTATTGGATAAGTACATCGCCGTTCATTTAGTACATTATACAGTCACAGGATTGATTTCGCTCATTTGTATGTTACATAGTTTACATAATTGCACTGTAGCTTTGCACTTGAATTGTATACCATTTTTTTCCAACTTACTATATGTATTAAAACTAGGAATGCTCACCAACATTTCTTATGTTGACAAAACCTATTTTGTACATGTTTCAGGTGCAGTTTGATCTTAGTTCCATAGCATTGGATTTTAGTGCTTGCTTTTAATAAGTTATTTCAATTTTCATGTTTAGTTCAGACTTTTGTATTTTTCCCATTTCATCTATGTAAGACAATTAAAATTATTCAATAATATATTTACATTTTAGTACCATGTGCTTTTGAACAATCGTCACTACGTGACACCTCGATGATTCCGCCATTGGTTGGGGTGTTACAGATTGGTATCAGAGCCATGGTTATAGGGAATTAGGTTATTAGAATGCCTTTTAGCCTAGTCTATAACCAAGCTTACATTCACGAGTCCTCTCGTGTTTATTTCTCTTTATCCTATTATTTTCTTTCAAGATATTTTCACTATGATTCTTTCTCGTTATTCTTTCGGTGTTTTGTTTAGAGAACAAGACACTCGTATTTCACAAACGAAACGATATCACCAAGTTAGGAGTGATATCCATACCTTGGTGATTAGTATCATTCCTCTATATGTTATACATCTTTGTAATATACATTTGGGTTAGGAGTGACATCTACACCTCAAAGAGTATTTCCTTCAAAAAAAAAAAAAAAGGAACTTAACCACTAAGCTGGGAGTGATATCCTTAACTTACTGATTGGTTTCATTCCACAACCGTTTTCAATTTTGAAATACATCTTTGAGTTAGAAGTGAAATCCACATCTCAAGGATCTATTTCTGCATCTGATTTTTAATCTCGCTAAAGTTTTGGAAATTCACTAGTGATGGGGCACGTGCAATCTGGAAGGGTGAGCACCTGTATCCTGAGTTTTCTGTCTAGGCCTGGTATTTCGTATAAATCCCAATCAGCCGCGGGAACCGTATACCTACCTGGGAATTCTTGGGATAAGCATTCACTTATAGGCTAAAGTACGCCCCCACAAGTCACTAGGAAATTTCAAATACTTGAGTTGGTGAAAGTTTCCTATAGAAACAATTCTAATGTTTTATATCATTGATATTTATGTTTGTTTATCATTTGAAGATTCCATTTAATCACTTGATGTTTCATATGCCATTATTCATTGATCATTCGCTTTTGAATCCCTTATCATCATTACTAAAACTTTTGTTCGATATATTATCGCATTAAAGCTTACACTATTTCACTTATGCTCATGATTCTTACACTATAAGGTATTACTCGTTTTGCGTTAAAACATTTTTACCCACGACTTAAGTTCTAAACTGTGTGTTTAACTTTGATCACATCCTGATTTTAGGAATGTTGCGTCATCACACAGTTAAAAATGAACATGGTTTTTCGAAACTTATTATTTCAACCTGTTTTATACCTTCATGTTTACAAACTTACTTGATCGAAGTCACAGTATATCCTCATATACCTAATACTAATATTGTTGCACCCAGTCTCCTAAGCCACAGCCAACTACCATTAGTTAGAACTTCTTAGTCAGACTAAATTCATATATAAATGCCTACCAACACGATACGCACTAGTACACTACTCTCTACAACGATTAATTTGACAACTTATTCTATAAGTCTTTTCACAAAGCCTATTCGCCAAATTAGAACACACTTTTCATACATCTTGTGCCTTAAAACAAATAGCCCGCTATGAGCCCAAAGAGATGCCTTAACGATCCTGCAAATAAATGATCTTTCAATGTATAAATTTCGTAAAAGTTTGAAAATTTAAAAGGTTTCAAGTTTACCCAGTCTTAACGGGTAATACTTCGATTTTCTCAACATTTCATAACAATTAAAAATTTCCGACTTTTCAACCCACAAGTTAAAGAAATGTTTAAATACAAAAAATTTTATTTTCCAAAATTCGTCAACGCATCTGGGATCATTCACAAACCTTCACATCATTTTAAATATTGGTCTTTCGAAACACATTAGATTTACACACTTCATGAAATGGTTTCATCTTGCATTTTATAAACTTGCATTGCATATTTTACAAATCAAATATAAATCTGCATGTTTTCATATAACGTATCCAATAAATGTTTTCGGAAGGAATTTGCAACTAATAATATATCTTATAACACTCTTCAAACTCGACTTCTCGTAAATACATGAAAATGTTTACCTACGATTTTTTTTTTCAAGTGAACATGTTTTGAACTTAAAACATTCTTCGGTTTCAAAAAGTTATCCTCATACCAGTAGACTATACGTCTGTTCTGCGCACTTTCATTTACAGTAAATTTCATTAATTTTTTTTACACCATTCTATTTATAGTTACGTTCGTACATTATCTTATTATTTTTTTTGTTGGTAGTTATTTTCATGCGTTATTCGCAACTATTCTTGCACTAGTTATTAGTAGTTATTCTTACAACACTAGTTTTGAGCATTAATTTAACCCGTTTACTTTCATTTTGTGCAAATTGTGCGATTTACTCGATTTACGTTATGCTATTCTTTCAATCAAAATTTTATGCTATACATTTATATTTACATGAACGCATATTTGGTATGCATATTTTTTTTTTGTTGTGAGCAAAACCCTGTTATACTTTACATTATTTTGTTCATCATCATGGCCAACTTACATACTAATTGATAGCTCGTATGAGATCTAAGCCAGTTCCCATGTACGACTCGGTTCAGAGTATTCCTCTAACCCGAGGGGAACAGTGTAATCCTTAGAGTTTATCAATATGGTTGTTTAGAGCCCAATGATGTGAACAGAAAATTTACCAGGTTAAGGGTGAACCCGAAAGGTGAAGAACCCCTAATCATGTCTTATACTTACACATTAATCTCATTACAGTTAAAGGGTGAACCTGAAAGGGGAAGAACCTTTAACCGCATCTTATACTTGAGCAGTATCTACTACTTAACACATTTTGGTTGCACGCATTGTTTCTTGTATTACTTATGTTAGTGTTATGGAAAAGCATAGCACCCTAGTGTAAGGTAAATCGATGATTACGGTCCGGAACGCAATCATGGGTTTACAGGTACATGAGGGTGGTGTGTAATTCTATTTAGGCTATTGGTAGACAATCAGTACGAGTCCAAAGTATCGGGAGTGTGGTGGGTTAGCTGCGGTACACCCTATATATAAGCATAAACGATACTGCGGGAGCGGACTAGGAGTCTGACCAAGAACCTACCCCTTACTACCTCTTCAATAGGTCGCTGACTAATAGCTAGCATTTTTGATAAAAGAACATTTTACATAAGCTCCAATTAGTTTTGTTGGAGCCTTCCTTGTTGACCACCTCTACAGAAAACCTTAAACTTTGTATACTCTTACACTCTCTATTAGTCGAAATCCTGTTGCATGTCCTTAATAAAGTTCGGTCAAAAACTTCTTTAAAGTAAGGGAAGCTACTATAACACTGCCCTACCCTCACCAGTTACTTACTTTTCCCAAGCCTTGCTCATTATAAACTCTTAATTCTCTAACCTTGGGTCAAACTTTAAGGATTTTCAAACTCTTATTTTGGGTATTAAACAACTACTTCAAACTTTGTCAAATCATGACTGATGCATTTCTTAAAATCTAATTGTCTTTTTTACAAATGTCTTTTGTTTCATGGAAACCTTCCCTTGAAAGTAATTTCGGGACGAAATTTTCTAAAGTAGGAGAGATTGTGACAACCTGCAGCCTTCACTTTTCATAAATGTGCATAATTGGTTCCTTAACTATTTCAAAATTTTCATTTTTAACCCTCGTATTTTAATAGGACCAAAATTCACAATTTAATAAAACTTATAATTTTTATAAGTAAAAGTATGCACGTTTTATATTCAAATCTACACCCGAGCACGTATGTTTCAGACCTTGATACTCAAAGCCTTTAATTTCCGGTCCTAAAACAACTTAGAAACAGAAGGAAACAAGTCTATAACTTAAAATTGATTAAATTAGAAAAATTATTTTTTTTAGCCCTCGCGGTCCGCTAAGACAGTCTCAGTCAAAGTCCCAGTCAAAGTCAAAGTCCCAGTCAATGTCCTAGTCAAAGTCTTAGTCAAACAGTCAAACTCCTAGTCAAATATTCAATTCATCATAAAACCTTACTTTATGGTGTTGACCAATTTTAATGGCTAATTGAATCCAAAACTAGTATAAAAACCCACCTATGACCCATTACACTTTGCACCTCTAAATCGATTGTTTCAATTCGATTAAACTCTCCCTCATACCTTTCTTCTATATTATATTACTTCTACATTTGAAGCTTTGATTATAAGCTCTCGTAATTGGCGAATTAGAAGCTGGATATTTTTCCAATTCGATTTCTTTTCTTCTAAATTGGACTAGTTTCGTTGTTGAATCTTTGGATTGCTCGCATTTTCACGCTCGCTTAGTCATCTAGTCATTTGGCGAATGTGAGTATTTCCTATCCCCCCCCCCTTTTTTTTTTTTTTGCTTTTATTCACTTTTGGGGTGTTACATGTACACTTATACAAATTACAAATACAAGTTCACATTTTTACAATACAATTCTAGTACTATGTGCATTTGCTTGCAAACGTGCTTTATACTTAGACATTACATGTAGAATACATTTGTACTTAGTGAAATCATTAACATTGTACAAGCCGACCTTAACATTGGATAGCGCTATTGGATTGACAACCCGCCTAGGTTGATTCTCCCCCTTTTTCATCGGAGAATCCGTGGTCATTGTTAAGTTATTATCCATTTATTGGATAAGTACACCGCCGTTCATTTAGTACATTATACAGTCACAGGATTGATTTCGCTCATTTGTATGTTACATAGTTTACATAATTGCACTGTAGCTTTGCACTTGAATTGTATACCATTTTTTTCCAACTTACTATATGTATTAAAACTAGGAATGCTCACCAACATTTCTTATGTTGACAAAACCTATTTTGTACATGTTTCAGGTGCAGTTTGATCTTAGTTCCATAGCATTGGATTTTAGTGCTTGCTTTTAATAAGTTATTTCAATTTTCATGTTTAGTTCAGACTTTTGTATTTTTCCCATTTCATCTATGTAAGACAATTAAAATTATTCAATAATATATTTACATTTTAGTACCATGTGCTTTTGAACAATCGTCACTACGTGACACCTCGATGATTCCGCCATCGGTTGGGGTGTTACATTAGACATAAAGGAAATTGAAAATGAAAATGGTTAGTGCTTTTCTGTTTGCGTTCTACAAACAAACAGAGTTAAGTAGTTAACTATATTCATTTTTTTTGACGTTCCAGCTCCACGATGAGTTGGTTTTGTTAAGGTTTAGAGACACAAAAAATGATTGAGGGACTCTTGAATTGTAACATATATGGTATTAACATTTAACTTTTTAACTAATTAAAAGTTATATGCATAATCAAATTTATTGTAACCTTTGAGTATTAACTAGTGATGTATTTAATTTGTCTTGTCTAATAGATGAAATTACAATCTTGCCCATTTAAATGAATATGAAATGACCATCTTACCTATCTAGAACTCATTATATAGTAGTATATAGATAAATGATTAGATTAATCGGAACCGTTGAGTTCTGCGGTAATTTGAAAGTCAAAGAGAAAAGAAAAAAAAATGTTGTTTTCTATTAGACTCTTTCTACTCTAACCCATAGAAATTAAACTATTACTAAATTTATAAGACTATGGGGAGTGGAGGGGGGAAAAGTGGGCATGAAATGTCATGTGGCGTACAAATTAAAGAAAGAAGCCGGTGACAATGCCTACTAACAAACCAAAGATTAGAAAGAGGGTAAGGAATGAGATACTTGTTTCATAGAGATGTATATAATACAAACACAATAGCCACTATTTATAAGGCTCTAATATAAGGTATATACATAAATGAAATAAAGGAGTTAGAAACATAGATAGTCACTAATAATTTATAAAGAAGTTAGAAACATGGATAGTCACTAATACGTTATTATTTCATAATCAACCTAATTGTTAATGTTAAAAGACAACTTCACCATTTTACTACCTTCATCAAGTTATTGTACCATATGCATTATATGTTGTAATTTCTTAAATTTGGTTGGAATCCTTCCCTCATGCTTTATAATATAGTATAGATATAGATATAGATATAGATATAGATATAGATAAAAAAAGCCTTTTTTCTTGCATCGCATTCAATGAGACCATCCTCCTTTTTGAATGTGCCACATGGCATCCACTTCCTTATTTTCCTTGAAAAATCTTTTTCCCTCCTATGTTTTCCGCCATAATTTTTAAATGTTAATAACTTTTATATACGATATTTTTTTTTGAAAAAAATTACACCAAATTAACGAGCGTTTTTTTTTTCAACGAGTTCCATAGTGCTATAAAAAAACAATTTTTTTTGGTGGGTTTTTGTTCATACAGGAAAAAAAACACAATGTTTTTAGGTAATTCATTAATCATGTCTAGGCAAGTCACTAATCATGTTCAAACCAGTAAATAGGAATTCTATTTTCATACAGAGTAGAATAAGTTAAAACCACTCTTTAAAAAAAAGCCACACATTCAAAACCACCGCCTCAATCACGCCATGCAACGGTTGCTTCTGGCTCTACTCCTCATCCAAACATACATCTTATTTTTAATATACATTTCCATTCTTATTCACATGATTAAAATTATTGTTTTCTCATATTGTAGTACATTAATTTATGTGTTACATCATAACACATATTTTAACATTTTATATTAGATTTGTCTATTTCAGAAATTTTGGAGGATATAATCTAAGTTGTTTTAGACCATGCGTAGTGGGGGGCTTTATTTATAAAGCCCCCCTTCCTGATTGGTCCACGTGGCTGCTGAGTCAGAATGGAGAGAGAAATTGAAAAAGGGGTGTAGTGGGAGAGGGAGAAAATGGGGCGCTATATATATATAAAAAAAAAAACAAAACAAAACACAACACAACAAACTCTACCTTCTTCATCATCACCCCCACCTTTCACCTTCTTCTCATCACCACCACCTTCTTCATCATCACCCACCACTGTTCACCTTCTTCTTCATCATCACCCACCACCTTCGCCGACGGCTTCTTCACCACCACCTCATCTTCTTCATCGTATATCATCACCACCACCACCACTGCAGATCATCACCACCGCCACCCTCCTTCATCTTCTTCATCGTACATCACCACCACCACCACCATCACTATCGTCGATACACCACCTTCACCATCACTGAGAGAGAGAGATAGATCAGAACAAGGGGTGACGTGGATGAATTTTATTGGTTGTTGATTGTGTGATGAAGCGTTATAAATATAACGCCAGGAGATGTTTTTGATCGATGGCGCCATTGTGTATCGGTGTAGCCGGCGTTATTTTGGTTTATAGCGCCGGGTAGCGCTTCCACTACACCCGGTCTTATAATTAAAATACTTATATAAAATGATAATGAGTTTGCAGCAGAGATCTTAATTATGTGTATAGTTCACTTTTTTGGCGGCTCTTCTCTCCGTCTTAGAAAGTAGGTGGTGTTCACGTTTGTGTTAATGAAGTTCACTTTTATAAAAAATTTAAAAAAATTACGTGTATAGTTAATTAGTTATTGAAACTATAACCCTAATCCTCCGATAAGTCAGGAGGCGATCGGCGGCGGCGAATAGGATTGGCTTTTACGTTTGCATGGCGGGCAGGGAACGGTTCAAGGTGGATACATGGTACGATGCACCGGTGCGGAAAGGCAGAAGATCGGAACACGGTGACAAGACGACTCAGAAAGAAGAAAACGTGACCAAGTTCTTTGTCTCGAATCTTCTGAATGGGTGTGCGTCTTCGGATCTAGTTGTTGTGTTTAAAGGTTTTGGCAAGATCAAAGGTACTTATATAGCGCGTAAGTTTGATAAACTGGGTAAAAGGTTTGGCTTTGTGTCTTTTGATAATGTTAAGGAGCCGGTTGAGTTAGAGAATTCGATGAAAGATGTATGGATAGGTTCTTATAAACTGTTTGTGGTTCTTGCTCGATTTGTTGATGGAGAGAAAGTGGTAAGGAAGGGGGAAAAACAATGGAAACCTATGTCGACCAAACCACAGGATAAGGAACAGGAGGTGGGAAATATGAAGGAGGATACTGTGAAGGAGGCTGGTAATGTGGGAAGTTCTAAAGGGGATGGCCGGTCTTTCAGGGATACTCTTCTTAATATAGAGCGGCCGAGTAACATAACGGAGATTGTGGTTCAGAATCCAGGCACGGGAGGTCTCTTATGGGATGGGTGTGGTGCTGTAGGGAGAGTCTCAGACTTGAAGAAACTGTCTAAGTTGCGGGTGTGGTTGGATTTACTTGGTCACACTAAGGTTGGGATTCGTTATTTGGGAGGTCTGTGGGTTATCCTTATGTTTGATTCAAAGGTCTGCATGGAAGCTTTTGTTGAAGCCTTGGCTATTTGGAGAGTGTGTTTTGACACGTTAGAAAGATGGGAGGGGCAAGACATTAGTAGGGAACGTATTGCATGGCTTCGTATCTATGGCCTTCCTTTAAAGCTTTATGATGAAGCTGTTTTCCAGAGCGTTGCAGGTAACTTTGGTGAAGTCGTACAACTTCCGGAGTGCGACGAAGCCACTGTTGATCTTTCGTATGCTTTGGTGGGTGTTATACGACCAACGGGGTATAGGGTTAATGAATTGGTCTGTGTAAAATGGAACAATGAGAAGTACGCGGTCTTGGTTGAGGAGGAGTTAGGTGAATGGGTTCCGGAGTGTATTGATGATTGTTCGGGATACGCTGACTCGGTGTCCAATAGCATTCGTGATGAGGTTATGCCTGATCCGGTTTTGCATGATGAGCCGATTACAGATGAAGGGGTGGATGTCAACACGGGTATTCAGGATAATGCTTATGTAGAAGGTGATGGTAAAGAGGATTCGAGGCAAGTCGCTCAGGAGGTCGTACAGGGTGACATGAGTCAGGTGGATAACACGGTAGCAGTGGAGAATGATATTAATGATACTATTAATGCTAGGGGAAAGAAGAGTAGAGGTTATCGTAAGAAAGCGAGGGCGCAAAAGTCTCCGTCTCCAACTGGGCAGGAAAGACCTAAGAAACGAGCCAGAGAAGGAGAAGACTTGTTTGATATCGACAGGTTCATTTATGCCATCAATGGTAATGAGATGCCTAGTAGTGGGAGTGAACACAATGTTGCGGCTGTTCAAGTGGTAGAAGAGAACGGTAATGATCAGGTTGTGATAGAGCCTTCGGGTCTACGTAATGAAGTCAATGAAACAGTTAGATTGGCTGGTGTTCTTGGTGTTGAGAATCTTGATAACTTTGAAGCATTAGTGAATAAGGAGGTCTTGGTAGAAGGATTTCAACAGGTGGCTCAATGAATGTTATGTCTTGGAATATTAGAGGGATTGGGCAGGGAGGTAAATGGGTTTGGTGTAGAAAATTGAAAACAGACAATGAAGTGGGAGCGATTCTTATTCAAGAGTCGCAGTTTGAGTCTTTGGATTCTTTTGATTTTGGTAACCTATGGGGTCCGGGGTCCTTCGAGGCGGAGTGGGTGGATGCTACGGGTAGGTCAGGGGGTTTGATTACCATTTGGAACCCGAAAATGTTTGTTAAAGAGACGGTTGTCAAAGATAGAAACGTTCTTCTTGTGTCGGGGCATGTTAAAAGCGATGGTTCCAAACTAAATATTGTTAATGTGTATTGTCCTCAAAAACTTGTGGACAAGAGAAGGGTTTGGGATCTTCTGAAGTCGTGGAAGGCAGGTGGGGATGGTCTTTGGATTGTGGCCGGGGACTTTAATAGTGTGCGTGATCGGGAAGAACGTCGGAACTCCAACTTTGATGCGGCGGATTCTTTGGCGTTTAACGAGTTTCTGGAGGAAGCTGAGTTGCATGAATTTGGTTTAAAAGGTCAAAAATTCACCTACTTAGCTAATAATAAGCTGAGTAGGATTGATAGAATTTTTGTTGATTGGGAGTTCTTTAATAAATGGCCGAATGCGGTTTACCGTGTTCTTGATCGTGATGGGTCGGATCACTTTCCTCTGCTATTGAAGACTGGTACGTGTAACTTTGGCGCTAAACCGTTTAAGTTTTTTAATTCTTGGATGGATAGGGAAGGCTTTGATGAGGTGGTTAAGGGTGCGTTAGAGAATTTTCAAGGCACTGGCCCTCCGGATGTGGTTCTCTTGCAAAAATTCCGCATCTTGAGAGCTAGAATTGGCGCTTGGAAGAAAGAGACCTATGCTAATGAAATGGTGGAATTGGATCTTCTCAGTAAGGAGGTCAAGGAGTTGGAGATAGCCATGGAAGGTAGAGATCTTTTGGAAGAAGAAGTGTGGGTTTTAGAGGAGGCAAAGAAGCGGATAAAACAAATGGAGTTCTTTAAGGTTAAAGATTTGAAACAAAAATCTAGAGTGAATTGGGCTAGGGAGGGGGATGAGAACTCGAGATTCTTTCATGGGTCGATAAATAATAGAAGAGTTGCTAATGCCATTCTTGGGTTGGATCGTGATGGGGTGTGGATTCATGAACCGTGCGAGATAAAGCAACAAGTCCTTCGGTTTTACAAAGATAAATTTGTAGAAGAGCTCCCGAATCGGCCAAAGCTTCGGTGTCATGATTTGAAGTGTCTTAGCCCTTCGCAGATTATGGAGATTTCCCGGCCATTCCTAGAAAAAGAAGTAAAAGAAGCCGTTTTTCAATGTGGTAGTGACAAAGCACCGGGTCCTGACGGGTTCAATTTCCGGTTTATTAAAAGGTATTGGGATCTTTTATCTTCGGATTTTATGAATATTGTACAGAATTTTGCGGCTACGGGTAATTTTAGCCGTGGCGTTTCTTCTTCATTCATTACGCTGGTTCCCAAAGTGAAAGACCCGGTGAGGTTAGAGGAGTATCGCCCCATTAATTTGATTGGAGTGACCAGTAAAGTTATATCGAAGATATTGGCCAACAGGTTGAAGTCAGTTATGGATTCTATTATTAATGAGACTCAATCGGCTTTTGTGGCGGGCAGGTATATTCTGGATAGTCCTCTTGTGATTAGTGAAGTATTATCTTGGTCGAGAAAATCGGGTGCAGAATTATTTTTGTTTAAAATTGATTTCGCTAAAGCCTATGATAATGTGAATTGGGCTTTTCTTATTTCGGTCATGAGACAGTTGGGCTTTCCAGAGATGTGGTGTATGTGGATAGATGGTATCCTTAAGTCGACCCATTCTTCTGTTCTGGTGAATGGATCTCCGACTTTTGAGTTTAACTGTGAGAAGGGTATTCGCCAGGGTGACCCGCTTTCTCCATTTTTATTTATTATGGTGATGGAGGCTTTTTCGGGTCTAATTAAGAAGGCATGCGACGTGGGCGAATTCAGGGGGGTTGGGTTCGAGAATGGTGGTTTGGTGATCTCTCACTTATTGTATGCTGACGACGCTATGGTCATGGGGGAGTGGTCTGATAGTAATCTGGTGTGTTTGAGACGGATTCTTCGGATTTTCCATATATGCTCCGGATTAAAGATTAATATTCAGAAATCGACGTTATATGGGGTGGGCAAAGGTATAGATGTTGTGGGTTTAAAGGCCGCCGAGTTAGGTTGCCAAACGGGTGTCACTCCGTTTTCGTACCTGGGGATAAAGGTTGGTTCCAATATGAATCGTATTCTCAGCTGGGAGCCGGTTATTAATGTGGTTACAAATAGGCTGACGCAATGGAAGTCCAAGACTTTGTCGATTGGAGGTAGATTGACTTTGATAAAGTCAGTGCTGGTTAGTCTTCCTTCCTATTATTTTTCCCTCTTTGTTGCTCCGATTAGCGTCATTAATTCTTTGGAAGGGTTAATTAAGAAGTTCCTTTGGGGAGGTAACAATGATGGTAGAAAACTCCACTGGGTGAGATGGGAGGACGTCTCTAAACCGATAAAATACGGTGGGTTGGGCATTAGGAAGTTGGGCGATTGCAATAGAGCGTTCTTGGTTAAATGGCTTTGGAGGTATAGACATGAAGGTGATGCTTTATGGCGTCGAGTTGTTCATGCGATTCATGGTTCACAAAGAAGATGGGATACTTATCCACATAATGACCGTTACAATGGGGTGTGGGTTAATATTGTCAAAAGCGTTTTTCGTCTTAAAGTGGGTGATCGAATCAGCAGTGATGTTATCAGGGGTAGGGTGGGGAATGGTGCGGAAATCTTGTTTTGGATCGATCCTTGGATTGCTAACGTTCCGTTAAAGCGTCTGTTTCCAGATCTTTTTCGGTTGGAGGGGGATAAGTTTTGTAAAATCCGGGATCGGTTGGTGGAAGGGGTCAATGGGCCGTATCTTAATTGGCAATGGAGGCGGATTCCAAATGATTTTGCTGAAGTTCAACAATTGTTTCAATGTTGCGAGCTCTTGTTCGGCCAGAGATTGGGGGCTAACGATGACTCTTGGTTTTGGGATAATGATTCGTCTAACGAGTTTGCGGTTCATGAGGTGAAGAAATGGATAGATGGTGACCGGTTTTTTCAAGCGGATGCTCATTTCAAATGGTGTAGGTGGATCCCGATTAAGTGTAACATCTTTATGTGGAGGATGCTTCGTGATAGACTTCCTACAAAGAAAGCATTGCAAAAGCGGAACATTGATGTTGGTAATACGGTGTGTAGCCTGTGTGAAGATCAGGTTGAGACGGTTGATCATCTTTTTACGGGTTGTGGTGTGGCGAGCAATGTTTGGTTCGCGATCTCGAGATGGATGAAATTGCCGCCTTTCTTCTTCTTTTCGAGACAGGATATTCTCTTTGATTCGTCTTGGCCGCCGCAGAGAAAAACGGTGATTTATGGGATGATGATCGTCACGTGTTGGAGGATTTGGAAGGCTCGGAATGAAAAGATTTTTCAAGATAATAACCGTTCGGTGGTGAATTTGGTTGCGGATATAAAAGCTATAGGTTATGTTTGGTTCACTAGTAGAAGTAAAAAGGGTGTAATGGGGTGGAAGGATTGGCAGTCTTTTGATTTCGATGTAACTTAATGTTTTGGTTGCGCGTCGGGGTCTCCGTCTTGGAGATGTCCGACTGTGTTGTTTGTTGAATGAATTGAGCCTTTCAAAAAAAAGTTATTGAAACTATAGTGAATATCCTCGGTTCGTTTGAGCATATTTGCTACCTTCATGTTGAGAAATGATTACTTTCCGGAAAATTAATTTAATGTTTTCTTTTGCGCTTTAAAAATATTCCCATGAAGACAATGCAACATGGGCGTTAGTTTTGCAAACCAAACCGACAAGTTAGGCCAGATCACTCAGTTTTACCAATTGACGTTTTAAATTATTTCTATCTTTTTTTAATCCAAAAGCATAAATTGTAGTTAAATTTAAAAAAGTGATAAACATTCTTCTTGATTATTACACACACTCAGGTGTTTGGGATTGAGTTTGAAAATGTAAAAGTGTTTTTGGTTAAAAATGTTTATTGGCTTATGACTTTTTGAAAATGATTTTAAAAAAAAAATGTTTGGATTAGCTTTTGAGATGAGAAACGTCAAAAAGTCAATAGATTGTCTGTTTTTAAGTGTTTCGCTTAACTTATTGTGAATATTGGTTGTATGGGTGGTAATTTTTAATTTTTTTTCCAAAAGTCAAAAGCCAGAATTTCTAACGTTTCAAAAACAGTTTTTCCACTCTTAAAAGCCAAAAGCCAAAAGCCAAAAGTCAAAAGTCAAAAGTCAAAACAAAAAGTGCTTTTGGGTTACACAAACAGCTTATTGACTTATTAGTTTTTTCAAAAAGCCAATAAGTTGTTTTGAAACTCAATCCCAAACATATATCAGTAACAAAGATAAAATGACTAGTTACAGGAGACCGAACTATTAAACTGACCCCTTTATTTAAAACTCAACTGTTTGAATCTCAAACTTGCTAAAATGATCTTAATAATAATATTTTCAACTATTTATAAACTTACCTACTAAAAAAAAATATTTAAAAGAATATTCAAGACCAGACAAAGTTCAAAATTCTTGTTGAAAGTCACAAACAAAATCTAAAACTTTAAGCTTAAAGTTTTTTTTATTTTTTTATTTTTTTTAACGTTCAACAAAGGATGTCCCGATTATCCGAGGTACCCACCAATTGGTTACAAAAACACCCCATACGTCCCTATGTGAAGACACGTCTTAGGTGCCCGCACACAGGTATCGTTGGATAATCAGAACCCACCAAACCACTAGTTCTGGGGAAAACCTAACCCTCACCCGCCCAAAAACACGATAGTAAAAAATCAGTAAAACCCAGTAGAATCAGGAATCGAACCTGACACCCTAAAAGTGCTAGGCTCCTTAAAATATTAAGTAAAGAATTTTTGTTTTTTTTTTTAAAACAAAGGTCAAAGCCAAGCCAGAAGACCTCTGAACACACCACATTCCCATTTATGAAGGGATCAATTTATTAGACAATTATTATGCAATAAATTGAAGGCAATGATATTATAGGATATATAAAAAATAAAATAAAATGGACACCAGCTGTTCTAGTCTCCTCTTCTGAAAGCTTCCAACTTTTTTACTCCCACACTCTCACTGCTTCACAAACTGTTAAATGTAGCTTTGGATTCTCTCATAGATTTCATCATCATCTTCTTCTTATTATTATTATTACATTTACTGCTGCCAAAGAACTTCAACAGTACAACTTTCTTTTGTTTAAAGGGTTTTTAAATATGAAATCTTGAATTTTTATGTGTTTAATCTTACTGAAATTAATGTGCAGGTGTTTGTTTACATAAAGATTTGTGCTCAATTGGGTATTTTGTTCTGTGTGTTTCTTGAAATCTTATTTTTCATTTATTTATTTGTTTGTTTATTATTATTATTATTTTGTTATTAATTTTACTGAAATGTATTTGCAGGGTTTGTTTTGAATAAAGATTTGAGTTGAATTGTGAGTTTTGAGGTAAAGATTGAACTGATCTAGTAAAGATTATATAAAGCCCTAAAAGTTTTGTTCTTTTTGGATAATGGAAGAAAGTTATGTTCTTTTGTTACTGTTTAGTTTTCATTGATACCCAATTTTGCTAAATTGTTGTTTAGGGTTTATGAATTAATTTGAAGTAATGTGTCCAACGGTTATTCATAGCAATGGTCTCGACTTTGGGGGAGGTTTTGTTTTTAGTAGACCAGGGTTCGCCATTCAAAAAGGGGTGTCAACGCAACTTGTTGCCCCCGCTATCTTGATGTAATTTTCACATTTATAGAATGAAAATTATTATAAAAAAAAGTGTTAAATGTGTGTCAATTCAAATGTATATTAGCTACATAAGATTTCAAGATTTACCTTTGTCTGCCAATTTAATTGGGAATGTGAGTTTCTTGAATTTAGTTTTCTTTAATGTTTACCGAAATCGTTATGTTGCGTGAATATATATTTTGGCAGAACTGTGTATAATGTTGTGTTTTGACTGTGGGCGTCTTGAAATTTTAAACTTTGTTGTCTTTAATCTTGGTGAAATCATTTTGCAGGCGTTGTTTAGATAAAGATTCGAGCTCAATTGCGCGTGTTGAGGTAAAGACTGAACCGACCTAGCAAACTTGACATAAAAGTATAAACCACAAATTTGAAATTGTTACTGAATTATAGTAATCTGTTAATGTATGCCAATTCAAATATTTGCTAAATAAAGTCAAACATAGAGATTTTGACCATTGTTCTTTGACTTTAGGAGTGAAGGGTCTCGGCCAAAGTTCTAGTCAAAGCGTTTTGGAGCGATGAGGCTTGAAATGTTGTTAGGATATCTTCTGCTTATGTTTGGAAGTCGTTCCATTGCATTAGGTAATGCCAACTGTTCTTTTGACTCCCTTTGACTTTGACTTTCAGGTCAAACTAAAGTACTAAACTCGATACAGTCATACAGATACTATGTTATTTGTAATCGTTGAATTAATCAAATTTTTATGTAAATCACAGTCCTTGGTTTTAAAAAGCGCGAAGCGCACAAAAGTGACGGGGTCTAAAACCGAGGCGCAAAGCGCAGAGCGCAAAAGCGGTGGGCTTTTCGTACGCGAAGCGCAAGACGATTACATAATTTTTTCTATATATTCTATAGGTTTTTAGCATCTTTACCCCAAAATATAGATATAAATAAGGTTTATATATGATTTAACTTAAATGTAAAACCTTTTTAGCTATATGTATAACACTTTAAAGCACAAAAACACCCCATGTACGAAAAGAGCGCGCTTTTCTTGCACGTTTTGCGATTTTTGTACACTGCGCGCCTTGAGTGGCATAAGGCGCATGGATTTGCGCCTCAGGTCAGGTGCGCTTTTTAAAACCTAGAATCATACTAAAGTTTTGAACTTGCAGGTGCTTTTGTGGGAATAAACATAGGCACCGATCTTTTAAACCTACCATCACCGGAACAAGTGGTGGCAATCCTTAGATCCCATCAAATAACACACGTGCGCCTTTTTGATGCCGATAATCACCTTCTTAGTGCCCTTTCCGAAACTGAAATCGAAGTTATGGTTAGTGTAACAAATGAAGAAGTTTTAGGAATTGGACAGTCACCGGCTGCAGCCGCCGCTTGGATCAACAAAAACATTGCAGCCTTTTTACCCTCCACCAATATCACTTCCATAGCCGTCGGTAGTGAAGTTCTTTCCACAATCCCAAACGCTGCCCCTGTTTTGGTTCCCGCCATGAAAAATCTTCACAAATCTTTAGTTTCTTCAAACCTGAATTCTCGAGTCAAAGTGTCAACCCCGCTATCGATGGATATAATCCCGAAACCGTTCCCGCCTTCTGCCGCCACTTTCAATTCTTCATGGAACTCCACAATTTCTGAAGTTCTTGACTTTTTAAAAACCACAGATTCCTTTTTCATGTTAAACGCTTATCCTTACTACGGTTACGTACAAAGTAGCGGTATATTTCCAATCGAGTACGCGCTTTTTCAACCGTTGTCACCGGTCAAACAAATAGTTGATCCGAATACACTCTTCCATTACGACAGCATGTTTGATGCTATGGTAGATGCTACTTATAATTCCATATCAGCTTATAATCTTTCAGTAATCCCGATCGTCGTAACCGAAACCGGTTGGCCATGGGCCGGTGGTGCAAATGAACAAGACGCCACCGTGGCAAATGCCGAGACGTTTAATAACAATTTGATTAAACGTGTCCTAAACGGTTCTGGCCCGCCTAGTCAGCCCGCAATACCGATGAACACTTACATTTACGAGCTGTTTAACGAAGACAAGAAGCCCGGACCGCTATCTGAAAAAAGCTACGGTGTGTACTTTAGCAACGGGAGTTCTGTTTATACCTTTAGTTTGGATACATCTGGAGGAGCCACGGCGAATGCTTCCGGTGGGTTTTGTGTTGCGAAAAAAGGAGCTGATACTAGTAGCTTGCAAGACGGGCTGAACTGGGCTTGTGGTCCGGGCCAGGCTAACTGCAGTGCTGTTCAGTCGGGCCAGCCGTGTTATATGCCTGATACAATTGAAAACCATGCTTCTTATGCTTATAATGATTATTATCAAAGGATGCGTAGCGTAGGTGGAACCTGCGACTTTGGTGGTACCGCTATAACAACCATGGATGATCCCAGTACGTGCAATCTGCAGTTTTCGTTTCTTTTATTTATTTTTTTATTTTTTTTAATTTTTTTTTACGTATGTTGATAAAACGCTTTAACTTGTCTTAACTTTTCAGGTTACGGGTCATGCATATTTACAGGAAGGTAAGATTGTGAACCTATAGAACATTTTTTTTGTTTCGTAACAATCTGACCCGTTAGGGAAATCTCACGGGCCCACCAATACCTTGCTAACAAGTGGGACCATGTAAAGCGCAACTTATGTTGCGTTGGATTTGAACCTGAGACGTTTGCTAGAGTAGAATTTTCGTTTATTACAGTTAAAAACCGCATTTTTATTTGAATGCTGACATGTAAACCTTTTGTGAACAGTACAAACTCGAGCGTTGGTGGAAGGATTACACCTGCATTTGGGCCGGAGGGGCCACCTGGGAATGTATCACCGGGTCAACTGCCTGACATCTCGGTTTTGTTATTGGCAACGGTGGTATTGTTGATTACATAGATTTATCGCGGGTGCATAGCTGACGTTTGTGGTCTTAGCGTGTAACGCCGAGTGTTTGGAATATCGCGAAAGTAGACAGGAATTCTAATCTTGGGTTATTTTTGTTGGTTTGCAATGTGTAAGTTTTGAGGCTAATGGTTGGAGATGTAGTAATTTATGGGAAATATGCTTGTACATGACATTGGTTTGGTTGGTTGTACTTTGTCTATGTATTTCATTACATTTAAATAAAAATAATCTCTCAATTTTCTTAAGTTCGGAAATGTTTGATCTTGTATTGTTTCATCTAAATAGAGCATTGTAAAAAACATATAATACACTTGTATGAAATGCTTTGATGATATTACGAGACATAAATGTGAAGGTCGTGCGGTATGGTAACTCCACACTCCATCACCATCCTTCACGTCGCTGTCACATCACTCTATCCTTCACCACCAATCTAGGGGTATGGTGATGCTTCTCATCATCAAACTAGCCTCCACACATTTGCTCTATGGCCGGCATGACAACCCTCACAGCCGCCACACCGTGAGGAGGTGTGGCAGCTTCTGGGGTGGTGTATACGTGGTGTCACGGGCCATTATGGTCCTCACGTCCCCTGTACCAGGTGGCCTAACAATTTTGGTAGTTCTACAATTATTATTGGTACCATATTAAGGTACCTAGAAACAATCTCAAGTTAGAAAAATTAATCAGGTGTTCTTTGTGGCTAGCACTAACAGGGTTAGGATCAAATACACAAGACACTTTTTCTAGGAAGGGTGAGAAGGATTGTGATCCATTGATCATATATTTTAATGGTTGAGATTAGTTTGTTTGAAAAAAACAAATAATAAATTAGAGGAAGGGCATAAAAGGAAAACCACATTTGTTGACTTTCTCTCTCCACATGCAATGCACATGTCAATTCCCCCATCATTTTAAAACGTCTATAACTTTTTCATACGACATTTTTTTTTCAAAAAAATTTCACCATATTAACGAGCGTTTTTTTATCTTTAATATGAGTACCACATTGCTACATTAAAATTGAAAAAAAAAAATTCATGCTAAATGAGTTTTCTTCTCCGTTGTGTCTTTCTGCTCGTTCATTGTGTTATAGTATGCATGTGTGCTTTATAAATATGTTATTTATGTTTTTTTAGTCTACACATAATTTAACTTTGTCCATTGTGTTTTTAGTATGCTTTTAATTATGTTTTACGCAAATGAGTTTTGTATTTAGGTGTACATTGTGTTTTATTATGTTCATTGTGTTTAAGTCTCTTATTCATTGTGTTTTAGTCTTCTGTTCATTGTGTCTTTTATATGTCGTCCATTGTGTTTTACACAATTGGGTTTTTAACTTTTTTTTTTTTTCAAAAGTATTCATTGTATTTTAGTCTTCTGTCCATTGTGTCTTTCGTATGTCATCCATTGTGTCTTACGCAACTAGGTTTTCAACTTTTTTTTTTCAAAAGTATTCATTGTGTTTTAGTCTTCTATTCATTGTGTCTTTAGTATGCCGTTCATTGTGTTTTACTAGACTCTTGAATGTGTTTTATACCCTATATTTAATTGGTGTTCATTGTGTTTTACATTCCATTGTGTCTTACGTAAGTGGGCTTTGAATTTTTTTTTTCTAAAGTATAGCAATATGGTACTTATATTAAAGATAAAAAGACGCTCAATTTTATGGTATAATTTTTTTTAAAAACGGATGACGTATAAAAAAGTTACGGGCATTTAAAAATGAAGGTGGAAATGACATGTGACTTGCATGTGCATATGTTTTTGACAAAATTACCCCTCCCACTTGTTAATCCTTTGGACACATGTCATTTTCTAGTGGCTTCTCACCCTTCTAATTTTTTATAGCCTTTGTAGAATAACCCAACCCAGCACTAACAATGCATTAGTGTATTTTTCAAAAGTGGGTTAGGTTTATGTATTTAATCATATTAATTATTAAAAGAAAGATCATTTTAGAAGATATTTAATGTATAAGGAGAGAGAACAAATAATATAAAAATAAATATTTTTTTTTTTGGCAGTAACGGTGCACCACCTTAGAGGATAAAACCCCCGCCCAGATTCGATCCCCAGGCTAGCAGAATTGGCCTCTGCCCCTCCTAACAAGGAGTGAGACTCGAACTCATGATCTCCGGGGCAGGAACCCCACAAAGTGAGTAAACCTTTTCACCCCCATTGCAACCGTTAGGCTACAACATCATTGGCAATATTATTTACTTTCTAATTAATTAGTTACAACATTCACAATAAACACTTCATCTCCATCTCTATAATTACACTAAAAATCACTATCTTTCTCTCTCCTCTTCTATTTAATAATACTTATTCTATACTTTTATCATTACCTTTTCTCTCTCCTCTACTCACAACCACTTTTAAAAATATTAAAAAATTATGGAGGGTGAACAGTGTCTCCTCCAAATTTACTGATGAACATTGTCTCCTCTATATAGTTTCTCTCTCCTCTACTCACAACCACTTATACACACTCTATATAATATAGAGGCCCCCCTCACACTATGATGGATCATCTACTGTGAATGCTCTTAAAATCACTTATTTTACACGTATCAAAATTTAGCCTATATATATATATATATATATATATATTAAAATTCATTCTACATTTATCCTATATCAAAATTTAGCTTACACTTATCCTACACATGTATACTGAAATTTATCTTGTAAGTTTTTGAAAATGTAATTTGAAAATGAGTTATGATTTAGCTTATTCTTTTCTCACCTCTCTTATTTCTTTCTTACATTCGTATTCTATTTTTTATATCAGGTTTGGCTCTCCTTATTTCCACCTCCTTATAACTTACTACTTTTAAAAAAGTTAATATGTTAAAAAAAAGTGTTTTTAACTTTTCATTTGCATATAATAAGTTGTTTCGGAAAAGCAAGGAATGCGTGACTTTTTGAAACTCCTTATAACTTATTGATGGACAATTTTCCTACATGTCCTCCTTATATCTTTATACTTACCCTCCTTATATCATTTTTTGTCATTTTACTTGAATAAGTTAAACCAAACACTTTTTTACAAAATAACTTATTGACTTATTATTTTTCCTCACCACATAAGCTAATCCAAACACTTTTCTAAAAACTCATTTTAAAAAAGTCACAAGTTAATAAGTTCTTTTAACCAAAAGTCCTTTTAGACTCAAATAAGTTTACTAACGCTGTGTTTCCGAGTTTCATTAAAGGAAATAAGTGAAAGGAAACAGAGAGAAAGTGAAAAATACGTGTGTTCCAGAGTTTCATTAAATGAAAGGAGTGGAAGGAAGTAGAAGGAAATCTTTTAATAAATTTTTTCTCCTAAAATGGAAGGAAGTGGAAGGAGGGGAAAGAAAGAAAAAAAAAAGGTTTAGAGTTAATTGCCAAAATGGCCCCTGAGGTTTGGCCCAAATTGCTTGTTTGGTCACAAAATTAATTTTTTTGCCAAAATCACCCCTCACAGATCAAAAATTGCCAAAATGGTCCATATTTAACTGAGTTTGAAAGTCAGTTAAGTCTCAGGGGCAATTTCGTCTTTTCATCTGTAAACGTTTTAAAACCCATTTTAAACCCATCTTCCTCATCTGAACTTCATCTTCTCCAACAATCTACTACCATACGTGTGTCTTCCACCTTCAAACCACTCACCTTCCTAGAAAAGCTGAAGATATGGTCTATGAAGCATGAAAAAATACGCAGATTCGCAAAGAATATCATCCAGTTTCCTTCCTCGTTGAAAAAGTTGTCACTACAAGGATGTCGTCTTCTATGGAGATTCATGTCCAAAATACAAGCTTTACCTAATCTCAAGGTTTCAATATTACTAAAGGATGCCTTCGTGGGAGACCAGTGGGACGCTGGAGAAGAACCATTTCAAAAACTAACACTGTTGAAATTAGAAGCATTGGATATCCAACAGTGGGAAGCCTTTAGCCTCAACTTCCCATGTCTCAAACAATTAATATTGGAGGAATGTGAACGCCTTGAAGGGATTCCACTTGAAATGGGGTACATCCCAACACTAGAGTGTATCGAATTTAGTGATTGTAACAACTCTGTTAGCGAATCTGCTTATGAAATATGGGAAGAGCGACGTGCTAATGGAAACTACAATCTAGAGATCAGATCAGAAAAGGACGGGGAAAGTCCACTAATATACTTATGGGATCGCCAGATGAAAGAGATGCTTGGATATGGAAACATCACATCACCATATAAGCAGAACAGAACAAGCAGAACATTAGATCTTCCAACACCGCTTGAACTAGAGGAATTGGGACTACCAATTAATGATCCACCACATAGGAGTAAGATATGCAGCAGCGATGGGAGATATAGATATCGTTCGATCAAATGGAAAATTTTGAGAGGAGATGAAAGAATCAAGTTGCTTCAATATTAGTCGTGGAGACGTGCTTCGACATTCATATCTTTGGTTGAAGGCTTATTTGGGCTTGCTGGTATCTTGATTTTGTTAGTTGTTTTAAGGATAACCCTCAACTGCATATGTGTTGAATGCATAAATCGTAATAATGTCTTTTTTTACTACAATACTTCAAATATATCGTGCATGATACCATCGTCTAGGTGGGTTAGTGGGTTAGTTAATCGATTTGGGTTTGTATGATTTGAGAATTAGGGTTAGTATGCCTCGAAGGGTTGTTGGAGAACATGAAGTTCAGATGAGGAAGATGGGTTTAAAAGGGGTTTTAAAACGTTTACAGATGAAAGGATGAAATTGCCCCTAAAACTTAATTGACTTTCAATACTCAGTTAAAAACTCAGTTAAATATGGACCATTTTGGCAATTTTCGATCTGTGAGGGGTGATTTTGGCAAAAAAATAATAATTTTGTGACCAAACAAGCAATTTGGGCCAAACCTCAGGGGCTATTTTAGCAATTAACTCAAAGGTTTATCATTTACTATTTTACCCTCATACTTAAACTACTATAATACACAATGTGGGTATAACTGTAAAATTAAACTTTCTTTTCTCTTCCTTTCAATTCGGGTACACATAAAGTACTTATTTTCTTTTCCTTCCTTCCTTCGAACTCAGGAACACGAAATGAAGTTATATATTTCCTTTCCCTCTCTTTCTTTTCTCTCCTAAATTCCCTTTCTCCTCTTTTCCTCCCGTTAATAAACTCGGGAACATAGCGTAAAAGAAATTGGACCTAATACACACCCTAAAAAACAATAGTTATAAGGGGGGATAGGGCGCTCACCGTAAAGCCCACTGGTACCTCACGGGTACCCCACTATCTCCATGAGTTCACCGTGGCAAATGACCCGGGTAGTGGGTTCCTTGACCATTTCCGTGAGATATCTCACAGTGTGTAGAGGAGAGACAAAGATGCAAATGAGAGAGAAAGGCACGTTTGGTGTCGCCGGTGAAGGGGTTCACGGGTTAAGGTGGGCGGGTAGTTCAGGTGACGGGCTGTGATTGGTGCAATGAAGGGGTAGCCGGATTCTTCACACGCGGTGCCCCTCCCTCCCTAAGTAGGGCTCTTTCTATTTAATGCATATTTTTATTGCGAAAAGAAATCGTTTATCTTGTGGTGGTGATTGATTCCGTCTATAGTTTTATTCATTCCAATTTTGATCATTTTCAGTTTCTTCTTTATAAAAAATATAAATCTTGATAAACCCTGTTTATGCTGAAAAAAATAAGAAGTTTAAAACGGAACTAAATTTATTAAATTAATTTGTTCCATAACATTGAATTGAGAGTTTGGAAAAGCGAAAGGAGTTAAGGTGTCGCTCATCTGGAGGTCAATGATTCACGCTCCGTCAAAGATGAATTTAATGAAATTTAGACCGTTCAAAGAAAAAATATCGAGGGTTTGGCATCAACCTAATTTTTAACCTAACTATCTAAAAAGTAAACAATTTTCAGCTAAATACACTTTGGATGACCAAAGTTGTAGCTATAATTATGGTAGTTGATTTTTAACGTGTTTAACAATGGTTTTATCTGTGAGCGAGTTACCAGTGTGTATAATGGTAAACAAAATATTTATGGTTATTTTTTACTAAATGTATAAACGAATTAGCGAGTCAACTCGTTTTTACGTTTTTATACGGATCTTTTTTTTAAAGGCCGAGTTAGTCGGAAAAAAAAAACTGTTTTGTTTGTTTTGTTTCGCATCACTTGTCACAAACTTGTAACGTATCGTGGAAATATTGTCACATTGAAATAAACTAATAATCTTAAAAAGTTCAACGAATATATTAACCGATCAAATCTTTATTTTTATTAAAAAGGATCTTGCTTTCAAATTTTATTATTTTTCTAATATCCAACAAATTCCCGTCTAATAGGTACACTCATGATAAAAAAAAAAACCCACCCATACTCACAATTACAAACAACGCTAGTGACCTGACACGCCACCAATACCAACGGAAACCCACCCCTAAAATCCCATTGTATTAAAAATCCCCGACTCATGCATGACATTTTGTCATAAACAAAAAGAGTATTTGATTTAAATAATCCAACTATTAGCTATTGACCGCTACTGATTCCATCTAACGAAATACGTGTTGCCGATCCCATCTTTTAACATATTATAACCAACAAACCATAACTAACAAAATATTAAATTTGATACACAAAAGGGAATTTGACACAAACATTCTACATCAGTTCAGACCGGTGATGGCTAATGATTGATAGTTAAAAGATGGACAATTTATTAGTAATAATCCATTTATGAACAATATATTAAAAGGTTGCCAATGATGGGTTGGAGGTGGGAGAGTTTACCACCTTTGTGTGGGTTCCCGCCCGGGCGTTCTGAGTTCGAGCCACGGGGTATGCAAAACTTATGCGAAGCCTCCGTGCGAACGGTTGAAAAGCCGGTATGCGCGTGGACTCGAACCGGGGGTTTGGAGGTCGTTGGCACACGACTCTCCTAGGTGAGTTGTTTGCCGTCCAAAAAAAAAAACAATATATTAAAAGGTCAGACTGACAACACACATTTCGTTAGTTGAATCGGTGACAGCCCACAGCCGATAATTCAGATTATTTATATCTAATACACCTAAACAAAGTCCTCACACACCTCGACGCCACTTTGGACCACCACATATTAATGAAACTGCTTGGACCATCACATTCACATCCACATTACTATTATTATTTATTATTATTTTTATTATTATTATTATTTCAACTTAAGTACACGTTACTGTTCTCTCAGTCACTGCATGAATCACCTACCACACAACCCACACAACCTTCTTTATATCCATCTCTAACCATAAACTCAACAACTTAAACATGTCTAAACCCAAACCCATCAACCAATTAGACTTACAAGACCTACAGAACACCGGATTAACACCATACGATGCAAAACTGTTACAAATAGAGCTCAAGGATGCCATTAATGGCGCTATTAGCTCAGACCCAGTTCACATATGGCGGGAAATCACTAACAGAAAGCTGCTTAAACCATGTTATCCTCATTCTTTGCATAGGATTGTCTATAACGCGGTGTATGGTAACTATGATGTGTCTGTTCATGGGCCTCCTCTCTATTGGTTCCCTTCTGAGTAAGTTGTTGTAAAAGTAATTAATTTATTAGAAAAGTTGTTTATTTTAAGTTATACAATTGTTTATATGTTTTGAAAGTTGTTATTTTAAGTTATATAATATAATAATAATAATTATTCCCAACCTTGAGGTGGAGTGGTATGGGAAGTGCAGGATCGGGCTTGAGGCTGAAAGTTCTCGGGTTCGATTTCTGATCCCACCCGGGTTTTACCAATTCTTTACTTTCGTGCCTTCGGTGCGTAGGGGTTGGGTTTTCCCCGGGAACCACACAGGCTTAGGCTCTGGGTTTTAAAAAGCGCGCCTGAGGCGCATCTAGGCGCAAGGCGCATCAAGGCGCAGCCTAGGGCGCCTCAGGGCTTTGCGCCTATCCTTTTTCCCAAAGGCGCGCGCCTCAGGCGCTTTTTTGCCAAATTTCAGGCGCTTTTCTGCCTGAGGCGCGCGCCTCACGTATTCTGGGTATTTTTTATGCATAAAAATGTTGTACCTTGGTGTTTTTGGCTTGTACATATAGGTAAAATCACATAAAAACCTTATTTATAGCTATATTTTGGGTAAATGAAGCTAAAAACTCATTGAATATATATGGGATATATAAAAAAATTTATATAATTAGTGTGCGCTTCGGGTATGAAAATCCCACGCTTTTTGCGCTTTGCGCTTCGCGCGATGCGCTTAGACCTCGTCGCTTTTGTGCGCCTAGCGCTTTTTAAAACCAAGCTTAGGCTATCCGCGCTACGATCTGATTGGGCGTATGGGGTGCCTTTGCAAGGTAGCGGGTGACCCCGGGTAGCCGGACAATAGTTTCGTTGACCGTTAAAAAAAAAAAGTTATATAAGACCATGTGTAGTGGGAAGGGGAAATATTTAAGCCCCTGATTGGTGCACGTGGCAGCTGAGTCAGCATGGGGCTTTAAAATGAAATAAGGTGTAGTGGGAAGGGCGAACTTTTAAACTTAGCCCCCCCCCCCCCCCCCCCTTTTGATTGACTGTTCAAATGAGACTCAACGATTATAATACATGGCACAATTTGATTGGTTAATTGTTTAGCAATGCAGTGCTAAAAATAAAACGCCCCGGCCCCAATTTTAAACTTAGCGCCCCCTGTAATGGTGTTGGGGCGCCAAGTTGTGAATCACGCCCATAATAGCGTTGCATTACGGTAGGTCTAATTGTTTATATGGGAGGCAGGTGACTTCGGGCAGTTGGATGTCGGGTTTCTGCGCATTTGAGAGAGCCAAGGGGCTGACTGCGGTTGAGTAGTCGACCTTGGCAACAATGCCCGGTTTCACGGTGGTTTAAAAAAAAAAAAGAGAAGTAAACTGTCATGTCACAGTCAACAATAAGATTTAATTAGGAAAGTAGATTTTTTTATATTGATTGTTGATGTGATTTAACAGAAAGCATGTGCACTTGGGTTATATGTTAGACTTAGTTAGTTGATCCAATTCATAAAGCTGTGTGGTTTGAAACATGGACGAAAGAGGCGTAAATTAGGCGGTTTGCCCAACTTTCGGACCAAGAAAATATATTGTCTGAAGCTCCGATTTTGACTTTGTCGATTTTCCCCAAATTTCGTGTTTGATTATGTTTAGTTGTAACAATGTGTGAATTGTGGAAGTTAGGTTGGTATAAAATTTAGGAGCAAATTTAGTGGGTGAGTTTGTTTGCCGTTAAAAAAAAATTTCCGGACTTTTGCACACAAGTTTTCTCGCCTAGTGCTCCGATTTTGACTTTGTCGGTTTTCCCCAAATTTCTTGACTGATTTCATTTAGTTGTAAAAATGTGTGAATTGTGGAGTTTAGTAACTCACACGTTTATTAAGTCATTTGGTTTTAATGACAGACTTTAGTTGGCTATTGGTGGGATTAATTGAGTGTGCTGATGATTTAGTTGGTTATTGACAAAAGTCATTTGAAGGAATTCATTCTTCCCACAAAACTTATACAAATGGCAAATGAATGAGATTGTAATACAATATTTAATGTAAATAATAACTGATTATGAGAATGAGTTAGTTTGATCTGCAAATGAACTGCTTGCTTGTTTTTTATGCTTCCAAACTGAATACTTTTATGCAAGGTTTAAAAGTAAGGAAACGTGCCTCGAGGCGTTTTCCCTTCGCCTCACGAGGCGTAAGCCTGAGGCAGAATTAAAAAATAAATATAAATATTATATATCTTATAAAAAATGAAATACTAACTGATTTCATCATCATATTCATCAAAAACATAAAAAACACACATTACAAAGACATGAAATGGTTGAAATTGACAAAAAGTCTAAAACATCAGTAATAAACATCTAAAACCCCTGAGGCGCAATTTTTGTTACCGCCTCAGCCCTATGAGGCGCAGGTACAAACAAACACCCTGAGGCGACGATTGAGAATTGTTTTCTATCCGAATCGCCTTGAGGCGCGCCTCAAGGCGCACGCTTCACCTGTTTTTTTAAACCATGCTTTTATGTAACAAATCATGGGTTCTCTTTATGGGTTAGCGTTGATTCTCGACGAACAAACCTGGGGCGTCTAATGGAAGCCCATGGTCCAAAGGTTTTAGGAGCAGCATACAAAGATCCTATAACAAGTTATAAACAATTTCACAAGTTTTCCGTTCAACATCCAGAGGTAAGTTATCTGTTATCGCTCTTACAGTTATATTTCCAAATTATTTAACAAAGATCAGTTCACATTTTTTATTTATTGATGAATTTTGTTATTTTTCTGTTTGTGTTCAGGTGTACTGGTCAATTATCTTGGAAAAACTTTTGCTCCGGTTTCAACAACCTCCAAGATGTATTTTGGACACCTCGGACAGATCAAAACATGGCGGCACATGGCTTCCTGGATCAGTTTTGAACATTGCTGAGTGTTGTTTGCTGTCAGCTAATGAACCAGATAAAGAAAACGAAAAAGTTGCAATTGTATGGCGGGATGAAAGATTTGATGATTTTGAAGTCAACAAGATGACTTTAAACGAGTTGAGACGCCAAGTAATGTATGATCGACTTTCATTTGATTAGTAAACAGTTCTTTGTTAATTACTTGTTTTTAGGGACTTTTTTCATTGATATCAGTTATCAATATACTACGCCTCGGTTCTCTAATCTTGCAACTAGCTACAAATATTATCTATATTAGCAATAAAGTTTTGTTTTTTTTTAGCAAAAATAACAATTTTGTACATGATTACTAGGGCACATTTTGATTGTCTTTTGTCTGTTTATTATTATTTTTTCTGTTACTATCCCGCGGGGGGGGGGGGGGAGGGGTTTGTATTTGGTAGACTAGGATTTGCAATTCAGAAAGGGGTGGCGGCGCAGCTTGTTGCCCGTCTACCTTCTATTTTGATGTAACTTGGCAAGTTTTAGAAATGAAAAAATTATTATTAAAAAAAAATTGTTGCTTAAAAAAAATTAATAATTTTTATAGCTGGTTGCTAGAATAAGAATCCGAGCATAATACTTTGCTATTTTGCTTAAAACGCCTTTTGTTTGAATCTAACTTGTTTGTTTAAAAATACAGGTTGGTTGCGAACGCATTAAACGGATTGTTTTCTAAGGGAGATCCAATTGCAATTGATATGCCAATGACTGTCACTGCAGTTATTATATATTTAGCGATCATATATTCTGGATTCGTGGTTGTATCGATAGCCGATAGTTTTGCATCAAAAGAGATTGCTACACGATTACGTGTGTCAAAAGCGAAGGCTATTTTTACTCAAGACTATATTGTTAGAGGTGGTAAAAAATTTCCTTTGTACAGGTAATAACTAATTAACCACATCTTTGGTTATTTATGCATACAGGATGTTGCAACTTTCGGCAAGCTCTAATTTAAATCAAGATTCAAAATTATGATTTAAATACTGAAAGAATTTTTTTTTTTTTTTTTGCAGCCGTGTTGTCGAGGCTACTGAATGTAGAGTTATTGTGGTTCCTGCACTCGGAGAAAACATAGACATCCAACTTAGAAAACAGGATATCGCTTGGGAGGATTTTCTTTCTAGCGCCAAACACCTTCCTAGGTACCGAACTAATTCTTTTTAGATGTGTAAATTATAACAGAGAGCTGATGCAACTGTCGTCGTGTTTTGAGTTACATGGCCCATAAGTAGTAACGGACGTAAATGTTTTTTTTCCCGAATTCCATCATCTGGAGCCCCAATTTCGAAACTTTTAACGGTCCTGCCGAATTTAAATTTTCGCTATAAAAGAGGGCTTGATGTAATAGTAATAGTCCACTCATTTAATATCATATTAAATTATCCTCCATATTATTTATGCTTTCGCTCTGTGCCAGTTATGGTTTTAGTAATCTAAATATAAAAAAATGCAGGCCTGATTATTGCGATCCAGTATACCAACCAGCAGACGCCGTGACAAACATACTCTTCTCATCAGGAACAACAGGTTTAACGACTCGTATTTGCATAACCTTGTTTCTATTGATTTCTTGTTCTTTTTTTTTTGTTACTTACAATTTTATTTGTTTTTTTAGGAGATCCGAAAGCTATACCATGGACTCATGTCTCTCCCATTCGAGGAGCGGCTGATGCATGGGCACATATGGATGTTCAGCCTGGTGATGTTTTTTGCTGGCCCACTAATTTGGGTTGGGTAATGGGGCCCATTGTGCTTTATTCATGCTTTCTGACTGGTGGTACACTAGCTCTATATCATGGCTCTCCACTTGGTCGCGGTTTTGGAAAATTTATTCAGGTTGCTTTTTTAAAACTGTCACAAATATATAAGATTGAAATATAGGGCTAATAGCATAAAGAAGTAACCGGTTTTGGTCAGTTTGTTTATCATTTTGATGCGTGGTAACGAACTTTCAAATACTGTGATTTAAGCTAAACTGACCGCGTCAAAACGATGAGGTGATGGTTGACATGTAGGTGACTTTGACCATGTTGACTTTTTTTTTTTTTTTTTTTTTTTTGGCATTTGGAAAAATATGGTTACCTAAAATAGAAATTGTCTTAAGAGGGTGTTTGGGATTGCGTTTTGAATCTTAGATTATTCCGTTTTCAAAACGCAGATAATCAGTTGTTAGTGTTTGGGATTGCGTTTTGAAAACGCAGATAATCGGTTTTTTAGTCTACCAAAACGCAATAATCTATAAGCAGCTTCACCCCTGCTTTTCCAAAACGCATAATCTGTTTTGAATAATCAATCCCAAACACCCCCTAAGTTGATTAATTTTTTATTCAATTTGCCATTGAAAAGTAACCAAATCTAGTCAAATTCAGTTTTAGTCCGATAAAACCATCAAAGTTTCCAAACATTCGATGTTAAGTAACAAACTGATACGTGCATGACATCTTCTTCGATTGAAGGTTATTTGACCCCATGAAAAAATTTAGTGATAGTGGACGTGTTGGTTACTTTGACCATGTTGACGTTTTGCGGCATATAGAAATCTATGAACTTATAAGATTTCTTCAAAGGAATCAAGAAAATATAGTGGCTTGTTTTATGGTCACTACTTTATACGAGTTGTTTTACAGGATGCCGGAGTTACACTTTTGGGCACCGTTCCAAGTCTAGTTAAGACGTGGAATAGTACAGGATGTATGGAAGGACTAGATTGGACAAACATAAAGTAAAACCCTCAGTTTTCACTTGCAAAAAAAAAAAAAAAAAAAAAAAAAAAAAAAAAAAAAAAAAAAACTTGTGCTAATGATTACGAAACTTAATTTGCAAATATTTCAGGTTATTCGCAACAACTGGTGAAGCATCTAATGTTGATGATGATCTTTGGCTTTCTTCAAGGGCTTATTACAAACCTGTTCTTGAGTGCTGCGGTGGTACTGAGCTTGCTTCGTCTTATGTTCAAGGAAACGTTTTGCAGCCGCAAGCTTTTGGTGCTTTTAGCTCTCCTTCATTGACAACGGGCTTCGTAATTCTTGATGATCATGGAGTTCCTTATGTAAAATCTCTCAAATTCCCAATCGAGTTTCGGGTTATTTAAGATTTGTTATGTTTGATTCATTTTGGTGTTTTTACGCATATGCTAGCCGGATGATCAACCGTGTGTTGGTGAAGTGGGCTTGTTTCCTGTATACATGGGAGCAACTGATAGACTACTTAATGCGGATCATGAAAAGATTTACTTCGAGGGAATGCCTGTTCACAACGGAATGGTATGATAAGTTGATAAGATGTCATTTATTAAACTTTAAAAAAACACAAAAAAAAATAAAAAAAAAATTGTGTGTTGTGTTTTTCCAGAAACTCAGGCGACATGGTGACATCGTTAAGAGAACGATCGGAGGCTATTTTATGGTACAAGGCAGGGCTGATGATACCATGAACCTCGGTGGCATTAAGGTAAAAAACGATCAGTTATCATAACTCTGTTCAGTAGATTAGGGTTCTGTATTCAGAAAGGGGTGGCGGCGCAACTTGTTGCCTGCCTACCTGCTATCCTTGTGTAATTTGCTTCATGGATATGAAATTGGAAATTATCAAAAAAAAAAAAAAAAAAAAAGGCAAGAAACTGAAAGGACTGTGTGCATGCAGACAAGCTCCATTGAAATCGAGCGGGTTTGTGAACAATCTGATGAAAGCATCATGGAAACTGCTGCAGTCAGTTGTCAACCTGCAACCGGTGGTCCAGAACTTTTAGCTATATTTGCGGTACTAAAGAAAGGATTCAACACTGACACAGACAAGCTAAAGATGATATTCTCAAAGGCCATTCATAGGAATCTTAACCCATTGTTTAAGGTGATCTTAATCCGCATTTGTGTGTGTTTAAGATTACTCAAGAGTTGATTATGTGTTTCTGATTTTGTTAATGAACAGGTAAGCTTTGTTAGGATTGTTCCAGAGTTTCCTCGAACCGCTTCCAACAAGTTACTTAGAAGAGTTTTAAGAGATCAACTGAAGGAAGAGCTTCACCGACGAAGTAAAATATAACCATTTTATCGCTGATATTTTTAAAAAATGTAAGTTTCTCTTGAATACAAGTATCCTTTGATAGCATTTACATCCCAGAAGCTTGTTATGAAGCTTTTTTCTTCTTTATTTGGGGAATAAAAGGTGTAACTCGTTTAACAAAACGTTACAACTTTGCAATAATGTTACTAGGCCTCGGATTCACAAATGTCATGGGACCGAAATCCTGTTATTATTTGGAGTGTACCGATCACAAACGATCTTTTGTGAACAAGACACCTTTTTTTTCACCTAAATACAACCTGACCTTTCACTTGAAAGGATTTGAACCCACACAACTTTTGTGGACGACAACACCTTACCACTAGACCACTAGGTCATGGGTACGAAAGATTTTCTAACCGGAGGGACAAGAAGTCATTTCATGGTATATGTGTATTGCACATAAAGCCCACCAATGTCATTTTGAAAGAATACCGTATGGGGGGGGGGGGGGGGGGCATTTAAATGTTCGCCCACACTGATACTAGACTATGGGTTAGAGTGTTAGACACGGATAGTAGTTAAGAAAATGATGGAATGCTGGTAGTTTGCTCCTAACTAAGATCAATAGCATCAATCGAGATTGATTTTGCAATTCGGGTCAGGTTGAATCATGCAAACAAAGATGAAACAAGAATATGATTCAAGAGAAGTTCACTTTAGTTGAATAGAATGTGTATGTAATGTACAAACACGTGAAATACATAGCCCTATATATACTAATCCAATCGATACCATCCCAAATGATGCAACCCTTGGTGAATCGACATGGCCATTCTTCCAATCGACGTGTCCTTTTATTTTGACGCCCTTCTGATCAATGAATGTAATGCTTAATCTCATAATAAACACTGGTTATAACAATTAACTTTTGGTTTGAATATTGGAGGCAAAGTAGTAAAGGAATCAACCACACATTTAACTTACCACACACTGAACTATTGGTGGTGTAATATATAGTTGATGTTTACGTTGTTTAGAGTTTTAGATCCTATTTTGTTGTAATTCAGTTTATGTGCGTTAAGAGGTTTGCCTATATAATGTGCAGCCTGTTCTGGTTTTCAGTATTCACAAAAGCAATAATAAAAAGCCTTGAGAATCATTTATAATTCTGTCATTTACATTGTGTATGCAGTTTATGCTTTGATCCAACAGTGGTATTAGAGCTTGAGTTCTATACATACCCTCTAAATCACTTCCTTCTTTTCTTATGGCCGAACTAAACAACAACCTGCCTACTACTACTAACCCAATCCCTATTTTTAAGGGCGAGGGATATGAGTATTGGAGCATACGACTGAAAACCATTCTGAAAGCAAGAGATTTATGGGACCTAGTGGAACAAGGGGTGAATGAAGCTGAGACATATGTGAACAAACTCAGAACTTCAAAAAAGAAGGATGCTTATGCAATGTCCATTATTCAACAGGCAGTGCATGATCATCTCTTCTCACGTATTGTTGCTACAGAATCGTCCAAAGAAAGTTGGGAAATCTTGAAGATGGAGTATCAAGGTGATACTCAAGTCAAAGCCGTCAAGTTGCAAGGATTAAGAAGGGATTTTGAAAATCTCTTGATGAAAGATAATGAAAGTGTTGGTGAGTAATTTTCAAGGGTCATGAGTATTGTTAGCCAGAAGAAGGCCTATGAGGAAACTGTTTCTGATCAAACTATTGTAGAAAAGATTCTACGAAGTTTGTCTCCCAAATATGATTTTATTGTGCCATTTATAGAGGCTGCCTTTGATTTGTCACAACTCACACAAATGAAACTGATGGGATCTTTGCAATCCCAGGAAGAAAGATTGAATAGTAGATCCAATGAAAAGGTTGAACCAGTAGAAGAACATGCATTGTAGGTGGTTCAAGAAAGCAATCGACCAAGTTATTCAAGAGGAAGAGGTCGTGGTGGTGCAAGAGGACAGGGTAGAGGAAGAATGTTTGATAGAAACAAAGTACCATAGTGCTATACTTGTAAAAATTATAGGCATATGTCTAAAGATTGTTGGTATAATAAGGATCAACAAGTCAATGTTGCTGCTGAACTTGTTGAACCAGGAGAAAACAATGAAGATCAACACTTGTTCATGGCATTCACTGAATGTTATGAGAGTCCATTCTTTTTAATGACGAAGACTGTGCCTTCTCATGATGCTAATAACATGTGGTTTCTTGACTCAAGTTGTTCGAATCATATGACAGGCAGCCAATCTAGTTTTGTAGATTTGGATGACACATTTAGGCTAAATGTCCAACTGGGAAACAAGAAGACTTTGGCTGTTGAAGGAAAAGGAGTGGTAAAGATTCACACAGGACCAACAACTCACAAATTATTATCTAATGTTTATTTTGCTCCAACTTTGGAGTATACTTTGTTGAGTGTTGGGCAACTGATGAGGAAAGGCTATAGTTTGATGTTTGAAGGAAATCATTGTACTATCAAGAATCAAGAAATGGAGCTTATGAAGATACCCATTGCCAACTATTGGAGATTATGACTTTGACTAGTCAAAGTCTTATAGTTTAAGTCATCCTTATTCTATGCCCCAAAGACTAGCTCCTTATTGTGTACCCAAAAGACTAGCTACTTTCTCATTTATGTATTTTCCTTCATGTATTTATAGAGGAGGTTATCTCCTCATTTGAATGTACCAATCAAACAACTTTCATTTCTATTTCTATTTCTATTTCTATTTCTTATACAAATCCACAAGACGGTTTGAGGGTCCGTTACTTGAAACGAGCCGCCCTTGGCGGTGGGGCTGAAACCAAACCCAACCCAAATACAAAGTATACTTTGGAGTATACTTTGTTGAGTGTTGGGCAACTGATGAGGAAAGGCTATAGTTTGATGTTTGAAGGAAATCATTGTACTATCAAGAATCAAGAAATGGAGCTCATGAAGATACCCATTGCCAACAACAATATATTTGTGCTAGATGGCACAAGAGGTATGCACATCTAAACTGGGAAAACTTAAAGAAGTTATATGAACATCAAACGCTCATAGGCATGCCCAAGATCAAAGGAACAAGTGTTTGTGAAGGCTGCATTATGGGGAAACAAGTCAGACAACCATTCAAGTCAACATCTTGGAGGGCAACCAGGAAGTTGGAATTGATTCATGCTGATCTCTATGGGCCAATGCAAGTTCCCAGTCTTGGTAATAGTCTTTACTACTTCCTACTTATAGATGATGTATCTAGAATGTGTTGGATATATTTCTTGCAAGGAAATCATAAACTTTTGAAAGATTTAAGGTGTTTAAGGCACTTGTAGAAAAGAAAAGTGGGTGTACAATCAAGGTGTTGAGAACTGACAGAGGAGGAGAGTTCTGCTCAAAGTAGTTTAACTGCTTTTGTGAAGAACATGGTATCCAAAAAGAACTGACAGAACCTCATACCCCTCAGCATAATGGGGTAGTGGAGAGAAAGAACAGGACAGACATGGGAATGCTAAAAGCATGTTAAAGGAGAGAAGATTGCCCAATTAGCTTTGGGCAGAAGCTGTGGCAACTGCAATCTATGTCATCACCAGGTCACCTATTTCTGCTGTGAAAGAAAAGACCCCCTATCAGGTATGGTTTAATCAGAAACCTGATGTAACTAACTTAAATTTTTTTGGGTGTGTGGCTTATGGTCATAAACTAGGCTGTGGCATGAGAAAACTTGATGATAGAGCCAACGAGATGGTGTTCATTGGTTATTCTACCAATGGAACTGGTTATAGGTTGTTTAATCCTATGACTAAGAAGTTTAAGACTAAAAGATTTGGTGATACAACTATTCTAGAAGATGGATGCTGGGATTGCAATCACTTTACAAGACAAACAAGCAAACATATGATAGGATGTACAGTAATCCTTTTCCAGAAGAATTTAGTGAAGTCCAAGATAGTGATGCAGGTCCAAGCACTGTCAATGTGGATAATGCAGCCTCTCCTATGAATCCAACTCCTCAGATTGGCATTAGTCTACTTCAAATCTTGTGAGGGTCAGATCCTTAGCTGATCTATATGCTAGTACTCAGGTGGTGGAAGTCCCAAATGATTATGTGAACTGTCAGTTTGCCTTGAACATTTCAGATCCATTGTGCTTTGCTGATGCTGCAAAGAAGAAGGAATGACAACTAGCAATGGAAGAAGAGTTAGATGCTATAAAAAAGAATAACACTTGGCAGCTTGTCCCTCTTCCTAAAGGAAAGAATTTGGTAGGACTGAAGTGGTTGTTCAAAACTAAATATGGGTCAGATGGTCAGATTATTAATCACAAGGCTAGACTTGTGGCAAATGGGTATTCTAAAAAATATGGTATTGACTATGAAGAAACGTTTTCTCCTGTTGCAAGATTTGAAACCATTCGAATTGTGTTGGCAATTGTTGCTCAAAAGGTTTGGGCAATACATCAAATAAATGTAAAGTCTGCCTTCCTTAATGGTGATCTTTTGGAAGAAATTTATGTTGAGCGGCCAGAGGGGTTTCAAATAAAAGGAGAAGAAGATAAGGTATACAAGTTATTCAAGGCCTTGTATGGTTTAAAGCAGTCACCCAGGGCATGGTATGCCAAGATTGATGGGTACTTCTCCTGTCATGGGTATGTTAAAGCCCAAGTGAACCTACTTTGTTTGTCAAACATAGTGCAAATGAGATCATCTATGTATGTTTACATGTAGATGATATTATTTGCACTAGTTCAAGTGTTGATTTAATTGCAGAATTCAAGAATGGAATGAAACAGGAGTTTGAGATGACATATCTTGAACTGTTACAATATTTTCCGGGGTTGGAAATTAAACAGTCTAGGAAATGTGTGTTTGTTTCTCAGGAACAATATGTACTTGGCCTTCTGTCCAAGTTTGGTATGCTGGATTGTAAGAAAGAAGACATTCTTATGAGTCCCTATGACAAATTTCAAGCTGATGATGGAGAAGATAAGGTTGATGAAACCAAGTATAGAAGTTTAGTGGGTGGCTTGATTTACTTAACTCACACACGTCCTGATCTAGCCTATGCAGTTGATGTATTATCTAGATACATGCAGTCACCTTCCAAAGTTCATTCAGGAGCAGCTAGAAGAATCCTAAGGTACATTGCTGCTACATACCATTTTGGTATATGGTACAAGAAGGATGATCATGTTAAGTTAGTGGGTCACTCAGATAGTGACTGGGTTGCATGTCTTGATGATAGAAAAAGTGTAAGCGTTTATATGTTCTTAATTGGTAATGGGGGTAGTGTCATGGAGTTCTAAAAAGCAAAGCACAGTGGCCTTGTCTAGCACTGAAGCTGAGTACATCTCAGCTACTAGTGCCACTTGTCAAGGTATTTGGATTAGTCGTATCCTTGATGATCTTGGTTTAAGTCAAAATGAAGTTATTACAATTATGTGTGACAGTCAATCAGCCATTTTGATGATCTTGGTTTAAGTCAAAATGAAGTTATTACAATTATGTGTGACAGTCAATCAGCCATTAAGCTGTCAAAGAATCCAGGTCAGCATGGGAAAGCTAAGCACATTGAGCTCAAGTATAATTTTGTTAGAGATATGGTGAATCAAGAGAAGGTGGAGTTGCATAACTGTAGTACTCATGATCAAATGGCATATTGTTTAACAAATGTACTTCCAAAGGACAAGTTTGTTTATTTCAGATACATGATGGGAGTGTAAGAGTTTAAATCAAGGGGGGGGGGGGGGGGATTGAGAAATGATTCAAACCAGCCCATGCAGCATGCACGTGTGATGAATGAGTCATCCGAATTCTCATGCTTTCGGTTGATGTTTATGTTATTTAGTTTTTGGATTAGTCGAATAAGTTGTTTAGATCCTATTTTGTTGCAATTCAGTTTATGTACGTTAAGAGGTATGCCTATATAATGTGCAACCTGTTCTTGTTTTCAGTATTCACAAAAGCAATAATAAAAATCCTTGAGAATCATTTATAATTCTGTCATTTACATTGTGTATGCAATTTATGCTTTGATCCAACACATTTAACTTACCACACAGTGAACAATTGGTGGTGTAATATATAGTTGCAATGTTTAGTTATTTAATATATGGAATTTGGCGTTTTCAACTACAATATGCCATTTGATCATGAGTACTACAGTTACTCATGAGTACATTTGTTAAACAAGCTTATTAAAGTTTTTATTCTTTGTTCAAAGGTTATATACTTTCATTGATACTTAAAGGACAAATTACACAAGGATAGCAGGTAGACAGGCAACAAACTGCGCCGTCACCCTTTCATACAAATTAAATTCATGCCTTTGCAAACTCAACAGTGGCCTTTCCATCATGTGCTTTGCTGAAGAAATGCATGCAATAATCCTTGTAGAGGACATTCTTATATAGTTGTTTTTCACCACTCTGAAGCACTTCGGGTAGAGGTCCAATCACATCACTAGGCCTTGGGTTAACAAATATCGGGACTGAAATCCTGTTATTGCTTCCATTAGCAACTACACGATGCTCAACGCTTTTGTACTTCCCATTACTCATGATCTGCAATGCATCTCCAACGTTGATCACCAAAGATCCGCTAACCGGAGGGACATGAATCCATTTCATTGTCTCTGTGTTTCGCACGTAAAGTCCTCCGATGTCATCTTGAAGGAGAATAGTGAGCGTGGACACGTCTGAATGACGCCCTACACCTATAGTGAGCTCCGGATTGGGACATTTTGGGTAGTAGTTTAGGTTAATCCTCCTTGACCCCATAAGCATTGACTCTTTGTTCTCATCAGTCTCTTTTACATTCAATCCCTTCATCAATATTGCGAGTAGGTTCTTGATAAAGGGTTCAGAACTCTTCACATATTCCAAAGCCTGATTCCTGCCATAAAAAAGAAAAGAAAATGAACCTTTCAAGTTTCAACGTATCCCACGTGCGTGCATGTCATAAACCATAAAAGTGGCCGTCTTGACCGATGAGTTTGACATAATAGCCTTGATATATTTTTTTTTCCAAAAATATCATTTGACTTTTTTTTTCTTTTCTATTTTAGGAAGTATTTAAACCAAAAAGAAGCTTCCACATACGTGGCACACCCCTGCGCCCTAGTGCAACATATTCAATCTGTTGTGCCAGATTCTCTGAATTAAAGACTATGATTTGACTTGAGATTCCAATTTGGTTGTTGGTGGGGTCCCTGGCGTAGGATAGCGATATGCTGCACCAGATGGATGTTTGCACATGTGCCAGGGTTGCTATCTAGTGTACCAAGGTACACGTGTCAAGTGTTGATTAAAATTTCATAAAGTCAAGACTATTTTGTCAAACTCGTTGGCCGTAGTGGATTTGTGGTGATTTTCCCTTGAATATGAGTCATTCCTTACCTGCACACCGGAGGCCAGAGAGAAGCAGCCTCATCAACATTCGCGACAAAGAAAAGGCTAAGATAATCCTTCCACTCGAGAGCATTCTCGGCTTCAGGAGAAAAACTTGTACCAAAACGAACACTATTGGTAACTGATCGTTCTTTTGAGTACTCGTTCTTTTCTTCCGCTGGTAACTCATAAAACCGGTGAGTTGCATCTTTGACATCCTCAAGAACATGAATAGGCACTCCATGGTTTACCACCTGAAAAAAGCCCCATCTACGCGCTGCATCACATACTGCTTCCACTACTTTCTGGTCATCCCAGTTAGCCATATCGATAATTGGGATGGTATCTTTATTTGTTTCCTCTTCGTCGCTCGAATCAAATCGTTCATGTGGTGGTTGAATGTATTGTTGTGGTAGTGTCTTGAGTCCCAGTTCTGCCAAGCCTTTAACCCCATGACCTTTGTTAACCACATAATCCACAATGTTTAGTGGAGTTGAGTGGATCATGGAGACTGATGGAGCCATGGTTCGAGTGTTTTGGATAGTGATGTGTGTGTATATGTAATGGTACGTTAAGTGATATATGGGTACGTTTAGTTTGATTGCTAGATATAGTAACGAGTGGAAATCTGCTGCCAACTTTTTTGTAATGTGGTTGCAGTATTCATGCCACAAAGTACATATGCATGACCAATCACAATCCGGTTGGTAAGTGAAAGAAACAATTTCATGCCATATAATAATATGATACGCTAAAAGGTCATCACAAAGATTTTTCTATTTTAGTTAAGAAATCAAAATCTTAAACTAATTGTTATTTTTTTTCTTAACGGCAAGTGGTGCAGCCGGTGGAGCTCCAACTAACATTCTGGGCCAGCCTGTACTGATTACACATCACACCTGGATTAGGGATCTCCCCAGGTGGAACTCTCACATGTGGTAAATATGACCCCGACCGGAATCAAACCCTCAACCTCCACATGGCATCCGCTCTAGCTTCCCCCTGTTTCACCAACTGAGCGAGACTTCATTGGTTCTTGTACAAATTGCTAAAACTCATAAACCGTGTGATCCATCTCTCTTTTTCCTAACAGTATAAACACATATTAAAACTCATTAATCATGTTATTTCAGCTTTGGCCGGGTGGTAGAGGTTTTATGCCCCTTGAGAGAGAACAGGGTTCAATTTCTGGCATGAGTATACACACAACGAACACAAGTTATTATTGTTTTTATACTATATGTCTCGGTATTGTCAGTTACGTTGCTAGTGTGAAATAAACCAATAGTATATCTTTTACGGTTCTTACACTTTAAATTTTTCAGGAAAAAAAAAATCTTACGACGAAAATTTTTTTTAGGGAATAAGTGTTGGTGATGATCAATGATTATGATCATCACTTATATATATGCATACTTCACACGGTTATTGGCGTCAAAGTCACTATACAACCGTTATTTCGTTTTGTACATCACTTTTATATATATATATATATATATATATATATATATATATATATACACACACAACAATTCTCATTTTTCTTACACCGTGTAGAATAACTTGACCCTACATACAATAATTACATTATAACAAATACTTTGGGTGGGTGGGGTGTGGGGGGGGGGGGGGGTGGGGGGTTCAATACTTTACGATATTCTTTGCTTCAGCTAGTGTGGCGGCGGAATTCTTTAGATTCAAAATTCGAACTTTGGAAAAATTTGTTCACTTCTGTTGACAATTGGATAGATGACTTTATTAACCTTGGCCCTATTTTGACCTCAATGGACCGGCTCCTTCGGGTTCATTAAAAACTAGGGTAGCTAGATATAATGATAGATAAGATGCCGATGCGAAAATTTTTTGGGGCTTTTGTGAATGCCTTGGGAAGGTTGGGTGGGTTGTTGTGTAATTGAGATTTTGGCTTGTTCTTGGAAGAAAATGCAGTAGAGGAAAGAAATTTCATTGTGGTTAGTGGGATTTTAAAGGTGTCCAGTAACTAGTAACTGGTTCATATTGTTGATTTGTATGGCCCTAAGACCTTGGTTGTGAAACGAATGATTTGGGAGGAAGTTAGTAACATGGTCGCTTCTTCTCCGAGGGTGTGGGTTATCACGGGGGATTTTAATGCCGTTAGATCCCCTGATGAGAGACTCAACTCGAATTTCGAAGTTGCATGTGCTAGGAATTCAATGCTAAAGGTTCTATGCTTACATTTAAGAAAAGCAAAGGAAGAAAATTTAGCAAGATCAACAGATTCTTAGTCAATAAAGAACTTTTAGATTGTAAATTAAAATTCTATAAAATACAGGAAGCTAGTAATGTTAGCAATAATACAATCAAGTGAAAGACTCATTTGGGAATAAGGAATATCCATAAGATAAAACAAGAAGAGAAACAAAAGAGGCCAATATCACTTGTATCTTCTTCATGCTTCCTTAAAAAGGGCACCAACAAGTACCTACTCCACATGTAAAGTTGAAAAAAGGAAATAAACGTATAAAGCCTAAAACTAACCAAAATAGTGAAATATACAAAATAGTGTATTAAATAATTTTAGTTATTTCTTATAAGACTAAAAACATTTTAAGTGATACTTTAATAGGAAATTTAACATAACAGGTACTTACCTTCAAAAGAAACACGTAGAATGATTCAATGACCTCCTTTCTTTTAAGATCAATCAAGTTCGCCTTTCTCCAAAGTATAAAGCCTAGAACACTATGACCATAACAGGTACTTCTGCCAGCGTCTGAAATCCTGTCCAGAAAACTTGTCCAATTTCGTGAAGTTCTTCGTCATATCTTTCACAGATTCATTGTTCGCCATCTTCGGAATTTGATTCAATCTTTGTTGGGGAATAATTGTAACAAACGAACAAAACCGGATAACAGAAATCTCTGAAGGCACGTGATCGCTTTCAGATTGAATCAATTCGACGGTTCTATCGAATATTCAACCGGATACAATCAGAGATTGAGAATTTTCTGTATGTTGTATTTGAGATTATGAGAACCAGAGAGATTGATAAGAAGGAGATAATGTCGTAATGAAACAGATGGGCCAGAAACTGCCTCTTAGGCAGTTTTCCAAGGTTTTCAAAGTTGCCAAAATAGTCCCTCTATTTCGACCCCATCCAGGGGCTCTGCCCCTTGGACCCTGCCAGGGGCTGCCGCCCCTTGGACCCTGCTCCCAGGGGCGCTGCCCCCGGACCCCCATTCCTTAGGGGCTTCGCCCCTAAGTTCATAATAAATTCAAATAGGCGTGCACTCCGCACCACCATACCTATATGATGTATTATTATGAACATATTGATCAAACAGTCAATCCAATTACACTAAAATATCCAACAAGATGTCATAAGGTTTAATTAAGCACATAACTCTAACGTGTAACATGCAAGATTTCAACCTAAAACTGCATAGTCTCACCTGGTATAGACATGTATATTGATCGCGTGTCGAGTGCTAATCAAAAACTATTTTAAAAACAACTCCTTAGCTACAAGGACTGCAGTATAGGGAGTAGGGTTGTCGAACCACGAGGAGTATGTGGTTAGTGTTAATAGCAATTTTATCGACTAGCTAATTAATTAAAATAATATTTTATGAAGTAAAATATTGTGGTGCTTGCAAAAGTTGATTTGAATTGATTTGAATAAAGACAATAAGAATAAAGAAGTAACTCCCTCTAAACTTTAGGTTCTAGGTTTTACACAGTTTCTAGTTTATAGATTGGGAACCACATAGACATAGTCCTGGAAATTAGTTAATTAACTGGTAGCACAAGTTCTTGTCATCAAACCCTATTAACTACCCAATTGTAAGTGCCAAGTCAACCCTCTTTATGTCACCCAACCCGCTACTAAGTTTTGTCATCAACCAAACAAGTTGTAAAGAAAGGACTCAAAACACAGTTCAACTGTTTAATTAACTAATGCATCAATACTGTTTTATATGCTTGTCATCACACAAAAACATAATCCAATGCTAAAAATAAATAGAAAAAGTGCAAAACCTAATTGAACCATTCGTCTAGAGGAAGCTATAAAGATTTAGCCTTGTGTCTTGGTCATCGTGGCTTCATCCTCTTTATTTTCTTCTTTTCGTGCGTTTATGAACCTCTCGTCTCCCCCAAAGTTCTTGAACACCTGCTCTTAAGTGTTCGTGTCTTGATTAAAATTCTTTTGTTTTGAGCTCATTATCCACGAACACCTACAAAACACATGCGCGCTAATAAATAACTAAGACCGACTAAAAGTACACAATAAAAGAATAAAATATATACAAACTAACATATTAACAAGGTGTTTTCACCAACACATCACACCCCCACACTTACCTTTTGCTTGCCCTCAAGCAAATATGCTCGAAACATTACCACAAACAAGTAACAAATACCTCAAACGCCCCCGCCATGCAACGGCGCCATTTTGATCGCTTGTCGAAGTGCTAATCAAAAACTAAATAAAAACTACTCCTTAGCTACAACTGACTGCAGTATAGGAAGTAGGGTTGTCGAACCTCAGGGAGTTTGTGGAAAGTGCTAATTTACTAATTACTAATTAACTTAAGATTAACTAAACTAATTTTTATGAAGTTGAATGTAAAAGTGCTGCAGTGCTGCAAACGAATTGATGATTGATTTTTTTTAGAAAAGACAATAATATGGAAAAACGGTCACTCCGGGTTTCTGATTCGGTAATTATCAACTGAATTATGGTAATACCCTATCTAGGAAATCACATAGACATGACTTTGTTTAAGTTGTTCGACCCAATTCAGTTATCATAATATTAATTGCAAAGTTAAATTAATCCTAGTGCAAGAAAACCAAGATACGATAACATAATGCAATAATACTAATCAACCAAACTGTCTAGATCAGTCAAACATACAATTAGACGCAAAGACCGTTAAGGTGTTCACAAAATCTAATCCAAGTAATGAGTATCAAACATAAAACAATTGATAATATAACCAAATCGTTCGCCCGGAGAAACCGCAAGATGATTAGCCTTGCATCTTCATGATTTCGGCTTCAAAACTTGTTCTGGATTGCTCTGGCATCAACCGGAATGAATGGAACTGCAAAAAGTCTTCAAAATCGTCCCCTAGAAGCTCTGGAAGTCGAAGATTACATCCCCATACGGCTGATTAGGTTTTTATTGCGAAAATGGGCTTTTTATGGGCTGAAGAGTTATTCGCGACCCCATGAATAACTCCCTGACTTATTCGCGTGGCATGAATAAGTCATAACTTCGCGAGGGTAACAAGGGTAAATAGCTGGATTCATTAAGGGCAGTATAGTCATTTTGCAACCCAATTCAGTTATTCGCGGGGCATGAATAACTCCTGAGGTTATTCATGGGGCATGAATAAGTGATCTGACATATTTTTTTTTCTTTTTATTCCTTATTCATCCGTGCACTCGTTTCACCTCCAATTAGACTCTTTTTCTCTCGTTTTAGCCCACGAACACCTGCTTAACACCAAGACACAAATAAGTATCTAAGACACGATATTTACGAACGTTAAATGATTAAAAACTATACAAAACTACTATATAAATGTGATGCATTTGGCAACACATCATATATCTAATGAGGTTGAGTTATTCTACAAAGGCTACAAAAAATGAGAAGAGTGAGAAGAATACAAAAAACACAATAGATCATGAAATATGACACAATTAGCCACAAAATATAACACAGTGCCAAAAAAATATAACACAATGCTGAACAAAAAAGACACAATGAATTGAAAAAATGACACAATGCCACATAAAAGACACAATGATATAACGCATATTCTAAAAACTACAAGCTAAAACCCCAAAAAATAAGACCTAAAAACTAACGTCTTAGGGTTCGATAAGACGATTCCGATGCCGCTTGAATGAGTTCAATCGGAGTCCATTTGATACCCTTCCTACGACTTCCTATTTTTATTTCACTGTGTATTTGATCCTAACCCTATCTATACTATATTATAAAACATTTAGTAGGATACCAACCAAATTTAAGTAAATACTATAATTTATGCATATAATACAATAACTTAATGAAGTTAGTAAAAGGGTAAAATTGTCTTTATACATGAATATTAAATTGAATAATGAATTATGTTTTATATTCATTTTACATTACTTGATTTAAGGTTATTGGATAGTTTTAATCTTTTTTTCTTTGTTTTGTAACCGAAGAAGCTTAAGAGTTATATGATCATTGAAAAAAAAACATTTACGTTCTAAGAATATGAAAAAGCATTAGTAAATAGTAAGAATTTAAGATCAGTTATTTATAATTATTTATGTTTTGAGGACATCCCGTGTGTTTTTAATGAAAGTTAAAGTTTAAAAAAAATTATTTATGTTTTAGAGGGTGGTCGTTTAGATTATAGACCTCACTATCCATAGGTAAGAAATGATTCTTTATAGCTATACATCCAAACATGAATTCGATCTACGGAATAGATATTTTAATAAACATTTATAAGCAATTTTAACAACATTAGTTGTAACAAATATATTTGAGTAATTTGGATTTAAAAATTTTATTGCTTATTTTAATTGAAGTCAAACCTTAGAATGTAACTTGTGTATCACCTAATACTACTCTGGGGTTAAAATTGAAAGTGTAATAAAGCTTTTTCATCTTCTCCATTGAAGGAGCATCCATTGTTGCACGTACGTTAGCAAACTTAGGACAATGCAACCATCACCGCATCCCCCGTTTGGTAACCGGCAATTGATGAGTAAATCTTTGCTTTGTATCGTTCGTACTGAACCAAGTTCACATAGTCATACCACCCATAAACCGGCCTTTTTGTCATTTATTGTAGTCTAAATCTTAGAAAATGAAATAATATTTTTTTACCACTCAAGTTAGAATTGGCATGCCATGTACTACTAACTAAATAAACACTTGTTTGTGCATAACTTGACTTTAAATAACAAACCTGTTAATTTGATTGTATGAATATGAATATTTTCTAGGTTACTTTGAGGGGGCATATATCTAAACATGGCGATGAGAGTTGTTTATGTGGGAATCATAGATAGTTACACTGCACATTTAAAATTATAGTTAGTGGACTTGGAATATTTAAAAAGAGTTTAGTGAACTTCGGATAACTAAACACGATTAGAGCTGAATTGCATTCTGATTCTGATTGGGTGGGTAGCGGAAGTGTATAAGCTGTGTGGTTCACTGAAAATTCATGGAGATGCCCCTTGGATTGCATCCTAATTCCCTACTTGATGTCTCCGTTGCCTTGCTATATGTAGCGTAGGTAATTTAATTCGTCCTGCTTAGGGTGGTTGGGGCGGTCATCACAGTTGGTTTTATCATATCCAATTAGATTGTGCCACCTCAATTTTTATCATTTCATCACACCTCATCCCCAAACACACAACCCCCCTTTATTACTTCTCTCACTACCGTGATACACATCACGAAAATATGGCATCACACCATCACATTTAGTGAGGGGCGGTGATCATCCTTAATTTAATACGTTGTTAATTGTATCATAACGAATGTGTTAAATAAATCACTCCGCATTGATATCGAGGTGATGAAGTTGGCCAACAAGGCTCACGTTTTCAGGCTCGCTTGCTTCAGTGACCTTAAGGTTGCAGACTATTACTTGGCGTGTGCTGAAAGGTGGTTGTTTGGATAATATTAAGGATGAAATGTGTATTGGATGAACGAGAAAATTCTTCCCATCTTGGGTAGTGAGGTGATACATTTAACCCCCTTCAGGGTATGAGTTAAGATTCCCACGGAAAAGTCAATGAAAAGAATTTGAAAATACAAGAAAAGCACAAACGATAAGGACATAGACCAGGTCAAATGAGATTACAAACCTATGGAAAAATATCACAAAAACAAGCATAAAGGAATTACGAGTTTTAGTTTCTCAAGTGGTTTGACTACGTTTATTGATATAACATCACCAAACGACCATTAGTGATCATGGAAGGGAAATTGTAACATGGAAGAATAACGACAAAGGTATAGGACGCTGGTATGATATTTTTCAAGAATCCAACACAAATGAATCATATGTTTACAAACAATACTTGGAATAAGAGATTTATACATTCGATTATCATGGAAACGGGAACTTATAGATAAAATAATTATAAAATGCAACATGAAACGCATAGGTTGTAATATATAAAGTAGTTCATCAAGAAAACAAGAGATCAACGATAAAACATAAAACATTGAATTGTTCTTGTCTAGTCACAATACCAAACAAAAAATTTGACTGATCAAAGGAATCGAACTCAATTGGAGATTAATGAAGACGTGCTTTAGCCTATAAGTGGACACTCACTCCAGGAATCCCCCACGGAAGCATAACTGGTCCGTTGGTTGATTAGGATTTGTACACTATGCTTGCCTATGCTAGAAAACCCAACGTACATGCACCCACCCTTTCAAATTGCATATGTTCTTTCATGTAGAGTTCATCACTTTGAAGGAATGAAAGATCAATGAAAAACATGGGGGTAGGCAATTAAACCAGGAATATCCAGCATGCTTCAAAGTGTAGACTTTTTCTACAAGTGAAGTCACTTCTCAATGCCCAAGATGAAGAAAGAAGGAAATAGAGAGATGTATGGGAAAAGAACAAGAGAAGACAAAGGAAAAAAGTTAGTGGAGTAATTAAACAAATAAACACAAGTAAGGTTGATGTGCCGTAATTTACACATGTTTCACATGTGCCTTAACTATCCATTTTGCACCAAAATCATGCTATTATCATAGGAAAATACTACTAAATCCTTTATAACTGATAAATGCAGGTTTTTGTAGATAAAAAGAAAAAAAGATTAAAAAAAAGAGCACATTTACGGGATGTGTGGAGAACAAACTTCTCAAAAGAAGGCAAAGTTGTGATTAGGGGACAAAGGGTACATGGTATAACAACCTTGTCTCCCACATGCAAGGTTTTAAACCACAAGGAAGAGACAAGTCTGCCACAATTTAATAAATATTATTTATTTATAAATAATATTTAAACGCCCTCCTTGCCTATAAATAGAGACCTTCACCCCTCATTTGAAACATCCCTCGTTTCATTTCTTTCTCCCACCAAGGGGGCTCTTTAGCCCCCAATCATCATTCTGAGGTTTTTGAGTGACATTTGGAGCTTGAGATCACTCCATAAAGACTTGTTATAGTCTCACTCCATACACACTTGTTGTAGTCTACCATCGAGAAAGAAATCCTAACGCCCCTAGAAATCTTTATCCAACCCTCACCATGATTTCAATCACAGACATATTCCAATATGTGCTGAAATTTCAAAGCATTTACTTCATGCTTTATCACCAAAGCATTTACTTCAACTAATAATCACCTAATCCTTCAACTCTATTCATAAATGAGGATAAATTGACATATGTTTAAGAACTAGTTATTGACCCGCGGGCGTTGCCCCGCGAACCCTCATTGAAGCTAGCGAAAAGACATACCGAACAAATACGCCTCAAAGCCGCTGAAACGGAGGATGGAAACATATGAATCAACAGATATAGTCAAACGCCTTATTTATCCGTGTTCAAAGTTCAATGGCCGTAGTCACTGATATTTACCTGAACAAAAGGTAATCATTTAGGCAGTGACATTCGTAATTGCAAACCAATGGAAATAAGCAAAAGGCTATAGATCCATAAACGTCGCATTATACAATAGTACATTTAGCATATTTCTTTTTTAATAGCGTACCATATCAAAACGTCGTAGAGCTCAGGCAATATATAGTGTACCGTACCATGTCAACCGGTTGCATCGTTATGATGCCATTACAGTTTGCAGGGACAGGGCACGCAAGCGCACAAAAGCACGGTCATCATCACTCACAAATGAAGGACTTATCACCGTCCTATGGTCTGGTAGAACAAATACCAAAAGGGCCGGAACCCATCTTCATAGGTTCCTAAACTAAATTGAAAGCAACACGCCTAAACATGAGCTGGGAAAACGTGAACCAGCAGATACAATCAACCGGCTTAAGCGACATGGATGACCAATTCACAGTCGTAGTGCCATCATAACCAACCGAACCTTGGCACAAAAGTACAATATTTTTCCTGTCAACATACTCGAAACAGCCCGGCAGTACGTAGAATTTTTTTTCAATATGCATGACATAAACCTGTTCATGTTTTTTTATGGCAAACAATGAGTTTATATTTTTCAAGAAAAAAATGGATGCATGAGTAAAGGAATAACAAATAAAGTATTTGATCCCACTTTTTTCTTTATAAATGCAATTTAATTCTAACGAAGAGAAAAAACGAACACTTCTCACTTGGAGTTTATAGAAGACGAAGAATCAACATTTTGTAAACAAAAATGAATCTGTGAAGCCATATTATATAGACATCAAAATTACTCATCTATATACTAACATATGAAAGCATATCACAACTAAATCAAAACCCATATAGTGGTGGTCCAAAAATGCAGGAAGCAAGTTCAGTCAAACGGACTGAATTGGTATTAGAACAAATAAGCATATGATCCCATCACAATTGACATTTGAAAGCAAATTTTCACTTAATGTAGTTTAATCTAATTTATTATGAACTTAATTTAACTATAGGCTCAAGAAAGTCATTGGGTTTCTATAATAGCGAATGCACTGCAGTTGTTGACCATATAAAGCTGTTGACTTAAATCTCTAGAGACTTTATTCAGCTGTTGACCCTTGCAAGGCTTGGCTATTATATGCTTTTTCCCTTTGTTAATTATCGGCTGCCCTTGGCCATTTTATCTTACTAAAAGTCGAAACTGCACCAAAAAATTAGTGTACTCAACTATACATAAATAACAACTTAGTGCGGCCTAACCACTATCCAAGCGAATCAACTTAATGACTTGACATGGTTCACACACACAACCTAACACACATACAGATAACCTAACACACATACCGCTTTGCACCTTCATCAAATTTACATCTATGGTCATTGGGCTTCTATAATAGCTAACTCACTGCAGTTGATCGAAACCCACCTCACAACCTCATGACCACCAAAACACTGTCTTAGACTCCGAAGAGACAACCACCATAGCTAATATTCGTTTTCTTCTAGGGCTCGATAGTTCAACCAGAAATTCAAAACGACAATAATAATATTAAAAAGGAGAAGAAGAAGAAATAACCTGTAAGAACAACACATGGGTTGAACTATCGAGCCGTCAGCCGCCTAAACCGTTGTACACCGCCCCACCTCCATCTGCGTACAAACTTGACCCCTACACCAGTAGGGGCTGTTTTTTTGACATGGTGGTTGGCGGCGTTGTTCGTGGTTCAGACCGTGTGACGACGTCGCAAACTCAGTTACACATATTGTTGATTAGCATTACATCAAGAATATAGAAATTTTAGCATACATACAGAGTAGGAGAGGAGAGTACATACCATCGATTGGAACCCTAGCAAACGTATGAAGCAGATAAGCTTGGCTATGATTATAATTTGGATTAGGTTATATATGGAGAATATGTGGGTTTTAGATGAATATCCTAGAAGAAGAAGAATGCATAAATTGATTGTACCTAAAAGTACAAATTTTTTTTGCATAAAGTCCTTAGTAATTGTATATATATATATATATATATATATATATAATGTGAAAGGGCAGAGAACATGAAGGGAGGAGAGGGCATGGTTGGAATGAATTATTAGGTTTCACTAAAAGGCCTGTACAAATTTACTACAATAACTCTATTGTCATCTTAAATTAAAGGTAAGTGACCAATATACCTCTCTTAAATAAGCTTTGTTCTTTTGTATATGTTGCTTCAAATGTTTCACTCATAACAAAATTACATTATTGTACATCCAGTTTCCTTAATAATATTATATAGATTGTTATTTAACATATACATAATGTTTATTAAAATATTTTTTTTATAAAAGAGCCAACTAGAAAACACTACTATGTAGTATTAATGATTGTTGATTAGGTAAAAATAGTAAGATTAAAGATAAGAAGTTATATTGTTCCTTTCGGCAGGTAAACTCTTGAATATCTATAAATAACATCCAGTGTAGCTTCAAGAGATTTGCCATTGCTTTGCTGTCTAACAACTCTAGTATCCTAATGGAATTCAGAGGCAGCATTTGCAAAATATTTTGCATCTTGCTTTCGTCGTCCATCAAGTCCTGTCGCACTTCCAGGACGGTTCAATAGACAACTACTTTGATGATCCTTCCTTCAAAATTCGATATTAGAATGTTGGCTAAACCACAAAATTTACACCAAAAAACACTAGGATCCTTTCTATAAATCTCCTCATAAACTATCTTGGTAGAGAAAGGGACAATAATCTCATCATCCTTTTTCTACATATAGGTATCTTGACAATTTTCACTCATCACAGGAACATCATCAATTAACAGCCAAGAATACTTAGTTTTTCTTTCATTAGGAACATTCCACTCCCCATCTAAGAACTACAATTCCAACCAAAACCAACAGCCTTCATATCCCTTCTGCATATAAGAGAAAACATAAACCCTTAGTACGCCATTGATTGAACCTAGCATTAACCAATTTACCATTGCCAATCCTAGCAATATAATTGCTACCCCTAACAAATCTCCTATACTCCAAAATTTTCTTCCCAAACCAGGAATCCTATTTAGTCTCAATTTCCCATAAGCTTTTCCCATGAAGTTTATAATTAACTCTTGCTTTACCAGGTTTATAATGTCTATACTCCAAAATTTTCTTCCCAAACGAAGAATCCTATTTAGTCTCAATTTCCCATAAATTTTTCCCATGAAGTTTATAACTCTTTCTTTACCAGGTTTATAATGTCCTTGGCACCGTAAGAAACCCCTAATACCTATTAATATCATCAATAATGCTACTAGGAAAAACAAACAAAGAGGCCCAGTAAACAGTTAGTGAAGATAGCACAGAATGAACTAACAGAAACTGCCTGCATAAGATAAAAGTTTGTTTCTCTAATCACTAACTCTTCTCTTAATTTACAGGGGTGAGTGGTTATGCACACAATTCAATATGTTTTTCCTTCCGTTGGAAATCAAAATGAAAAACCATAATGTGTAACAAACCCGAGAGCTCAATTTGTAACCATGATTTATAGAATACTAAACAGGAAGAATTATGGAAAGTTGGTTCATTCCCCACAAGTTCTTATGAATAGATGTTGTCGTTCTGTTTATTCACTTAGCAGATTATAAAGAAGCCAGATGGACTTCATGATACACGAAAACAACAATGGCTTAGGATGCGCCAAATCCATCCTGGCCCACTTAGTCGAAGAAAGATATACGGGATTGATGATATAGAATACTATTTTTTTTCAGCGAACAGCAAGATGCATTTCGAGATGCCTTAGGGAAAAACTTTCTTGATGGTGGGCCTAAATACCCAGTAATTGCTTCCTACTCCATGGGTGATTGATCATGTAGAGAAGCAAAAAAATCAACTTATACAGATCCCTTTGTTGAAAAGAAGAAGAAAGGTACTCTAAGAGGTGGTCATGCCGTGGTAATAACAGTCATTTTTTTGAAACCGGATGGCACATTGAATGTTAAATTTAAAAATTCTTTCGGATATAAATTTGGAAACAAAGGACATGCATGGGTACGTGATGACTTTTTCAAACTCATTGGAGTACCGATCATGGCGAAAGAGTAATAGTGATTTCTATCTTGATGAAAAATTCAAAAAGTTGTTTGAAGGTTCCAACTTCCAAGTGAAAACTCTTAATCTGTCTGAAATTTGAAATTTGTCGAATCTTCTCTTTATGTTTGAATCTATCTATTTATGTGTTTAGATCAATCATTTGAGTGGTGTTTTGCCGACTATCAACCTATTAGGATGTCAAAGAACAACTAGGTATTAAAAGACATTTTACATAATTGCAATATGCAATTATGTAATTATGATTTTTTTTTACCGGCCAAACACCCACTGAGCGCCCTCCAATGGCCATAGACAAGGGCTCAACTGGTCCACTCCAGACCCAGAGGGCATTTGAAAAATCCCAGTGCGGGAAACCCCAAGACTCGAACCCGAGACCTTGGGGGGAAAACCCTCACACCTCCACCACTCCGCTATGGCTTCATTGGCATGTAATTATGATATAAATATGCAATTATGTCGAAAATATGATATATTTATATAAATAGAACTACTTATTTTATTAATAAAATTTAAACGAACAAAAATGAACATAAATAAACGAATATAAATGAACGAACACAAAGTTTGTTCGTTTAACTAAGCGAACAAATTTATTTGTTCATGTTTGTTTGTTTATCAAATAAACAAACATAAACGAACTTTTCGCCAAACAAATTCACGAACAGTTCATGAACATTCGGTTAAATTTACTAATATAAGATCATATTTATATGAAATATAGCTAGAAAAGAATGTAGATTTCTTACAAGCAGTGGAACTGCAACAAGGCTTGATAGCTAATCCAATCGGCATATATTTCAACTATTTTGCAAGTTAATTAAAAATACTACAAGATCAAAAACCGTACACTTATTTTTGCCAGTTTAAAATTGTTGCTATAACAAGGAAAATGACTGGGTTTAAGGTTCGAGATGTTTTGGGTTTAGAGGGTTCCTATGCTCCTGGATTAATCTGCACAAAGAAGCAAACACCATTAGTCTCAACGCAGGAGAGGACCTCCCGTGTTCAGACTCCGGCGTGAGAATAAGTAACTATTCATTTGGAGTTGGGAAATTATGAAGGTAAGAGTATTAGAGTGAAAGAGATGAGTGTAAGTAAGTGTGTATAGGATGACAGCTTTAAGGACCTCCTTTTATAGGCAGTGAACTCCCGCCCAGTAGCTCCCATAGAGCAGTTATCCTACTATACCTGGTAAGTATTGACCCTTCTTCTTTATCCCTACAGAAAAGTCTTGCCTTTTGGTATAAGTTCAGTCTTTTTCTACTTTTAAGGTCTTATCCATGCTGTTTGATGTGAGTAACCTTGGTCATAGCAAAAGTTGAAATACATTTTTGACTTTTCCATAAAATTAAATCACTATTCACCTTTCAGTCCTTAGCTGCTGTAAGACAGCTTATGGCTTCACTAATTTAGTTAAACACTATAACTTTCCACCCATTCAATGTTAGACGACCTTACTTCACTATACTATAGAACTATTCTTTGTGACCAACTAAATGACATCGTTCATATAGCTATTGAAAACTTGATTTCATGATTTTGAGGAATGATTTTGGGATACTGGATGCATAATTGTTGCTTTGATGTTTAAATTTTATGTGATTTGTGTTAATAGTTTAGCTACTGTTAGGTTGAATAAACTAGAACAATGCTAAACATATCGACTTTATGGGTTGGTTGGCAGGTCGAACCTGACACAAACCCGAAAACCATGTCAAATTAAGCTGAACATGACACACATATTCGTGAGCCGAAATAAACATGACCAGTTTAGCCCGACAAAAATATTCAATTTTCTACGTTTCATGGCTCTAAAATCACAAATTTACAACAAAAAATAAAAATAAAAGTGTTTACAAAGTATTAACTATATATTTATAGAGCTCATATTTGAATAGTCCTTGTGCGCTAACACGCGCCGTCTCCCGAATCCTTTTGCCTCCGAACCCCAAATACAGACAATCCCACCCACTGTCTCTACCGTTTCTTCCTTCTGCTTCTTCATTAGGTTTTACGGTGAACCTAAAGATCTTGACCGCTGGCTGTCGCCTGTGGCCGACTTTGGTCGCGGCTGTATTGTGGCCTTCCCCGTCAAATCAAACCTCAATCAAAGGTATGGTTACATGGTTTCCCTTTCCATGAACAATTTTGGGTTTTTTTTTTTTTTTTTTGCTATCTTTAACTAATCCAACACTTCCACGTTACGGGAGCGATTATGATTCCCCAGTTCAACAACAATCTTCAAATTCAGAGTGGTTGGTGGAGTCAGTTTCAGGTTAGGTCAGTTCGTTAGCAATCGTTTTCAGGCGAGTACCACCCTGGTTGACTACCTCCCAGATATCCATGTAATTTTTTTTTCTTTTTCTTTTTTCTTTTTTGTGTGTGCACATGGGAGATGGCAAGTGAAAATAAGTTTTGTTGCTGATATATAAGGTACAGGGGGCACTGAATTTTGGGTTAAGTTCACGGATTTAAAAATTTTGGAAGTCAAAAACATCGTCGATGTAGTAAAAAAGGGCTTCCAATTTTGAGAGTCTAAGAACATTGTTGATACAGTCCTAAATGTCTTCCATTGTTGGTTTTATGAATAATGAAAATAACCAACTTTATTTCAACTACACGTCGCCAAAGCTAAAGGGGAAAAGACATCTAAAATAATAATAATAAAAATGTTTTATGTGTTTACAGAAAATGCATTTGTATGACTATTTGGTGGTGCTGGCGAATGTCTCTAAATATATTAGAGAGAGATATATAGAGGGAAGGAGAGAGGGTTCTTAGGTGTTGCCTTCCATCTAGACTTTAAAATACAAATTTAGGATACCAAAACCTCGCTTCACAAAAGTTAGGCTTTATTGTGTCCGTTCATTAGCAGTTTTCTTATTTCTTTGTTTCTAAAGTCGTGTGTTTTTATTTGCGCCTTTAATGTTTTTTCCTTTAATGTAGGTTGGTTGTTATGATATGTATTTACGCCTTTTGTAGCGGGTGTTGGAGTCTAAAGTAGATCGTCGCCACAAATGAAAGGTATTAGTTTTCCGCTGTTAGCGTTGTCCTTCCTTTGATTGTTGACATTGCTGCTTCCATGGTCAGAAAGGGTATTGAATATTGGCAAAGGAAACAACAGGTATGTGATATGTTCATAATCAAGTGTTAGATCTATTTAGTAAAGTTTTGAGTCTTTGGTTCTTGCTTGGAATTCATTGATCTTTTGATGTTTGTGGGATTTAATTAGTCCTTGGTTCTTGCCAATCCTCAAAAAAAGGCATTTGATTGGTGATATCTTTTTACCATTGTTTGTCAAATAACCTAACCCCGCGTTTACGATTGGTTATGACTTACATAGCAAACTTTACGACTTTGGGGCAATGATGCGATGCGTAGCGGAGCTTCACTTGGTTCTGGTATAAAAACAAGTCCGGAAAATCATGAACTTATGACGTATATCAGACCTTCAGAAGCTGTGATGATTATCTGAGCCTACAGGACAGGTATGGAAAAACTTAACCATAAGTCTTTCTTGACTGTTGGTTTTTAAATTTTAAAAAAATAGTTTACTTTAGTTACATTTATTGTTTATAGAATGCCGACGTAGAATGCTTGCCGAACTAATTGAATCGAGTTGTTGCAATATCGCGGGAAAAATAATGTGGCCTTGACAAAAAGGACGTCTACATTTGTGGAACACAGGCCGAGTTAAAGTAGGTTGTTGTTGCTCCTTTAGTGAATCATGGTCATGTTTGATGTAATGCTTAATGTTACATGGCGCTGGACTTTAGTACGATACCATGTCACAACTTCAATATGAAAGCCGGTATCTGTCGAACTCCCATTACTATATTTAAACGTGCCGCAACGCGCACAGGGATGATGCACCGGTTTAGTATGCGTGGAGATTTTGAAGGTGAAGATACAGCTTCAACCACGATTATAAAGATGGTTGCAAGGCTGGAAAACCAGTTTGTTAAAAGATTCTCTCAGAACTTGTTATATATACCGAACGATTGTAAATTCTAAACTCACTTAAAATGTTCTTCAATTTTAATCGCTAAATGTTACTTCAGTCAACTATATTCGTTAGGTTTTTTTATTCAATCTTATTCGTTGGTGACGTCCTATTTCGAAGGAGCTAGGCATCGCACTTGAATCTCGGCTTGTCAACCGCGCAACGCGCGGTTACGAATACACCTAGTTTACATTTAAACTATAAAACCTTATGTGAATTTCTCTTTTAGTCTTTGAATTTTGGCATAAAATTGATTAAGTCATTACATAGAAGACATTTTAAAAAGTTAAAAAATAAACGTGTTAAGAAGTCTTTTATATACGGATGTGTATCACCAAACAAGTAATGGCCACAGTTTAAAAAAGGGTCAAACATTATATAATTTGTATTAAGCTAAGGCACTTTTGTATATTGAATCGAAAATTTTAGGACAATAATCCACCTAGCAACTAAGTTATATTAGACCATGTGTAGTGGGATGAAAAATATAACGCCCCCCTCTGTGATTGGTCTACGTGACAGCTGAGTCAGCATGAGGCGTTAATTCAAAATGGGGGTGTAGTGGGGGAAAAGTTTTGGGGCGCTAATTTTAAAAAAAAAAACCTTGAATATAGATACTTCTTCATCATCACCACCAACCATTCACGTGTAACTCAATGATTGGGCCATGGTTTTGTTACACAACGTTATAAACATAACGCTCGGAGCTGTTTGGAAGAGATGGTGCCCCCTGTACCGGTGTGGGGGGCGCTATGTTTGAAATCACGCTGAACATCACGCTTCATTACACCCGGTCTTAGAGTAATTTAGGGTGTCATGTAAGAGTCATGGAGTAGTGACATAGTGGGTAGTTTATGTTCAACTACCGTTCAAAAAAAAATACGTTCAACTATTTCGTTGTAGAGATTTTAATAGGTCGAGTGAGTTCAATTAATCAAATATAAAACTTTAAAAGCAAAAGTACAAGAGGATTTATAAGGGTATGTTTGGGTAAGCATATTTAAATCCAAAACGACTTTTTGTTAGAAAAACTTATTAATTTATAACTTTTTAAAAATATGTTTTTAAAAAAATGTTTGGATTAACTTATGTGGTGAGGAAAGTCAATACGTTGTTTTGTAAAAAGTGTTTGTTTTAGATTATTCTGTAAAATGATAAAAAAAAAAAAGACATAAATTATAAGGAGCATTAAAAAGTAAAAAGTTATAAGGGCATGTTGGGTGATTTTCCCCAATAAGACATAAGGACTTATGAGTTGTCATTTGTCAAACAGATTTTTTTTAACTTATTAATTTTTTAGAGAAGTTATAAGCTATAAGAAGGGGGAAAATGGAGAGCCAAAATATGAAATCTTAATAAATTACACATAAAATAAAAAATGATACGAGTCTTGATATCTCTCACATTCTCACTTGAACAAACATACAAGAACTTTATAGAATACGTACACGAGGAAACGGACACCAATACTAAAGGAAAACATATTGTTTATTTGTTTAACCTTAGTGTATCATAAGATTGTACAAAAACTACCACCCGCCACAGTACCGGTATAAAGTGCCGCATTCAAGAGATCTAGAGCTACCTTCCATTGTTGCTGAAGAGTGAAGACATCAAAATAGTACAAGAGACATAATCAGTAAAACTTAAGTTAAGCAATTTAAATTTCTTGTTTAAAAAATACAAAATATAATCATGTAAACATTATATCTAACAATTACAACCTTCAAGGCCGGCCCTATGGGTGTGCGGGATGGGAGACCGAGACCGCATATAACCTATTTTCAAGGGGGTCTATTTTTTTTTCTCGTACACATATGTAGTATTAAGTTATAAACTAATTAGTAATTACTTATTGGACAACTCTTAATATAAATCTTACAAACCCAATAAGTCAAGAACCATGTATTAAACAAATTAGTTCAACCCAATACCCTTTTAAACACTTAAAAAACAACCTAATTAACAATAGGAATTTAGCAACAATCTAAACTAAAGAACCGATGGGAGTTAGGGATGATCAGTCGCCCACCTGGTAGAGTAAACACTTTCGCACGCTATCAGAATCGCCATTAACGGAATAGCCTCCGACAATGTTATTTTAAGGGCTCATTCTTACTGGTCGTACTAGGCTTATTAAATCTACTGGCCAAGACAACCAACAGTCTATAACTAACGAACCCAGACATATATAAAAGCCTCGTTGTAACTTGAGGCGCTAGCTATATATAATGGTGACCTTGTGGTACAAACTCTCAATCTGATGTTTTGAACTCTTATCAATTTGTAAATTGTGATTCTTATCAATAGAACTCAAAACAAAACGGAAGATGTGCCACCCCTTTATCAAATAGATGAGGTTCAAATCATGCAAAGTGCAACTATAGTAGGATTAAGGAGTAGGTTAGTTTGTTGTTAAAAAATAAGATATAAAATTATCATTTTATCCTTGAATTCCAGGAACTTAACAATTGATGTCAAATATCAATATGGGAGTAAAGCTTGCAACTTCAACAAATAAGATTTAATTTAGAAGGGAGTCCGCGCGATGTGGCAGGGAACACAACACGTTAACACAGACACTGATATAATTTGTGAAGTAACATATAAATTTGAAAGTTTATTAAAAGTTTACCAAACCACGTAAATATGAAATCATATGAAACTCAAACTATTTGAGAGTTTAGTTAAACATCACACTGATTGTTTCCATAATTCGATTTTTTAAGGAATTTCATTATTAATTGTTCTAACAACAAAATGTAAGTTGCATACAAAATAATTTATGGTGTTTATCATGTATATATAATATCTTATTTTATTACCGACTTGTTTATTTAATCACACTAGTCAGGTGTCTGTGCGTTGCGGCGGGAAACAACAAACGAAAATGAACTGAAATCATCTATACTATATTATAATATATTTCTTATTAAACTCTTAAATTTAAGTTTTACAGTATAATTGCTTAAAGTTCATTTTCGTTTGTTTTCGTTTCGGTTATTACTTAACCATAACATATCATTTTTAAATTAAAAAACTATAGCAACTCAAATTAAAGAGAAAAAAATGTTCGTTTATACTGTGTAATAATATTAGGAAAATATTAGCATATAAAAAATTATGGACGTTTAAAAATCGTGGGGTAGTCGGTTAAAATAAGGGTGAAAAGCATAATTGTAATTTAAATAAAAAAAGTTGAGTAAAGTTGAGAGGAAAAATGTGTAAGTATTATATAAAAGACATATTTACCCTCAAAAAGTAGTTAACATATGCATTATGTGTTGTACTCTAAGGAATTATGCTTGTAAAACTTAAATTTTAAGAGGTTATATTATAAGATAGATATAGATAATTGAGTTGTGTGTGTAAAAGATAATTAAGGTAATCAAATTCATAAAAGTAAATTGTGTGCCGTTAAACTCTTAAAACTTGATGTAAAAAGATAATTCCGCAATCCTTAAATATATTTGTAACATATGACAAACATGCATCTAAGTAGAAGGTTATAAACGCAACTCAATAGATTGTGTATATATAAGTGAATATGATTGAAGTTTTAGAACTCACTCGTCGCGGGTTGACTGCGTTAGGTGCTGGCGGGTGCTGAACAAGATGAGGAGGTGGATTATAGTTATGATAATGAATACTTTGGTTATAGTTGTTGTAGTACACAGTATGAGTATTCTGAACCGAAGGTGAACCGCTAGAGCCTGTAGGCGGATTTTGCATGACCGGCCTAGACCTCTGTGACAAACAAATGTGTCAATGATATTGTTCATACTTAGGCTTAAATTTAACAACATCATCAAATACTATATATATACTTACCTCTCTTAACCTTAACTTGGTCATTTCTTCAAGTAACGAATAATTGTCCACAAAGCGAGACAAACCATTGTGAAGGTGAAGCAATTGCCGGTTAGCATAGCAATCTAAACAAAGATAGTATGACTTACCATCCGAATCTACTAAGCATCCTACGCATGTTAAATACGTAGATGTGATGAACTTTTTACATAAGTCACAAAAGGGCCTTCCGCTTTTGAGTATGTAGTAAACTGTCATCACTTCACGAAAGTCTAGAGTACCATTTCCATCATGATCGAACTGATTGAAGACGGACGTGTTATTCATTCGACTATGCCCTTCCTCTTTCATGAACTCCAAGAACTCTCTCTTGTCTATCTTGCCATCGCCATCGTGGTCCATCGCTTTGAAGAAGTCGCTAGCCAACGTTCGAAAGTAGTTGGTGCTTGCCTGGTAATGAGCCATGGCTAGCATGGAAAGCTCTTCCATGGTATATATACGTGATATATCCCTTTTGTTACTTTGGTTAGAAGGAGGGTAACTTCACATATTTATAGAAGAACACTTGACAATCAATGGTACGGTGTACTTCTAAGAAATTGTTGGTAAGAGTTTTAAGACTATTCAAAGGAGACTTTTGGTAAAACGATAACCATGTAACTATAAATTCAGTTTTAATGTGTCTTTTAATTTCATTATAAGGGGCCATGTCCATTATAAGATGCAAACACCACCCAGTGGTATGAAGGCCTAATGATAGGTGTTTTGGGGTCTAATGGTCACAAGTTCAAGACTTGAAGGATACCAGGTTTTACCGATTATTCACTGTCGTGCCTTTGGGCGGGTGGGTGGTTGTGTTTTCCCTAGATTGGTGGACCTGGAGGACCGGGTGCCCAGTGGGTATCCTGAATTCGTCATAAAGGGAATCCCACAGGAGCACGCGACGACTTTGTTTGCCTTTCAAAATATATATATATATATATATATATATATATATATATATATATATATATATATATATATAAGATGCAAACACGATTATTATTCAATCCAACACGACACATTTAACTAAGTGCGTCATTTATTCAAGCAAACATGTTTAAAAATAAACGTGTTGTTGCATGACACGACACGTTTAACATGATTGAATGCAAATAACACAAAGGGCACATATAACATGTTTATATGTAAGCAGTTCAATATCATGAATATAATGACACTTTTAACTCGATTATTGACAAGACTTACACGGTTAATCTATACTACTATATAGTGAGTTCTAGATGGGTAAGATTGTTTTTTTTTAAAGGTTTAGATCAATGGAAATCCTTATACAACCCTAACCTATTGGTCCCAAGTTCGAATCCCTACCCACCCACCGGTGTCCTCCTTGCCTAAGCTCAAACCGTCACGGGGAATTTTTTTTGTGGTGTGCATGGATCGAACCTGCGACCTCCCCAGGATGGGAATCCATATGGGAAAACCCACCCTACCTCAAACCAGCTGAGCTGGAGATCATTGGCTAGATGGGTAAGATTGTCATTTCATATTCATTTATATGGGTAAAAATGTAATTTCATTTAGTCATCAAGACAAATTTAATACAACTATTAAATCAACTTGTTTAACCTATTAAAAGTAATTAATAATGATATTAAAACTATTGAAGCATTTGAAAAGTTTAGCATCATAGAATAGAAAATTTTAGAGAATTCATAATATAAGATGACATCAAGAAGCATTGTTATAAATTACACAAATATTACATAAAATTATAAGTCAATGTATTACTTTTTTTAAAATTTATGCTACCACTTTGCTATAATAATAATAATAATCTATATATGTGTATATATATCTCTATATAAATATATCTCAGATGGTTATCTATATGATTTGCCAATAAAACAAGTCTTAAAGCTAAATGTAGAACATGTGCTTCACGCATCCACACTCTCGACAGAGTCACGCCTGTTTAAATTATTTAAGATGCCATCGTACGGTTATAGATCCAGATCGATTATTCCAAGCATTAATGATAGTGTTCTTAATTTCATTCATGGGATTAATTAATCAATACGTTAGAAACCGACGTCTCTTGGAATACATTTGTATGTTCCTTTTTCAAATGTTGGCCCCATAAACAAAAACTTCTAATCAAGCCCTAATATGTTCTAATTTAAATTTGTCGCTCATATTTTATTCTACGATCGTCATGTCATCGGTAATTGTGGATAACTATTTCTAAGTAGATTATGATTCGTGGGTTTATACAAGAGTCTTTGATTGAATGAATCAAGAGTGTTTGATTAATGTTGGTTTGTCATTGTAGTGTTGTAGTCCAATTTCGAAGAAAGGCGCCATAATATCTTCCAAGTCCTTTTATCGTCTACATTGTTATGCATTTTCAGCTCTTAAACTTACCATGAACTGTTAATCTTCCTTGACATTCCAAAGTTTAGGTCTACATGAGCACGATTCTAAATCCTTTTATTTAGGTCAACTGGTAGATCACAAATAGATGCATATGTATTAGAGTCTACCCCTATTCAATTTTCATGGTTTGGTCATCATTTTATGAAATGTCATAAGTTGAACACATCCTGTAGTCAATGATTAGTCTAACATCATTAGTAAAATAACTTACCACGTAACAATATTATTTTAGACATTATTGTTTTGTTTTTGCATTTGATCTATGGAGCATGCATAAAGTAATGCATGAGGCGATCATGCATGCAAAGCAAGAAGTCAATTGTACATGCTTTTGTTGCATGAGCATTGTTAAATGCCCCCTCAACATATGAATGCTTTTAAAACTTGCATCACCACCACCATTCCCATCCCATCTACTATGTGTTTGTGTATGTAATTTTATAATTAATCGATGGGAGGACGACCTCTGTGTTGTGATAAATCAAAAGTCTAAAGAGGCCCGTGGACGGTTGAAGAAAATGTAATTTTTTTTTGGACCGGCTAAACTCCCACAATCCGAGCCCCCCCCCCCCCCCCTCCCAGTACTTGGGCAAATTCCTGCACAAAGTAGGACTCGAACTTGCAACCCCAGGGTAGGAAACAGACTAAGCCTTAAAACCTCCCACCTCCACCACTCCGTTGTGGCTTCATTGGCTGAATAAGATGTAATTAAACATACCAATTACATACATGCCAATTATATATAGCCAGACATCGTGCAGCCTCGCTGCAACGTGCGGGTTCCTGCTAGTATATAATAAGATATGATAAAAAGATTGTTTTTTTTAAATCATAAATTACAACCGAAAATCCTAAAGAACTAGCTATATTAGCCGGTTTGTGGAAGAAAGTTTATTGTGATATATTTAATTATTTATAAGCTATTAATCTATGTCGTTTTGATAAGCGGGTACTAATTAAACATGTTTTTTTTTTGTTTTTTTGTTTTTTGTTTTTTTTGTTTTTTTTTTTTTTGACAAGCCAAACGGAACTTTATTAATACCCAAACGACCAACAAGGAACTGGCCAAACAAGATACAAACCACCACATGAATACAAACCACCTATCGCCTAACAGAACGTGCCCATTCTCAACGCCCAGACATCGTAAAAAAAAAAAAAAAATTAAACATGTCGTTTTAACCTGTTAACTCCTTTAACACGATTAATTAAATAATTTATTTGTGTTATACACAGGCTAGTGGGGCTAGGCGTATGAACTCCTTTAGAGCACCCGTAGTGGCCTCGTTATGAGGCGTTTTGGGCCACCATAGCGCCGGGAACACCGCCCCCCAGGCGCTATGGTGGCGTTATGGTGGTAATCAGCTTTCAGCATAGCGAGCGTTTTCACCAATCTTTGTGCCTTTTGACCGTTGGCAACGGTCCAAAATTAAAAAAAAAAAAAAACTGATTTATTTAATTTTTATCTATATATATATACTTCATCTTCTACAACATAACACACACATATACAATTCACACACACAAACAATTCATACATACACACACTCTTTACAAACCAAAAACCAAACCTATGGCAGCCTGGACGAATCAAGAGCAACTCGAGTTAGTGCGGGCGTGGATAAACGTTAAGGAGCTCCCGTCAACCAATAGGCGGGCTTTTTGGCAGGATGTGTTGGTTGAGTTCAACCAAATCACGGGAACGAACCACCGTAACGTTGACCAGATCTACAATAAGTGGCATTCTATACGAACTAACGTTGACAGGTGGCATGGAGTCCATTCAGCGACGATGCAGGCGCACCCTGGGGTTAGCGAACAGATGGCAATTCAGTTGACACACGACGCCTATCGTCAACAATACAATAGCGACTTCTCAATCACCAATCTTTTGTCGTGGTCTCTGATGCGTTTTCACTATGTTTAATTTTTAATGTTTAGGCTTTATGTTTAATGTTACGTTTTATGTTTTGTGTTCTATTTGTAATGTTTAATGTTTTAGGCTTTATGTTTAATGCGTTTTCACCAATCTTTTGTGTTTAATGTTAGTTTATTTTAAAAGATTACATAATATTTTAAATTTAAACCACATAAACACATAAAATTACAATCCTAAATTACTTATTACAAACAGAGTTCCTAATCCTAAACTACTTATTAAAACGTTACATAAACACATTACATAAAGACATAATATAAACCTAAATTACTTATTAAAACCTAAACCTCCCACTACGGAGAGTAGTTGTCCCACTCGAGTGTGTAGTACTCGGGGGATAGGGAACGTGAGCTGTCCCTCCCATCGGACCTTGCATCCGAGGGGAAGTAGTAGTTCTCCCCACGAGGGGAAGGCATGCTCCAAAGGCGCTCCTCCTCCTCAAGTTCCCTGAGGGCTTCCAAGTCCTCAGGAGTTGGGTCCCCATATTCACGGGGTGGGGTGGGGATAGGTTGGTGGTGGTGGAGTGGGCAAGTATTATGGGGGGTGGGGATAGGTTGGTGGTGGTGGGTGGGGGTATTCTGGGGGGTGGGGATAGGTTGGTGGTGGGGGGAGGGGATAGGTTGGTGGTGGGGGGAGGGGATAGCAGCAGCAATTCGGGGGGTGGGGGCCGACACTCTCAGTCGGTCCATTTCATTAATAGCCATGGTATAATCCATGGCCCAGGCCCATTCTTCATCCGTGAAGTCATCATCGACTTCAGGATGAGGAAAGGTTGGTGGTGCCGCAGCAGGAGGAGGAGGGTGATAAATCCAATGTTGTGGAGGAGGAGGAGGAGGAAGAGGAGGTTGTGGAGGAGGAGGAGAGGAGGTGAATGGTAGTCTCCGGGCCCGGCCCCGTCCCCGGACCCGGCGAGCATACTGCCGGACATTAGAAGGTCCGGCAGCTCCTGCTTGAAAACTGCCCATATTATTCATTGTGTTCAGGATGAGGAAAGGATGAGGAAGAGGGAAGAGGTGTGACTGAGATTTGGGAGGAGGGGGGTATTTATAGGTGTGACTGAGATTTGGTGGAGGGGGGGAAACTTTGAAATTCAAACTTTGAAATTTAAACGTTTGGGGGGGCAAAGTTTGAAATTCAAACTTTGAAGTAGGAGGGAAACTGTTTGAAATTCAAACGGTTTGGAACAGTAACCGTTTGAAATTCAAAATTTTTTTTTTAATTTTATTTTTTAATACTAAATAATTTTTTTATTATTTTATTAATTTAATAAACTTTCAGTCTAAATTTTTATTTTTATTATTATTTTTATTTTTAATGAAATATTATTAAGTATTAAATATTCTTATTTAAATAAAAAACAATAATTAACCAATCATTACCAATCATTTATAACCCCAACATAACCATCCTTCCCACTACACCCTCTTTTTCCATAACCCCAACATAACACCTTTTCTATTACTTTTTAATATTTTAATCCTATAACCCCAACATAACTATCCACCACTACACATACCCTTAGACATGAGTTATGGCGTCACTAACGTTGCATGTGATGAAGCCATTTAACTCTGTGAGTCTGTGTCTAGTATTATGCGTTCAGTGGCGAAATTTGACCCGAAGGTTCGGGAGGTCGGAAGTCACTAGTTTCGGAGGGTCGAAACCCTATATTTTCAAAAATTTCTATACGAATACTATATAATCGGAGCTTTTGCGTGAAAATCCGGAGAGTTCGGCCGCCCCTCCCCGACCCTACTATGCTGCACCACTGTATGCGTTAACAAGTCGTGTCATAAATTCACATTTTGTGTGTGTACATCGAGTAATGAACTTGTTTAATTTAAAAGTATTTATTATCTAGAAAATAGGCAAAAAAGAAGAAAAAAAACTAGGACACAAGAATGAATAAAAGAAGACTCACAACTATAAGTCTTTTTTAATGTGGGGCTAACTTATTTGATAAAATCTATTAGCTTTTAATACGAGGTCTTAGGTTCAATCGTAATGTGAATTTATTAAATGTTTTGGAATGTGAATTTATTAAATGTTTTGGAAAATCATATATTCGTTGAGTCGTGTGATAGAATTTAAAATAAAAAAATAGTGGCCACAAATAAAGCAATCACTAGTGAGCAGTGACGGATCTAGAAATTTTTTCCAATAATGTCACTATTTTAGACATTCTAATTTTGTAGAACCGGATATAAATATTTTCGGGTGGATCGGTTTAACGGTTCGGGTCAAGTAATGTTGATCACATAATAAAAATATTATACAATAATAAAAAAACATCGTCATTAAAAATTAAAAAAAAAACACATAATATAAATTCGATGGGTCTTATGAGCCCCTGAGCCCCTACGGGGTTGGCGTTGCAAGGGTTGGTCGTTTTGGGTGTCTTTAACGCACACGACCAGAGCCATTTCTTCATTTTCGGTCCAGCGAGTCATTTTGAAGGTGTGGGTTTTGTTGATGTTGAACTATGTTTTCACCACCGTGGTATAATGGTTTATATACAAAAAAATCTCAACCGTGTTGCATGTAAAATTCAATATTACGGTTAGATGAAACCGATTTTAATGCACATAATTATTTTTGACCGTGTTGGTAGGACGGTTTATGAGAAATCTGACCGTTTTGTGGTAAAACTGTGTGGATTAAAAAAAACAAAGATTAAGATTTGAATTTAAATAAAAATAAATAAAAGAATCAGTGGAGTGTTGCCTCCAAAAAGTGTACTAGTGAAGTGATGTGGCAGTGCATGATTGGTTAAAATCAGTTAAGTGAAAAGTGAATCCTATAAGCATCTCTCCCCCCTAATGGGCTAAATAGTGGAGTGGGCTTGCAAAAGGTTATATTTTTATCTACTAAAAACTTAGAGTTGAGTTTATTTAACTGGAATTGGGTTGGGTCTAATGTAGTCACCAAAAAAAACATTGATGTCACTCGAAAAACTATGTATACATGTATATATACAACTGAAAAAATACTGCTGTCCCGGGACTACGTCCCAAACAATATACCTCCGCCAATGCTAGTGAGGTTATTGACACGGTGTAATGTGATAAAATCAACAACATTAGAGTGTGTTTGGCCTAGTGGTATCAAGGTGATGGATAAGGACTTGTCTTTTTAAATGATATGGGGTTTAAATCCCATGGGTGACAAAAAATTAACCGTTAAAAAAAAAGTGGTTACTATTGATATTAATTGTTGTTGCTTGTGTTATTTGAAATTAAACATGATCTTACTGGTAAAAGACAAGTTGTCAACATAAGAGTGTTAGTACGAATTAAAGAGATGCATGGTTAGTACTAATGAGGTGAATAATTATAGATTTCTATTTTTTTTTACGGCAAGGAACGACGTGTCAACCACCGTGACATCGGGCGTTGTGGCCAAGGTTGGCTCTTCCAGATGCGCGGAAATCCAACCTCCACCCGCCCGAAAGCACGACAGTGGAATAATTCGTAAAATATCGCCTCCCATCTGAATTGAACCGGCGCCACCCGTATTCGCTATTCACCTAGATGACACTCCACCACAAGGGTGGGGGAAAGAGCAACTTAATATTGATGCACAACTGTTTCTATTAAATGCCAAATCAATGATAACTCAGTACTAATAACAACCAGTGAGTAAGTTAATTAATATTGATGAGCAACTTACTACTAAAATTTTGCTACTACATATATTGAGTAAGTTAACTAGTTAAGTTGCTTTTGAGTCCGTTCAAAAAAAAAGTTGCTTTTGAGTAACTTACTACTGATGAAGTCACTTCTCAATGATGAGGAAGTTGCGGGCGTACGTAATCAGAAGGAAGATCAAGTAAATATTTAATTATTTACTTTACTTTTTATAGTATTTATTTATTATAAACTAGTATTAAGCCCCCGCGCGTTGCGGCGGGGGCGTAAGACCTTGCCAAGTAGCACCAATGCCACACCACCGCCAACAACCACCAACACCAAAAACTCGTAAAAGTACATAAAAAGGGGAAAATAGCACTGAATGAAAACTAACGTCTTACACCAATCAACGCTTTACACCAAACAACGCTTTCTGTCACGGATGAAAATACAAAATCCAACAAAAAAATACTAACGTTTTACACCAAACAACGGTCAACAATCACTGATTGCAACAATCAAACCAAAAACCCCAAGTTCTAACCCTAAAATATTACCACAAAATCAATACCCTAAAATCTTACCTAAAGAACTTAAAGCAGTCAAGGACGTTCAAATCAACGACCTTTAAAAACCGAATAAGAAAAGTAAAACAAATCGTTTTGATTTTCGCCTATGATCAGGGTTCCGTATACATGACTGAAAACAAAGTCGTTTTGTTTTTCGATGTATTTTTTGAACTTTTTTTTACGTTTTTTGTACTCATGCAGAAGTCTTTTTCTTCTAACAGCAAGATCTGTGAGAGCGGTGTGGTGTTATCGGCAACTACTATTGAGGTAGCACTGCACACGTCTCCACTCTTGTACCTGTTCAATGAGAATTGTTTATGCATGCATTCTGTATAGGTAATGTATGTTAAAATTGTAAAATGGGTAGCCTTACATCCTCAAGTAATCTTGTCTTGGCAGCCTTTGGGTTCACGTACACATAGTTGGCATTGGTGGTTTTTAGCTGCAATGTACCTGTATGACAGCAGTGTGTATCAGTTTTTTTTGATATAATTTGTCGCTTATGAGCAAAGTTTAGAACCAGTTATGTGTAGCTTACCAACGAAGTCGTTAATTTTAACTAATCTAATGTCGACTATTATCGATTTCTGAGCAGCCTCTATTTGTGTTTCTTGAACTTGGTCGGTGAGGTGATTGTGTTACTCCATAATGCGACTTAGAGTGGTGGAATCAGTGCTGCTTATTTGGGTTATTTTCTATAGATGTTATATCAACCTCAAGAAAAGAGAGCCACAACTGATGACATACACCGTCAAAGACGTTCTTGTTGTATGAAACAGTCATGAAAACAACTGTTGTACCTAAACCCATCAATCACATACTTGAAGCACATATACGAACCTAATTATAGGAAGTATTAACCAAATTACCCGTGTATTGATGGATTCAGGTTTGGTTCTTGAATGGGTTTGACAAAAGATTTAGCAAAAAAGTACACACTATTTCAAACCTCCCTCTTGTAAGGAGATTTAACGATTTGATCCGAGACAATCCAAAAATTTGCAACAATGGCAAAGGAAACACTCATAGTCAACATGGTTGGCTCTAATTTTGTCCAGGCTTTCTTGATCACTTGTAATCTTATCAAATGCTAGCCTACAAAAACAAAAGATATAATAAAGACTTGAGTTAAAACATAACTTGTTTATGTATCACCTGTTGGCATTACAAAGAGCCGCACGCTTTAGAAGAATAATATACAATCAACTGGAAGCAGATACCTAACCCTTGAGGGTGATGTAGTTCTTTAGGAGAATCATTCCAGGTCCAAGTATTTGATGGGAAAATAACATACTTCTCCACCTATCAAAAACAAAATTTGTTCTCTGCCGTGGGAGGACTATTCTAAATGGTTGTGGTTGATCATATTCATTGATGACGTCAGTAGAAACATGGTGATACTGCTTCATTGTTCCAATTAAAGGACCATGCCTTGCATCCTGGATGCACATGTGTAGGAACATTAGCTACGATGATGATGGTTTTCATTAAATAAAAAACATAAATTACAAAAGTTGAATCATCTCTTCATTACATCAATAAACATTTTAAAAAAGAACAAACTAAAAAAGCCGAATCTGAGTAGGTGTGGTTTTGCTGTAGGCGTTTGCTATGGCTGTAGCTGAACAGATCTAATGTAACATATAAACAAACAAACAAAGAGCTTTAGTAATAATAATCACAAAACAAAACTAAGAGCTTTAGTAATAATAATCACAAACAAAGAGCTTTAGCAATAATAATCACAAAACAAAGAGCTTTAGTAATAATAATCGTAAATACACTACACTCCTAGGTACTCATGGTGAGTGTGAATTAGACTCTTCTGGTTCCAGCGACTGGAGAGTTTAAACAACGATGATCACTTCACTAAATCTGCAATAGATTTCCTGCCCTAACATCAACCACCAGTTCTCTGCCAAATCCGCCACCGTTCGTCCGCTAAACTCCGCCTTCAACAACCACACAAATTGTTATTCGCTTCTCTTTCCACAAACTTAACCAATACGTTGTCGTTGGAGCCCTCCGTTTCTTCTTCCACTACCTGAATATAAAACAACCACTTGTAATATGGTAAATTACAATTATATAAACAAAGCCACAAATCAAAATTCACAAATCTTGAAAATTTAACATAGGTTATATATATTCTATTAAAACATATATGTTTTATTATATTAAAACAAATATGTTTTAACAGCTTAATGATTTATAGACCAATAATCACATAATAGGCATAAATTGGGTAGTTGAGAACAATGAGTATATAGCTAACGAACCTTTTGGGAAAATTATTGCGGGCAACACGCAGCTACTTAATCTCTCTCACTACAACAACCAAAAGAAACTTTATAAAATCCTAGATCAATTTAATATATTATTGTCTGATGAAAATATTGTGGAAATGAAACATTTGGGCCTACGAAATTAAATAGAAGAAATCACCGGCGGCGGATCTCGTTCCCTCTTTGAAGCTGCAACCACTCACAGCACTGAACCACTGTCGTCATACCACTAACGCCGACGCTTCGTCGAAGGGCTTACCTGAGAGAAGACAGATAGTTAGAGAGAGATAAAAAAACATTTAATTAAAGAGAGATAGAGATGAAAACGGTATGGCAGTAAGGTAGTTTGACGGAGGGGACGGGAACAGTGGTGTGAGCACTGGCCTGCTACTTCTTTCTCTAGGCTGGTGTAAAATGAAAGTGAAAGGCATCGCAGGGGGAAAAGAAGAGTGGGGAAAGAGAGAGAGAGAGAGAGAATGCTATGAACACGATTGAGGTGCGGTGATGCGACAACGGTGGTTTTGCCGGACCACCTCAGACGGTGGCTGCCACCACAATTCCATTCAACCATTGGATCTCTCTCTCTAGATTTTGTATGTATGTATGTTTGAGTGGAAATCAAAAGACCATGAGCAGACGAAGACATCCACAAAACCTGCACATGGTTTTGACAAAACCACCAGTACAACACACAAAACATAAGTTACAACTCACCATTGCACATTTGCTTTGGTTTTTAGAATATTATAAATTTGTAGATATCATTAGAGAAATTTTGGTTAATGTTTAGCAATTATGAGTAACTTTTGCTCTGTAGTTTCCTACTAGTTATTAAAACACCGTTTTGTTCCGACAATATATCTTTTTTTTTTTTTATCGGCAAGTTTCATTCATTTCACCCGAAAAAAAATATGTGCAGATTTACATGCTAGTAAGGTACTAGGCGTAATCCAGTTGCAACACCAAAAACCGAGAAAAAGCATCAGGTCTAAGACCTGTAACAACTCCTATTAATACTCCTATTGCCAGAAAATGTATAGTAACCATATCATGTAATCGGCACCTCGAATCGCTTCCATTTCTCCTAGGTCCAGCCCATCGGTTTTGTTTTATGCGTAACCCAGCTGTATGTTACAACTTGTATTTCGCCAAAAATCCCATCTAAACTCACCCTTTTACCTTGAAAGATTGTTGCGTTTCTTGCTTTCCATATAATCCAGGTTGCAGCCAGCAATATAATACGCACCCACTTTCGTTTATTTACCGAGATATTAACAGTAGTGTGAATCTTCAGCAGGTCTCTTACATCAAGGCGTAAATGGGAGGTATTCTGCACCACGAACTAACCTTGTTCCTATTAACCATACATGACTTTTACCAAGATTTGTGCCTTGTAATTATTGTATTTATGTTAGTCTTTGGTCAAGGTCAATATCTTAGTCTTAGTAAGTTATTTCTTAGTCTTTGGTCAAGGTCAATAGCTTAGTCTTAGGAAGTTATTTCTTAGTCTTTGGTCAAGGTCAATAGCTTGTTTCCCTCCTAAACTGGAGCTTCGAGTCTGTATATATTGTATGTCCTTCAATGAGAATATTGTACCTTTACTCATAAAAAAACTCATATTTGATATGGTATCAAGAGCCTAAAGCTCCCTTGAGCCAACCGATCCATCACAGCTTTCGACAGCCTTTTGATAGTTCCAAATCCAGGAGGCCACGTAACAGGCCGTAAATAGATGGTCAGCATCTTCTTCCGCTTCTCCGCATAGTTTGCACAATGTCGAACCTTGTATGATCTTTCTTTTCAGCATCCCTTTTGTCGTTGGTAATCTGTCTTGTTCACCCCTCCAATTGAAGATAGAAACCTTCTTCGGGACCCCTTTCACCCACTGGAACGGGTAAAATGAAGTAGCGTAACTCGCTAAGTTAATTTTTAAATAGTGCTAAAGCTAACATCTTTTGATATTGTATCATACTTTAATCATAACTACTTAAATTAAGTAGATGATTAATATGTTTTGTTGATGGATTACTCAGTTAATTTATAATTGTTATTTTTTTTTCTGTACACGTTATTTTGATTAAAATATGTCAAACCCATCATATCATTAAATAAATAAATACGAATAGTTTTGTTATATCCGACCCTTTTCATCCCGTCTTGTTTTTAGCTAGCGTGTCGACCCGACTTGATATGAGCCGATCCATTTTGTGGCCGCTAAAAATTAATCAGGATCCGTCACCTGCATTTATATGTGCCGATCCATTTTGTGCCCCTAAAAAATAACCGGGAGATCCGCCGTTGAGTACAAGGCGTTAACTAAAAAAAACAATGATCGCTAATAAAATATTATAAAACCAAGATAGTTTTTAAATAAGGATCCATCTATTGCGACACCCCTTGTCTATTTTGACACCTTTTGCTCCCTATACGATTCGTATTGGCCATTATGAGTTGTACAGGCTCAAAAGTTAAAAGTCAAAGCTGTAGATGTCATTTCTTGTATGGCGGCTAACCTCATATAAACCAATAATAGGCATATTGAAGTTTTTTTGTGCAATATTTACCATTTTTTCAAACTATAAAAATAGTTAATATTTTTTAATTAAAAAACATTGTTAAATAAACACTTTAAATAAGGATGTTAGATGTAATACTATGCATATGTTGTGATATGCTATGTTGTATGATACAATAAAATACAATATGATGCAATACAATACTATACTATATTATATTATGTGATGTTGTGACATCCGTCACCTTCGTCTCTCATCTAATTGACAATAATAGCCCCTCAAATATTTCCATTACAGTCTCTATAAGTTCGTCGTTTTCAAATTTAATTTTAAAACGAACTAATATTTTATCATTTATAATTATTTTGGATCGGGTATAAGTTTTTATCAAATGTGTATGTTGAAACGTCATACGGAAAGGAGATTATAAAAATTCCAAGTTTTATAAAGTTTTAAAAACATTTTAGGTTAGTTTAGTTAACTTGGTTAAGTTTTTATAAAGGAAAAACTAACCTAAACATAGTACACTAACTTAGTTACAAAGTGAGGGGCCAAAATTGTCAAATAACCAAACTTTAAAATTAGTTTCCCTCCCCCCTTGTCCCACGTTTTTTTTCTGGCAGTCTCCGGCGGCCGGAATTCTGTTCCGGCGAACCTAAATTCGCAACATTAATGGTTCGTTTCAGTTTCTAATGATCCCAAACGTTTTCGCAATCAATTATAGGTCCGTTATCAGGTTTTAACAAGTGTTTTAATCAAGTTAATTCGTGTTTTAATGAGGTGTAACCGACGGGGTTTAAAGAATTATCCATAACGCTCTCTTGATCGAACAATTATATAAACTCACCTTGCCAAAACCTTTCTGCACTAATTCTCTTCGAAACCCACTAAAAAAACTGGTGAAACAAGTTCTGAAACCTTTTTAATCGGCGCAACTTCCCAGATCGCTTTGCATTATGATTCGAGCCATTAGCAAACGTGTAAGGCCATTCTTCTTGTGTCTTTACAATCGGTTTTGGGTTAGGATCAAAAGCCCTCTGATTTTGAGGGCCAATACTTACGGATTTGGGGTTATTGAAGTTATAGGGTTAGGGTTCTTATGGTTAGTCTATTTGGGGAAGAAGATGAACTAATACTATTAGATAAAAAGAGTTTCAATTGAGATAATTACAAACAAACTAATTCTGGTCTAGTGGTTAAGTCACTTATCCCCTAAACCAAGGGTCACAGGTTCGAGACCCAGCCACCATCAATCTTTTTAGCATTTTTTTTTCTTTTTAATTTCTTTTATTTTGTTATTATATATAATACATATAATTTTAGAATATTCATAATAAATTCATTTTTGATCCAAAATTTATAAAAATATAGGAGTAGCTTTTTGTTACCATAAAGAAAATTTTCACATTTTTATTTTTTGGAAAATGTCCTATTTTCATATTTTTATTGAATTTATTTGTTTTAATCATATTTAATTGGTTAAAAATTCATTTTAATGATTTTAATATCAAACTTTTTGGGAAACTATTTCTAGTCATTATGAACTGAGATAAAAATTATTAGTCCAGAAAACACTTATTTTTATTAATTTTTCTATTTTTAATCATTTAAACATGATTTAATCTCGTTAAATCAGTTTTATATATAAATAAGTTTATAAAAATTTTAGGATAATTAATTTCATTTATTTACATCAGAAGGTATTTATTTTCTAAAAAAAATAATATTTTTGGTTCATGTCTTGTATTTTTAGTCTTATTTATGTTTAATTAGACATAATTAATCATTTATTTATATTATTTAACATCTATTTTATAAAATACTTTTCTTATAAAATAGAGATAGTCCTATGTTGAAGGTCTTAGTTATTATTTGTTGGATCATGGTGTAACTCATAGTTATTTATTTATACATTTGTGATTATTATATATTTATTTAATTTAGTTAAAGTAATTAATTAAATTACTTTGTCTTAATTATTCAAACATATTTTTATCTAAATATTCAATCGGTAATAATTATATTACCTAAACCATATTTACAAACTTTGGTATATTATTTTAATATACAACTTTTATATTAATTCGACTTATCATAAACACTCTAATTCCCCAAATCGACTTAGCAAACCCTAATGCCTTAGACCCTAGATACCATAGACTTTTAGACTTTTCCCTTATTAGTATGGTTATACGTTATAGGTTGAATTCCTCGGAATTCCCATTAGTTAGCTCACGACCGCTTAAGTTGGATTTTGATCGCTTTCGCAAACTGTGAGTATATATTTCCCCTTTTTCATGTTTTACTCTTTTGGGGCTATTCATGTACACTATGACTAAATGTTGTTCTTTTACTAAATGAAATTCTCATGTGTGTTTGTTTTATGTTAATTTGCGTGTCTATGACTTGTCAAAATCATTTAACCTTTGAGGGTCTAACATCTCAATGAATAGTACTATGGTATATACCCCTTGTGACTCTGTTGAGAGACCTTGGTCATTGTCTTGTGATTCATATTACTCAAAAATGGTTTGATTCTTGATTCTTGATACTTGTTTCTTAGGGTTGATTTTGAACGGATATTACTTATTACATAATTGCAAATGGTACAACGCATGAATTGCTAAACACTTTTTATACTATATGTATTCAAAACAGGGTATGCTCACTAATACATTTTTGTATTGACCAAATTATTTTCGTACATGTTTAAGGTTCTTATGAGATCACTTCTAAGCCTTTTGAACTTAGGCTTAGATTGGGATTTACTGTAAGATCTTATTATGGGTTATTAAATGGGAAAAGAAATCAAAATTATAAATTGGAAAGCCTGTTCCTAAGGGGCCCAACGAATTCCTAATTGGAATTAGGGGGTCCTTTTTGATTGATTCTTTTATCACATTGGGAGATTTTACATCGTTGAATGGGCCTATTCGATAACAATTGGATGATGACAAAATTATCAAAGATTGAGATTCCTTATTTCGATTCAACAATGTATGAATAGTTCCTTGATTTGTATTAAGGGATTCTTGAATCCTTGCCTTGGAATAGGAATAAATGGAAGAAAACGGATTGACATTAGCGCGATCTGATCCATTCTCAGAGATCAATCCTGAACCCGCCAGATCGTTCCTTTTTACGGTATATGAAATCGGTGACTTCGCTAAGTCGATTCTTAGAAAATCTCTAATCAAACCATTTGTCCTTATTTCAACAAAGGAAGCACAGGCCTTTTCGATTTTTTTTTCTTGGTCCCAATTCAACACTAAACAAGTCCGAACTAATTGAATACTTGTGTCCCAAATTTCAAGAATTGGGTCGTAATAAAGGATATAATTGACAACTCGAAGTTGTAGATTATCACTTTCCTGCAAGATATCCGCCGGGAAAAGTCTTCCTAAATTGATACCATCCGTTTTTTTATATGGGACTACGGGTTGAACCAAAACAAAATACTTTTTTTCATACCTGGAAAGTTTCATTCGTTGGATATAGAGCCAATTTTTCAATTTTCATATTTGAATAGTCCTTGTGCGCTAACACGCGCCGTCTCCCGAATCCTTTTGCCTCCGAACCCCAAATACAGACAATCCCACCCACTGTCTCTACCGTTTCTTCCTTCTGCTTCTTCATTAGGTTTTACGGTGAACCTAAAGATCTTGACCGCTGGCTGTCGCCTGTGGCCGACTTTGGTCGCGGCTGTATTGTGGCCTTCCCCGTCAAATCAAACCTCAATCAAAGGTATGGTTACATGGTTTCCCTTTCCATGAACAATTTTGGGTTTTTTTTTTTTTTTTTTGCTATCTTTAACTAATCCAACACTTCCACGTTACGGGAGCGATTATGATTCCCCAGTTCAACAACAATCTTCAAATTCAGAGTGGTTGGTGGAGTCAGTTTCAGGTTAGGTCAGTTCGTTAGCAATCGTTTTCAGGCGAGTACCACCCTGGTTGACTACCTCCCAGATATCCATGTAATTTTTTTTTCTTTTTCTTTTTTCTTTTTTGTGTGTGCACATGGGAGATGGCAAGTGAAAATAAGTTTTGTTGCTGATATATAAGGTACAGGGGGCACTGAATTTTGGGTTAAGTTCACGGATTTAAAAATTTTGGAAGTCAAAAACATCGTCGATGTAGTAAAAAAGGGCTTCCAATTTTGAGAGTCTAAGAACATTGTTGATACAGTCCTAAATGTCTTCCATTGTTGGTTTTATGAATAATGAAAATAACCAACTTTATTTCAACTACACGTCGCCAAAGCTAAAGGGGAAAAGACATCTAAAATAATAATAATAAAAATGTTTTATGTGTTTACAGAAAATGCATTTGTATGACTATTTGGTGGTGCTGGCGAATGTCTCTAAATATATTAGAGAGAGATATATAGAGGGAAGGAGAGAGGGTTCTTAGGTGTTGCCTTCCATCTAGACTTTAAAATACAAATTTAGGATACCAAAACCTCGCTTCACAAAAGTTAGGCTTTATTGTGTCCGTTCATTAGCAGTTTTCTTATTTCTTTGTTTCTAAAGTCGTGTGTTTTTATTTGCGCCTTTAATGTTTTTTCCTTTAATGTAGGTTGGTTGTTATGATATGTATTTACGCCTTTTGTAGCGGGTGTTGGAGTCTAAAGTAGATCGTCGCCACAAATGAAAGGTATTAGTTTTCCGCTGTTAGCGTTGTCCTTCCTTTGATTGTTGACATTGCTGCTTCCATGGTCAGAAAGGGTATTGAATATTGGCAAAGGAAACAACAGGTATGTGATATGTTCATAATCAAGTGTTAGATCTATTTAGTAAAGTTTTGAGTCTTTGGTTCTTGCTTGGAATTCATTGATCTTTTGATGTTTGTGGGATTTAATTAGTCCTTGGTTCTTGCCAATCCTCAAAAAAAGGCATTTGATTGGTGATATCTTTTTACCATTGTTTGTCAAATAACCTAACCCCGCGTTTACGATTGGTTATGACTTACATAGCAAACTTTACGACTTTGGGGCAATGATGCGATGCGTAGCGGAGCTTCACTTGGTTCTGGTATAAAAACAAGTCCGGAAAATCATGAACTTATGACGTATATCAGACCTTCAGAAGCTGTGATGATTATCTGAGCCTACAGGACAGGTATGGAAAAACTTAACCATAAGTCTTTCTTGACTGTTGGTTTTTAAACACTACAACAAAAAGGGCTTTTAAGGACCTTTTGTGTGGGACGCTTGAAAAACGGGGTCCTAAAAAACTATTTAATAGGACGAATGAACTTTTGGGGTCCTTTTATAATATACACTACTAAACCAGTGTCCTAAAAAGCTATTTAATAGGATGGATGATTCTTTAGGGTCCTATTATCATATAACTTAATAAGACCCTTAAAATGTAGATCCTAATAAAGTAATTTATAAGACATTTAGTTGTTGGTGTCCTATTATGTGTTAATGTAATAGGACACTTGATCACCGGGGGTCCTATTATAACATAACTTAATACGACACTTTATAGTTAAGTCATAAATGTTTGATATTATAGGACCGTTTCTAGTCGAAGTCATATTAGAACATAACTTAATAGGACACTTGACACATATGTCTTATAACATTAACCTTTATAGGACGCTTAATCATTGTGATGTTATTATAATACACCGTAATAGGACACATAATATTTGAGTCATAAAACATCAGTTTTATAGGAGGCTTTTTCACTAGAGTTTTATTTATAACTTTAACCTTTATAGGATGCTTAATCATGGTGGTGTTATTATAATAAACCGTAATAGGAGACTTGATATTTGAGTCATGATAAAAAAATCATATAGAAAACTTATCTATTACATACAATAATATATATACTGCATTATAACATGTGGGCTTTCCTACTAGTCATCGATCTTAATGAGTTAATGTCGATACAATAGTTTATATTACATAATTATATATATATATACACACACACACATTTAGCAGATGGTTGCAATAGTACTTTTAACGTCGCCGTCAAAGTTGACCGTCACTTATCAGTTTTCACTTCTCTGTTACTCTGTAATTTCTTTTAGGCTAGGGGTGTAAACGAGCCGAGCCCGAGCTTGACTAGGCTTAAGCTCGGCTCGCTAGCAAAACCAAAAGCTCAAGCTCGGCTCGAGGTATTTGAGAACAATCTCAAATGAGCTCAAAGCTCAGCTCGAGATTGCAAAAGCTCGGCTCGCGAGTGTTATTAAATGGACCTATGAAATAAGGACTTAGGCTTTGGAGATGTGGGCTATAAATTATAAGAGATATATAAATAACTTATAATTATGTTTGGGCTCGTTTAGGCTCGTGAGCCCAATCGAGCTTTGTAACTAGGGCTCGAGCTCGATAACTAAACATGCCATATTTTAGGTTCGGGCTCGTTAAGGCTCGGCTCGTTCGAGTTTTTTATCGAGCCGTTCCTGGTTAGCTCTCAAGCCGCTACGTGCCATTTACACCACTACTTTAGGCTACAATGGGTGTTGTGGTCACTTCATTGCTTTCATTTTTATTAACCCAAATATAAGAAAACTGAATTAAAATAAAGAAAGAATATATATTTGTTAAATCTGTTGCGACTAAATATATTTTCTATAGGTCTGAGCACTAATTTTGATATATTAACAACACACAAATAGAAACAGATCAAGCCCTATAACCCACCCCCAAAGCTCCCCCTTCTCTTCCGGTAATTTTCGAAAGAAACCACCGCCGTCGCTCGTATGATCTTATCCCTATTTTGCGTTGTTTCCTTTCCTTTAGGTTGTAATTGTTTTCTTTCTGTTAACAGATTTTCTGAAAGAAACAGAACGCAACAACGATTTTGGTTCGTTTTGGGGCTGTTAGGGTTTAGATAACGATGGCGGTCCCCGTGCCTCCGAGTGTTCTCCACACTTTTTACTGCTAGTCATCCAAACGAACGACTAAGCGTTCATCCAATCTCTTTGTATCAGCCTTATCTCTTACTTCAGCCGTCTTTTCATTTTCTATGAGCTAATCTGCATCAATTATTCATTGTTTGTATTTATATAACTGTGTTCCGTGTTAGCCATAACAGGTTAATCGATTTAGATAGATCTGTGTTCTATTAAGAGTTGTGGTTTTACAATTATGAACAAATGGAAACGGTCTTTCTAAAAAAATAATTAATTAGATCTGTGTTCTATTAAGAGGTGTGGTTTTGCTATAGGATTTTAGATATGAATTAATTAATTGTTGTGATTTGGAAACTGTCTTTCTAAAAAGTGTTGTGTTTTTTTTAGGTATTTCTTAGTGAGTTTAGTATGTAGATATGTTTTTCTAGGAATTTTTATATAATTTTTCAGAAGTAGGCTAGATTGGTGTTTATCCGTCATGGTGTATGTCTGTATGATGTGTGTCGTGTGCCTGGTGTTTGGTGTGTGTATGGCGTACTGTGTTTTAAAAAGCGCGCTTTGAGCGCGCTTAAGCGCGAGGCGCACTGAGGCGCCAGGATCTGTGCCTTATGTAACCCTAGGCGCACCTTGTACAAGAAGCACAGGAAAAGCACGATTTTTTGCCAAAAAAATCCCCTGAGGCGCGCGCTTTTCGTACGGGAGGTGTTTTTATGCTTAAAATTGTTATATATGTAGCTAAAAGGGTTGTTAAATCATGTATAAACCTTATTTGTATCTATATTTTGGGTTAATGATGCTAAAAACCTATAGCATATATAGAAAAAATTATATAATCGTCTTGCGCTTTGCGCCTTGGTTTTGAACCTCGTCGCTTTTGTGCGCTTCGCGCTTTTTAAAACCAAGATGGCGTATGGTGGTGGCGTATGTGTACGTGTATGGAGTTCACTTGTTTTTTTTTTGGTTTTTAGTAGTTTTTTATTATTATTTGATGTGTAGTGTATTTGTATGTATATGTTTCTTTTATTGTGTGTATGGCGTATGGTGGTGGCCAAGTAATTAGCTATAATCTATTTATGTGCTCACTTTCTTATCCATGCTACAATCTTTGTTGATGAAACCGGGAGGCCCTGCTGATCATGATGGGTCAAATTTAACATTGTTATACACTTAATGATGATTATTAAACATTATGCCTCATTGATTGCGTATCATTTTACTACTGATTGTTGGTTGATTATCTTTTTATTAACAGTCCCCTCTAAAGTAGTAGGATATCATATGTCCCCAAAAACGTAGTCATAGATATTATGGTTGTTTTTGGATTCTGACATTGATTAAGGGAGCACTTTGAAAAGTTTGAATATATAAGATATACGTATGTTGAGGAGACGCCAATTAACAAGTAAGTTGGACTCAAAATTGTATCGGTTTTATACATCAAAGGTGTAGCTTCAAAATTGCCAGATACTATTAAAAATATGACCTTGGCTTTCTTTTAGTTATTTTCTTCTGTCTTGTTTGATCTTAAGACTTGCTTTGGTATTTTTTATGCAGCCTAACAACGACATACATGTTGTAGCTCAGAACTTCCAAAGTGGTAAGGACTTTTAGAGGAATCTATGGTTCCTTTATGTGGTATTATTAATTTATTATAATTTTTGCCTCATTCTACGATTGTATCACACATTGGACTGTTATTGCATATCATGAACAATAACAACATACAAAAGTTTGTCTTTAAAACCATAGATGTATAGTCACATACCTATTCTAGAAAAAAGATTATGAAAATCAGTATTTTTTTAGTAAATAAATAACAAACACTTAGAACACATATTAGGATGCTCCTTCAATTTAATTAACATCAGGGCCTTTTTTTAGTTTTAAGTAATAACAAAAGGATATTATTGCATTAAGGCATTAAACTTCTTCCAAATCACTTCAGGAGTCTTGCTCTTGATCATGTCAGCCAAAATTCGAAGGTCAAGTCAAGTAAGCTTTTTATGTTAATATAGTTGCTTTGCGACCCATTTAAAGCTGCCGATTACCAAGCCCTTCTCTTGACATGTAACATGATTGAAGTTTTCATAACTTGCAGCTTGTTTTCCCTTTGCTTCACCTCTAGTTTCTTTTATTGTGTGTATGGCGTATGGTGGTGGCCAAGTAATTAGCTATAATTTGTAGAAAGCACACTCTAGGATGAGATGAAAGAAGCCCTTTGAAGCAGCACCATTTGTTGTGTCACTGTGTGTTGTAACTTGCAGCTTGTTTTCCCTTGATCGTTTTCGTGATCATAATGAGTCACATGTTACAGATTTGAAACATTTTTGTGCCTTGACCGTTTTTTTTTTGTGTGAAATTAAGAGAAAGCTTAAACTTTTAATAGGTCCTAGGGTGGTGTTAGGTTAACTTTTAGGTTTTGAGTTAGTCGGGTGGTTTCAGTCTGTAAATGTAACCGATACCCGAACCGAGATACAAGTAAGCCGATTATCCGGTTTTTGGGTTGGATTGAGTATTTATAGATCAGGTATTTGAGTATACCCAAATTTAATTATTCATAACCTATTACGTTTACGAGTATTTTTCTATATAAATCTTTATTATTATGTTTTTGTGAAAGGTTACTGGTACTATTGTGACTAGAGTTTGATATATGTTTGTTGAAAACTAAAATCTAGGTGGGAGATGAAGTTGTCCTCAAAAACATTCTAAACTCTACCGACATTGTAGCAAGAGGATGGGTGAAGAGCTTGGACCCAAATGAGCTAGTTGGTGGTACAGAGATTGGACCAGAATGGTGTGAGGTAAACGTTCAAGTAGCAATAAAAAGATGAAAAGTTGGTGAGACCATATGGGTTATTTTCCACAATTCAAGATTGTATTGGTGCCTCCATTGCATGGCCTTGTCCTTTCATCTCGATAAGTATTTCTTAATCTTATTATATGAATAATTTTAATAATTTGGAACTTAATGCTTACACAAGGATTTTATTTGTAGTCTGTGAGGATTGGTGACGCATGACAACTTAGGATTCTATGCTGCTTGTTTCTTTCATTACTTTTAATTTTTTTTGTTAAATGTTACAAGACTTTGTGTTGGATAATGATATAACTTATTTATGTTTAGTGTTTTTGTTATGAATATGCTTATTTGAAATATAATAAAGTATTTTTTTCTTTCATTAGTTGATGTTATATACAGTAAGTATATCATAAAATTGTGTGTGTGTGTATGTTTAAAAAAACGTTGCATCATATGACTTGTTAGGACTTTAAAATTTTGTCCTATTAAACTTGTTAGAGCATTGTAAAAGTGTCCGAATATGCTTTTCTTAGGACACTATATTGTTTGTTCATTGACATATTTTGCAACCATAAAATTTGTTTCATAATCTTATTTGAGATATTAAGACCCCTTTTTTTTGGTACTAAAGCTCCTTTAATGTTACATCATAACAGTCCTATAAATTAATTTTTTAGGACTCTTGAATGTGTATTAAAAGATTAAAAGTAGGTAAGCACATGTTAAAACATTGTAAAAGTGTCCTAATATGTTTTATTAGAAGTTTTTTGGGTACATATTATGCGACCATAAAATTGGTTTCATAATCTTATTTGAGTTATTAGGACGCTTTTTAAGTTTCGTGACTTATTACGACCCCCTTACATGAAACGCTTTTACTGTTGGTCCTATTAAATAAAAGGTCCTATAAAATAACATTTTAGGACGTTTTTGTGCGTACTAAAAACCCATTCTTGTTGTAGTGAAATTTTAAAAAAATAGTTTACTTTAGTTACATTTATTGTTTATAGAATGCCGACGTAGAATGCTTGCCGAACTAATTGAATCGAGTTGTTGCAATATCGCGGGAAAAATAATGTGGCCTTGACAAAAAGGACGTCTACATTTGTGGAACACAGGCCGAGTTAAAGTAGGTTGTTGTTGCTCCTTTAGTGAATCATGGTCATGTTTGATGTAATGCTTAATGTTACATGGCGCTGGACTTTAGTACGATACCATGTCACAACTTCAATATGAAAGCCGGTATCTGTCGAACTCCCATTACTATATTTAAACGTGCCGCAACGCGCACAGGGATGATGCACCGGTTTAGTATGCGTGGAGATTTTGAAGGTGAAGATACAGCTTCAACCACGATTATAAAGATGGTTGCAAGGCTGGAAAACCAGTTTGTTAAAAGATTCTCTCAGAACTTGTTATATATACCGAACGATTGTAAATTCTAAACTCACTTAAAATGTTCTTCAATTTTAATCGCTAAATGTTACTTCAGTCAACTATATTCGTTAGGTTTTTTTATTCAATCTTATTCGTTGGTGACGTCCTATTTCGAAGGAGCTAGGCATCGCACTTGAATCTCGGCTTGTCAACCGCGCAACGCGCGGTTACGAATACACCTAGTTTACATTTAAACTATAAAACCTTATGTGAATTTCTCTTTTAGTCTTTGAATTTTGGCATAAAATTGATTAAGTCATTACATAGAAGACATTTTAAAAAGTTAAAAAATAAACGTGTTAAGAAGTCTTTTATATACGGATGTGTATCACCAAACAAGTAATGGCCACAGTTTAAAAAAGGGTCAAACATTATATAATTTGTATTAAGCTAAGGCACTTTTGTATATTGAATCGAAAATTTTAGGACAATAATCCACCTAGCAACTAAGTTATATTAGACCATGTGTAGTGGGATGAAAAATATAACGCCCCCCTCTGTGATTGGTCTACGTGACAGCTGAGTCAGCATGAGGCGTTAATTCAAAATGGGGGTGTAGTGGGGGAAAAGTTTTGGGGCGCTAATTTTAAAAAAAAAAACCTTGAATATAGATACTTCTTCATCATCACCACCAACCATTCACGTGTAACTCAATGATTGGGCCATGGTTTTGTTACACAACGTTATAAACATAACGCTCGGAGCTGTTTGGAAGAGATGGTGCCCCCTGTACCGGTGTGGGGGGCGCTATGTTTGAAATCACGCTGAACATCACGCTTCATTACACCCGGTCTTAGAGTAATTTAGGGTGTCATGTAAGAGTCATGGAGTAGTGACATAGTGGGTAGTTTATGTTCAACTACCGTTCAAAAAAAAATACGTTCAACTATTTCGTTGTAGAGATTTTAATAGGTCGAGTGAGTTCAATTAATCAAATATAAAACTTTAAAAGCAAAAGTACAAGAGGATTTATAAGGGTATGTTTGGGTAAGCATATTTAAATCCAAAACGACTTTTTGTTAGAAAAACTTATTAATTTATAACTTTTTAAAAATATGTTTTTAAAAAAATGTTTGGATTAACTTATGTGGTGAGGAAAGTCAATACGTTGTTTTGTAAAAAGTGTTTGTTTTAGATTATTCTGTAAAATGATAAAAAAAAAAAAGACATAAATTATAAGGAGCATTAAAAAGTAAAAAGTTATAAGGGCATGTTGGGTGATTTTCCCCAATAAGACATAAGGACTTATGAGTTGTCATTTGTCAAACAGATTTTTTTTAACTTATTAATTTTTTAGAGAAGTTATAAGCTATAAGAAGGGGGAAAATGGAGAGCCAAAATATGAAATCTTAATAAATTACACATAAAATAAAAAATGATACGAGTCTTGATATCTCTCACATTCTCACTTGAACAAACATACAAGAACTTTATAGAATACGTACACGAGGAAACGGACACCAATACTAAAGGAAAACATATTGTTTATTTGTTTAACCTTAGTGTATCATAAGATTGTACAAAAACTACCACCCGCCACAGTACCGGTATAAAGTGCCGCATTCAAGAGATCTAGAGCTACCTTCCATTGTTGCTGAAGAGTGAAGACATCAAAATAGTACAAGAGACATAATCAGTAAAACTTAAGTTAAGCAATTTAAATTTCTTGTTTAAAAAATACAAAATATAATCATGTAAACATTATATCTAACAATTACAACCTTCAAGGCCGGCCCTATGGGTGTGCGGGATGGGAGACCGAGACCGCATATAACCTATTTTCAAGGGGGTCTATTTTTTTTTCTCGTACACATATGTAGTATTAAGTTATAAACTAATTAGTAATTACTTATTGGACAACTCTTAATATAAATCTTACAAACCCAATAAGTCAAGAACCATGTATTAAACAAATTAGTTCAACCCAATACCCTTTTAAACACTTAAAAAACAACCTAATTAACAATAGGAATTTAGCAACAATCTAAACTAAAGAACCGATGGGAGTTAGGGATGATCAGTCGCCCACCTGGTAGAGTAAACACTTTCGCACGCTATCAGAATCGCCATTAACGGAATAGCCTCCGACAATGTTATTTTAAGGGCTCATTCTTACTGGTCGTACTAGGCTTATTAAATCTACTGGCCAAGACAACCAACAGTCTATAACTAACGAACCCAGACATATATAAAAGCCTCGTTGTAACTTGAGGCGCTAGCTATATATAATGGTGACCTTGTGGTACAAACTCTCAATCTGATGTTTTGAACTCTTATCAATTTGTAAATTGTGATTCTTATCAATAGAACTCAAAACAAAACGGAAGATGTGCCACCCCTTTATCAAATAGATGAGGTTCAAATCATGCAAAGTGCAACTATAGTAGGATTAAGGAGTAGGTTAGTTTGTTGTTAAAAAATAAGATATAAAATTATCATTTTATCCTTGAATTCCAGGAACTTAACAATTGATGTCAAATATCAATATGGGAGTAAAGCTTGCAACTTCAACAAATAAGATTTAATTTAGAAGGGAGTCCGCGCGATGTGGCAGGGAACACAACACGTTAACACAGACACTGATATAATTTGTGAAGTAACATATAAATTTGAAAGTTTATTAAAAGTTTACCAAACCACGTAAATATGAAATCATATGAAACTCAAACTATTTGAGAGTTTAGTTAAACATCACACTGATTGTTTCCATAATTCGATTTTTTAAGGAATTTCATTATTAATTGTTCTAACAACAAAATGTAAGTTGCATACAAAATAATTTATGGTGTTTATCATGTATATATAATATCTTATTTTATTACCGACTTGTTTATTTAATCACACTAGTCAGGTGTCTGTGCGTTGCGGCGGGAAACAACAAACGAAAATGAACTGAAATCATCTATACTATATTATAATATATTTCTTATTAAACTCTTAAATTTAAGTTTTACAGTATAATTGCTTAAAGTTCATTTTCGTTTGTTTTCGTTTCGGTTATTACTTAACCATAACATATCATTTTTAAATTAAAAAACTATAGCAACTCAAATTAAAGAGAAAAAAATGTTCGTTTATACTGTGTAATAATATTAGGAAAATATTAGCATATAAAAAATTATGGACGTTTAAAAATCGTGGGGTAGTCGGTTAAAATAAGGGTGAAAAGCATAATTGTAATTTAAATAAAAAAAGTTGAGTAAAGTTGAGAGGAAAAATGTGTAAGTATTATATAAAAGACATATTTACCCTCAAAAAGTAGTTAACATATGCATTATGTGTTGTACTCTAAGGAATTATGCTTGTAAAACTTAAATTTTAAGAGGTTATATTATAAGATAGATATAGATAATTGAGTTGTGTGTGTAAAAGATAATTAAGGTAATCAAATTCATAAAAGTAAATTGTGTGCCGTTAAACTCTTAAAACTTGATGTAAAAAGATAATTCCGCAATCCTTAAATATATTTGTAACATATGACAAACATGCATCTAAGTAGAAGGTTATAAACGCAACTCAATAGATTGTGTATATATAAGTGAATATGATTGAAGTTTTAGAACTCACTCGTCGCGGGTTGACTGCGTTAGGTGCTGGCGGGTGCTGAACAAGATGAGGAGGTGGATTATAGTTATGATAATGAATACTTTGGTTATAGTTGTTGTAGTACACAGTATGAGTATTCTGAACCGAAGGTGAACCGCTAGAGCCTGTAGGCGGATTTTGCATGACCGGCCTAGACCTCTGTGACAAACAAATGTGTCAATGATATTGTTCATACTTAGGCTTAAATTTAACAACATCATCAAATACTATATATATACTTACCTCTCTTAACCTTAACTTGGTCATTTCTTCAAGTAACGAATAATTGTCCACAAAGCGAGACAAACCATTGTGAAGGTGAAGCAATTGCCGGTTAGCATAGCAATCTAAACAAAGATAGTATGACTTACCATCCGAATCTACTAAGCATCCTACGCATGTTAAATACGTAGATGTGATGAACTTTTTACATAAGTCACAAAAGGGCCTTCCGCTTTTGAGTATGTAGTAAACTGTCATCACTTCACGAAAGTCTAGAGTACCATTTCCATCATGATCGAACTGATTGAAGACGGACGTGTTATTCATTCGACTATGCCCTTCCTCTTTCATGAACTCCAAGAACTCTCTCTTGTCTATCTTGCCATCGCCATCGTGGTCCATCGCTTTGAAGAAGTCGCTAGCCAACGTTCGAAAGTAGTTGGTGCTTGCCTGGTAATGAGCCATGGCTAGCATGGAAAGCTCTTCCATGGTATATATACGTGATATATCCCTTTTGTTACTTTGGTTAGAAGGAGGGTAACTTCACATATTTATAGAAGAACACTTGACAATCAATGGTACGGTGTACTTCTAAGAAATTGTTGGTAAGAGTTTTAAGACTATTCAAAGGAGACTTTTGGTAAAACGATAACCATGTAACTATAAATTCAGTTTTAATGTGTCTTTTAATTTCATTATAAGGGGCCATGTCCATTATAAGATGCAAACACCACCCAGTGGTATGAAGGCCTAATGATAGGTGTTTTGGGGTCTAATGGTCACAAGTTCAAGACTTGAAGGATACCAGGTTTTACCGATTATTCACTGTCGTGCCTTTGGGCGGGTGGGTGGTTGTGTTTTCCCTAGATTGGTGGACCTGGAGGACCGGGTGCCCAGTGGGTATCCTGAATTCGTCATAAAGGGAATCCCACAGGAGCACGCGACGACTTTGTTTGCCTTTCAAAATATATATATATATATATATATATATATATATATATATATATATATATATATATATAAGATGCAAACACGATTATTATTCAATCCAACACGACACATTTAACTAAGTGCGTCATTTATTCAAGCAAACATGTTTAAAAATAAACGTGTTGTTGCATGACACGACACGTTTAACATGATTGAATGCAAATAACACAAAGGGCACATATAACATGTTTATATGTAAGCAGTTCAATATCATGAATATAATGACACTTTTAACTCGATTATTGACAAGACTTACACGGTTAATCTATACTACTATATAGTGAGTTCTAGATGGGTAAGATTGTTTTTTTTGAAAGGTTTAGATCAATGGAAATCCTTATACAACCCTAACCTATTGGTCCCAAGTTCGAATCCCTACCCACCCACCGGTGTCCTCCTTGCCTAAGCTCAAACCGTCACGGGGAATTTTTTTTGTGGTGTGCATGGATCGAACCTGCGACCTCCCCAGGATGGGAATCCATATGGGAAAACCCACCCTACCTCAAACCAGCTGAGCTGGAGATCATTGGCTAGATGGGTAAGATTGTCATTTCATATTCATTTATATGGGTAAAAATGTAATTTCATTTAGTCATCAAGACAAATTTAATACAACTATTAAATCAACTTGTTTAACCTATTAAAAGTAATTAATAATGATATTAAAACTATTGAAGCATTTGAAAAGTTTAGCATCATAGAATAGAAAATTTTAGAGAATTCATAATATAAGATGACATCAAGAAGCATTGTTATAAATTACACAAATATTACATAAAATTATAAGTCAATGTATTACTTTTTTTAAAATTTATGCTACCACTTTGCTATAATAATAATAATAATCTATATATGTGTATATATATCTCTATATAAATATATCTTAGATGGTTATCTATATGATTTGCCAATAAAACAAGTCTTAAAGCTAAATGTAGAACATGTGCTTCACGCATCCACACTCTCGACAGAGTCACGCCTGTTTAAATTATTTAAGATGCCATCGTACGGTTATAGATCCAGATCGATTATTCCAAGCATTAATGATAGTGTTCTTAATTTCATTCATGGGATTAATTAATCAATACGTTAGAAACCGACGTCTCTTGGAATACATTTGTATGTTCCTTTTTCAAATGTTGGCCCCATAAACAAAAACTTCTAATCAAGCCCTAATATGTTCTAATTTAAATTTGTCGCTCATATTTTATTCTACGATTGTCATGTCATCGGTAATTGTGGATAACTATTTCTAAGTAGATTATGATTCGTGGGTTTATACAAGAGTCTTTGATTGAATGAATCAAGAGTGTTTGATTAATGTTGGTTTGTCATTGTAGTGTTGTAGTCCAATTTCGAAGAAAGGCGCCATAATATCTTCCAAGTCCTTTTATCGTCTACATTGTTATGCATTTTCAGCTCTTAAACTTACCATGAACTGTTAATCTTCCTTGACATTCCAAAGTTTAGGTCTACATGAGCACGATTCTAAATCCTTTTATTTAGGTCAACTGGTAGATCACAAATAGATGCATATGTATTAGAGTCTACCCCTATTCAATTTTCATGGTTTGGTCATCATTTTATGAAATGTCATAAGTTGAACACATCCTGTAGTCAATGATTAGTCTAACATCATTAGTAAAATAACTTACCACGTAACAATATTATTTTAGACATTATTGTTTTGTTTTTGCATTTGATCTATGGAGCATGCATAAAGTAATGCATGAGGCGATCATGCATGCAAAGCAAGAAGTCAATTGTACATGCTTTTGTTGCATGAGCATTGTTAAATGCCCCCTCAACATATGAATGCTTTTAAAACTTGCATCACCACCACCATTCCCATCCCATCTACTATGTGTTTGTGTATGTAATTTTATAATTAATCGATGGGAGGACGACCTCTGTGTTGTGATAAATCAAAAGTCTAAAGAGGCCCGTGGACGGTTGAAGAAAATGTAATTTTTTTTTGGACCGGCTAAACTCCCACAATCCGAGCCCCCCCCCCCCCCCCCCTCCCAGTACTTGGGCAAATTCCTGCACAAAGTAGGACTCGAACTTGCAACCCCAGGGTAGGAAACAGGCTAAGCCTTAAAACCTCCCACCTTCACCACTCCGTTGTGGCTTCATTGGCTGAATAAGATGTAATTAAACATACCAATTACATACATGCCAATTATATATAGCCAGACATCGTGCAGCCTCGCTGCAACGTGCGGGTTCCTGCTAGTATATAATAAGATATGATAAAAAGATTGTTTTTTTTAAATCATAAATTACAACCGAAAATCCTAAAGAACTAGCTATATTAGCCGGTTTGTGGAAGAAAGTTTATTGTGATATATTTAATTATTTATAAGCTATTAATCTATGTCGTTTTGATAAGCGGGTACTAATTAAACATGTTTTTTTTTTTGTTTTTTTGTTTTTTGTTTTTTTTGTTTTTTTTTTTTTTTTTTGACAAGCCAAACGGAACTTTATTAATACCCAAACGACCAACAAGGAACTGGCCAAACAAGATACAAACCACCACATGAATACAAACCACCTATCGCCTAACAGAACGTGCCCATTCTCAACGCCCAGACATCGTAAAAAAAAAAAAAAAAAAATTAAACATGTCGTTTTAACCTGTTAACTCCTTTAACACGATTAATTAAATAATTTATTTGTGTTATACACAGGCTAGTGGGGCTAGGCGTATGAACTCCTTTAGAGCACCCGTAGTGGCCTCGTTATGAGGCGTTTTGGGCCACCATAGCGCCGGGAACACCGCCCCCCAGGCGCTATGGTGGCGTTATGGTGGTAATCAGCTTTCAGCATAGCGAGCGTTTTCACCAATCTTTGTGCCTTTTGACCGTTGGCAACGGTCCAAAATTAAAAAAAAAAAAAAACTGATTTATTTAATTTTTATCTATATATATATACTTCATCTTCTACAACATAACACACACATATACAATTCACACACACAAACAATTCATACATACACACACTCTTTACAAACCAAAAACCAAACCTATGGCAGCCTGGACGAATCAAGAGCAACTCGAGTTAGTGCGGGCGTGGATAAACGTTAAGGAGCTCCCGTCAACCAATAGGCGGGCTTTTTGGCAGGATGTGTTGGTTGAGTTCAACCAAATCACGGGAACGAACCACCGTAACGTTGACCAGATCTACAATAAGTGGCATTCTATACGAACTAACGTTGACAGGTGGCATGGAGTCCATTCAGCGACGATGCAGGCGCACCCTGGGGTTAGCGAACAGATGGCAATTCAGTTGACACACGACGCCTATCGTCAACAATACAATAGCGACTTCTCAATCACCAATCTTTTGTCGTGGTCTCTGATGCGTTTTCACTATGTTTAATTTTTAATGTTTAGGCTTTATGTTTAATGTTACGTTTTATGTTTTGTGTTCTATTTGTAATGTTTAATGTTTTAGGCTTTATGTTTAATGCGTTTTCACCAATCTTTTGTGTTTAATGTTAGTTTATTTTAAAAGATTACATAATATTTTAAATTTAAACCACATAAACACATAAAATTACAATCCTAAATTACTTATTACAAACAGAGTTCCTAATCCTAAACTACTTATTAAAACGTTACATAAACACATTACATAAAGACATAATATAAACCTAAATTACTTATTAAAACCTAAACCTCCCACTACGGAGAGTAGTTGTCCCACTCGAGTGTGTAGTACTCGGGGGATAGGGAACGTGAGCTGTCCCTCCCATCGGACCTTGCATCCGAGGGGAAGTAGTAGTTCTCCCCACGAGGGGAAGGCATGCTCCAAAGGCGCTCCTCCTCCTCAAGTTCCCTGAGGGCTTCCAAGTCCTCAGGAGTTGGGTCCCCATATTCACGGGGTGGGGTGGGGATAGGTTGGTGGTGGTGGAGTGGGCAAGTATTATGGGGGGTGGGGATAGGTTGGTGGTGGTGGGTGGGGGTATTCTGGGGGGTGGGGATAGGTTGGTGGTGGGGGGAGGGGATAGGTTGGTGGTGGGGGGAGGGGATAGCAGCAGCAATTCGGGGGGTGGGGGCCGACACTCTCAGTCGGTCCATTTCATTAATAGCCATGGTATAATCCATGGCCCAGGCCCATTCTTCATCCGTGAAGTCATCATCGACTTCAGGATGAGGAAAGGTTGGTGGTGCCGCAGCAGGAGGAGGAGGGTGATAAATCCAATGTTGTGGAGGAGGAGGAGGAGGAAGAGGAGGTTGTGGAGGAGGAGGAGAGGAGGTGAATGGTAGTCTCCGGGCCCGGCCCCGTCCCCGGACCCGGCGAGCATACTGCCGGACATTAGAAGGTCCGGCAGCTCCTGCTTGAAAACTGCCCATATTATTCATTGTGTTCAGGATGAGGAAAGGATGAGGAAGAGGGAAGAGGTGTGACTGAGATTTGGGAGGAGGGGGGTATTTATAGGTGTGACTGAGATTTGGTGGAGGGGGGGAAACTTTGAAATTCAAACTTTGAAATTTAAACGTTTGGGGGGGCAAAGTTTGAAATTCAAACTTTGAAGTAGGAGGGAAACTGTTTGAAATTCAAACGGTTTGGAACAGTAACCGTTTGAAATTCAAAATTTTTTTTTTAATTTTATTTTTTAATACTAAATAATTTTTTTATTATTTTATTAATTTAATAAACTTTCAGTCTAAATTTTTATTTTTATTATTATTTTTATTTTTAATGAAATATTATTAAGTATTAAATATTCTTATTTAAATAAAAAACAATAATTAACCAATCATTACCAATCATTTATAACCCCAACATAACCATCCTTCCCACTACACCCTCTTTTTCCATAACCCCAACATAACACCTTTTCTATTACTTTTTAATATTTTAATCCTATAACCCCAACATAACTATCCACCACTACACATACCCTTAGACATGAGTTATGGCGTCACTAACGTTGCATGTGATGAAGCCATTTAACTCTGTGAGTCTGTGTCTAGTATTATGCGTTCAGTGGCGAAATTTGACCCGAAGGTTCGGGAGGTCGGAAGTCACTAGTTTCGGAGGGTCGAAACCCTATATTTTCAAAAATTTCTATACGAATACTATATAATCGGAGCTTTTGCGTGAAAATCCGGAGAGTTCGGCCGCCCCTCCCCGGCCCTACTATGCTGCACCACTGTATGCGTTAACAAGTCGTGTCATAAATTCACATCTTGTGTGTGTACATCGAGTAATGAACTTGTTTAATTTAAAAGTATTTATTATCTAGAAAATAGGCAAAAAAGAAGAAAAAAAACTAGGACACAAGAATGAATAAAAGAAGACTCACAACTATAAGTCTTTTTTAATGTGGGGCTAACTTATTTGATAAAATCTATTAGCTTTTAATACGAGGTCTTAGGTTCAATCGTAATGTGAATTTATTAAATGTTTTGGAATGTGAATTTATTAAATGTTTTGGAAAATCATATATTCGTTGAGTCGTGTGATAGAATTTAAAATAAAAAAATAGTGGCCACAAATAAAGCAATCACTAGTGAGCAGTGACGGATCTAGAAATTTTTTCCAATAATGTCACTATTTTAGACATTCTAATTTTGTAGAACCGGATATAAATATTTTCGGGTGGATCGGTTTAACGGTTCGGGTCAAGTAATGTTGATCACATAATAAAAATATTATACAATAATAAAAAAACATCGTCATTAAAAATTAAAAAAAAAACACATAATATAAATTCGATGGGTCTTATGAGCCCCCTGAGCCCCTACGGGGTTGGCGTTGCAAGGGTTGGTCGTTTTGTGTGTCTTTAACGCACACGACCAGAGCCATTTCTTCATTTTCGGTCCAGCGAGTCATTTTGAAGGTGTGGGTTTTGTTGATGTTGAACTATGTTTTCACCACCGTGGTATAATGGTTTATATACAAAAAAATCTCAACCGTGTTGCATGTAAAATTCAATATTACGGTTAGATGAAACCGATTTTAATGCACATAATTATTTTTGACCGTGTTGGTAGGACGGTTTATGAGAAATCTGACCGTTTTGTGGTAAAACTGTGTGGATTAAAAAAAACAAAGATTAAGATTTGAATTTAAATAAAAATAAATAAAAGAATCAGTGGAGTGTTGCCTCCAAAAAGTGTACTAGTGAAGTGATGTGGCAGTGCATGATTGGTTAAAATCAGTTAAGTGAAAAGTGAATCCTATAAGCATCTCTCCCCCCTAATGGGCTAAATAGTGGAGTGGGCTTGCAAAAGGTTATATTTTTATCTACTAAAAAATTAGAGTTGAGTTTATTTAACTGGAATTGGGTTGGGTCTAATGTAGTCACCAAAAAAAACATTGATGTCACTCGAAAAACTATGTATACATGTATATATACAACTGAAAAAATACTGCTGTCCCGGGACTACGTCCCAAACAATATACCTCCGCCAATGCTAGTGAGGTTATTGACACGGTGTAATGTGATAAAATCAACAACATTAGAGTGTGTTTGGCCTAGTGGTATCAAGGTGATGGATAAGGACTTGTCTTTTTAAATGATATGGGGTTTAAATCCCATGGGTGACAAAAAATTAACCGTTAAAAAAAAAAGTGGTTACTATTGATATTAATTGTTGTTGCTTGTGTTATTTGAAATTAAACATGATCTTACTGGTAAAAGACAAGTTGTCAACATAAGAGTGTTAGTACGAATTAAAGAGATGCATGGTTAGTACTAATGAGGTGAATAATTATAGATTTCTATTTTTTTTTACGGCAAGGAACGACGTGTCAACCACCGTGACATCGGGCGTTGTGGCCAAGGTTGGCTCTTCCAGATGCGCGGAAATCCAACCTCCACCCGCCCGAAAGCACGACAGTGGAATAATTCGTAAAATATCGCCTCCCATCTGAATTGAACCGGCGCCACCCGTATTCGCTATTCACCTAGATGACACTCCACCACAAGGGTGGGGGAAAGAGCAACTTAATATTGATGCACAACTGTTTCTATTAAATGCCAAATCAATGATAACTCAGTACTAATAACAACCAGTGAGTAAGTTAATTAATATTGATGAGCAACTTACTACTAAAATTTTGCTACTACATATATTGAGTAAGTTAACTAGTTAAGTTGCTTTTGAGTCCGTTCAAAAAAAAAGTTGCTTTTGAGTAACTTACTACTGATGAAGTCACTTCTCAATGATGAGGAAGTTGCGGGCGTACGTAATCAGAAGGAAGATCAAGTAAATATTTAATTATTTACTTTACTTTTTATAGTATTTATTTATTATAAACTAGTATTAAGCCCCCGCGCGTTGCGGCGGGGGCGTAAGACCTTGCCAAGTAGCACCAATGCCACACCACCGCCAACAACCACCAACACCAAAAACTCGTAAAAGTACATAAAAAGGGGAAAATAGCACTGAATGAAAACTAACGTCTTACACCAATCAACGCTTTACACCAAACAACGCTTTCTGTCACGGATGAAAATACAAAATCCAACAAAAAAATACTAACGTTTTACACCAAACAACGGTCAACAATCACTGATTGCAACAATCAAACCAAAAACCCCAAGTTCTAACCCTAAAATATTACCACAAAATCAATACCCTAAAATCTTACCTAAAGAACTTAAAGCAGTCAAGGACGTTCAAATCAACGACCTTTAAAAACCGAATAAGAAAAGTAAAACAAATCGTTTTGATTTTCGCCTATGATCAGGGTTCCGTATACATGACTGAAAACAAAGTCGTTTTGTTTTTCGATGTATTTTTTGAACTTTTTTTTACGTTTTTTGTACTCATGCAGAAGTCTTTTTCTTCTAACAGCAAGATCTGTGAGAGCGGTGTGGTGTTATCGGCAACTACTATTGAGGTAGCACTGCACACGTCTCCACTCTTGTACCTGTTCAATGAGAATTGTTTATGCATGCATTCTGTATAGGTAATGTATGTTAAAATTGTAAAATGGGTAGCCTTACATCCTCAAGTAATCTTGTCTTGGCAGCCTTTGGGTTCACGTACACATAGTTGGCATTGGTGGTTTTTAGCTGCAATGTACCTGTATGACAGCAGTGTGTATCAGTTTTTTTTGATATAATTTGTCGCTTATGAGCAAAGTTTAGAACCAGTTATGTGTAGCTTACCAACGAAGTCGTTAATTTTAACTAATCTAATGTCGACTATTATCGATTTCTGAGCAGCCTCTATTTGTGTTTCTTGAACTTGGTCGGTGAGGTGATTGTGTTACTCCATAATGCGACTTAGAGTGGTGGAATCAGTGCTGCTTATTTGGGTTATTTTCTATAGATGTTATATCAACCTCAAGAAAAGAGAGCCACAACTGATGACATACACCGTCAAAGACGTTCTTGTTGTATGAAACAGTCATGAAAACAACTGTTGTACCTAAACCCATCAATCACATACTTGAAGCACATATACGAACCTAATTATAGGAAGTATTAACCAAATTACCCGTGTATTGATGGATTCAGGTTTGGTTCTTGAATGGGTTTGACAAAAGATTTAGCAAAAAAGTACACACTATTTCAAACCTCCCTCTTGTAAGGAGATTTAACGATTTGATCCGAGACAATCCAAAAATTTGCAACAATGGCAAAGGAAACACTCATAGTCAACATGGTTGGCTCTAATTTTGTCCAGGCTTTCTTGATCACTTGTAATCTTATCAAATGCTAGCCTACAAAAACAAAAGATATAATAAAGACTTGAGTTAAAACATAACTTGTTTATGTATCACCTGTTGGCATTACAAAGAGCCGCACGCTTTAGAAGAATAATATACAATCAACTGGAAGCAGATACCTAACCCTTGAGGGTGATGTAGTTCTTTAGGAGAATCATTCCAGGTCCAAGTATTTGATGGGAAAATAACATACTTCTCCACCTATCAAAAACAAAATTTGTTCTCTGCCGTGGGAGGACTATTCTAAATGGTTGTGGTTGATCATATTCATTGATGACGTCAGTAGAAACATGGTGATACTGCTTCATTGTTCCAATTAAAGGACCATGCCTTGCATCCTGGATGCACATGTGTAGGAACATTAGCTACGATGATGATGGTTTTCATTAAATAAAAAACATAAATTACAAAAGTTGAATCATCTCTTCATTACATCAATAAACATTTTAAAAAAGAACAAACTAAAAAAGCCGAATCTGAGTAGGTGTGGTTTTGCTGTAGGCGTTTGCTATGGCTGTAGCTGAACAGATCTGATGTAACATATAAACAAACAAACAAAGAGCTTTAGTAATAATAATCACAAAACAAAACTAAGAGCTTTAGTAATAATAATCACAAACAAAGAGCTTTAGCAATAATAATCACAAAACAAAGAGCTTTAGTAATAATAATCGTAAATACACTACACTCCTAGGTACTCATGGTGAGTGTGAATTAGACTCTTCTGGTTCCAGCGACTGGAGAGTTTAAACAACGATGATCACTTCACTAAATCTGCAATAGATTTCCTGCCCTAACATCAACCACCAGTTCTCTGCCAAATCCGCCACCGTTCGTCCGCTAAACTCCGCCTTCAACAACCACACAAATTGTTATTCGCTTCTCTTTCCACAAACTTAACCAATACGTTGTCGTTGGAGCCCTCCGTTTCTTCTTCCACTACCTGAATATAAAACAACCACTTGTAATATGGTAAATTACAATTATATAAACAAAGCCACAAATCAAAATTCACAAATCTTGAAAATTTAACATAGGTTATATATATTCTATTAAAACATATATGTTTTATTATATTAAAACAAATATGTTTTAACAGCTTAATGATTTATAGACCAATAATCACATAATAGGCATAAATTGGGTAGTTGAGAACAATGAGTATATAGCTAACGAACCTTTTGGGAAAATTATTGCGGGCAACACGCAGCTACTTAATCTCTCTCACTACAACAACCAAAAGAAACTTTATAAAATCCTAGATCAATTTAATATATTATTGTCTGATGAAAATATTGTGGAAATGAAACATTTGGGCCTACGAAATTAAATAGAAGAAATCACCGGCGGCGGATCTCGTTCCCTCTTTGAAGCTGCAACCACTCACAGCACTGAACCACTGTCGTCATACCACTAACGCCGACGCTTCGTCGAAGGGCTTACCTGAGAGAAGACAGATAGTTAGAGAGAGATAAAAAAACATTTAATTAAAGAGAGATAGAGATGAAAACGGTATGGCAGTAAGGTAGTTTGACGGAGGGGACGGGAACAGTGGTGTGAGCACTGGCCTGCTACTTCTTTCTCTAGGCTGGTGTAAAATGAAAGTGAAAGGCATCGCAGGGGGAAAAGAAGAGTGGGGAAAGAGAGAGAGAGAGAGAGAATGCTATGAACACGATTGAGGTGCGGTGATGCGACAACGGTGGTTTTGCCGGACCACCTCAGACGGTGGCTGCCACCACAATTCCATTCAACCATTGGATCTCTCTCTCTAGATTTTGTATGTATGTATGTTTGAGTGGAAATCAAAAGACCATGAGCAGACGAAGACATCCACAAAACCTGCACATGGTTTTGACAAAACCACCAGTACAACACACAAAACATAAGTTACAACTCACCATTGCACATTTGCTTTGGTTTTTAGAATATTATAAATTTGTAGATATCATTAGAGAAATTTTGGTTAATGTTTAGCAATTATGAGTAACTTTTGCTCTGTAGTTTCCTACTAGTTATTAAAACACCGTTTTGTTCCGACAATATATCTTTTTTTTTTTTTATCGGCAAGTTTCATTCATTTCACCCGAAAAAAAATATGTGCAGATTTACATGCTAGTAAGGTACTAGGCGTAATCCAGTTGCAACACCAAAAACCGAGAAAAAGCATCAGGTCTAAGACCTGTAACAACTCCTATTAATACTCCTATTGCCAGAAAATGTATAGTAACCATATCATGTAATCGGCACCTCGAATCGCTTCCATTTCTCCTAGGTCCAGCCCATCGGTTTTGTTTTATGCGTAACCCAGCTGTATGTTACAACTTGTATTTCGCCAAAAATCCCATCTAAACTCACCCTTTTACCTTGAAAGATTGTTGCGTTTCTTGCTTTCCATATAATCCAGGTTGCAGCCAGCAATATAATACGCACCCACTTTCGTTTATTTACCGAGATATTAACAGTAGTGTGAATCTTCAGCAGGTCTCTTACATCAAGGCGTAAATGGGAGGTATTCTGCACCACGAACTAACCTTGTTCCTATTAACCATACATGACTTTTACCAAGATTTGTGCCTTGTAATTATTGTATTTATGTTAGTCTTTGGTCAAGGTCAATATCTTAGTCTTAGTAAGTTATTTCTTAGTCTTTGGTCAAGGTCAATAGCTTAGTCTTAGGAAGTTATTTCTTAGTCTTTGGTCAAGGTCAATAGCTTGTTTCCCTCCTAAACTGGAGCTTCGAGTCTGTATATATTGTATGTCCTTCAATGAGAATATTGTACCTTTACTCATAAAAAAACTCATATTTGATATGGTATCAAGAGCCTAAAGCTCCCTTGAGCCAACCGATCCATCACAGCTTTCGACAGCCTTTTGATAGTTCCAAATCCAGGAGGCCACATAACAGGCCGTAAATAGATGGTCAGCATCTTCTTCCGCTTCTCCGCATAGTTTGCACAATGTCGAACCTTGTATGATCTTTCTTTTCAGCATCCCTTTTGTCGTTGGTAATCTGTCTTGTTCACCCCTCCAATTGAAGATAGAAACCTTCTTCGGGACCCCTTTCACCCACTGGAACGGGTAAAATGAAGTAGCGTAACTCGCTAAGTTAATTTTTAAATAGTGCTAAAGCTAACATCTTTTGATATTGTATCATACTTTAATCATAACTACTTAAATTAAGTAGATGATTAATATGTTTTGTTGATGGATTACTCAGTTAATTTATAATTGTTATTTTTTTTTCTGTACACGTTATTTTGATTAAAATATGTCAAACCCATCATATCATTAAATAAATAAATACGAATAGTTTTGTTATATCCGACCCTTTTCATCCCGTCTTGTTTTTAGCTAGCGTGTCGACCCGACTTGATATGAGCCGATCCATTTTGTGGCCGCTAAAAATTAATCAGGATCCGTCACCTGCATTTATATGTGCCGATCCATTTTGTGCCCCTAAAAAATAACCGGGAGATCCGCCGTTGAGTACAAGGCGTTAACTAAAAAAAACAATGATCGCTAATAAAATATTATAAAACCAAGATAGTTTTTAAATAAGGATCCATCTATTGCGACACCCCTTGTCTATTTTGACACCTTTTGCTCCCTATACGATTCGTATTGGCCATTATGAGTTGTACAGGCTCAAAAGTTAAAAGTCAAAGCTGTAGATGTCATTTCTTGTATGGCGGCTAACCTCATATAAACCAATAATAGGCATATTGAAGTTTTTTTGTGCAATATTTACCATTTTTTCAAACTATAAAAATAGTTAATATTTTTTAATTAAAAAACATTGTTAAATAAACACTTTAAATAAGGATGTTAGATGTAATACTATGCATATGTTGTGATATGCTATGTTGTATGATACAATAAAATACAATATGATGCAATACAATACTATACTATATTATATTATGTGATGTTGTGACATCCGTCACCTTCGTCTCTCATCTAATTGACAATAATAGCCCCTCAAATATTTCCATTACAGTCTCTATAAGTTCGTCGTTTTCAAATTTAATTTTAAAACGAACTAATATTTTATCATTTATAATTATTTTGGATCGGGTATAAGTTTTTATCAAATGTGTATGTTGAAACGTCATACGGAAAGGAGATTATAAAAATTCCAAGTTTTATAAAGTTTTAAAAACATTTTAGGTTAGTTTAGTTAACTTGGTTAAGTTTTTATAAAGGAAAAACTAACCTAAACATAGTACACTAACTTAGTTACAAAGTGAGGGGCCAAAATTGTCAAATAACCAAACTTTAAAATTAGTTTCCCTCCCCCCTTGTCCCACGTTTTTTTTCTGGCAGTCTCCGGCGGCCGGAATTCTGTTCCGGCGAACCTAAATTCGCAACATTAATGGTTCGTTTCAGTTTCTAATGATCCCAAACGTTTTCGCAATCAATTATAGGTCCGTTATCAGGTTTTAACAAGTGTTTTAATCAAGTTAATTCGTGTTTTAATGAGGTGTAACCGACGGGGTTTAAAGAATTATCCATAACGCTCTCTTGATCGAACAATTATATAAACTCACCTTGCCAAAACCTTTCTGCACTAATTCTCTTCGAAACCCACTAAAAAAACTGGTGAAACAAGTTCTGAAACCTTTTTAATCGGCGCAACTTCCCAGATCGCTTTGCATTATGATTCGAGCCATTAGCAAACGTGTAAGGCCATTCTTCTTGTGTCTTTACAATCGGTTTTGGGTTAGGATCAAAAGCCCTCTGATTTTGAGGGCCAATACTTACGGATTTGGGGTTATTGAAGTTATAGGGTTAGGGTTCTTATGGTTAGTCTATTTGGGGAAGAAGATGAACTAATACTATTAGATAAAAAGAGTTTCAATTGAGATAATTACAAACAAACTAATTCTGGTCTAGTGGTTAAGTCACTTATCCCCTAAACCAAGGGTCACAGGTTCGAGACCCAGCCACCATCAATCTTTTTAGCATTTTTTTTTCTTTTTAATTTCTTTTATTTTGTTATTATATATAATACATATAATTTTAGAATATTCATAATAAATTCATTTTTGATCCAAAATTTATAAAAATATAGGAGTAGCTTTTTGTTACCATAAAGAAAATTTTCACATTTTTATTTTTTGGAAAATGTCCTATTTTCATATTTTTATTGAATTTATTTGTTTTAATCATATTTAATTGGTTAAAAATTCATTTTAATGATTTTAATATCAAACTTTTTGGGAAACTATTTCTAGTCATTATGAACTGAGATAAAAATTATTAGTCCAGAAAACACTTATTTTTATTAATTTTTCTATTTTTAATCATTTAAACATGATTTAATCTCGTTAAATCAGTTTTATATATAAATAAGTTTATAAAAATTTTAGGATAATTAATTTCATTTATTTACATCAGAAGGTATTTATTTTCTAAAAAAAATAATATTTTTGGTTCATGTCTTGTATTTTTAGTCTTATTTATGTTTAATTAGACATAATTAATCATTTATTTATATTATTTAACATCTATTTTATAAAATACTTTTCTTATAAAATAGAGATAGTCCTATGTTGAAGGTCTTAGTTATTATTTGTTGGATCATGGTGTAACTCATAGTTATTTATTTATACATTTGTGATTATTATATATTTATTTAATTTAGTTAAAGTAATTAATTAAATTACTTTGTCTTAATTATTCAAACATATTTTTATCTAAATATTCAATCGGTAATAATTATATTACCTAAACCATATTTACAAACTTTGGTATATTATTTTAATATACAACTTTTATATTAATTTGACTTATCATAAACACTCTAATTCCCCAAATCGACTTAGCAAACCCTAATGCCTTAGACCCTAGATACCATAGACTTTTAGACTTTTCCCTTATTAGTATGGTTATACGTTATAGGTTGAATTCCTCGGAATTCCCATTAGTTAGCTCACGACCGCTTAAGTTGGATTTTGATCGCTTTCGCAAACTGTGAGTATATATTTCCCCTTTTTCATGTTTTACTCTTTTGGGGCTATTCATGTACACTATGACTAAATGTTGTTCTTTTACTAAATGAAATTCTCATGTGTGTTTGTTTTATGTTAATTTGCGTGTCTATGACTTGTCAAAATCATTTAACCTTTGAGGGTCTAACATCTCAATGAATAGTACTATGGTATATACCCCTTGTGACTCTGTTGAGAGACCTTGGTCATTGTCTTGTGATTCATATTACTCAAAAATGGTTTGATTCTTGATTCTTGATACTTGTTTCTTAGGGTTGATTTTGAACGGATATTACTTATTACATAATTGCAAATGGTACAACGCATGAATTGCTAAACACTTTTTATACTATATGTATTCAAAACAGGGTATGCTCACTAATACATTTTTGTATTGACCAAATTATTTTCGTACATGTTTAAGGTTCTTATGAGATCACTTCTAAGCCTTTTGAACTTAGGCTTAGATTGGGATTTACTGTAAGATCTTATTATGGGTTATTAAATGGGAAAAGAAATCAAAATTATAAATTGGAAAGCCTGTTCCTAAGGGGCCCAACGAATTCCTAATTGGAATTAGGGGGTCCTTTTTGATTGATTCTTTTATCACATTGGGAGATTTTACATCGTTGAATGGGCCTATTCGATAACAATTGGATGATGACAAAATTATCAAAGATTGAGATTCCTTATTTCGATTCAACAATGTATGAATAGTTCCTTGATTTGTATTAAGGGATTCTTGAATCCTTGCCTTGGAATAGGAATAAATGGAAGAAAACGGATTGACATTAGCGCGATCTGATCCATTCTCAGAGATCAATCCTGAACCCGCCAGATCGTTCCTTTTTACGGTATATGAAATCGGTGACTTCGCTAAGTCGATTCTTAGAAAATCTCTAATCAAACCATTTGTCCTTATTTCAACAAAGGAAGCACAGGCCTTTTCGATTTTTTTTTCTTGGTCCCAATTCAACACTAAACAAGTCCGAACTAATTGAATACTTGTGTCCCAAATTTCAAGAATTGGGTCGTAATAAAGGATATAATTGACAACTCGAAGTTGTAGATTATCACTTTCCTGCAAGATATCCGCCGGGAAAAGTCTTCCTAAATTGATACCATCCGTTTTTTTATATGGGACTACGGGTTGAACCAAAACAAAATACTTTTTTTCATACCTGGAAAGTTTCATTCGTTGGATATAGAGCCAATTTTTCAATTTTCATATTTGAATAGTCCTTGTGCGCTAACACGCGCCGTCTCCCGAATCCTTTTGCCTCCGAACCCCAAATACAGACAATCCCACCCACTGTCTCTACCGTTTCTTCCTTCTGCTTCTTCATTAGGTTTTACGGTGAACCTAAAGATCTTGACCGCTGGCTGTCGCCTGTGGCCGACTTTGGTCGCGGCTGTATTGTGGCCTTCCCCGTCAAATCAAACCTCAATCAAAGGTATGGTTACATGGTTTCCCTTTCCATGAACAATTTTGGGTTTTTTTTTTTTTTTTTGCTATCTTTAACTAATCCAACACTTCCACGTTACGGGAGCGATTATGATTCCCCAGTTCAACAACAATCTTCAAATTCAGAGTGGTTGGTGGAGTCAGTTTCAGGTTAGGTCAGTTCGTTAGCAATCGTTTTCAGGCGAGTACCACCCTGGTTGACTACCTCCCAGATATCCATGTAATTTTTTTTTCTTTTTCTTTTTTCTTTTTTGTGTGTGCACATGGGAGATGGCAAGTGAAAATAAGTTTTGTTGCTGATATATAAGGTACAGGGGGCACTGAATTTTGGGTTAAGTTCACGGATTTAAAAATTTTGGAAGTCAAAAACATCGTCGATGTAGTAAAAAAGGGCTTCCAATTTTGAGAGTCTAAGAACATTGTTGATACAGTCCTAAATGTCTTCCATTGTTGGTTTTATGAATAATGAAAATAACCAACTTTATTTCAACTACACGTCGCCAAAGCTAAAGGGGAAAAGACATCTAAAATAATAATAATAAAAATGTTTTATGTGTTTACAGAAAATGCATTTGTATGACTATTTGGTGGTGCTGGCGAATGTCTCTAAATATATTAGAGAGAGATATATAGAGGGAAGGAGAGAGGGTTCTTAGGTGTTGCCTTCCATCTAGACTTTAAAATACAAATTTAGGATACCAAAACCTCGCTTCACAAAAGTTAGGCTTTATTGTGTCCGTTCATTAGCAGTTTTCTTATTTCTTTGTTTCTAAAGTCGTGTGTTTTTATTTGCGCCTTTAATGTTTTTTCCTTTAATGTAGGTTGGTTGTTATGATATGTATTTACGCCTTTTGTAGCGGGTGTTGGAGTCTAAAGTAGATCGTCGCCACAAATGAAAGGTATTAGTTTTCCGCTGTTAGCGTTGTCCTTCCTTTGATTGTTGACATTGCTGCTTCCATGGTCAGAAAGGGTATTGAATATTGGCAAAGGAAACAACAGGTATGTGATATGTTCATAATCAAGTGTTAGATCTATTTAGTAAAGTTTTGAGTCTTTGGTTCTTGCTTGGAATTCATTGATCTTTTGATGTTTGTGGGATTTAATTAGTCCTTGGTTCTTGCCAATCCTCAAAAAAAGGCATTTGATTGGTGATATCTTTTTACCATTGTTTGTCAAATAACCTAACCCCGCGTTTACGATTGGTTATGACTTACATAGCAAACTTTACGACTTTGGGGCAATGATGCGATGCGTAGCGGAGCTTCACTTGGTTCTGGTATAAAAACAAGTCCGGAAAATCATGAACTTATGACGTATATCAGACCTTCAGAAGCTGTGATGATTATCTGAGCCTACAGGACAGGTATGGAAAAACTTAACCATAAGTCTTTCTTGACTGTTGGTTTTTAAATTTTAAAAAAATAGTTTACTTTAGTTACATTTATTGTTTATAGAATGCCGACGTAGAATGCTTGCCGAACTAATTGAATCGAGTTGTTGCAATATCGCGGGAAAAATAATGTGGCCTTGACAAAAAGGACGTCTACATTTGTGGAACACAGGCCGAGTTAAAGTAGGTTGTTGTTGCTCCTTTAGTGAATCATGGTCATGTTTGATGTAATGCTTAATGTTACATGGCGCTGGACTTTAGTACGATACCATGTCACAACTTCAATATGAAAGCCGGTATCTGTCGAACTCCCATTACTATATTTAAACGTGCCGCAACGCGCACAGGGATGATGCACCGGTTTAGTATGCGTGGAGATTTTGAAGGTGAAGATACAGCTTCAACCACGATTATAAAGATGGTTGCAAGGCTGGAAAACCAGTTTGTTAAAAGATTCTCTCAGAACTTGTTATATATACCGAACGATTGTAAATTCTAAACTCACTTAAAATGTTCTTCAATTTTAATCGCTAAATGTTACTTCAGTCAACTATATTCGTTAGGTTTTTTTATTCAATCTTATTCGTTGGTGACGTCCTATTTCGAAGGAGCTAGGCATCGCACTTGAATCTCGGCTTGTCAACCGCGCAACGCGCGGTTACGAATACACCTAGTTTACATTTAAACTATAAAACCTTATGTGAATTTCTCTTTTAGTCTTTGAATTTTGGCATAAAATTGATTAAGTCATTACATAGAAGACATTTTAAAAAGTTAAAAAATAAACGTGTTAAGAAGTCTTTTATATACGGATGTGTATCACCAAACAAGTAATGGCCACAGTTTAAAAAAGGGTCAAACATTATATAATTTGTATTAAGCTAAGGCACTTTTGTATATTGAATCGAAAATTTTAGGACAATAATCCACCTAGCAACTAAGTTATATTAGACCATGTGTAGTGGGATGAAAAATATAACGCCCCCCTCTGTGATTGGTCTACGTGACAGCTGAGTCAGCATGAGGCGTTAATTCAAAATGGGGGTGTAGTGGGGGAAAAGTTTTGGGGCGCTAATTTTAAAAAAAAAAACCTTGAATATAGATACTTCTTCATCATCACCACCAACCATTCACGTGTAACTCAATGATTGGGCCATGGTTTTGTTACACAACGTTATAAACATAACGCTCGGAGCTGTTTGGAAGAGATGGTGCCCCCTGTACCGGTGTGGGGGGCGCTATGTTTGAAATCACGCTGAACATCACGCTTCATTACACCCGGTCTTAGAGTAATTTAGGGTGTCATGTAAGAGTCATGGAGTAGTGACATAGTGGGTAGTTTATGTTCAACTACCGTTCAAAAAAAAATACGTTCAACTATTTCGTTGTAGAGATTTTAATAGGTCGAGTGAGTTCAATTAATCAAATATAAAACTTTAAAAGCAAAAGTACAAGAGGATTTATAAGGGTATGTTTGGGTAAGCATATTTAAATCCAAAACGACTTTTTGTTAGAAAAACTTATTAATTTATAACTTTTTAAAAATATGTTTTTAAAAAAATGTTTGGATTAACTTATGTGGTGAGGAAAGTCAATACGTTGTTTTGTAAAAAGTGTTTGTTTTAGATTATTCTGTAAAATGATAAAAAAAAAAAAAGACATAAATTATAAGGAGCATTAAAAAGTAAAAAGTTATAAGGGCATGTTGGGTGATTTTCCCCAATAAGACATAAGGACTTATGAGTTGTCATTTGTCAAACAGATTTTTTTTAACTTATTAATTTTTTAGAGAAGTTATAAGCTATAAGAAGGGGGAAAATGGAGAGCCAAAATATGAAATCTTAATAAATTACACATAAAATAAAAAATGATACGAGTCTTGATATCTCTCACATTCTCACTTGAACAAACATACAAGAACTTTATAGAATACGTACACGAGGAAACGGACACCAATACTAAAGGAAAACATATTGTTTATTTGTTTAACCTTAGTGTATCATAAGATTGTACAAAAACTACCACCCGCCACAGTACCGGTATAAAGTGCCGCATTCAAGAGATCTAGAGCTACCTTCCATTGTTGCTGAAGAGTGAAGACATCAAAATAGTACAAGAGACATAATCAGTAAAACTTAAGTTAAGCAATTTAAATTTCTTGTTTAAAAAATACAAAATATAATCATGTAAACATTATATCTAACAATTACAACCTTCAAGGCCGGCCCTATGGGTGTGCGGGATGGGAGACCGAGACCGCATATAACCTATTTTCAAGGGGGTCTATTTTTTTTTCTCGTACACATATGTAGTATTAAGTTATAAACTAATTAGTAATTACTTATTGGACAACTCTTAATATAAATCTTACAAACCCAATAAGTCAAGAACCATGTATTAAACAAATTAGTTCAACCCAATACCCTTTTAAACACTTAAAAAACAACCTAATTAACAATAGGAATTTAGCAACAATCTAAACTAAAGAACCGATGGGAGTTAGGGATGATCAGTCGCCCACCTGGTAGAGTAAACACTTTCGCACGCTATCAGAATCGCCATTAACGGAATAGCCTCCGACAATGTTATTTTAAGGGCTCATTCTTACTGGTCGTACTAGGCTTATTAAATCTACTGGCCAAGACAACCAACAGTCTATAACTAACGAACCCAGACATATATAAAAGCCTCGTTGTAACTTGAGGCGCTAGCTATATATAATGGTGACCTTGTGGTACAAACTCTCAATCTGATGTTTTGAACTCTTATCAATTTGTAAATTGTGATTCTTATCAATAGAACTCAAAACAAAACGGAAGATGTGCCACCCCTTTATCAAATAGATGAGGTTCAAATCATGCAAAGTGCAACTATAGTAGGATTAAGGAGTAGGTTAGTTTGTTGTTAAAAAATAAGATATAAAATTATCATTTTATCCTTGAATTCCAGGAACTTAACAATTGATGTCAAATATCAATATGGGAGTAAAGCTTGCAACTTCAACAAATAAGATTTAATTTAGAAGGGAGTCCGCGCGATGTGGCAGGGAACACAACACGTTAACACAGACACTGATATAATTTGTGAAGTAACATATAAATTTGAAAGTTTATTAAAAGTTTACCAAACCACGTAAATATGAAATCATATGAAACTCAAACTATTTGAGAGTTTAGTTAAACATCACACTGATTGTTTCCATAATTCGATTTTTTAAGGAATTTCATTATTAATTGTTCTAACAACAAAATGTAAGTTGCATACAAAATAATTTATGGTGTTTATCATGTATATATAATATCTTATTTTATTACCGACTTGTTTATTTAATCACACTAGTCAGGTGTCTGTGCGTTGCGGCGGGAAACAACAAACGAAAATGAACTGAAATCATCTATACTATATTATAATATATTTCTTATTAAACTCTTAAATTTAAGTTTTACAGTATAATTGCTTAAAGTTCATTTTCGTTTGTTTTCGTTTCGGTTATTACTTAACCATAACATATCATTTTTAAATTAAAAAACTATAGCAACTCAAATTAAAGAGAAAAAAATGTTCGTTTATACTGTGTAATAATATTAGGAAAATATTAGCATATAAAAAATTATGGACGTTTAAAAATCGTGGGGTAGTCGGTTAAAATAAGGGTGAAAAGCATAATTGTAATTTAAATAAAAAAAGTTGAGTAAAGTTGAGAGGAAAAATGTGTAAGTATTATATAAAAGACATATTTACCCTCAAAAAGTAGTTAACATATGCATTATGTGTTGTACTCTAAGGAATTATGCTTGTAAAACTTAAATTTTAAGAGGTTATATTATAAGATAGATATAGATAATTGAGTTGTGTGTGTAAAAGATAATTAAGGTAATCAAATTCATAAAAGTAAATTGTGTGCCGTTAAACTCTTAAAACTTGATGTAAAAAGATAATTCCGCAATCCTTAAATATATTTGTAACATATGACAAACATGCATCTAAGTAGAAGGTTATAAACGCAACTCAATAGATTGTGTATATATAAGTGAATATGATTGAAGTTTTAGAACTCACTCGTCGCGGGTTGACTGCGTTAGGTGCTGGCGGGTGCTGAACAAGATGAGGAGGTGGATTATAGTTATGATAATGAATACTTTGGTTATAGTTGTTGTAGTACACAGTATGAGTATTCTGAACCGAAGGTGAACCGCTAGAGCCTGTAGGCGGATTTTGCATGACCGGCCTAGACCTCTGTGACAAACAAATGTGTCAATGATATTGTTCATACTTAGGCTTAAATTTAACAACATCATCAAATACTATATATATACTTACCTCTCTTAACCTTAACTTGGTCATTTCTTCAAGTAACGAATAATTGTCCACAAAGCGAGACAAACCATTGTGAAGGTGAAGCAATTGCCGGTTAGCATAGCAATCTAAACAAAGATAGTATGACTTACCATCCGAATCTACTAAGCATCCTACGCATGTTAAATACGTAGATGTGATGAACTTTTTACATAAGTCACAAAAGGGCCTTCCGCTTTTGAGTATGTAGTAAACTGTCATCACTTCACGAAAGTCTAGAGTACCATTTCCATCATGATCGAACTGATTGAAGACGGACGTGTTATTCATTCGACTATGCCCTTCCTCTTTCATGAACTCCAAGAACTCTCTCTTGTCTATCTTGCCATCGCCATCGTGGTCCATCGCTTTGAAGAAGTCGCTAGCCAACGTTCGAAAGTAGTTGGTGCTTGCCTGGTAATGAGCCATGGCTAGCATGGAAAGCTCTTCCATGGTATATATACGTGATATATCCCTTTTGTTACTTTGGTTAGAAGGAGGGTAACTTCACATATTTATAGAAGAACACTTGACAATCAATGGTACGGTGTACTTCTAAGAAATTGTTGGTAAGAGTTTTAAGACTATTCAAAGGAGACTTTTGGTAAAACGATAACCATGTAACTATAAATTCAGTTTTAATGTGTCTTTTAATTTCATTATAAGGGGCCATGTCCATTATAAGATGCAAACACCACCCAGTGGTATGAAGGCCTAATGATAGGTGTTTTGGGGTCTAATGGTCACAAGTTCAAGACTTGAAGGATACCAGGTTTTACCGATTATTCACTGTCGTGCCTTTGGGCGGGTGGGTGGTTGTGTTTTCCCTAGATTGGTGGACCTGGAGGACCGGGTGCCCAGTGGGTATCCTGAATTCGTCATAAAGGGAATCCCACAGGAGCACGTGACGACTTTGTTTGCCTTTCAAAAAATATATATATATATATATATATATATATATATATATAAGATGCAAACACGATTATTATTCAATCCAACACGACACATTTAACTAAGTGCGTCATTTATTCAAGCAAACATGTTTAAAAATAAACGTGTTGTTGCATGACACGACACGTTTAACATGATTGAATGCAAATAACACAAAGGGCACATATAACATGTTTATATGTAAGCAGTTCAATATCATGAATATAATGACACTTTTAACTCGATTATTGACAAGACTTACACGGTTAATCTATACTACTATATAGTGAGTTCTAGATGGGTAAGATTGTTTTTTTTTGAAAGGTTTAGATCAATGGAAATCCTTATACAACCCTAACCTATTGGTCCCAAGTTCGAATCCCTACCCACCCACCGGTGTCCTCCTTGCCTAAGCTCAAACCGTCACGGGGAATTTTTTTTGTGGTGTGCATGGATCGAACCTGCGACCTCCCCAGGATGGGAATCCATATGGAAAAACCCACCCTACCTCAAACCAGCTGAGCTGGAGATCATTGGCTAGATGGGTAAGATTGTCATTTCATATTCATTTATATGGGTAAAAATGTAATTTCATTTAGTCATCAAGACAAATTTAATACAACTATTAAATCAACTTGTTTAACCTATTAAAAGTAATTAATAATGATATTAAAACTATTGAAGCATTTGAAAAGTTTAGCATCATAGAATAGAAAATTTTAGAGAATTCATAATATAAGATGACATCAAGAAGCATTGTTATAAATTACACAAATATTACATAAAATTATAAGTCAATGTATTACTTTTTTTAAAATTTATGCTACCACTTTGCTATAATAATAATAATAATCTATATATGTGTATATATATCTCTATATAAATATATCTCAGATGGTTATCTATATGATTTGCCAATAAAACAAGTCTTAAAGCTAAATGTAGAACATGTGCTTCACGCATCCACACTCTCGACAGAGTCACGCCTGTTTAAATTATTTAAGATGCCATCGTACGGTTATAGATCCAGATCGATTATTCCAAGCATTAATGATAGTGTTCTTAATTTCATTCATGGGATTAATTAATCAATACGTTAGAAACCGACGTCTCTTGGAATACATTTGTATGTTCCTTTTTCAAATGTTGGCCCCATAAACAAAAACTTCTAATCAAGCCCTAATATGTTCTAATTTAAATTTGTCGCTCATATTTTATTCTACGATCGTCATGTCATCGGTAATTGTGGATAACTATTTCTAAGTAGATTATGATTCGTGGGTTTATACAAGAGTCTTTGATTGAATGAATCAAGAGTGTTTGATTAATGTTGGTTTGTCATTGTAGTGTTGTAGTCCAATTTCGAAGAAAGGCGCCATAATATCTTCCAAGTCCTTTTATCGTCTACATTGTTATGCATTTTCAGCTCTTAAACTTACCATGAACTGTTAATCTTCCTTGACATTCCAAAGTTTAGGTCTACATGAGCACGATTCTAAATCCTTTTATTTAGGTCAACTGGTAGATCACAAATAGATGCATATGTATTAGAGTCTACCCCTATTCAATTTTCATGGTTTGGTCATCATTTTATGAAATGTCATAAGTTGAACACATCCTGTAGTCAATGATTAGTCTAACATCATTAGTAAAATAACTTACCACGTAACAATATTATTTTAGACATTATTGTTTTGTTTTTGCATTTGATCTATGGAGCATGCATAAAGTAATGCATGAGGCGATCATGCATGCAAAGCAAGAAGTCAATTGTACATGCTTTTGTTGCATGAGCATTGTTAAATGCCCCCTCAACATATGAATGCTTTTAAAACTTGCATCACCACCACCATTCCCATCCCATCTACTATGTGTTTGTGTATGTAATTTTATAATTAATCGATGGGAGGACGACCTCTGTGTTGTGATAAATCAAAAGTCTAAAGAGGCCCGTGGACGGTTGAAGAAAATGTAATTTTTTTTTGGACCGGCTAAACTCCCACAATCCGAGCCCCCCCCCCCCTCCCAGTACTTGGGCAAATTCCTGCACAAAGTAGGACTCGAACTTGCAACCCCAGGGTAGGAAACAGGCTAAGCCTTAAAACCTCCCACCTCCACCACTCCGTTGTGGCTTCATTGGCTGAATAAGATGTAATTAAACATACCAATTACATACATGCCAATTATATATAGCCAGACATCGTGCAGCCTCGCTGCAACGTGCGGGTTCCTGCTAGTATATAATAAGATATGATAAAAAGATTGTTTTTTTTAAATCATAAATTACAACCGAAAATCCTAAAGAACTAGCTATATTAGCCGGTTTGTGGAAGAAAGTTTATTGTGATATATTTAATTATTTATAAGCTATTAATCTATGTCGTTTTGATAAGCGGGTACTAATTAAACATGTTTTTTTTTTGTTTTTTTGTTTTTTGTTTTTTTTGTTTTTTTTTTTTTGACAAGCCAAACGGAACTTTATTAATACCCAAACGACCAACAAGGAACTGGCCAAACAAGATACAAACCACCACATGAATACAAACCACCTATCGCCTAACAGAACGTGCCCATTCTCAACGCCCAGACATCGTAAAAAAAAAAAAAAAATTAAACATGTCGTTTTAACCTGTTAACTCCTTTAACACGATTAATTAAATAATTTATTTGTGTTATACACAGGCTAGTGGGGCTAGGCGTATGAACTCCTTTAGAGCACCCGTAGTGGCCTCGTTATGAGGCGTTTTGGGCCACCATAGCGCCGGGAACACCGCCCCCCAGGCGCTATGGTGGCGTTATGGTGGTAATCAGCTTTCAGCATAGCGAGCGTTTTCACCAATCTTTGTGCCTTTTGACCGTTGGCAACGGTCCAAAATTAAAAAAAAAAAAAAAAACTGATTTATTTAATTTTTATCTATATATATATATACTTCATCTTCTACAACATAACACACACATATACAATTCACACACACAAACAATTTATACATACACACACTCTTTACAAACCAAAAACCAAACCTATGGCAGCCTGGACGAATCAAGAGCAACTCGAGTTAGTGCGGGCGTGGATAAACGTTAAGGAGCTCCCGTCAACCAATAGGCGGGCTTTTTGGCAGGATGTGTTGGTTGAGTTCAACCAAATCACGGGAACGAACCACCGTAACGTTGACCAGATCTACAATAAGTGGCATTCTATACGAACTAACGTTGACAGGTGGCATGGAGTCCATTCAGCGACGATGCAGGCGCACCCTGGGGTTAGCGAACAGATGGCAATTCAGTTGACACACGACGCCTATCGTCAACAATACAATAGCGACTTCTCAATCACCAATCTTTTGTCGTGGTCTCTGATGCGTTTTCACTATGTTTAATTTTTAATGTTTAGGCTTTATGTTTAATGTTACGTTTTATGTTTTGTGTTCTATTTGTAATGTTTAATGTTTTAGGCTTTATGTTTAATGCGTTTTCACCAATCTTTTGTGTTTAATGTTAGTTTATTTTAAAAGATTACATAATATTTTAAATTTAAACCACATAAACACATAAAATTACAATCCTAAATTACTTATTACAAACAGAGTTCCTAATCCTAAACTACTTATTAAAACGTTACATAAACACATTACATAAAGACATAATATAAACCTAAATTACTTATTAAAACCTAAACCTCCCACTACGGAGAGTAGTTGTCCCACTCGAGTGTGTAGTACTCGGGGGATAGGGAACGTGAGCTGTCCCTCCCATCGGACCTTGCATCCGAGGGGAAGTAGTAGTTCTCCCCACGAGGGGAAGGCATGCTCCAAAGGCGCTCCTCCTCCTCAAGTTCCCTGAGGGCTTCCAAGTCCTCAGGAGTTGGGTCCCCATATTCACGGGGTGGGGTGGGGATAGGTTGGTGGTGGTGGAGTGGGCAAGTATTATGGGGGGTGGGGATAGGTTGGTGGTGGTGGGTGGGGGTATTCTGGGGGGTGGGGATAGGTTGGTGGTGGGGGGAGGGGATAGGTTGGTGGTGGGGGGAGGGGATAGCAGCAGCAATTCGGGGGGTGGGGGCCGACACTCTCAGTCGGTCCATTTCATTAATAGCCATGGTATAATCCATGGCCCAGGCCCATTCTTCATCCGTGAAGTCATCATCGACTTCAGGATGAGGAAAGGTTGGTGGTGCCGCAGCAGGAGGAGGAGGGTGATAAATCCAATGTTGTGGAGGAGGAGGAGGAGGAAGAGGAGGTTGTGGAGGAGGAGGAGAGGAGGTGAATGGTAGTCTCCGGGCCCGGCCCCGTCCCCGGACCCGGCGAGCATACTGCCGGACATTAGAAGGTCCGGCAGCTCCTGCTTGAAAACTGCCCATATTATTCATTGTGTTCAGGATGAGGAAAGGATGAGGAAGAGGGAAGAGGTGTGACTGAGATTTGGGAGGAGGGGGGTATTTATAGGTGTGACTGAGATTTGGTGGAGGGGGGGAAACTTTGAAATTCAAACTTTGAAATTTAAACGTTTGGGGGGGCAAAGTTTGAAATTCAAACTTTGAAGTAGGAGGGAAACTGTTTGAAATTCAAACGGTTTGGAACAGTAACCGTTTGAAATTCAAAATTTTTTTTTTAATTTTATTTTTTAATACTAAATAATTTTTTTATTATTTTATTAATTTAATAAACTTTCAGTCTAAATTTTTATTTTTATTATTATTTTTATTTTTAATGAAATATTATTAAGTATTAAATATTCTTATTTAAATAAAAAACAATAATTAACCAATCATTACCAATCATTTATAACCCCAACATAACCATCCTTCCCACTACACCCTCTTTTTCCATAACCCCAACATAACACCTTTTCTATTACTTTTTAATATTTTAATCATATAACCCCAACATAACTATCCACCACTACACATACCCTTAGACATGAGTTATGGCGTCACTAACGTTGCATGTGATGAAGCCATTTAACTCTGTGAGTCTGTGTCTAGTATTATGCGTTCAGTGGCGAAATTTGACCCGAAGGTTCGGGAGGTCGGAAGTCACTAGTTTCGGAGGGTCGAAACCCTATATTTTCAAAAATTTCTATACGAATACTATATAATCGGAGCTTTTGCGTGAAAATCCGGAGAGTTCGGCCGCCCCTCCCCGGCCCTACTATGCTGCACCACTGTATGCGTTAACAAGTCGTGTCATAAATTCACATCTTGTGTGTGTACATCGAGTAATGAACTTGTTTAATTTAAAAGTATTTATTATCTAGAAAATAGGCAAAAAAGAAGAAAAAAAACTAGGACACAAGAATGAATAAAAGAAGACTCACAACTATAAGTCTTTTTTAATGTGGGGCTAACTTATTTGATAAAATCTATTAGCTTTTAATACGAGGTCTTAGGTTCAATCGTAATGTGAATTTATTAAATGTTTTGGAATGTGAATTTATTAAATGTTTTGGAAAATCATATATTCGTTGAGTCGTGTGATAGAATTTAAAATAAAAAAATAGTGGCCACAAATAAAGCAATCACTAGTGAGCAGTGACGGATCTAGAAATTTTTTCCAATAATGTCACTATTTTAGACATTCTAATTTTGTAGAACCGGATATAAATATTTTCGGGTGGATCGGTTTAACGGTTCGGGTCAAGTAATGTTGATCACATAATAAAAATATTATACAATAATAAAAAAACATCGTCATTAAAAATTAAAAAAAAAAACACATAATATAAATTCGATGGGTCTTATGAGCCCCTGAGCCCCTACGGGGTTGGCGTTGCAAGGGTTGGTCGTTTTGTGTGTCTTTAACGCACACGACCAGAGCCATTTCTTCATTTTCGGTCCAGCGAGTCATTTTGAAGGTGTGGGTTTTGTTGATGTTGAACTATGTTTTCACCACCGTGGTATAATGGTTTATATACAAAAAAATCTCAACCGTGTTGCATGTAAAATTCAATATTACGGTTAGATGAAACCGATTTTAATGCACATAATTATTTTTGACCGTGTTGGTAGGACGGTTTATGAGAAATCTGACCGTTTTGTGGTAAAACTGTGTGGATTAAAAAAAACAAAGATTAAGATTTGAATTTAAATAAAAATAAATAAAAGAATCAGTGGAGTGTTGCCTCCAAAAAGTGTACTAGTGAAGTGATGTGGCAGTGCATGATTGGTTAAAATCAGTTAAGTGAAAAGTGAATCCTATAAGCATCTCTCCCCCCTAATGGGCTAAATAGTGGAGTGGGCTTGCAAAAGGTTATATTTTTATCTACTAAAAAATTAGAGTTGAGTTTATTTAACTGGAATTGGGTTGGGTCTAATGTAGTCACCAAAAAAAACATTGATGTCACTCGAAAAACTATGTATACATGTATATATACAACTGAAAAAATACTGCTGTCCCGGGACTACGTCCCAAACAATATACCTCCGCCAATGCTAGTGAGGTTATTGACACGGTGTAATGTGATAAAATCAACAACATTAGAGTGTGTTTGGCCTAGTGGTATCAAGGTGATGGATAAGGACTTGTCTTTTTAAATGATATGGGGTTTAAATCCCATGGGTGACAAAAAATTAACCGTTAAAAAAAAAAGTGGTTACTATTGATATTAATTGTTGTTGCTTGTGTTATTTGAAATTAAACATGATCTTACTGGTAAAAGACAAGTTGTCAACATAAGAGTGTTAGTACGAATTAAAGAGATGCATGGTTAGTACTAATGAGGTGAATAATTATAGATTTCTATTTTTTTTTACGGCAAGGAACGACGTGTCAACCACCGTGACATCGGGCGTTGTGGCCAAGGTTGGCTCTTCCAGATGCGCGGAAATCCAACCTCCACCCGCCCGAAAGCACGACAGTGGAATAATTCGTAAAATATCGCCTCCCATCTGAATTGAACCGGCGCCACCCGTATTCGCTATTCACCTAGATGACACTCCACCACAAGGGTGGGGGAAAGAGCAACTTAATATTGATGCACAACTGTTTCTATTAAATGCCAAATCAATGATAACTCAGTACTAATAACAACCAGTGAGTAAGTTAATTAATATTGATGAGCAACTTACTACTAAAATTTTGCTACTACATATATTGAGTAAGTTAACTAGTTAAGTTGCTTTTGAGTCCGTTCAAAAAAAAAGTTGCTTTTGAGTAACTTACTACTGATGAAGTCACTTCTCAATGATGAGGAAGTTGCGGGCGTACGTAATCAGAAGGAAGATCAAGTAAATATTTAATTATTTACTTTACTTTTTATAGTATTTATTTATTATAAACTAGTATTAAGCCCCCGCGCGTTGCGGCGGGGGCGTAAGACCTTGCCAAGTAGCACCAATGCCACACCACCGCCAACAACCACCAACACCAAAAACTCGTAAAAGTACATAAAAAGGGGAAAATAGCACTGAATGAAAACTAACGTCTTACACCAATCAACGCTTTACACCAAACAACGCTTTCTGTCACGGATGAAAATACAAAATCCAACAAAAAAATACTAACGTTTTACACCAAACAACGGTCAACAATCACTGATTGCAACAATCAAACCAAAAACCCCAAGTTCTAACCCTAAAATATTACCACAAAATCAATACCCTAAAATCTTACCTAAAGAACTTAAAGCAGTCAAGGACGTTCAAATCAACGACCTTTAAAAACCGAATAAGAAAAGTAAAACAAATCGTTTTGATTTTCGCCTATGATCAGGGTTCCGTATACATGACTGAAAACAAAGTCGTTTTGTTTTTCGATGTATTTTTTGAACTTTTTTTTACGTTTTTTGTACTCATGCAGAAGTCTTTTTCTTCTAACAGCAAGATCTGTGAGAGCGGTGTGGTGTTATCGGCAACTACTATTGAGGTAGCACTGCACACGTCTCCACTCTTGTACCTGTTCAATGAGAATTGTTTATGCATGCATTCTGTATAGGTAATGTATGTTAAAATTGTAAAATGGGTAGCCTTACATCCTCAAGTAATCTTGTCTTGGCAGCCTTTGGGTTCACGTACACATAGTTGGCATTGGTGGTTTTTAGCTGCAATGTACCTGTATGACAGCAGTGTGTATCAGTTTTTTTTGATATAATTTGTCGCTTATGAGCAAAGTTTAGAACCAGTTATGTGTAGCTTACCAACGAAGTCGTTAATTTTAACTAATCTAATGTCGACTATTATCGATTTCTGAGCAGCCTCTATTTGTGTTTCTTGAACTTGGTCGGTGAGGTGATTGTGTTACTCCATAATGCGACTTAGAGTGGTGGAATCAGTGCTGCTTATTTGGGTTATTTTCTATAGATGTTATATCAACCTCAAGAAAAGAGAGCCACAACTGATGACATACACCGTCAAAGACGTTCTTGTTGTATGAAACAGTCATGAAAACAACTGTTGTACCTAAACCCATCAATCACATACTTGAAGCACATATACGAACCTAATTATAGGAAGTATTAACCAAATTACCCGTGTATTGATGGATTCAGGTTTGGTTCTTGAATGGGTTTGACAAAAGATTTAGCAAAAAAGTACACACTATTTCAAACCTCCCTCTTGTAAGGAGATTTAACGATTTGATCCGAGACAATCCAAAAATTTGCAACAATGGCAAAGGAAACACTCATAGTCAACATGGTTGGCTCTAATTTTGTCCAGGCTTTCTTGATCACTTGTAATCTTATCAAATGCTAGCCTACAAAAACAAAAGATATAATAAAGACTTGAGTTAAAACATAACTTGTTTATGTATCACCTGTTGGCATTACAAAGAGCCGCACGCTTTAGAAGAATAATATACAATCAACTGGAAGCAGATACCTAACCCTTGAGGGTGATGTAGTTCTTTAGGAGAATCATTCCAGGTCCAAGTATTTGATGGGAAAATAACATACTTCTCCACCTATCAAAAACAAAATTTGTTCTCTGCCGTGGGAGGACTATTCTAAATGGTTGTGGTTGATCATATTCATTGATGACGTCAGTAGAAACATGGTGATACTGCTTCATTGTTCCAATTAAAGGACCATGCCTTGCATCCTGGATGCACATGTGTAGGAACATTAGCTACGATGATGATGGTTTTCATTAAATAAAAAACATAAATTACAAAAGTTGAATCATCTCTTCATTACATCAATAAACATTTTAAAAAAGAACAAACTAAAAAAGCCGAATCTGAGTAGGTGTGGTTTTGCTGTAGGCGTTTGCTATGGCTGTAGCTGAACAGATCTAATGTAACATATAAACAAACAAACAAAGAGCTTTAGTAATAATAATCACAAAACAAAACTAAGAGCTTTAGTAATAATAATCACAAACAAAGAGCTTTAGCAATAATAATCACAAAACAAAGAGCTTTAGTAATAATAATCGTAAATACACTACACTCCTAGGTACTCATGGTGAGTGTGAATTAGACTCTTCTGGTTCCAGCGACTGGAGAGTTTAAACAACGATGATCACTTCACTAAATCTGCAATAGATTTCCTGCCCTAACATCAACCACCAGTTCTCTGCCAAATCCGCCACCGTTCGTCCGCTAAACTCCGCCTTCAACAACCACACAAATTGTTATTCGCTTCTCTTTCCACAAACTTAACCAATACGTTGTCGTTGGAGCCCTCCGTTTCTTCTTCCACTACCTGAATATAAAACAACCACTTGTAATATGGTAAATTACAATTATATAAACAAAGCCACAAATCAAAATTCACAAATCTTGAAAATTTAACATAGGTTATATATATTCTATTAAAACATATATGTTTTATTATATTAAAACAAATATGTTTTAACAGCTTAATGATTTATAGACCAATAATCACATAATAGGCATAAATTGGGTAGTTGAGAACAATGAGTATATAGCTAACGAACCTTTTGGGAAAATTATTGCGGGCAACACGCAGCTACTTAATCTCTCTCACTACAACAACCAAAAGAAACTTTATAAAATCCTAGATCAATTTAATATATTATTGTCTGATGAAAATATTGTGGAAATGAAACATTTGGGCCTACGAAATTAAATAGAAGAAATCACCGGCGGCGGATCTCGTTCCCTCTTTGAAGCTGCAACCACTCACAGCACTGAACCACTGTCGTCATACCACTAACGCCGACGCTTCGTCGAAGGGCTTACCTGAGAGAAGACAGATAGTTAGAGAGAGATAAAAAAACATTTAATTAAAGAGAGATAGAGATGAAAACGGTATGGCAGTAAGGTAGTTTGACGGAGGGGACGGGAACAGTGGTGTGAGCACTGGCCTGCTACTTCTTTCTCTAGGCTGGTGTAAAATGAAAGTGAAAGGCATCGCAGGGGGAAAAGAAGAGTGGGGAAAGAGAGAGAGAGAGAGAGAATGCTATGAACACGATTGAGGTGCGGTGATGCGACAACGGTGGTTTTGCCGGACCACCTCAGACGGTGGATGCCACCACAATTCCATTCAACCATTGGATCTCTCTCTCTAGATTTTGTATGTATGTATGTTTGAGTGGAAATCAAAAGACCATGAGCAGACGAAGACATCCACAAAACCTGCACATGGTTTTGACAAAACCACCAGTACAACACACAAAACATAAGTTACAACTCACCATTGCACATTTGCTTTGGTTTTTAGAATATTATAAATTTGTAGATATCATTAGAGAAATTTTGGTTAATGTTTAGCAATTATGAGTAACTTTTGCTCTGTAGTTTCCTACTAGTTATTAAAACACCGTTTTGTTCCGACAATATATCTTTTTTTTTTTTATCGGCAAGTTTCATTCATTTCACCCGAAAAAAAATATGTGCAGATTTACATGCTAGTAAGGTACTAGGCGTAATCCAGTTGCAACACCAAAAACCGAGAAAAAGCATCAGGTCTAAGACCTGTAACAACTCCTATTAATACTCCTATTGCCAGAAAATGTATAGTAACCATATCATGTAATCGGCACCTCGAATCGCTTCCATTTCTCCTAGGTCCAGCCCATCGGTTTTGTTTTATGCGTAACCCAGCTGTATGTTACAACTTGTATTTCGCCAAAAATCCCATCTAAACTCACCCTTTTACCTTGAAAGATTGTTGCGTTTCTTGCTTTCCATATAATCCAGGTTGCAGCCAGCAATATAATACGCACCCACTTTCGTTTATTTACCGAGATATTAACAGTAGTGTGAATCTTCAGCAGGTCTCTTACATCAAGGCGTAAATGGGAGGTATTCTGCACCACGAACTAACCTTGTTCCTATTAACCATACATGACTTTTACCAAGATTTGTGCCTTGTAATTATTGTATTTATGTTAGTCTTTGGTCAAGGTCAATATCTTAGTCTTAGTAAGTTATTTCTTAGTCTTTGGTCAAGGTCAATAGCTTAGTCTTAGGAAGTTATTTCTTAGTCTTTGGTCAAGGTCAATAGCTTGTTTCCCTCCTAAACTGGAGCTTCGAGTCTGTATATATTGTATGTCCTTCAATGAGAATATTGTACCTTTACTCATAAAAAAACTCATATTTGATATGGTATCAAGAGCCTAAAGCTCCCTTGAGCCAACCGATCCATCACAGCTTTCGACAGCCTTTTGATAGTTCCAAATCCAGGAGGCCACGTAACAGGCCGTAAATAGATGGTCAGCATCTTCTTCCGCTTCTCCGCATAGTTTGCACAATGTCGAACCTTGTATGATCTTTCTTTTCAGCATCCCTTTTGTCGTTGGTAATCTGTCTTGTTCACCCCTCCAATTGAAGATAGAAACCTTCTTCGGGACCCCTTTCACCCACTGGAACGGGTAAAATGAAGTAGCGTAACTCGCTAAGTTAATTTTTAAATAGTGCTAAAGCTAACATCTTTTGATATTGTATCATACTTTAATCATAACTACTTAAATTAAGTAGATGATTAATATGTTTTGTTGATGGATTACTCAGTTAATTTATAATTGTTATTTTTTTTTTCTGTACACGTTATTTTGATTAAAATATGTCAAACCCATCATATCATTAAATAAATAAATACGAATAGTTTTGTTATATCCGACCCTTTTCATCCCGTCTTGTTTTTAGCTAGCGTGTCGACCCGACTTGATATGAGCCGATCCATTTTGTGGCCGCTAAAAATTAATCAGGATCCGTCACCTGCATTTATATGTGCCGATCCATTTTGTGCCCCTAAAAAATAACCGGGAGATCCGCCGTTGAGTACAAGGCGTTAACTAAAAAAAAACAATGATCGCTAATAAAATATTATAAAACCAAGATAGTTTTTAAATAAGGATCCATCTATTGCGACACCCCTTGTCTATTTTGACACCTTTTGCTCCCTATACGATTCGTATTGGCCATTATGAGTTGTACAGGCTCAAAAGTTAAAAGTCAAAGCTGTAGATGTCATTTCTTGTATGGCGGCTAACCTCATATAAACCAATAATAGGCATATTGAAGTTTTTTTGTGCAATATTTACCATTTTTTCAAACTATAAAAATAGTTAATATTTTTTAATTAAAAAACATTGTTAAATAAACACTTTAAATAAGGATGTTAGATGTAATACTATGCATATGTTGTGATATGCTATGTTGTATGATACAATAAAATACAATATGATGCAATACAATACTATACTATATTATATTATGTGATGTTGTGACATCCGTCACCTTCGTCTCTCATCTAATTGACAATAATAGCCCCTCAAATATTTCCATTACAGTCTCTATAAGTTCGTCGTTTTCAAATTTAATTTTAAAACGAACTAATATTTTATCATTTATAATTATTTTGGATCGGGTATAAGTTTTTATCAAATGTGTATGTTGAAACGTCATACGGAAAGGAGATTATAAAAATTCCAAGTTTTATAAAGTTTTAAAAACATTTTAGGTTAGTTTAGTTAACTTGGTTAAGTTTTTATAAAGGAAAAACTAACCTAAACATAGTACACTAACTTAGTTACAAAGTGAGGGGCCAAAATTGTCAAATAACCAAACTTTAAAATTAGTTTCCCTCCCCCCTTGTCCCACGTTTTTTTTCTGGCAGTCTCCGGCGGCCGGAATTCTGTTCCGGCGAACCTAAATTCGCAACATTAATGGTTCGTTTCAGTTTCTAATGATCCCAAACGTTTTCGCAATCAATTATAGGTCCGTTATCAGGTTTTAACAAGTGTTTTAATCAAGTTAATTCGTGTTTTAATGAGGTGTAACCGACGGGGTTTAAAGAATTATCCATAACGCTCTCTTGATCGAACAATTATATAAACTCACCTTGCCAAAACCTTTCTGCACTAATTCTCTTCGAAACCCACTAAAAAAACTGGTGAAACAAGTTCTGAAACCTTTTTAATCGGCGCAACTTCCCAGATCGCTTTGCATTATGATTCGAGCCATTAGCAAACGTGTAAGGCCATTCTTCTTGTGTCTTTACAATCGGTTTTGGGTTAGGATCAAAAGCCCTCTGATTTTGAGGGCCAATACTTACGGATTTGGGGTTATTGAAGTTATAGGGTTAGGGTTCTTATGGTTAGTCTATTTGGGGAAGAAGATGAACTAATACTATTAGATAAAAAGAGTTTCAATTGAGATAATTACAAACAAACTAATTCTGGTCTAGTGGTTAAGTCACTTATCCCCTAAACCAAGGGTCACAGGTTCGAGACCCAGCCACCATCAATCTTTTTAGCATTTTTTTTTCTTTTTAATTTCTTTTATTTTGTTATTATATATAATACATATAATTTTAGAATATTCATAATAAATTCATTTTTGATCCAAAATTTATAAAAATATAGGAGTAGCTTTTTGTTACCATAAAGAAAATTTTCACATTTTTATTTTTTGGAAAATGTCCTATTTTCATATTTTTATTGAATTTATTTGTTTTAATCATATTTAATTGGTTAAAAATTCATTTTAATGATTTTAATATCAAACTTTTTGGGAAACTATTTCTAGTCATTATGAACTGAGATAAAAATTATTAGTCCAGAAAACACTTATTTTTATTAATTTTTCTATTTTTAATCATTTAAACATGATTTAATCTCGTTAAATCAGTTTTATATATAAATAAGTTTATAAAAATTTTAGGATAATTAATTTCATTTATTTACATCAGAAGGTATTTATTTTCTAAAAAAAATAATATTTTTGGTTCATGTCTTGTATTTTTAGTCTTATTTATGTTTAATTAGACATAATTAATCATTTATTTATATTATTTAACATCTATTTTATAAAATACTTTTCTTATAAAATAGAGATAGTCCTATGTTGAAGGTCTTAGTTATTATTTGTTGGATCATGGTGTAACTCATAGTTATTTATTTATACATTTGTGATTATTATATATTTATTTAATTTAGTTAAAGTAATTAATTAAATTACTTTGTCTTAATTATTCAAACATATTTTTATCTAAATATTCAATCGGTAATAATTATATTACCTAAACCATATTTACAAACTTTGGTATATTATTTTAATATACAACTTTTATATTAATTCGACTTATCATAAACACTCTAATTCCCCAAATCGACTTAGCAAACCCTAATGCCTTAGACCCTAGATACCATAGACTTTTAGACTTTTCCCTTATTAGTATGGTTATACGTTATAGGTTGAATTCCTCGGAATTCCCATTAGTTAGCTCACGACCGCTTAAGTTGGATTTTGATCGCTTTCGCAAACTGTGAGTATATATTTCCCCTTTTTCATGTTTTACTCTTTTGGGGCTATTCATGTACACTATGACTAAATGTTGTTCTTTTACTAAATGAAATTCTCATGTGTGTTTGTTTTATGTTAATTTGCGTGTCTATGACTTGTCAAAATCATTTAACCTTTGAGGGTCTAACATCTCAATGAATAGTACTATGGTATATACCCCTTGTGACTCTGTTGAGAGACCTTGGTCATTGTCTTGTGATTCATATTACTCAAAAATGGTTTGATTCTTGATTCTTGATACTTGTTTCTTAGGGTTGATTTTGAACGGATATTACTTATTACATAATTGCAAATGGTACAACGCATGAATTGCTAAACACTTTTTATACTATATGTATTCAAAACAGGGTATGCTCACTAATACATTTTTGTATTGACCAAATTATTTTCGTACATGTTTAAGGTTCTTATGAGATCACTTCTAAGCCTTTTGAACTTAGGCTTAGATTGGGATTTACTGTACTTTAGTTTAGATTTCTAGTTCCAGTTGTTGTATTGCTTTCAATGTAATAAATTATTCCATTTAATGTATTAAAATTTACATTTCTAGTCCATGAGCTATTGAACAATCGTCACTACGTGACAACTCGATGTTTCCGCCATTGGTTGGGGTGTTACAGATGCCTATACTACATCTATATATGCCTATTTGGGACCTATGTATTATACCTATACTACACCTACATGGATATGCAAGATCTACAATACCCCTATACTACATAATATTTTCTTTAACAATGGTTGATAAAATACGGTTTATGTAACAAAATCTTTTTACTTTTAAAATTGCAATAATTGTGTTAAAACAAAAAACATTGTTTAAAAAAGTTTATTAAATAAAACCTCAATACGATCAGTATTGGTTATACGAGGCTTATACACGTATTGGTTATACGAGGCTTATACAAAGGCGTCTACACGCTCAATTTGGACCAATTCCATGCAAATAGGTCAAATAATAATAATTTTTTATTAGTTGTTGCCTGGCCTTAGGAATCAATTACCCAGTATGATCCATATTAATCAATACAGATTGTATTGGGGGGTGTCAAAATAAGGATTTAGGGGTCTAAATAACGGATTTAGGGGTCTAAATAACGGATTTAGGGGTCTAAATAACGACCCTTTATATAAATCAAAAGTTCATGGAGCAATTTAATTTCTTGAAAGAATTTTCTATAAGAGATTAAATGTTTATATATTTTTACAAAGTAGTAACACTGGCAAGTTTTTAAAAACAATAGTAAAAAAAAAATAATTAAAGATTATCTTCCAACAACTTTGATAGTCTTGCAACACGCTTTAAACAAAAATGGTCCACATTCCACGTGACGAATAAAACGATATTTCGTTGAAACAATTGAACTTTAAGGCTACCCGGTATGAAGACGCCCCAACCCCGTCCCCTTCTTTTTGCCCCATCCCAAATCCCCACACCGCCCCCTCCCCGTTCTCTTCCACTCCCGTCTCCCACGTCTCCCTTGGGACATTTTGGACGCACCAATTACAGAATTTTCCTTTTTTTTTAATTCCAACCAATAGGGTGTTTTCCTTTTATTTTTATTTTTATTGTTTTTTGAATGCTTGAGACATGGATTGTTGGTGTCTCCACACCCCACTCATGTCTCAAGATGTTTGATACATCAACATGTTGAGGTGACATCCTAGTTGGCATAGAGATATCACCTTTTTGGTGTCTCCACACCCATTAGCCTAATACAAACGGGCCAAAAATATTGTCCATGACCCAAAATACATTTTGTGTTCACGTCTAAAAAAATAAAAATAATAAGTTTCTATGGTGCTGTTTGTTCACGCTTTTCTGTCCGCGCCTCGCAAACCACGTGCAGACATTACCATTTGCAGACTGTTTGTTTTTTCGAAAACGTTTCATTAAAAACATTTGCACAAACTCTTCTTGGTACAGACTCGGCCCAACTACTTTTAAAATCCTCTAAGGTCTGCAGATGCTTAAACACCACCACCGTCCACCACCACCGCCCACCATCCACCCTCCACCACTACCTTCGTCAACCACTACCGTCCACCACCACTACTGTTCGTACACCACCATCAGTTTATTTTAGCAGTCGACATACATTAAAAAAATAAACAGTCTTCTTCATGCAGACCGCAAGGTTTGGTCTACCTTTTTTTGCAGATATGATCCACAAACTGTAGACATTTTACCTCTGAAAATCAAATAACTCCTACGTTTGTGATAGCCATTGACGGCATTGATGATAATAGCTTGACTTAATCATTTTTACAAAGTCACAATCATATATTATGAAACCATAAACTAAGGGGGAACGAGGCATAACCAGAATTATTCATGGGTACCTTACTATCAGTATAGTAACACCGCCGTCAGTGGTGTTGGTAGGGGTCCCGTGAACCTTTTGCTGGTTATAACTAACGGGCATGAACAATTGACTATTAAATGCAACGGTCCACTTTTGACCGTTCAAAATATATGTTTTAAATGCAACGGTCATATTTTTTTACGGTTTTCTTAATTGATCGTTTAAAAACTTGTTATACAAAAATGTCCATGGTTAAAATGAAAAATTATTGGGAGGATCCACCTAATGCCTCGATCAAATAACTTCAAAATGGACCCCCATGAACCCACAAATGGTTGCGTTCAATGGCCTTCATCAACAAGAGGTAACGGTTATGATATAGTTAAAGTATATTTTTATTTATTATATAACTTTTACTAAAATATATTTTTACTTTCTTGAATATAGAAGCGCCTACGAGGGAGTGGATGTAATGATCTTAATGTGATTCAACAGGCGCTAAAAGATTACAGATGAACTCATCATTCTGGTTTTACTCATGAAGCGGCATGGGGGATTGTAAAAGATCACGACAAATGGAAAAAGCAAGCGTTGATGGATGAAAAACCGTCTGATAGTCATCCCGACAAGAGACGGAAGTCATCAGAAGGCGGCAACCATCAGACGTCTGCGTTTTCTACACCGAACGAGTCCACCCCCACTAACCATATGCCGAATTTCAATGAAGATACCCACCCAATGAGACGAAAACACAAAAATAAGAAAGCCACCGCAGAATCTTCAAGCAAAACATCATTGGTTGATAAATTTGGGTCATACTGAGCGATGAAAGAAGATAAATTGAACCAGTTGGTCACCCTACAAGCTCAATAAGGAGAAAAAAACTTTAGCGTTTTTGGAGGAACAACATAATTGTTGAGGCAAAGGCAGCATGACCATGAATTGAATATGTATTCAAAACCGCACGACCACCTCAAATGTAAATCCTTGGAATTGGTTTTGAAACGAAAAGAAGAAATCGCAGCGAAATACGACTGGGATCGTTACTGGGTGGAAGGCGAAGGCGACGCTGAAGGCGACAAGTAGATTTTAGGTGTTTGTATGTTTTTTAATTGATGTTTCTTGTAATTTTTTTATTCTAATGAAACGATTATTTTTAGTTAATGAAACGGATCTTTTTTAGTTAAACGGTTATTAAAAAAACTAAAATAAACATTTCAGTGAAGTAAATCAGTAAAATAATATGGCAGTGTAAAATTGGTGTAAATCTAGGGATGGCAAAAAAAACCTGAGCCCAACGGGTATACCCGAAACCCGAAGTATTTGGGACGGGTATACCCGATACCCGACGGGTATGGGACGGGTTTGGTATTGGAAAAAAAATATTTCGCGGGTATTGGACGGGTATGGTATTAGGTGATACCCGACCCGATTACCCGAAACTAAATACCCGTCTACCCGAAATATATACCCGAATACTTTTAAGTTTTATATATATCTTTTCTTAACTATTTTTTAGTAATGTTTACAAATATATTCATTATTTGAAGAATAAACTTTTCGTCTAAAATATATATTCTAATAACATTATTATTTATATTTATATGCTATGAAATATAGAAATAGTTTTCAAAATTTCATACTATAATAGATATTTACATATTAAATGTTTCAAAGATTATTATGGTGATGATAATATATATGTTACTAATTACAATTTCATATACTCTAAATTTCTTAAAACATAAGACTATAAAAGAAAATAAAAATATATATTTACATTCAAATACGAACGGGTATATCCGATACCCGCGGGTATGCTCTATACCCGACGGGTAATACCCGACGGGTAATGGGACGGGTATGGTATGAGATTTTATAACCGGGTATAGGTATGGTATTAGCCAAACCCGACCCATACCCGACCCGCTGCCATCCCTATGTAAATCAGTGAAGTTGGAAAAAAAATCTAGTTACACCCCTCCCCTAAAGGGGGGAGGGGCACTACCCGTGAGGTTTTTTAACTTCACTAATTTCAACCAATCATATACTGCCACATCACTTCACTGATTTTGTTCACTAAAACCGTTTTTTAGAGGCAGCACTCCACTAATTCTTTACCCATCAATCAATTATTTTTACACATATAATAATAATAATAATAATAATAATAATAATAATAATAATATATTGGTGGCAACTGTTCAACCTTGTATAACCACCACGTGCATCTTACCATCATAAAATAATAACAAACCTTTGTTTTTGCCTCATTTCCTTTTCTTCAACCTTGTATTACCACCATTAGAGTACTCTCTCTCTCTCTCTCTGTCTAAATATTAACCACCATCACAGTTCATCTCCGCCACCCAGAACCATCGTCTTCTCCGGCGACGTAAGTTTTTTTTTCATTCGATGATTGTGACTAACCGGTCATCGGGTCTTCTTCCCCACACCACCGTATGAAAAAACCAGCAAAATGGTGGTCAACGGACGGTCAACAAATAGATAGAGAAAGAAAGATTGGACCTTTGCATTGAATTCAGTGCTTACCATGCGTTAAAAAGAACCAGCAAAATGGTTCACAGGACCACTACCAGTATGGGTGGCGACGGTATTACCGTGCTAGTAGTGGGTACCTCCAAATCTGATAGTGCCCCGTCCCCCTAAAATGATATAATACAAATGATTGATGTATGATCATGACATGTAAATTTAGATTCCTAGGAACTTTTGTCTAGTTGTCTTGAGTAAAGGCCATTGAGGTTGGTGGCCCAATGATAGAAGCAAAGCTTCTAGGAATATTTAAAAGGAAGTCATGGGTTCAAGTCCTATAAGAACTATAAGAAGTAGAAATTTGCTGTTCAACCAAAAAAAAAGTTGTCTTGAGTAAAGACCTGTAGCCATGTTTTGACATTTACCCAAAATCAACCAAAGTCACTTTTTTTTATATATATTTTACACTAATAAGGTGAGCATATGTTACCTAACTTACATATTTCAATTAATTATAAGAAATTTTGCTTAAAATTTAACTATTAATTGTAGTGTGCAGCTTAGTGACCCATGAAAGTAAAATGACTAAAATCAGTGTGAATGATAGACAAATTAAATTAGGGCTGGGAATTTAGACACGAACACGATAACCTGACACGAACCTATACGATTTTAACAGGTTTCGTGTCTATAACAGGTTGACACGTTAAGACCTGTTTATTTTCGTGTTCGTGTTTACATGTTTCGTGTTCGTGTCTTATCATGTACGTGTCTTAATAGGTCTTATCGTGTTTTTTATCATGTCTTGTCGTGTCTTATTGTGTCTTATCGTGTCTTGTCGTGTTTTGTCGTGTTAACTTATCTATACTATTATATAGTGGGTTCTGGATGGATATGATTGTCATTTCATATTCATTTAAATGAGTAAAAATGTAATTTCATTTAGTTATCAAGACAAATTTAATACAACTATTAAATCAACTTGTTTAACCTATTAAAAGTAATTAATAATGGTATTAAAACCATATTGAAGCATTTGAAAAGTTTAAGATTATGGCATAAAAGATCTTAGAGAATTCATAATAGAAGATGACATCAAGAAGCATTGTTATGAAATCACACAAATATTACTTAAAACTATAAGTCAATTTTATACTTTCTTTAAAATTTATGCTACCACTTTGCTGAAAAATCTATATCTATATAAATATATCTCCTATGGTTATCTCTACGATTTGCCTATAAAACAAGTCATAAAGCTAAATGTAGAACATGTGCTTCACGCATCCACTCTCCCAACAGAGATTTACTTGTTTAAATTCTTTAAGATGCCATCGTATCGTTATAGATCCAGATCCATGATTCCAAGCATTAATGATAGCGTTCTTAATTTCACTCATGGAATTAGTTAATCCATACCTTAGAAACCAACGGTTCTTGAAATACATTTGTATGTTCCTTTTACTCATGCTGGCCCCATAAAAAAAAACTTCCTGAAGAAACACGTACCGAAACGGCTGTCTGGGCCATGCCTCGACCGAGTTGAATAGGAGAATCACACCCTGTCCTTCTTCTCTTTTCCGGTTCAGATCTGCAAGGAAGAAAGGAAGGTGGGGAGTGGAGGTGACTGCTAGGAGACAACGGGTGGAATCCAACGTACAGACACGAAAAGTGATGGTGGCGGCCATAGTTATTTTGGGGGTCATCTATTGTGTGCCCTAATGAGAGGTGAATACCTCTTTATATAGGGCTTTTATGGGCCACCATCATGGGCCTCTAACTATATGGGCACATAGCCCATTGGCACAAAGCCCAGTTAGAGGGTTACCTCCACACCCCAATATTAGTAAATAATATAACAAGTAATAAAATAACGAACACGGTATGTCGGGTCAGGCACCATACCTCTACAAGTCCCCCTAGTCTAGTGTTGCTCTCAAGTGCAAGCGTTGAGTGGAGCGCTAGACTAATTAGGAGTGCTTGGGAATGAAGATTGCAAGTTTTCGTCTTCTTGGTGGACTAATGACTCGAGTGTTCCATCTTCTTGTTTCGATGTGTGGGAGGTTATAATTTTTGCGCTCGCTACCAGCTAAGTGTCACCTTCTAAGCTAACTGTTACTGGGGAGCGAAGTAACGATTCATCGCAGGTATTTATGTGGCTCGCTACCAAACCAAAACCTTGAGCGACCAATTTTAGGGCGCGCGAGCAAATGTTATAGTGCGCGGCTGAACCTGCAAGAATCTCAGTCATATAATGTGGGTGTGTTATGAGGTGCCCAGCCTTGCGTTAGTATTTCTTGAACTTAAGATAAGTTGACAAGATAATAAATTACGGTAAACGATAAAAGGTTATACCAAAACCGGTAGATCCATTGGCGTATTATAATATGAAAACCATCTAGAGTGGTGTTATGCCATGCCAGTCCCCAGTTCATTGCTGCTAAATACTGTTAGTAGCATTGAACTTATAACATAAGTGATTACAAAATTACAAAATATGTATAATGATGCGAGACCGGTTAGTTTGAACTGCTTTACAAGATAGCGCCGCCCGCATTTACATGCGGTGCTGTTTGCGCCCCGTAAAATATTTTATTCAAGGCACATGTAACGTTTGCAGTTTAACCCTTGCTATTAAAGCGGGTGTAGAACATTTGATTTATAGAAACAAATGGTTTTGTCAACGTGGCGCAAGCCTTTCTTAAATAAATTGGAACCAAGTAAATACTAGCATTGTCAAAGCACTTTGTTTTGGGTTTGGTGCCATGGTATCACAAGATGGCTTTAGTTAAGATATGTGAGTTAGAAAACGGTGAACGCTTTTGCATATTCAAATGCGTGCGTCACTTGCCTTACTTTATCCATCTTGCCATGGAAGTTTTTATTCTCGACCTGGGCTTGCGTTTAAGCGCAGACCATATAGTCGTTTATCTGTGTCTTACCACACGGGTTTTGGTTTAGATGGTTGTTTTGCGTCGACGCGAGTTATAGTCGCGAGTTGCTGAACACCATTGTATTTTGGGTTATCATCGCGAGTTGCTGAACACCATTATATTTTGGGTTGTTTTGCGTACTCGACTTATTTTTGTTTCTGTATAGACAGATATTTACAATGTCGAAGTTGGCGTTTTAACGCGCACTCGACTTACTTTTTTTTTTTTTTGTATTTACAAATATGTACAATATCGAGGTTGGCGTTTAAACGCGCACTTGACGCTTTTTTTTTTTACTATACAAAAGTTTACAAAGTCGAAAGTGGCGTTTAAACGCACACTTGACTTGCTTCGCACATTGCATCTTAACCATACAATGGAGTTTGGGGATTGCATTTTAACTATGCAATTTTGTTTCGCGCATTGCATCTTAACCATACAACGCGTAGTTTAGGTGTTGCATTTTAACTATGCAACGTTTAGTTTGCGCATTGCATCTTAACCATACAAATGCGTAGTTTAGAAATTGCAAATTAACAGTGCAATTTTTAGTTTAAGTGTTGCATTTTAACTATGCAGCGTTTATATTGTACGTTGTATCTTAACCATACAATGTTTAGTTTGCGCGTTGTATCTTAACCATACAACGCGTGGTTTAGGAATTGCAAATTAACAGTGCAATTTTTAGTTTAGACATTGTATCTTAACCATACAATATTCAGTTTGCGCGTTGTATCTTAACCATACAACGCGTGGTTTAGGTGTTGCATTTTAACTATGCAACGTTTAGCTTATGGATTGCATTTTAGCTATGTAATCTTGTTTTGCGAAGTCAAGGGTGGCGTTTAAACGTGAACCAGACTTTTTTTATTTTTCACAAATGCTTGTTTAGGTTGTGCACCTCATAACTATAATAATGACGACACGCGGTCAGGTAATAATTATGGTACGCACCCAAATAATTATGTTAAGGCACATGGCCAAATAATAATAATGGGGCGTGCGACTAGATAACAATGTTAAGGCGCACGGCAGGATAATAATGATACAACGTGCCGTGAATCCGAAACCTTGTCAATGAAACAAGATCGTTTGGCCCGTTGTGTCATGACAACCATTTAAAATGGTGTCATATTGTGTTATTCCCCTAGTTTATTAGCATGACACTGTAAAATTGTGCGAAATAATAGACATATGTAAATGTGAACAAAATCCACATGTTATATAATGACATCATGAGTCATAATTTCTTTTGCACATATTATTGACATTAAAATAATTTCTTATGAGTCGTTATTGCCTTTTGACTTCTAGAAATTGGTTTTTGTCCTTTAGCGTTTTTTGTGTCAGGGGCATAATTTAAAACTAATTCAGCCGACTAATAAAGAATGAATTGAAGTCACCTGTATTGCTCTCCGTCATAGAAATCCAACAAAAAGATGTAAATTCGTAAGGCTCCTCCGGCAAATTATAATCTCCGAGTTGCTTGCCGGCTCGGTAGAGTGTGGAATATCTCTCGTGGATGCGGAGCCCGGTTGCGGATAACAGAGCATGACGAGTTTAAATTTGCGCGTTATAAGTTTCAAACGCGCGGGCAGCAGAGCATGCACTGGTACGCGTGCGGAGCTCGACCACTGTATGCGCGCGCAGAGCTTGAATCGCGGAACGCACATGCGGAGTGCAGGGCATCAATGTTTATATATGTGTGCGGAGAGCTTGCCTGTCGGAGAAGTTTGATTGCAGGTGCGGAGCTTACCCGTCGGAGTTTGATTGTTTAGACCCAAAGCTTGTGGCCTATATGCGCGGAACTGGTCCGGTGCGCGCGAGCCCGAGAGCTGTGCGAAGTTGAACGGTTGCGCAGAGCAGGTCCGACGGTCGCGGTAATAGGTTAGTTCACCAGCTTTTGCGCGCAGAATGTGACCGGATTGCGCATGGAATGACAGGCTTGCGCGGAGACGGGTGTAAGCGAAGCAGGTGATGATGCTTTTAGATGCTTCTCGTTGTGGAACCCCTTTTTTGTTTTTGTTCACCTTTGTATTAACAACATTAATCAAGTCAAGTCAAGTCAAGTCAAATCTCTTAGTCAACCATTGACTCTCTAACATAAATCAAGTCAAGTCAAGTCAAGTCTCCTAGTCAACCATTGACTCCATTATTTTAGCCATTGTATTTATATTGTACATTATACTTAGTCAACTATTGACTCCATAATCTTAGCTAGAGTTAGTCATATGTAAGCCTATATAAAGGCCTTGATGTATTGTTAATAGACACAACTTTCATAATACAAAAACACACAACATTGTTCATTATTTTATATGGTATCAAGAGCCTAAAAGCTCCCTTGAGCCATCTTCGATCCCAACCTACTCGACAGACACCTTCTGTCCGCATTTTGCCTTTTTTTTTCTTTCGATTCATTATGGCCAAACAAATCACCCACATTACCGCTGCCACAACCCGAAACCAAGGGCCACCACAAACTACCAATACCAACACTCGCCCGACTCGCAACAATAACACCTATTGCTACTATTGTAACATTCCCGGACATGACACTAAAGATTGTCGCAAACTTAGTCGCTTCCTAAGAGAACACAATGTCTCGCCTCAAAATACCAACACCCCCGTGGTTAACTACACCACCCCTCACCCAATGGCTTCAACCTCATCTTGGATGTGGGACACCGGTGCGTCCAACAACACCGCGAACAACAACCAACAATTTTCCGTTCTTTCCGAATACGGAGGACCCGATAAGATCGTGCTAGGTGATGGTAAAACTCTTCCTATAACTCATATTGCTCAAACAACTATTCCAACAAATTCTCGCCCACTTCTTTTAAATAACATTTTAATTGCTCCTAATCTTCGAAATAATCTTATTTCCGTTGCCAAAGTTTGTCGTACTAATCGTGTTTCCGTTGAATTTTTTCCTTATCATTTTTTTGTAAAGGATCTACGCACGGGGGCGCGCCTCATGCGGGGAGTGAACGTAAATGATGTCTACTATGGACCAATCTCATTGTCTCCTCAAGTCAACAACACCCAAACAAACTCTCTTCTCATGTGGCACCACATACTTGGACATCCATCGCTTCAAGTGTTCAAGTCTTTAATTTCTAGATTGGGACTTCGTTTTAATAAGGTGACCCATGAGTCTTTTCATTGTACTTCATGTTCCCTAAATAAAAGCCACAAACTACCTTTTGGCAAAAACTCTTTTGTTGCCAATCAACCTCTACAACTTCTCTACTCCGACGTATGGGGTCCCGTAAAAACGTCAATCGATGGCTTTAAATACTATGTCATTTTTGTTGACTATTTCTCCAAATACATTTGGTTATACCCAATCAAACAAAAATCCGATGTCAAAATTCTTTTTCCACAATTTAAATCTCTTGTTGAAAACTTTTTCAAAACCAACATTGTTGCGTTGTTCACTGATAATGGGGGTGAATATGTGGGTCTTTCACCTTATCTTGCCTCTCAAGGTATCTCCCATTACACGACACCACCTCACACACCGGAACAAAACGGTATTGCCGAACGACGTCACCGACACGTTGTGGAAACCGGCCTCGCATTACTCCACTACTCCCACTTACCACAACATTTTTGGTCCCATGCCTTTCAAACCGCAACCCACTTAATCAATCGTTTGCCTACACCGATCCTTAACAACAAATCTCCCTACGATATGTTGTTCAAAACCGCTCCTACTTATTCCAAACTCAAACCGTTTGGTTGTCTTTGCTACCCATGGTTACGACCCTATGCTACATCCAAACTCCACTCCCGTTCAACGGCGTGCATATTTCTTGGGTACTCATCCTCGAAATCGGCATTCAAATGCTATGACCCTACTAGTCACAAACTATACCACTCTCGCCATGTTGAATTTATCCCACATATTTTTCCATCTCAAACCACCAACCCCCAACCCAAAAACATGTCATTTGACTCCTTCCTATCCACATACCAATCGGCCCAATCAACCTCCTCTTCTAACCAACCCACTCCAGACCCAAACATCTTGCATCATCCAACCTCTACTCCACAGCCCACATCACCCGAAGCCCAAACCCCTACTCCACAAACCCACGGCCCACCTCCTCTACCTCCTGCACACAACCCACCCTCCCACACAACAGGCCCTACACCCCAGCCCACCGAGACACCCTTACCATCCGGCCCACCGACTCCACCCGATAGCACCACCCCTACCCCTACCCCTACCCCAACCGCTTCCCACTCCACTGACCCCAGTTCACCAATGTCTTCATCCAACACATCCGATGATCCCACGAACTCACCTCCACATAACCCTCAACCACCTCGTCGACAACCAAAACCCAACTCAAAGTATTACAACCCCAACTTTGTCAACTCTACTACCATTCACCCTTTACCCGTTTCTCTTGAACCATCCACTTATACTCAAGCCTTGAAAGATCCGGATTGGCGCCATGCCATGGATCTTGAGTATAATGCTCTCCTTCATAACAACACTTGGGAACTTGTCCCTCACACAACCCAAACTCCCATTGGTTGCAAATGGGTATTCCGAGTCAAACGTAAACCCGATGGCACGATTGACAAGTACAAAGCCCGTCTAGTTGCCAAAGGGTTTCACCAACAATATGGAAAAGACTATCATGAAACATTTAGTCCCGTTGCTAAACCCGTTACCATTCGCACCGTTCTCTCTATTGCTCTTTCAAAAGGATGGTCTTTACGTCAACTAGACGTTAATAATGCGTTTCTTCATGGGACTCTTCACGAAGATGTCTTTATGGTGCAACCTCCCGGGTTCACCAATACGGAATTCCCACGTCACATTTGCAAACTCAAAAAATCCCTCTATGGGCTTAAACAAGCACCGCGTGCTTGGTATATCGAACTAACCAACTTTCTCACTCGTTTTGGCTTTAAAAAATGCATTTCTGACCCCTCTCTCTTTGTATACAACCTCAACAACATCACTTGCTACCTCCTTGTGTACGTTGACGACATTGTCCTCACCGGCAATCATAATCCATTTATGGATTCCTTTGTTCAAGCCCTAAGCAATCAATTCTCTATCAAAGACTTAGGCCCTCTCCATCATTTTCTAGGAATTGAAGTCATTCCTACGCCTGATGGTCTATTTCTTTCCCAACATCGCCACATTCAAGATATTCTTACCACCTTTAAAATGGATGGTGCAAAAGAGGTTCTCACTCCTTTAAGCACTTCTGACTCTCTTTCTCCCTTTGACTCCACACCCCCAGTCGATCCCACTCCCTACCGCCAACTTGTAGGCACTTTGCAGTATCTTGCCTTCACACGTCCCGATATCTCCTTTGCCGTCAATAAATTATCTCAATTCATGCACTCACCTAAACAATCACACTGGCAAGCTCTCAAACGGGTACTCCGCTATTTGAAAGGAACGGTCCATCATGGGTTGTTCTTGAACCGCAATACTAACCTAAACTTGCAGGCTTTTTCGGACTCGGACTGGGGCGGCATTAATGATGGGGGACGGTCCACTACAGCATATCTCATATATCTTGGGTCCAATATCATCTCTTGGAAATCTGCTAGACAAAAAACTGTCTCTAGATCATCTACCGAAGCTGAGTACAAAGCACTCGCTAATGCTGCAGCTGAACTCTCATGGGTTAAAAATTTACTTGGTGAACTCGGGCTCCCAATTAAAAGCACCCCATCGCTTTACTGTGACAACACCGGAGCTACTTATGTATGTGCAAATCCTGTTTACCATTCCCGCATGAAACACATCGCTCTGGACTATCACTTTGTGCGGGAACAAGTCAATTCCGGGCAACTCAAAGTTCTTCATGTCAGCTCCAAGGATCAACTCGCGGATGTGCTCACCAAACCGCTTGCACGTGCACCCTTCCTATATTTTCGGTCCAAGATTGGAGTCTCCAACGGATCCTCCATCTTGCGGGGGCGTATTAACAACATTAATCAAGTCAAGTCAAGTCAAGTCAAATCTCTTAGTCAACCATTGACTCTCTAACATAAATCAAGTCAAGTCAAGTCAAGTCTCCTAGTCAACCATTGACTCCATTATTTTAGCCATTGTATTTATATTGTACATTATACTTAGTCAACTATTGACTCCATAATCTTAGCTAGAGTTAGTCATATGTAAGCCTATATAAAGGCCTTGATGTATTGTTAATAGACACAACTTTCATAATACAAAAACACACAACATTGTTCATTATTTTATACTTTGTAGTTGTTCACCTTTGTAGGCACACACAGTGTCCTTAATACGATTGTTGTCATGAAGATAGTTTTTTTTTTTTTTTTTTTTTTTTTTTTTACCCATTTTCACCATCCAAGTGGCGTTTAAACGCACACTTGACTTGTTTTAGAAAGTCGAAAGTGGCGTTTAAACGCACACTTGACTTAAGTTTAGGAAGTCGAAAGTGGCGTTTAAACGCGCACTTGACTTGTTTTTAGAAAGTCGAAAGTGGCGTTTAAACGCACACTTGACTTGAGTTTTAGGAAGTCGAAAGTGGCGTTTAAACGCGCACTTGACTTAAGTTTAGGAAGTCGAAAGTGGCGTTTAAACGCGCACTTGACTTGTTTTTAGAAAGTCGAAAGTGGTGTTTAAACGCGCACTTGACTTAAGTTTAGGAAGTCGAAAGTGGCGTTTAAACGCGCACTTGACTTGTTTTTAGAAAGTCGAAAGTGGCGTTTAAACGCACACTTGACTTGAGTTTTAGGAAGTCGAAAGTGGCGTTTAAACGCGCACTTGACTTAAGTTTAGGAAGTCGAAATTGGCGTTTAAACGCGCACTTGACTTGTTTTTAGGAAGTCGAAAGTGGCGTTTAAACGCGCACTTGACTTGTTTTTAGGAAGTCGAAAGTGGCGTTTAAACGCGCACTTGACTTAAGTTTAGGAAGTCGAAAGTGGCGTTTAAACGCGCACTTGACTTGGTTTTGGGAAGTCGAAAGTGGCGTTTAAACGCGCACTTGACTTGAGTTTAGGAAGTCGAAAGTGGCGTTTAAACGCGCACTTGACTTGTTTTTAGGAAGTCAAAAGTGGCGTTTAAACGCGCACTTGACTTAAGTTTAGGAAGTCGAAAGTGGCGTTTAAACGCGCACTTGACTTGGTTTTGGGAAGTCGAAAGTGGCGTTTAAACGCGCACTTGACTTGAGTTTAGGAAGTCGAAAGTGGCGTTTAAACGCGCACTTGACTTGTTTTTAGGAAGTCGAAAACGCGCAGTTGACTTGTTTTTAGGAAGTCGAAAGTGGCGTTTAAACGCGCACTTGACTTAAGTTTAGGAAGTCGAAAGTGGCGTTTAAACGCGCAATTGACTTGGTTTTGGCAAGTCGAAAGTGGCGTTTAAACGCGCACTTGACTTGAGTTTAGGAAGTCGAAAGTGGCGTTTAAACGCGCACTTGACTTGTTTTTAGGAAGTCGAAAGTGGCGTTTAAACGCGCACTTGACTTGGTTTTGGGAAGTCGAAAGTGACGTTTAAACGCGCACTTGACTTTTGGATTGTTGTATACCACGCTACTTGAGTTGTACTCCCCCTTTTTATTCAAATAGAGAATAAGTTGCATATGAATACTCTTTCACGTTTTTTTTTTATATCGGAGTGTCCCCTTAAATAGAGCACTGCAATATGTAGTTGTACTATGAGCAACTTAGGTTGTACCCATTCCATTATTGATGAGAGCTTTTAATGTTTCAGTTGCTTGTACTATATGCAGCACTAACTTGTACATTCTTCTAATCTGAATGTTTTCATCCAAAACGAATCTCCAAGCTTGATGACAGCCTAATAGTGTACCGTAATAACTTTTTTTTTTTTTAGGATAACACGTAAGGACCATATGCTTATGTTTGTTGTACCATATGCACAATAGATTGTACCCCATCATGTTTAGGTATGAAAATCCATAGAAAAAAGAAACCATATCTGAAAATTTGTACTCTATGCTGCTTGGGTTGTACTCCCTCTTTTGCACAGATAACATCCGCCATTGTTGAAACTGATTTCTTTGATTTTCATTTTTCTTTTTCTTTGGATTTATAACTAGCAACAACTTACAGCCATACATTGTTTTAAGATGTAGATTTAGAAATGTTACACCCCTTTTCTTTTGTTGTATGTATCCAGCCGAAAAACATTATTAATCCAAAACCCCGTAAGCCTTCCAAAAAGCACAGATCTGAAGGTTAGAGTAGAGAAGAACAAAGATGTGATTGTTGCCGGGTTGCTCTTTACGGATGGCGCCAATGAAGAAACACGTACCGAAACGGCTGTCTGGGCCATGTCTCGACCGAGTTGAATAGGAGAATCACACCCTGTCCTTCTTCTCTTTTCCGGTTCAGATCTGCAAGGAAGAAAGGAAGGTGGGGAGTGGAGGTGACTGCTAGGAGACCACGGGTGGAATCCAACGTACAGACACGAAAAGTGATGGTGGCGGCCATAGTTATTTTGGGGGTCATCTATTGTGTGCCCTAATGAGAGGTGAATACCTCTTTATATAGGGCTTTTATGGGCCACCATCATGGGCCTCTAACTATATGGGCACATAGCCCATTGGCACAAAAACCAGTTAGGGGGTTACCTCCACACCCCAATATTAGTAAATAATATAACAAGTAATAAAATAACGAACACGGTATGTCGGGTCAGGCACCATACCTCTACACTTCCAATCAAACCCTAATATGTTCTAATTTATGTTTGTTGCTCATCTTTCATTCTACGATCGGCATGTCACCGGTGATTGTGGATAACTATTTCTAATTAGATTTTGATTTGTGGGTTTATGCATGAGTCCTTGATTGAATGAATCAAGAGTGTTTGATTAATGTTAGTTTGTTATTGTAGTGCTGCAGTCCAATTTCTTCGAAATGCGCCATAATATCTTCGAAGCCCTTTTATTGTTTACGTTGTTGTGCATTTTCAGCTCTCAAACTTACCAGGAACCATTAATTTTCCTTGACATTCCTAAGTTTAGGTCTACATGAGCACTATTCCAAGTCCTTTTATTTAGGTCAACTGACGGAGCACAATTGGATGCATATGTATTGGAGTCTACCCCTATTAAATTTTCATGGTTTGGTTATCACTTTATGAAATGTCGTAAGTCGAACACATCTTGTAGTCAATGATTAGTCTAACGTCATTAGTAAAAAAAAAACTTACCACGTAACGATATTATTTTAGACATTATTGTTTTGTTTTTGCATTTAATCTATGGAGCATACATAAAGTAATGCATGAGGTGATCATGCATGCATTATGCACAACAGGAAGCCAATTCTACATGCTTTTGTTGCATGGGCATTGCTAAATGCCCTTCACACTCCCTCATCATATGAATTCTTCTAAAACTTGCATCACCACCACCATTCCCATCCTATCTACTATGTGTAGTGTTTGTAATTTTACAATTAATGATGGGAAGACGACCTCCGTGTTATGATAATCATATATCAAGAAAGGCTCGTGGACGGTTGAAGAAGATGTAACTAAACATATCAATTACATATATGCCAATTGTATATAGTCAACCATCGTGCAGCCCCGCTGCAACGCGCGGGATCCTGCTAGTTTTACTAGGTGTACCTTATCGTGTCTTGTCGTGTCAACATGTTATACACAGGTTCATGTTCGTGTTTGAAAAAAATGACACGATTAGATTTCGTGTCGTGTTCGTGTTCGTGTTTACATGTTTCGTGTTCATGTCTTAACAGGTCCGTGTTTTAACAGGTTCGTGTAACCTGTTATGCCAGCCCTAAATTAAATGAAATATTTTAATTTCACTTTCTATAATATAATATATATGTTTATTAGAAAAGTTATAACAATAAGAAACTTCATTATATCAAAGAGTTATAGGTTTTAGATTTTATATTTCAATCACCGGATATCTTTCTGAATTATATAGTCTCACTTTCAAATTAAAGTATTTTTGTGAGTACACGAAATTAAAGTTCGGATAAGACATAAAGTGTATTTCCAAGAACGAGATGTTCTCTTCTAGTGAGAATATGAAGTAAAACAGAATCGATGTTAAAATCAGACCAGATGATTTCTCTATATATGAGTTTGAACCATAATACGGATTGGGTGAAACGTCTCATCCCTTCGTGAAGAGGTATGGTAGTTGAGCATACCCTCAAATAGGCCTGCACTTTACTGCTACTACTAACTTCCATGTAGAAAAAATGTGACCCTCCAAGTTTGAGGGCCCAAAGCAAATGTTTCATAATACTTGCATTAGAGCCGGGCTTGCTAATGCGTTTTCAATGAATCATCTTTAGCACGACCCTAGCAAGTGCGTGATGTTGCCATGTGTACTCCTCACCTCTTAACTCAAATCAATGTTCATTGTTGTTATGATTTGGTCTTTATTGACACTAAATCATCAACAAAAAATACAAGTTGATGATGGGTTAAGTTACAGACATGCCCAAACTAGCAAAAGAAACCTTTAGGACTCTTACTATGAGCATGTACAAATATTCTTGTACATATGATCAAAGTAGTCCTTGAGATGAGGGATTGAAAATGATAAATGATTCATCCTTCTAAATTAGCCTAAAACTCATCTTCCATGTTATATTACAACTTTTTTTTTTTTAAAGTGACTTTACATATTGATTATTTGGTAAGTGTAGTAGAATATATGATTTTACGACCAAGATAAAAGGCCACAAATTAGAGGTTTAATAACTTCCAAATCTTTTTGTAGACTGGCACTGAAATTTCAAGGCAAGTTTTTAGAAAAGATAACGTATAAAGAAGGGAATGTAGAACGAATAATGTGAATAGAACAAGAAGACTTGTAATGTTAGGACTTTGTGGCTAATTGAGAGCACCCAAGACTCAGTTTTTGTGAAAATTGTAGACCTCAAGATGAGGGATTGAAATGATAAATGATTCATCCTTCTAAATTAGCCTAAAAATCATCTTCCATGTTATATTACACTTTCTTAGGCTGAAGGGTGTGGAGGAGGTCCATCATAGATGATGGTCCTCCACCTTATCTACCACATCAACAAGGACTAGAAGCATCATCCCCATGATAGTCCAAGAGTGTGAAGTGATGGGTCTTCCCTTTTTTTTAAATTAATTAATATTCTAATTTTAAAATTTAATTAATTAATATTCTAATATTAATATTAAAAAGTTAAAAGTACATTAAAAAACATTACTTAAACTACTCTACGTAAAAAAAATTACAAATAACCTAGTCTTATCCGTCGTTCCAAATATATTCAACCAAGTCCGCTTGAAAATTTTGATGCGTAAACTCGTTATGTAACGAGAACTCGTTTAAATCTTGTTGATGTGAGTCAACCGAAACATCATTCTCCGTCGGGCGTTTTCGTCATACTCATAGATTGGCGCGCCTTGGTCTTCGAGTATCATGTTATACAACAAGATACAAGTATACATACAGTAACATAACTTTTTTGGGGTGAAGGCACGTGCTGGGTTTTCAATGATGTGCCATTTTGCTTGTAGGGCCCCAAATAAACGTTCAACGTCCTTTCTTGCCGCCTCTTGATGCTTGGCAAATTTCTTTCTTTTTTCATCGAACGGGTGAGGAATTGTTTAAATGATTGTAGAGTAAGGTGGGTATATCCCATCAACAAGATAATACTCGTTCCTGTATTCCACCCCCGATACTGTAAAGCTGGTATCCAGACCGGTTACTTTTATGACGTCGTTGAAAACCTCTGATTGATTGATGACATTAATATCATTGTTTGAACCAGGAACGTTGTGCATTTTTGTATGGTAGTGAACCCCTTTTTTTCTAGCATCGTATCGTAAGGTAAAAAAATTGGCGAAAATTTGTCACGTCATCGGCTATACGTAAGAACAGTCTCCTACTCATTCAGAACCTACGCCTAAATAAGGCTGTCGAGTATAAGGGTTCGTCGGCAAAATAATCGGCTACCAATCCATCATGGACACCTATACATATCATAAAAAAATAAACACAATAAACATCTACAATCTTAAAAAAATATAAATATAATAAACATCTACACTCTTAAAAAAATAAATATAATACACATATAAAATCTAAAAAAATATATAAAACTAACCTCCTCGGTCTCTATTTATAGTCGCTTGCCTAGTTCGTGGTACTAAGTCGACTTCCTCTCCTTCTTCCTTGGCAATGATCTGTGTTGCTTGCGCCACGACATTTATAAAATAATTTACCGCTTCGTGTGTAGATGAAGAACCCGACGAAGAAGATAAAGAAGACATTGTTGTTTGAGGGTTTGGAATTTTTTAAAAAGATTGATTTGGTGTAAAAATATTGTGAGAGATTTGGTTTAAAAAAATGAAAGCGGGATATGTATTTATAATATGAAAATTTGTTTTTTTTTTTATAAAACTGACCATTGGACGGTCATGAGGACACATGGAAGGACATCGAGGACGGCAATAGAGTGCCGTTGGTGATGATGATGCCCGGGGGGCGGTGTTGCCAGGCCAAGCTTCGGCTTGTGATGAGAGGGTGTTTTACCATTTTAAGATGTATTTAATTATGTGTTGTTATGTGATTTATATCATAAAACATGGTTACTTTGAGATTGTTGGTGAATTATAGGTTTACAATGCTTAAAAGTACTAACTAGAGCTTATTGGAAGGTTTCGGGAGAGGGTAGGAGTGGATTGGATGCAACTTTGAAGAAACTAAATGGCTTTTAAATGAAGATATTAAATGATAATGTGATAGAGCTCTGAAATACGAAGACGTGGCCGCAAGAATCGAAGAAAACGGAGTTCTAACGAAGATTTTATGGCAAAAACAAACGCGTACCAGTAACCAGAGCAGGGCTGCGCTGGGGGAGGCACGGGGCTGCGCCAGACTCCAATAACCAGCGCTGATATGCTCTAAATTTAGAGCGGGTTAGCAAATTTTTGGTCCCAGAGCAGGGCTGCGCTGGGTGGGGCGCGGGGCTGCGCCGGGGGTCGGAAAAGTTACGAATTTGAAGGATTTTTACCATATTTAAAGATAACTTCAACCCCAAAACGAAAAACTCTGAACCCTGGCCGTTTTCACCTCCCAAACACACTTTTCATCATCTCAAACCCCAATCCAATCAATCCCTTGATGCAATCATCAGTCCAATCATCCATTGAATATCAGATGATGAAGATGAGCGGCTAAACACTTTTGTAACCACCTCCGGGTGTATGGTTCGTTTGTGAAACCCTTTAACTTGTTTGATTTGGTACTTGGGATTGTTTTTCACTTGTTTGAAGAATATTTGTGGTTTAAATCATTTAAATAATTCATTTGTGTTATAGTTACTTATCTTTTTATCATTCGCATTCGGTTTTCTTGCATCGTGAGCAGTTTGATTATTGGGAGGGTAATTGATACATGTGGGTTGGTAATTGAACTGTACATGTTATTATTAAAAATTTGTGTTCGATTATCACTTGAATTGAAACCGTTTAACAAAGCCATGTCTATGTGGTATCCTATCATTTAACCAGGTTTGGGTGAATCATTGAACCGGAAGCTCGGAGGGGGTTGCTTCTTTATTATTATTATTGTTTACAACTTTTTCCAATCCGTTTTCTAAAATTCAATTTAATACAAAACAATTAGGCTTTAATCTTACTATAATTTCCACCAATTCCGTGTGGAGATGACTCAACTTCCATATACTACTATTTTCTTATATTTTTTATTGACCCAACGACATCGATCAGCTTGCCAGGCCGATGCCGTCCCCCATACCCCTAAACCTTAAAGTGACTTTATATATACATTGATTGTTTAGATGTTTAATAACTTCCAAATCTTAGGTAACACTGAAATTTCATGGCAAGTGTTTACAAAAGATAACGTATAAAGAAGGAAATGTAGAACGAATAATGTGAATACAACAAGAAGTCTTGTAATATTAAGACTTGAAATGATAAACGATTCATCCTGGTAAATTAGCCTAAAAATTATCATCTTCCATGTTATATTAATATTGATTGTTTGGTGGAAGTGTAGTAGAATATTTGATCCAACACGAACACATGTCATGTTGTTAACTCATCTATGTTGGTTTTCTTTTCTTTTCTTTTCTTTTCTTTTTTTTTTTTTTTTTTTTTGAATATATGATTTTACGATCAAGATGTTTAATAACTCCCAAATCTTACGTCGATTAACACTGAAATTTCATGGCAGGTGTTTAAAGATAACGTATGAAGAAGGAAATGTGGAACAAATAATGTGAATAAAACAAGAAGACTTGGGATGGTAGAATATGGGCCACAATAAATATGTTTTTGAAGAGCTCCATTCAATCTGCTCTCTGGCTATATGAACTCGTAGTTAACACTTAACAACAAATGTTGATCATATTAATTAGTTGATTGAGTCCGTCATATATTATAAAACGGTTAATGACAGGAAAACATAACTTTTTTTAACAACTGTCAAGATATCATCTACTGGGCATAACACCGACTTGCAGGACCTCTCTGTGTCCCCACGGGAAACCATACCGCCAACTACCACTTGATAGACGTTGCGTCGCCACAAGAGATGAGACTTTCTGGCGTAAGGCACGGTGGGAAGAAAACCCGTGTTGGGTCGGGTTCGAATACAATTTTTTTTCCTAGGAGATTATGTTTAATTTTTAATGTCATATGTACGTAACCTTTTGTATAGCATATATCAAGTGGCGTGTAACATCCCAATTTATAACTTATTTTATAAAATATACATAAGATTTCTAACAATTTTATTTATTATACTTATTTTATAAAAAATATATATTTTTTTAATTCTTTTATATCATGTTAAACTGGTTGAATGATAACATTGTTGTGGTCCAGTTGATAATCAGAGGGCTAAAGAAAATAGAGAGAAGATCATAAGAAAATATAGAAAGGATATTAAACATCTTTTTTCTACATAATCATTTATACGAAAGAAAACATCCTTAGAAATTAAAGATTACAAACAACCTACTTAGGCTGAGGGGTGTGGCATCGGTAGAGGGGATCGATGGATCCAAGGCGTCCTTTCTTCCCTAACACACCCGGTAACCCCTCAAACCAACCCCCGTTCGGATTTCCTAACGCACCCGGTACTCCCGCGACTCAACCACTATCTTTTGGCGCGTTTAACACCCCTTTGAATCCATGGCAATTTCAACAACAACCATGGCAAATGCATCCACCTCAAATGCAACCACCTCAATGGCAACCAATACCCGAAACACAAACACAACACGAGTACGATTTTGTTTCTTTGGCCTCGCACGATGATCACATACCCGAAACCCAACCGGAAACCGAACCGGCCCCAAGCAAAAAAAACCGTCAAAAAGGGGAAAAAAACGGGCCAAAGATGACGATTCTAGTACCAAGGCCGATTCCATTCCTTGGAATCCCATCGAGTTGGAGGCGCTAGCACAAGCTTGGGTTATCGCTTCTAAGGACCCAATACTAGGTAAATTTTATATTTTTTTATAAATGTTTCGTATATATATATGTATATATTTTTTTTTAAAATTTCGTTTTTAATATTTTATAAAAACTAACTTTTTTTTTATATAATTGTAGCAACAAATCGGAAAAGAGACGGGTTTTGGAACCAAGTTGTTAAGGAATTTTTCAAGTTGTTACAACGTGAAGAATACCGTCGGGTTCACTCCGTGAGTACCAAGTGTCGGGACTTGATGACAAAATGTCAAGCTTTTGGGGGTTTTTATCAAAGAGCTTGGAATAATCGTGCGTCCGGGCAAAGTGATGAGAATGTGTTGAAGGTGGCTCTTAAAGCATACACCGACAAGCACGGGGCGTTTGGGTACATGAAAGCGTATGAGATTTTGGTGAAGTGTGAAAAGTTCAAACCGGTGCCTAATGAGGTGGAACAAGCGAAGAGGTCTAAAACGAGCGCAACGGGGAGTTATAGTGGTGGTGGGTCGGATGCTCGTTGTACTATCAATATAAACGACGACCCGGAGTTTGAAGACGAGGCTCCACCAAGTGAGAGTGAGAGGCCGATTGGTAGGGACCGCGCCAAGAAAGCGGCGGCCTCAAAAGGCAAGGGTGTTGATACCGACCACGAATCGAGAGACAAGGCGGTGGAAAAAAATGAAGAGTTGCTAAAAAACTTTAACGAATTTAAACAAGAGCAAACGGAGGGGTACTTGGAAAGAAAGAAGGAGAAGGAAGAAGCGGCGGCGAGGGATTTGGCGAGGCTAGAGATGGAAAGGAAGGAGAAAGAAGACGCCGCGGCGAGAGACTTGGCGAGGATAGAATTGGAAAGGGACCGCCTCAAAATGGAAATGTCGAGACAGGAAACAACCGAATTCGCCTTGATGAGAGAACCTCTCGATAGCCTTGATGAAACGAAACGTGCGGTGGCGGCGAAAATAAAAGACAAAATCGCCAAAAAAATGGCTTGGAGGAGCGTTTAATTGATGGTTTTTTTATTTATTTCCGGGTGTTTATTGTATTTTCGTTTTTTTTTTTAAATTTCTATGTAATTTATTTTGTGTTTAATGAAAAAAATATTTTAATGAAAATCTAATTTATAAAATAAATAAAAATGAAATTAATAAAAAAGGGAAGTGGGAACCATTTCCCTTGTTTGGGGGAGGGGAAGGGGAAAATGACGTAGCGCTTACGTGGACAAGGGGGAAGGAAGGGGGAAGGGTGACCACACCCCATAGCCTTACTAGAACCATTATCCTAAACATGGAAAAACATGAGAACATGGCTACGAACACCCGTAGTGCCTTCTAATTTGGGCGTTTTCTTACCCCAAAAACGCCCAGAACACCGCCCTTGAGGGCAATTTTTTTTTTTTCAAAATTTTGTTGGGCTTGTGATGTAAAACACCCGAAAGGGGCGTGAAAGAGGAAGATTTTTTATAACTAATCAAATCTCTCCATTTGCAAAGGGGTAATATTATAAGACCACGGTCTAATCACCACCCATTACTCACCCCTTATTGTATCGCAATTGGCAATTGGCAATTGGCAAACGTAAATTTAAAATAGAAATTTTTACTGAAGTGATAAAACTCAGCCGCATGCATCATGGACACATATCAAACATAATCCAAGTTAAATTACAATTTAAATCATACAACTTGAGATGAGAATTTATAATTGGTAAATCCGTAAGTGCTAGCTATACTTGTTATGTTGTGAAATATGAATTCAGTTGGTGAGTTATGAGTAACAAAACCCGTATTTATATTCGTTATAGTACTGAAATAACGGTACTGAAACTAAACAAGCTAGGTACCGATTATCATACTGGATATATTGGTATGGTACGAGTATTGGTATTGGTATTTTGGTATGATATGCGCTTTGGTACCACTTTGGGGTATTTTTTGAGTACCTGTGCGGATATCAAATAGATAAATCGGTACGAGTAACAATACAATACAATACAATACGAGTATCAAATAGGTAAAACTTGTACGAGTACCAATACAATATGTCCTCGCACTATTTGACATACATTGCATTCACATATTCTCAATTCCTCTATATATTCGATCATATTAAAAGTATAACATGAACAAGTGTCAATTTTATTGTTTTGGATATTATTTGTTCTATTTTTTTGCATAAGTAAGCTTTTGTAGGTAGAGGTCATAAAAAAAACCGGTTCGGGAACCGAAATCGGTACTAAAAAAATCTCAAACCGAACTGAAAACCGGCCTAAAACCGACGGAAAAATCGGTCAAAAGAATCCGAAACCGGTACACAAACCGGAACCGAATCGAAACCGGAACACAAACCGGAACCGAACCAAAACCGGTGTCGCTAAAAACCGGGCGAAACCGGTAAAAACCAAAACCAGTTTAAGAAAATACATTTTTGGCCATAAACACAAATAAAACTTTGTTTTTTTTTTTATTAATATTCAACTTCCTTCTTTAAAAAACCCTAAAAGTTATTAAAAGTTAAATTTTATGTAATTTATACGATTTTAAAAAGTGCGCAAAAAAACCGATTAAGAACCGAAACCAAAACCGAACCGTTCTTCGAAACCGGTCTTTCGAATCGAAAAAACCGGTCCAAAACCGAACCGGTACTGTAGCGACCGGTTTGGAACCGAAACCGGTTTGGCAAAAAAAAAATCCGCTTTGCTCACCTCTATTTGTAGGTAACTATGCTTTGGAGTTAGTGGGCTGGGCTGTTGCTATATTGAACTAGAGGAAGATTGAAGGGCCCATATGCATTATAGGTGTTTTGTGAATAAAGTCCAGCCATATATACTCCATAACTAAAAAAGGGGATCTAGTGTTTTTTCCAGATTGTTAAGTGGGTTCCCTCTCATAACTTTCTAGGGATTCATCTTATCAAAACAAACATTGCATTGCAATACCATTTTCCAGTAAACTCACTAAAACATATGTAAATTATTGATTTGCCCCTTTTAAAATGTGTTAGTCAAACACATTAAATAGCATAATTAATGTAATTATTCCGTCTTAATAGCTGATTAGTTTACCAAAGATAGCTCTTGTATACCTTCTATATATTGTACCAATTCACATAGTAATGGACATACGATTGATTACATGGTATCAGAGCGCAGACGCTCTGGACCTTAACCCTAGTCGCCGCCAGTTTTCTTGAGACCTCGGTCTCCCTGCCTGCGACTGCCTTTGGGCTACCTGCTTCTGTCCCTGTTTCTTCCTGCTCAGCATGTGTCCCCTGTCTCCGATGGGTGACGCCACCACTCCACCACCGAAACCCACCACGCCTAAGTCCCTACACCCAGTGTATTCTGTGAATAATATTCAGCAGAAAATACGTACCCTTGACGGAGAAAAAGTCTCCTACTCGTCATGGGTCAACATGTTCCACCTTCACGCCACCGCGTATTGTGTCCTCGACCACATCGATGACACGCCACCACCCGCTGCCGATGACCCGTCACTCTCCTCCTGGACAGAAATCGATGTCGTGGTCCTTCAATGGATCTACGGCACGCTTTCCTATGATCTTTACCTTAAAATAACCCAACCCGGTTCCACGGCTCGCCAAGCGTGGCTCCGGTTAGAAAACCACTTCCTGAACAACAAAGACGCACGTGCTGCCACCCTTGAAGAAGACTTCACCAACCTGACCCTTCAATCCTGCTCTTCCCTTGAAGCCTATTTTCAGCGGCTGAAAGACATTTCCGACCAACTGGTGGCCGTGGACTGCCCGGTGCCTGAAAAACGGCTCGTGTTGAAGCTTGTTCGTGGCTTACCCCCAGAGTTTGACATGACTGGGGCTTTCATTGTTCAGTGGCTGCCCTCGTGGGCCGATGCGTGCGATATGCTCCTCCGGGAGCAAAGCCGTCAACGGGCCCGTGCTGCTACATCTCCACCGGTCGTCGCTGCTGCTGTTGATTCTGCCTCGCCGGCTCCTCCCAGACCTGATTCCCGGGACAACCGTGAACAACGGGATCGTGACACTCGTCCCCGTGGTGGTCGGTCCTACCGTCGTGGGCAATCAAGGGGAAGAGGACAGTATTACCCACGAAATCAAGCTCTGCCTTCTTATCCTGCACCCCCTTTTGGCTTTTATGGTTCCCCACAATGGATGGTCCCACCTTGTCCCTTTCCCACTCAAGGCTCATGGATCACCCCTTGGAATTACCCCACTCAATCCCCTGCCACTAGTCAGCAACCGGCCCAGCCCACCAACCAGCAGCCCACGTCCCAGGCCCAGGCCCACTTAACTGAACTGGACCCTCTGCAGCCCACTGACCTAGCCCAAGCCTTTGCAGCCATGGGAATGGAGCAGTCCCAGTCACAGGATGTTTGGAACATGGACACGGGGGCCACTTCTCACATCACGCCAGAGCAAGGTAATATCTCTGCCCCTTCTACGTTTAATCGCATAGCGTCCGTATTAGTTGGTAATGGCCACCGTATTCCAGTTCTCGGATCCGGACACACCACTTTACCTTCGCCATCCCGACCATTTAAACTAAATGATATCCTCTACAACCCAAACTTTATCAAAAATTTAATCTCGGTTCGTAAATTTACTAGAGATAATCTTGTTTCTGTTGAATTTGACCCTTATGGTTTTTCTGTGAAGGACCTCAAGGATGGTATGCTCCTGAGCCGCCACAACAGCTCTGGTGATTTATACCCCTTCACCACCAGTGAAACTGCTGCTGCTTTTGTTGCTACCGCATCTTCCACTTTTTGGCACGATAGACTTGGTCATCCAGGTCGACACGTGCTTGATTTACTTTCTTCAAAACAATTTATTCCGTGTTTTTAAAAAGTATGCTTCGTTTGTTTGCCATGCTTGTCAACTGTCAAAACATAAGCGTTTACCTTTTTATGATTCCGTTACCAGTACTCATTTACCTTTTTCTATTGTGCATTGTGATCTTTGGACTTCACCATTACTTAGCACTGCGGGTTATAAATATTACATGGTTTTGATTGATGATTACACCCAATACACATGGGCATACCCGCTAAAATATAAGTCCGAAGTTTTTAGTAAATTCGTTACTTTTTATAACTTTGTTAAAACTCAATTTCATTTGTCCATTCAATCCTTCCAATGTGACATGGGTGGCGAGTTCAATAATCACAACTTTAAAAATTTTGCCACCACCCACGGCATGGAATTTCGATTCTCATGTCCCCACACGTCACAACAAAACGGCAAGTCCGAACGCATGATACGTCGCCTCAACGACATCATGTTGTCACTCTTAACCCACGCCTCCTTACCCTCTCGGTTTTGGGTCGAGGCACTTCACACCGCCTGTTACCTTCACAACATCCTATCGTCCAAAGTTATTCAAAACCTCACCCCAATGGCCATGCTCTATAGACGCCACCCCTAACATGACCATCTCCGCGTCTTCGGATGCGCTTGTTACCCAAGCACCACCGGCACCCGTCCTCATAAACTCGACCACAAATCCACTCTTTGCGTGTTCTTAGGTTACCCCGCCAATTACCGGGGCTACCGATGTCTTGAGCTCTCAACCGGGAAAGTTATTTTCTCCCGACACGTCATCTTTGACGAGCTCAAGTTTCCTTTTCACTCTCCCACCACACCACCCCCAAATCACTCCTTCCTTGACTCTCCCCCATCAACCACTCCATTTTTTACCATTGCCTTCCCAGACCACTCGCCCACCATACACACTCCACCGGCCCACTCCACACCTTCCACAGCCCAATCCCCAACTCATATACCCAACTTGGCCCACCCCCCTCTCCTATACCCCCTCCTGTTAGCCCACCTCTCGGCCCACAACCATCCCACCCTATGATCACACGTGCCCGTGCGGGAATCACAAAGCCTCGAGTCCCGTTCAACCTAAACACAATGACCCCCACTACTCCTTCCCCATTACCAAAATCTCACCTATCTGCCCTGTCTGATCCGAACTGGAAACAGGCTATGGCCGCTGAATACAAAGCGCTATTAGATAATAATACGTGGGAGTTGGTACCGAGACCCACCGACGCTCCAATTATTAGATGTATGTGGTTATATAAACATAAATTTCACTCAGACGGGACATTGGAACGCTATAAAGCGAGACTCGTTGTTAATGGCAAAAGTCAAACTGTGGGCATTGATTGTGATGAAACGTTTAGCCCCGTGGTTAAACCCACTACCATACGAACTGTACTAAGTCTTGCAGTGTCTCGGGCTTGGCCAATTCACCAGCTTGACGTGAAGAATGCGTTTCTACACGGGAACCTTAATGAAACGGTATATATGCATCAGCCTCCAGGTTTTGTGGATTCTACCAATCCACGCCTTGTGTGCAAACTCAACAAGTCTCTTTATGGCCTTAAACAAGCCCCCCGTGCATGGTATCAACGGTTCGCCACATTCATCACTTCTTGCGGCTTCAAGAGTAGTTCCTGTGACACATCCCTGTTTGTTTATACACGTGGTACTCATACGGCATACTTACTTTTGTATGTAGACGACATTATCCTCACAGCATCATCGCCTAGTCTTCTACAACATTTTATTCAGGTATTATCCAAGGAGTTTGCCATGACCGACCTCGGTTCACTACATCATTTCTTAGGGATCAAAGTTGACAACAAACTAATAGACTATTCTTATCTCAATCCGCATATACCTCGGACATACTCAGACGAGCTAACATGATGAATTGCAAGCCATGTACCACACCTGTTGATATCGGCTCAAAACTAAGTGCCGATTCTAGACCCCCTGTTGAAGACGGAACTCTTTTTTGTAGCCTTGCAGGTGCTCTACAGTATCTCACCATTACTAGACCTGATATATCATACGCCGTTCAACAGGTCTGCTTGTTTATGCATGATCCTCGTGAGCCACACTTCACGTTCCTTAAACGGATACTTCGGTACCTTAAAGGGACGCTAGACTTCGGTCTCTGCATTTCCCCCTCCAGCTCTACATCTCTCACAGCATACTCTGATGCAGGCTGGGGGGGGGGGGGGGGTTGCCCGGATTCACGCCGCTCCACATCAGGATATTGTATTTACTTGGGTGGTAACTTGATTTCCTGGAGTTCCAAACGCCAGCCAACGATCTCCCGTTCCAGTGCTGAAGCCGAGTATCGTGGCGTGGCTAATGCTGTTGCTGAAACCTCTTGGATTCGTAATCTACTACTTGAGCTCGGGGTCGCCACCAGACAGGCTACCATTGTGTACTATGATAACGTCTCTGCTGTTTATTTAACTCAGAACCCGGTCCAGCTCCAGCGCACCAAACACGTGGAGTTGGATATTCATTTTGTTAGAGACAAAGTTCGTATGGGCGATGTTCGTGTTCTTCATGTACCGGCTGACTACCAGTATGCGGGTATTTTTACCAAGGGTCTTCCAAAGCATCTCTTCACTCGTTTTCGGACCAGTTTGTGCCTTCGACAGGCTACGGCTCAAACTGCAGGGGCCTGTTAGTCAAACACATTAAATAGCATAATTAATGTAATTATTCCGTCTTAATAGCTGATTAGTAGGATTGGTAGTTTACCAAAGATAGCTCTTGTATACCTTCTATATATTGTACCAATTCACATAGTAATGGACATACGATTGATTACAAAATGACCTAAATCAGGCTATCAGCAGCATTACATTAATACTACTTCTAGCTAGAAATTAAAACAATTATTAAACACTCAATAAACCATCAAATATATGTAAGTCAAAACATTACATAAGTAACTAACTGGAAAGTAACTACAAAATCATCAACTAATAGGGCGGAAAGTGGGCAATTGGATAATAGCTTCCTTGCTCTTGAGATCAACTAGAGAGCCGAACAATATTTTGAAATTTGTGGGAGTGTAGTGAGTTTGAGTTTAAAACAATGTTTTAAATACAACCGACCGGTAATATTTCTCATATGGTGAAAATGTGGGCATACTTCAACTAGATATAAGTTCATATATGTATGTGTAGCCCTTTGCAATTTTGAATTTAATCAAATCTAGTGTTTCTTATATGCAACACAAAGCTAATGCTAGTGAATTTAATTCAAATCTCCTAATAAAAAACTCTTTCTTAACAAAAGAGGTGAAATTGTAAAAACAAGAAGATTTGTTATAAAAAGACATTAAAAAGAAGAATAAAACACAACATACCACTATGGATGTGTAGCCCTTTGCAATTTTGAAATGGACACCATCACCTTCACATAAACCCAATCTTTTAAGCGGTCAAAAAAGTGAAAAAAGGCATGTCTCAGATGACGGTTGAGAACTAACGTGCCACATGCTATCCAAAAGCTAGTAGCAAAACCAATGCCTCCGCCAATATAAAACCATTTTTGAAGATCATCCATGTCTTCCTCGCCACCTTCAGTTTCACCAACGGTGTGTGGTACTTCTGATTTGTCATCTCCAATACAACTTTTAGTAATGGGAGGTCCACATAGTCCCGCGTTTCCATTATATCTCGACGGTTCAAAGGACTGTAGTTGAGTGCTAGATGGAATTCTACCTGACAAGTTATTATACGACACATCTAGGTAATTTAATGAAGTCATCTGAGCCATGCTTGATGGTATCCCTCCCGAAAAGTTGTTTCTTGATATGTCCAAAGTTAAAAGTCTTTTCATCTCACCAATTTTCAATGGAATGTCTCCATGTAGAGCGTTCTTCGACAAGTTTAATGCAATCAATCCATGGAGACTTGTGAGTTCAGAAGGAAATTGTCCTGTTAGATTGTTGCTTGATAGATCAATGATCCTCAGCAATCCAAGATTAGTACTGAATTCACGTACATTTCCTTGCCACTCGACAGTTGCATGGTCAACGTAGTAATCATAAATGTAGTCTGGATGAGCAGTTCTTGAACGATACCATGGAATTGCAAATTGATATTCGGTTTGCGTTGGAACAAGTCCTTCTTGAACCATGGTTGTAAGATTGTTCAAGCATGATGGGATGGTTCCAAAGAGATTGTTTTTTGACAGATCTAGAAGTTGAAGATTCACTAGTTGACACAATTGTAAAGGGATTGTTCCAAAGAATTTGTTTGATCCTAGGCTAAGGACATACAAACCTGATAGGTTTTCGCCAATCCAAACGGGTACATTACCAGAAAAGTTGTTCGCCCCCAAATTCAGAAACTTTAAATTTGTGCAATTCTTTAAAGACAAAGGCAATTCTCCCGAAAACTCATTCTTGTATAAATACAACACCTCAAGTTTTATCATAGATTCAACGGAAGTAGGAAGTCTTCCAAACAGATTGTTGTGGCCAAGATTTAGAACCCTTAGTTCTCTGAAATTCCATAAACAGTCTGGAATTTGTCCGGTTAATAAGTTATTGGATAGATCAAGAAATTCTAAGAACCCGTCAACAATTTGGCATAAAAAAGAGATTCCTCCGGAGAATTTATTTCCAGAAAGATTTAGCAAAGTCAAAGCGGATGAAACATTTGGTATCGGACCATAGAGGTTGTTGGAACTCAAATCTATTATTGAACGATTATCAAAATTCGATAATAAATTTGGTACTTCCGCAGTGATGTTGTTGGAAGAAAGATTCAAGTATCTTAACTGAGATGGCCATTTGTCCCAAAACTCTAGAGGAACTGTGTCCGAAATTCCAGTATTGGAAATATCAAGACGAGTAAGATTTTTGAGTTTTTGAATCCATTTTGGGAAGTGAGGCCCGAGCTTGCAAGAGCTCAAATCAATATACTCTATATAAGATAAGTTTAACATTTGATCAACTGAGCGATTTGAAACTCCCTCTAGCGAGTTGTTTGAAAGATTTAACTTCAAAATTTTTGACTTTCCAATGTTTTCAGAGATGGCACCGCTAAGAGA